>BSDF01000010.1:21028934-22260601 GCA_027925045.1 Hypotaenidia okinawae | reverse complement strand
CACGTACTGTATTTTAGTGTTGCCTACTCTGTGTTGTCTTATTTATGTCCAGTTCACTCCATCACAGTTATGCCTGTAATATAATAAAAATGAAATCTAAATTTCCCAGTACTTTATATTAAATAGATCTTTTTATTAATTTAAAAGACAATAACAAAATAAAGCTATAACCATGTCTAAGCTATGAAAAGAAATGTTAAAAGTTTGTTTTTTCTGGCTAGAATTTATTACTTGTTTGTTTTCCCTAGGGAAATATTAGGAAGGATAGGAAAGAGATGTGGGAAATTGTATCCTGCCCACACTTTTACCTTTAAAACTGTTAATGAATTTGAAGTAGTGGACTGGCAAAGCTGACTGAAACATTTTTGTGCGTATTTAGCTGAAATGATGTGCAAAAAAACTCTTGAATTAGTGAATGTGTACTGAGATAGATCCTCCACCTCCGTTTTAATGGGACAATGCAATTTTAGGGTATGAAATAAGACCATCCTAGTAATTTAAATAACTCTGTAGGCTATATCTACATTCCCAGAGTTTGCTCAATGGAAGATGGCTGGCATAATCAAGTTTGTTTAGAAAAGCAAAGCAAGATTGCGATGCACTTGATAAAACACATATTGAAGCTTATAGGAGTCTTTCAGCTGGTTCCTTTACTTCTGTATTTTATGTATTAGGACTGAATCAAGTTTAGCTTCTTCAAGCATAGCAGACTTTGGTTTTCCATAGCATTAGCAAGATAAGCAACAAGCTGGTGAGACAGCATGGTTTTTCCTCTTAAGCTTCTACAAAACAATATTGAAAAATTGTGGGTTGTTTTCCCTATTTTTGACATTTGTGTGGCTTCAGTTCAGTCGCCGTGTATTTGTAAACATGCCTGTGCATCTCGGTAGTCTTTAAGACTCCAGTGTTTTCATGCTTTACTGGTGGTGGCCTGACTGAGGAGTAACTCCAGGGGAAGCCTTGGTGCTTCCAGAGGAGGCCTAAGGAAAAGCACAACACTTCTAAACTGTACAATGCGCAAACAGAGCGAATTAAAGCTCATTTGCAGAGCTGGCACTCCAAAAAACTGTGATATAGATGTGCCACATATACTGCATACCTGTATAAGGCAGCATCAAACACAGCTTTCAGTATTGGTGTTTCTGCAGCCTGCTTTCAGGGCAGGCTTCTCTTCGAAAGCACTTCCAACTCTTTGCTTGGCATCAGTAAAGCTCACTGTGGAAATGCTAAATGTGGCTTCTAATCACATTGTACTAAGTGTTGTCTGCAGACAGTAAATGAGCCTTGGAAGACTTCTAATTTACTTCTCAGGCAGTGAGGGTTTTGCATGTAAACTAAGACTAGTCCTTATGGCATATTCTAATGATAGCGATGAAACTAGGCAAGGCAGTTCTTGTAAGCCAGTGGTCCTCTGTGTAGAAACTATTCCCATTTTTTTGGAAAGAATTGCTTGTTTTTAATAGAGAACTTGCTATACTATGTCATATATCAGAAATAAAAAAACCCAAACCCTGGGACTACGTTCTCTGTAAGCAACTGTCTAAAGGTAAATTTAACTCTCACTTGTTGTTCATTGACAAGTTATTACAAGTTCATCCTGGGTGTGTTTTTTTACAGTTATACATCTTAAACACTCAAGAGCTGTTCCAGTTTTTGAGGAGCGTCAAGCAATACTTATAGCAAGACTCGTGTTTTTTTACAGGAATATGTGACTATAGGACAGTTTCAGATAAACAATTACTTCATGCTAGAAATATCTGGATAGTCTTTCATGAAGTAACACTTGAAAGTGAAGAGTAATAATGCAAATTACTTAAACAGTTTTCAAGCAAGTGATTTCTACCATCATGGTTAATTCTAATACTCCTTTCCAAGCATTTAGAGAGTCAATGTATCTTAATTTTAGATTGTTATTAAATTAGGTGATGATGTCTGTGGGTAGGATGGCTTTTACTGCCTAGAGTGTCACAGAGTGTAATAGTCCTAGATCTGAAATGTTTTCATGCTATTACAGGGCTGTTAAGGTCTCATGGAAAGTGAACAACTAATTTATTTTTATCTTTCATATTCTTCTAGAGCTGTTTTTCCTTCCAAAGTGTTTTTAAATGACAAATGAGAGTCAAAATCTGCCACTGATGCATACTTTGCAGACATAGACTCTTACCTATAGCCACCAAAACCCAGCTTTCCTTTTCCATAATGTGGTTTTTTTTCTGTGTCTCAAAGACATTGCAGTGTAGTGTTCTGTTTTTGTTCTAAACCTCCGAATATAAGCCTTTCTGTAGGCAGTGCTTTACATATGTCTGTCAAATACAATTGGTGTTCTGCTCACACATAGGTCTTGATTTATGTGCCATTTATTCATCGTGTGCCTCCTCCTGGCTATGCAGCCTGTGTATAAATTACTAACAATTATTGATATTTGATACCTTTGGTCATGTTATTGTGGTTTGTAGGCTGAACAGTCTCTGGAATTAAAGCCCTTAAATGTTGCAATTATGTTTACAGGAACAAGAAATACCTGTGTATTTTTTCTCCTTGCTTCTTGTGTTCCTCTCTACATCTGCCACATTTAACTAGTTTAGCTATGCAGTACGTAACTGCGGAACTGCAACAGAGAAGGCTTCCCCTCTCCTCCCTCTTGTGTGGTATGAGGCAAAGCACAGACAGATCATCTACAGCATGCTTCAATCAAATCAACAGTGTGTGCTAGATCTTCATTTTTGAAGCCCTGCAACCAGTGTCTCCTTTCATACTGAAAGAAAAATCAATCCTCCATACATGGGAAACAGTTAGTAATGGTCTTACTTGAGCTTAACCTATGCTGAATTATTCATGCTTGAGTTACCCAGGGAGAGTATTACCTTTGTAGTAGACTGCTTGAATTGCTGCTGCTCTTTATTTTCATTGGGGTGGTTTACTTGAATGAGGACTGCAGGACCAGGTCCTGTATTTGCTAGGTACCAGAACACTTCACAGTGGCTAATCCAGTGGTGGATTTTTTCTCCCCCTCCCCCTTTTTGTTGTTGCCTGTGTTTTATTGTTGGGTTTGGGTTTTGGTGGTGTTTTTTGTTTAGTTTTGGGTCCCAGCATGGGGTCCCAAAGTGAATGCTAGTGCATTTGAATCTAGATGGCTCCCTGTTGACATGCCATCTGCAGATGCTCATGTAGAGTATGTTTTAAGCAGCAAACACCTGGGGTGCTATATTAAAAAATGCTCAGTATTTCAGAATCCTGGTGATGGAGTGTAAGATGCTCTTGATATGCCACTTGCTGTTAGAACTTTAAGCTGAATTCTGCTAACTCCTAATGCCTCCTGTTGAAGTGAATGATAGCAGAGAATACTTGGGACTCAAGATGCATGACTTACAGGTGTGTTAAAAGGAGTTTAACTCTGTTGAAACTCCTGTTTTATTTAGACATAGTCATTCTAGGCTTATCTCCTTTGCTGTCTCTTTGAAGGACTAGCATGCAATATCCCTACACCAAGAGGATGAGCAATGATTGCTACCAGGCCTTTAAACTCATATGATGTTCCTTATTTTAGTGATCTCAGCTTGCAAACATTCAAGTCCTGTCATTTTTTTTTATGGTGCCAAGAAGTGTCAGCAAAACTGGACAATTTTTGACAGATATATTCTACTGTGGTAAAAGCTAAGGAAAACCTATAAAGAGCTGTAAGAGCTTAATGTGTGTATAATACCAACAAGACATACAATTACTAACTTGATTTTTTTAAAATTACAATATCCCATTTAATGGCCCAAAATTATAAAAATGAAGTCAGTAAATATTGAAGTTGCTTTCGGATTAATTCAGAGAGAAGTAAATACAATTTGGGTCATGTTTCTTTTGATGACCCCCAAACCCCTTTCAAATAAGCACTATGGATTTTAAAGATCTACCACGTCTTTGTTGATGTATTATTGATCACAGTTACTCAGCAGTTCAGCTTTTCTTGTTCAAGACTGCCTAAGGCAGTAAGATCACTTGTTATTAGAAGTTATTATATTGTTATTATATTGTACTGGTACTTTCATTGCTGGTTTTTTTAAGGTATTTTACTGGTTGTGTGTGAGGGAAAGAACTTTGGAACAACCAGCAGTGTTAACTAATTCAATGGACAGAGGTGCTGTTGTCTTGTTCTAGAGGATGGTATGATAGAGTCTTCATAAAACATTTGAGCAGCAGTGCTAGAGTCTCTAAGAGACTCTGTCTTTATATACATGGCCTATATGACAGTTAGATTAGGAAGCAAAGTTCTTTCTGGCATCTGGACCGTGGGTCATCTAAAATCAGGGCTAGGTTCTACTTTCTTCCTTCCAAAGAAAATAAGTGCATCACTGTACAAGACCCCTCCTTTGTAGGAGTCACTGCACAGTCACTGGCAGACTGCAGAATCATTCCTCTGATGCCCACAGCTATTTCTGGAGTTGTAGAACTGAGAAAGAAACCACTATCTTGATGTTGGGCTGGTCACTTAAAAAAAACCCCCACAAACCCACAACAAAACCAACCAACACCACCCCAAAACCCAGCATCCTGATACACTTCTGTCTGCTTCTGATGAGTTAAATCATTGCCATGGAGGAAGGAATCTATGCATGTAATAGCACAGAACTTGTGGCATGAATTAGTTGGTGTTAATGATCTGTATTCATGATTGAACATGATGTTTAATGTCAGAAGTACTGTAATATCTTGGGAGGAAAGCAGTTCTAAGGTACACAGGTAAATCCTTGTTTCCCTAATTGTTATTTTTATTCCACCTTTTGCTGTATCTAGGTGCAACACCTTTCTCCTTCAATTCATAGAATCACAGAAAAGACCTTTAAGATCCTCAAGCCTAACTGTTCTCTCATTTGTAAGGTTTCTCTTGATTTTTAGTGAGTGATTGTGTACAAATATATTACTCATATTTGTGAGGAGGTGTCTTGGTCCTTTTTTTAGACACATTTAATGTTTATCCTGTATATAACTTCACCTGTTCTACTAGTCAATTGATAGGAAGGACGGTGGACACAGGTCTGCATGCTAAATACATGCTCGCATGTCAAAGTATTGTGACTGCTGTTTCTGGGACTGATGCAAAATGTGTCCTATATTTAGCAGTTTTTAGGGGAATGTTCCAGCTGTGATGCTGGTGTGGATTTATAAAAGAAGAATAATAGTGTGGAGGTTGGGGAGCATCGGTGGGTGTTTTTGTTGGTTTTCTTCAAGTTCCTGATTTAGGTATCTTGGCTGGCAGTTTGCTGCTTGTAATAACTTTATATTGTTGGCTTGTGGAGTTATTTTTTTGATCAAAGTGTTTTCCTTTAATGAGGCTGGGTGGTTTGTATTCTACTGCTGTACTACTACTTCACTTTCCAACCATTTTGAGCTTTTTGCAGAGATGTCATTTGGGTTTTTGGTCTAAAACCCATTATTTGAATAAGTAAAACCACACACACTGAAGCTACTCAATCCTTACACAGCTTTAAACTAGAGCAGTTGTTGCTGCTTGAGTTATGAACTTGGTGGGGGGGTGTAAATACAGCCCCTGTGAAATGTCAGCCAGCCTTCTGTACCTGCTTGCACTGGAACGCTGCTGTAAACAATAGGTGCAGGTAGCAGGAGAGTGGGTAGACAATCCATGATAATACATGCAGAATTCTTCCTTTTCTTTTATAAATCACAATATAAGCACTTGGATAACATGGTATCTCAGCAACAGCTTGACAAGAGATGTATTAATACACCCTCAGAGAATAGAAAAAACCATAATTTGTCTCCAATAAAGGTGTTTAGCATTCTGAACCTCTCTTAACATAAATTAATTTACGAGCACTGTTTTTTACATATGTATTCTGCATCTGCATCAAAGTACTTCCCAGTCTTTAGGAGCACTTATTGCTTTTCTGAACGTTAACTGTTCTGGATATGAGTACAGGTTAAGGTACTGTATGCCTCAGGACCAGCTCTGGTTTCTCTCTTACCTAGTGTATCTAGTCTTCAGGGGATTAAACGTGTTCTCCATCAACCAGCTGAAAAAGAATATTTATTAACTATTGTGTCAGGATACACTTACACAGAAAATGCAATGTGTTATTTGAACGGTGCACGGGGATGTGAAGAAAACCCTGAGAAAACCTTTCATTCCAGTAGAAAGTTTATTTGTGTTTGTGTAGTGGTTTATTGTTTTAAGATTTGGATGTGCACTATGAAAATGGGAACAATGGGGAAAAAACCCACCATAGTAAGTAAGTAAATAGTCATCTTTCTCAATAGATGACAGGTTTGTAAGCAAAAAGTTGGACACTTAGTTCCCAAATGTTATCTTGGTCATGTGAGAGATAGAGATACAGTACCAGGCAATTATTACAGCCTGCTGGATGATAGCAGCATTACAAAGAAAAACTTTTTAGGAAAAAAAACATGAAAGCAAAGGAAAAGCTATTTGATATTTTTAGTATTCATTGGTTGTACAATAATAATTGATCATTACTGAGTATTGTTTCTAAAGCTTTGTGAAGATGCAAAGTGCTAGGTCTGGTGGTTTTGATTAAAAAAAAAATAAACATTTACAACAATAAAATGCTATTGTTTTCTCACATCTGTAGCATTATTTATAACTGCATTGTTAGGAGAGGGGGAAAAAGAGAAAAAGGAAAAAAATATTAGTCCAAGGCCCAGACCTTTCTTTGCCAATTTTCTACATACGTCTTTCACACTTAAAACACAGCAAAGCAATAAGGGATGTATTTCAAGATGGGTGCAGAGACTGACTCTCCATTAAAGCTATACCTGCTGTTAACCTCAACAGTACTTCAGATGGAATATTTTTTGAGTTTGATTCTATAGCCAATTTACTTGTATTATTTCCCAGCTGTGTAGCCTATATTTCAATAGATGGTCATGAATCGACATCTTCCTTGTTAATTATAACCTCCTTTAAGTCGCGAAGTGTTTACATTGATCGTGTAGCCTTGTGGAATAAGCGGCAGCACATCTCTGAGGGTAGTGAAGAGGAAGCTATAACAAACACACTCGTCAAGCGTATGCAGACAGAAATGGGAACATGCTGATGGGGAATATATGACCTGCTAGACCTCTTTGTTTGAATGTGACATGTCCTTATTAAGATACGGAATAAAATATTTTTGCACATAGAATCCAGCAAGGAACGACGAGGGGAAAAATGCCTTTGCCTTTTGAGGCTGTTGCTCCTGGGCCCGTGGCTGACCTGTGTGCCTGTCTCCCAGAGATGATGAGGTGCAGCAGAAGTGGGCAGGTGCCGTCAGTTTAATCACTGCGGTTCGTTCATCTGACACTTCTTTTGAATTGTAAAAGATGATTCTGGCTGAGGGACGCTGCCAGCCTCTTTCTAGCATGGCTTACGTTAACAAGACATAAACTTACTGTAGGTTAGGTCTTCACCTGTTGTGGTTCAAGGTAGCCAACATTGTTGTTACAGTCACTAAGCCAGTAGAGAGCTTCAATCTAGAATTGGCAGGGAAAAAGGGTAGTCACTGTAAAATCGCCCCAGCTCAGGTACAATACACACTTTCCTTCTTTCTCCCATGTCTCTCTTGGCTTTAGGGGTGAGCCAGGAAGGAAACAAAACCAATGGATTTGGTTAATTTAACTTTTAAAGGCATTGCTAGTGGGTAGATGTGACTGGAATGAGTGAGTGGTGGGTGGTGGCCTTCCCTGCCTCACATGGTGTGGTAGCGATGGCGTGGCACGCTGGGGAATACCACACTCAGCCTCTCCCAAATCCTCCTGCATACAGATGCAAGTGAAATGTCAATAATAAAAAAAGTAAATATACCATTCAAGTATCACGCACCTAAATGATTCTAAGTGCCTTGTGTTAGAATTATGCTGTATTGGAATTGTGTGTATTGCATTTGGATTATGCGATTCAATAGAAAAGAAGCAATCCTTTGTGTAGCCTTTTGGAGGGCTTGGGATACGATTCATCCCAACTCCTTTAGGTTACCTCAGTGATTCAGCTTTACCTAGGATTTGAACAGACCTTCCAGGGTTGGCTCTTTCTTCTTGTTTGAATAGAGGGGTCCGAGGTGAGCAGGTTCCAACTGTGTAGGGTTGCTCTTTGGTGGCTAAAGCTAGGCAGGAACAGAGCTGAGCAAGCTAAGAATAAACGGCAAAAGACTACTCTGGATCTTGGCTTGGGCAACTGCTGGAGAATCAGCCACACTTGGAAACAGCACCAACAGATTGAAGGGGTTTGGCCTTCAAAACTGCAACAGATTGAAGGAGTTTGGCTTGGGAAAGCTGTAGGAACAGGAGCAGCAGTTTGTGAGACAGCCTGCCTTATGCAAATGTAGAAATGGCAGCAGCAGGCTCTGATGGGATGTGTTGCTGGTGTATCTCCAAAAATTTTTAAACTGGCTGCTCATGTAATACCAGGGCCCTATCACCTATATGCTCAATTTATCACTGTGTCTTGGAACTTTTCCATCAGAGTAGTAGAAAACAAATGTTATCCTGCTATATAAGAAAGAGAGAAAGTGAGCCCACTCAGCTTATTATTTACAGACCTATCGTGCTGCTTCCAGCTCTATCCATAATAGATAATGAATAAATTGGTTCACAAGCAACTGTTTAAGTACTTGGAGTTAAACAACATACTGAATGATGCTCAGTCTGGATTTCATTCTCATTATTTCACTGTCATTGCACTAAGAAATTGTTGGAGACGTTTTCTCTGCTCATGGATCAAAGTCTATTTATAGGTGCAGTATTTATTACCCTGTCAGAGTCCCTTTTGACATGGCTGGCCGTTCTCACATACAAAAATTCATTTGAAATCAGTTCAGATAAAAGTAGTAGACAATAGTATCCAGTCACTTCCAGAAACCAGATGGGTTGCATTAGCAATGAACTGTCATGTATGCAATGTAATACTAAGGAAACTTGTAACTGGGCACCATATTGGCCGTTACATGTTCATTAAAAAGCTGTTGTGCATGTTAATAGGAAGATAGAGTTCTTCATGGTTAAAACACATATAATGGGGCCAAATCTCTAATCTAATTGAAAGCAAGCCTGAAATCAGAGCCTTACCTCTTACAAACACAGCATCTTGTCTTATTTTTTTTCCTTGTAAGCCTCTAGAGGTATAAACACACACACACACACAGATATCCAGGAACAGCATTGGTGCAGTCAAGCTGTAGAAAGCAAAAAAGCTAGGAGGAAGGAGAGGTTTGAGCAAGAATGAGGTACTCTAGAGTGACCTTATAGTTTCTTGCTCTCACTAGTATATTAAACCATCAAATATCCCAAACAGGTTTGTCACAAGCAAAAGGAACACAATTGTCTTCATTTTTTCAAGAGTATGTAACTCTTAAAGCAAAAGACAATATTGTTTTATTCTGAGGATCTGTTTGTGCTGCAGCAGGAGCGTTCAGCCCCACTACCGTTTTCTGAACATCCAGCAAGTCTTTTTTTATAAGAACATTTCTATTGTATTAAGGACACTTCACAGGAGAAACATCTGTGTGAAAGGCATGTGGAAGAGTCTTTAAAATCTTTAATTCCTAAGTGATAAAAGAACATAGCCGCCCCATGAATTACGTTTTGGTTTAATAATGATACTGAGTCAGCTAAGTTTGCTTTAGGTCAATAACAGCCAATTAGGAACCACACTCATCTGAATGGAGGAGCAGACTGGCTGTGGGAGGCCTGGCATCACTTGTGCACATCTCAATGCCATCATTTCAGTGAATTCTCTGAATCCGGTAGAGGAGTGATACTATGGTGACAAGATGGCCATGAAGGGAGGAAAGGATGTCTGAAGACCATCTAGTCCATTCCAGGGGGTGTGGAGTCTCCTTCTCTGGAGATATTCCAGATCCGTCTGAACACCAACCTGTGCAATATGAGCTGGGGAGCTGCTTTGGCAGGGGGTTGGACCCGATGATCTCTTGAGGTCCCTCCCAACCCCTGTGATTCTGTAAAACCCTCCTCCTGCTGGCAAGTTTGTGCCTACAAAATGCAGATATTGACATGCATATGCAGACAGTAAGGTCTGTCGGGGTGGGTGCCTAGCAGCAACAGTGTAGAAGTCACCATCGGGCAAGGACTGGAAGTGACAATCTGGCAAATCCTTTCCCCCTGGAGAATGCTTGAGCTATTGAAGAGAAAAAGCCCCTCATGGGATAAGGGAAGGAGCGATGGTGTGATGTCACCTGATGGGTGGGCTGTTGCTGCGCCAACAGATAAGACTTGGGGAAGACTCTTTGCAGTCTAATTGTTTTCTGAGCCATTAACCAGAAACATTTTTGGGTTGAATCGTATTCAATGATAGTTCAGCACAGCAGACTGGGTGTAGTCATAGTCTGAAGAAATTCTGGATTTGATATGCCTCAGGTGGGCTGTTGAGTGAAACTGAAATACAGTTCAGAAATACAGACTGGAGGGCTGGAGATCTGGGTGAAATTTCTAATTCCATCACATCCTGGGTTTTGGCAAGGATAGAGGACAAACTGACCCAAACTAGATGAGAGGATATTCCATAGCACACGACATCGTGCTCAGTATATAAGGCATAAGGCAGGGGAGCTGTCTGGGAAAGAGGGATCACTGCTTGTGCTGCTGGTTCTCCTCCCTGTCCCACTGGGGCAGGTAATGAGCAAGTGGCCATGGTGCTTATTTGCTGGCTGAGGCTAAACCACAACACACCAGAAATTCTATGAGCTTTTTTCTGTGTGTATGTTTTGGGTTTTAAATGAGTATTATGAAAATCTAGTTCTATTTTGGACTCTTAGACTAATATTTCCCACTGTTTTGCTGTGTGGTGGTGTGGGAACCCAATGAATGGGTAACGTTAAGGGTAGAGATGTAGCTGGCATTCAGGCTGTGTGCATTTGTCTCTGGTTTCTGAGACAAAGAGTGGATGCTGCTAAGTTATAACTCTCACTTCTTACTGGTAGATGCAGGATTAATTTTTAAGCATTAGGAATTCTGCTTGAAAGTCCAAAGACTGTTGTGGCTTAACTCCAGCTGGCAACTAAGCATCATGCAGCTGCTCCTTCCCTCACCTACCCAAAAGTGGGATGGGGAGGAGAACAGGGCAAAAACCCCCCAACTCACAGACTGAGATAAAGACAGTGTAATAGGACAGCAAAGGAAGAGATGATAATAATAGTAATAGAATATATATAGCAAGTGCTGCACTACACAGTTGCTCACAACCTCCTCACCAATGCCCATCCTATCTCCAGGCTGTGGTTGGAGCATGTTGGCCAGTTCCCCCCAGCTTAGATATGGAGCATGATGCCATATGGTGTGGAGAATTCCTTTGCCCGATTGAGGTCAGCTGTCCTGGCTATGCCCCCTCCCAGCTTTTTGTGCACCTCCTGCAGAAGGCTTATGCCTCCTTGCTAGCAAGGATTGGAAAGCTGAGAAGTCCTTGACTTAATTTTAAATAAACACTGCTCAGCAACAGCTAAAACCTCAATGTGTTACTAATTCTTTTAAATATTGAATCTAAATCCAAAATACAGCACTGTGCCAGCTGATAAGAAGAAAATTAACTCTTACCCAGCTGAAACCAGGGCAGGTGCTGGCTTTTAAAGTCAGGGGGTGATGACAATGGTGTATCCTGCAAATGGACTGGTATTACATTTAATTTCCACTTTTCTTTTCTCGTTCTTTCAGGCCTTGATGGCAATACAGACAACCTGCAAATAAAAGGAAATGCCCTTGCAGGTTCCTTTGAACTTGTGTTTGTGCTCCCTTTGACTTCCCTAGGTCCAGATGCTAAGCAAAAAAGCGAGATAAGCTGGTGGCTATACCATTAGTAAAGGGCTTGGGAGGAGTCCTAGCTGTCTCCCCTCCTTTTGGACAGAATAACTGTTTCTCTGCCCAGAAGGGAATTTATTCTTCTAATACAAGGCAACAACAAATTACTGTACCCAACCACAGAAGGCAGAACTTGAAGGGAAAAGCGTGTCCCTGAAGAACAATGTTTCTTGGGATTGTGATTGTATTGTGCTCCTTGGGACTGTTTCTGCTGGTGAAATAGGCAGCCCTCCCTTTTCAGGGCTGCTGTGCAGAGATGCATCTGAGCCATAAGGAGATCAGGCTGCTGCAGCCTTGCCATACACGGTGCCTGTGGAAGAGCTACATGCCACGCTGGAATCAGCACAAGCTTTGCCTGAATCAAACATCCAGGACTGAGTCTCTGTGCTTATATAACTTGGATTGTGTTGTGGGTTTGTTCCACCCTCCCCCAAGGAATAGACAGGTACAAGTGATCCTTCCTTTTCAATTATCTGTCACTTGAATTTGGACAGGAAAGATTCACGTGGGTAGGTGTCTGATGAATGAAAAAGGGTCTTAATTGACCAGGAAGGGCATGGGACTGATACATTCCTATCTTTAACTTGCTTTCCATCACTAATCAATAGTACCTGATTTCCATCAATAATCCATAGTACCTGGTATGTGAGGAACTGTTTATTTCATTTTGTTGATCCTTGTGGACTGTGGTGATACTGAGGGGGCAAAACAAGAGGTGTTATTTTGGATTTCTTACTTCACTTTTCCCCTTTGAATTGTCATACTAATTCAATAATACCTGACATGGTTTGTAGGTTTGCATCTCTCATCTTTTTTTTTTATGTCTGCCACTGAAATATAGACACAATTGTAATGGATTTCTGTATAGAATATGTATGAGATGTCTTGCTTTGTATTTTCATTCAACTGCCTATCTGTTTAGGCATCTACTAGGAAAGATTCCTTCTTTCAGACATTTATATCTGCTTGTTCTCTGAGATTTCATAATGACTCTAATTTGTGCTACCTAGTAATAATATGAATTGTAGGCAAGCTTTGGTAGCCCCTCCTATTTACTTTCCCTTCAGGTACAATAGTTTGCCTTTCATGTCATAAATGTCACAAACTTAAACATCTTAAAAATTCATCCCAGGGAGTCTATCAGCTGAACACTAATACTTGCTGTATTTTTTACCTAAGTCACTGAGTTAGCTGTGTGATTTATCTTTATGGCATGTTCTCTACTTGTGTTCTCTCTCCAGTGTGCTGAAAAGGCAGTATTTATATCTCAGTAATTAATTAATGGTAAAGTGTGTTTAATGTCTTATTGAAGTGTTGGATTTGTAATTGAATGTGGAGTAATTCAGTCATGGATGCAGATGAGATCAAGCACCCGCAAGACTCTAAGTGCTTATTCAAAATCTATTCAGAAAATGAGTCCCATTATTCTGAGGAGTCTCCACGAAAGGCTCCCCAGAAGGTGAAAAATGGGTCAGCAGAAATGACAGAACCAAATATCTGACCAGAAGTAGCTCAGGAAAGAATCTGTGGGCACGTTGTAACTCAAAAGTCTTTGCTGAGCCACAGCTTCTCTTTCAGGTGAAGAGATGCTATTTTGACTTTTTAGAATGATGTCCCATGTAGCAGGGTTCACTAATTTCATGCAATATGTTGTGGGGTTGTTTTAGTAAAAGAAAGATTGTTCTTTGCTAGCTAGACAAGGGTTCTGTGTATCTCTTCTTCCTGCAGCCTCCCATGCTTTAAACAGTACTCTTCTTCTCTGACACGTTCCTTCTTGTTAAAAAGCCTGGTCAACGAGGGAGATGTGTTCTCAAAGCAAATTCTGATAATATAAGAGATGATAGCAGAACTTGGGCAAAAAATAGGAGGAAAAAATGGAGAAATAAGAATTGGTTATGAAACAATCCTTTGATACAGGTGAAGTGGAAGGGTGTTTCCAGGAGAAGCAAAAGATAGACTCATATATTTTTGTGTCTAATTTCCTCATGAAATGACTTTCTCAAGACTAGTGTGATCCCACTGCACATGTGGTGGCTGTACAGACCACATTTCTGCTTCAGCACAGTGTTTTATCACCGTTTGAGAGAAGCTGTTGTGGTTTAACCTGGCAGGCAGTTAAAACAACCACACAAACATATGTTTATTCTCCCCATCCCCTCCCCAGTGGGATGGGGAAGAGAGAAAGAAAAAGGTAAAAATTATGGGTTGAGACTATGATGGTTTAATAGTACAGAAAAGGAAGTTAATGCTAATGATTAAATTATTAATAAAAAAAATATAAAAAACAAAGATGAACAGTATAATAGGGATAAAAACATCCAGCAGTAGTGATGCACAGCACAGTTGTTTACCACCTGCAGCCAATGCTCAGAAACATTGAGCCACGTACCCTCACAGATACCTTCCCCACTTAGATACTGAGCATGATGTCATATGGTGAGGAATATCCCTTTGGGGTACCACATACAGCACTATACCAGCTGCTAAGAAGAAAATTAACTGTATCCCAGCTGAAATCAGGACAAGCTCAGAGTGTTCCTTTTCATACATATATTTTGAAACAGGAGCAGATAGTAAACCAATTTTTGCTTCACTGGGACTTTCTAGCTTGTATGCCTGCAAGAAAACTAGTACTTGGGAAGGTACCTTGAATTTTCATATACAGCCACTGAAATACAATTTGTGACTTCAGAAAAACTATCCAGACCATGTCTTCCTTCTTTCAGGATTAGCAATTCCTTTGCATACAAATAAACTTCATTTTTCTCAATTTGTAAAAGATCCTGAGTTTAAGGGGCTTGTGGAATGGACTCAGGAAATCACTGCTTCACAGAACGAGCCAATGCAAGGGACTTGAAATTTCTGTACAAACTCCTGTCCCCTCAAAACAGGACAAAAATACACAAAGGATCAAACTTGAGAAGGGGAAAGTCCTATTCTGGTTTTAGGTTAACATTTAAACAATATTTTTAAGCATGCATGAGCTCCCTGAATACAAATCACCTGCTGAAGGAAGGATGGTAAGTCAGAATTCTGACTTCCAGGATTTCTTTCCAGGCAAGGTTTGTAAGGAGAAATGAAAATTGTTATTAGGAAATAGTTGAGAACTGTAGGCAAGATTTTTGGCATATGAAACCTCTCACAGAGCTATTAACTGAATATGCGGCAGAGAAATGTACAGAGGACCTGGAAGGTTGTAGACTTTCAACTCTGATTTCAGATCATTAAAATGGCATGCAAATTGGAGAAACAGCAACAAAGACAAGGCTTGATTAATGCAGAAATAAGTGCATGTGTTCCTTTGGCATTCCTCAAAAGACATTAGCTTCTGCTGGCCAGAGAAATATGTTGCTGCTAGAGCTAGCTTAGTGCAAAAAATCTTCCTGAGATCCACAGAAGGGTGGAGGTTGACAGGGACTTCTGGACATCCTCTAGTCCGACCCTTGCTAAAACAGGATCACTTTGAGCAGGGTTCACAGGATTGTGTCCAGGTGAGTTTGGGATTTCTCCAGAGAAGGAGACTCCACAACTTCTCCGAGCAGCCTGTCTCAGTGCTTGGTCACCCTCAAAATGAAGAAGTGTTTCCTCACGTTGAGATGGACATTCCCATGTTCCAGTTTGTGCACGTTGCCCCTTGTCCTGTTGCTGGGCAGCACTGGAAAAAAAAAATCCCCATCCTCTTGACAGCACCCTTTTAGATATTTATAAGCACTGGTCAGATCCCCTCTTGGTCTTCTCCAGGCTAAGCAGCTCCAGCTCTCTCAGCCTTTCCTCACATGAGAGGTGCTCTAGGACCCTCATCACTCTTGTAGCCCCACATGGTTTCATCTTCTTCCTTTGTTTTGAAACACGGCACAATAGCTGTATGCTCAGATTAGGGGGCACAATATATGTAAATCAGCTAATGGTTAGTAGTTAGTAACATAAGCTTTCCCTCTGGAACAAAAGCACATGGGAGTAGTGTGTTAGCAGGTGAGAGGGGTGAGATTTTTCAATGTGCAGAATGTTTCAAGTGATATTTTTCACATACAGAATAGAGAGCCTTAGAAAACCAGGAACTGATAATGATTGGATATTTTTTATTATTTTGTACTTCCAAACACTGGAAACAAAGTGGATTTTTCCTGTTTCTTTCATCTCTGGTCCCATGGACAAAGAGACTGTATAGAAACAATAACAGCTTTTTTTTTAAAAAAAAACTTTGCTATTGACTTCAGTGGAAGGAACATTGAGTTTTTTGACAGAGAATAGACTTTAAACCTCGCAGGCGATCATATCAACAATTACCTTTCCAAATGGAAAAATACAGCTTTTCTAATGTAACAAACAACTATGGATTGCAGGCTATGTTTTATTTCTTTGATTCCAGATATCAAACAAATTGAAGCTGACTTTAATGACTCCACTTCAATTATAAAGGAGACACTTCTGTTAAGCTCCTACCAATTACTGTTTCTTTTTAAAAAACAAAAAAAATCCCCAGGAAAAACAGTTGATAGCCCACAAATACATGGTCATCAACCTGCTGAGGGTAACCAGTGTAACGAGTATGTAAAGCTAAGAATATATGTTAATTTACTCTCTGATGTGGTTATAGATTGAAGAATAATTTATGTTGACCCGCTTTTCCTGATGCCTCATATTTTTAAAGATTATAAATAAATTGTGGCTGAGCACAGAAGTAAATTAAGTGTTCAGATGTAGTGACTTTAAAATGTATTTATGGCATTAACTTCTCTTTGCTATATGTGTGCTGGAGCATTATGAACTGGTAGGCAGCTCCCCTCCCTATGTGTTTGTTGGGAAATGACCTCTGATCTTGTAAGTTTATTTTCTTCACAAAATCCTCCTTCTTTATAGCTGCTGTGAGACCATCCATATAAAGTTTTCATCTAGATTTGCCTCTCTGTAAGGCCGGAGAAAAGAGCATAGATTTTTGTACCTCCTCATAGAGTCATTAGTCGGTGAAGCTCATGCTGGTTCCTGTTGTGCTGGTGGCTTTTTGTGAAGGGAGATGCTTTTCCCTTATAAACCAGCTTGATGACAGTAATATATTCGGCATAAAATCCCATGATTTTTCTGGAAGCCAAACTGCAGCAAAACCAGAACATGTACGTGGTAATAGTGTCACATGACTTGACATGCTGTAATATTTTGGAATATAGGTTACACAAGGGACAAAGATAACGAACACCTCCCTGCATAGATCCATGAGCACTTCTAACAGAGGAGCTACCACTTGCTATTTTCTCACTTTGAGGAAAAGATAAGGGAAAGAAAAGGTGTCTTCCCTCAGCTGTGGCTGTTACAGCCTTCTGCTTCTGTCCCAACTTGCTAGATTTGATGTACCAGTCGCTCTGAACCTGGCACCAGGATTCATTTAAACTTTTCAAGAGAGATAATAGCAATGTAAATACATTTTACAGGAACTCGTAACGCTTTTAATAGTATGAATGTTGATATTGTTTTTCTACAAATTCCCAAGGCATTTTACAGCTATGCTATTACAATAAGAAAAGGCATAAAAATAGAAGCTGGGGGGAATAAAGGACCCTAATCCTGTGTGATAAGGTCAGAACCTTACTCATTATTGGCTTCTGGCTAAGTTTATAAATGCCTGAGTGCATAAAAGTTGTTATGGCTTTTGTGCTATAACTTAAAGGCAAATTTATTGAATCATTAACAATCTCTCTGTACTGGAACTATTAAATAGACAGTGATTCACCATCAATGATTTCATAAGCCTCCACTGCAGGGTTTGAAAGAGGGTGATGCCCAGAAAGCTGAAGCAGAAGCTGGAATAACTGTTCGTGTGGCATAACTGTTACGGTGCATCCACCAAGGCTCTGGTCCTGTGGTGCCCAGCGGTATATGTAATTTTATACCAGTTTTCTTCTTGGCATTAGCTAAAGACTTATTTCCATGCTGGCACTTGGCTGCAGGGCCCTGCACACCTGTCTAGACATGCTGTCCACACATCTATTTGCTGGAGATCTTTCTCAGGCCAATGCTGTGAAACACTGCTTGTGTCGTTCCAATCTTCCTCACAGACCAGATGTTTGTTTTCTCTTTGTGTTCCTGAGTAAGAACTCCACGATTTCCAGCTCTTTTTCTCTCAGCTCCTTTCACTTCCATTCCACATCTGATCTAGCAAGTCCTGCATTAGTGCTCAAATATCTGATCTAGCTGGCTGGACAAGATCTGTCCACAGAATTTTTAATAGATACCAAGATTTTGACTTATTGTAGCAAAGCCTTGATTGGATATGCTGGAATATTGATAGAAAAGGGATAAATCTTGTTCAGGAAGGTCAGGCCAAAAAGAAAAAAAAAAGTTACTTTGTGAACTCCATCATTTGGCAGCTGCAATCTTTGGAAAAGGAAGGAGGGAGACAGGCCAAAAGAATTTAATAGATTCAAGAGATTAGAGCATTTTGGATCAGCTGGGGTGGCTGAACTTCAATCAAGGACTGCAAACAAATGGTCTGCAGTGATGGTTGAGCCATTAGTCATCAGGTCTAACAAAGTAGTGGAAGGTGGATGAGGTACCAGAAAACAGATGAAAAACAAATGCAGTGTCTGCCTCCAGGAACGGTGCAGCTCAGCCTCAGCTTGCAAAAACATATTATTTTTAATTGGAAATAAATCATTAAGATACTCGTAAGTATTTCTATCATAGCAAGGAAATACATAGCTGCTAGTGTAGGGTTGCTGGGAAGGTATTACATTGAACAAGCCTCACTTCCCTTTACAACAGAGCGGTGTGGTTTGTGGACAGGCAAGGAGCTGTCGGCGTAAGATGCTGTCAGAGCTTTGTTAAGGCCAGCCTGTTTTTGACAGCACTCTCACAGTCCAGATAGGTAGGGAAATGCTGGGGCTGTATTTGCTTTCAGAGTTATCAATACTCTGTTTCAAAGTGAGGGAAAACTTGTCTTCAAAGCCAGAGGCAGGACTTATTTTGGGTCATAAGCCAAACAATGACTGATCAAGATCATGCTGTTGCACAAAAGCATCAGAGAAGTCAAAGCTTTGACCCACACAGCTTACAGTCACCTCTTACAAGTAACTCTTATGCTGGCAAAAGCTTAGCTGAATATATAGTGGTCAGTCTGGGGCACTGTGCTTAAAGCAAGATGCAGACCCACAGCAGGAATGATCAAAGCTCCATCAGGGTGCATAACAACTGCCTGAATGACAAACACCAAAACCAGCTATTAGAGGAAGGGGGAAGGGAAAGCTGATGGGGGATACATAGCTTCTGAAAACTGTAAGGAATCTTGTAGGAAAAGAGGTCTAAGCTGTTTTCTCTGTTCCAGGTGGTAAGACAGATTGTAGCCTGCATAGACTGCAGCAAGAATCAGGCTAGACATAAAAAAATCACAACCTAAACCTGCAAACTTTCTAATGATGCAGATAAAGCATCATGGGAGTAGATTTTTCTGAGGTGGCTGTAAAGTGTCGGCGGATATCTTCAAGGATTGAACTAGACATAAATATGTTGCCCTGAAGGAAAGGAAACACGATGACCTTTCTGGGTCCGTTCTTTCCCTATTTTCTCATGGTTCTGTTGGCTGCATTAGGAGATCATAGTGTACTAACATAATTTTGCACGTGGCTTGCTGGAGACTGGGAGCAAATCTTCCAATTCATCGTACTGCCCTGCGAGCTTGCATTGATATCTCTCTGCTAAAGCACTTACAAAATGCAAAATGAATAAATAGTCTTTTAATGAAATGTATCCATGAAATGTAGGCTATTTCCTCTCAGAACTGAATTAAGCATTACAAGTGATCAATAACTAGATTTCTGTATCTCCTGAAAAGCTCTGCTGTAGAGCTATATAAATAGGCCAGAGTAAGACAATATGGCTGATATTTCATCACTGCGACTCACTGCAAATAGCTGAAACCAGTTGGCTGTCTTAAAAGATTTGTGATTAGATAGATTGATCCTGCCTTTCAGCTGTAGGTTACTGGGTCAAATTTAGCTTAACCCCAGAATTATGAGTAATGCCTAGCACCACGTGCCATCAGAGTCCTCTGGAAAACCCAATCAATCCTGTTCAGTTTCCTCTGAACCTGGCCAGTATCTATCATCACCCCTTCTAGAGAGTAACCAAAGCATTGAGTCAAAATCTTGAAGAACATAAGCTCCTGATTCGCTATTGCAGCACACCAGCACCTTGACGTCAGGTGCTGTGAGCATTCTCCACTGACTCTTTTTTTTACCAGTCTTCCTCCAAACTGTACTCAAACACTTAGCTGTGGGTATGTGTTGAGTGACCGTGCTGCTCCTTGTGCAGCATACCCTTTCTATGTGTACAAATCCCTTCCAGCTGTGAGCGCGTGGCACTGTTCACAAGCATCAGTGTTAACGTCTGGGAAGCAACCATGCCTGAACAGGGAACACAAGAGCATCACTTTCTTTGGCTTGTCAAGGTGGCACTGCCATGGGACAGGATTCAGCTTTCTGCCACACAAACAGCTCTTTAAAAATAGATGTTTGAGTGGATGGCTGCATATGCCTAGTGCTGGTCTTCTGCACACAAACATGTTCACAATTACCAGAAATCACGTGTCATGCAAATTGAATTTGACACTGCCATAGAAATAACACAGAATGATCTTTTTAAAAGGGTTTTCTAGTTTGGGGGTAGGCATTCTGTATTATAAATGGAAATATTTTATCTTAGGAAGCATCCCATTTAATCACATGTAGCTTTTAAAAGTGACTTATTTCAGCTTTGTTGAAAGTTATTAACTATGAGTCAGAAACTTCAGTCTGCTGTGGATGTGATGGGATTCTAACATGCAGCAATGGGTGCAGTAGAGATAGATATTCCCTGCTTTTGAAAATCTGAAAGCATATTTAACCTTATAAACTCCCTTATTGTAGTATTGTCCAGATTTTAACACCGGTGTCCTCTGCAACCTTTACCTTTAGTAAGCTGTATGCTCTGCTGCATAAACTGTGTCTGTTCCATCAGCTGTTATTTATGAGTGTGTTCTCATATTCCACTTCTTGCTGCTTATTGTGCTGAAGGGACCCGGTTTCAGTTCTTCCAGCTCCGTAATGCTTCTTGTGCTCACATCCCTCCCAAGTGGGGCAGGTGAGGTCAGGGTTGCTTGGTGAGAAGCATGAATGGAGGGTATGGAGAAGCTGTGTCTGCTTCAGCTTTGGTGCTTGTACATAATGGCAGTGAAGAGAGTTTGAAAACTGCAGATGTGATTGCATTCTTTCTTAACATAGCTTCGGGTAACTTCATCTTCTTGTCCCCTTATGCCTCCTCTCACCCACCAGCAAACAGGGCATGAGCTCTCAGAATCCTTACTCATCCTGACCAGAGCATTCCAGTCCACTAAGTTTTCCAGACTTTTGTTCATTGTTTCCATCTGACCTACACAGTTGTCTTTTTTCAATTGTTTAATGGTGTATATTAATGTGTTTTAAGCTACCTGACTATTAAGCACTGTCTGTATTTTGCTACACTGCTTCTCATTTTCATTTCTGTTTTGTCGCTGTTATAACTGGAGGCCGTAATTAACCACGTACTTCACATGTGTTACCTGTTACCAAGGCAATATTGTCTTTAAATCTGAGGAGGTGGATTTGCTTTCTTTTTATCCCAAGTGCTCTATTCTGATTTCAGATCTGCACCTGCTTAGCAACAAAAAGACACGTGTTCAAGGGGCTAGCTGTAACCTTGGCTTAAAAGTACGGCTGAGTCTAGATGTGATTGTCCTTAAAATAAACCAACCCCCAACCTCTAAGCTTCAGCAGTAGCCCTACATTCTATAATGAAGCTAGACCCAAGTAGGGCCTGTTCTTTCTTTAAAAAAACCTTTTTTTATTTTGAACACAAAGCAGTAGGGGGTAGGCCTTCAGATGGGGTAATCAAACCAAATTGTTACGATTTGTGGTTGATGGGGGTGATATACAGGTGTATACTGCAGTACACACCATGTTAGAAATACCCACGTTCCTGCTATGGTTTAAGTGGCTGGAACCCAAAACACATTTTGCCTGGTGGAGTGAACAGGAAAGGTAAACATGCCTCTCACCCCCAATGTTTTATTTTTCTTAGTGTAGGAAGATTCTTTCTCCTCAGTTGCATTGTGTCCATCTGCTGTTTGATGCCACCAGCTGCCAGACATCCCAGCACACGCACAGTTACACCAGAGGAGTTGCCCTCCACCTTACCTTATGCTGAAGAACTATTCTGGCTACTCCAGTTTTCCACCTCAAGGTCTCTAATGAAACTCTTCTGTGCCAAGGAGAAACTCTGTGCAGATGAAAAGCAGACTGTAGAAGGACATAATAATTATGCTAGCAGAAAAATGTCAGCAGACTAATGTAGGTCCCCTATAGGGGTTTGAATCATCTTATGAAAAGTGAAGCCATTAAATAAAACAAAATGTTAGAGATTTTGTTGGGAGTGACAGAAGCAGCCAAATGTTCTTCCTACTGTATCTCTGACATTCTGCAATTTTTGGCTGAGTAAGAACAGCAGGCTATCTTTCTCAGTTATCAGAGCTTGGATGTGTATAAAGGTTCCTTAAGAGTGTAAGATGGGAAGAGAAATGTGAACTGTGCCCTGGAAAAAGTACTCATCAAGTATTTTATTGTAAATTGTTCAAAAATAAAATTTAAAAAGAAAAACAAAGCCTGAATCTCAATCCTGGGAACAAATGAGTTCAGAGGAACTGCAGAAGATTTCAGGATCATCTGGTCTTTTGCCTTTGAATGCAGGCTCAATTACAAACCCAGAATTGCAAGCTCAACATACAGTTTCTCTAATGGGGGGGAAATGTAAAAAATGAAGTGTTAGAAAGATAGCTAGCGGGGTGTGACCCCACACAATTCTTGCAGAATTAATATTTGGGATTCGCATCTGTTTGTTTAAACTTACTGTTTATAACTACTTATTAATGAGTCATTTGAAATGCTCTAGGAATTGCCCTTGTTTCACTGGTGGGGAAATGGAGGATCTGCTTGCAGAATTCCTGTGAATAGACTCTTCTTATTCTAAAAGGAAAAGATTTATTCTTTGACAAGTGTGCAAAGTTGGGGGGGGGGGGTAGGAAATCTGCCTGTGAGTGGGAGTCCAGTTTTCTACCCTAAATCTCACTGAAAGACTGTAAGAAAGGAGTCTTACATTACATCAACCACAAATGACATGAGAATTTTAAGTTACTTCCGAAGCTGGCACCCAGGAGACTCTTGTTCATGCAGAAGATATTTTTAAATTTTCAAAGAAAAGTCAAAGCATGTAACTTTTGTTTCATTTTGCCAATTCATTTTTAATCTGTCCCAACTCTACTGGGTCTAGTGCTCTTATAGGTGAGCCTTTTGGGGTTTTTTGTTTGTTTTCCTTCCAAATGTACTGATAATCAAATAAGTCTTCGATGCAGAGGTCTATATAGGGCAGCTGCTCCTTCACCCTACACCAGGTAGCACCAACTCTCAAACTGCTTTTACCAGAGAACAGGAATGTACCTGAAACACCACAGTATTTGGAATGAACCTTCTGGTTGACCCTTTAAAAGATGTCCTGTATGGGCTCTTAAATCAAAGCTTTTAAAGGCTTAGTGGTTTTTTTTTTTACATCTTCACACTTATAACATTATGAGACCCTCCACTCAATGTAGTAATAAGGAGCTGTTACTTAGGATGGTCTGCTACTACAGGGCAAGTGTTAATAGAGCTGTAAATAAACAGTGGCTGCAAGGGTGCAGTTAGCCAGTAGATGATAGGAGGTGGATGTGAGGGATCGACAGAAGGTGGGGACACTGCTGTCCCCCCACACTGAAGGAAAGGCTTTGTTCTTAGTCTAGAAGACTATACATCCCATAATAAGAGGAACAAGTGGCCAAGCCTGTGGAAAATGAGGCTTCCTTTCTTCCTGGAGACTGACTCTGGACAATTGGTTGGTTTCATTTTGGGGAGTGCTTCATTTTTGCTTGTTTTAGGTCCTCCTGGTAAAACCTGCAAAGCTTGTGCAAAGAGCACCAAGCCCTATTCTGGTCTAGCTAACAGTATTTAGCAGTTTCCAAGTGTATTGTTTTCTGGTCTCTTATCTGCAGTGCGAGGTTGTTTCTGCATTCCGAACTAATAGAGTTTAGAGCTGCAACATCTTTATTGGCAGTGACTAATGCATGAGCCAGAAAGAGCACCATTTGGTTTGCAGATCCCATAATCAGCCACAGTCTAATCTCAGCCATGCTTGTGTCATCGAGTATAATTCCACTTAGGCAAATGGCTTTACTCTGGGTATTACACGATGCAATTGAAATCAGGATCCGTCTCAAAGCGTGCAGTTCTGACATGAAAAAAAATCCAAACAAGCAAACCAACGCACTTTTTGTACTAAGCAAAGGATGCAATATGGGTCACAGCTACAACACACGCCAGGCCTGGGAGGATGACAATTTCAGGCAAAACCTCACAGTTCTACACCAGACCTGAAAACCCAACTATTGCAAGGAGACCAAACCCGAAAGCCAACAGCTCAGAGTGACCTTATTTGTTCTTGCTTCCCAGAAGAAAATGCAAGTGACATTGAAGACCTTGTGGTTTTGGATGTCTGCTCAGAGACAGGATGGCTGCAAGTCCCTTCCTGTTCCCATAGAAATAACTGACAGTGACACGCACGGTGTTGAAGCGCGCAGTAATGTGTGGTATGGAACACGTGGCATCGGTAGGGCTTGCTGCAAGGGCAGCTTAGCCATGCAGAAGTAGACCAAAACAGACTTTCCTATGCAGGGACTGAAAGGTGTTCCAACTACAAACCCTGTTGAGCAGAATACAGCTAAATAAAAAGTGCCCACGTCATATGCTGCGGCTAGATATATTCCTGAAGCACTTTAAACTAAAAAGCCTTTATAATTCTAAACAACCCATATGTCTGTCGAAGCTGTCATTGTGCTGCAGCAAGGAAAGGAAACAAAACTTAACCTGCAATGAAGCTTCCCCTGGCTAGAAGCACAAGTCCTCCCCAATTTTGTTTAAGCCTCTGTTCACAATTGCAGAGCCCCCTCTCTGTCTCCCTCAGACTTCTTATAAAACGCTTTGCATTTCTTTTTGAACGATGTCAAGCTAATTTTATGGCAAACAATCCCTGCTTTCTGAACCACACAGAAGAAATAACTATTGCTGGGTGAAAGGGAGTCGGAAGTAAACTGAACACGATGCTGGTAATTCTTTTTTGGACACTGGTGCTGAGAAGATTCTAGCCACCTAAGCAAAAAATAGAGTTAAAATGTCATTAATTATATATCAGAAGCTTTGTAAAATAATTCCAAGATCAGGAGGAGAAAGCTATGTCCTACTACCAAAAATAAAAAAATAAACAGAGGTATTACTCAACAGATGACCTTTTTGGTAAATAAGCTACTTTCTGGTTTGCTGTAGTGGGGAATGAATTAAAGCTGAAGGAGGGAAGGTTTAGATTAGATATTGGGGGGAAGTGTTTTACAGAAAGAGCGGTGAGGTGCTGGAACAGGTTGCCCAGAGAGGTGGTGGATGCCCCATCCCTGGGGGTGTTCAAGGCCAGGTTGGATGGGGCCCTGGGCAACCTCTGTAGATCCAGGCCTGGAGGTTGGTGGCCCTGCCTGTGGTGGGGGGTTTGAACTCTGTGATCATTGGGGTCCCTTCCAATCCAGACACGTCTATGATTTTATAACTGAAGAAACGTTCCATTGCTCTAACTCTCAAATTTTGTTGAAGTGAGAAGGTGAGATTTTTGGGCTGTTCAGCTTTGACCTCTTTCTTGTGCTACTGCAGTCAAAGGGGGTTGTCCCAGGGACAATCTGTTGTGGTCAGACACACATGCAGGCAATTCTTAACCAAAGGTGTGGTGCGCAGCTCAGCAGCATGCTGGGCTTCTTACCAGTCAGTCTGCTTTGATAAGGTCAGTGGTGCCTATCCCTATGGACACGACATGGCTCAGAATCGACCAAAATATTCCCTGTGCTTCCTTTTCTCATGTAGGCTAAGCGCTTTCAAAGTTGTTTGTTTTGGTGCTTTTAAAGTACAATTGTTTTCAATTACTTTTGATGTAAGTGGCACTACAGGCAAGTGAGACTGGCAAGATCTGGTCCTCATTCAGACATTTCACAGTTGTAATCATCTAAATTGCCTCGTGAAATTGTTCATTAGATGAAAATTAATAAATCCTATAAATGAAATCCAACGCACCGTTAGGTTGTTGACATTAAATCTGGCATAAAAACATAGCTGTAAATGAAGTCATTTATATACACATTGATTTGGGGCCAAATCTTGAGGTCCTGGAAGAATTTTTAAACCAGTGTTTACTCCCGTAAGTCTATTGAATGGGAGTGAAAACAGTGGCCTAAGTTACAGCTCTGAGAGGTATTTGGGAAGACTTTATTTCTTTATGCTGATTTTTCACTACGTGTGCAGCATGTGGGGAGAGAGTTTAGGGTCTTGAGGAGGATGTACTTCTCCATTTCCCCGTTACTGACCACATAAAGAAATGAATGTACAAAATAGTACCGCTGTGGTGACTTGTGTGCAGACCCACAAGGTTTCTGGGGTCTCAGTGTCTGGGAGGGTGATATGGCACGGAAGATGGTAGGTTATCCAAAATTTTAGTGGGTAGCACCCAGCAGTGTAATTGTTTCTTCCTCTCTCCCATTTGAGCATCCAAGAGGATTCATGTTTGCAATGCAGAGAGATCCACAGAATTGTAGGAGTTGGAAGGGACCTCCAGAGATCGAATCCAACCCCCAATAGCTACCAGCTGTGTTTTTCCCCCACCAAAAGTTGCCAGGTTTTTATGTACATATACCTACTAATGTTGTAAGGGACCCCAGGGCTGCCTCTAGTTGTAGTTGCATGAGAAAGACAGTGAACTGAAGGAAAGGCATATATTTAATTGGAATAGTAATGAGAAGAAAATTATTTTCTCACACACTACGGGATGAAACCAAAATAACACTCTTCAAATCAATGGAGCTACTTTTGCAATTATATCAACAGCTTTGAAAACTGAGCTGAACCTCAAGTTTTTGGGTTTTGTAGTCTCTTTAGGAAAAAAGAAATGGTTATAAGTTGTCTCAGATGAATTAAAAAAAAAGGTTAGAAAACGAGTGAGTCTGTAAACACAATTTTAGTCTATCGACAGATGGGAAAAATGAAGAACAGGTTGTAAAAGTATAAGCTAAAGCATTATTAATATTGTACTGTTACTGAGCCAACTTGTAGAGGGACTGAAAAAACATCCTATTGGTTAAGTAATCACCACACATATGCTTTTGGAGACTAATACTTAGAATTTTCAAAGCTTTTATATGTGTCAGTTCTGCTAAAAGGCAAAAAACTGCAAAAATGCACTGGTAGCAAGTTTAAAGCATTAACAGCAATGTCAGATACACTTTAAGGATAATCACAACTCCTTTACATCCAGTAGACCTAGTAGTCTCAGATATGGAAAAAAGACGTTTGACAACTAGAAATGTCTGAGAAAGTGGGAAAAGGCCAAAGAATGTTGTATAATATTTTAAACATGGGTAGCTATTTCATGCTTTTGAGTGCTATATCCTGTGCTCATGTAATACTACAGTACTCGTGGTTTTGAGTACTATACTCTGTGCTATACATACGTGGTACTGGTCTTTAGGAGTCACTGTGTAATCACTGTGGCTTCCTCTTTCTTATGGTGGTAACTGGATTTGTGTAGACTCTTTCTTTTTTTTTTTCTTTTTAAATTAATAGCACTATTTTATTCCGGAAAAGTATTAAGCTATTTCATGTACAAGGAATAAATGTAATTTAAAGTCCCCAAACTACCCACCTGGAAGTCATGCTGCACTCATACAGGGGGGTGAGAACATTGAGGTTTACTTATATCTGCATCATGAAAATATGCATTTAATGCTTGTTCGTGCTTGGCTGTCTGACAACAAATGCAGACAGGAGACAAGTCTTCTATCCATGAGCTCTGGTATAATTTTGGAACACTTTTATTCCATGAGATATGCACTGATGAGCAGCTCAACATATGAGCCATCAGCAAAGAAAAGGAAAAAGTTGAGCTACTGGCCAGTTTCAGTTTTAAGATACATGATTTAAAACCAGGATGGAAAAGATTTATTTTGAGTGGGATCAAATTTTGACCTTGATTTGAGCTTTAAATTTGTTTATTAACAGACTGGCTCCTTTGTGAGGCTCAGGTAGGCAAATCACCAGCACCTTGCAGGATCCCACCCCAGCTTCAGCACTGGTGGTGTCATGCAGTGCTTGTAGAGATGTATGAGATGAGTGCATTTAGCAGCATCACTAAATCTAAACTTATTAAAATGTAATACTAAAGCCCCAGGGTCTTCTCCTGATGTTTTGATTAATGGTGATTGGTGCTGACTGGGGCCACTCATAAAGCTGCATCTCGTGTCAGAGGTGCTGCCTGTGATTGCGATGGGAACTGGGTCAAAGCTGGAAGCTTTTCACAATCCTGTGATGTGTCTGTTTGCCTTGCTGGCAAAATATTAATCTTGGAGGTTTGCTTCTGGGTGGCTGGTTTCAACACCTGAAACCTGCAATGGGTGACTTCAGACTTCTGGTTATATGGGGGATAGATCAGGCCCCCAAGAAGTTATTGATCTAAAGACAGCTGTGTGGTTTAATATTATGGGCTGCATGAATCTAAAGAGAAGACACTATATATCATCTTTGAATCCTAATGTTAACATGGGAAATAAGAGCAGTTTCTAAATCACCAAAATAAGGTGAAAAAGGAAAATCAATGCAGGGTGCCCCAGGATCCTGGCACTAGAGTATTTGTGGTTTTCTTTATTTTAATGTTTTTACCTTCTTTTCCTGGTGTTCAGTAAGGGTCCCTGCACACTTAGAGAAAATACCCTCACAGTGTTAAAAAAATAGGCATTAAATCCATGAGTATCTTCTCATAGTATGTCCTATGTGTAACAATGTATTTACCTGTAGAGCATCTTTTCAACCATGTTTCAATGACTATTTCAGGTACCTTATAAGAATCATAGAGTCTATTGAGTTAGAAGGGACCCGTAAGCTTTCTCAGGATGTTAATTTAACTCTTAATATGATCTGATTTGAGTATTAAAAGTAATCTCAGAATGGATTAAAAGAATTCAAAAGATCTTTTTAATTTTCCTCACTAGTAGCACATAACTTTCCTTGAAATTTTCAAACTTTATTCCAACCATACTATGATTCCAAACTGATCTTTCCTTCTGTTCAAGGACAAAGTACAGAATGTCTCTGCAAATACACCTGCTTCCACCAAAGTCATTACCAGATTTTTCTTGGATGTTAGTATAGACTGTTCAAAGAAGGTGACATAAATGTTTGTGGTCAAAAGAAAGAAAAGCTAAATGGAAAGTTGAGATAGAAGCATCTCAAGAAATTGTTGGGCATTGTTTCTGACACAAAGATGTCCCTCACTTTTCCATGATGTCAGGGAGTCTTTAACGGCCCAGCACCTTTGAAAATCAAGCTACTTTTATAAAGTTAGAGGTCTAAGGTTGCACTCCCTTTTATATCTTTGCCAATAACCTCTCATTTATACTCCACATGCGTATTTGTATTTCTTATTAATGAAACTCCTCTGGTTATGAAACTTTATGCTCATAGAGTAACGTGCAGAGATAGAGCATAAGGTCTTATTCTCTGCCTCACAAGTCCTGGGCATCTGTGTTTTGCTTTTGACTAGAGATTGTACATGAGGGTGTGAATTTGGGAGCTAAGCAAGATGACTGACAATTTCTCTTCAAAGTCATCCTTGCTGCAATTCATTTTCAGCTTTCTCAGTCTCTTGGACAGTTACAAAAGACAGCTTTATTATGCAGCTCTTTCCCCTATTTTTGTACATATCATTTTCTGTTTGTCGTGTTCAGGGCACCTTCATTTCCTCTGTCTCACAGAAGCAGAGATGATTGCATTAAGCGTGGAAGCCTCCTCTCTCTATTTTTGGACAGTAAACCACAGAATTAATTTCCATTATTCTTCATAAATTTTAGTGGGGTTCTTTTTGGCTGTTAATGTGGCAAGACCCACACAGTCACACAGAGCTACCACTACAAGTTGGGGAAGGACAAACTTTTATTAATAAAGTGACTTTATGTTGTCCTTGACATGTATTAGCTACTAGCTGTGTTACAGCATCTACCCTTCTATTTAAATCCCAAGGAAATGATGTAGGAGCTGGAAGGGACTGGAAGATGTCTTCAGTCCTGTTTAATCACGACAAGTAAAGGAAAGCTATTAGAAATACCCCTGAGGCTAATCTGACAAACCACCCCCATTCTGAAAGGGAGAACTGATATGTGCAGCCCTGTTACCTTTGAGCTTCCACCCTTAGGAGAGCTGAGAGAGTCTGAAGGCATCAGCCTTACACCTAAGCTTTGTGAACTTGATCATCTGGCCACCCAGTTTCAAGCTCCTAAAGTACTCAGATACAGCAGTGGTGAGGATTATGTAGATAACTTACTGACTAGAAGGCTAAACCTGCTTCTCCAGATGGGAATACCAAATTAATGATCATTTCAGAAATGTGAGAGACTTACCTTGCAGACACGCAGCGCTCTCCCCTACATCTGTCTTCCTATTCCCTTCGTGCCTGCCCCAGTGCAGAGCCTCTCTTGCTGCCAGCAGCGCTCTCCCCAGTGGGACTGAAGGTGAAGGGCTGATCTCCCATTTTCCTAAACTGAAACAACCGTGCAGACTTCCAGCTGAAAATCACATACTGAAGAATGCACCATGCTGTAGAGAACAGCTGCTCCCCAGCTCTGTCCTTTCTCTCTTTCCTCAAAATGGCCACCGCTTGAGCAGAGTGGTGTGTAAGTGTGTGAGTACCTTTCTTTGGCCCAGCAGTATGAGGCACGTGTGTATGGGGAGGGGGCTGCCTTTCCCAGAGACCCTCATAGGTGTAGCAGAGGTGCTGCGTCTGCCAATCCACTTCTGGGGCACTGGCTTGTTCTGCTCCACCCAGTGCCACATAGCAGATGGGAGCATCTGCCCTTGCTTTTGGAGCCATTGGAACAGTGATCAAAGATGAGCTTGCATATTCTGAAGTCGCATACGTTGCTCCAAGGATAAATCAAGGTTTTGTTTGATCTGAAAACAGAAACAAAACAAATGTTTTTGTGCACTGAGCTTCTCAGGTTTGGAAGAAGCATTCTGGGCTGGAACCCTGTTAGACACACTGGCTTGAGGACTTTGAAAATGCATCATATTTCACAGGTGGGTGCCGTCTTTGGAATCTCTACAGGATTTCCAGATTGCTCTGCATCCACCACTGCCATTAACTGTTCTTCTACTTGTACTGATTTCTCAGGAGTGGTGTTTTGCTCTTACTGTAAACATATCTGTTTGATACAAGAATTGTGAAGAATCTTTCCTGGGCTCAGCCTTAAACTAATCCCATATAGCTTTTTTTCCTCCCTCCTCTTGTCATAGAAAAAGCTGTTAAGACAATAAAACACCCTGCACCTCCAGTCCTGCAGTAACACTCAAAATTCAACTGTAAGATAACCAGTTGCTGGGACTTTGGTCTCCTCACTGAAAAAGTGTGTGGAATAGTCCTTCACAAGGACCTATTTTTCAGGTGAGAAAGCCCTAAAGAGTTTATTCCCAGCCTCTCTGTTCTCTTCCCACACTTCCACTTTGCCCAGGAAGACCTCACTGCACCCTTTGCCTCCTCTTCTCCTTGTCTCTGCCTTCTCTGTGCCCATGTGTGAGACCTGCTTTGAAGCTCATACTTTGAAGTTCCTCCACATCCATCAGCTTGCACATTCTTGATCACCTCTTCCAAGTACTTCATGAGGGATAAAACAAATTACAAGTCCCTCTACCTCTGCGGTACATGTACGATCACCCAAGTGTGAGCCAGCAGCCTTGTTTTGCTTGGTCTTTTTCTGCCCTAGTTGGATGGACCTGTATATTGCCTCTTCTCCTCAGGGTGCTACTTTCTGATTCCAAGGCAGTCAAGGAGGGGAGGGGGGAATTAATCAGCTTTTAATTTGATTTTAGTATGTACATGATATGACTAAACACTAGTAGTTAAGACAGTTGTAAAGTTTTGATGTTGAATTCCCTCACTAGTCTAACTGCATAAAGCTGGTAAGGAGAGGCTTTTTATGGTGGTGTAAACTGGGACTTGCTCTAGTAACCTGGTAATCTACTGACACAAGTTGTTTCTATGAAATGTGGTTTGTTTGTTTTTTTTTTTTAAATGAAGAAATCCTAGAAGGACTGTCCTAGAAAAGCCCTGGAAAACAAGACTGACCACTGCTGGCTTAGCTTTTGTTGTGGCTTCAGCTTGTAATTTGCTGCCTCTCCCAGCCCATGGTGTCTCTGTTTACATCTCTGTGCACCATGTATTGATGTTTGACTAATGAAATGCTGCTCTGGAAGATTTATGGGTATGCATTAATAGAATAATTAAAGGTCTTTGAAAGTCTCGCATGAAATGTGTACCAGGTCAGGGAAAAAGAGAGACTGGAAGTGGAAGATGGGAAGGGGATGTGTCTGCACCTACGGCCTGTTGAGCTGACCTGACCTGATGTGTTTCGGGGAGGTGTGTGTGGGGTCTAAGTGAAATGCACCCAGCGAGAACCCGCAGCCCTGCTGGGAAGAGGTGCCTGGGGTGTTTTTGTACCCCTGGAAGTTCTCTGGGCTTTCACTGGTAGAGAGGGGTGTAGCCCCTCGCCCCTTCCTGACCCAGCCTGCCCGGATGGGGGCCTGGGGCGGGAGGGTGGATGCGAAGGGGATGAGAGAAGGCAGGCAGCAGCAGAGCTTGTGTGCGGAGGGGACTGCGCCCAGCTCCGCTTTGTGCGTGGGTGGGGGGCGGTTCTGGCAAGGGGTGAAACCCCCCAAACACCTTCAGGCTGGGCTGACAGCGGGGGAAACTTCCCGCGGCGCCTGGTTGGGGCTGCGGCTGCTCCAGCATCCCCGACTCGGCTGAGCGTCACATGTGACGTGCGGGGCGGGCAGGCCCGGGCACACACCGCACACACACCCCGCACGCACAGCCACACGCGCCGGGGATCCCCGCGGGCACCGCCGAGCCTGGCCCAGCCCGCGGGGCGCGCCCCGGCCCGGTGTGAGTGTGCCCGGGGCTGGTGTGTGTGTGTGTGTGTGTATGTGTGCTGAGGGTGTCCGTGCGCGTGCGGGGATGCCGCCGTGCGCGCAGGTAGCGGCGGCCGCGGAGGGAGGGAGGGAGCGCAGCGCCGCTCAGCTCACCCGCAGCGGCGGCGCGGGAGGCGGCTGCTCACTTCGCTGACGGATGGATGGCTGGGAAAGATCCCGCCATCCCATTTGTGCTCCGCTCATACGTCTTTCCTCGCCGCTTTTTTTTTTCTTCCCCCTTCAAAATCTCCCTGGGAATTTTGTATTTTGCAGCTTCCCCACCACCCCCCCTCGTCTTTTTTTTTCTCCCCCTCCTCCTCTCTCTCCTTCCTGCTGAGGATACGTTTTGCTTGCCAAGTTTGTAGTGACACCTCTCAGATTCTCCCACTCCCTGTTTTTTGGATGTATTACAGTGCCCGTTTGTATATAGACATACCGTATTTTTTCCTGCCTTTTTTTTTTTCTTTCAAGAAAACTGGAATTTTTTTGGGAAGCTAATGGATACTGAGGAGGACGATCCAAAAAATCTCCTTTTGAATCTGTAAAAGAGGTGTACGAAGAAATTCTTAAATTCAGCCATCAATTTAGCTTCGTATTAAGCACCTCGAAGTATTTATGATTGCAGAGCAGGTGCAAGCGAGGATTAGGAATAAGGTAAGGGAGCTATTTCCATCTTTGAGGCAGCAGCGTTTGCTCAGGGTTATCAGCAGCTTCTCTTTTTTTTTTTTCTTTTCATACATAGGATCTGAGCTGATTTATTTGCATTTTCGGTGCTGTTCCCCCGTCCTTCCGAGTCTTTTCTAATAAGCCTGCTTGCTTTTCATCACTAAAACATACGTTCGTTCGCCCTGCCTGCTCTGTATTTGGGAGTTTCTTTGCTGTGCACATGCTTCGGGTGTTATTTGGTAACTGTTTAAAACCACCCAGCCTCTGCTTTAAAATGATTTCTTATCTTGCACTCTCCCCACCCAGCAGGATTCCTGAAAAGCCCCATAGAAAAACTGCAACACAGAGAAGCTTTTAATTTGCATTTAAAAAGGAGAGAAAAGTAGCTAAAATTCCCCCAGGGGAAAACTGGGCAGAGGGTGGGGGGTGATGTGTGGGGGAGTAATCAGATTCTCCCTCTCAAGACAAACGAATTGCCCTTCCTTCCCCCGCCCACCCCGCGTTTCCCCGCGCTGAGGCTGATTTCTGGGCCGTACCGAGACGCACCGAGGTCCAGCCTCAGCCTGCGGCACCGGCGCCTCCTTGCCCCCCCCATCCCTCCCTCCCCCACGCCGGCCGGCCGGGGTCCCTCCCTCCTCCCCCCGCGGGGCGGTCAGCGCGGTGCTGCCGCCGGCTCTGCGGGGGCACAATGAGGCGGGGGGAGAGAGGGAGGGGGGCGGCACGGACATATGAGACGGGACACAGGCCTCGCCCCCATCCCTCCCTCCCTCCCAAAGTTTCTACCTCCCCCCATCGGGACCCTCTCGCGGGGCGGGGGAAGGGGGAGCCGAGCTCCGGCGACCCCAGCCGAGGAGGAGGGGAGAGGGGGCACCGCACCTGCGCTGCATTTCAAACGCTTCTGGGGGCTGTGGAGTCCTTCCTTCTGGGAAGGAGGGAGAGGATACCCTTGCTTCCTTCGGGGATGCTGCAGGCTCTGGCTCTCCATCAGCACGCTTTACTAATTTTTGTTTGATCAGCTCCGTTTAGCGATATAAATGGCACGAGCGAGGGTATCAATTACCGGCTAACCGCGGCGGCAGCCCGTGTTTTATGGGATTTAATGATTTCTCTTGTTTTGAAAAAGCTCTCGTGACGTTAACAATAAAGAACTCCATAAATCATCTAAATGAATTATGTTCCAGTAAAGACAATTTTTAGTCTTTTTGCTGCGTGTCTCCCCGTCCCGATAATTAATCGCCCCGGACAGTTGCAACCGTGTTTGTGGTAATAAAGGTGCCATCACTAAAAAGTGGCTTTCCTTGGTATGGGTTCCGGGTGTACTGAGCTCTTATGGTGCAGGTTAGGTGTAGATGACTGCTGTCCTCTCGACATCATACGCAGGGGAACAGGTCAGATACTTGTGAAGGGAGCGGAGTGTGAGTCACCTGTTTGGGGAAGTGGCACGTTCCCTGGCACTGAAGAGAGAGGAAGCCTGTTTATCAGGCTGCTTCAGTGACAGGTTGAAAGCAGGAGGTAATCATCACTTAGGCCTTCTGATTACATATTTTGATTAAAAGACGAAGGAAACGTGTGTGGGGGGGAGTTTTGCTTGTTAATTTTATTTTTTTTGGTGATCTTGATGGTTCTATCATTAGCTTTTTTAATCCTTTTAAGAATAAGCAGGAGCTGTGAGTTCAGTCCTTCGGCAGAATATAGCAGTGTTCCTGCAGTGCTGTGAGGAGAGCTCCTCTTTCATGTTACCCTTTTCTGTTGCTTTATTTCCACCTTCTTCTGTATTCACAACTGTATTTTTTTTGATCCATTATTTACAGTCAGGATGTATTGAAAAGGCTGGAATAAAATCTTGCTGTTCTTACGGAGGGGAACGTGCTATGAGGAAAGGAATCAAGCCTGACTGTTTCAAGAGAACTATTAAGCCACTGGGTTTACACTGAGTCGAGTTTTTCTTTCTGTTGCCTTTGACGATCTTTAACACCAGCAACTGGTGATGTAGCATAACATCTATGTGTGCCTATGTCAGCTGTGCAGCTGACTGTGTTCAGTTGGAGCTCCATTTACTGCTGCCGACAAACCATTCGCTGTGCAAAACCATTAATCAGCAGTTGAGCAGGTGCAGATTCAGTTCACTGTGATTACTTGGGCCGGTGGTTGCTGAACAAAATACAATTGTGTAGATACGCTGAGTCTTTCAAAGATTTTTATTGTGGTGGGATTTGGTTTTTTTTTTACCATGTGTCTTTTTTTGGGGGTAAAATACTCACATGCAAAATGTGGTACGATTGAGTTCCTTGTGGCCATGAACTAGGCATTTAAATAAGGTTAATGGAACACAAATCTAAGATGTTATTTCATGAGATGCATGTAGATTTTAGTGCTTTCTCTGAGCCCCTCTGAATAGAGTGTTTTATTAGCATGAAATAGCTCAGAGAAGCTGTGTTCATCCCTACTGTCCTTACTCAAGCAAAAATTTCCATAGACTTCATGAATCTCTACATAAATATGTTTTCCATGAGAATTTCTGACCTTGTGAGCAAACAATTTAGTTGGTAACTTTGATGCCAATAGTATTTATTTGGAGTTAATTTGTCAGTGTTGGAAAGTTCACTGCTATCTCTGTAGGCTGGAGAGGGTCAAAGAGCGTTTCCTCTTGTGTCATCAGTGCAGCTACTGTTGGTGCCTCCTTGCCAAAGGACAGCTACCCAATGAGGATAGACTTGGATTTGAGCTTTTAAAATGTCTTTCCTCTGAACATCAAGGACATTAGAAAACTGAATTGGTGACTCACTAGAAGGGCTGTCTGTGCCCCTTTTTACTGTTCAGTATCTTTTATATCGCATGTGCGGTTGAGCATAATCTTGTTCTTGAAACGACACATTGTTGCTTGAATAAATTCTTTGTTTGTTTTCCCATTTGAACGTGGTTGTCCCCACGTGCTATAAAAATGATGGTTCCTTAAGCAACAGTGGATTGTGAGTGAAAGCTTGAGTTCATGGGTCAACATAGTGATTCATGACTGGAGAGAGAATATTGCTGAACAAGGTGTATGGCAAATGAAATGTCCAGCCATAATTTCTGCCAGAACAACAATGCATTTCCTATTTAGTTCTTGTTAATGAATAAGCTTTGAGGTTTGGGGTTGTTTTTTCCAGATGGTCATACAGTATTACAGGACTCTGATATTTTAATCTGTGGGGTTTGCAATGGAAAACCAGAGAAACAGCTTTCTCCAGGCAGCAAAGAAATTAATTTCTTGTACCCAGGTCCATACAGTTGCTAACCCTACTGTTTGATCCCATCTTAACTTTTGTGCTGTAATCTCATGGTGCTTTTCAGCAGTGAGCAGCTATCAACATCCTCTCTTTTACTGATGGGAAAGGTACCTGAAGTGGGTGACTACTCTGGGATGGTGCAAGTGTAGTTAGCAGACCTGTGGATTTTGTTGCTCAGTTCCAAGCTGTAGCCACTAGATGGGTATGAAACTTCTGCAAGAGTTGAATGTTTCTGAGGAATGAAGAGAGTGAATAGTTAATGAAATAAAATGTTTGATACCCAGCAAAAATCAGCTTAACTGAAAGAAACAGACATGTGGATAACAACCTTTACCTACTTTTGATAGCAATTTATGAGTTCCATAAGTGGTACAGGATGTCAAGCATACTGCTCGTTTAAGGGCTAGGAAGGTGCTGGGGCTATCGGTCAGGTTTTAGCAGGACATCTCCAGCTGGATAAGCCCTATGCTACATGGAGCAGCAGGACCTGGCTGCTGTCAGACCCCTTCAAGCCAGGCTGGCCATGAAGCTGGGATATCCACTTCCACCTCCCCCCAGGACACTGAAACAGGATGCTCAGAGCACCCAAGTACAATCTGTGGCTGACTCCTGTTATTTTTATACTCTTGCACCCTCAGCATGGGCAGCAGGATGAGCTAATGTTGAAGTTGTGACCATTAAAAAAAGTATTCATGTTTAGAAATGCCAGAAGTAATAAAGGCTGCTCTCCCAAGGACTCTCTCTGGTAGGGGGAAACTCTGCAGTGGAAACACTGAGGAGAGCTCTTTTTCATTCATGTCTCTCGTGAGAGAAGTTTTCAGTCTTACAGAGTTTCTCATGTCTATCTTCCACATTGTTTTCAATGGATTTCCTTGTTCCAGAGTTAGGTTGGGCCAAATTCACCGACTGATTAAAAAATTGGTAAAAATGCACATAAAGCATGGTTGTGTAGACCTCACTGCTTTAGAAGGCCAGGCTAAGAGTGCAGCCTTATGTAGGTCATGTATTTCCTCATGGTACAAGCTAGTAAACTGGATGTTGTGCTCATTTCTTAGCTTTCCACTGTGCAGGGTAAGAGCTTGCTACTGCTGACAGCTAGTGAGAAGGTTTGTGAGGGAGGGAAGGGTAATTGCCAGTGATGTGGTGTGTACCAGATGGTTAAGACTATGCTTTTGTCATAAATGGGATTAAAGATTTCACGAGAGACCAGTTTTAGTTATGGAAATCACCACATTGTTGTAATAACAGATGCTAGGTGGACTTCTGTGACTTTCTAGGACACGGCAGTACCTGCATGAGTCTCAGGTGTGCTGAGGAACTTTCTGCAAAGCCAGAAAAGAATTAATGACTTGAAGACTTGCTTTTAAGTATGTATCTACCTGAAGGTATATTCCCAAGATGAAGTTTTGTCATAGTTTTTCAAGTTGAAGATGCTGAAACAAATCCTTGACCATCCCTCCTTTTATTCCCCCAGTGCTGTGTTTTGGGAGAAGGGACTGTGTTATGGGGAAGGTTTTCAGATGCCTTTCCTCTTCAGAGGAAGAGGCTGGACAAGCCACGTGTCTAGGAAAAGGGGCATGGGAAACATGAGGGGACCAAAAGTCAGAAGAACAAAGCTAGAAAGAAGACGTGTATCAGAAAAGATGATTTATTGAATCTAGTGATGATAAATAGCTAGTAATTGAGCGTAATGAGTGCCTCATTATCTGTAAAGCTGTGTTGCAAACACAAGTAGCCGTGCTCAATCCTGAAATGCCAGTGTGAAAATGCAACCCTAGATCTACCCGATTTTGCCCTTTGCTGTGGAGTTGCACTGGTTTGCAACAGGGCTAAAGCAGTGGAGGTGTGGGATTTTACTTTTTAGTTGTTTTCATTGTTGTTGGTGGGGTGAGAACACAGGAAAGGATGTCATAATGTGTTCTCAAGAAGGAATTGATCACTGTATTGTTAATCAGCTTACTGACCTCATATGCCATGAGAGGATGAACCTCACATGCTATAGAGAGGAGAGAACACTGGGAAAAGGGAGCGTTTCTATTTGTGCCTTTCAGTAAAATAATATAAAACTAACTGTAAGATGTTTTCCAGAGCCTCAGTAACAGAACGACAATTAGCATAAAATTTCCAAGGGCTGGGATAAATAAATACCAGATGTACTTATTTATTTCAGATTTGATCCATTTCCTATTGAGTGGAACTTTATTATTCAGAGGAAGGATAAGGAGAGTGTGTGTATTGTTCCTCTGAAGAGGATGGGTGCCATTCCATGCTAGTTGTCAGAAAACAGCACAGAGTTTCTGAAATTTGAAATAGAAATCCAAAGTGGAAATTTTGTTAATGCTTATATAGTTATTTGTCAACATGTAATGTGGTGTGAGTTCCTTTTAAGGAAGTAGGAATATACTTATGGGCATTTATATTTGACTCCTGCCTTCAATAATTTTAACAATTATTCAGAACTGGCTTCTCTCTCATTTCCCATCCATCACCTCCACCTGAGAAATATTTTACTTTATTAAAAAAAAAAAAACAACAACCCCAAAGCCTCAGAAAAACTTGGCCTGGCTCTGGTTAAGCATATTTATTGGACAATTAAAATTAAAAGCAGATGAAACTTTACTGAAAGATGTAGCCAGGTAGCAATTTACATTGCAGTAAAATGAAATTAGATGTTAATAAGTTATAGATGAGCTGAGTGCTGAGGTTTTATTAATTATTGTTTGTATTCCTTGGGCAACCAGAAGGTTCAGCCAAAACCATCACCTGCTTAGGCAAGGCACTGTACAAATAAATAATACATTTTGTGTCCCCCAAGGAATTCAGGCTTCGCTCTACTATGGGTTCTTATCGCATGATTTATCGCCGTTGCACTGAGTTTGTGTGCTCACAACATGTGAGAGTGCTGTAAATTGTGGAAGAACCCGAATGAAATGTGAAAGTGGAGTGGTCAGAAAGATAAATCCAATGTGCTCAGTGAAATAAACGTTTGGAAGCACTTTTAAAAAGAAGATTGTCAATCCATTAGAGAACTTTTCTCATCTCGGATAGGCCCAGTTAAGACACATGCATGCACACGTATGTATATACACTTGTGCTGTGCTATAGGAGAGTGTAAATACAAAAACTATGTGTGATCTGATCGAAACTTCAATATAAACGCATGGAGATTGGAGCAATGTTATTGGAGTTAATGTGCACAACAAATGTATATGCAGCTAGTAGACATGAAGAAATAGTATTTCTTTTAATCAGACAGTGACTTCGATTTCTGTTCCTTTAGTGTAGTAATGAGGGATGCATAGTTAACACTACTTTTTCCCTGCTCTTTCATTTGCTTGTTTTAAACAAATCCTAAGTATAAGTTACAGATTGTAGACTTGAACCATTTGGCTTGTGACCGTCTAAGAAGAGGTTGAACAAAACTGAACTGTAAATAACACTTTAAAGTGGCCATTGAAGTAAAAGAGATTTTCCTGTGGTTTTGCTGCAACTAGGCAAGTGGTGGATTCCCCAACATTGGAGGCTTTTAATATTTGGCTGGGTATGGTGGTGCTGGGCTGTCTTGTCTGGATGGTGTTTTTTTCTAGATGGAGCTTTTGCAGAGAAAGATTGGACCAGATGATCCTCAAGGTCCCTTCCAACCTGGTATTCTGTGAACTGACATCTAAGAACAGAGCAATTTTCTAAAAATGTATAACCTAATGATTTCATTGCTCTTCATGCACATCCACCCTTTTGGACTCTTGTGATACTGATGTTTTCACAGATTGTTGCTGATGTCAAAGTTGCCTCAACTTCTTGTATTTTAGTAAGATTGCTGGAGTAATTAGGTGCAAGATCACTACCTAAATAAAAAGCTTGTAGCATTTGGAATCTTAATGATGGAGATGTTGAAAATGTGCCATGGCTTTCCTTTTGTTCTCTTTAGCAACTTTTCACATTACCTTGCTTCTTGTCTCCCCTACCTTACCAAGTTCATAAGAAGTACTCAGTGACTCATTTCCATTGACTGGGTGAAGCCTTGAAAAGCTGGAATCAAAACTCACTAGCCTTGGTGACTATTAAGTGGGTGTTCTTTATTGCAGTGTAGGGCACACAGGGGATTGCTCCTCCTAATGTGTGAGCTGTTTAAAGCCAAATTTCTCATATTTATACAGAGTGACTCTATGTATTCTAAGAAAATGCAGGGTTAAGCAAATTATTTCTAGGAAACATTAACTCCTCCCAGATAGAGCATGCTCAGTGACACTCAGAGGTCTTCTACATAGTCTCAAAAACACATTCCTGCACTAATTAGTTTGGAACCTCTTTTAGCTGAAAACAAGATATACTCTGTCTCTTAATTGGTTTTTGGTCCCATTATTTATTTCTCCTCTATCTTCACTTTCTTTATCTTCAAGGCTGTTCCGCTGTTATGGTTAAATTTTGTAGCTGCTTTAGCAAAAAAGCTCCAATGGCTACAGCTGTATTCTACTAAAATCCAAAACATGCAAATACTTTCTATTCTCAAAACATGCAAATTCTCCTTATATTAAAGCTGTATTAATTAACTGTCTTTTAAGCTACATCTATATCAATCTATTCAGCATTATCATGTATCATTGAATCATGGGGTACAAAGAGAGAGAAGAACCAGTCTGGTAGTTTTGGTTTTGCTTTCTCTATGCCCACCCAATTGCTGGAGCTTTGATGCAGCAGTTAAGCTGTGCCAAATTTTTCCAGCATACCCATGTCTAAGGTCTTAGACATGTCCACAAGAAAGAAACACTGGGTGCACTTTCAATCTCATGCCTTGGCTTGGCACTTACATTAAAATACATTCCAGGACTCAATCTATTTTGTTTTCCCATCCATAAATTGAACTACTACCCTGAGATGCGGTGAGGATTAATGAATGCTTGGAAAGCTCACTGCAGATGGAAAAAATACAGTGCTGCCTCTTCAGATCATTATGTATAACACTGCATAGCTCAAAAGTTATGAGAATTGTATAAGGCTCTGGCAGATAAAGCAAGAAAATATTAAACCTCCTATTAATGGGGGAGCCATAGGTCTTTCTTCCCTTGCCATCCATTCTTGGTTCAGAGACCAGCAGTGCATTGAACAATCCCATTCTTGTGAGCCTTCTCTTTGTAACAGCCTTTGAAAATGAGGAAAGTTTGACACAAGGAAATCTTGTTGGACCCTGATGGATGCTGTTCAGCTTCTGTATAACGTCAGTTTTTAATTCTTTTTGAGTAGGTTTATTCCAAAATAACAAAACATTACTAGGTATGTGGTCCTGGCCATTCATAAAATGATTGTTTCTTAAAAAAAAATAATTAAAAAAGCTTACTAGTATGGTATTTGTGAAAGAAATCAGCATTTGTGATGAGAACTTGGAATCCAGTTACATTTCTACTTCTATATGAAGTACTAAAAAAATTCATTTTCTTTTTGGATATCAACATGTTTTTCTGATGAATTATAATTTCCTACGTAGAAATTTGTATGGAAGATCTTAAAAATAGCTTTGAATAAATAGGAAAATGTTGTGAAAATTGTGACAACTGTTATAGAAATAGGATGCAAACATCTGTGATGACAACTATTGCACCTCTTCTTTTGCTGTAATATTTTATAAGGGGCCAGGTAACCTGTCAGAGAAGTACTAACTATGGGACTACAGTGGTTTAGTTCCACAAAACAGAGGATGAATGTTCTAGTAGAACTAAAAGCTATGTAAACACCAAGAATATGTAATCTTAACCAAAAAGTTGTGCCCAGTGTTAGTGAAGCACACTACTTAATGCTTGGCTGATAATATACTTGAGCTGCTGTTTTGGAATCCCACATAAATTCAGAAAATAATTGATATTTAAAAAATGCAAGCTGATTGTGAACTGAAGCAGTGGAAAACATGTAAACACTAGCAACAAGTCCTATCTTATCTTTGGGTGAATGAGGTGCCACGTGACACCGCCATATTGAGTACTGTGGTGCCCTTGGAGCTCTCTCTAAAGACAGCTGCTTAACTAAACCCTAAGTATGAAAACAAATTATCTTACAGACTACCAAGCTCAGTCTTGCATAATGCTGAGTTTCCATAATCGGGTCCTAAACTGAAACACAGAGAGCAAGGGCTGTGAAACCTGGAGAGCGACGTTGGTGTCAGCACCAGAGGGAGCCGCTTGCCCAGCTCTTGGCCATTTTACAGCCCAAAGGCTGGAAAGAATCAAGAAAAGGGGACAAAATGTTAGGGGAGGAAAAAAAAAGGAACACTGTCCATGCATGAAAAGTAATAACATTGAAGCTGTTTGGTATGTTGACCTGTTGGCCAAATCTAACATATTTCTTACATTAAATACTCTTTATTTATTACATTCAAGTTCTAATCTAGCCATTTTTTTCTAGATTTTGGTAATAATATTTTGCAGTTTAAAAGAAGGTATAAAACCAAATTATTATCTTCAATTACAACTGTAACTTTGGATCCTCTATTTGCTATAATAATGTAAATACGTCTTATATTTACGTATTGGACCATTAAATTTGTATACTTAGTTGGTACAGCGTAATACCTTGTGGGAATACAAATAAGGCTAATTAATCTTTCCCTTGTATACCACCTCCCCTCCCCCTGCCCCTTTACCCCACCCCAGTAATCTGATACACGATATGGTATTAGTGTATGGTATTAGTGTATGGTATTAGTGTATGGTTAGTGTTCTTTTAGATTATTGAGAACTATGTGTGACACAGTCATTCTGGACTTCATTGTAAAGTATAGTTATTTAAGTATTTGTGTACCACTGAAGTTCATAGGTTGCAAAGTGAAATCAGAGCTGAGCTGTGCAGGGTGCTGTACTTATCTGTAGTAAAATGACCCAAAGAATAACACTCCTCCCCCTCCCCTAGAAGCCACCTCCCAGGCACTGGTGTAAAACATTTGTAATCTATGTGCTAGGACAGGTGAAAGAGGAGAGAAAGGAAATATTGCCCTTCGAACAAAAGATGACTTAAGCATTTGCTTAACTGCTGCTGCAAGTTGTTCAGGGTCACAGAAGTAGCCTCTGGCAGAGTGTGGAATTGACCCTGAGCCTCTGAAGTCCTAGTCCAGCGGCTTGTTCATGAGAGATTCCTGCTTCTCTTCACCTTACTGCCATAAAAAGTGGTCTCCATACACTGAAAATAATACTTTAAAAATGAGATTTGTGTGTTCTACTAGTGCTGTAGTAAAAATTCACTTATTTACAGGCATGCGTGCACAGACACACGGACGCACACACACACAAATCCTTTCCTTAGACAGGGGCTTTGCTGATAAGGCAGTATAATAGTCCTAAAATCAATTCATGTGGAGCTGCAAAGTTATTAAACTGTAGCAATTTAAGTGCATTCAATCTGTCTTCTTAAGAGATTTCCAAGGCAGGTACCTCCCCACAGAGGTGTGTGTAGGTGGTATGTGCGTACCCACGTGCACACACACTTCTAGAATGTGTATGTACATACATATATATACACACACACAATATCAGTTATTTCAGAGTCAGAATTAGAAATTGAGTTTAGCTGAGACTTTATTGGAAGTGGAACAGCTGAGAAAAAAATCAGTGCTTGTAGAGTTGTCTGGCCTTTTACTTGGTGAGAGAGATCAGAAAAGCCCAATTGTGAATGGACATGCTTTCCGATTTCACGTTTGGACTAAATCAACTAATAGCATTCTTCTACAGTTCAGTATTTTACAAGTTATACTGCCAGATTTAAATGGCAAGCTGAGTTAGTTTTCAGATTTCCTTCTTTGAGAAGAAAAATTTGTTTCAGTGGTGCATTTTCCTTTTATTACATCCTGAAATTTCTCCTTTATTAAATGATTTGCAAATATGTGTAACTGATAATTCCATTACTTTCAAATCAGGAATAAGGTGGTGTCTTAGCCTGCTCAGTGCTAGATATCTCACCATGCTTCCTGTCTGAAACAGGTGGGTAGAGGTTCAGGGGATGTAGATGAAAAGAGGTATTTGGGTCTTGGTGACATCTAAATTTTGGACTCAGGTAATGAAATCCTTACGTGCACTCCCTTTAAAAAAAACTTTTCCAGAGCAACAATCTGACCTTAGGCATCTGTTGAATCACCCAAGTGGTTCCCTTTCTTTCCAAGATCTCCTGAAAAGTTGTGTGTCAATACAACTTTCCTTGCTCCTGGATAATGTAGCAGCCTTGAAGATCAGTTATAGAGGAACTGCAGATTTCATTACTTTTTCAATCCTTTATCAAATTTCAAGAGCTTTGAAACAAAAGAAAGATGTAGTATTTCTGTGTTTTTAAAAAAATAAATATCATAATCTGAAAGCTGCAAATTTTGCCATTAGGTCTTTCAAACATACTTTTTGTGAGTTCAGAACCTAAAAGTTTGTCAGAAGTGGACCAAATAACCTTAGTGTGCCTTTAATGTGATAGATTTCATGTTTCTGGTCTCTTGGTTCAGTCTTTACTTTCTTTTTGATTCAAAGACTGAACACAAATAAACAATTCCTGATGATTTAGCTGGTTGCTTGAAGGACATGTGGATTGGAAGTTCCTACAGGAAGTCTTCAGTTTTGCGTCAGGTCAAGTACAGTGTTCTTAAAGCACCATTTGAAACTGTCATATACATTGTGCTTTCTCAAAGGCTTTTGCAAGTATGTTTTCTAAGTGAGGCTATTTATCCAAGAGCCTTCTCTCAGCCAAGCCTTCAGAAAACAGTAGCTGTTGTTTGCATCTTGAAAGAAATTATTTATTACTAAGACAAAACGAGCTGGCACTAATTCACTTTCTCTGTGCAGGGTGATGTATTGAAACCTGGGGGATTATGAAAAAACTCGAGGTGGAATAACTGGGCAGCGGAATGGTACTTGAAATCCAATCTGACTAATTGCAAATTGACTCATGTTGGTGAAATGCTCTGTACTGTGAAGAAGTCTGGGGGTTGTCTGGGGGCAAAATCTCCAAAGGTGTTAGGAGTTGCTCCTTAGCAGTTCACCCTAATTTAAACCAGACTGGGAATCATCCTTTAGAGCTACAACCAAAGCTAGGCAGTGTGATTTAGCTCAATGGAGACTTAGCCCGAAGTCCATTGAAATCTGTGGAAAACTTCCCATTGATGTCAGTGATCTTTGGATCACTTTTCAGTACCTCTGGCAACCTTACATTCTCCATTAAATAATGACCTGCTAATGAAAAAGTCTACTTCCCTGTCTGGAGTGTTTCTGCAAAGGAATATTTTTTCATTGCTCCCCTTTAGAAAGATCCCAAGGAAAACGATAAGCTCAGTTGCTCATGTAGATCTCTCCCGAACCTCCTTACCAGCAATGCAATCCTGAAGCTCTCACAATCTGTTGTTGAAGGGCACCCAAAATGGCCAGGCTTTGTAAATCATGTCCAGTGATATGAATGAGTACAGGTGATATTCTGGAATTTGCTACGTAGGTCATCAAATAAAACTTTCAGGTTATATATATGTTTTTTAAAGGCTGGATGATTTTATGGCCGTTAATAATATTTGTAGCTCCAGTATGCAAACCAAGATAAGAATAATCAAATCTCATGCTTCAGGGCATAAGCTAATCACCTGCTGGGCTTGGCTTAATTGGTTTAGGGCATTATACTAGGAAAGGAGGTTCACTTTCTCTGAAACCTTGAGTCTTAGCTACCCTCAGAGAAAGCATTTAAAAGGCCAGAGTTTTCTGATCCCTTTTGACAGCTCTTTTGTCCGTACAATGATGTGTAACTAGGGCCAGCAAGCATTAATGTTAGGACCTTATTTTTTTGATTTGCTGATTTAAAGCTCTGTTTGTATGAGTTACTGAATTTTATGTGGTTTAGACTACACAAATCCTAGTGTTCTTTAGGTTTTCTCTTTTTTTGCTATTTTTTTCAAAAGTGGAGAAGATGCCAAATGATGTAACAAACAGACCTTGTGATAAATTGCTGAATTGTGCACACACACACACAGACACACATTAATTCATGTGTTAAATTACAAAATAATCAATTTATCTATCTGCCCTGGTATCTGGACATAGATAATTGATGTGCTACTTATATAAGTACCTCAGAAATGTTTACAATGCTTTGCAGGCCCCAAATTAGACAAGTAATAAGTTATAATAGCTTTTTGATTAACTTCTTGGCAGTAGAAGTTGGATTTACCTGACATGGAGCCTGTTTCTGGCAGTGGATTTGCCAGAAACCACCTGCTCAAAAGGATTAATTCAGCAATTGAATCTCTGCTCATTTTAGTCAATGTGTTTTGTTTTCTTAGGCCTGGTCTGTGGAGGATTCTGGCATGTGGGTATGGAGCAGGGAGGCATGAATGTTTTTCCCTTCCAGTGCCCTGAATGGAAGCTGACCGTGTCTGCAGCATGTGTGCTCTAGCGATACAAGACCATTTAAAGAGTAATGTCTTGCAAAACCAAAAAAAATAATCCCATATCCTTTAACAAAATGAAATATAACGAGATACTCTAACTAGAGCTCTAGAGCTCTCTACAATGTCCAAACCCCCTAGACTGATAAGATTCAATTCCCTTGATTTTTCGAGTAATTTCTGTTGAACTCAATCTGGGTTTTTTGCTATTAAATTAGATTTTGGTTTCCCCAGACTATGCAATATGTTCTTTGAAGGCAGTTTTCCCTCACTGCTCCACCAGTTCATTAGATGACAAAGTTGCGCTGGGTCGCTTCATGCCATAACAGTTTGACTGGTGGCAGCCGTAGCTGCTACCAATCCTTCACTTCAGCAGTGCTTGCTCTTCTAGGAATATATGAGCACCATCCATGGTTTTGCCAATACAAATGGCTTTCAACTGAAAATTGGGGGCTGTAGTTAATCATGTTTTTTAGAATTAATGCAGTCACATTATGTACCCCAGAGATCAGCAGAAAGGTCACAGGTGATACAGGGGTTATTTGCCCTTCTGAAAGCCTGATGCAAGGCATCTTCTTTGAAAGGCTCAGTGTTGGTGCAGGCAGCCCTCTGTACCATAACGTATCACTCAATGTGTTGGTGATGACCTTAGCAGCATGAGCTCAGGAGACACTTTTTTTAATGTATATGTGTATTTACAGAAGAGTTTTGAAGCTGGGAAACAGAAAAGTACAGCGTTGGGTTATTAGCTGGGGCTAAAGGGAGATCTGGAACCTCCAGAAAGTAGTGCTTCTCAGTCTGCAGTAAATCTGTACCTGTCACTGGGTGCAGGTTTGAGGTCAAACAAGCACAGGAGTATTGTTAAATGTTCTGCTGAAGGGTTTTTTTTTTCCCTTTTTCTTTTGTGTACAAACAGAGATGTTGTCTCACGCAGGAATAAGAAAGGAAATATTCTTTGCTTTAGAAAAGCATAACAAAAACCCAAGCAAGTTCATTATCAGTGTGAAGTCCTCACATACAGATTTGTAAGGAAAACCTCTAACACTGCTGAAATATATGCAGCAGGGCTTTTTTCTTTTTCTTTTTTTTCCAGATGAATACTTTTAATAAAACATTTTCATAATTTCCACACAGTGGTAATCATTTTATTGCTATTCTTTATCTATACCTATTACTGTTCATAGAGTAGCTGCTCCTTTCTGATAACCTAGTAGAAATGTGTTCCAAGTGTAACTCAAGATTTGCAGAATTTCATAAAATTCTCTGAACCTCCACTTCAAAGCACACTGGCACGGTTTACTACGGCTTGTTAAGACTTTTTTGGGTTTTGTATTTTGATGTGAAAACATAATTGTTTTATTTCCTGGTGACATAATTGTTTTATTTCCTACATCCCTCTTCTAAAGGATTTTAGGGTTTTCAAAGTTATTTTTCATAATTAAGATTTTTATAATTAGCTGGCCCATCACTATAGTAGCAAAGTATTGGTCTGTGGGATTACAGAGAACAGCACTGGATAAAAAAAAAAATGGCCTTGTAGATCCAGCCCCAACTGCAAAGGCAAGATTTTGCTTAGCATTTCAATATAAGAATTTCTTAACAGATCCAATACAATAATCCTTGAAAGGGAAAGCAACCCATCATAGGAATGTGTTTATCTGCAGGCATGCTTGGGCTGGTTCTTATCCAAACTTTGTCTCTATTCACTCAACCAATTGCTTAAGCAAGGTGCCCAGGACCCTGTCTTATGTTGAAATGAATTAATTGTATACATCTTCAGAAGTTAGTACTTGAAAAGTAAAGCGCTATAAAAATGTGCTTCTACTCAAGTCTATGGCAGGCTGTAAATAATTGTAATGGTAGAGTTTCTTTCCAATAAACTTCAGAATAAAGTGTTTTCTTGAGCTGGCTGTTCTCAGAATATCTTTTCTGAGAGTCTTTTGGTCTCTGCTCAGAGCTCTCTGTTGCCTTAGAGATACTCTTGTATATTGTATACATGAAACAAACCCAACCAAACCAACTAGGGATTCTCCCACAGTCAGTAAATAATGCTTAGGTCCCACCACAAATGGTTCTAGCTGCTCATGGTTTGCCAGGGTGCTTTTAACAGGTTACGCTGTAGATTGAAGCACTTATTGGGTAGCTTGGGGAAATTAAAGAATTCCGTATTTATTGTAATCCAAAGGTGAATAGATGGAGACTGCTGGCCTACAGATTATTAATTTTTTAGAAGGTCACATTTGCTTTGATTATTGGGTGGTAGAAGTTATTTTGCATTTACCTATATTTTGGCACCTTGGATATAAAATTTTCATAGTTTATGCAGCCACAGAAATCCCAAAAGAGTAAAGAGGTAAATCTGTATCTGATACTGCCAATATGAAGACAATAACTTGTAATTTTTCTTAATTTTGCTTGTTTCCACTAGAACTGCTTTTAAGGGGAAAAACCCACCCTTGGAATATGTGAATCAAAAACCTACTGTATTCCCTGTGCAATTTCACTGGCTCTAATGGCACCACGTGAATATAAGTAAAAGCAACATTCAGCTCCTGTTCTTGTTTTAGCAGTAGTCTGGTACTTTTGAGACTATCAGACATGATTGTGTATCTTTATTCTCATGATTGGAGGATTGAAGCTCACATTAATATCTACCTTTTACCCTTAAAATCTGAAAGGGCTCTACAGCAGAGCACAAATATTCTTACACTCATGGTTTCTTAAGTCTGAAAACCAAGGTGCGGGGAGCAAGAGCAATCACTGAAAGTCAAGGGGAGTCCCAGTGTCCCAAAGAATCTGCTTTCAGGGTTGCATTAAATATGGCATTAACTCCTCAACCCAAACTTGGTTCAATACAAGTCAGCTTCAGACCAGATTTTTTTCTTTCAATTAATTTAAATGTATATTTTTCAAAAATTGGCTTTTAAGTTTTCACTTTTGCAGGAAAGTCTTGTGTTCACATAGACTCCCTCCATGACCTATGGGAGGCTGAAATCTACTAAAAAGAGGAACATAAATATTCTTTCCTCCTTGGAAGATATTTCTTCAGGGTGGTGCCAAAGAGATAACTAGTTGTCTAAGATTTCTGTGACCATGATACTGGTAATTTAAATCTCTGAAGCATTCCTTACATTATTACACATCTGCTCAATAGAAAAAAAAGGTTTGGGATTTTTTTGTCAGTTATTGTCAAGTCTTCAACTTAAATTGCAAGAGGGCATGATCCTGCCAAGTGTCAGGTATCCTCAAGACTTGTATTTTCAGTAAATATAAAAATTTTTACTATTTTATGGAAGACTGTGTAGTTTTGCAAGAGACTCTCTGGTGTCTATAGGATTCATTATTTATAAATATTCAAGGGCTTCTTCAGCATTGGCACTTGATTCAATAGACAGCACGAAACTTTCAATGCATAATTACTCTGGTCGTGGTCTAGGTTAGATATGTGGTACATAAGGGTCTAAATATTGAACAGCTAAACCCAATCTGATTCTAATGTTAAGTAGGTGCATTAGTTCTTCCAGGAGGAATTAAGTCTTTGTTTCTCTCTGGTCTCACATGTTTTTCTGGCTTTCTTATTTTTTGAGTAAACACCGTATGAGAATCTGATTCTCTGGCTGCATATATATGTAATTTAATTTTTACAAGAAATCCCACTCCTCCTGATTCACAGTTAAATGTATGTATGTATACAGAATCAATGCCTTAGATTGCAATTGGAAAGTTTAAGTAGCAGGTGGGTTCTGCAATGAGCTTTAATATACCCCTTTTATTTGACCTCACATTTATTTTGATGACTGAAATATTCTGCACTTCCAGCAGACTTGCACTGGAAATATCCAAATCATACATTATTTCTGATGGGATGGATTACAGGAACAATCAAGAATCTGGTTAGGCACCTAAGTCTATTAACAACACTGACCTCTAAAAAAACTAGCTAGAAATTGGAATAAAAATGGTAGTATGTAAATATATAGAAGCTTAAAACTCCTCCCTCCCCCCAAAATTCTTGGTTGATTTCTGAAGGGAATTAGGCCTCTAGCTCCTTTAAGACACCTGCATGGAATAAACATGTAAGAATTTTACTCAGTGTACCATGATTGCCAAAATAGTTCCATTAACTTCAATGCTGGCTGCAATGGAGTTGCTAATCCTAGAGTAAGTGTTAATAGGTGTTAACAATGTTGTTGAGCCCAAGAAACGGTCTTCCAATAAGCAGAATACACGAATCTATCCCATCATATGAAGCTCACCCTTTCGGAGTGATTCTACAAGCCAATGCAATTGGCCCAGTAGCTCTTCCTCTGCTTCAAAGTGACTTTGCTAGACTGATAAATCTGTGCTAGTAACCTGTACAGATATAGAATTTGTCCCTACAGAGGTGTGTGTTTAATCTATCATCAAGAAGATATTTGTAGCCAGCTTTTTGCAGTAGATTATTGATAGTGCCTTTTCCTTTATGCTTAGGGTGCCAAGTAAGTGAGGCAAGCTCTAAAGAATTTCAATGGACTGGCTTAGATCTCCCTGAAATGGCAAATAAACTGCACAGTGCTTGTATTCTCGTGTATTTTGCAAATGCTACAGAGGAAGATAACTCTCCACAGATGCTGAGGCACATATAAGTTTCCATCTAAAACATGGACACACTTCTAAGAACTGCAACAGAGCGCTGTCCTTTGTATTTGAAGATGTCAAGCTGCTGGAATCCAGTGTGACCTGAGGCTTTCTGACATCGGTTTCATTATGGCTACTTCCAGACTTCTTCTATTTGGATAGTATGATTGAAGCTTAAGCGCAGCGAACTGGCTACAAATGACAGTACCTTCGGCAGAACATGACAGATTTTAGCAAACAGATTAAAGGAAAGTTGAAGTGACTTTCTGCTCTTTTTGATTATTTTTGTGTGCGTGGTCTCACGTGGTTGCAACATGCATGGAGATATGTTGAGGCATTAGAAACTCTAGGAGAGAAATGGAAAAGAAGGAAAGTGAGTGTGGAGGGTTCTTCTCCTACCATGGAAGTTGCTGCAAGACCTGCTAATGGTGATGCTCTAATCACTTTGTACTCTGCCTTATCAGTAGTGCTGAACATGGATGTAAATTGTGGTTGAGTTTAAACAGCATCAGCTTTACAAGCTGAATGGAAAAAAACACACCCTGTGTGCTTGGCTCAGTAAAATAAACATCTCAATAAGTGCCCTGGTTGCTGTGCTTTTGCTTCTTAGTTTGCATGTAGGGCGTCAGAAATCCATTTCTGTAGAAGAACCAGAGTTACAGAGTTTCTACCTCCGAGTCTGGGTGGTAGGTGTGCTTTAGCGGGAGGAACTCAGTTGGACCGAGGGCTGGGTGTATAATGCCATGCTTACCTCTGGCACTGCAGTATTTCTCTCTTACCCACCCAGTAAAAGAGCTATGCATAACATCTGATGGAGTGTTTGTTGGAGACCTACTGCAATGGTCTACCACAGGAAGATAAATAATGATTAATGTATGGATCGTATTCTCTCACTGAAAGTTTTTGATCTGTAGGAGCATTGTGATTATAACTTTTTTGCTGTCCAGGAACTGAAAACCCACAAGAAAACTAGTTCCTCTAGTCATTAAATCATTAGAAGTTTGCAGAAATACAAAGGCAAAGCAGAAACAGCAAAGCAGGCACTGAGGAGGCAATCCAGTTGTCCGTACAGTGATGTCCAGGACCACCTGAGGTGCCCCAGGATGTACAAGACATTAACCATAAGGCTGTTTAGTGTGATAAAGGGCCTGTGGAGAACCACATACTTCTTGGTTTGTGAGCTAAAGGCTGGTTAATCTGTACCACAGCAGCTAACACTAGATCTCTGTCTGAGTGATGGGGCCCTCTCCTGTTCACATCTTCTATTGTCGGGAAAGACCTGTTAGCTGGGGTACTGGCCCAATTTAGGAATTATTTCCTTAAGGGTGCATTTACTGTAGGACAGATGGAGACATTTATCTGGCAATCTAGATTACAGACCACTATAGCCAGCCGTAACCCCAAATTAGATGTGAAATAATGTTGTAATTTTTATTTTAAAAGCATTTTTAATTTTTATTTTACAACACAATTTTGGAAAAATGACTTGCAGTAGTTCTAGAAGGGGTTGTAAGGATTCAGTCTCAGGTGTTGGACACAACCCAAATTTTATCCCGTTGCTGTTTATGATCAAGACAGGGACAGGGGGATTTAATATCAGTTCCCCAACGAACAACACTTTCTCTACAGCTTTAAGACCGCAAACAAAGAAGCCATCTACTTAAAAGTTGTGGTTGAAACATGGGTATCACGAAAGCGGAAAATGGTCAGATATACGCACATTCATTTCCCCATATCCCCAAGCAGTTATTAATGGTAACACTATCATTCATTATTTACTTTTTCTGTGTTTATTCTGTGACCTAGAGGTGAACCATTTTAGAGTCAGCAAGCAGAGGTTTTTTTTTTTTACCCATCTAATCCCAGCTGGTATTTCTGAATCTATTTATACTCAATTTAAAATATTTAGTTAATATTTTTTACTCATTAACAGCTTAGTTCTACAACTGTTATAATTGTTAAGGGCCAATTAAGGCAGGTTAGGATTTTTCAAATGGAAAAAGTACTAAAATAATTTCATACTGTAACGATTAGAAAAAAATTATCATTTCAGTTAACATAGAGTTCACCTCACCGTGCGACGATATTTGTTTCAAGAATTTCCATTGCTCTAGAAGAAAAAGGAAAAGAAAGGAAACTTCAGCAGGGGCAACACCCCCCAAAATTAATGAAGGATTACAGACGTCTATATTAAGGTGGCATATGCTTTCGGTAGCTCTGTTTTAGCAATTTGCCTGAACTGGAACACATTGTTTTTTCTAATCCTGTGAAGAAGTTTGCAGTGTGATGGATAAGGCATCATGAATAATTAGACAATGTGGGGCTGTAAATCCCAACAGAAACAATGCATCTCTCGGATTAGTTGTTTCTTCTGCAAAGGGCAGTATACAATGATGGAGCAGAGCCATTCATTTTAGATACATTCCATTTGCAAGTAATCTTTCATGTGAAAGAAAAACAAGATGTATGATAGTTTACATGTCAATTAAAGCATGTTAGGAATGAAAGAGCATTTTCAGGAGCCTGAAAACAAAGTTTTTTCAGATGAAGAATTAGCTCTTGGCTAGAGACTAATACCTGTGCAAAAATCAACAGCGGGCTCATTATGAACCTACCTTCCTTGGATTCTTGCAATTAACAATGAAAATGAATGGGAAGGACTTGTCTTGTAATTAGTGCAGGTTGAGACATCTGAACTGTCCCAGCAAGAGCATCTGAACTTTCCCAGTGTAGTGAAAGAGAACTTCAAAGAAGTCATTATTCTTTCAGTTCAGTTGGCTGATTGGGTTGGGGTTTTTTAAAGGATTAGCTCCCTGCTGTGGCAAATAAGTATTGAAATGCTGGAAATGCTGATTTTCAGAAAGACTGTTCAGAATGAAAGCTGCTTTTTCTTTCTATTAATCTTATTCCCATGTGTCACTGGAATGTAGAAGGTGGGGAATTCGGGGAGGAATCTGCATTATGATAGGAGCACGCTTTGACCTTCTGCTTTGTTGGATCACAAAGTTGTCAAAGCTAGACTGTCAATCAGTTGTCTTAAATTCACGAGTCTTTAAGATAATTGAAGTAGATGAAAATGCCCCGATGAGAACGATATTATGGAACGGGAGGATATATTGACAAGTAGAAAGTTCTTTACCATTAGCTGTTGTTTCAGGTCTCTTTCAAGCCTCTATTCTCCCCTTCCTGTCCAAAGAAATAATTTTCTATGAGCTTCTCCAGGTTTTTGCCTTTAGTCACAAGGACATGCACGATGCATTTCCCATTGCTGGTACCATGCCAATAAACTAATAACACAGTGTTCTTCTTAATGAGGTGGCAGTTTTCCTACCTCTGGAAATTAAGAATGGCAGTCTGCAGCAATTTGGCATGAGGGTAGCTCTGCCTGTATCGCTCTCTTCCAGTAGCAGTGAGAACAAAGTGCTGTTATTATCCTTAAGCCCAGATCGAACTTGAAGTTCTGTGTGTAATATATCTCCAGCTCATCCCCTAATCAGCAGTCTTCCTACAGAAGTTAGAAAGGCCCTCTCATAAGTATTTCTGCCCTGATATCGTACAGCTGGCAGCCAGGAAAGGGAAGGCGTAGACAAGAAATAAAGGGTTAATCACTGCCCCTCCGCAGCTTGTAGATATTTGAATAATGTGTGCGTTATTGTGTAAGCAAAATGGAAATCAACTTATGAATGTGAAAAATGAAATCAACCTTTACTTAGAAGAATTACTTGCGCTTCTAGACTAACAAGGCTCAGAAAAAGCAGGATGCTGTAAAATGCAGTGTAGCGGTGCCAATAATTTTTCATAGAGCTCAAGTGCTTTCCCTGGCAAAACACCCCTTGAGTAAGGACTGCAAATGCTGTGGCAAGTGAAAAAAATATTTGTTATTTTAAAAAATGTATGTGGTCAGAAAAGTGACTGCAAGAAATGACAGTAGATCTATGTCCTGTGTATTTTCAGTCTTTCTGCTGACTCCAGTGGAAAAATAAGTATGTGCTTTTCTTTACACCAGTTAGCATTGCAGAGCCAACACACCTCTGGGAAGGAAGAAGCTGAATTCTGATCTGACTGTATTAATTAAGTCCCAAGTGTAGACTCTTTATTATAGATGATGATGCATGGACCATAAACAGCCCAACATGATGTTCATATCTCAGGCAGAGTTTTAGTGTTGGAGATGAGAAAACCTTGTAAGTCAAGTAAATTTCATCAGGAGTCACTCACAACAATGAACACTGAACTCACTGACACCACTTATAGCCTCATTTTTCAGGATATAATTGCATTTTTAACATAAATTTCTTTTGGTCTTGTCCTTGAAGTCCTCTTTGTTCATCTCTAAAGCCGATGCTCTTTGGGCAATGCTTAGACCAGCTCAGCACGAAGAAGACATTAATGCTTCTGTAACCAGTTCCTTTCTAGCCTACTCTTACCTAGAAATAGTGCTTAGGTACTACCAGAGATGAATGAGAGAAACTTCCCTTTCTTTTTCATTGTGTACCTTTTTCACTGCATGTTTTTTTTTTTCCTTTCCTCCTCCCATGCTTATTTGTCTCTCTTCCTGGCTGTTCAAAGAGCTTGAATTTGAGAATGGGAATGTGGGACTGCTTCCGAGGGCACTAGGAAATTACTGTGTGATTAAAAATGTGAATTTACAGTTTTCTTCACTGATAATATTTAATTTAAAAGCAATTTCCTTTCCTGTTAAGGGCTGCTTTAATTTTAACAGATAGCATCATTTTTCACCATCAAAACCGTAAACCTTTTGCAATTTACTTATATATAATTTGTATTTATTTCCTTGCAGGTTCCTAATTTTTAGAATGTAATAGCTCTCAGTAGATTCTGCCATGTACTGCCACACTGTGCCAAATATCCCGCATTGATTTTCGTATTGACTTGTATCAATTGTGCTGTGAGTGTAAAATGGATGGGAAACACATCAAATACAATTTTTGGGATGTTTTCATTCTTCAATCCGACATTAATAATTCAGAATGTGTTTAACAGGGAATATGCGTTTAAATCTCTGCCAGGATTTGAAAATAAATTTACCAGAAGCCCTTGTGACAATGTTGGTTACGTGTTGGCTAATTCACTGCTGCAGTTTTTCCTTTCTGCCTCTCTGCCATGTGCGCTTCCTCCTTCTGGCCTGTCCAAAGCACTGCTACAAACGTCTGTCCTGCTCAACCCTCTTCATCAAACAAAATCACTCCAGGTCCCAGCTGATGTACTTCACAGAATCACTAGGTTGGAGAAGATCTTTAAGATCGAGTCCAACTGTTCCTGTCCTATGCTAAACCATATCCCTAAGTACCTCATCTACCCATCTGTTAAACACATCCAGGGATGGTGACTCCATCCCCTCCCTGGGCAGCTGTTCCACAGCCCCACAACTCTGCCAGGGAAGAACTTTTCCCTCACATCAGCACTGACTCTGCCCTGGCACAGCTTGAGGCCATTTGCCCTTGTCCTCTCTCCTGTCACCTGGCTGAAGAGACCATCACCTTCCTCTCTGCACACTCCTGTCAGGTCATTATAGGTGGTGATGAGGTCTCCCCTCAGCCTCCTCCAGGCTAAACACCCCCAGATCCCTCAGCCACTCCTCCCTCATATGATTTGCCCTCCAGCCCCTTCCCCAGCCTGGTTACCCTTCTCTGGACATGCTCCAGGACCTCGATGTCCTTCTTGTAGTGAGTGGCCCAGAACTGGACACAGCACTTGAGGTGTGGCCTCACCAATGCTGAGTACAGGGGCACAATCAGCTTCCCAGACCTACTGGCCACACTATTTTTGATACAAGCCAGGATGCTGTTGGCCTTCCTGGCTGCCTGGACACACTGCTGGCTCATGTTCAGTCTGCTGTCAACCAACTACTTACAATTACTTGTGTAATCTCAACTGATTCCTCCTCTCTTGTTCTACCAAATACCTTCTGTTCTAGGAAAAAAAAAAAGCAAAAAGCCATGCTTTTCACAGCAAACTACTTCTACATGATGTGGCAAGTCTCCTCGAGTCTGCAGCCCTCCTGTGAGGCAGATGGGAAAATCTGTGACAGCTTCAGTTAAATTTAAAATGGAAGTTTCTGATGTATTCAATGTGAAGATGAAATTCTAACTGAAATAGTAACTCCTCTGTTTTTATTTTCAGCTTAACTTGCCTTGGGTTTACGCTAGCTTCGTGTTTACTGTTCAACTGTCATTTGTACCCAGCTTGTGTTTTCTTGATGCCTTATCCTACTCTTTGCAGAAAGAGTTTTTATTACTGAAACGTAAGCTGAAGCTAACCCTGAACTCCATGCCCAACAGACCTTTCCAGGTGTCTCTTCTCACTGTTATTTTCCTCTGGTTCAAATGCACATGGCTTTCATCCTCCTTTGCTCTGCTGCTTATGTACAGTTCTGCATTCATCTCTCTCCTACCATTTCCATGTTTTCTCTCAAAACATAGTTTTGCCAGAAATCTTTCCTCCTTACTTGAACGTGTCAGTAATCACCCCTCATTCAACATGCTCTGCCTGTCGTTCTGTGTTTTCTCTCATGTTGGTGGTTCTCATCTCCTTTTGTATTCAGGCATCTCATGACAGCAGTTTCTGTCATTCCATATTGGTAAAACACCATGTGAATATATAAACTTATATACATGATTTTTAAGAATTGCATAGATCTGCAGAAGTGATATTTTTAAATTCTTTGGGATTGACTTCAGCTTGGCATGTATTGACTTGTGCTGAAATTGCAAATCTGTTTTCTAAGTTGGTTGATACTCAAGTCAGTCAGATGGTGTATATCTGACAAAGAACAATATGAGGCAAAGTGAAGCTGATGAGTATTTGGGACAGAGAGGTGGGAAAAGAATCAGTTGTACAAATAACACGAGCAAATTATGTTGTGCCAGTTGGTTTTGGTTTACATATTAGGTTGCAGCTCTACATGACCCAGCTTCTTTAGAGCATTTGTATACTGTTGCTCTTAAGCATATCCTTCATGGGTTTCAGATCTGTTTTGCCTGCATCTATTTTAAAAGCTCACAATCTCCTATTTTACCTTAGTGATGTTTTTCTTTCTGTGTTAAATAGCTCTTAAGCTAGTAAGCGTGTTTAGAGTTGAAGGGACACTGTCATATTTCTGTACCATTTCTTTGCATCTTTTTCCTCATAGAAGAGGAAAAGCCAAGCTTTCAAGCCTTTTTTTATGACTTATCCTTTGTCTACGGTCCTTTTCCCCACCTGCTCTTTTGCTGGAACTTCATGTCAATGGTATTTTGTCAACACCTATGCTTGTGCCCCAGTATCAGACATAATAATGGTGTTGCTCTGGGAACTGGGCATGACTGTTTGGTGCAAATATTATTGTTACAGAATGGGCAATCAAGAGCTTTTCTTTTGTTCTCTGCTCTGAAGGGTATCCATGGCCACTGCCGTGCATATAATGGAAGGTTTTTAAGCTAGATCTTTAGAAGATCAACATACCCATAAGTGGTTGTGTTCATGGGTTATCCAGTCTGATCATCACTTTGATACCTGGCCCGTCTGAGATGCATCATACCTGCAACCACAGCATGCGAAAGCATGTGGAAGTTTACATTTTAATGATACTTCCTTTCTTAAAGTAACATGATTCACTACAGAGATCCCTGAAACTGGTTTTGTTTGTTTGTTCTCTTTCTTTTAGAGTAGCCACAATACCAGAAATAGGCCAATTCTGCCAGTGCAGACCTTTAAAAAGTTAATATATCATTTTAAAGTGTGAGAGGCGCAGCCCTGCAAAAAGCTTGATCTACAAAATACTTCTATGTAGTCTTGAATTCTACTGAAGGTGATGATACCAGCTTTTCTGAGGTGTTTAGCCTTTCTCAAGTTCAAACCTCTGTAACAACTTTGTCCAGATAGATTCGGCCAACTGTTTTTTATAGCCTCAACTTTTCATCAGGTTACTTGAATTGGTTGAAACGCAGATCCAGTTACTTCTGAGCATAGTCTCCCAAGATTAACAATCAAGTAGAAATCTGCTGCTTATTAGCCAGAGCGAAATAGCATGAGTCTCCATTGAATGTTTCTAATTTTGTTCCAAATATTTCCTGATAGTGGATTATTTAAGTGCTAATTTTAATCTAACCTTCAGAAACAAAGAGGCCGGCAATCAAGTAGTATTTTGTATTTGTAAATTGTAGCATTGGCCTAAGTGTGTTGTGGTTTTGCCTGATTTATGATTAAAACATCTTTCCATCATGCTTGCCTTTCCTGACTTGTTTTGCTTTCCAACGTGCAATGTCACGTAGCACAGCCTACAGCCAGAGTATTTACTTTGCTTGACAGGGTAATACAGAACATTTTTTAACTTATCTGCAGAAAATCTCATAGAGATCTGACAAGATAATAGCTTTTGCCTGTATCCTGTGCCTTTTCCTGTTTAGTTATTCAGCCTCTGATCTGGTGCTGCGAGCTCCTTAGATAAGTGTTACTTGATTGTTTAATAACTAAGGTGCTTTTCATAATGCCTATCATGCTGGCAGAAACCACGCTGTTTATTTCATTCATGTTCTGATCAATTGGGTATTAAGTTATTACTGTTTTGGGCTATCTCCAAAGGCTCTTTGCCTCTGAGTACCCTCCATTACAAAGATGCTGTATCGTGGCACTCGGTTGTGTTGAGGTGTGTTGTAACTAATTACTGGAGAGCGGTAACAAATACATCTGGCTCCACAGGACCCAAGTTGTACGTCTTGCCAGCAATGCTGAGCCATGCTGTCCAAAACTGTGACAGTATGAAAGCGCTGTACTGATCTTGGGGATGGTTTTGCTTTTTCTTACACTGAATGTGGTATAATTTTGTTTAAAATATTTAGTTTGGTGCTCTGGGCCAAACATCTTCACCAGGCACATCATTAGAGGCTATCTAAATGGCCGAGCGCTCATTAGGGGTGGAGAGCACTTATTCTGCACCTGCAGAAGAGCGAATGGTTTCATTTCCTCTGCATGGAGCCGGATTTGCTCTCGCCATACCAAGCTCCGTGAACTACACCAGCCTGCAGTAAGTGGGGAAGATCAGGGGATTTGCTTCAAAATTGCTCTGCTGCTCTGAGCCAAAATGCGAATATAAAACCAGCCTTTGTGTCTGTATCTCTGCTGTCTTGTCTTCCTCCTCTCTGTCTTACTTACAGGGAAGACAGATCTTACAGAGTGGTGGCTTTGCTATCACAAGCGTGTTAACTGTGGTTTGGTTGGTGGGTTATGAGGAACTCCCACAATGGCAGTGACTCTGAGGGACTTTTATATCTTGTCTTCGAAAGCGTATACTGTTCTTCTGCTTGTTGTAAAAGACACAAAAACCACCCAAACAAATCCAAAACCATTCAATTGCACCAATTCCTCAGCCATGATACATAACTGCAGGAAGCAACACTAATCAGAAACTTTTCTATAAATATTTGTCCTGCAAAGAAGGAGCAGTAATAAAAGCAAGTCACCAGTGGAGATGGCTGGAAAGGTGAGCAGGGCATGCCTTTATTGACAAGGAATGTGCCTGAGGCTACCATGGAGATAGACTTATATTAACAACTGAGATTGTAAAAGGAATGTTGAAAACAGAGCCCCAATCCCTGCACCTCATTAACAGAATAACAGCTGAAATCTCAACAGAAGTGGGAAATACTTTGAATTTACTTCATTTTCTTTACAGAGGAGTTCAGTGGGTTTCTTTCAGGCAGTACATAAGACTGGCTGCTAAGAGAAGAGTAACAGGGACTGATTTACATTATCACCAAATTCAGTCTTGAAGCCAGTAATTTTGGTGTCAACCTACAATTACAGGCAATCGCTTCCACCCGTCTGGTTGTTCTAGTCTGTTATTGTTTACAGTGTGTACTTACCTAATGCACAGACTTGTGTCAAGTTGGTTGTACTTTTTTTGAATTCATTAGCTATGTTATATTTTCTTTATGATATAACGTTGCTTCTGTGGAAAGTTGTAGGCAGACAAAAATGTTTCTAGTTGGAAGAGGAGAGAAGTCATCTCTTTTAGTTCATTTTCTCCCCTCTGCTTGCTCAGGAGCCTCACTATATGTGTCAGCTGAAGGTTAAAAAGCTTTCTTGCTAATACAGGTGTGACAGCCACCACCAAAAACCCCATTGTTACGCTCTGCCTAGTTTGCAGAGTTCTGGAGGAGCTTTTCAAAAGCACTGCCATAGAGCTGGAATCCCCAGACCACGTTGAAGATTATTTTTAGCCAGTGTGGGTGCTGGTATGGGCAGCAGAGGCACCTGCATCCACTATGGCTGGTGGCAGCTGGAGCCAATGCTGGCTTTGCTCTGGGGCGTTTGCATGAGGTGAGCCTGGGTGAGTTGTGCTCTCCTGACAGGAGAGAGGATCCAGCTGTTCTAGGAGGACAGGCTGAGGACACTGCACCTGCCCAATCTCAGGTTGGTGAGAGCACGCTGTGGGGTCAGTCCTTCTGTTCCTGTGCCCACGGAGCAGGTGCGGGGTTTTTCAGGGCATCTTTTAAAGTGCTTTTTACCAAAGGCAGTTAGTGTTGAGCATGTGAGCTGTATGGTTACCTTCCATTTGTTCTTGGTAAAAGCTTGCATCTGGAGAATATGGAGACCTTACTGTACCCCCGCGGCTTAAAGAAAGGGGTTTCTCCCTTCTGGTCCTCAGAAACCCCAACAACAAAACCTACTGAATTCCTGATGGTCCTAATTGATCATAGACTTGTTTGTTTGCTTTGCTAGAAATGTAGTGGGTCTTAGTTCAACGGCAACAATTTTCTCTTGTATCCTGTGAAGGTCTCAGCTAGATATGGAAGTCTGAGGCTCCCTCATGGGAGGGACCAGGGCACTCCATCTCACCACCCTCATGAGCCATACAGAGCAATAATGATGACATTTACATAATAAAATTAATATCATTAAAGGAACTATATCGATGATCATGCTGAGGCTGAAATGAGACCAAGAAAATCTTAAGCACCCCATATTGGCAAGTTGGAAAAGCTCTGCCACTTTCATGTGAATCATTTCAGCGCCTCGTGTTGAAAAATCCTGGCAGCAGTTTCAGTCTTCCTTTAGTTGTACGTGTTTGGAGAAGAAGTGAGAAAAGAAAAAGATGCAGGTTTTAGGCTTTTCAGTGTAACAGTTTACAGACAATATTGAAGTTTTTGATAATTACTGAGAGTTCTTCTGTGTGACACTTTTGATCATTATATTTTATAAGGATTTTTGACTTTGAGGAATGCAGGCCTTTGTGAATTCTTGTTGTTAAAGCTCTGTGTTTAAAAAAAAATAACCTTTCACATAAGTTTTCTGTAAATTCTTCTTATTAGGCAAAATGTTGTATTGATTCATTTAACCCATCTACTTGTGTGGTATGGCAGTCACTTCATTAAACATCTAGATGAGAATAAACAGAAAGCAAGCTGTCTTGCAAAAACAAGATCTTGTGTAATGTGTTAAACTATATTAATCATTCCAGCTTTCCATATTAAAAGATAATTAGTGCTCATAGCATAAAAATTATGATATAGAAAAAACTGAAAACATTTTTATAGCAGGCACGCACACAGATACACACACTTAATCCTCATACAATGACTACAACCCAGTTATTTATTAGCTGATATTATCACATAATTTCCTTTCTCTTAAATAAATTCTCATCTTTCCTACCCAAATCTGCAACTCATAAGTTATGCAGTGCAGCATTATGAAACTAAGACCATCCAGCATAAATTTAGGCTGAAGAAATATACTCTTGTAGTCAAAGAACAGTACTCTCTAGGGAGCTATACCTACATAGAAATCTGGGGAAGGAGACCGTGTGGCCAATCTACAGCGAGTTTTGCATCATGTCATTGTTGGGAATGATGAGGTCAACGCACTCTAGGTAATGGTTCCTCAGAAAAGTGTTTCTGGTGTCTTGCTGTCAGAAATGGATGTTGGTAGAGCTTTGGTTTTCACAGATCATGTTACCCAATTGGCTCACAAATCCCTGGGGAGAGATGCAGAACCATTGCTGGGAATATATTACTACTCACAGCGTCGTTTTTCCTTATTTTACCCCTTGAATCTTACGAGTCTCTGACTCCCCCATGAGAAAGGAGTGGGGACAATGCTAGGTCAGAGGAATTCAATCTTTGAGGCAGAAAATAATCTGCAAAACAGGTGAAATGAATGTACTGCGTCTAAACCATCCTAAAACACCCAAGACAACAGTGTTTTGTAATTCACACCTGGGAGTCATACCTTGCCACTCATGTAGCCATCTCTGAACTCTGGTGGTGTGATGCCCACAGTGCTGATGATCCATAATAGCTTTCCTAGTGTTTCAAAGTTGAAAAGACCTTCCAGCTCAATCTTTGATCATACATAAGGCTGTCCTTTACTTTGCATTTAAGGCTCGTGTGTGTGTATATATGAAAATGGAGCTATAAGGGTGATCATGATGCTCTTGGATTTGGCCAAGATGCATTCTGCAGTAGCGCTTACATAGGCATATATTCTCAGGTATCGATGAGTTATTAGTTAGTGGAATTGCTTACAGGTTTTGTGAACACTTCTACTTTGATCTTGATCCTGTCACTGTTGAAAGGTTGCTCTGATGTTGGTGAATGATGCTCTGTGAATATCTGTGGTTTGATGCAGAGCAGGTGCTGTAAGGTAAAGGGTGAGAAAGTTTAGTTCCCTGGGACATGAGTGAGGCATTACTGAGGAGCTGTGAAGTGATGAAGATGAAAGGAGCTTAATGTATTACAACTTTAAAAAAAAAGGTTATCTTTATTCTTCACCTAGGCAGACCCCATCCAGGCTGTGATGTTACTGCTGCTTAATTCTAGGAAAAAATTATTCACTCTTGTATTTTTGCTGCTTTTTTTTTTTCTTTTTTGGGTGGGGAGGAGGGAATGGAGTTAGGGACAGCTAAAGAAAGGTATATAACTATATAATTATAACAGAGAATCCCACAAAGAGAACACTATTTCTTTGTTCTCCCTCCATGGAGGGTGGGGTTCCCTGCCCTCCCCCATCATTACCATAGAAAAAGCAAACAGTTAACACCTCTTCCTAAATAGGCCTGACTTGTACCAGGTGCTGCTTTTCAGGACTTCATCTGGTCAGGTCATGGAATAACAGGAAGCCTGAAAAAACATTTCCAAAACCAGAATCAAATTATTGTTCTTTTTCTCTCTTCAACCCAAATTAAGTTTTCAGTGCAGTTCCAATGGACCGACCCTTTTTTTGTGGCTGTAAACAAAGGCAGTTGTTGGCTCACGATACCAGGTTCTGACCAGAATGATCAGTTTGGTGGTTTAATGAGCACAGATATTCATCTTCAACTTTTAAAAAGGCCTAAAGATGTATAGTAACTTTAACACAAAAAATAAAACTATGTGCCCTAATTAAGAGAAATGCACTAAAAATCGGAAACCTCACCAAGTCTGGGTGAGTTTCTTTAGCCAGGCTTTTGAACGTGTGCTTTCACCACAAAACTCACAGGAATATCAAGGTCCACCAAACTGGATGTGTCTCGTTATCTATGGAGAAGTGAACTAAAAGGAACAAATGTTGACATAGTAAATGAAGGGTCACTGGATAGAAATTACCAAATGTTTGGTTGGTTTTTTTGTTATTTACTTTTTTGGTAAGAAGGTGTGCCAGAAGTGTGGGTTAGTCCAGCTGAATGAAGTCTGCTTTTTAGTAATAGGCTTTATTTTGTGTTTTGACATTAGATGTAGCCACCCTGTAAGTGGAATCCTCTCTTCTTATTTGGCTTACCAGCCCTCCAGGTAAATAAGGGTGATTTTTTTGCCATGCAAAACAAAAAGCCTTTTGGGTGTTGTAATGCTGGAGTGTGCAGAACCTTTGGGTGGGTCCTGAACTTTTTATGTGTGTGTGGTCGTAAATGATGCACGATATACTAGTGAGTAGGACCCAGGTATCTTGAGCAGCACATTCATGCCAGATGGAGCTGTACACCTTACTGGTCAAGGGAGTAGAATTTTCTGAAGACAAAAAGGTCCAACAAAGCACTTGTAGCTACTCAGTGGCTCGTGTTATATGCTTACAGTGTCAGTATGAACCTTACAGTATTAAAGATTATTGAAATGTGAACAAATTCAAAATTGTAGCTAGGTGTAAGCATGACACTGCATTAACTGATTAAAACAGCCTTTAAAAAATGAACATAAGTAATCTGTTGGTCTATACTGTCTTGAACTTGACAAATATATGAAGATTAGACTTCATGAAAATAGCCATTCTGTGACTGACACTTAACTTGCTTGGAAGGCTATAAAACTGAACAGTTTTACATGACTGAGTATTTAAAAGAAAGATTAGACACACGTGCAAGGCAGTGCAGGGATGTGACCATACAGTGCTCAAAAACATTTCAGCTGGGATATTTCCCACCCAGTAAACTGAAACATGCAAGTATTGGTTCCCTCCCCCCACCCTGCCATTTCTTGTCAGTTCTCCACAATTTTTCTCTTTTGTCTGTTATTGAAAAGAGAACATACATTCTCTGGTAGGTTCTTTGTCACTTACCTAGTATGGTATAAGGAAAATAAAAATGATTAAGCTCTGCCCAGCAAACTACCAGCACTTGTTTCTGCAAATCTGGTTTGTCAGCCCCAAACTGCTGCTCCCTCAGCTTGTGTGATACATCCCCCATCTGCAGAAACCCAAGGCGATGGGGTTAAGAGCCTTGGTGAGCATTCCAGCATGCTGTTGAAATGTGAACCGTTTGTAGGAAGAGTGTGGGTTCCTGCAGGAGGTAAGGAGGAATTTCAAGCCCTGTAAGGTGTTTCAGAGGAAGATGATAGCAGGCTCCATTGGAGAGTTAGCCAAAGTTCCCCAGGTTGATTAGAGAAACATTTTCCCTTTATTCAAAGAAAATATATGAAGTATTGCTGAAGGTGTAATGGCAGCAATTTAATTATACAGTCTCTTTATTACCAGATTGTGAGATAATTTCCACAGCTTTGTAAGGTATTTTGCATATGCAAAAATTTCTATGACTTACAATAGCTATTTATTTAGGTCCTTTAGTGGAATGCTTTCCATTGATATTCCTTTCTTTATGTTCTTATGGTTAGAAATATTACTAAAGAACTGTAAAGTTTTATTATTATTCTCTGAGAAAAGGATGGTCTTCTAGATGTCACATTACAAAAGAAGCTACTTCTTGCCTAAAGGACTTAATCAGAAAGATTAGCCAGTAAAAATTCTCTTCAGATCAAAATCCACAGGTCACTTCCATTTGTTGTCTCTGAGGGTCAGTTAGAAATATAATATTTTGACTTTTTTTTTGGTCTGTTCCTCATTACAATAGCACTGGAATTGACCTGACAATTTAGTGAATGCCTAAGCACTTAAACATAATTATTTGCTAGCTGTCTGTCAGAGTAACTTGTGACTACATTTGATAGAAGAGACACCTTTATCCTTTTTCAACTCTCATGTCTAACAAGATAACTCAAGTTCATTCCTATTTTTTTCTTCTCATTTGTGTAAAAACTGCTAATAAATGAAAGAAACAGATCACACAGTTTCTCAGTGTAAGAAATCCCATAATCTGTCTTAATTGTCATGTAGCCATCATCACCCTCTGTTATTTATATGTAGGACAAAATCATTGAGCTTGCATTCAGATGACTGGCAACAGAACCTAGGCTGCTAAAGACAAGCAGAGGGGACGGTAACAGAAATGAATAAATAATTAATTTCCTTTTAATTTTTTGGCTTATATTTTATTGCAGAATATATTTTCCCCTGCTTTTTATTAAACAGCCATTATAAATGACTATAGGAACATGCTTATATTGTTACTTAGTTTTAAAAAACGAATTACTTTCTTGGGTCACCCTTGAATTATTACTTTTCAGCAACTTGGCACCTTTGTGGTCTCCTACCAGTTAAGCTCATTCATTCTGGTTTGGTTTTTTTTTTAACCTCTCAAACAGAATGAGACAAATTGGTATTTATGTGAAATAACCCAAAGAAATGGAAATATGCTACTTAATAGCATTACCTGGCATTTTCTTCTTTGAGGCCACTACCAAACAGAGGGCCATGATCTTTGGGAAGGCTTTACCACTGTACACTAGCGACCTTGTTCAAATCTGTCATGATGCTGTTCCACTTGGGTTGTAATGATGCAGAAATCTGGTTTAGTCCTCTGATTGTTCTGTTTAGATCTCATTGCTCCTGACCTTTCCATGGCTACGTATTAATGTTCTCATCTGTGGACTGTCAGCAGCAGAAGGAAGTGGATTTTATTCTTTCTTTTAAATGCATTCTCATCCATCCAATACTTGGTTTTGAGCCTTGATTAAAGATTTTAAAGTGCTTTGAAACTGTAAGTAATAGTGTCTTCTCTACTGCAAAACGTCTCTGAAGTGGCTATAGGGTAGGGAGGTCACAGGATGCTGATTTTGTTTTTTGGTTATGCTCATCACTCGCAGAAACCTTGAGCTTTCTTCTACTACCTGAGTTGTCTTTCTAACTTGCCAGCATCATATATGCTAACCCTTATGAATTCCCTTCAGAACCTGAGAATATCTCTTGCCAATCACAAGGACTACCTTTTTTCTTGAGTTTGGAACTATTGCATTCAGGATCATCAGACAAACTGTTATTTTGATTTTTTTTTTCCCACCTCATAAATTTAATGATCAAATGTTAATGGGCCACAGTTGATTAATTCTTTCTATCATGACAAATGATTGCCTCCAGCAGAGCTCCTCTCTTGAATATAGAATGCAGAGGGTATTCTCTGATATTATTTGGACAAGTTACTTGACCTGTCAGTCTTGTTTAATTATTACAGCTGCCATTAAGAAGTAAATGTTAAATGTCAGAAGATAACAGCCCCCTGAAATGCCACGTGAAGCAAGTGTTTTTTGCATGAGAAACCTTTCCTTTGTGTGAAAGCAATACTTGATATGTGCTGTTGGAAAATTCACCTTGTGGATTACATCAAACAATTAGAAGGATTTGAACCCTCTCCCTCCCTGTAATTTTTTCAAAATTAAATCTAAGCCCAGCCTGATGGGTGTCAATGGTAATAGGATGACTTGTATGTCCAACTGATTGCTTTTGAGAGTATGCACTTTATATAATTAGTGTGCTTCACAGTCTAATTAAAGGAAGTGTATAGGAGAATGCAGCCTCCTTTCCTTTGCTAAAGCAGGGAGAGGTCTTCCCTCCTTTGTTCTGAATTTCTGCAAGCCTTGTTTTGGTTCCCTTTTTTTCACTCCTCTCCCTGCTGGAACAGTTTTCCCCTTCTGATACAGTCATCAGCAGGATTGGGTGCCCTGGGTATGTACTGCCTATTGTGGTATCTCATTAACTGACCGATGCTGACATGGTGGAAGTGGTGTGGAGGATGTGAGAAGCAGTGTACATTTCTTGGGGGATTCAGAAGCCATCACTGACTTTGCATTGGGATCCTGAGCTGATGCACAAGCAAAGGCACACAGCCAGATCTCTTGTAGCTCAAGGGCAGATGGAAGAAAATCAAGTGAATGGATTGAAGCGATGTGTGACTGTGAAATAAAAATCCAGGAAGGCTGACCTTGTACCTGTGTCTAGCAGCATGGTAGTAGCATGCACTTTAGTTAATTGCTTTTAGAGCATTTGATTGTGTTGCTTACCAACATAATGCCATTACCGTGTCAGTGAAACTTCATCGCAAGCAGGACTTAAGGTTATATATCTGCTCACAGAGCCCTACCAAATTAAAAAAATATTAGTAATCGGTTTATTGTCTAGGAGATTTCCCTAAGGAAGGGTTAGGCTGCTGCTTCTATGCTGTTTCTCTTCTCTAACACCATAAACAGACTATGAGTGAATGTACCTTATACTTATTCATAATAGATTTGTGTCAACACAGATAATACATGTATCTATCTCCTTCATTTACAAGTGCTCAATAGAGCATGGATCTCATTTGGGAAAGCATAATACCCTCGAATTGAGGAAAACAAGCAGTAAGTGTGGGGTTGGCTGCCCTAATTATGGAGTACTGAGCAGCCCTTTCCTTCTCTTTGTGAACCATGCTTAGATCTTTATCTTACACTCAGTGCCGAACCTCTGAGGTGCTGGCCAAGCCCATGTCAGCTGATGGTTCCATCAAGTGCCACCGCGTTATTAGTAGCCCAATAGCCTTGGAAGCTATAGGAAGAGCGGTGGAGTTTTCTGGCAGTGGGAGGCCATTTCTCCATGCTTTACGGCTCTCTGCAATCCAAAGGCAATGGCCACGCTTCTTCTGGAGTGGGATTTACGGCCTATTCCTTTGATGGAAGAGTGGAACATAATAAGTTTTAACAGTTGATAATACTGCTTTGTCAACAGCACTGTGCGGTACTGTCCATACTCCCTGTCTGAATATTTATATCTGCTAAATATAGTATTCCAATATATTATAAACATTAGAAGGCTATGAGGAGTATTGAAGCAGTATAAAAAATATAAACATCTGGAAGCAACTCACAACACTTACGTGTCTGTTACTACCTCATATGCTCATTTGAAACTATTAGTTAACATCTCTTTTTCTCTAAACAGATATATGTGACTGACTCATAGCAAGCCATGGCATGATTTGATGTGTTTTTCCTCCAAGAGCCATGGTAATTTTATAATTCTAGCCAGAACACTTAGTATGAATTGTGATAACACTGTTGCCTTTGGTAGCTTTGTGCTATTCACTGTAGATGAGGGCTTAATCCCTGGAATCTTCCATCAGTAAGTTCAAGTGATTTTTAAATTTTTTTTTTTAAGAAGTCATATGTAGTTGCTTGCTGTACAATAGGCATTTCAGTATCTCCAGGCAGTTTTATTATCCCACTGTGTTTTCAGTACAGAGCCACGACCCTGTACTGGGATAGAAGCCAAAGGATGAACAGCATGAGATATTATAATTTGGTTTTATTCAAGACCTTTTTAACTATATAGTAATTTATGATAGCCAAGCTTTCTTTTGGGAAAATGTATAGGAAAACAATTTTATCTTAAACTTACAAAAATATGGGTTTGGACTAAATTCTTTTTTTAAAGTGGTATGTTTGTAGGTAACATAGATAATTAATCTATATATCCTTGACTTTGTGCCATTTAAGTATAAATGAAGTTATGTATGCTATGGCAGGGATGCTTTGCTTGGAAAAATGTTTGAGTCAGCACTGTTCTTTGACATGTTGTCTCAGTGTATCCACAATATTCGGATACCGAGAACCCGTTTTGCTGAATCTAATTGATTCACACATTCCTCTCTGAAATTGTTTAATATCTCATGTTCACAAAGATAGCAACTTTTACACATCATTTCATTTAAAATGGAGTATTCTGGTTTATATTTGATAAGCTGCTATGCTGGGGAGGACTGCATTTTTATGAATAATAGCTAGAGTACCTGAAAGCTCTTTTGTAAAGAGATTGCCTTTTTTTACAAGTTTAATTACAGCAATCTAACACACATACCATGGAAGTGATGTTTGGTGGCATTCAGTTTTCAAGAGGCAGCTTTGTTTTGAAACAGGGTTCCCTCCTGGTGATGGGTTCCAAACAGTTGTCTGCTGTACCACAGATTATTCCAGGTTTTCTGTGCTGTAAACAGAGACTAAAGTGAAGCTGGAACCAGTCATCTAACTTCAGCAAGCACTGGGTCCTTGGTGCTGTGTTGTTTCTAAATTAAATATACGTACTCCAGGTCTGTTCTCAATTGAGTTTAAATTGAGCTTCAAATTGTTGCTTTCTTCCAGAAGGGAGCATCTACAGGTCTTAGTTTCCTCTCCTTAACCAGATGTTTTAGGCAATTGTTAAGAAATGGCCTTAACCAAACATGTCTCATTTCAACAGCCAGCTGTAATAACTTCTGATGTCTGAATTTGTAAATTTGACATATTGTAGCTGAATTAACATGAACTTTATAATGCTGTGCTTCAGAAAGCTATTTCTATAATATTTAAGGTAAATAAATTGCCTCCAAAAGCCCAGTAGATAATTTTGTTAGCTAGTGCAATTTTCTAGAAATGCAGTGCCATCATGTTTGAATGGCTCTCATGAGGTTTCTGGCAAGTTTTGTTTCTTGGTTGAAATGTCAGTGTAACCTCAGCAAGTTTGCCAACACCACCAAGCTGTGTGCTGCAGCTGACGTGCTGGAGAGAAGGGATGTCATCCATAGGGACCTTGACAGACTAAAGAGGTAGGCCCACAAGAAGTGCATGAAGTTCAACAAGGCCAAATACAAGGTCCTGCACGTGAGTCAGGGCAGTCCCAAGCACAGCTAAAGGCTGGGTGGAGAATGGATTGAGAGCAGCCCTGAGGAGAAGGACTTGGGTGTATTGATTGATATAAAGTTCAACATGAGCTGGCAGTGTGTGCTTCAGCCCAGAAAGCCAACTGTGTCCTGGGCTGTATCAAAAGCAGCGTGACCAGCAGGTCAAGGGAGGGGATTCTCCCCTCCGGTCTACTCTTGGTGGGACCCCACCTGCAGTAATGCGTACAGATCTGGGGAACCCAGTACAGGAAAGACATGAGCCTTTGGAGGCCACAAAAGTCTAGAGGCCACAAAAATCATCAGAGGGCTGGAGCACCTCTGCTATGAAGACAGACTGAGAGAATTGGGGTTGTTCAACCTGAAGAAGAAGAGACCTTATAGCACTTTCCAGTACCTAAAGGGGCTCCAGGAAAGCTGGAGAGGGACTGTTTATCAGGGAATGTTGTGATAGGACAAGGGGAATGGTTTTAAACTGAAAGAGGGGAGATTTAGATCTTCACTCTCAGAGTGATGAGGAACTGGTTGCTCACAGGAGCTGTGGCCACCCCTGGATCCTTGGCAGGGCTCAAGGCCATGGTGGATGGAGCTTTGGGCACCCTGTGCTAGTGGAGAGTGTCCCTGCCCATGGAAGGGGGTTGGAATGAGATGAGCTTTAAGTTCCTTTCCAACCCAAACCATTCTGTGGTTCTATAAATAACAAACTAGATGTAGATTTTGACCACCAAGCTTTTCATGGAAGTGCTTAGATGATCATCTGATTCCAGTTAAACTGTTGTCTTCTATTATCATATGAAGTAAAGGAGATTGGGATTTAATTTAAAAAAAGCGTATCCCATAGCAGTGGTTGCACAATACATTTTTCAGAGCGAGCCTTTATTAGGTTGTTCTTATACCAAAGTATTCTTATTAAATGTTAACTGAAGTTATTTTTAAACTTCTGAGTTCTGTGTTGCTTGTTCCATGGTATGAATCTGTTATCTGTGTTTAAGTAGGTAATGAGAAAGAGATGGTAAAAGTCAGGTTTGCTATTCATATCATTATGTCATTATATGGTGTGTATTTCTATCCCTAGAGCTTGCTGTACTGCTGGGAAAGTTTCTCATTTACTGTAGATGGGCAGACTGTGGGGGTGGAGAAGTAAAGAGAAGTAAAGAAAACCATTTGAAAATTGACACCATTTGCCAAAAAAGGTGCATGGATTAGTTTCAGAAGAATGCAAGTACTGAAGAGAGGCCACTGAACAGGAGGTTGATATGAAACCTACCTATTTTGTCATTCTTTGTAAGGCTGGTTATGCTCTACATGGTACCTTAGCATTTGTTACGTCAGTGACGTGTCATGTCATAAAAATCTTAATGGAAGCCTTAAGCTGCCTTACAGCACTTGAGAACTGTCCTGTCCTCTCTTCCTGGGGTGCCCAGAATGGCAAAGATTTTGTATGGAAACATTCAAAACTTCTGAACTAAGGACACTTAACACTGCCAAGGCCCTGAGGCCTAGATAGACATCTATGTGTGGGTACCCAATCTTACGCTCGTGTTGTGTAGCATCCTGCTACCTTGCCTCCACAGAAACAAGATCATCATAGCAATGATTAAAAAGCAAAACTGGCTAGTCTTATTGTAAGTCTTGCTTGTCATGGTAGTGCTTACAAATCAGCTGAATCACAGAATCACAAGGTTGGAAAAGACCTTTAAGATCATCAAGTCCAACCATTCCCGTCCCAAGCTAAACCAAGCAGAAATCCTTCATACTAGAAACATTGCAGGCTCAAAGTAGCATCCAGTTCCTGAGCTGAAGCTTACTGTTAAAGTAGGTGATGCATCCAAACGTGGCGACCATTCCTTTTCCTTCTGCTGAGTTTTGAACACGAGTTTATGGAGCTCATCCTGAGCTGCTGTATTCTGCTGTTACTGCAATGATGTTAATGAAACGATGGCAGTTTTCATTGATGGCAATGTGCACCCATATGTACTGGAACGTTCTCCTCTTTAGTAAAAGTTAAAACTGAAAGAAAATTTCAACTACAGTAGAACAACATATCCACATATTGGAAATGGAGCATATTAATTGGATGTGTGTGAAATGAAAATTGCCTTACAGAGAAACAGAAATCAAACCTACTATTTCCCAAGTATTAATTTAATTTTTATTTTATTTCATCTGTAATGATAACCAGTGACATCTTTTTTGCATTTAAAAAGCCAGACTCACTCTTTGGAGTTTCCAAGTGAAAACATGCCTATCTTTTAATATGGGTGGTTAAACTGAGACCTGAATGGCCTATTTATTTGCTGCTTTGTTTGAGTGGAGACTGGACCTAATCTGTATGTACACCAAGGGCTCTCCCTCCCTCAATTTTGCTGAAAAAGTGCAATTAAATTCTAGACATAATAGGATTAAAGTATTGTATTCCACGTGACATGACATTTGTGTGCAGCATTATTGAATTTTATATTCACACTGATATTTTCCTTGAATATAGAGATAACAAAGATGATCTAATTAATCTTGTATATCTTTTTCAGGACCATTCCTCTGTTCTATGCTACTTATGCTTTTTCCAGTTTCATTTTAAGTCTTGACATTTTCTTGGAATATTATTTCACAGCCTATTAGACCTCGCTGTTAGGTGGATTTCTTTTTTTTAAAACTATATGTATACACGCTCACACAGAGTTTTCTCATATCCTTAAAATACAGAAGACAGCAATTTTTAAATCTCTTTTAATCACACAGTGAAAGTTGAAGTGAGCACAGAACTCCACCAAAAAATTATATGAAAGTGGAAAACGAATATATTTATCACATCTGGAAAATTTAGATACCATATACTAATTAGTTTTGATTTAGGGCAAATGAAGTACTTGGGGAAATAGTTGCATTCTAGGACTGTTACTTTTTCTGTAGCTTCTCCCTATTTCTCTTGCCAATCTGTCTCCCATACTGTGTTAGAGATACTAAGGCCCACCTTCATTTGGGAAATTTACCAATTTACTATTTTTTTTCTTTTTTTTTAGCCATGTAATTATCTGTACAGAACATCACAGGTGTAGTTTAAATGCTGTGGATTTAGGGCTAGCATGCCAAAACTGCTTTTCTTTAACCAACCAGGATGTATATATGCTAAGCTAACATGCCAATACTCAATTCTCCTCTGACGAATGAAGGGACAGAGTAAAAATCTGTTGATTAAACGTGCTGGCCATAAGATGAGTTTGCAGATGCATGGATACAATTATTTCATGAAGTATTTACGTGGCTTGGTGTTAGAGATGTTTTTTTCCCCTTCCAAATATAAAATGATGCTTGCCTGTTCCAGGCCTGCACCATCATTTCCTCAATATACCTGAATCATGAGCTGCTTTGTGACAAAAGGTGACTTCACACCCAGCCTTAACTGGAGCTCCAGGGAGACAATGGTTTGGCACCAGCTTCCTCAACACATTTGTTTTGTTGTTTTCATTTTGGAAGAGGCTGATGTCAGAGGAGTCTGTTGGCCAATGGCTCAGGAAGATGGGAAATCCAAAAGACATGAACGACTATTTTGGAGCAGCAAAATGAAATCCCGTACCACACCTACACTGTGAATTCTGTAATGCACTGCCAGACCTTGTGGTCTTGTTGCCATGGGTCACACAACCTGGAAAATTCTAGGCACACCTCATTTGGGAACAATAAGTACTTCTCATGAAAATGGCAGGATTATTCAGTATTTTATGGACTTTAGTCATGTTCCAAATACTCATTCTCAATAAGGCACTATTCAAAGCTTTCAGATTTACCTTCCTGACAGAAAATTATGGTCTGTGCAATATCTGAATGATGAAACTATAGGTAGATTTTCCAGTGGTTGACAAATGGAAAAGACCTATTTAAATCAAAATGACTTAAAACTCTGGGTTTAAATTGAAAATAATATGAAGGGGAAAAAAAAATCAGTTGTAATATTCACTTCTTTTCTTAAAGACATATTATTTAGAACAACAATGAAATAGATCCTCAAACCCAATTTCTTTTATTAAATATGGAATTTAGTTTTGCTTAAGCAGGCATACGTACTATGTAATCATACTTATCTACTGGAATGTAACTTAAGATACAATTACTCAGAATACTTTTACAGTGTTAACACAGTTTATGTTTGTTTTTGAAAGAGTTTGTGGCTTCCCAATGTGGGGGAGCGAAGGGGCAGGGCTGATCTCCTCTCTTTGGTGACCAGGGATAGAACCTGAGGGAATGGCATGGACCTGCAACAGGGGAGGTTTAGGTTGGATGTTAGGAAGAGGGTGTTCAGGCACTGGCACAGGCTCCCCAGGGAAGTGGTCACAGCACCGAGCTTGGCTGAGGTCAAGAAGCATCTGCACAATGCCTGCAGTCCCATGCTCTGACTGGGCTTCTCCTGTGTGGAGCCAGGGGTTGGACTTGATGATCATTATGGGTCCCTTCCAACTTGGGATGGTCTATGATTCTAAAGTGTTAAAAATACTCTTGATTAATTACTCTTAATTTGACTAATTTCTTTCTTTAGCTCTGTCATGTCATGAGTAAATAGAAATTTAATTTTGATAGCATACAGTATTTAATTTTAATTAGTTGCATAAAACTATCCTAAGAGTCCTGACATGCATTAGGAATACAAAAAAAAATTGTAAAAAAATATTTTGGAATACAAACCTATTACTAAAACCCAGAAATTTTAATTAATCTTTTTATCGTAATCACAGTTTTTAGTCATCCTTTGATAGACTTTTCAAGATATTTTGATATTTAAAACTAAACACTCATGCATAGTACAGTTGTCAGAACAGCCAAATTACACTAAACCAGTAGGAATTGAATTCTGCAAAGGTTGAACACCTAACGAGTACAGCAGGAACCCTATCTAACTACTTGATATTCTGGATCCACTTCTTCCAAATTTTAGAATTAATAGATCACATATTTTTCCTACTAGTTTCTTGTCATAGACTGAAAGCAGAAGCCTGCTGGCTTTTCAGCTCACAGCCATTTTTCCAACGTTCAAGGAATTAATCCAAATGAGAAGATACTCTTCAGCTCATTAAGATTTGTGAGGCACTATTGGCTCAGTATTTTTTTAAATGAAGGTTTAAAGGATTTTAATAGATTATCAGACATATATATTTTAACATTATTTTTTAATGTTGCTAATCATTGTATCACGTTGAAACTTAAGTGTGATAATTTTAAAACCAGAAATGCTTGTCGTCTAAATTAAGTAGCCATGATTCAAAATGGATTTTTACTTCTGCTTATGGTATAAATACTGGTCAAAGTGAATCAAGAAAGAAAACAAATACCGAAACTCTTCATGCATCCAGTCCAGTCCTCCCTTCCACATACAGTAGGGTTAAACCCACATCTACACAGTGCATATATAATTCTGTATAATTCAAGTTCAGTAATATAACTACCTTCTCATTATAGTGATACATGTGGTAATGAAGCATTGCGTGTTGTAATTCTAACTTCTCTCCAGGGACATGAGTCTCATTTTGAAGTCTTATACCACAACATCTCTGCTGGCTGAAAGCTCTACAGAGATGAGATGGTTATGCTATTCCCTGGCCTCCCTGTAAACTATCCCAAGAGATCAACAGGCTTTGATGTTGCAAAGTTTAGCGGAGAGGCAAGGAGGTGATATTTATACCAATATTATACATGATACCATGTCTGCATTTTATATTTGGGTCACTGATTTATCTTAAGTGGATTTGTACATTGTTTTACAAAGGTATTTTTGTATGGCTGCAGAGCCTAGGTGGGTGGTGGTTGAACATGTGAGTTAATCTCCTAGAAGTACAGGTATGCAATCCCACAATTTGTGTACTTTACAATGATCCAGCTGAGAAACTCATCCAGGAGCATAAAAGAACCCTGATGAGAAAAAGATAAGCAACATATGTAAGTACAATCTTAGAACAGAGCCTTTAGTGTTAATAGGATATTTTGTAGGAATCTCATTAGACTGTAACTAGAATTTACATACCGAACAATGCTGAACTAAATCTTTCCTTAAGGGGCAAAAATGAAATGTAAACCTGGCTTCTTCCAGGCTTAAGATATTACCTGAAAAGAATTTTCTCCTTCATCTTAGCCACAGCTCTTCCTTTCTTTCCTCTACTGCCTTGGTGCAGTGTTTCTGACGCATTCAACCCATAATCTTTGATTGCATTCAAACCAGCCCTGTGTGATGCAGTGTATAAAATTCTGGCTAGTCGTGGTTTTATGTCATCCAAAAGATACTAATCTCCCTTTCTGCGGGAAATTTTTTTGCCAGCCATTCAATCCTCATTGTTTTTCTGTCACTGGAATCCATGATATGCCATTAAATCCTGGACAACGAAGAGCTATGTCACAAGGAGGGAAGAAAAAAAGATTTAAATAATAATTACAAGAGAGTCTGAGTATTTAGGAGCATAACTGAGATTACAAACCACACATATATTGCATATGAGTTTCAATGAATAGGAAATCAATTTCATATATACATTTCCAGGGTTTGCAGCCGTCTTGTGTATTACACCAACTGAATGCTCCATTTCTTTCAACTATCAAGGTTACTGAACTTCAGATACACTTCTCCTGCTGCGTTTACAAATCAATTAAGTCAAAAGAACAAAGCTTTTTTACATGCTAGAGAAGTAATCCTCATTAAATTTTGGATAAGGTGCAAAGACAATTACTTCTAAAAATGGATGAAATTAATTGCACTCTTGGTTTCTTTTGATCTTCTGCAGCTTACATTATGCTTGTTGGTTCCCCCCCCCCCCTCTTGCATGTGTTGGTATTCCAGAGCCAGTCATGGGTTAGTGATTAAAACAATATTTTTATGAATAAATTTCAGTGTGCTCCGTCTGCTCCAAACATAATGAGAAGGCATAAAAGAAAATCATCTGAGGTTTGGTCAGTCCTTGCTTACTAACCCTCATCACTGTTGCATTAAGCACAGTATTAAGCAGTGGGGTCACTCTGGGTCCTGAGGCTGTGGTTTCTAACTGTGATCCTGTTTGGTTTTTAGTCTGTGGTTTTGGTTACCTGGCAATTCAGTAGGCAGTCAACCAACACCCCCAGGTCAGGCAGAGAAGAACCTGGGGATGTTGGTTCACTGCTGACTGAATATGACCCAGGTGGCCAGGAAGGCCAACAGCATCCCAGCTTGTATCAAAAATAGTGTGGCCAGTAGGTCTGGGGAAGTGATTGTGCCCCTGTACTCAGCATTGGTGAGGCCACACCTCAAGTGCTGTGTCCAGTTCTGGGCCACTCACTACAAGAAGGACATTGAGGTCCTGAAGCATGTCCCAGAGAAGGGCAACCAGGCTGGGGAAGGGGCTGGAGCGCAAATCATATGAGGAGCAGCTGCGGGAGCTGGGGGTGTTTAGCCTGGAGAAGAGGAGGCTGAGGGGAGACCTTATCACTGCCTACGCTGACCTGACAGGAGTGTGCAGAGAGGTGGGTGATGGTCTCTTCAGCCAGGGGACAGGAGATGGGACCAAGGGGAAATGGCCTCAAGCTGTGCCAGGGCAGGGTCAGATCAGATGTTAGGAAAAAATTCTTCCCTGAAAGAGTTGTGGGGCTGTGGAACAGGCTGCCCGGGGGGAAGTTGAGTCACCGACCCTGGGTGTCTTTAACAGATGGGTAGATGAGGTACTTAAGGATATGGTTTAGCATAGGACAGGAACAGTTGGATCTTAAAGGTCTTGTCTAACCTAGTGATTCTGTAATTCATCCCTGGCTATGCCTGTACTCAACATAAATTTGCCCTTTGTTCAGGTTATTTGGACACAAGCACGTGCTGAATGTTGGGCTCTAGGGCTCGGCAGATGGGAAGGATGGAGAGTTTGGTAATATTTCTACAAAATGGGGTCAGGCAGTAATGACCACATAAACAATGTTGATCTTTCATCTTGTGTAGTTCAGTGTGAGATTTGGAGACAGCCAATCCATGGTCATCCATTTGCAGGCAGGCTGGATGTTAAAAGAGATGGCCTGAGAATATAGCATGCTTTGACCTTCTCTCAGGCCTGCCTCTCATAAGGCAGTGTCAGCATTGCTTTTAAATCTCAGCTTCTCTTACTGAAAAGGAACTAATGTCCGTTATTTTTCAGGAAAAAATAGAGGGTTTCATTAACATTGTTGAATTCATGGTGTTCATGTTAGGTACTAATTAGTGTAGACACCATACAGTCAGTATGGTATGAAGTTTTACAGAAGAGACGTCCACAAGTGCAGCTTGTTTAAACTTTTTAGCTCACAGTTGATGAGTGTTTCTTCTGAAATGCATAATGATCTAGCAATTGCATCTCAGAAAGAACACGTTGTTGTTGTTATATGCTGGTTTAAGACAAATACCTTTTGGAAAATAAAACAAAGCCAACCCACTCTTCTCACTCTTTTTTCCCCCCGCAGTTTAAGTGGGGGAAAGCGGACACTTCTCAGTTTAGCATGTAATTATGAAAAATCAAGATAATACACTTATTATACACAGAAGTGGAGTAATATCAAAAGACCTACTGCTTAGAGGATAAACATTTTACTGAAAGTGGCTGCACATTGGAGTATTCTTGCAGTGAACCCCATGTTTGCTTGAGCAAGTCAGTAGAAGCATTAGCTCAGTAGTGAACAGGATCGTGTTCTTGGTTTACCTGCATATAGGCAACACATAGGCTGTTTTGTGGGCACATGCTTATTGAAGAAATTTTGTGTGTTGTTTCTCTCCTCTGTATGCAGTTGAAGGCAGAAGTGTGAGTAGATACCTCAGTGTATGTTGAATGGGGATGAAGGAGAGACAGAGTTTTCACCACCTTGAGTATTTGCCTGCTTGGAGAGGGTTGAGGGCCACAGCTGTTGGACCACTGCTGAGTCAAAGATGACATTTCTAGGAAAGAGAGTAGTCCTTAAATCCTCAGCCTTTGCCTAAGGATAACCTGTCCTCCTTATGATATAATAGTGGACTTGATAAACTGCTTGGAGATATTTTGTGTATTTAGATTGTGTCACGCACGTATTAAACTTTTTTTCCCCCCATCTTCTATTTCCTTGCCTGTCATGCAAGGTACATAAAGGGGGTGAGGAAAAAAAGGTTGCTCCCAGTGAACTGTACATAGAACTAAGAATGTTTAACACTTTGGAGATTTCTTTATGAAGTGCATCCTAGTCCAGACCACCAATGGGAATTGAACTTCTGCCAAATGTGTTATCAAGGTTAATTGTGGCAATCCCATGAAAGATACAGAACCGTACCATTGCTTTTCCTGTGAATGGGGAAGCATAAACAACAGTTGCAAGACCATTCCAAGGAAAGTTCTTGGGTCTGACCCTAAATGTTGTGGTTTATATTTGTATTTGTGATGAGGTTCTATCTACAGGGCAAGAACTGAAGGCTTCTTATGCAGCTATTAATCATAAAGCTTCAAGGACCACAGTTTCTACCAAATAGATTCTATGGGCAAGTGTATTAGATGAGTATGAGGCAAATGCCTGTTGATGAAGGGCTGAGCTTGGAGTTCAAGCTTCTTCATCACCATGTTCTTTTGCTGTATGATTGATGAAGCTCAAGTATAATTAAATTTAAAGCCATACATTTGGCAAAGCACAGTATCCATTAACTGGACTGATGTCATTTTATCCCATGTGATTCATTAACAAGCAGCAGTACGTGTTTCCTACAGTTTATCTGATGTCCTAGGACATTAAAAGTAGTGGTCAAGATCTCAGGACATTAGGTTTGTTTATTTTCTTAATAGCAGAGAAGCTGTCAGTTTAGGTTTGCCTAATTTTTGGGTGTTCATAGAAGAGGAATAATGTTCTTAGAAGGTCTAGTATTCTGTTTATGATTGTTTAACATTCAGCATCAATGCTTTTATTGCACAGACGTTGGCATTTTACTCATTATCACTTTGGTTTTCATGCCAGGTTCTTGCAAGAAGTGTATTTTATGCCAGGTGCCAAATAACCTTTTGTCATCTTGCTGAATGAGGCGCTGCTTTTGTTCGACACTCAAAAATTACATCCAGATCTTACGAACACTAAAAAGTATCCATCTTTTTCTTCTGCCTTCCCCTCTGACACACACGCAATTTGGCAAGGACTAACAGTACTTCTGAATCTATACATTCTGCTCAAAGTGAGAAGAGATGTGCCCCTCGTTTCTTAAGATCATGTTAGGCCAATTAAAGACCTATACAAATTAATAGATTTTTTTTTTCTGATTTGTCTAATACTTGGCTATAAGGATGATGGCCAGACTGTAGAGCTGTGAGGGCTGTATAGGACAAAATGTGTCAGAGAAGTCCCAAAATATTTGATATTTCGCCTATAAATAGATGTGTGCACTAAACCCGCCCACATGGCTACATGTGCCAGATATATGTAGGATGATCATTCTGAGTCATGCTTTCAAAAAGAAAAGCCAGCAGAAAGTACATAACACAAACCTGTAAATCCTTTAATTGATTCAAGAATTATTTATGTTGAATTATCATACATTTGCAGGATTACACATCTGCATTTTTCTTAACACACTGAACTATTTTAAACCTAGCAGCTAATTCCTAATTTGCTTTCATATATTCTTTGAAAAGGCAAAGAAAAGCTTAAGAATTCATATGTAAACCAGATCATTCAAGTGAAATAAATTTATTACTGCAATCCATTACACAGCACTTTGGTGATAAAAGAGTGTATCTTGGAAAAAACCAATCTTGGAATTCACAAAGTGTTACTGGAAGGGTGATTTTTTTGTTTGTTTGTTTAACAGTTTTATTAATTCACTTTTTCACTTGGTTATACTCTAAATAAAATGAAGAAACCTGCCCATGTACAAATAAATATAATCTTTCTCTCTATTTAACTAAGCCAAATTAATGACTTAAATACCCTTCTGCAGAACTTTACCAGATTCCAGGGGAAAAAAAATGGTTTATGATGCAAATAGTATCATTTCTTTCTGCAATAAATCTGTCATGAGATTTGAGTTATTCACTTGCCCTTTTAGGAAAAATAAAATAGTAATAATAAAAAAAAAAATCAGAAGATGTTAGCACAGAATGCAGGCCTGATTCACTACAAATTACACATCACTGTTTCTTAGCAGTTGAGCCAAGTTTAGGAAAGCCTCTCAACAAATGAAGCTACCTCTTAAAGATATGAAGCAAGGGACTCAGCTTTTCTAAACCACTTTACTTAGTGGAAATTAGAGGAATTCTGTAAACTAATTCCAGCCAAAGATCTTGCCATCCTAGTTTCATTAAATGATGTTGTGTCTTACTTTTATCACCTAGCTTGGTCAACAGGGAATTTGGAACTTCCTTCAAACTTAACTTCTTACTCTGCAATTCTTTGGCAAGTGTTTTGCAATTCTTCCCACAAGGACAGTTTCTCAGTAACAATACAATGCTCCCAGAGTTTGGTTTAGTGGTAGTTGCCTGTTTTCTTCAATTCTGTCCTTTCAGACAGAGTAATTTCTCCAAAATTCCAGTGTGACTGGTGGTCGCATCTAGTCGTTATTCATAAGCAGGATCATGTACAAGGCACATTAAGCTGTATATAGAAATATTAACTCTTAGACACCTGTTACTACCTATACATATGCACGCCCTGTGCCATTTTACTCAGTAGTAGAGTTTGTTCTTTCCCAAGATGAGCATCAGAAATTGCTGTGAGGAAGAGACCAAAGACTCAATGACTACCTGAAATAATCTCTCACCTTACTGCACAATGCAGGAAACACACTGCAATTCTTCTGGCATGAATTAAGGATCCACCACCACTAGATACATTGTCTTGTGGAAGCCAAAGATATTTTTAAATATTTTCCCCCCCCATCAGTTTTTGTTAATCTTTTCTGGAGGGTGCTCTCTTTGCCAGCTCCCGTGCTTAGCCCCCATCATCTTTGATCCCCATTGCCCGAAGACGTGGCCTCTCCCAGCTGCCTCCAACACAGCCTGTCTTCCCTCCTTCCCTCTTCTTTCCCACACCAGCTGGCTCATGCACAGCACATCTCTCTCCCTCTTCTCCCCGTAGCCCTAACCGGCTCCCTGTAAAATGTCTGGCAGCTCGGCTGGGAAGAGCCGTGTTGTGCAGCACTGGAGCAAGAGGGCAGGGAGGATGAGAGAGTGCCAAACGGCCTGTCAAACCCCAGCCTGCCGCTCGCTGCGTGAGGTGGCAGAGGGCACAGGCAAGGGAGCATATGACTTTTTCCCCCTTCTTTCTTTTTTTCTGCTGACAGTTTTCTGCTCAGCAGCCTGACTCAGGCACTGACGCTTGTGGTCCCTCACCCCACAACTTCACAATTGCAACCACAGAGACCGTGTGTGGGAGTAAGGAATAAAACATGCTGCCTTCAAAGCTGCCTGTGATGAGACAAGCGAGGGCACAGCTAAAAGGCCACCAAGGCGTGTTTTTCCCTGCACGCAGCCCCAGGAGCAGCTTCTGTGCAGGGCAGGAGGTGCCTTGGAGTCTTCCTGCGGTATTTGCCTTCCTAGGGCTTTGATAAACTCAAGAAAGGGATTTAAATATATTTAATCATGATCATGGAGATAGTCATGCATAAAGGCCTTTTATGGAGAGGAAAATAGATTTCTGTTTGGTAACTGAAGTCCTTTACTCAGATGGCTGCAATAATATAGTGAGAAGGGATGAGGAGCCAAGAGGTGTTTGCAGGGGTGCAAACAGGCCCCATTTAGTACAGCCTGAAAAGGATTTGTCCTGCAGAACAGGCAAAGTATGTTATCCCATAACCAGGAAGGGCACCTGCCCACGACTTCCTGTGGAGTGGAAGCATGTGGGCCAATGGACGGCATTGTGAGGGTGCCTGTCCGTGTCTTCATCCAGGTAGAAAGGGCATTGCTGCTTGTAATAATGCAGGGACAGTGAACAAGTGAACATGGATTCCTTCCCTTCCAGGACCCCTGTGATTACGAATGTCCTCTTCTTGCTTCTGCACCCCAGTTGTAACTAATTGGGTCCACTTGTCAAGCTGAGGCAGCTCTAATTACCCTGTACCTAAACTGCCCCGGATGGCGACTTGGCAGAAGAGCTCCTCGCCCCTCTGAAGACTATCTGTTCTGTAACCCTTCCCTTAGTCGTTCCTGGCTCAGTGTTGGTTGTACTTTGCCTGCTCTTAGGTGGGTTTCTAACACCTTGACCTCTGCAGTGCCACTGCATCTTTAATAACCAAATTTTAGAACTTGCCAACGCATTAGAGCTTATTGTCTGTTAGTTTATAACACTGATAAGTTCCTCCTAGATGGGTAGCTTTGTCAAATGTTTTCTGACAATCTAAATAACTAACATCTTTGACATTTACTGCACCCCTTTGCCAGGCTAGGCAGTAATAGGCTCAATGAAATCTGAGTTACCGAGGCATGACCTGAAACAATATTAGCTGTCCTTGATTATGCTCTGAATTTTCATGTTCCCCTCCTCCTCAGCCCCAGTGTGATCCTTTTAATGGTTGTCTAAGACTTGCTCGACAACTAATGGGAAATGAACTGACTGGTAATTTCTTGCTGTGTGTCTGCTTGGCCCCATGCCAGTCTCTTGAAATGATGGTACTAAATATAAATTTTCATTACACCTTCTCCAATTTCCATGCTTACTTTGTGTAGTACTTTTAGATGAGCATTGTTCAGCTCCGGTCTCTTATCGGTTTTAAGAACAACAGTCCTCTTAATTGACAGTTTGGGTATTATCACCTTTTCTTTTAATTCCTTGCCGTCATTTCTGTGTGTTGAGTCTTAGGCAAATGTCTGCCCTCTTCAGTTTTAAAGATAGGTGCAGGAATAATTGCTATATAGCCTTCCTGTTCCTTTACACTCCATCACCTTTTTCTCCTGTCAGTTGCTTGGTGTATAATTATGCTTAAAATATCTTTTGGTATTAGTTGAGATGCTTTGCACTATTTGATGCTCATTTTTCAATTTGGCTTTCTCAAGTATTTTTGATTGCCTCGGGCTCTTGTAATAATTTACATAATCCTCCCGTATTCTAGATTCTTTCTACCTTTTAATGCTGTCATTTTATCCTTGATACTGTTTTCCTCACCCTTTACTTCTCCTGTTCTCACATGTGACACGTCCTGTAGATGTTTTATTGGAACAAGCATAGGTAGTAATACTCTTCCTTTACTACACTTGATTTTCTGGACTCTTATTTAATTCACATCAATTTCCTTAAACTCACTTCTCCAAAATCCACTTTTTGTAAAGCCCATTATTTTCACACTTTTTTCCTTAACACAATCTAATGAATATTTTGGGTATGCATACATGTCTTGCTTTCTAAATCTACCAGAGCCTTTAAGGAAATGCTATCTCTTCCCAACAGTACATTATTATTCAAGAAAACAAAGTAAAGTGGGTTGCACATTAGGCTCTCCTGCTGTCTTAAATCATGAAATAATATTTGCTGCATGTGAACTACAGCTGAAATTGCAATAGTCACCTAAGGCAATACCGGGTGGTTTTAAAGCCTGGTAACTATAAATAAAAAGCATGGTATAACAATAAGTAGATTTATTCTTATTGAAATCCGAGTTTGCTCATAGTCGGAAAATTTCCATGCAGCTACCGGGATCAGACTAACCACTGTCTCTCATCTAATGTAGAAGGGTTTTGTTAGTGCAAAACAAGTGTGGAAATTTCCTGATGGGGTGTGAGAGCAGCCTACACTCATTTAGTAAAGGTTTCCCACAACGTTGGCAGTGCAGGATACAGAATGGTGGTGGATCTCCTCCTAACTCTCAGAATCAGACCAAGTTTAGCTGTAAAGTAGATAGAATAAATTCTAACAAGCAAAAAGCACAACTCCTGTGACAACACTGGCATTTCTTTCACGCCTTTCAAATCACCTTTTTGCTGTGGAGGTTCTGGGGGATCTTAATGAAATTTTTACAGCCAACGTTATGTCTTTCAGCAGAGCTATAAAACTTACACTGATGCCACCGATGTTCTGGGCTTTTCTATGGTATGCTGCACTCTCATGGCATGTCACTGAATGCATCTCGAGACGATTTGTACCTGAAATATCTTAAGAGATTACCTAACTTCTATTGTTTACTCTTGCAAAATATCATGTGCAGAATACAAGGAAGACTCATTTTAACTGACTTTGTGAAGTATAGCAAACAATTGAACATAAGACCTTTTGGAATTTGAAGCTATCGTTAAATTAATGGCCTTGATGTCTTTGCAGAGGAATCTTCACAACTCTAATGCTTGAGACAGACTTGTTATTTGCTCAGGGAAAGTTTGTATTTTTGCAGTTTGATAGTTGTTCATGCTACTAGTTTCTTTGGAGATGCTATTTTAAGGTTGGTTTTTTTTTTTCCCCCGTGCAAATGAATATTTTGGTATAAGACAAAACAAAAGAAAGAATAACTCTAAAGAGAATATATGAAACTTGATGCTTTTTTGCAGAGACAAAGGCAAAAGGAGAAGCAGGTACTTTCAGTCGCTCATTGTTTGGTAGAGCTGTTTGTAGTAGCAACTTCCAAAATAATGAGGTGTCACTATGCTACTGTTGGTACGGGAGGACGGCAAGCTTTGTGTTCTTTCTGTTAAGAGAAATCAAACTTTCCCTGCCTTCCTATACTTTGTAATTTTTTTTCTGCTTTCTTCAAAAAATCCTGTGCTGCCAAATAATTGTTGTAAGTTATTGCTCCAGGGATTTTTGTTACTTTTATCCCACTCACCTATTTCTGTGGACCAGAAAGTATTTTCAGTTCTCATCACTTGTCTACCTGCTCCTTCCTGTAATAGCATCTCAGCTTTAACCTATCTACAAGTTGTATGGTTTTGCTTGTTAATGTCTTAGGTAGCCAATGAATTAGTCACTTCACCCTCAGCAGATCAAGGACTCCACCAATGAGCTGTGAATTAACTCTCTATGAGCTTTACTTAATTTCCTTTTCTTTCTTTGGAGAACACATCTTTTTAATGGGAGCACAAGACTCAGCTTTGCATATCAAGATCAGTGTTATACCGTTTGTTCCCTGAAGCATTAAATACCAGGGGCTCTTATTAATTCTTTTTTGCTTTGCCAGTTTTTTACAGGTACTTCTAGGGAGCAGTTTCAGTAAGGTGGCTGATACTGCCGTATCCGGAACAGTAAGACGTAATGGACTAAAGCTAAAGGACAGAAGGTTTAGATTAGATATTAAGGGGAAGTTTTTTACAGAGAGAGTAGTGAGGTGCTGGAACAGGTTGCCCAGAGAGGGGGTGGGTACCCCATCCCCTGGAGGCGTTCAAGGCCAGGTTGGATGGGGCCCTGGGCAACCTTGTGTAGATCCAGGCCTGGAGGTTGGTGGCCCTGCCTGTGGCAGGGAGTTGGAACTCTGTGATCCTCGGGGTCCCTTCCAACCCAGACCAGTCTGTGATTCTATGTATTTTTCAGCCTACCAACACAGACTAATGCACAATTTTAGAGTAACTGGGTATGATACGTTGCACATGTCCTTATGTCTACAATATGTAGGCATTCTTTTTAACATCCTCCTAAGCTATTAGACTCGGTATTTCACAATGAAAGAGTCTTCTACAATTTAATTACACATTTTGTACAAAATATTTCCATTTAAAAGTTCCAAACTGCCTCTTCCCTTGAAGTATAACCATTTTGGCTTGGCTTCCATCCCAAACAATGGGAGTGTCACACACAGCCCCCAAGAGTATGAAAATGCTTTTCTGTACTCTCCATTTATAAAACGTGTCTTCCATCCTTTATTATGCACTCACTATTTTAATTTCTGCAATGACCTCTGCTGCTGTTTTCACAACAAGAACAATGTAACTGTCAGTGGCTGTGTTACTAAGGAGTGTCCTTACATTCCCAGCGTGGTTTTAAATCCCAGCATCCACGCTCAAAGCCTAATTCTATTTTTACCTATTCTAGACTGGCTTATTAGACCGGATTAGGACCCTTTATTCCTGATAACCCTTCATGAGCAGATATCTTGCTGCAGAAGACTGACATGGAAGTAATTCATACGGGGGAGGGGGCATTTGTGTAGCTAACACAGTAGAAATAGGGTAGAAATGTGACGGTACAATTGACTTCCCATCTCATGAGTTTTGGACATGGTAGAAATCGGGAAGGGTCAGCCTTTTACTAACCCTTTCCAATACTTCCATCAGGAGATTTCTGGTTATTAAAAGTAAAAAAAAGTCATCTTCCTGCACAGGCAGAAAAGGAAAATATCCTAGAGAACCTGTGTGACTTATCCTCATGCATTCCATCCTGAGCTCAGCAAGAATTCAGCTCAGATAGAGAAAACCTGAAGGTTTTCTGTTAAGCCGTCAACCTGTCGTGACTGTAGGGCATGGAGCTGGGAGGACGTCCTTCTGCATCCAGGGTATACTGCGTTTCCTTCATCTTCTCAGCTTATTGCTCTGAAAGAGAACTGCCTTGGCAAATCAGAATACTAAGGCAATACTATGCTGTTGCTAGGCAATAACTAGACAGTTTTTGTGCAATTTTCTACCTTCTGATGGGTGATGTAACTGGTCTAGATTTGTTATCTCACTGAAGTCCTTATCTGGACAATATGTGGCAAGAGACAAGGCTGGGGAGATAACAGGAGCGGTACAATTAGTATTAATTAACCTAATACATCAAGAATACATGCCTTATGTTGTTTGTTTGACAAATCCTAGCTGCTTGCTACAGAACTAAAATGTAAACAGTTTAAAGTATCACACTGCTTCTGAGAAAAACTAATCACTCAATTTCAGATTCTAAAACAGAAAATGATGAAATGTGAGGAACAAAAATAATAAGGCAGAGAGGAGCAAGATAATGATGTGAAAGTGTCTAAGGAATCATGTGTTTTTTGCCACAGAAGTACCTGTTTCCAAGAATTAAGAATATACGGTCCCCTATAATTTAGTAATGCCACATATTGAGCTATGTCACTCTGACCTCACCCTTAGTATATATTCAGACCAGAATGTGCTATTTACCTTTTGCAAAATAGCATTATTCAAGTTATTACATTTGCCACAGCAGCACTACAAAGTCTAAAGTACAACTTAACTTAGCAAACATTGAGTAAAATTGAAGTGATTCCAAAGACTACTGACTTACTGTAGCCAGCAGCACGTATAACGTGTATGCAGCTTGGCTTAAATATTAATTTGTTGTCGTTATTTGATCAAAAGGACTCATTTCAACTTTGACATCAGTAAACTAGAGGGGTTTTCTTCCAGAACACTAGCATCAGAAGGGCTTCATAAATAGGGTCTGGTACACAATTAAACTGTTTGGAGATTCTAGGTAGACTTTCCACCCTGATGCTAAGTCTCCTGTTCCTGACATCTGAGCATACCTTTTGTGAGGCTCATTTTTTTCAGTAGGTCAGGAGACCTAAGCCTTAAATGAAGCAGACTGTACCAGACACAGATTTTCATCACCAGTGGGATCGCGACCTTGGAGTGTATATTGAATTTAAGTTTAATACTGTAATGGATGGGACTTGTAATAAAAATTGCTAGATGTTTTGTGGATGAGTAATAAAGAGCAGATCAGAGTACAGGGCTTCAAGAATCCACAGTGCCAAGGAATTTCAAACAATACTGAATTTACACTTTTGAATTGTTCGTGTGGTTTGGAAAGAGTATAATAAAATTCAGGCCTCCTCCAACATTTCTTTATCTTGCTACATTTTTTTTGGCACTTTCTTAGTAGTTTAACAGGTAGTTTGCATAAAATGTTACCACTGTTAAGTATCGGTTTGTGCAGCTAGGAACACAGTAGTGTTCCTTCTGTCCTAATGTATCACTTAAATAGAGATAAAATAGTGATTACACTTACTCTTTAGGACCATAGAGTTGGATTTACTTGCAGCTCTTGCTGTATATGTAGCCATGCTGGCAGACTCATTTAAGTTTTCTGAGGATACCAGTACTTGCTGCTATGGTTACTTTAAGTGGAGTTTTATTTTACAGTCTTGTCATTAACCTGCTCGTCTTCCACCAGCATTAAATATGAGCAATCCTGTTATCCTATCAGGAAAAAGAAAAAAAGAAATGAAAAATGTTTGAAGCCTAGAAAAGAGCATTAAGTGCTGTATGACATTTTTCTGTGGCTGTGCTGTACTGTTGTGGAGGTTCTTTTAAAAGTAAGAAGGTCAAGCAGCCAGGCTCCTACATGAGGACTTCTGGAAACGCATCTGTTCCTTTAATCTTTCCCAGAGAAGTGACAAACTGCCTGGGACTGCCATGGGGTGGTTTAACAGTGGGGTCGGCGTGCCTGCTGCTGAATCCCCTTCCAAAAAGGAGATGTCAGGGTGCAACTTCGGAGAGGCATGCTGTGTGGTGTAAGGGCTCCCTTAATGCAGGGTGTTTATTTTCCTACGTAATTTAATCCTTGCACCCAAAATGTTGGTTGCCAAGGCTCCCTTCTGTGGGAGTCCTGAGAAAGTCGTGGTGAGATTGATGATTTAAGTAGCCTTTCCAGGGTTAGTAAAATTAAGGATCTTAGTTGCTGAATTTGATCTGGAATACTAGTGACAGTGAAGCCTTCAAAATGGCACAGGAAAAATGAAATAAAGGTATTAAATGGAAACAAGGGTTCTGCAGACATCCAAGTTTGCATGCTCATAGAAGGTTCCCTATTGTGCTGATTAAATTCCACTAAAACCCAGCAAGTTCTTTTAAAACAGGTGCAGCATCCTTGGCTTGTATAGAAAGTTACATCTCTTGTTGTTATCTCTATAATTAATATTATTACTATCCTGCTATGTTCCACACCATATTTCATGTTGGCAGTCATTCTATTTTAAAACTTGAAGTACATTGCTTATTTAAATTATTACAATAATATATTGCATCATAAATATACGTAATTCTTGTATAGTAACACCAAACCTAAGAAAGTTGGTAGCCAGCATAGACATGGCGTGAAGTTTCAAAAGAGGAGGACACATTAAAATCAGCAAGGAAGAGGGGAAAAAACCCTGAAGTTTTCAGTGTAAACTTGAGGAACGATGACCTTTAAAAAGTTTTCTGAAATTTGTCTGCACTCAGAGCAGACATCCTGTGAGTATATCACGCAGTTCATTATTTCACTTCTCCTTTCTCACCCTCTGTCCATATACCTCTTCAGCTCTTGAAAAATGCCAATATAAATGTGCTGTGAATTATGTGCACCACATAAATGATCCTTTCCTTTTTATCCTTCGTTAGGACATTGTGATTTATAATGACTAGCTATTTTGTATTATGTCAATTATACCAGAACGGTGGCATTACTCTCTGGACTGAAGCATAGGACAGATACTGGCAATACAAAGTACATTTTGCTTGGCAAATATTGCTGAAGAATAGCTATGTCCTCCTTCGGGAAGTGTTAGCAAGACCGAAGCAAGAACTTAAGTTCTCATTTCAGTTCTATAATATTCCAGTCAAAAACAGGTTGTAGATTTTTGGGGATAAAGTTGTTCACTATACTATGAAAAGATTTGGAACAGGCAGAAGAGAATTTAACTCTTAGGGACATCCCATTGAGGATGTAAAAGCACGTCTAGAAAGACATACTCTGCTGGTCTTCATGCTCTAGAGCATGAGACCTATCAAAGCTGCTCTGCCCTTCTCCAGAGTAAAGCAATGATGGGGTTGCACATGGAGTACATTAAACATAAGTTTTCTTGCATTTTGGATCGAAGGGGAAAGGCTGCTGTGAGCCAGTAATATTGATGGAGTTCCAGAGCAGCTACTTGCTACATCAGCAACACAGTCTGAGAGGTGAGAACCTCTACAATCTGGAAGCGGCATTGCACAGCTCCCCAGTGGTACCAAAGGCAAGGAACAGAATTCTGGTTTGGGGAATCTAATCCTGCCTTTCAAGAGCTAACTCTGCAGCTGTCATGTCTTGATGTTAATGAATTTAGACGGCAATCTGTACGTTGGTCAAAAAGGGACAAAAATGTTGAGAGGAGCCAGTTCTGATGAATTCTCGGTGAAAGATGGGAAAGGTCTTAGGCCATTAGTGATGACTGATGCTATAGGAGAAGCATATAAATGATGTTCTGAAGTAATCCATTAGGGCATAATATGAAGCCCCTCTAGACCTGAGAAATATATCACCAATCAAATTTCTTTTGAAGGTCTTCGCTTTACCTAGCGAGGAGGACTTGATGGGAATCCCTGTCAAGTCTCCACTTGATATACAGTGCTTAAATGTTGCTGGATGTTTTAATCTGCAGACATCATCCGACCGGGAGTGGTAATGTTTTGACTGCTGGTGGAAAGGAAAGCTTGCTATTGGCATTAGGCTCTTCTCAGTTGTGAGCGGAAGTGGTTTTGATTTGGTTTACTTTAGAAGAATAGTTCTGAGATATTTAGAGAAGCACAACATAAGGTCGTGATCAGTTTCAACACAATTATTTAATGATTTAAGACAGCAGCAGAGCCTAATAAACAACCCATTGCACTTTGTTTTCTTGAGTAAAACTGAACTGTTCAGAAGCACAGGCTGGAGTTTCTGACGGCTCCTGTAAATCGCCTCAGCTGTCAATGGCACACGACAGTTTTCAAAGGAGAGCAACAGTCATTTTTTGCACTTGTTTCCCTATTAAAGTCCTGCAGGGACTGAGTGGAACCTGTTTCAAAGATTTTACGTGCCACATCATCATCCGTGCTGCCTTCTTTGGTGGATTTAGAACCAGAAGAGAGGAAATATTTATTCTATCATGATTTAACTCCCTAGTTTCTCAGGGGCAGGTGGGCAGGTTTGCACAACCAGCACTCTTGATGTAGTCAATGGGACACCTTCATTTGCCAAATCCCTGTGATCTGGGTGCTTGGGAAATGCTGCAGAAGGGTAACTCTGCCTGACTCCTGAAGTCAGTGGGGAATTTAGATACTCTGCATGATTTTTCAGATTCCCATCGTAAAGTGTAACTGTCATTTTGCGTCTGTCTTCCTGATCCCATTGGAAATTCTCCCCCTCTGGTTTTGTTCTGTGTTTTTAGGAGTTGGCTTAGTTCAATCCTGGCATCACACTGCCAGGAACCAGCGCCTATTGCCCTTCCTCGCTGGCCTGGATTTACCTGTTTTCTTGTGGGCTAGCGTGTTACAGTAAATATTTTGGATACCCCAGCTGCCTATGTATTAACACATGGTGTGGGAATACTGTAATGCTTTGCTTTATTTGGCATATTTGAACCAAATATATTATTCAGTTCATAATTTTCACTTAAACTGCCTGTTTCAACCTGTACCAGATTTTATTGCATTAAGGCCATCATGAAATCAAATGAAGCTGGTGTCTTATATTTGGTATTTTGCATAATCTGAGGAATTTAGTCTATTTCAGAAATTGATACAGCACATAAAACTGTGTCATTAGCACATATGAGAGTAGAAAATGAGGTACACAAGCTCTTTATATTTTCCATAAGAAAGGAGTATAGAAAAATCCCGCTTTTAACTGCTTTCTTGAGTTTTCCATCCTTCTGCCTTCATCCCATTTTGCATGCCTCACACAATGATATCCTTGGAGCAATCAAATATTAAATCTGAAAGAGGGCAAGGATTTATATCTTCCATTATGGGTCCCTTAATATTTTCATTTTCTGTCCTGTCTAACCATGTATCGCCTTTAAAGAGCTATGTTGTAGATGGGTTGAAGAATCAGTAAAGACATTGGGGCATAATCTGAGCAAAAGTATGTTTTCTGTCTGGCCATTCCATCACTACAGAGCTGAAAAAGAGAGGTTTGGGCTATGAATCAATGGAAACACGATCTGGATGTTTAACAGGAAAAAAAAATTACAAAAGATGATCTTGTCTCAGTAGATGTGTTTCTTTGAGTAGGAGCCATAAGCATCCAGCTGTCCTCTGGCCTCAATTTTATGTAAGTCAAAAACCACTTTGAGAAACATATGTTGATTGCTGTAATGACTGGTCCAAATGCCTTTAACCTGATTTTATGTGGGGTTTCCACTCTCAAGCATTTTGTTACAAATATGACAATGTTTATACCATCTCGTAGGATAGGAGTGTGTTGCTGCCTTATTTTGCAAGTGTTATAGCTACACATCTTCAAAAGTTTCAGTTCAGGCGGGATGAGTTTGAATCTTCCTTCAGTAACAGTGAAGTACATGCATTTCTTGAACCTATGATTCACTGCTAATGGCCCACAGTTTCCAAAAAGCTAATGAGCTGATGGGTTTGGGGGGAAAGTTTTGTTTAGGTGGGTTTTTTTAGAGAAATCTTTTTTTTCCTGGCCAAGTCAAATCAAACCTGCTGGGAGTAGTGAGAAGTTTGATCTATGAGCCGGTTTACTCTTTTTTAAAATTTTCTTTTACCTCATAAAATGCTTGCTTTAGGGATGGTTTAGAACACAAACGTGAAACTGAGAAAAAAGTATACAGGTTGTTTAACATTGGCTTAACTTTTTTCTTGATTGCATGACACAGTTTAACCCCATCTGGCAACTAAGCACCATGCAGCCATTTACTCACTCCCCTGTGGCATGATGGGGGGACAGGATCAGAAGAGTGAAAGTGAGCAAACCAGCAGGTTGAGATAAAGACAATTTAATAAAGAAAAAAAGCTGCACACACAAGCCAAGAAAGACAAGGGACTCACTCCCCACTTCCATGGGCAGACCAGGTGTTCAGCCATCCCCTGGAAAGCAGGGCTCCATCATGTGTAACAGTGACTTTGGACGGCAAATGTTATCACTCCAAATGTCCACCCCCTTCCTCCTCCTTCCCCTCCCAGCTTTATACACTGAACATGATGTCATACAGTATGAAAAATCCCTTTGGTCAGTTTGGGTCATCTGTCCTGGCTGTGTCCCCTCCCAACTTGTGCACTCCCAGCCACTCGCTGGTGGGGTGGGATGAGAGGAGGAAAAGGCTCTGTGTGAGCACTGCTCAGCAGTGGCAAAACCATCTCTATTATCAACTCTGTTTCCAGCATAAATCCAAACCGTAGCCCCATACCAGCTACTATGTCCAAGATTAACTCTATCCCAGCCAGTACCAGCACGTTGCTTAAGTTATGTGGCTAGATTTTCCTTTTATTAATAGCTGTCATTTTTTTTCTTAACACATACAGTCTAGGTAATATCACATCTGTATAAATCAATATGATAATGACATTATGAATGTATATTATTATTTAACCATTGCTCTCTAGGGCATAGTTATGTCAGCCATATTTTATAGAGAGTTTCTGTAGACTGTTACAAACATTACAATCTGTTGTGTGGAAAAACCCTGCAAATCAGCATTTTCTTGGTATTTCAAGTAGTTAAGGTGGTGTATGGGCAAGCAGTAACAGAATCTCTGAAAAACATGATCCTTTAAGCAGTGCAGGAAACAACGTATGAAGAATACGCAACTATAATACTGAATAGATGAATAATCTTTATAGAAGATACTGCAAACACTTTTTCAAGTCATCTAGCAAGAGAGCCATCCATGAATTTATGCCTGTAAATGCAAAAATATTAATATGCACTAGTGTCTTTTGGACACCTGTCAAATGCATATTTTGTGCCGTCTTGAATTATTTTGTGTGTATATTAAGTAGGCATCAAATTGTGCTTAAATCAAAGATAAAGGATTGCTGGTTTGGATGCCTTTTTATGAGAACTGCCCAAAAAGGAGGCTGAAATTGGAAGCCATATGCAATCATCTTTCACCAGCATACAATGATCTAAACCTTAAAAGCCATAAATCTGGTCAGAATGAAATCTCTAAATATTCCTTCTAGCAAAATTATTTTATAAATCACATACAATTAATGCTGACATGGATGTGATGAACAAAATTTGTAGGTCTCTTCTCAAATAATTTTCACTCAGAAATTTTTTCAGAGGCCCCAAACATGAAGTGGACATGAGACAAAAAATCTTAGCATTGTTTGCCCCATTTCACATCGTTATCTTAATCTATCAAGGCATTGTATGCCCAACATTGTGCTCAACTTCGTTTAATCGCAGCACAACTTGTGCTGACCTCTACCAGATAAAATCCTTTCCTATTTGTGATATCATCTGTTAAGGTGGGTAATATAACCTAGAATACGCGCATTAGATATTTTTTTCTTTTTCCATGGCCAGTGTCCTGCTTAATCATGCTGTTCCTTTAATACTTTAAAAACTATTTATAGAGTCTTTTTCAAAATATATTGATACTTCCCAAACAAATGTGAGAACACTTACCCTCAGTCATGTTTAAGTACTACGGATCACAAGCTGTCTCATTCTCCAGCTTCTGGAAGCATGGCCAGACCACAACTGAAAAAGAAGTAACCATCACTTTTTGCTTTTGTAAATGGCATTTGTAGGTTTAGGGTAAACTGTGAGGGGGAAATTAAAATAAATCTTAATCAGATAGTTTACTGGTAGAGCAGCTTGAAGGTTTCTGAGCATGAGATTTTCTTCTTGCATTTACAGTATTTTTTTTTAGTGGGTTGACCACTATATATCAAATGAGTGTTTTGTTTTCAGAAAGTTCAGATAACACAGCTGAGGTTCTGCCCCTCCCAAATGTTTAGAATTAAGTATTTTATTCCCTAAGGTGCTCTAACAGTAGTTACAGAAGGAGCATTGCTAATGAGCAAATCCATATTTATGTGCATCTGAGTTAGAGGGCTTTTTAAAATAAATGTATGAACTACCAGATGTAACATAGGCTTTAAATTGTGAGTCATAACTGTGTAGACCATGAGGGTCTAAGAAGTTTCCGTGAAGTTGCTGTTTATGTTTGATTTTAACCACAGTCATAAAAAATGAGAAGAGTAATAGAAAAAGTGTCAGGTTTAGAGATGTCTGGTATGAAACTCTTTGGATGCTTCTTTCACAAGCTCCAGAAAGTTTAGAATGCAAAATATGGCATATGTCCTGCCCGCAGCTTCTGGCAGTCTGACCAAGATGGACATCAGTAGGGAGGATGTGTTGGGACATCAGGAGGAAGAAAAGAGAGGGAGACTATGTGGATGGAGGAATTGAGCAGCTGGAATTTATTACATTTCTTTAGGAAATGTTGATTATCAAATTATATTAAGGAATTGCCTCTTCTGCTTGGAAGGCGATTTGTCTTGACAAGCCCTTTTAAAAAGAGCATGTTAAAAGCACGAGGGAACTGAACCATTAAGAAAAGATACTGTGCGTGAATGGATGGATGTATTGCTTAATATGGCACCAGTGCATTCAGTCTTTATTATTATCTCAAAACCTTTTTTCATTGTCTCCACTGGCCATAAGAAATATCCTCAGAATCTTAAGAGAATGGGACTCTAACCATAGATACTCAGCGATGAAAACACTAAGGGATTTAGCTTTGCATCCTGCCACAGTAGCTGAATTTTCTCCACTAGGACTTTCTTAGGGCTCCTTCCAAATATTGACGGTGTTTCTGAGCTGTTAATTACATCCCTGAGATGAGTCACAAAAACATAATCAGGATGTTTCCAGGATGCTGAGATTTTAACAAAATTTGAAGTGAACCCTGATCACTTCCTTCTGACCAGATCAAGTGCTCCATTCCAGCTTCTCACAACACAAAGCTATTTCATATAGGTCTATCACTGTTGTTGACTGTATACTTTTTTTCTTGTGTTTTTCATAAAATGAAAAGACTGACGAGGATGTTTGGAGTAGATATGGAGCTCCTGACTTGAAATGTTGAGCAGCGATGGTTGTCAGCAACGAGCTTTATTTCCCTTAGGATAATTCCACACGTCACACTGACAGGACATTTCTGCTGGTGCTCAGTCTAAATATTAATGGGCTAGCCTTACTTCTTGCCATACCTCCCTCTGATACTCTGAGTTATTCCTGGATGTCTGTGCCTTTTGAATACACACACTGCTGCTGTTTTCCGTTCGCATGACTTTACTCCTTTGTTGATCAAAATACTTGGCTTTCTGTTTTGGAAAGAAGGTCCAAAAGACTCAATATCTGCAAAACTGACTGTTTTCAAAGTCAGTTCTAGAACATTTGTTGTCTGAAAACCAGTAAATGTCCTCAACAGCAAATGTCTACACCCAAAACTCCTGTGCCTCCTGTTCTTCAAATGACAAGTGGAATGTATCTTAGGAAGGAAATTGTTAAAGGGCTGTAAAATTAGGTAGAAAACAACTTCATCTTTTTCTCTTGATTTTTGAATAAATTACAATACTGTGCAGCTCTTTGGTATATCTTAATTTGTTTTCCCAATTCAAAGATAAAAATTGGAAATGGTCCTTGAATATATATTGGTTTTTTCATTATCAAACATTGCCTCTGCATGCCCTTCTGTGTTCCATATTTGCAAAAGCTCATGTCATCAAGACAACTGTCTTTGGATGTGTGTAGTTACGTGAGTCTGTAAATTGTTTATTTTCTCAGTGGGAGTTCACTCGGGACATCAAGGAGCTATTTCCTCCCTAATTAGTTCCCCAGATTCCTCTTATAAAAAAACCACCTTAGGCTTCAAGGAGTCTGTTTGGGGTCATTATTTTCTTGATAAATGTACTCACCACCACTCCGGATTTCCCAGAAGGGAGACTGTAGGGTAGAAGTATGTTGTATTGCACGTTATATTCCATGATTGGTTCAAATTACTCAATTTACCCAGTATTTTCAAAAAAACAATCCTAAATCATCAGTCAGCCACATACTACTTCCAGTGCTGATGCCAGACAGTCATTTTCCCTCAGAGCATCATTGAACATGAGCTTTCCTCAGCTTGTTTCATACTTTGATGAACTAGATGGCTGCAGGGACTGTACTGAGATTTGAGACATTTCATTTGAGATGTTGCCAGTTGTTTCCATCACACATAGCTCTGTAGGAAAGGAGTGGATGGCACCGATTTTACTCATACCAGGTGGTGATTATTGACTTAAAATTTACCATCATATTTTACCAAACCACTGTGAGATGTCATCTTGTCAGATAGGTGTGATAATGCAAGGTGCTTTATCTTGTCTAGCCTTTTAAAGGGAACCTACAACCAAATCAAATACAATGCTGAAAGAGGTTGTCATTTGTTTAGCATGTGATAATGACACAAGCACTGTTGTTTTGGTCTTTAGATCAACAAATGCTTCCTCAAAAAAGAAAAGTATATCCTTCATTTTACACTCAAATTTTAGCTCCATCTTGCACAACTGTGTTCATTTTCACTAGTCACAAAACTTCTCATGCAGTGTATCTTGTGATTACTATGTTGCATTCATTCCTTGATGATTGCTCACCTCTGTGATTCAACATAGTCAAGGACTGTTTTGTGTTTTCATTTGTTCTGTATGTATTGAACTCAATCCAACAATCCTGTAGGCTGCTTGAAACACCAGTCTTAGGTCCCCACAGCCTAAATCCCAGTTTCCTTTTTGCCTTCACAGATGCCAAGACAGTTGTGTAGACTGGGCACTTCAAGTTAAGTAAAATTATACATGTGGAACACTGGACCATAGAAGTTAGATTCAAATTCTTCTATAGATACAGTCATATTCACATCTGTGCCAGCCTTATGGCAAAATAGTTACAAAACGAAAGGCTGTCAAGTGCTGTAGAGCTGACTGCACAGCAGCGGTGCCCATCCCCCAGGACAGTCGAACCATGGGTGGTTGTGTTAGGAGGTAAATACCACCATAAGACAACTCCCCTTTTGTAAAAAGATGCCTCTTAGCCCCTCTTTAATTTGTATCAACTTGAAAAGATAATATTCCAAGGGTTGGAAAAATATTTTTGGTTCATTTCAGTGGAAGATTAAGTAAAGCCTAAGTAAAGGCCTGAAGATATAATAAACTTTTCTATTGATAAGAAATGCACCTTTTAAAACCTTGTGGTTATGAAAGTAACTTACAGGCATGTCTCTGATGTTTGCAATCATACGTGAGCTTGCAAGCCTTTCCTGCCCATTCTGAATTGTGTGTGCGTGACACAAGTCCTGCATCATCACAAACACTGAGAAGAGCTGCGAATAAAGAAAATAAGGAAATGAGAAAAAGAGACCCCGTGCAATTTAGAAATACTATTGAATATTGAAGTATACCTGTAACGTAACATCAGGTGCCTATTTATATTTTTCCCACCTCTGGAAACAAGCAGGAGCTGCAGCAAAGGCAGCTCAGGCTGTAGGGAAGGCAGGCACACTGCCTGCACCCTCTACTGGCAGATGGACAGACCACAGACAGGCGGATTTTTAGTTTTCAGTTACTCCCCTCTGCTATAAGGAATAATTTTCTCAGCCTGGAATATTTGCCAGCAAAAAATTTATAGCATTGTTATTAAAGGTAATAGGAAGTTTGGGTGTCCTATTCTTCTGTCACGGTGAAGAAAAGGAAAGGTCCAAGAAATGGGAAACTAATGAATTCTTTCATCTTGCTGTAGAAACTACTTGTTAAGAACAACTATGCTCACTTTCTATGGCAAGGGAATGCCAAAGTTTTCACACACAGAAAGAGATTAAGGTGCATTGCACTTATTCTGAATGCTAGAGACGTTGTTCATTAAGTTCTGCAAATGCCAGATGTGGAGAAAAAATAGTATTCTGCAACCAAGACCTTCTAGAAATTTGAAAATTAAAATTCAAAGTCATGTCTTTCTAGGTGTGGGATTCACTTTAGCCACAGAGAGGTATTAGGAAGTATTTGTATAGATTTAATTTTCAGATGGTTCTAGCAGATTTTTGTAGAAAGAAAAACTGAGATTTCAAAGTCCATGTAGAGTGCATACTGTAACATGACCATCATGTATAGAGGATAATATATTCTCCTGGGTTATGACATCAATTAAATAATAGTCTTCTAGGATGCTGCAGTTTCTCTATTGCCATTTCTTTGGCTTTTCTTTCCTTTTTTTTTTTCCTTTTTCTCCCTTGTCTGCCTACACAGATGCCAGCTAAGGTTGTATTTTTTCTGTCACAGCAGACAGCAGTATCAGCAGGTGTTTTGCATAGAACAAAGGTGCTGTTTGTGTCACCAGTTTTCCACTGGGACTTGACAGCCAGGTACTGTAGGTCTGTACTATTGTCTGTCTGTATGTGCAGCCAGAGACATAAAGGTATGTGAGATAACATGCACCCATTACACAGCTATAATGAAAACTTTCATTGTTTTTACTCTGCTGTTAAATCACAAGAATAACTAGATTTTACAGGAACAATATCAATGGGCTGTAAACAATGGCTTGGCTTTATTATATGGAGATTTTCAGAAATCACAGGTTGATTTGATCTACCTTCAGTTTACCTTCTTAAAAGTAACTGCATTTTCAAAAGGATCAATGCCCCCCATCACCTGTTAAAGGTGATGTTTCTTCAGGTCTCTCAGTTTAGGACCTCTTTAGGCATCTCTGCTCTGCAAATTCTTGGCAGGTTCTGTACTCTCTGTATTGTCTGTGTTCTAACCTGTCCGTGTCAGTTTGTGTGGTTTGTCTTTGTCAGATTTCCAGCCATCACAGGTCTTAAAAGTTACTGAGATAAGCAGGTGAATGCATTGCTGTTTGTACAATGGTATTTTTATATCGATATTATCTCCTGGATTCCCCATCGCTCTTGAGGCTGATTAATGCCTGCAGAATATAGGAATGCTTCTCTCACAGAGTGTTTTTCTGTTGGTTCGTTATTCTCTAATGCTTATTATAGCAGATTTCCATAAACACGTTATATCGACTCCTCGACAGAAACAGTTTGTCCCACACAAGTCTCCCCGGTGCCTGGCCTCTTTCAGAGGCCTATCAATGCCCCGTAGCAACACGGACCCGCCGCTGCACCTGCAAACGACTGCGCCTCTCAGTGCCAAACAGCTGGGCCTGGCAGAGACAGCAGTGCCAGGGCAGTGCCAGAGCAGGCCTGTGTGGAGCAGCCGGCTGCTCCAATGCCGCCTCTCGGCCTTGCTCTCCTCCCCTGCTTGGGAATCCCTGGCCTCCTTCCTCTTCCTCGTCCTTGGTATGGGATGATTGCCTATGCTCTGGTGAATCATCAAAATGCATTAGATGGAGTTAGAAATAGGACAGATAGATAAAATAATCAGCTCGGGGTCTCCACGTGGTCACTGGCAAAGCCAGATCAGGGTCTGCCCAACTCCCAGCCAGTACCCAAACCCAAGACCACACCAGCCTTTTCCAAATGCAGCTCACGTAAACCAGGTTGGAAACGGTTTACTGCTTTTTAAGACTGTTTTCAAATTGCATCTTATTCAGTTGTCAGGAATTAACTGGGACTGTGTGAGTTTTAATTAATGGATCATGTTATTTGGTGCATCTTAAAAGAAATTTCAAGAAATATCTTTGCAGTGTTTGGATCTCTTGGCCAGTAGCCATAATGACAGCCAGGCTAATTATATCGGTCACCAAGTTATCAGTGCAATCGTAACTGGAGGCAAACAGACGCCAAAAGAAACTGGTAGTAAAATCATGATGTATTTCACAATCATCTTATTACTGGCTGATTTAAATAAGGACCTAAAATGCTTTATCAGTGCTGAGAGTGTCAAAGTTTCAGCAAGTCTTAATTCACAGAACTTGAAGCTTTCCTTGCTAATGGAAACTGGCTGGTGAAAAAGTGAAAGTAAATGTATGTGGAAAACAATGTAATATTTTTACTCGTGGATGAATCATAGAGTTATTTTAGTTGGAAAAAGCATTTAAGATCATCAAGTCCAATCGTTAACCCAACACTGGCAAGTTCACCACCAAACCATGTCCCCAAGCACCACATCTACATATCTTTTAAATACCTCCAGGGATGGGAACTCAACCACTTTCCTGGGCAGGCTCTTCCAATGCTTGATAACCCTTTTGGTGAAGAAGTTTTCCTTAATATCCAATCTAAACCCACCTTGGTGCAACCTAAGGATGTTTCCTCTTGTCCTGTCACTTGTTACCTGGGAGAAGAGACTAGTACTCACCTGGCTACAACCTCCTTTCAGGTAGTTGTAGAGAGTAATAAGGTCTCCCCTCAACCTACTCTTCTCCAGGCTAAACAACCCCAGCTCCCTCTGCTGCTCCTCACTGGACTTATGCTCCAGGCTGTTCACCAGCCTTGTTGCCCTTCTCTGGACACGCTTCACCCCACCCCAGCCTACATGTTTGTTTTTCTGCTGCGGTTAGGTTTAGGAAATAATTAAAATTCTCTGATGAGGTTTCTCTAACTTCCATTTCATGACATCAGAGATGAAGTTGGTCCCTATTTCTCTACCATTTGCTTGCTTAATGGGTCTAAAAGAATATAAACTTCATTTGATACTGACTTAGCATATCGTCTTCCACTGGGAATGTCCCTGTATGCTTTAAAACTCACTACATCAGAAATAGTATACAGTATGTACCCTTTCCAATTATAGTTTTTAAACTTATTTAATTAAAAAAACCTAGAAATAAGTTGGCTTTCACATAGCATAAACAGAACACTCTTTGCATAAATGTTTTTCATAATTAAAAAAAGCCTGGGCCCATGCTTTCCCATATTCGGTCACTGCAAACTAAGGTACTGGTAGATTCTGGTTTCAAAGACTAACTGAAATTTTGGGAAGGAACAAAGTCATAAAACTTCTGGACTAAAAGTATTCACAGCCACATAAACAAGGAAATGGATTTTATAATTAATTCAGAGTTCCCTGGCAAGCGCAGTGTTGTAATGTGTTGTAATCTACTGATTAAGTTCCAGTAAGAACACTGGCAATGGCTTTCTTTATCAATATCAGCCCTTTAACAACACCCAAAAGAACCTGAAATTACAAAGTCAGACCAACCATGGGTGGATCGTGACCATCTGAGCATCTGGTCAAGATGGGGCATCTTTTAGAGAGGGGTGAGTCCATCAGAACCTTTTTTTGTGCTGTCCTTGGGCCCTGCTTGTTTCCTCTTCCTATGTCCTCGGGCACCGTGGTTTAGAAACACAGAACTTTAAAGAAAATCACCAGTGGGCAGTTCAGGGGGAATAGGAGTTTGAAACCTTCCAGCAAAGCTTTTAATCCAGTAGGATTGTACTTCTTAGCATGCTTTGCCATCTATCAGACCACTGGTCATGGCTGTTAATTAAATGAAAATGCAAAATAAATCTACAGTGCAGCGATATAACATAGCCAATTAAATATTCCAGTACAAGGTGCTAATGATAAAAACCGAATGTCACCAAGGACAACCTGTTATGATGTCAGAATACAAATCCTACCAGATGACAAAATGCACCATTCCCATCACGGGCAGGGAGGAAGAGAACCGCTGACCCTGACCTCTGAAGTCAGGCATTGCAGAGGAGGTGGTGGTGGTGGTGGTAGGGACATAGGGGATGTGAGCACAGGCACCGGGACTTTTGTGGCTGCGAGTGAAGGCAGCTAAAGTTGAAACCCTTAGATGATGTGCGTCTTTCTTTCTTGACTCCTGATGTCTGAAAGTCTGTCCATTCCTGAGCAATGGAGAGTTTTGCCATCCAAGCAACACATATTTTTTTTAAATGCAGTTATTTTAGTTTAAAAGAACAATATTAAAGAAAGCAAACAATGAGCAAGTAATGGTGAGCGTTTGAATTGACTGAGGCAATGTCGGTCGTCTGTATCTTTGTGAAGAGCTTTAAAGGCTACGCTGTGAAGAGGGACAGTGTCTTTAAGTGCCTCTCTTCTTGACAAGGTTAAACCAAATGAATGGCAACAACTAAGCAGTTACAGCAAACTAAAGCAGCTTATAGACAGGCATTATAATTTCATTAAAGATCTGACAGTCAGGGGCAATCTAGAGAACATAAATGGAGAGAGGTGAATAATCTCAAGTAAGTGTCGTGGAATCAAAGAAAATACTTAATGACATTTCTTGTGAGAAAAAATTTCATGAGCTATCTTGAGACAAGCAAATTAATGAATATTTAGAATATATATGTAAACAATCCCACCTTTTCTACCTGTTAAAAAGGTTAATCTTTTTTTTTTTTCTTGACAAAATCTACTTGGAAAGAAAAACATATCACTGTCTTAAGTTATATCTTCTGATAGTTCATGGAAGTTGTGTCACAGACAAAAAACTTTCTCACCCTTAAATGTTTCAGGTACATACCTTACATACCCCTGATATATATTTGAGCTTGGATTGCTAGTTAGTAGCTTCTTACTAACTCCTGTTTGTAAGGTTTGCTCATTTTAGAAGTTAGATGCTTAGGTGAGAGTTGTATGAAGGTCTTCATGTTCTTAAAACAGAGAGTGGACCAGAGTTAAACTTAAGAACATTGTGGAATGCGGGATTTGGACTTTGAAATTTCCAAGGATTTTCCAGTCCATGGAAATGTATCCTTCTTTCTTACCATTATTTTAATAAATGCAGATGACACACCCCTGTGAAAACTCAGCCAAACTGCATATTAACTAATGCCGTTCTTTAAAGCAGTTTTGCAATCCATAGAGTCTGATAAGTGTTGTTTCTTGGCATGCAGCATATTATTCTGATTGGCTACAAACTCTTCTCCCCCTTCCTTAAATGAGTCTAAACACTTTATACACATGTATGTATATTTATTGTTGTATATAAATAAATGTGTGTAAGGACCACTTAGGCCTTTAAAGCTAGGACATACTGGATGTAGACTGAACCAGCACCAGAAAGTATAGTAGTAATACAGTAGTATCAGTCCTTAGGCAGTGTTACTACCACACTTACGTTCAGGCGCAGCTATTACTATCGCATCTCAGAAGAGAGATGTTAGTCTTGTACTTTGTTCTTGCAGCCATAGGTCCCTTCCAGACCTGCAGTGTTGTCCAGAATGTCTTCTGGAAGCTGGAGACAAATCTTGTTGCTCCCCACAAGGCAGTATCACCCTTTCCCAATCAATATTTTGGTTGAGAGGAGAGCTGTTGTGCTATCAAGGACCCTGGAGGAAGGAAATAAGGAGAAATGTTGAAGCACGAAGGATGGGAGTAGAACAAATGTTCAGGAAAGGGACCCCAACCTTGGGGACAGGCCAGAGCAAGCTCGATGCTGTGTATGAGCTGACATGACATATGACTGCAGTGAGAGAGAGCAAAAGAAAATCTTAATGTGCTCGAACAGCTTTGTGTCAGTTCTGCACAAGTGAAGATGGGTTATCATCAGGTGCAGACTTGATGGCCAGAGGTGGGATTATAGGAAATTATCATCTCCACCCTACGGTAAAGGGATAAATGGGAAGTGGCTTTTTCTCACCCATTTAGTAGAGGATAATATGCTGAAATGATTCTCGGAGCATTCCAGTGTGGTGTTCACATAATGGCTCGGGAAACATGTGGAAGATACATATATCCTCCTTGAAGGAGGGAGAGGAAAACCTGCAGTGGCTCATCAAGTGGCAATAAGGGCCGTTGCTTTATGTCACCATTATTTCTTGGGTTTCAGTGCAAAAAACAACTCCAGGCTTTGGTGTGGATGAATAATGGCAGAATAGCTCACCTGGTATTGTCTTCTTTAGAGAGAGTTTTTAGGCTGTTGGCTGATCTGTGGCTGGTGGCAAGTCATTGATAGACCATTTTCTTTCTAGACTTAAAATATTTTTTTCTCTTCTATTGCTGTGCTGAAAGTAACATGAGAGCATGCTAGGGTCGTTCTGTCAGCAAAGAGTATGTTCTGCCATATCTGGGACCCGTATGCTTTTGGTGGGTATGAAAGAGTTAAATTTCAGAGCACTGGAGGATGCTGGACTTTGAAAATGAATTATGGACTATAATAATTATTGATACTTATCAGGTGAAAAATGTGCCCAGGACACAATTATTCCGGTACGCAGAAATGTCACAGGATGAACTACTGCTGCGTCCTGTCTTTCCTGCCATGGACACTTAGATACAGATCCTCAGCAGGACTGAGAGATGTAAATAGCTTGGTGTGGCTGGGACTGGCCTTCGCTCCGCTGGGATGTGCTCTCAGGTGAGGGGTATAAAAGCTTATCAAATTATCAGGCACCTTCAGACCTTGCCTGGGGCTATATGCTTGGAAACATGAGTGGGTGTGCTGTGCTTGATTAGCGTCAATATTTTAAAATGAAGTGGATAGTAACGCAGCAAAATACAGATTTTTCAACACAATGGAAAGGGAAATCTCTCCTAAAATAACCAGAGATGTTAATGAACTCTCTACAAGAGGCTTAGCTCGGGATGCTTATAATCTTTTAGCGTGTGATCGTGGCTGTTCTTAAAAAATTGAATAGACCTTTCAGAATTCAAAGGACTATTTTCCTTTCCCTTCTGATACGGCCTTCCTTTCTCCCTACATACCCTGCGTTGTCAACTTTCATTCTCCACTGTGATCCTTGAGAATCCTGTGGCCGGCATGAGAGAATACTCTCCTCCCCACTCTCCCTCCCCTCCCCCCCCCCCAATTTAAAAATAGCAAGTAGGCAATGAAAAATAATTAAAAGATTTCAAGAAACAGCAAGAAGAAGAAGGGAAAAAAAAAAAGTCACATGTATCTTGTGAGCAGACAGCGCCAGTCTAAGATCATGGTTTCTTCCCAAACGACACCCCCGTGAAACACTGGAGCGCTGCGCACGGGTGTAATTCAGCGAGAGGCCACAGCCTGCGCGCACGCAGGTGTATACACCTTTTTATCCCATCTTGCCAACACTTCATCCCCCTCCCCTGCCTACACAAGGGTGCCTGTGCTCCGTGCGGCTGCGTGTAGCCACCGGCGGGGCTCCCCTAGAGCCGCTCTCCTGCCGCGGCGCCTCCCCGTACCGCTCCAGGAGGGTCCCCCGGAGGTAGGGGCTGGCCGGGGCCGGGGCGGTGCGGAGCGGAGCCGGGGCGGTGCGGAGCGGAGCCGGGGCGGTGCGGAGCGGGGCCGGGGCTGCCCGCGCTGTTCGTCGCGCCGCCGCTGGGGGTATCTTTGTACCATTTTTCATCCGGCAGCAATTTGGAGTGGAAACGTGTAATAGGGGAGAAAAAGCAGGGATCTCGGCGGTTTTAGCGAGCCGCGCATCCAGGAGCCAAAAAAGATTAACACCCCTCCGCTCTTTCCCCCCTCCTCCCCGCAACACACACGCTCGCACACACACACACACACTCACCCCTCGGGGCACCGTCGCGCCTCCGAGATCACCCGCCGGACATCAAGCGAAAGGGATTCGTCTGGAGGGCAATTTGGGATCGGGGGAGATCTATTGGATTAGTCGGATTATCTGCTTGCAGACGGAGAGAAGTAGCGTTTGATCATTTCTATTGCTTGCCTGATGGTCGGATTTAAATGGAGGTGGCTCGGCACGGATGAGGCTGAATTCCGGATGGGGATTTCCAGCCCCCCTCCCCTCACCCCGATCCGAGGAAAGGGGAGAAAAATATATAAAAATCGATATAATTCGGAAGCGTCCGGGGCACGATTGAGAAACCTCCGGCTCGCGGCGGCTGGGAGAGAGCCGAAGAGGCGAATCCAGTGAATTACAGTTTCAGCTGCGATTGCAGAAAAGCGGCCGTGAACTGGTAAATACTTTGATGCTCTCGGCGTGCGGGGCGAGCCCGAGCCGGGATGGAGGGGGGGCGGCCGGGCCGGGCTCAGCACCCCCGGGCAGGGCAGGGCGGCTGCGGGGCCGGGTCGCGGGGCTGAGCCCCGGGGCGCGTTGCAGCGCTGGGTTACGAGCCGTGTTGTGCGTGCGTGTGTGTCCGTGTTCGTGTCCGCGGGCAGGGAGATGGCAATTAGCTGCTGCAACTCGCCCGGGAAGCGGAGCTGGGGTGCGGGGCTGCGCGGGGGCTGCGCGGCTGCGGCGGCGAGCCCGAGCGGTGCCTCGGGGGAAGCTGCGCGGAGGCAGGAGCCGCTGCGGGGGGAGGGGGTGTGTGTGTGTGTGTGAGGGGGGCGGGTAGGGTGTTTGGAAGGAGATTTGCACACGCACGCACACACACACACGCCCGGCATCCGCCACAAGCGCGGTCCCGCCGGCTTCTGCCCCCGCCGCCGCCCGAGCGAACTTTTCCTCCCCGGCTCCCCCGGGAAGGCCGGGGCTACAGCCCGGCTGTGGCCCGGGCAGGGAGCTGCCGTGCGGAGCCCCGAGCTGCGCGGGCAGTGCCTGGCAGCAGTGCCGTGTCTCTGCTCGGCTGCCATGCCTGATGGAGGGATTCTTTTATTTTTTTATTTCCCCCCCTCCTTCCTCAGACATCTTCTGGCTTGGGTGTTAAGTACTGGTTTTCCTTCCCCCCTCCCTTCCTCTTTTCCTGACGATCGCACTAGAGCCTCATCTTTACATGCTGAAGGAAAATCAATTTTCAGCAGGTTTAATTAAAATTAATCAGTCAAATTACTTAATATTAATTGACTTATAATTAAAGCCAGAAAGTTACCTTGGAATCGGGAGAAAGGGTATTATCTCGAATCGTTTTAAGGATGCATATGGTTCTAGAGCAATTACATTAAAATAATTGTTTAAATAAAACCGAACAGAGCTTGATTAAAGTACTGCGTTCTTGGTGCTGCAGGTGACACAATCTGGACAGGCTTTCTCCCCCCTCCCCCCCCCCGTAAATTTGCTGACCTTTTTAAGGAATAACATTTTAGTTTGACACTGGTTTTGCTTTCTGGAAGGCCAGTTTGTTTTAGCTCTAACAACTATGGCATTGAAAATCCACTAGTACTAAATGGAAATAATCTTATAGAAGCTATAAATACCAAAGTGCATGTTTTTAGCACATGTTCTGTGAATTTGAAATTAAGCAGATTTTTTTTTTTCACCCAGCTTAAGTATAAGAAATTGTTTTAGGGAATATTTTTTTTTTCCAGAACTGCCATCCACTGTGGCAATATTTGCATTTATCCAGAGCCTTAGTGAGACCAGACCGTACTGGTAAATTCAGAGATAATTCCTATCTGAAACCATGTATTTATGAAAATGCTCAAAATAACTTTTTCGTGTTCCTTTAAAGACCTAGGCTGTTGTTTGGGTTAGGGTTTTTTTTTAGTTTGTTTTTACAGTAGCAGACTTTTTGGTGCATCTATAGACTATTGTTGCTGCTGAGAGAGCAACACTTTGAGTTTTGGGACCTTTTCCCTTACTTTTTTTCTGGGCTGGCTTAATTGAAGCAAAGGATGAAAATCACATGTACTTTATTACAGGCACCTGACAAGGAAAAATTCATGTATGATATAAATGAACATTTAAAAATAGAGCCCATTATTCAGGGCCCTGGTTTTCAAAGATACTGATTCCCATTGACTGCACTGAGACTTGTGTGGGCTCAACAGCTGTAACACGCAGCCCACTTTTGCATCTCTGGAATTAGACTTGCAGGTTGGGAGCCAAAAAGCTAAGTAACTATGTTTGGAAAGACTGGTTGGGTGGGGATATTTTTTTCCCCCCTTCTTCCCCTGCTTCCCCCTCTCCCCCTTTTATTTCTCGTGCATGATACTGGGTTAAAGAAGACTACTTCTTAGTTACTTCTGAAAAATGACATCAGTTTTCTCAGACCACAGCTGCAGACTGCAGCAGTGTTGCAAAAGCAGTTTTGCAGTAGGTGATTGGGGGTTCCCTAGATCCATACGAAGAGATCCCATTTATTCCGTGCACTTCACGTGAATCATATGCAGACCATCGGAAGAAAAATGAGGCTGAGGATAATCGTACTAAGTGTGCTGGGAAGCTGGATTTGGCTGAACACCCCTGTTCTGTGATTAACTGAAGTAGCAACGAAAGCCATCAGAGAGTGTTGAGGCTCTTTAAGGCAGCAAGTTGTGTGGAAGGGAGAAGAGCTGTGGCCCTGATACTGCTCTGGTTATCTTACCCTGTTCTCTTTGGTAGGGCAAGAAGATAATATCCTAGCTGTTGATACTTAAACGTCCTTAACGGAGTGGGTTTGCTCTGGATTATTTGGCTGGAGGTGGAGCAGTCTGCTGAGGAGGGTTATTTAAAGACCGGGACAGAGCTGTAGGCAGATAAATTGATTTGCAAATGAATGGAGGATTTGAACATGGTAATGGTGGTAGTTTTATTTTTTATCAGTTTGCATATTTAATATCCACTGCCATACACACAAGCATAAACCACTCTAATTGTTCAAATGGAGTCTGGGGAAAAGAGAAGAAAGCAGAGGCTTGGATGTGGTCTCAGTTTGTAATGGATTGGCTTGCCTTCCTTTATTAAAAGCAAATATACATTCCTTTCTAATAGAGACGTGAAGCTGTATTACAGATCCTTGGCTAGCTTTGAATTATTTGTTTGATGTCATATTTATTATGTTTTTTTAATCACATGAAAAAGAAACTATTTAAAAATTAAATAGTGAAAAAGAAGGGCAAAAAGAGACAGACATTCTTTGAAAGCAAATAATGAAAAGGCAACGTTTTGCCAGAGATTCAGTAGAAACCTTTATGGATTTCTTTTAATAAAGAAAGGACAGTAATCAATCTGATCCAATAAACAATGTAATTTCCAATTAGCCCTAGATATCCATCCATAGTAAGTATAACAGGTAATGATAAAAAATAGATCCCAACTGATGAATAAAGGCTGTTGTAGAAACATATTTCCATTACCATAGCCCTGTTCTGAGCTCTGCATTTTGAAGGAATGGATGTCTTCAGAGGAGGGGGGCTACCCTGCTCCCCAGTCCTTGCAGCAGAGTTTGTATGAGAAGGAGGGAGTTTAGGGGATGCCAAAAAAAAAAAAAGCAGCTGATGGGGAAACTTCATCACGTATTGCATATTGAAAGCACATCCTGTAGTTTTAATGACAAATGATGACATTACGTTCCCTGGAATGACTACTGAATTATCACAATTACAAGGGGATTGTGGTGACTTCTCGGTGAGTCAGCTCCACGTTTCCACCTGCCTCTGACGACCCCACATGTTTTCCAGCAGACTTTGTTTTTTGTAATTATTAATTGTTATTTAATGATGTGCTGTGTGTTATCCAGGGATAAGAAATTGACTAGTTGGCTACTTACTACCATATTGAAGTTTGTCTGTGCACCCACTCTACTGTGCAACTTCTCCCTAAAACACAAAAGGGGGTGTAAAGGGGGACCCCATCAGTGTGAAATCACGGGGCACAGTGTTTGCTGTAAATATCCTTATGGTAATCAATCCATGTAAAGGCCTGGGCAGCATGCATCAAAATACTTCCAAAATATTTTTCCACTGCTGTGGGCAAATAAAAGATGAGGCCATTAAAAGAAAAGCTGTTGGAGTACCCTTTCCCCCATTTGTTGAATTCTTTTCTGTTGTTGTTATAATGTTTTCTGCATAATCAGTTTTAGTGCTGTCTTTGGGTAGTCTGTTACTTTCTACTGAAGCTTGGTTAGGTCTTTTGCACCATATTAAGGGAGAATGTAATGCTTGGAAATTAGTCACACGTGACTGTAAAATCATAAAAGTGATCAAGGATACTTGACAAATATTATAATTCAAGTGAGTGGCATTCCTTTAACTAAGCAGAGAACTTAAATGGTAATTAAAAAATATATTTTCTTAATCTCCTCAATCACATCCTGCCTGGAGATGCCATTAGCCCACTTGTTGAACTGGTGCTAGGAATTTATTGAGGGAAATACATGTATTTTATATTGTCAGACAACTCCATCCTGTCTGAAACTTTTAACTTCACTATCTGGATTTAAAATACTTCTTTAACTTCCACCTTCTCAATCCTGACCCCAGTTTCCAAAAAAAAGTACTTGAAAACAGTCAAGTGTTACATAGGTACATGGTGTTAGAAATATTCATGAGGAGAAGACAAGAAGTCATCTAGGAGAAACCTTCCTCTATAGATACACTGAATATTTTCACATCCTCAAACCTGTGTAAAACAGGCGAGGTGTGATGGAGCTTTCGTTTCACACACCTGGACTCTTTCTGTGGACAGTTGGGCCCTGAAATAGCTGCCCCAAGTCCCCACTCCTGAGATAGGAAACATTTCTGCTGCTGAAGTCATGGACAGCATGACCAGGGCATGGCCACAGGGAGACATCAGACTAGAAGCTCTAACTTAAGTAAGTGTCTTTCCTGCAGATAGTGGTAGAAAATGAAAACGGGACAAGGAACTGAATAATAGGAGCTACACATGAAGTCAGATGGAAAGAGTAAATCTTTTTCGACATTTAATGGTATTATATTCTAAGCTTTTGCGAAATTTTATTTGAGATTTTTTTACAACAGTAAATATAGCCTGTGCTATATCCTATTTCTATTTCATGTGAGAGAAAAATTCTCCGTCTATGGCACAACACTTTACTGCTACCATTACTGCAGACTTTATAGATCAGAGATGTGTCAGCATGTTAGCTTTAGCTGTAATGCTTTTTTTGTGTGAAACCTTATGGGCCTTGCAGCCACTTTCTCATACTGACACTCATAAAACGTTCAAGTTCTCATATTTATTATTTAATTTCCTTCCTATATAAAGCAACAGAGCTCTTCGATACATGAATGTGAAGCCAAAAATGACAGGCAGGCATGAATGGGACTAATGAGTTTTAATAATGCACATATTAGAAACTGCTAAAGGAAGTTTAATTAAGAAAAACAAGTAAAGCATGAAATTCATTTTGGAACAAATACAAGTAAAGTCACAGATGTACAGAATGCTACATCACAGGAAATGGACTCTCAAGTTGATAGAGCCCTACAATGCCAATGCTGCACTTGAAATGCAGCGTGCACTCTTCAGTTCTGGAAAGCGTGGTAAAACCATTCAAGAGCACTTTCAAAGTTGAGCTAGAGATGTCAGGTTTGTGATTAACAAATTATATTTATACCTCTGTCGATTTTATGATGAGTTGGAATTTGATCTCAATTACCCTGATGGAATTGAAACCAGACTCTGATACAGAAAAGCATTCGGTCTTTTTTTTTTGTATTTCAAGGAAGTTGTGGGGGTTTTTGTTTTGTTTTGTTGGGTGGTTTTTTTATTAAAAATTCATTCTGTTGAAGAGCTAGTTATTGATCTACCTCTACAACAAGGGTTTTGTATGCTTTGGAACTGTTGCTGTATGGTATCCAGATAGAAAAACAGTTCATACAGAAATCTGAGTTCATTCGAGCATCTTTGTTTTCGGGGTTGTCTCTCAAGAAAAGGTAATAACTGTATTTTAGCTTTTTTTAAAATCTTGAATTCCTAATGCCCCCAAAATAGGAGGATAAATAGTATCTTCCCATCTGAATCCAGTATGAAAGCTTGCTTTAGGTGATGCACCAACACTAAAGATTGTAGGATTGTTGCTATAATGCTACTAAAGGTAGTGAACAGAAGTTAATTTACTTTTCTCATAGGACCGACCCCAGTGAACCAAGGGTTAGCCACAAATACATGTCAGGCAACGAACATTCTTACTAATCCTTGAGCTTGATTTTTCACCTGCAAGAGACAATAGAAGGACACTTGGTTTCAGGGGCCTCTGGGTGGGTTCTAGTATACTCCATCAGAGTGATCAGACGGGAAGCATGTGTATGTGCTGTACAGTATTAATCAAAGCAAGCAAAGTCCACTTGACTTTATGATACACAATATGCAGATTTCAATACTGAAGATCTCCAGTGATGAACATCCAGGCTATTTCTTTTTCTCCAGTATGGCCTCTGATTAACATGAGTTCAGTTGAGTTTCTACAGTAGGTCAGAAAATCTCCTGTGTCCTGAAGCACACTACTGCCATCAACAGAATAGCCATTTGATCATTTAGCTGAATAGTTACAGTACTCAAAAGTGAGTATAATGTGTGGTCCATTTAAGAGTTAACCGTAAGCTGCTAAAAGGAATAAAGGTTCACTTCAGTGCCCATTATATTCCAAGCCAGTGCATCTGTCATTTTTAATTTAAATCTGTATTACTTAGCTGTCTAAAACTTTACACATAAGTGACAGAGTTACCCATTCTTTCTGTTATGGGTAAAATCACCATTTCGTTACCTACTTACTGTGCAAAATGTCAGGCAGCTATAGTCCATGTTAAAAAATTGTAGCCAACTCCTGGTAATATAAACAATTACTTCAGCTAAGAAGCAGCACTATTTTAGGAAAATGATTTATTGATATGAGTAAATGGAAGATAATAAGACTTGAGCGACCCTCTTCTTCTCATAGGTTTAATTTGTCTAATTCAAAAACAGCTTAATAGAAAATTATGATCAGAAGTCTTCCTATTTTGGCAAGCTAAGTTGCAGAAATTATTTAAGGGGATCTTTTGATCATGAAAATACTAATTAATAATGAGTTAGCATTGCTGAATATTCCCACTAATGGGGAAGAACTAAAGTATAGTGGAGCTGAAAAAGGCCCAACAGTTTAAATGAGTCTTGCAACATCTACTCAGTTGAAATTGACTTTTCACTAATTTGTGCTACACTGCATTGGATACGGTATTTAAATATTGTACTTTTTGCCCATTGGGTTGTGAGGTTTTGTGTACAAAACAGCACTAAATAGAGGTAAAAGTGAGAATGCCACTGAGGAATCGGTCTCTGACCTGGAAGTGATATATTTACACAGCTTGTAGCATCTGGAAATCCTCACCACTGGGTTGTTTGTGGACCCGGGTAGCACAACACTGGTAATCTCGCACGAATGTGTGGTGAGACTGTGACCCCATCAGAATAATCCTCATTCATACCCTTGCTGGTGTTCTCTGCAGAGGTGGTGCATCTCAACAGGGTTGGATCTGTAGCTGCTCTCTGGGTGAGGGTGCTGGCATGTGGGAGGTAAGCAGACCCCACCAGAGCCGTGCCCTTTGTAGGTGTATCTATTCCAGGTTGCAGTCCCCTCTATTATCATTTCATACATATTTTTTTTTAAAGTCTACCATTCATTTATTGAACTAAATACATATAAATCCCTTCCCTTCACCAAGTATTCATGGAAATACCCAAGAGCAGTATCTGTTTCAAAACCTTTACTACTATGCGGAGAGAAAACACACACCATATTTGACACAAGGCTTCCCTTTGCTAACTTGAAATGTGAAAGAAGAGAAGGGGAAATTCTGTGATGCATCTCTTGAGGATTTGTCTGATCATGTTTACATTTGGTGTGTCACACCAACCCAGTGTTCACCCTGGGTCAGAGCCTTTTCTTTAATGGCTTCTGTTTCGCTGGCCACGTTCCTGTTTGGCATCACAGTGTATTTTAGAACACGGATTTCTTTTTAGAGACACGAAACATCTTTGGGCTCTTAGTTCTAAGTAGAGTCTGTTGTAAGTAAAAATGGATGCAAATGTAGTTGGTTCTGCAAAATAGCATTTGTGTTTTGAAATGAAGCAGCATTGTGTGGTATTCAAAACTCTTACAATCACTTTCTATGAATATTTGCGCAATGGGGATTTACTAGCAAAATTGAGGTAGAAAGGAATTTTAAAGCATGAATATCAAATCACAGAGCACATCTTCAGCTAAAAAGAGGACAGCCGGTGGTGTTAAGATATCATAATAATGCCTTTACGTGTGCTGAAGCTGGCATATGGCCAGAAGCCTTGGGTGCCACCAAAGGTTTTATTAATCCATTGCAGCTATTGACAGGTGGTGCGGTTCAAGACATCCCTTAAGATTTGAAGCTCTATGAATGAGTAACAAAGAGGAGTTTAGCTGCTGCAGTTTGCAGCAGATGTGACCTGTTGTGGGATGCCCTATGTCATTGGGAATGCAAAGATGCACTGAAGTTATCTTGGACTGTTTGCTCCTCGGCATACTAAATGCCTCTCTGAAGTATTTCAGAATCTGAGCTATAAAGTAATTTAAATTCAGAAAGGAAGATAATAAAATAATGGATGATAGAAAAACCCTCTGTATAGCATAGACTGTTCCAAAGACCATGAAAGACTTTATCAAATACCTTTTACAGTAGAATTCATTTGCCTTACCACTGGGAACAATTGTGATCCTCACATCTAGACAATAATAAAATCTGAAAATGCTTCTCTTCCTCCTCATATCCACAGTATTCTGATGCTGAAGCTTTATATCTTAACACAAATTGATCATCGTTACTCTGTAGTTTGTTCTCCTGCCTGTCTCCCTGATCATTCCTGCTCCTGTTTATTGCTTCTCTGTCTTTCCACTGATTCTTGTTGAGTCGTTTCAAGTCCAGATACCAAGGGGGAAAGTCCTGTGTAAATCATCTGCTGGAGGTGAGGAACATTGTGTTCAACGTTGACTCTGAACAAGTATGACATGCTCTGGGCCAGATCCTCTGCTTGCCTTTCCACCTAGTGTTGGAAATAAAAGTTTGTCATAAAAGTCTCAAAAGATTTGAGTAATCTCAATCTCATTATTTGCATAAATTCGTGTCTTTAATGTTGCAGCTTCAGGGCAGGCAGTGACAGGCTTGAATGTTTGACCTCTCGGCCTCAAAAAGAAACTGTTACTTATCCATTTTTAAAAAATGCTTGTGTAAAAAAGAAATAATCCAAAATCTAAGTTACAGAAACAATGACGTTTTGTTGATCCCAGTTCTGTGGGTGCTTTACAGTTTGCTGCCCAATATAGCCTGTATATCTATTCACTGAGGCTTGTTACTACCCAACAGTTAATTAATTAACAATGGCCAAACACAGCATTGAGTTGTATTCTTACCTTTTTAGCCTCCTGTCGCTGTCTTGGAGTAAAACCTTGTCCATGGGAGGCAAACCAGAACTTTAGGTCAAAGCAGAGCTGTTCAGCTGCAATGGCAAAACAGCTGATGGACAAGCGTAAAACTATAGCCCAGCTCCAGCATGTGCTTTGAATTTATATTTACAGTGCTTTTATCCATTTTAAGCATCAAAACTGTATTACAAAGCTGCCTTAGATCTGAAAATAGGTCTAAGACTTTTAGAGTGGAAGTGCTAAATGAATTAGCAGCATCTTGGTAATTTTCCTCATTGAACAAAGTTCACATGAAGAAGGATGCTATTGTTTGGTGCAGCTAATGTTGAATTTGATTTGTTCTGATACCTTCCCCAGACCATGTTAAGTTATCAGGAGGGGTACTGAGATTTAAGTTCCTGCTACTTGCCAGTTTGAGTTTGAGGAAGAAGAAGGAAAAAAACAAACCCATGTGGATTTTAAGACCAATTTGTGGAGGTATATACAACTATGGAATAAGTTTCCATCTTTCTATCACCTGCTGTACATCAACTCAGAAGAGATAAGTTGTACTAGGTGCCTTCTGCTCTGGCACCTATGTACTCCGTCTTTACTATTTCTCAAGCAATATTCTACTACCTTCCAAATTGGAAATGTAACAAAGCAACAGTCTCCGAGAGGCAGCTGTCTGCGTGCCATTCTGTGTAAGTTTATTCAACTAAATGCAAACACGTACATCAAGTTTAGGGAATTATTTTCTGCAGCTAAATTGGTGTGTTTCCAACAAATGCTGAGAATTTGAAGATGGAGAATGGAGGGTATAAGCCTGTTTGTTAATGCAGTTTCACAGTGAAGGTGTTAGAATTAGCAGAGAAAGAAAGGGAGAGAAAATCGTGGAAAAGCTTCATCTATCTCCTTATTGCCTCCTGAGATAGATTGTTCAGAGCTAAAGGAACACTAGACATGAACCAAATCTCCTGCTGTCCTATATAGCTTTTACAATCTCCTTTTTAATAACCCAAACTGCAGGGTAGTCTGACTATTAGACAAGCCGTTCTTTTGAATTCTCTCTACAATGTGTATAGACATGATAAAAAAAACAATTCTCATTAAAGCTGCCAATGCTGTTTCAAAAGCAGGTGGTTAAAAATGTTTCCTATCCAAAGCAAAACACATTTCTTGTGCATTACACACTGCCTAATAGGGAGTGTAAGATTACACTGCTATGTTGTGTATAACACTGCATTTTAAATAATAGGATATTGTAAGTCGTGTTGGAAATATGTTTAACATGAATATGGAAGATGTAATGATATGCACTGAGCAATTTTCAGAAGTGCTGGAACACAGCCTTGTGTGACAACCTCTGAGCTAAAGTAGTTGAAAATAGAATCTGGAATTTGAGATTATACAGTCTCTGATCCCAAGTGATTATTTTTCTAGGGTAGCGTTCAGTCAGCATGTGGGTATATGAAAGATAAGATTTCTACTCTCCTATGGGAACATTTATTGTTTATATTGTAAATTAAGGATGGTAGGGATCAAGTGGGTTTTCATTTTTTTACTCAAGTCGGTAGTTTGGTTTGGTCTGAAGTAAAATTTGTGACATACAGCTGCATCTCTAAACTAGATTTGTTTCCATATCAGTTATGAAAAGGACCCAACACCAACCACCACCAAACCTCACCGAGGTCCAGTTATACTTTTGTGCAAACTCAGAGTTTGTTGTTCACTTCAGTGGAAGCAGATTTTGGGCCCCCACTGATGTGAAAACTACACTTGAGGGGTTTTTCATCAGCCAGCAGAAACTTCTGGAAAGAAGGAAGCCGTGTAAAGTATGGTAATTCGGTTGTCAGGAATAAGCACCATAATTTATGCTATACTTACAAATATATTCTAGGTGTCTCAATATTTGAATCAGAAGTATTTTAAAATAAACAAGAAAAAATTTTGTTTGTATGTATTTTAATCTGCTTTTATTGAAATAAAATGCGTGTGAATCTGTGGTATGCCTATCTTAATTTCACTATCTTCTCCCTTAAGAAATAATTGCTTTCATTTTGATAAGTCAATCTGTGTAAACAAGGTGAAAATTGATTATGAAATGATTAAGTTAAATATAACATTAACATAAACACTTGTGTAATGTAGCCTGGCAGCAAATTGCTTATTCTTAAAAAGGTGAATTTTAAAACTGTGTTTTCCTTGAGCCCTGCTTCTTCTGAAATATGTCTGGTAATTCAACAGGGGATGTTATAGATACTCCAGTAATCAGTGTTTCACCCGCCATTTCATGGACCCATAAACTACTGCAATTGTACTTACATGACTCTAGCAACTATTAATGAATGTACGTAACTTGTGAAACATCTAGTTATCACTCTGCTCATATTAGCTCTTTCATACTAATGATTTATTTTCATTTTCTCCAGGATATAGACCTGCGGCTAACTGGATTTGATTTATAAGAGGGGATTCTGCAGTAAATGGCTGCTCTCTTCATATTGCTGCTATGGAAAACAGAATTGTCAATAGGATGTAGTCTGATAAATAGTGCTGAGTGAAGATGCAGCTTCAATAAGTGTGAAATCAATGGAAGATACTTACCGCATGAAAAGCCTCTTGAGATTTTTCTGACAGGCACCTATTTAGGAAACTTGATCTGTTTCCTTCAGTTGCCCTGTTTTTACACCAGTGGATACAAATCAGATTGCTTCATTGTAGTTACACAACTAATGTGGGACCATGGCCTTTCCAAGATCCATGTGGCTGAACTGTGTATGGAGAGCGATGCTAGTCCGCCTGTTACACATGGGATTGAATGCCACTTTTGCTTTTTGTATACTTGGATTTCTGCTTCATGCTGCAGCTGTGTCCTCCCAAAAATTGGATGATACCAACCCAGTGGTGACCACCAACTTTGGCAAGATAAGAGGGATTAAGAAGGAACTAAATAATGAAATCTTGGGGCCTGTTATTCAGTTTCTCGGGGTTCCGTATGCTGCCCCTCCAACTGGGGAGCGCCGCTTCCAACCTCCTGAGCCTCCGTCTCCCTGGGCAGATATCAAAAATACCACCCAGTTTGCTCCAGTGTGCCCCCAGAACATTATAGAAGGCAGGTTGCCTGAAGTCATGCTTCCTGTGTGGTTTACTAATAACTTGGATGTAGTTTCAACCTATGTACAAGATCAGAATGAAGACTGCCTCTATTTAAATATCTATGTCCCAACCGAGGATGGTGAGTTAATAGCAGGCGAAACAGGGAGATCTTTTTATTTTCCTGTTCTACGTTCTAACAATATTAATTCATGTGTACTGGTAGCATGCATGGCTTTCTTTGTTTGCATGCCAGCGTTTTACATGTATGCATGCTGCTTTTCTGTGTATGCATCTGTCCTTGGGGTTTGGTTTTGGTTTTTTTTTTTGTTTGTTTGTTTTTTTTGTTGTTGTTTCTTTTTTCTTCTTTTTTTTTAAAATTTTTTTGTCTTTCTGTCTATACTCATTTTTTTTCTCCCACAGCACGCGTATTTTTAGGTCAAAGTTGGTACCTAATTCTCATTGCCACCCACTGACTTCTGGGAAGATGCATCAACATCTTATCCATTGCATGTGCAGGCACAACAAGTTGAGAATCTTCCGCACCTAATAAAGCAGGTCATATTTAAGTTAGATAGTGGTGTTGCATGCTCCTACTGTCTGTGATGGAGCTCCATGTTATTTTCTAGTCTTCTATTCATTTTTCAGTCAAAAGAATATCCAAGGAATGTGCCAGAAAACCCGGCAAGAAAATTTGTAGAAAAGGAGGTATGTATAAAGTGGACAAAAAAATAATGGGGGAAAAGATCAAAACCTTGCAAAGGAAGAACGAGTAATACAGCTGAAAGAGGCTGATTTGCTGATGCTGTGAACTGTTAGGGACTGTCTTGTCCTAATGAAGCCAGAAAGGTATTTAAAGCGAGGACCGTGCAAAGCAGATGAGAAGATAACGTTTGTAAAGCCTGAACTCGGTCGCACCTGAGCTTCTCTCTCATGTTGACCCTATTGGCAGCTTCTCTGTCTTGGCCTTGCGGTTCAGAGGAGTGTCTGCCCCTCGTAGGTAGGTGCAGTGTGTGGTATGTGTACGCACAGGAGGTAGCTCCTATGCCTGGGGCTGGGTTCTGTTGCCGTTGAAGTTGCTGGCACAACTCCACAGCTCGGTCTGTACTCCAGTGGCGTAGCACAACGGCTGTTACGTGCTGTAGCAAAGCAGAACTGAGAATCTGCATTGACTTCCTCCACAATACACCCTATTTTCTTGGAATGGTGTTAACTTTACAGAAAGGTAGATGTGAAACACTCTGGTTTTTCCTCCTTCGTTTACTCATTTCGAGAAGTGAGCGCTGATTTCCTTTCTTATGTGATTACAGCTCTCTTTGTAAAGCCGAAAATCTCTTAATAGGCGGGTAGGGAAATGTTAAAATATTGTGACACGGTACTTTGGAAACCAGGCTGCTTTTGGAAGCTTTGGAAACTTGGCTTCTACCATTTTCTGTTAGATAGTATGGGAGGATTTGCAGATTTCTTTGTGAACATTTGCAAATTCCCAAAGCAGTTGATAAGCGGTACAGTAGGTACGTTTTGGTACTGACTTAAAGCAGGTGCTTGGTACTGGTTTGAAGTATGAATCTTGTACTGCTTTATACATTTGGTTTACATAATTTTTTTTTCCTTTATGGTTTTCTTTAAAATAACGTGTTATTTAGTAGGCAGACTACATTTGAATCTAGATTAACATTTAGGGTGAACAGGGACTTGTGGGGCCATATACAGCTGCCTATTAGCTGCAATCCATATTTCATATATCAGTTGCTATGTGTTATTTCAGACCAGATACATTTTGGGAAAGCGCCAGGTTATGAAATTGCTTAGAATTGGGTAAAGCTCAACTCTGTAAACTCTGTATTAGGTTTTTAAGGTTATATTTAGGCATCTAAATGAAGGTAGCCTTATTTTCCAAGGTTTTTGCTCTTACCGCTCCTGCTGACTGTTAGTTGTGGCTGCTTGTTAATTATTAATTGCTAATTGTAGTAGCTAAATGTATGCTTTTTTAGATGTCTAAATCCACTTCCAGTGACTTGAGGCAATTTGTTTTTAAAGTGTCAGGTTTTGAGGCAACTCCTAATGTTTTCTGCTGGGGAATTTTTCCTCAGTGCTGTAAAAATACAATTGTTTAAACTTGATTCCCAGAGTTGGAAACAAAGATAATCAGGGTACTGTGAGCAACGTCACTTCTTCACACATCATTCAAGTTAGAATAACTGCTGTCATTTATATGCGTTCAATTAATGTGCAGTGCTGCAGCAGTTATTACGCAGTTCATCAAGCGTGTGTAATTAGCTGAGCAACTTTCACTTCCTATCAGCCAGACGCTGATTCACAAAGTCATAAATAAAGATGCAGATCTCCATCATTGTTCTCAGAAAGCATCTTTCCCTATGAGAGAATATTAAAAAAAAAAGGGAAAATAGCAAAAAAATAAAGGGAGGAAGAGCCCAGTAGATGAGCAAGTCATGTTTATTGTCCTGTGAGCCTGAAGGAGAATAAAGACAGAGCTATTTGAAATTCGGTGGGTACCTTTCTAGTTAAATTCATTGCACACGCAGCACAATAAAAAGCAGCAGAAGCCTACCTTGACAAGTGCAGAGAATGTCTGAATACCTTCTGCCTGGGCAGCTGGTGTAGCTGAAGTAATCTCTGTTCTCTGAGTAAGTCGTGCTCTACTCACCTGTACGTAACCTAAGATTAACCTTGCCTTGGATTGCCACCATACCTGGTAGTAAAATGAAATCAGTTGTAGAACAAAGTTACAGTAGAGACACAGCATTTTAGGAGCAAGAGCAGCTTGGAAATAGCATTGGTTTTGTATGAGAAAGAAGAAAGGCCCCCTATTTTCTGTTTTAATGGATTTTTAGGTTGCAGTCATTTCATTATATTTAATGTGAAACTTACTGGAAAGAGGAAATGCAGAAATAAGAGGGAGACTTTTACACCATCTTCTTAATTAATAAAGGGTATATAAATACAATGGGACTGAACCAACAGCCGTATATGCCCGTATGTGCTATTTGGTTCTTATTACATGAAAAAGATGGGATTCAATAAATAATCTGTACCTGTCGGGTGAGGAACAGGAAAAAATTTAAATTTTGAAGAACAGGGAGTAATCTGATGAAGATAGATGCCTAGAAGAAAGGAATTCTGCCCATGAGTCATGCTAGAGATTGTAATGAGCATTAGAGCCATGGTGGGATTTGGATATACGTGTGGCATAGACTACAACATGATAGACTGGTGCTGGGTGAAAAGGAATGAGACAGTGCAGCATGCTTCTTGCTATATGTGGAATTCCTATATTTCAGTTTACTTCATCTTCAATTTACTGATTCAATAGATGAAGACAGGTCATCTGTTTTTGTGTCTTTTGCTTCAGGTAGGTGAAGGTCAGAGGTTACCAGTTCTGCTACGGGGATGCAGACAAGCAGAAACCTCTCTATTCGCTAGGGCTGGCTTTAGAAAATCTGTGCAAAGGCATCAGATTAATTGTGTTGGTATTTTTTAGAGGTTAGACGCCACAGTTCTACATTTGAATGGAAATTTAATTTTAAAATTATGACGTAGGTAACAGGTTTTACTGAATGTTGTTAATTATGTAGTATTTCCTGGGAAATGTTTGTGTCATTTCTAGTAAATACCTGAATAGTTTTGAGCTCTGTTTGGAATTTCTGGTCTCTATTTTATTTCATAGGGAAAATACAAACATTTCACTTGTGACTCAGAATGGCAGGGAAACTTGATGTCTCTTAGGAGGACTGTTACTCCTGCCTTATCTGCATGCCTGTGGGTTTTTTAATGCATTAATTTTGTCATGTTGCAACAGCTTTCACTATGAGTTTCCTACTTCAATGACAACTACACGAAGAAAATTCAAAAATTATCACTAATATGACCATTAAAAGAAACCCCAGGTATTGTGTGATCTGCACTATTGGTGATAGAATGCTCATTCTTATGAACCTTTATTAAAGCCTTCATATTGCTTGAAGATACCTGAATGTGAAAATGTGGAGGTGTAGTTTCTGTAGAGATACGATACATACTCAGTGTCATGGAACTAGGCACTATAGTTTTGGATACATTCATATTTGTAGGAGAACTGGGAGTAGAACAAGGAAAGAAATCACTTGATCCTTACTTTTATGTTTAGGAATTATCAGTAGCTAAGAGATGGCCCAACATCAGTGACTTCCTCGCGTGTAGATTCTGTTTCTTATTCTAGTTGGTGCAGTGAATAAATTTTAAATGCAAAGAATCATGATCTGAACTACCTCATTTGAGAGTGTAGGATTAGACAGCTCTATTAATATTTATGCCTCCTAATGGGCTACTTGATTTTCAGAGGAAAGCTCCAACACCATACTTTCCGGGTTATGGCCGTGGTTACTATGGACGCATAGGAACATATATGCATGCATACAAATACATTCCTGGAACTGAAGCACAAATCATGGTGCTATACTCTCACCCTACTCTGATCATTCATTGGTTTTGATCGAGAATATGTTAAATCAGTTGTGATTTGTAAACGGCACTGATAACGAAGGCTTTTAAGTTTAGCAATATGAAATATTTTTTACAAATCCAGGCAGAAATGAGAAGAGCTGAATTTAGCATGTTACACTGTGTTTCTGTTGGGTGTTTGTTCCAATACTCCATTTAACTAACCCAGAAATGTTTACGTAAACAATTTTGGAAAAAAGAAATTAATGCAACGTATGTAGTTCCTATGGACTTCATTAAATTAACTCCTTTCTGTATACCTGTTTCAGCTCTGAAATGAACCACAAAAGCAGAAGCTGAGATCTGTTAAAATCTGTTTTTTCCACTGGCAATTTTTCAATTGATTATCTGATTCTTTTTTCCTAGATATGTAATGTAGAAGATAGTATCAAAGTAACAGACTTGTAGAAGGTATACTGTAAAAAATGATTGGAATATTCTTTCTCTATGGCCGTATAACTGAAAAGTATGAAATCTAAGGTGTGGGCTTCCATCACTATACACTAAGCTATGTCAAAATAGGTTGCATTGACAGTAGGCTAAGAACGTGCATGTGCAGCCCGTTACCAGGGCTTGTGGTGACTTGAGAGTGAGCATCTAAGCCCACAGAGCTACCTTAGTGCGTAAGTTGGTGTATATCAGCTATTACAAAGAGTGTGTATCTGGGCTGCTGAACTGGGCTGCTGAAAATCCATAATGCACTATTTGCCTGTAGTATATATATTTGTGTCAGTTGTTGCCTTCACCCATTTGAAGTTTTGCCCCTGTTCACCCTTGCTGGCTCCCGTCTGAAGAGCACTCATCCTTCCTCTTTCTGGCATTCTGAGGCCAAAATCCATCCCCGCGGTACCAGCAGGTGCAAGAGAACTCCAGTTCTGTGCACTAAGGCACTGAGATTGATCTATTTTTTTCCTGTTCGTTTTTGAAGCACTGTATTCCTGTTTTTCATTCCTCAGATACCACTGCAGCATTTCCTATTATACTAGTAATACATGGAAGAAGATAATGAAGCAAACATTGTCTTGTACAGACCTTCTCATCCTTTCACAATCCAAAGCTGTTAGTGTCAGTTAGCAGCATTTTTTCAAAGATGAGTGGTAGGTCTATGTCATATTTGAAATAAAATAAAATGCTTAAACTCTGATGTACTTTCTGCAGTCCTCTTTCTGGGCGACAGTAGAAGACTTTGCAGACTGCATTTTAAGACTCCAGTCATCTTAAATGCCGTCAACACTGGTCAAAGTCCTCTGTAAATGTCTGTTTTTTCAGGCGCTGAGCTCTTGCTGACCACACAGTCGTCGTGCAGTCATTGCTTTCTTCATATACCTTGACAGTGCTTATAGCTCTAACAGGTCTTAAATTCTGATCTAATTCCCTTCCTTGTCCATTATTTTACTGCTTGCTTTTCATTTTCCTCATCCTCCCACACACAGGCTCTAAAATAGTACTGTTACACTGATAATACTAAGTCGGATAAAACTGGTTCGTGCTTCTTCCCCTGGCCTTTCTCGGGTTGGACCATTTATACTCAGTAAACAACTGAGAGATGGTTTTCTTTTCAATTTGCTAGTTTCTAATTTATCACTGAGAGCCAGAATGGATGAATATTATAAAGAAAATGGATACATAAGTATATCGGTACATTTTCAGGAGGAACATTTGAGTAACTAATATGACTTTCGGATAACTATTATTTTCTGCTTGCCTTTTTTTTTGGTCATTTTCCCCTCTATTATAATACTGTTCCTTTACTCTTCTTTGTATTCATGCTCTTCATTTCTTTGTTTCCTTATGATACACAAGGATACAAATATTTTTTGTATTCTTTGCATATTTGTTGAAGCTTGAAACATGATGTTTACACGTGTCAAACCATTCTTAAGGATCATCTCAAATTATAATGTTAATAATCTGCTTATAACTTGAACATTGCTCCAGTATAATTTGAAATTTTTTTCAAATTCTTTTCACTTATAATTCTTCAACCTTCTTCATTTTTACTTACTTTCTGTTGTCAACTTTCGATGTCTTCTTTACTTTGATATGTATAGTATTATTAATTATACTCTGCATTCAGAACGCAACTGCTTTAATGAGCTTAACATAAATGAGATTTGTTTTTTGGATATCAAACCATTTCCTTCTGTTTTAATATTAATATCTCTTATTTTACATTCTCACGCTTGTAATACTGAAGATTTATCCTAAAAAAGAAGCAGCACTGAACAATACAGTACTAAGGGAAGTGGGACAAAGCTGACTTTAGGCCATATTTGCACCCATATTCTTAGACGTTGCTGGGATCAGAGAGGTCTCTGGCCAGAATCAGAGTAACTTCAGAGCTTTTCTAAGGAAATGCAGAAATTTCAAGGGATTTGTAAAGGGTGTAGCGCAGGTACTGCAGTCCGTTTCCCCTTCCAGAGTTTTGCCAAAGTGTTTTTTGAAATATTTCACCAGCAACAGTAAATCACGTTGCTAATTCCTCTGCTGTGGGACTCCTTTTAATATTACTTTGTGCTATCAGAGCAGTAAGCAGAATCTGCCTTAGTAGATGTCTCTATGTGCTTGTTGTTGAGGGTGCCTTTTGCCTTTCCTAGTCATGCTGATATTACAGAAAATGCATAGTAAGTTTAGCCTTAGGAATGTGTTGAAGGAAAACCACCTGGCTGAAGAATGTCTGGTTCTTCAGCTGAAAAAGCTCTGTAAGAAATTCTTCATTGAAATACCATGGCCTTGTAAATGCCTGTCCACCAAGGGGGAGCTGAGGGAGAATAAATCGTCTGCAGGGTTTCTGTGTTATCTGGAGTATCGCCTGCAGGTTCCACCAGAAAGTCACATTTGGGGACAGCTGGTATGGCTGGTGAGCTTTAGCAACAGCTGTGCCCTGAAGGAAGGCCTGCAGTTCATCAGCAGCTACCAGGGGCTCCACTGAATGTGGGCCTTTCCCTGAGCATGACATGGTTCTTCAAGATCTGTCCCTTTATGTTGCTGAGGAGTCAGAGAACAGTTTGCATGCTGCTGTGGGTGCTATTCACATCCTCCTGCTCTCAATGATCACTTACAAGTCAGTGTCTTGTGATCTGCTGAGCTATCATAGTTTGAGTTACATTAGTGTCAGTGGGTTTGGATCAGGCCCCGCAGAGGAGAAGTATTTAGGTCTCTTGATATGATTTTAATATCTGTTTAAATGTTTTTTTTATCCTTATGTTATTTCATAATGTCTGGAGAATACTATATAGGGGGTGTGCGTGTGTGTGTGTGTGTGTAACCCAGTAAGGATGAAATGTATAGGAGAGACAGCCATTTAGTCTTTGTATTTGTTTTCTGGAACACTTCCATTTGTTAAATTTCACCCTTTTTGTAAAGGCCTTCTTTAATTATTAGCTGAAAATCAGGTATTTATGTAATTACCATAATTATATCTACACATCTAGTGTACTTGCAATTATTTCATTAAAAATTGTAATTATTATACAATTATAGGGGATAATGACGTCCTTGTAACATGTTGCAGAAGCCCTAATTAAATGGTGGCATAAATGAATTGGAAGTGATTTTGAAGTTTTGAATATTGTTTTATCAGAAATATCAGAAGTGATTCATCCACATTATAAACTGGCAGTAAAACCCCTCCAAAGTTATTTTGAGAAAAGATGTCACAGAGCTCGTGGAAAAGGATTTGTCTCTATTGCCTTTCTGTCTTTACTTTCTGTTCTCTATATTCTTACACCCAAAAACTGTCTGCAGATTTTCAATGGAAGGGTGCGTTTTGTGAGAAGATTGTACAGCACGCTGAATCTTTCTAGAAGGCTCATCTCAGAGCAAATAGGATCCCTGTGTGAGCAGAGTCTGTACTTAGACATCCTTCTTCTGTACAGAGGGAAAACCTATCCACCAGTTGGCTCAAGATGATGAGAAAGCTCCACTAAACATCAGGAGGTTTTCATTTTTCATTGCGTGCTGGCTTTCAGCGATCTGCTTATATATTGGAGTGTCCAAATAGCACAACTCCAGGTGTTGGTTAAAATCAGGGAAAATTTCTCTTGTTGCGTCAGTCCTTGTGATGCTCCAAACAGAGGATATGGACAAAGCAGTGTGGGTACAGAGGAACTCTGTGGAGCATTTCCCTTAATCTCCTCCAGAGTGGGTGGGGAATGACAGGCAAGGATAACATATGCCAGAATCTACCAAAACCTCAGGATCACAGATTTCTCATCCTCTTTCATGTCAACATTCTGCACTGTACAGATGATCTCTTCTCTCTCTTCACTTAATTTTAAAAGTCATTGAAAATGGCAGTCAGGCATATATAATCTTAAGGCTTATTTTACCATTCTCTTTTCTGAAAATCTAATACAGAGTGTTCTTAAGTGATGGGTGTGTAACAGTGTACCTATGACATGACTGACAACCGTGCAGCCACCCTTACCATGACATCCACCTCGGTTTTGCTTCCAAAGACAGCACCCCGCCATCGGGGCTGAGGCTCTGGGCAGACTGGAGTTATGTACAAACCAGCTGGAGGGGCCTCCCATCTCCCTTGCACCCGGCTGCTTACCTCCCACTGACCAGCTGGGGCTCCTCCTCCAGTCTTTGCTCCCAGTTTTGTTAGGGGAATGACTCATGCACTTTCCTTCCCAGTTGCTTCAGATGCATTCAGGCAGGTTAGGCAAACCTTCTGTTTAATTTACTTAATTCTTGTCAGCTCATTTTTGCTCAAGCCTGATGAAGAAGGCTTTGCAGGATGTACTCTAGTGAAGAATTTTAATGTCCCATCAAAGGATGGGAAGAAAGCTCTAAGAGGATCTGGAGGTAGCAGCAATGTCTTACTGTGCCCCAAGCTGAAGAAAGACCATCCATCCATGGCCTAGAGAAGAGCTCCCTGGTTGTATCATCTTGTGTCAATGTTTCTTGCAGAGGCAGCCAATACAGAAACTGATTCTACTCTTACAGTTGTGATCCTTTTCTAAGGAGTTGCTGCCCCTAACCAGAAGCTGAATTGTCAAGCTCCTTTCCACTGCCCTGGCGGGCATTTTATTTTAGTTTCTGCCAACACTATGCTTTGCTTTTCCATCTTTAATTTACGAACGTTCAGGTAGTGAAGAGGAAACAGAACGTACCATTCACCAGCTGGATCTAGCCGAACCAACGAGAGCTGAGTTTCTGAGAATCCTCATTCCCGAAGCATTTGTTTTAATAAGATTGCTCCTGTGGCAAGGGAGTATGAAACATGCATTTATCTGTGTATCTGTGTATATGTATACAGTCATAAACAGATTTGAAAGCTCAAAGGGAACCTGGTACAATTTCTCTTACTTGATTGCAAAATTGATATGGATTCATACGTTTTCATATTTATTTTAAAGTGCCAAAGTGAATTTGCAAGTTTCTAAAAACCTGAACATAGTTGCTGAAGGCCGGATCTAAGACACTTGGTCAGCAAGATGGGAATTATGGAAGATTTTGCACATTTACCCACTCCAAGACCGCACTTGTTGATGATAGTGCCCCACAATCTAGAGAGCGCTTTGGCTCCATGCAATATTGCTGTGTCTATCTGTGCTAGAAGCAGGTTTGCTGCGTGAGATTTCACAAGAAATCAGGCTCTAAACCCAGATTTTAAAATCCTACTCCTTGGACTGCTTCTCTGTGATGCTAAACTCAAAGTACCCCTCCATATGAATCGATTAATCGCTGTGCTATGTGGAACAGGACAGAGAATTATGTTTGTTTTCTACACTTCTCAGTCATTAACTGAGAATTTTGTTAATGACGCATGGATTACTTTTACCGGAAACAATAACTTGTGAAACCAAAAATAATTGCTGTACTTAAGTGCTGAAGCACCTGCAGTGTCTTTTATATGAAGTCTCCATAGATGAAGCCTCACATAAAGGAAGAAACAAAAGATGCATAGATTGTCTTTTCTGTGAAGTGCCGTGAAACCCTTGATTAACTGGCAATTCTTGCAGTGTTGCAGTTCTTTTAAGTATTGAAGGTATTACCTGGCCGAAAGCACATTATGAAACCAGATCATGGGAAACGGGTGCTTGAGCTTTATAGAGACACGGATGATTGCTGAAGAGGTCACAGTAAAAGTACACCACCACCAACCCCTCCTCCCCCACATCCTGAATCTGGGCCTGTTAGTAGAAATCCCTCACATCCCCTTCTGTGTGCATTATACTATGTGTCGTTCACATGTGAAAGAGAACATTGCCCCTTGAACTGTGAAACAGTCATGTGTTTTTGACAGGCTGATTTTGTTTCTGTTCCTGACATTTTTGAAAGATGGCTGCCGAAATGCGGGTAGGCATGAGAGGGACGTTCACTTGCAGAGGTGAGCTGAGAGCCAGAAGATGAGCTGAAAGAAGCAGGAAGGGGATTTGACAGCAAAGAAGGCTCCTGACACACACATTGAAGCAGGTGTATACTGCCAGGCAGTGTGCAAACCGAGCATAGAAATAGGATTAAAAGGCTTTTTCCCTTTAGGCAAAATAAGACCAAGAAGGCGGTGCACAATTCCACCCTGCAGTTTTAAGTGGCAGAAACTATTTTTCTCTCCAGAGTTTTCTAACATATATTAGTTGCTGTTTTCCTGCCCAGAGCTTTGACATACTCAACTACAAGCTAGTTTGGCTGGGTATCAGCACAACAAGCAAGTGGCAGTCAGATGAGAGAGGAAGCAACGCCCAATTTAGCAGAAATGCTCGGTATCCCTTCCACGCTGGGTATTTGCACTGTGTGAGGGGTCTGGCTGCCACCCCTCGCTGCCCAGCACCTGGGCATGTGTCAGAGGACATGTCACTAAATAAGTCTGACCTAAGGTACAGCAAAAAATTAGCCCTGAATGTTGCTTGATTAACAACAGATAGACTAAGCAGGGAGTTGGATTTTGGCCTGTTGGTTGAATTATGAATGTTCTTCTAAACGCTGTCACTTCCTTAACGAAATACAGTGGTTTCTTTTGAATTTCAAGTGGCTTTGGATTGAAATTCTGTGTGAGTGATTATCTGGCTCAGTGAATGCTGTTGTTGTTATTAGTAATTTTGGGTGTTAACCTCTTTGCTGCCGAAATCTCCAGGTGCAGCATGACATTGCACCGGCACTCAGGAACTAGAAAGGTTAAGAAGCCATTGAAACACATTTCAGGAAATGTCATAATTTTCAGGCTGATGAAGTGCTAGCCTGGAAGAGAACAAAGAAACAATAATAATAGTTGCATTTACTTTATCCTTGCAAAGAAGACAGTTTGAAGGAGAGCAGGCCATAGGCAGGAGCTCATTTTTGGTACTTGCCCCATTAGTTGTGTCACACTCCTGCTTTACTTCTGTAACCTCACAAATGTGCTGCTTAAACAGAGCTTGGTTGCAGAGGGATGATTTGACACAAAGCCAAATGTTCCTGTCCAGTGTTTCTGGACCTCACTATCTTTTCCCCATGCCCTCCCTCCTCCCCTGGCTAAGCAGCATCTGGCCCTCTCCCTCTGGTGAACTTGTGTGACTCTATTTCAAGTATAGATTTAGTTATTAAATCTGGAGATAAAGTATGGATCTGTTCCACTAATCAGATAGTACAGTGATTAGAGCCATAGAAGTACTCGGAGAGATCAATTAGATTAGATTATCAAATCATTATAAGCAAACTCTTAAAGACAAAGCAATAGAAAGCAATCTCGTGTCACCGTATTTCTTTAGAGATTATTTATACTCTTATTGTTTGTTTGCCTCTCTTTTATTTACACGCGTTAAGACCGCAGTGGCACCAAGCCTCACGCTCAGAGCTGGGCTGGAGGACAGAATAAACCAATTTCTGCAGTGAAGCTCTCTCTGTGACGCTGGTCGTAGGCTAAAATGCTTTATTGCTTGTAGTCTAGGTGAAAAAAAATATGTGAATGCAGAAATCTTACTTTATAAAGCAACCGGGCAGTTTCTTGGGGGAGCTCATTTCAGACCTGTGGGGTTAGGCAGGAAGCCTTCTGCTCGCTTGCCAGCCTTTCATTACCTCTCTTATCTCATTCTGTATTTATTATTTTGACTGTGGAATCTTATTTTGACCACTGTTATTGCATAAACCCAGCGTTATGAACCAACATGAGCTAATTCAGATAAAGGTTTGTGATTCATCCTTTGGTAGCTGGTTTTCAGGGCTCCTGTGAAAATGGTTTTCTGGTGCATAATAGTCATTTGTGTCAGTCCTAAGCCTTGAAGGTGTGATTTCTACAGTCTTCAGTATCTTATTCTTAACATGTATATACATATATATGAGCTTTTCTTTATTAATATATATTTTAGGAAGTACTCCAGCTAATGCTAATATACTGTTTTCATGAGAGAATTGGCAGAATAGTATACATCAAAGGCCACAATTAGTGTTTTTTCATTTGACTTGTTCAGCCTATTAGGTTGTTAAATTTTGCATAGAAAATCATTAGCATGTTTAATTTGGGAAGGAAGCTCTTGGAAGAGGGGTTGTGGATGTAAATCAATCAGTGAGGAGGCTCTCATGCATTCGTGCAACAGCAGCTAGGGCTCCGAAATACCGTGCAATATTTCCCCATGTTATTAACAACTGTGAATGCAAAGAGGTGAAAAAACTGGGATTATCACTGGTTTAGGAGTTAACAAAGATGCGTCTGATGGCTTTGTCTGATAGTAAAATCTAAAGCAAGATTGTATCATACTCTTTCCTTACTGAATACTTGCATGGAAGCACAGATTTGCAGTTGCAGTATACCTTTTCTTTTTTAAATGGAGGTGAAGGGCATCTGAATCAGGCTTGATGTAACAGTTCGTATTCTTGGGTTGGTTGTTTTATTTTCTCCCCAAAACTATTTCAGAAATGACCGCATCACAAGTGATGTTGCAGCTGTAAAGCATGTTGCTTGCTACTTCAGAATTAGTCGATATTGAAAAAGTGACAGAAAAAAAAAATGCAAAGTACCTTATTTTCCTTATGTTTATTGGGAACATTGACCTGAGATTCTGGAAATTAAGGAAGAGCTAACTGGTATTAAATAAATTAAAAAAAAAAAAAGGTTTGGATTTTGACCAATTGAAATCAAAGAGGAAAGGTCAAAAATGAACACCAAAATAGAAGAAATATAAACTAAAGATTCCGTCACACAGCAGCTAATCAGGACTTGTGTGTGCCCTGCTGTGCCAATATCTTGTCAGAAGCTAGTCATCATGTCTCTGTCCTAAAAAAGAACTAATTTTGAAGACTTCACTGCACTAAAATTGAGTAATTTACTGTCCTTTTTTTGCAGTGTTTTTATGATGTTTTTGCCTGATTAAACATTCAGTGTTAGACATAGTGGCTTCTGGTTTTGTCTCTGAGCTTTTTGGCTTCAAAATTTCTTTTGAGTGCAGTTACTTTTCTTTGGTGCCCAGGGACTTGATAGCCTTCATAAACTAGGTTGTTTAGCAGCAAAACGGACATAAGTGTCAGGATTACTTTATTGATTATTTTGAAGGCACAAAAATCCATCACGTCTTTTCCATTTTGCTCCAGTAGAAAGCACCTGTACCCGTTTGCACATAGTGGGTAAGTTCCTGGCCATGCCAAAGTCAATCATATAATTCAAGTTTTACAAGACCAGGCCCAAATTTTCATAACTAAAAGAAGAAACAGATGAAAGCTTAGAGGTGGATATAGGGGATGGGAGTGTTTGGTAGAAGGTGGAAATTTTATCTGAGATAGATAAATACCTTTTCCCTTGCTTTGTCCTTATTTTCTCTGTTCTCATTTTCCCAAAATAATTTCATACCTGCCTTGTATCGCTGCCTCTCCTACAATAACAAATGTCTTTTTATCTTATTTTGTACTTCTTTCTGCGTTCCCTGCTCTCATAATCTTGTTGCGTCTGATTTGTCTTTATTTCATGTGTCCACCTCCATTTTTGTCATTGAAGGAACATTGACTGCCTCTTTAGGGCTACAAAATCACGACATATTCATTTCTCACTATGTCTTTTAAATTTTTCCTTTCTGCTGGAGATGGAGAAACTAGGACAAAAGAGTAGACTTCTGCAAAGTCAGTCCCAGAGAGGGAGAGAGGCTGCACGTCGTTGTGGAGCTGAAATTAAAACATCCCATTCTTTTTATCGCATGTTTATTTTTTTGGGGCTGGGCTGTTTATGATGCTCCTGGGCTGCTTTTATGGTTGGTGTAGCTGAAGCAATACTTCTTGTCTTTAATTCCTGCACAACTTAATCCTGATCTTTCCTAAGTGCAAGTATTTGTCAGTAGGTTACCCCCCACAGGGGCGAGAATCGCGTCTTATCTTAGGCCATGAAATATTTTCTGCCTCCCCCTTGTCTTGCTGCCTTACAGCCTCCAAATAGAGAAAAAGAAAGGGTTGCTGCAGCTTTTATTAATTATTTACGTGCTGTTATCAAACATTCCTAGAGTGCTGTAAATTTACAGGCTTTAGTACGAACTTGGAGAAAACAAGTTCTCTGCTCCAGAGAATTTACAGTGAAGAAAAGACAACAGAGGTGAAGATATAAAGCCAGTGGATGTAGTAAAGCAGCACAGGGTACAGGAGTTTTGATAAGAAGGGATTGCCATAATACATGGCGTGAAGGAGAAGGGGAGAGCAAGAGCGCCGGGATGCGTGCACAGAGTGCCCGAAGAGGAGGAAGAGACAGCAGTAAAAGCCAGTAACAAATAACGTACAGGGATTACAAGGAAAGCAAAAGGATTGACCTGATTTGTGTGTTTACCACTCAGAGTCTTAGCGGTGCTCTTTCGGCTCCTGAATATAATCATTTAACTCGATGGGTGGCAGAGGCAAGTGCGTGTTTCAAACGGAGACGGACGTGATTGAACAGGTCTCCTCTCTCTCTCTGCCATGGCTACTTCATGTGTGCACCGGTTAGTGCCTGTTTCCCAAAGTCAGGCAGAACAGTGGGGAATGGCCTCTTCAGAGGAATTAATGAGACGTTCAGGCCCCAGCACAGGGTGTTCTCTGGGCCAGTGAGAGTGGCCACTGTATTTCCCTCCTGAGCCAGCAGCGTGACAGTAAAGTGCTGCATCAGATGCGCAGAGAAGCTGTTTTTGAAACTCAGTACATAACCTTGTGTGGAACCATGATAATTGTCCTCTTTTTTATTTTTGCTAATATGATTTTATTCAAACAAGCATGGAAAGATGAGCGCAAAGAGTAAAAGTGCATCTAAACAACACAGTAACCAGGGCTGAACAAGCTAGCCTTGGCTTACAGAAATCTGCAGATGCTGATGTTATTGCCTGGTGACTTTGTTATGGTATTACGTATTGTGTGGCAATGTGCATTGTATGGTACTGTGCCATGCGTTATAGCTGATGCTGTGGAGATCGCTTGAAATAAAGGAACATTAAGTGGCATAATATATGCTAGAATAATCAGCTGTAGCATTTAAAAGAAAAAGTGTTTAAAACAAAATTTTGCCTAGAAAAAGCCACGTGGCTGCATGACATACCGGCTCACCTTGTTCTGCTCAGTGTGGAGGGCTGACCATGCACACAGGCATCACTTTCCTGATTGAATGCTGCTCATTGTGCTGAAGAGCTGCAGAGTATATGTAGGGAATCAGGCCACAAGGATGTAAGGCCCTCCACTCGTGCTCTGGAGGAGAGTGGCTGTGGAGCCAGAGGCTTCTCCAGCAGTGGTGCAAGGTGGGCATTAATTTAAAGCCCTGGCTGGTGGCAACATTGCCAGTTGCTGTGACAGCAGTGGGAGTTGGCCCATAGTTTGCTGACTTGAAGGGTGACTCCAGGGACCACAAATCCCCTGGATGTTGCATTGGAAGTTTAAAGTGGTTGTAAAATGTCAGTAAGTCTAGTCGTAATGTTGTTATAAAATGGGCATGTGGGTATTTGTTGTATGAATGAGCAAGGTGAGTATTTGTACCACTGTGTGTTCTCACCCTGAGCTAAAAAGACATTGCTGTTGGCCTTCTCTACTCACAGTTGTGTTTATTTGCTTCTCTACCATAACTTTCTTTTCACTAACTTGAAGAGGGAGTATTTCAAGGTACCGGAGTCGAGTGTCTGTCTGTGGACAAAAAGATCAGCCAAAAGCTATACATAGGGATGAATATATAACCAGCAACCTTGTACTTGCATGTTACAACAAAATAGCATTAAACCCCAGAACATTCAACTGTAATGGAAGTTGCAGTTCCTTCCCTGCCAGGGCAGCAATCCTCTAGTGGCTGCCAGCCATTGCAACCTGAGCCATCACTCATTTCTTTTTATGAAAGCACCAACTCCAATTATATTTTTCGTGTGTCACCTGGACAGCTTTATGTCTGTGTATGTTTAGAAAGGCATCTGTGCAACGCTGCATAAAACGTGGAAACAATGCTGCAAAAATTCACATTTGAGTCGCAGTGTTAAACGTGCTGAAAGCCAGGGAACAAACAGTGTTGTACTGATCACACTTTAGTTCAGAGAAGTGGGAAAAATGCAGCGTTTCGCTAACTGTGAACAGGGCCCACACCTCCTCTTGATCCTCTGGGTTTGCACCTGGCACAGATGAAATGCTGCTCCTCAGAGGAAGTGCTGATTATTTGTGAGCTGCATTCGGTGCAAGACTTCACAGATCCAGCAAACACGCCCAAGATGCTGACTGTTCAAGCAGATGTTAAGTGCTTACCAGTTTTATAGGAAGAGCTGATGTCCCTGATAACTGACTTTACTGATAGTGGAGAGGGCTTTAACAACACATCTGGGGTTCACCTTGAGCTTTGTGACAATTCAGATTTGGATCCAGACTGTCTGGCTTGAGCCAATGCCTCCTTCAAAGAAGAGATAATTAAAATGACTTTTATGTCTTTCTTGGAGTCATCATGTCACTTGTTCTGGCAGCAGATGTGACAACATTATTGTACTTATTTTAAGTTTGCTGCATTATCTTGATGGCCCAGAAATTTTTTAAAGGAGGCTTAGATTGTGTGGGGTAACAGTGACAACTGCATTAATGATGGTGTTTCTGTGAGCATGGCTTTTTGATATCCATACTCATTTTACGGTCTGTGGTAGGCAGGGTTGAACTGCTTTATTGTTGTGCTCTCTTTTAGTGAATCAGAGTAATTCCTCATAGTAATAAAGCCAGAGACCTGAATTAGCAACAATCTGATCCCTAATTGACCTTATCTTGCTGCCAGTCTGATGTAATCCAGATTCTGATGTGATCTTGCCCTCCTTTCTTGTGAACGGTGAAAAAACACTCCCTCATTGATTAAAAAAATCTTAGTTTTCTGAAAAATATTGATAAAAAAATAAAATAAAAAAAAGATGAATGCCTTTCAGGCATTTCCCCCTCTTGTTTTACTGGTTTCCACAATTAAAATTGCTTGCAGTTTTTCAGTTGAATATTTTGCTAAGATTACTCTGACTTCTTGGATACATCTGTGTCTTTGTGCATATGGTGGTGCCTATAGTGGTAAAATTCTGCTCTAAGTACAGTGTAGCAGCGGAAATCTCTGGTACCTAACAGTTGCAGGAGGCAGATGTAGATTTTCTTGGGTTTTTTTCTCCTCTTTATTTTTTTACACAGGAAGGAAGAAACTTCATTATGTATCTTTAACAAAAAGGTATTTAAATGAAACAATTACAAGACAGGCTTGTAGTAACCTACTGATTACATTGTGCGTGGGATTTACCCTTGTAGGACCTGAAAAAATTGCTGAAATGGTGATGCAGAAGATACATGTTGTATTTTAAAGAACCATTGCTATATGAAAATAAGATGAATCTTTAGGTTTTGTAAATCAAAGTAATATAAACATAAAAGCTAAGAGTACAGTTGAAGGGTTTTCAATCCTATTAATATTTATTAAACTACGATTCTTCAGATTTCTGTATCTCAGATACTCCGTTGTGAAGTAACGCAGGGTTGTCTGAGATGAAAATTAACTTGGACCTGACTGAAATCAAAGAGAACCGAGTTCTTCATTGTCATTCCTCAGACTGACAGAAATGCATAAAGTAGAAAAGTCAGAAGAACATAACAATTAGTCTTGAAAACTCCTCGCTACTTTACACATAATGGATAGCTGTAGGAATAAAGATGTGCTCAAAAAAAGAGGAAAAGAACCCTATTTAATCCTGTATTGCTATAAAAATCTAATAGCAATGCAACCTTGAGGATTACCGTGCAGCCTTTGGAAGTGCTTCTGCCATGTTGTATCAGTCTTCTTGTCCACATCCTCTGCGCTGTTCTGGACCACAGTTTATGGTACACTAGATTTTTTTCAAGGAAAGCAAAAAAAAATTGCTCACTTCTGCGTGGCAGTTGAGGGGAAGGGAGAATTTCCCCAGGGGCTGTAGAGGTGCCTTACCACTAGTGGGGCAAGCAACACAGATATGTTCTGCAGTGATTTATTTAGATTGATATCTTAGTATACATCTAGCTTTTAGTGGGCTAAAATTACACTGGGCTACTGTAATTTGGGGTATGTTGTCTAATACGAGTATTAAAAAGTAATTACACATAAGATCTGGAAAAAAGAAGGAAAATGGATTTTCTTTGTGTGTGTAAAAAAATGTTGAAAAGATTGGAAATGTAACCTTCTTAAATTTAGTTTTGCTTATCTTGGGTTGAGGGGAATATTTGATTTAGCTAATCCCAGAGCTTTGCTTTTAAGGGGTCAGGAAAAAAATGCTTCAGTTACCTGCGTTGGGGTTCTACCTCTAAGCAAGAGGATAGGACTTAAAGTGTCTAAAATAGTATTTCTTCTTAGTATTCCCCCTTTCAGAAGTCTTAGTATTCAACCCTCTGACTTGTGGGCTTTTCCTGGACCACATATCTAATGTGACAAACAAGAGGAACTTCTGTATTTTGAAAGCCAAATCAAACTTTTTAAGTATGTAACAGAGGGGAAAAAGAGCACACCCAATATTTGTTTCTTTTCTTCCGATCTGGAGGTCATCTTTAAGCTGACTCTGCCTCTTCATATTTCTTTTTAGACTGAAAATTTCTGTCATAAATCATGATGAATATTAGGACAGAAACCCTGCAAAAAGCAGCTGTCATTTAAAGTGGAAAATCTGATTGAAGCTTAAGCGTAGGTAGCAGCATACAGTGAGGTGAAGTTAAAGATCAGAGTGGAAGGCAGCCTCCTCCTTTGAACAGTAACCATGAACATTTACACTTCCAAACCAACCAATAAGTAATGATACACAACACTGGTGGAACCTACTGCGTTGATTTTCTGTATTTCTGTTTTTAAAAAGTTGGTTAAGAAGCAGCACCTTTAACCCCAGGGTGCTTTGTGAAGCAGTTTTCACCCATGGGCAGATCCGCCGCCATCATGTCCTGCTGCGGCTGAGCCGTGGGTGCTGGCTGGTGCTGTGTAGGGTCCATGGCTTCTGTTTACAGTGCTGTTGTGACACACATCTTCTCCCCAGCTTCGTTACAGGTTCTGACAGTAGCTGTTCCTACAGATAGAGTTGCTTTACCATTTGCTTATTTTTCTTAGGGTATTTTTTGTAATCCGAGTAATTAAAATGATCTTCTGGTTAAATTCATGCGTCTAGTGCCTAGAAGGGCCACAGGAAAGCTGGAGAAGGACTGTTTATCAGGGAATGTAGTGTCAGAACAGGGAAGGATGGGTTTAAAGTGAAAGAGGACAGATTTAGATTATATATAAGGAAGAAATTCTTCCCTGGGAAGGTGGTGAGGCCGTAGCATGGGTTGCCCAGAGAAGCTGGGGCTGCCCCTGGATCCCCGACAGGGTTCAAGGCCAGGTTGGATGGGGCTTTGGGCACCTTGGGCTGGTGAAGGGTGTCCCTGCCCATGGCAGAACTTGGTGATCTTTAAGGTCCCTTTCAACTCAAACCAGTCTGTGATTCTGTGTTTCTGTCTATGCTGGTATCAGTCTTAGTCTGGATTTTGTGGGAAAAGCTCAGTGAAGACCTCATTGCTGTTTGCATTTCCACCTTCTCTTGGCATGGTTTTGTCCTGCAAAGAAAATTGTTGAAGCTGTTTGATGGAGGACCGATGTTCCCCTTTGCTCCGAAGCAGCCATAGGGTAGATGTGAGCATGTAATTATAAGGCAGTAGACTGTTTCATAAGGCATTTGCATAAGAAGCCAAATTAGATTAATTTAACTTAATTCTGATGCTTCCTAACCTCTCAGACTTTGACTCAGAAACCTTAATGTTATTTTAATATAGTTTCTTGATATTAATACAGACAAAGAGTCCCCATAGGTCCAATAAATCTGATAACCACATGGAAAATCTAACAGGGGATGTTCCTGAGAAAGAACAGGAAAATGCATGTTCATATGGAAAGGAACAAATGTTTCTTTATGGGGGTTTTTAGAAAAACTACCACAAAAAGAGGTTGAAATCTTCATCCCTTTGAAATCAAAGGGATTTACTTCAGAGTTTATGTGATTAGCAAAGAAAAAATATCTGCTGCAGTAGAAGGAGGAGGAATTTTTTTTTAAAGCCTTTAAAATGACACAGTGAACTCCTAAATTCTCTAAATTTCAGTGGTAATATTTTGTAGGAGCCTATCATGTTTCTCACAGCACAAAATTAACTTTTTAAGCATGCTTATTTGCATTATTCATAACCCAAAGATAAAATATCTCTTTCCTATCTTGCCTGAATAGTCCTGCGCGTTCACTTAAATTCTAGGGGGGTGGTGGTGTGGTGTACTAGAGGAGAGGTAGTTAGATTTCCTTACAGATTATATTACTTTGCATTAAGAAAGCAGCAATAAGAATTATCTACTTGGTCCTCCACAATTAAGCGTTAGTCTTGTTTAAAGCTATAAAGTATCAGACAGTATAGCAGTGCAAGTTCTAATTAGCATCGTAGCTAATGCATATATTGGTGTTCATGTGAAATAAACATGCCAAAGAGCACACTACGTGTATTATTTTAATGCTTGTGGGGTTTTATTGTGATATTAATTATAAATCAGGATGACAAAAGAGTTATGTAGATGATGTTCTTATTAATTACAGCAAAATACACTAATAAATAGGGGTTTTTACTCTGTTATAAGAATAGAAAGTCAGAAATTACTTGCTGCCCTCACCTTGTTCTCTCTTTGAGATTACAGAAAAATAAATACCTTGAGCTACTTTAATTTGCCTACTCTTCCCCAAATTTGTGGCCTTTGTTTTTCAAGGCATTTTCATCATTTGCAAAGCTTAGAAACCGATTAGTTGAATTTTTCACGTAACTTTGGCTTCAGAAGGCCTAAAGAGTAGCATGGAAAGTAGCGAGGCTTGTGATTTACAAATACGTGTGAGCACTAGTGCAGCAGTGATAATCTGTCACTGCAAGGGCACAGCCTGTGCTCTTCCTGGCCCCATGGGCCCTCAGGTTTCATCCTGCTTTTTGGGGTGACAGAAGGAAAGGTGCCTACACTTTTTCCTCTGGGGATTCTTAAATAGATCATCACATTTTCACAGATATCTGTGCCAGAGTGGGGATCCCCCCTGTGACAGGCAGACACCGGGTATCTCAGCGTGAGCGCGAGTCCCTCATGGGCAGGTTTACCGAGGCGAATGCTTCTCTCTCTCCTTAGCCAGAGAAATAGTCACTCATACCATGAGTTATATTAGACAGGCATCCCCCTTTGGCTGTAAGATCTCCATCCTTTCCTCTTCTCACTCCTGTCCTTCCCTTCCCCCCTTGCCAGGCACATCCTGTGGCAGCAGAACCAGCCGCGCAGTTTCAAGCACAGAACTGTACAAGGCAGAAAGGAGGTTAAAAGCCCTTAAAGCATACAGCATGCTTTGGCTTAATAGGAAGTAGGTGGCAATCTCCACGGGGATGCAGCATGGGTTTTTTGAAGCATTTGTTTCCCAAATACCTTTTTCTTATGATTTTCCCAGCGCAGGCACGCAGGGAGCGAACGCAGCTCAAGTGTAATGTGTGCCTTCTGTCAATGTGGCGGTGACGGGTTTGACGAAAGAGGAGGTGGCAACCAAGGCAAAGACAAAAAAAGTGCTGTAAGGGCTATGTAGAAATTAAAAGCAGGTGCCATTTAGGGTATTGCTGCAGAGCCCGCTGACACTGTTTACTTCCCTGCTGAGGTAGAAATCTTTCTCGGCTAAAAGCCTTCACAAGAGCGCTGAGGATATCCCTGTGCAGCACTGTATTACAGGACACATATTTGAGAGGAAAACTGTTAAAGCCACCTCTTAGTTTTATTGAATTATTACTGCTCTGAGAAAAAATACACTTTAGTTAAAACCCAGCTGTTAAATGTAGTGCTTTTGGAGTGAGTGTGTTTACTTCAGTGTGGCATTTAAAACGTATTTATCCCCAAATCAAACAGCAAACTCCACAGCACTGGGTGTAAGGAACAGATTTACAGATCTAGGTTACGTCTCCTGCACAAACTGGCTTTGAGGGCACTTTCCTCTGCAGGGAGAGAATGGCTGCGGCCGAGTGGTCAGACTGAGGGTGAAATCTGGGAGAGAGGTATCAGCGGTGGGACCTGCCCCCTTCCCCCTCCGTCCCTGCACAACCTTGATGGGTGTCAGGGGGAGGCTGAGCTCACCGAGGCTGGCAGAGCATGGCAGAGGCAGCGGGCACGGGCTAAATTACAGGTTAGAGATGGCCAAGGAGCTGATTTCCATCTCTATCTTCTCCTCTCCCTCCCTCCCCGCTCTTTCTCTCTCTCTCTCCCCTCCTCTGAAGTATATATTATTGATGCTGAGGCAGGATCATAGAGCCTTCAGCATCCCGTGGCAGTTCGTAGAGCACTACGGCAATTTATTTTTCTTTTATTACACACAAAAAAAAAGAGGAAAAAAAAAGGACTCACATTTCCCTACACCCTGTACGCAACTTCTGTTCCTCGGGATACAAAGGTAGAAAATGGAGTGTGCTCCTATAAAAAGTAGGTAGAAATTTTAACCATTGTCTAGAAGCCCTCACAATATTGTGACTGCCGTGGCAGGTGAATAATGAGCCACGATGCTGGGCTTCCAGCTAAATGGGGCTTTGTCCTGTCTAGGCGGCAAAGGCATCCAGAAGAATGCAGAGCAGTTTTCCAGTATACAATGAATCACTCAGTGAGGCCAAATGACATTCTCCGAACACTCGTCCCAGACATTACAGCTGTTGAAGGAAACTGCTTATGAAACAAGGGTAGGTTCAGTCGCTTCGTGACCTTACAGTCCCTGTGCTGCAGGAAATAGTTGGGGTAACTCTCTGCAGGAATAGCGTGGCTTTTAAACCCAGCATGCTCTGTGAATGGAATTACTGGAGTGTTAGATATTATTATGTTTCGACCTGATCTGGTAGGATGTACTCCAAAAGCAGGATGGCACCTGTTTGGGTAGATCACACAAACTTCATGAGTGATAGGAGTATGTAGTTCCAAAACTTGGCAAAACAAAGGAAGCAGATACCAAGAAAGGGGGATTTGCCCCTCTCCAGACAGGAAAGTGATCACAGTTGTAACACACTCAATGAAAATGACTTTTCCTTGCATGCTCAGCTTCTACTCCCTGCGCAGAGGGAGCATTTAGTATTTAGGTGTGTTTTAATGTGTTGGTATTTTGGTGTACAAGCGGGAATTCGGCAGGTTTTGCAAAGCAAAACAGAGTTTAGAAGCTGTGGACCTAAAAATAATCTTGCTGGGTTTACCGTGTGGAAGGGGTCTAAGGTGTTTGTTGTTGCTGTGACTTCTGAAGTGGGTTGAAACACTGCAATCCAGCTGTTCTTCCTGCTTTCACCGCTCCTGTGATCAGTCCAGTCACATAAGCTGCATTTTATATTGCCCCATATAAACTCTCGGGCTGATCCATGAGCAGCAAAAGGCACTTTTATACATTTGCACAAAGGGAGTATATTATTTAGAAATTATACTTGCCTTCAATCTCCTTGGAAAATTTGTGTTTCGAAGATAGGTACAGTCATAGGTATGGCCATGTTCCAGTTACACTTGGAGAAAAGGTTTAATTTGAACACTTAGCCAGTGCTGCATCATTTTTTGTGCTTCATGGATAATCAGTTTCTTACTGTTGATAGTACACATTATTAAACTTTTCTTTCATTGTTGAGAATTTCTATTAAAAGAGATTACGTCCCAGTGATTCACAATGTTTATGTACCCAAGTAAGTTAGAAAGCAGGAGACTGTACCATCAAGGGAGTTGTGCTTGTCCACAGCCCTTTTAATGAGGAAAGGTTTACCTGTAAGGCAGTGTTAATACATATTTTCTATGCAGACATTTGGCTAGAAAAACCCCCCAAATTAATGGTATAAATGCATGATAGTTTATTAGGTCTGTGCTAATTACATATGAGCAGTTTCTGATAATCAGAAATTATTGTGTGTGTCAGTAGCCAAGTGAGGTCTTGCACTTTCTTTCTGCCCTCAGGATTTAAACATAGTGTACCCAGCAATCATTTCCCTTGTCCATGCTTTGGTCATCATCTGTCACCCAACAGTTTAGTTTCTTTTTATTTCTCCTCCTTTTACTTAGGATAGAAATTTTCTGTGATCCTGAGGCCAGATTGTGATAAATCACATACACATTCACAAAAAAAGCAAAGATCAAGATGATTCCAGCTTTTCTAGGCTTCAGTATTAGGTGGAAAAATATACATGTGAACAGAAAATTGTTGTATATTGCTTTCTCCAGTGTGTAAATCTGTGCCTGCGTAGCAGCCTGTTACTGTGTGAGGGATATAATACCGCACATGAGTGGCTGTTAGGGAAATGGAATGGATGCTTGGGATACCTACTGTCACTCCTGGAGATCTGGGCTGTTTTGCCTTCCCCTGTTGCTCTCCTGAGGGACATAGATCTCCCTGAGGTCCTGTGTGCTCTGTTGGTCTCTCCAAATGTCTTGGATATCCCACAGTGTCTAGCAAGGTGCAATGCGTGCTCGCAGCCCAGAAATCCAACTGACTTCTGAACCGCATCAAAAGAACCATGGCCAACTGGTCAAGGGAGGTGATTTTGCCCCTCTGCTCTCGTGAGACCTCACCTTGAGTACTGTGTCCAGTTCTGGTGTCCTCAACATATGAAGGACATGGAACTGTTGGAACAGGGCCAGAGGAGGCCAGGAAGATGATTAAAGGGCTGGAACACCTCCCCTTATGAAGATAGGCTGAGAGAGTTGGGGTTGTTCAGCCTGGAAAAGAGAAGGCTGTGGGATGACACCTTATAGCAGCCTTTCAGTAGCTGAAGGGGCCTACAAGAAATCTGGGGAGGGACTTTTTAGAAGGGCAGGTAGTGGTAGGATGAGGGGGAACGGTTTTAAATTGGAAGGGGGTGGATTTAGATTGGATATTAAGAAGAAATTCTTCACTGCGAGGGTGATGAGCCCCTGGCACAGGTTGATTAACAAGATGGTGGTTGCCCTCTCCCTGGAGGTGTTCAAGGCGGGATTGGAAGGGGCCTTGAGCAGCCTGGGCTAGTGAAAGGTGTCCCTGCCCATGGCAGGGGAGTTGGAGCTTGCTGATCTTTAAGGTCCCTTCCAACCCAAACCATTCGATGATTCTAAGATGCTGCTATTTCAGCAGCTGATCTATCACAGGATCCCTGTGCTTCTTGAGCTATGGGTCCTGGCACTGAACCTTTCAACAGTTCTTCCCTCAAAGCTGTGACATGGAGAAAGTATTGCAGAGGAACCTGGGAGAATTTTTTTCTCCCGTATCTCAGTCTCCTCCTGTGCAGCAATCAGGGTCCTCCAGAGACATTTCAGGTTGGCTTGGTTGTTCTTTTAGGACTGTATTGGAATAGCTTCATTACAGCCGGTGGAACTATTCCATCGAGTAACTTATTCAGCAGGGTGAGAAAGAAGCTCAAAATATGGTCATAAAAAAGGCCCAATTTTATCTCCTTTACATGCACAAAATTCCCACTGACTTCAGTGTAAATGGAAACAGGGATATCAGGCCTAGTGCTCTCTATTGAAATATAATTCTACCTGACACATTTGACTTTTATTTTTAGAACAATTTCACTTTTAAAGGGGAGTACAGAAATACATGAGCATTTACCTATTTATGTAGAGGAAAAGGGAAATCCCTCCTGTTGTTCTCCCTGGGTGCTGGAGCATTATAATGTGCCTGCCAGACCCTATGTGTGGCTTGGCCTTCAGGCGAGACAGTAAAGCCTGAAATGAACAAAAGACACGATGAAAGTCCTGTTTGAATTATAGCAGGAGAATGTTGAGAGGTAGAATGATGTTTATTGGACTCTATTTGTCTTCTAAGTTATAGTTAAAAAAGATTCAGATGGGACAGAGTTAAATCTTGGCCCAAAATGAATAAGGTCATCTGTAATTTTTTTTCATATTGGAGAAGGTACAGCCTGTACTGTTGCATGTATTTGCAATGTCCAAGAGTCAGTACTGGAAAGACTCCAAGTTTCATTTTGCCTAGACTAAAGCAACAGTTTACAACTGTTGTTTTGAGATATTTTTTTATACAGAACCCCCCCTCAGCCCTCCATTTAGCTGAATACAATGAGAAAATCCATCTGCAGAGAATGTTCCCCTAACAAGACTTGCAATGTAAAACAAAAACACCAGATGGCACCCGGGAGCATCACTGGGAGTGATACATCCCGAGCCTGCAGTAAAAATGGTGTTGGAATTGGTTTAAAAACAAGTAAAGCAACAATCTCCTCTCCTTGCTAGAGGTGAGCATGTTTAGACCCAAAATCTTTCTTATTTTACTTGTTTCCTGCAGTTGCTGAAGCTTTCTGGAAGAGCCTTGGATACTTTTCAAAATAATTGGACTCAGTATTATAAAAAGCCCATATACGTCTGATCTCATAACTATTAAAAAAATCAATAAGCTTCTATTAAAAATGCCAAGATACAAAGTGAAGGAGTGTGGGCGCAGACCCAGGAACTTCCTTGGCACTGCATGGATTATTTCCCCAGGATTGGGATGGGACACTTCCAGTCAATAGCACTTGGGTTCTCTCTGTCAAATATGAATACCCTGTTCAGCTGGGAGGGGTGTGATTAATACACCAGTCATGTCATAAAAATAATTATATGACGTCTTTGTATTTTCAAAATCTAATACCTTTCCCTCTTGATTGTGTAAATGTCTTGAAGCTGCAATGGGGCTAAGCCTGCCACCCTTCTACAGTGCCCCAAAACAAGCTAAACTCTATAATGGAAAGATGTGGTTTAAAAAATGTAATGTGTTGCTTAAAATAATTTAATTTTTAATTAAAATCCTCTGTAAAAAGTAAGCTATAAACCAGAATTTTCACTATATAACTTAGAAAAGCATTATTTACACAATCATAATGCAATTTTTATATGCCTTGAACTTTGTGTTTTGAGTATCACGTTTATTTAATTTAACTGGCTGGTATATTTTAATGGAATAAACAAACTCATTTATTAGACAGGAAGAGAGAGGAGGAAAATTTTAATTTAATTTAGGATCTTGAATTACAGATATGAACTGTAATAGCTGAATGTGATTTGGTACACATTTGAGAAGAAATCAAACCCACAACAATTTATCCAGTGCTAGATTATATCCTGTGCTTGGACAAATTCTTGGTGTTGATAGAGTGTTGTTTAGGACCTGGCCTCAAACTCTAACTCCACACCCAGGCTGGATCCATTTCTGAAACTAAAACCACTCCAAAGACAGATAATATATATAAATCATATACTGTTGTACATGGATGAACATCTTTTCATAAAGTTCAAACCAGTAAGCCAAATATCAAGTAAAATCATCCTCTGTGATCAGCTTCTTCTCATCACAACCAGTTTTCCAATGAGGACAGTTTTTCCAGGGAATAAGGCTTGTAATATGTGTCATCTTCGATTTCTGACAGTTCATGAGGGGTATTGCTGTATTCCAAAAAGCATAACCTGTGACTCCTAGGTGAAGGGAAGAGCCATGTGGATCTGGACTAGAGTGATGCTCCCTTCCTGAAAATGTAAGCGCTGAATTCTTGTGGGATCACTTTGAAGTGATTTAAGATGCATTCAGATGGATCTGAGACAACATTTTGCCCGTGAAACATTGTATAGTTGCCAGGTGAACAGTAATACATGCGGACCAGACCTATGGTTCAAGTAAGGATGCCTCTGAGTCGAGCTTAAATCTGAGTACCATTCCTGTTTCCTGGTGCTTTTGATCCACTTTGTGACTTTTGGAAGGTCATTTTTAATCTCTGTTTCTCTCCTTTGTAAAATCTGCCGGGGAAATGTGATGTTTGTGCAGTGTTGAGTCTATCTTAGCATGGCATAATAATTATACTGCCAACATTTTAGCTAACAATACGTGCTGAATGCTACCCCACTGTGAGTGATTCTAGTTTTCATTGTTGTCTTATTAAATCAGCCTGTAGTTTGTACCAGAGCTAACTCATGACCCAGTTTACTTTCAAGATATTAAAAAGCTTCTTAGACTCTTCAGAGGAACGTACCAGATCACAGAATAACCTATCGTTATTGTGATAATGGGAAAAACAATCACTTGACCTAGGAGAATGGCAGGGAGAAAGAATAATACAGGCACTATATAGGAGCTCTGAGTTAATCGGGTTAGAATCTGTTTTCTATAACTAATTTAGCAGTTGCCAATAGTATTGGACTGAGCTTCTCGCTTTCCCTGTGAACCTGCTTGTGGAAAAAAAAGCAAGTGACAGCTTCCTCACCCAGCCCTCATGTTATTCTTGAATACATTCACCTCTGAGGATTTTTTTCCATTATCGTGTCTTTACCTTTTTAATAAAACACCCACAGCACTGAGGGTTATTTTATGGTGGTGTTCATGATGGAGACATCTATCAAATACAAACCAGCTTCAGGCCATGTTCCCATTTTGCACGAAGCACCGGAAAACTCCAGTGGTATCTCCTTTAAAATCACTGCCAATGCCATTGCAAATTCTCCATCCACCCATTTACCTAATGACTGTGTTGCTTTAGAGAAGTTGGAGAGAAAATAGTTTGCTTTTACTCAAAATAATGCTGAAGTAATTAGATGTTCTAAGTTGCCTGAATGCTGCAAGTGCCATTAGGCAGTTTTGGCACATGAAAGCAGAGCAATGGGAAAGCTACTTTAGAAAATCACATATAAAATGCATTCAGAAGTTATTTTTTGAAAGGTATTGCAAAAAAGCATACTTTTTATACATTGAAGTAATAAGTAGTTTGGCAAATCCTTTGCAAACTTGTCAAAAATGTCATATCCAGGTACTGGATTGGAAAATTAGTAACTGCTGAAGTGTGTGAGTGTTTAAAGGTGTCACTGTGTGTGGCAGACTGGCGGATTTTAGCTTCTGGCTTTAAGGAGAGATGTTAATCATTGTGGCTGATATTTAAAATGTCAGAAGACCTAAGCATGAAGATAAAGGATTTAATATGAGACTCTGCTGTGTCATGTTTCCTCACAGAAAAGAGGGAAGATCGGCACCTGTTCCTTTTCTCTCTTTTATTAATTCAGTGGCACTGTGATAGCTGAAGTGGCAGCCCTAAAGCACATCAGCTAGCAGAGTGTGGAGCTGTGCAGTGGAGAAATGAATTCCTGAGCTGTTCCTGACTCTTTGGTACAGTTCCCTTTTCTTATATTCCTGTTGTGGCTCCCAGACTCTGTCACGGTTGTATCTGGGACCATTGCACCCAATGGATTGGGGGGAAAGCACAACTGGAATAAGGGATGCTTGATTTATCACTTCTGTCCTCACTTGCTACACGGCTCCTTTTCTTTGGCTCTGGAGGAGGCTATGGGGGAAAAAAGGGAAATTTTCCTGCACAACAAGTTTCTTGGTGAGGATTTTGACTACCTCTGCTTCATGCTTTCTAAGACAATCCTAGGTAAAGCAAAGCTGCAGAATTATTTTACACTCACAGTCAGTGCTTTTAGGCTGCTTAGTTAGAGTGGTCTTAGTGGCTGGAAGAGTCTAAAAGAGGGTAAAACAGAAACATCACCTATGTTTTTTTTGGTTTTTTTTTAAAATTTCCTTTCTGTAAAAAAAGCAGAAAAATGTGGTCAGGTAGATGAAGCCTTAAATTATTTGAATTTAAGTATAAGGTTTTCATTCTGCCAAGTTAATTCTGTTCCTCTTAGTAAAACTGTCACATGTGACTGTCTCGGCTTCGGTGTTCACTTGGACAACCTGCTGCACTGGGAAACCTGAAGGACAGGATTTTTTAAACATGTCACAGACACAAAATGATCCATAATTATTTCATAACATGACTGTAATACCCTGTTCAGAAAGCATTAGGCATTTTGTCTAAACATCATTTTTATGTTGGTTTCACTATTTTAGTTAGAGCTGTGCTTCTTTCCTACCAAACTATATCAAGGGTATGAACCTAGCTATCACCAGATAAAGTTATACAATGCCATTTCAAATAATACATTTCATAGAATCACAGACTGGTTTGGGTTGGAAGGAAACTTAAAGCCCATCAGGTTCCAACTCCTTGCCGTGGGTGGGGACACCCTACACTAGCTGAAGGTGTCCAAAGCACCATCCAACCTGGCCTTGAACCCTGCCACGGATCCAGGGGTGGCCACAGCTCCTGTGACACCCTGTGCCATGGCCTCACTACTCTGAGGGAAGATTCTTTTCCTAACATCCAATCTAAATCTCCCTCTTTCAGTTTAAGCCAATCCTTCCTTGTAATGTCACTCCCTGCCATTGGCACCAGTCTCTCTCTCCAGCTTTCCTGGAGCCCCTTTAGCTACTGGAAGGGACTTTAAGGTCTCCCCAGAGCCTTCTCTTCTCTGGGCTGAACCACCCCAATTCTTTCAGCCCATCTCCAGAGCAGAGGTGCTCCAGCCCTCTGGTGATCTTTGTGGCCTCCTCTGGACTTGCTCCAACAGTTCCGTGTCTTTCCTGGACTGGGGACCCCAGAGCTGTATGCAGCACTACATGTGGGGTCTCACTAGAGCAGAGGGTCAAAATCTCCTCCCTTGACCTGCTGGTCACGCTGCTTTTGATGGAGCCCAGGACACAGTTGGCTTTCTGGGCTGCAAGCTCACATGGCCGGGTCAACCAACTCCCCAAGTCCTTCTCCTCAGGGCTGCTCTCAATTAATTCTTCAGCCAGCCTGTAGTTGTACTTGGGACTGCCCTGACCCATTTTTCATTTTTAAAGATGACAGAGTTTAGAGGAAGCGTGTTGTATACCGAATAGCATTGTATATGCCAGGAAATAGACAAAAAGGCAAGATTTTTTGCTTTTGGCAAGGTAACATAGAGACTTTGTGGTTGGAGTTCCAGCTTTAAAAAGAGAACGGAGGAAGATTGATGTCTTCATGAATATTAATTGACACTTACCTTTCCACATTTTTTTCTATGAAACAAGGTATTTCCTAAAACCAGTAATGAATTTCAATGTTATCTTGGTACCATTGCAATTGAGCCTCATTTTTTTTTTCAGAATTTCTAGCAGGCTGGGTGGTTTCATAAACAGAAAAATTACTCTTGGGAGCAAGGGAGCAAGCTACAGATTTGCATCTGAATTCACAAGTTAAACCCACTCTGATTACTAACCTAAGGGCTTCTGTTGGCCTGTGAAATAAGTAGATCACCTTTGTCATGTTTTCATTGGTTTATGCTCCACATTTATGCACATCTGCAGCTGAAATTGGTGTTAGGTAATGACTTTATTGGCAGTTGCAATGTAGAGGCAATGAGCAGTCCCAGGATGCAGTCCCTGAATATCACTGTTAAGTCTGGACACATGAAGGTTGCTGTATTTGTTCAGTAAGCCAGAAGCTCTGGCAACCCAAAGCAGTAACCTGGTATTTTTAGCAGGCAATGCACTTGTGTTTATTCCACTCAGAGGAAGCAGGTGCATTTCTGCAAGGGGATATTCAGGTACGTTGTAAGCCTATCCTATCTGACCCTACAAAGGAGGTACTTTCAGTGACTCTGAGTCAGAAATGCCTCCAGTTAGCTTTCCCCGTTCTTTTTAGAAATCAGATGCTTCTCCTTCATGTCTTGTTGCAAGTGTCCGTTTTTGTTTTCCCCTCTCAAGTCTCACCTCCATCACCTCTCATAAGCTGTCACCCTACTGCAGAGGTGGAGAGTGAGGCTGAGCACCAAGGTCTCGGCGCTCATTCCCGAAGGGCTGCATGTAAGCGATGCGCCACGCAGCATCTGCCATCACCCACCAGCTGAGGCATCACTGCTGTGATCCTCCCGGTTGTGACACGCAGGGTGAGACTGAAACCTGGGGTTACTTTCAAGCCCAGGTTTCTCAGACAGATTAAGCGTGCTGTGCTCACAGCTACCGTCTCTGTAAGGCATTTTGTAGTATTCGTACCTCTGCAGAGGGGTTTTTTGTTTGGTTGGTTTGTTTATTTCTTCTTCTCAACATGATGCAAAGGAGATAACAAGCACACATTTCATTACAGAATACTTCACTTGCAGCAGCGGGTTAGTGCTCAACCTTATAAAATTACATTTAAACGTGTTTAGCTTCTCTACTGCATGCATGTGTGTTGCTTCCCGTTGCTTGCTCATAATAAAAGAAACCTGGCATTATCCTTTCTCTCCTGACAATGTGCTGTTTCCTTTCTCTCACTTTCTTCACTCCTCACAGCCTCCTCTCATTTCTTTCTCCCAGTCATGCATTGCCATTTGCTTTCCCACTGGCTGAGAAGCGGATGGTTCAGAGACAGAAGATACAATACAGACCCTATAAAATTATTTTTACCAGAAAATGTAATGGAAAATCTCAGTAGATCCTCACAAGGTACCACACATTGGAAAATAGAGCCACAAAAAGGAATAAACATCTGATAAAGTACTTGGCATGTGGTAGTCAGTACACTACAGCAAAAAGTTTTTATCCCTACGTGGAAAACAGCATTAAATAATTAGTAACGCATAATGACAAGAAATACTTTTCCTTGTCTCAGTGGTGACAGTGGATGCTCTTGCTAGGAGTCATACCTCTCAAAGACAATAAGATGGAGTAAGGCAATTTCTGCATGAACATCATCAGGATCAAAACATTGTCTATAATTTCTTGGTGTCTACGGCAGTTTTGACAAGTATAAACCTGACAGTCAGTGGTCAGAACACATTGAATACATCTTTCATGTGCTGAAGTTAGTAGGTCTAAGGTCTCCCTGGGGTAATACGATGTAAAAGATGTTCATGGCACTAATTTACTCACAGACCATTAGCTCTCCGTAGATGCTAGACTTTAAAGACCTACGTGCAAGGAACATACTCTTCAGATACCCATATTATACAGCAATCCTTCATTCTCTTAATGCAATTTCCTGCAGCTGTCCTGTTGGTCATATGATGTGCAATGAAGAGTAGACCTCAGAAAGTCATAACTCTGAATAATAGGTCTTCTCATTTTGCACAAAACATTTTGAGCTTTTCATTCCTTAAGCAAAGTGGGGAGATGAAATTTTCAATATAAAAATGATTTGTTGTAGTCAGTTTTGACAAACAGTATCTCCAGTGTTTCAGCGTTTTAAAGAAATTGGCGCAGGAAAATGAAATGCTAACTGTCGTTATGGAGCTTTTTTATGGTCTTTCTGCCTCTGTTTTCCAATTTTAATAAGGTACCTATAAAAAAATGAATAACGAAGCAATATATAAACAGTGTTATGGAGACAGCCTTTTCTCATTAGGTCGAACACCCTACTATTTTATAGATAGATTTTTTTTAATGTTCTGAAGGTAAGTTTGGGATGAAATGCCAAGAATCTATAGAATGATACATAATGATGAAGAATTAATGTCATATACCAAATTGTGTTGCCATTTGAATAGTATATCATGCAGTTCAGTGCCAGCAGATTTAACAATCGTGTCAGCCATCGTTATTGGAGCATCTAAAGGGTCATCTTTCTATGTGAGTGAGATAGCCTAATAGCCTGCAGTGTGCACATAATAAAAGATAATGCGTGGGATCTCTGGTGATCTTTTTGATCGAGAATCAATTAAAATAAGTTGCTGTTAATGTGACACTAGTTATAGACAAAGTGAGATGCGCTTGACAGTTACTAATTACAGCAGGCAGCCAAAAGAGCTCTGTAGAGATATGAGGACAGAAATGGCTAAATTAGTAAACTGTGTTGACACACTCGCTCGATATTTTTTAATATGCAAGCATAGCATATTCCCAGGTCTAGTGAACCTGACAGGCCTGAGTTACTGACACTTTATGAAAATGAAGCAGAGAATAAGATTTTTTTTCACAATTAGAGTGTCTCAAAAACTAATTATCCTAGCAAAATGGAATGAGCAAGCTGTCCCAGCAGGAGAAGCTTGCACTTGCCTGTGTTGCTGCCTGAGTTCAAAAGCAACCTCTAACTAGATGCTTTTTAACCCGGGGATGCCACGAAGAAAATGCTCCTGTTCTTTAAAGCAAATGGATGCTGACTTCTGTCCCACTCCCTCATTCCTTGTGGTGCCCAGTGGGATTTCTGCATCACCTTGCTTTAGAGCAGGAATTAAAGAAATGTAAATCTGGGATGATTCTGCCCTGCTGTATGGTGCTTGCAGAGCTCAGAGTTCCCTCGGCAGATGCCCTTCCTTGGGACAGTGTCCAAGAACGGCTGTGTTGAGATGCCCGGGGTGGAGGCAAGGAGCTTTATTCTGTTTTTTCTCCTCCTTCTCTTTTGATCTCTTATGAAAAGTGCCAAATGATCTTGTCATGTTCTGGGTGACTCGGTGTATATTTCATTGGAAACATGTATGCCCACAGGAGGTTAACTGGTGCCTTGTAAGATGGGTCCTGTTAAAAACCTAACCCAGATGCATGACTGCTTTGAAACTGAGTCCTGTGTGAGAATCCCAGGGTGGCATATCTTCTGGTCTGCCAGAGTATTTATGAATATTTTTTTAAAATGACTCTAAGTTTTTATGAGACTGAACTTGTTATCCTTTACCACATCACAAAATTTCCCTACATTTTCTTAGCAAGCATTTTTTACAGCCTTGGACTTCTAATTGGGAAAATTGGGACTTCTTTAATGCCAGTGCTGTATTTCAGCTAATGGAAGAACCTGACACAGCACTGAGGTCAGCACTTTCTAGGATGTTTATCACACTGTTTTCAACCTCGGGTTGTGCTCAAATCTTCCTCTTCTTTCCTGTGGTCAGACTTGCCAAATCACATCTGTTTTTTAACTTTACAACCTCTCTGGAAACTGAACATGCCTCACTTTCCTCTTCTGGGCACTTAATGTCTCTCATAGTGACATAAACCCCTGTTTATTCATTGTCCTGACCTTAGCCGCACTCTGCCTGCTGTAAGGTTATTCCAGGTTTCTTTGTGCCAGGTCTCTCCAGACCACACAAGCTCCTCCTGTCTCCATCTCCTCTCTCGCTTCTCTCTCACTCTGCTGTGATCTCCCAAGCTTGTAAGTGGTTTTGGTATTGTATCCTATCTCTCTGTGCTGTGTCACAGTATCACAGGGCTAAAGCCTTCTTCTGTCCCTTAAATCACAGAATCACAGGGTTGGAAGGGACCTCGAGAGATCATCGGGTCCAACCCCCTGCCAAAACGGGCTCCGTAGATCATATTGCACAGGTTGTCATCCAGACGGGTCTTGAATATCTCCAGAGAAGGAGACTCCATCACCTCCCTGGACAGCCTGGCCCAGGGCTCTGTCACCCTCACTGTGTAAAAGTTCTTCCCCATGTGGGTGTGGAACTTCCTGTGCTCCAACTTGCAGCCATTGCCCCTTGTCCTGTCTCCACAGACCACTGAAAAGGGGCTGGCCAATTCCCCCTGTGTCCCATGCTTAAGATATTTATAAACATTAATTAGGTCCCCCTTAGTCTTCTCTTCTCAAGGCTGAACAGCCCCAGTGTATTCAGCCTCTCCTCATAGGAGAGATGCTCTTTATCATCTTCATAGTCCTTCTCTGGACTCTCTCCCAGAGATCCCTGTCCTTCTTATACCAGGGAGCCCAGAACTGGACACAATACTCCAGGTGGGACCTGACCAGAGCAGAGTAGCGGGGGAGGATCACCTCCTGTGACCTGCTGGCCACACTCCTCCTGATGCAATAATATCCTAAGTTTATCCTAAGGTTTATCACAAACTGGCTGCCTGTGTCTGAAGTCATAGATTTCATCAGAATTTGTTATCACTAAATTATTGACCAAATGCTCTCTTACCTAACTGAACATGAATTAGCAGCCCAGACGTATTTAACTCCACATTGCACAGGCTCTTCAAAAGTATTTCTTCAGGACTAAGGTAACTTCTGAACAACCCTGCATCCCGTTTCCTTGGTGAAATGAAAGTGCTGCTAAAGGAGCTTTACCAACAAGAAGGGAAGGCACAGACCAGCAGTGTTAATAAAAATATAAATGGTTTTCAGCCAAACATCGTGTGTGAACCAAAGCTGAGGGCTGAATCACAAATTCATACTGTAAAAGATCAGAAGGAAACATCATAATCCAATTTGATTTTCTGTCCACAGACCTTTACCCAATCAATGCTGTGGTATAAAGCTGCTGTTTCTAACCCAGATAGACTCCAGTTAATAGGCTGTGCTGCTGCTGTGGATTGAGGACCGATATTTATTTTTTTCCTCCCCTATTCTAGGAAATGATTCTATAATTTCTGAGGAAATAGAAATTATTTCACTAGTTGATTGTTGAATTGTTCAACAAATTGAACATGCTATGAGCTTGAAATGTGAGATACAGGTGTGATGGTTTGAGCCCTGGCCAAAGGCCAAAGGCCAGACGCCCACCAAAATCAGTCTGTTACTCCCCTTCTTAGTTGGACAGGGGAGAAAAAAACATAACTGGGCGGCTCAAGAGACAAACTCGTTAATGACGCGGGCAAAACAGACTCAACATAGAGAGCAGAAGAGAAAAGTTATCTAATTTATTACACCACGCTAAAGAGAAAACAGTGAAAAAGAACCAGAGTCAGGAGTGCAACCAACAATCTTGAAACAAATGCAAACCAGGCAAACACTTTTCCCCCCCCACTCCCTTCTTAGCAGGCTTTAGTTAGCAGTTTGCTCCCTTCTTCCCTCCCGGTCGCAGCCCAGGAGGGGCAGGGACTGGGGAAAATGGGGGTCTTGGTAACACCTTCCCCCCACCCCTCCATTCTAAAGCAGACTTCCCTTTCAGCCATGATTTTGCTCCCTTCTTCCCCTCTCCTGCTCGCAGCACAGGACAGGGGGGCAGGGACTAGGAGATGGGGGCTTCAGTCAGTCCCTTGCAAGATGGTTTCCTTCTCGGCCGGGATGGGGGCATCCATTCCACACAGCCTCCCCCTGCTGCACCGTAGGATCTCACCCACAAGAGCCAGTCCTCCACGAACTTTCTCCAAGGCAAATCTCTTCCCACCGGGCTTCATCTCTGCTCTGGCAGGCAGCAACAAATCACAGTGTCTCTCAGTCCCAGTCCTCCACGGGGCTATAGGCCTCCTCCAGCAAACCTGTTTCATTCATCTCTGTAGGTCGCTTGTGCTGGCAGGGGCTCATCCCACCGTAAGTCACGGCATCTTCTCTATGTCTCCCCCGGCTCCATGCAGCGTGGAGCCGAGCCTCTCCACCGGCCAGGTCGGGTCTCTGCCTCCTCCATGGGTCCTTTTCCTCCGGCCACTCCAGGTGCTTCTGCTCGGGCTGCAGGGGCAAACTCGCCTGGGTACCTGGGCGCGCCTACTCCTCCCCCAGCCTTCCCGGCCTTTTATGTCTGTCAACTGCTTACATTCACAAGCAAATATACATCACAATGCCCTTAATGGGCCAAACTTCGCGGTCTTTCCTGGCACTCCAAGTTCTGGTTGGAGTCTTTGTCTCCTATATGTGATTCCCAGAGGCGCTATAAGCAGGCCTGCAGAAGATTCCAGCAGCCATTTTCTGCCGGACCTGGCCCTCTCAGTAGAACTGCAACAACAGGTTAAGGTGGAATGCAAATGACAGTAGTGCAACTTGACAAAGAATTTCCCTTTTTCACTCACACTGAGCTGAAAGCAAGTTCAATCTCTGCATGCACTATGATTTCTGCATTAAATATGAGTATGAGAAACTTACCCTGGATGTTTCCCAATTTCCCCCAAATGGGATCTACATAAAGCCTTTTGCCTTCGATTTTGATGTAAAGAACTCTTGCTATACATTTCATTTTTCATTGTGATACAAAATAATCTGTCTCTTGAAGTCTGCATTTTTGTGGAGTTCAGAGAGAGTTTTTCCGTACAAATGTTTCCCTTTGCATTGAGTGAGCTATGACTGTGGTGTTCTCTGACATTTTCCACTTACTGTTCTGTATCTCTTAAAGGCAGTGAGCCATTCTGGGACTGATGTGACAAGACATGACAGGAAATTCCACTGAATAAAACAAATTATACACTAGAGATGTGCTGAACTGACTGAAAACAATTTGGACACCAGGGGCTATGAAAGGTGCTGAGAAGGTTGAGAGCAATGACATTTTCTTCTGGATTTTATTTTAAGTGTTCTGATGCACAATTCGGTGTAAACCATAGATCATGAGTTCTTCTTCGGGTTGTCCCCCTTCTGATTCCTTGCTCCGAAGGGTGTGCACACGTGTATGTGAGTGAGCTGAGCCAGTACCTTTCTTGTAGCTGATTATGACTCATAGTGATTTGACTCGTATTGGAAAACTTCTGTATTCCTATTTTCAATTTGTACTTCTCTGAGGAATATTTACACAGAACAGCAATGGGTGATGTGTGTGCCCAGGTTTTGATTCACAGCTGTAATCAGGCAATCACGTGCTCGGGTGGCAGAACAAATCCTCAGTCAAATGCATGCTAGATGATCAATGGAAAGAATTCGTTAAGGCTAATTTTACTTTAGTGATAAATGATTTTCTGTATATTAAATGCAACAATGAAAAACACAGTTGACGTGGACAAGTATTTAAATAGACCCGGAGGAAAGAGGAAGAAATCTCATAAATGAATTGAGAATTATTTTTCATTCACATCCTCCAACGTCGACAATAAAGAAATTTGACTTGATTCTTCCTTTACTTCTGTCAATTTTAAATCATTGTATGTCAGCCTCCTTTGTGAGGTGCTTCTGATTTGTGAGAAGAAGGTAGTGAATTATTGCCAGTAAACCAGGATTACCATTTTGCCTGTACAGTAACAAAACATAAATTTTATTTAATGTGCCTGTAAGAATGTGAGCTGAGTGGATATGCTGCTGTCAATGAATAATGATTCATATCATCAGAATGAGGATCCGTTTGTCTGTCTAGTCATGTGAATGTTTGAAAAAACAGAGCAGGTAATGTGGCAATCTGGCAGCAGTCTACTCTAAGGTCTGCAAGGCTATGGGCTCTGCAACCAGAGGAGGGCATTTATGTGAAGAGTATGCCTTCCCTGATACCATTTGGATGACAGACGTGGAAGCATTGCTGCCTTTGTGAAGCCAGGCAATCCTACACCCGCCGGCAATCGGTCAATACTATTGGAAAAGGCAGTGGAAAGCGCAGGGGATGAAGATGTTTTACACTTTATGTGATGCATTTTCCAATAGTATGCTGAAATTAATCCCTAGAATAATGCCATTTTCTCAAGCAATGCCCAGAGAATGGCATTTGTGCTTTATGCTGACACCTCTTCAGAAGAAAATTTCAGTAAAGCGTTTAGGCAACAGCAGATCTAGCTTTGCTATTTGGAAGAAAGATGGAAACCTAAAGCCAAGTCTAATTAATATACCTGAGATCCCTGCCTTGCATTGGTAGAAATCAGCAATGACCATCGGCAAGCTTGTAGAATCCATAGAATCACAGGCTGGTCTGGGTCGGAAGGTATTCCAAGGATCACAGAGTTCCAACCCCCTGCCAAAGGCAGGGCCACCAACCTCCAGACATGATCTAAACATGGGTGCCCAGGGCTCCAACCTGTCCTTGAACATCTTCAAGGATGTGGCATCCACCACCTCCCTGGGCAGCCCATTCCAGCACCTTCCCACTCTTTCTGTATCTTTCCCCCAGTATCTAATCTAAAGCTTCCCTCCTTTAGCTTTAATCCATTCCCCCTTGTCCTGCCATTATCTACCCTTTTAAAAAGCTGATTCCTCTCCTGTTTCTCTGCTCCCTTCAGGGACTGGAAGGCTGCAATGAGGTCCCTCTGCAGCCTTCTCTTCTCTAGGCTGAACAAGCCCAGATCCCTCAGCCTCTCTTTGTAGGGAAAGGTACTCCAGCCCTCTGATCATCTTTGTGGACTCCTGTGAACCCTCTCCAGCAGTTCCACATCTTTCTTGTATTGGGGGCCACAGCTCTGGTCACAGTACTCCAGAATTCCTCCCTTCAAAGTCAGATAGCAATATTGTAATTGTTACTGCGTAGCGGCAGGAAACTGTCCCAAGAAATGCTGGGTTTACACCAGGATTCGACCTGCCAGTCTTACTGGGGCTGCTGAGTTTTCTGACAGGGATCCTGTTTTGGAGGCTCTGTCAGCATCAACCCAGGGTACCTATAATTACCTGTTAATTCAGTGCTTTGCCATAGATTACAATGCTTCTTACAGTGTTTCTGCCACACGAATTTCAGTAAAACCTAGGGATTGAAATACACTATTGGCTGCATACACTGCAGTAATGTACAGCTTTTAATTGCCTTTCTGAGAAAAAGTACAAACTTAAATACTCGTCTCAATGGAAATATAAAGTAGATTGCAACCTTGAATGAACTCCAAAGCAGCTGATTAGAAGATGTTCTTAGAAAATACAGAGATACTGTTGTTTATGCATATTGGCATATCAGCATATGCACATTATGTTGGTAGTGCCCAGTAGCTCCAATTATTATATTTATAGACAGATTTTCAAAGGCGCACGTGTGGTGCTTAAGGAGCAGGCCCAAGAGACCTGTAGGGAATGTATTGTCTCACTGTAGTCAGTACCAGATGCTTCATGGAACAGCACATCCTTTCATAGCTGGACTGCACTATCACTGATGCGTCAAGCAAACGCATCGTTTGCACATGAGTAACTTTACACCTTAATTTGCGGTAACAAGAAGCTATCATAATTTCTCTAGCCATTGAAATGAGGGTTTTTTTCCTAATTGTAATTATAAAAATCTGTTTCTTTGTGGCAATTTTGTATGGGGAGCAGAGAGAAATATATATTCCCAAAACACGGTGATTCATTTTGATTAAATTGTTCGTGTTTCTGGTTTTACTTGCAGTTAGAGAGCGTCAAATTTTGTGAAGTCGGTAAAAATAATTCTGCCCCTGTATGTGCCATTTTAACAGTGCTGTGCATGTTTCCTCTCCCACACGGCATTCTGTGAAACGATCTGTTAGTTGTGAGCAGAATTATCAGCTTTTGCAAATTGGAAACCAGATCCAGCCATCCACAAATGACAGAGAGGTTTCTGAACATCTCTAAAAGGGAAGACACAAAGAGAGGGTTTATTGGGCTCTGTATACACCTGTTTGGGTAGTATATGCATACATCGAGCTAAGAACATTGTTCTAAGTAGGGGTTTGCATACTTCTCAAGAAACTTGAAATACCAGACATGGAACACTGTAGGGGGATATACTTTTTTTTAATGCCAGGAAATCTATATTAGCACAAATGCATTTTGGTGGCTAAGAGAGTCAATGGGATCCTGGGGTGCATCAGGAGGAGTGTGGCCAGCAATTCAAAGGAGGTGACCCTCTACTCTGCCCTGGTCAGGCCCCACCTGGAGTATTGTGTCCAGTTCTGGGCTCCCTGGGATAAAAAGGACAGGGATCTCCTGGAGAGAGTCCAAAGAAGGGCTACGAAGATGATTAAGGGCCTGGAGCATCTCCCATATGAGGAAAAGCTGAGAAAATTGGGACTGTTCAGCCTTGAGAAGAGAAGACTAAGGGGGACCTAATTAATGTTTATAATTATCTTAAGCAGGGGATGCAGGGGGAATCAGCCAGTCCCTTTTCAGTGTCTGTGGAGACAGGACAAGGGGCAATGGCTGCAACTTGGAGCACAGGAAGTTCCACACCAACATGCGGAAAAACTTTTTCCCAGTGAGGGTGACAGAACCCTGGGACAGGCTGCCCAGGGAGGTGGTGGAGTCTCCTTCTCTGGAGATATTCAAGACCCGTCTGGATGACGCCTATCTGAGTGAAATGTCCTAGGGAACCTGCGTTGGCAGGGGGTTGGACCCGATGATCTCTCGAGGTCCCTTCCAACCCCTGCAATTCTATGATTCTATGATAATACAAGTGATCTTATTGAGAAGTTTTAAGGTACAATGCATGTGCTAAGCATGTTTGTTATTGTACACTAGATGTTAATTTTTTTTTTCACAGATAAAAACTTTTTTTTCCCTCTCCTGAGTTTAGTAATTCTGTTATAGAGGGTTTTGGTTTATTTTAGGAAAAAAAACCACCTTGTTTTTTATTTTTTCCAAGACTAAAGGGAAGAAATATATAATGCAGACCAAATGATAGAAGATAGGTACCTATAGCAGGATCAGTGAGTAGCATTTCTGTGGTCATTTCCAAGGGCTATATTTAAGAGCTTTGGTGCCCTTGGAATGCTATTTACTTAGAGATGAAATGATTTCTAATTTTTTTTTCTGTTTCCCAATCATCTTGTATAATCCAACTTGTTCCCAGTTGTGCTGAGAGCTAGCCCATGTCTGGTACTCAGTTCATCCTCCTGAACCTCTTGATTCTTTTGCTCCAAGTTCATTCAGTAACGTGTTCTGCTGAGTTTTAATTTATGGTAGAATACGTACACGGCTCATAGTTAAGGGATTCTAAATAGCAAACAATTTATGAAACACCGTCCTTAAGCGCTTCAGAATTACTTTTTAAAAAAAATTAAACACAAGAAATAACCCTAAATGCCGATATTAATTCACAGTGTAGTTTAGCGCCCGGTATTAAATGTTAAGTGTTCATAGTGGATGTATGGAGACAGCGTCATATTTTGTAGCCTAAGTATTTTAAGTAGCACAAGGTCTTTCAACATAATTAGTAGAGAATATTGAACCCAGCCAGAAATATGGGATTCATCATTAAATTCAGAGGCTTCTTTATCTCTGTGAGTCTAATCATGTGTGCAGAAGACTAATTGTTAATGGCATAGGCTTTATTGCTCTTAGCTTTCGTCTAGTTTAAATGGAATGGCCTGCTTTGTGAGAAATAATTAGGTTTTATTGTTCTACCTGTATCGAGTCTTGTTGATAATGTTACGGTTTTACCAATTCAGACTCAGAGAGCAATTAGTGGTAGTGATGATGTTTCCTTTTAAATCACAAAGTATTGTTATTTTTCCTGTTTTTTCCTTTATATTCTTTTTTCTTCTCCTGTCACAGTAATAGATGTAACATCTCTAACTTTTAATGGGAAAATGTCAATAATTAACAAATTAAAAACATTTGGCTTTTTCAAAAGGCAGATTTAAGAATATAGCTGCTTCTGCTGGCCTATGCCACGAGGATTTGTAGGACACCTCACCTGTGCCTTTGCAATCAGAAGCCTCAAGGCAACGATGGTGCACCACATAATCAAATACAATTTTCAGTGATTTACAAACTCATTGTTTGACCTTGTTTTTTTGGTTGGGTGAGTTTTGATTATGCTTAAGGATTAATTAGCCTTCTGGTACTTGATCACATAGAAGAAAGATTTTCTTATCTGTAGCAAGGGTCATTTGCTCTGGCTTGAAGTCTCTGAGGAAACCCCTCTCATGTTTTTCACTTTTAGCAAATCTCAGAATTAATATAAACTGAGGTTTTATATGAAACCAAGGGACAGAGTGTCAGGGACATTTAACAGAACTGTTGCTTGTAGCTGCAGAGGCAGGATCTTGGCTCTTTTGGAGTAAGTACCATGTCTCTTGTTGACTACATTTCAGAACGATTTTAGGAGGAGGTTCTTGTCCTGAATACATAGTAGGGAAAAATAACACTATGACTAAGAAGACCCTATGAGATGCATTTCTCTGTGTACAGGATGGAAGATCTTCTCCTGCATTTTTTGTTTAAGTCTTTATTCATGTTTCCAAACATACACTTCAACACCTAGAATAGATACACCAGTATCTTTTAAGAAGCACCTAGAGCTGCTTCTTAAAAGATACTGGGTTCCATCATCTGAAGTGGAGACTATGAAATGCAGGAGACTATGAAATGCAGGACTCTGAGTACATAGGAGTGTACTTTAAAATCCCTTGCCCAGCATGAATGGAGTCATATTAATTTTTCCAGTAAAGTTCCTGTATTCCAAGAGTGCTACTTTCTCTATGACACAGATTCATCTCAAACCCAATGCTCTTTGGGATCCTCAAGAAAAGCAATTCTTTGTCTACATCTCTTTAGCATTCCTATTCAGCTAAGGTGTGGTTGATGTGATTCCTGCACAGGATATAATGTCTGAATCGGGACTTGTGAAATTTACACAATATTTCAGTAGATAGAGCACTCATCCAGGCTTGCAAGACTGAAACTCTGGGCTCTCTGTAGCCTGAGGGAGATCATATTCATACCTTTCATTTCCCATTAAAGTGCCCTAGGTATTCAGCGTGGAGGGCATTGTCCATTCCAGTTACATCTCTGTCATTCTGATAAAAAACCCTCCAGGTCCTTGGTCTGAACAGGCACAGTATGTCTGTAGTTCAGTCACTAAGGCAGTCACCTGGGTCAGCAGAGATCTTGGTCCAGTTATTAATCCAAGAACGGTTTAAAGTGCTGTGGGGCAAAGTCCTCCATGTAAAAATTATAAGCAGTCCCCAGAGGAGGGATCAGCACCCAACCCCTCTTTCTTGCTCGTGGTAAAGAGGTGCTCTAACCCCCAGGTTACAGATTATTCAGCTGCTCTTTGGTTCCAATTAATTTTAACATAGAGGTGTTTTCCACACGGTCGTGGAGCACAGAGAGTGCCTCTGGCCGAGAGCAGGTGGTTGGAGCGTTACAGAAATGGGTAAGAGATGTGAGTTCAAGCACTTTCATGCTGAGAACGATGTGGAACATTTACCTCTTTTTCTCAATAGTGTGTAAAGAGAGTGACTCCTGTTGCTTCCTTCCATTGTGCTATTTTTTACAGGAATGACCCTCGCTCACTTTGTTGAAAAGAATGGTTTAGGTGCATAAATGTAGTAGTAGTAGAGGATTATTTTGGGACTGGATGTAGCAATTTAAGAAGTAACCACAACACTGCCTTTTTGCGTTGTTACCTTTTCCCTGTAAGTGATTACCACCTCCAAAGTGGACTTTTCTTACTCCCTGTCGATCCAGAGTCAGACAGGTTAGCCTGAACTGGCGGTAAAGGTGTTTTAAACTAATCTGTTTGACTTGGTATTGAACTGGTCTTGAAACATTCACCCAACCTAGCAATGGGGCTCTGCTTTGTGAATGGCAGCATCTAACAGAGATGTAGAGACTGCAGAGAGCATTAACTTCTTGCACCGTTTCAGGTAGGTGCCCGGAGCCCTTGTGCCGGCTCCCTAAATCACAGAGGATGCCAGAACTCAGAATTCCTGTTGGATACTGATTTCCCAACATGTACTACCAGAAAATACCTCTTAAAACACCATGGATTGCAGTTTGGAATTCAAAAATGAGGTGCTTACATGGCCAGAATAGAAGCACCTGCATCTTTTTGTATGCTCAGATCCTCAGTTTTTTCTCTCGTTTACTACATTTATCATGGAGTATTTAGTACAAACAATGAGGGGAAAAAACCCCACCAAACAAACAAGGTTGCTCAATCCCACTGATATGATAGAACAGTTAAATTAATGGCTAAATCTAATTAGGAAATGAAAAATTACAGCTTGTCTGCTGCCAATACTAAAGCCAATGGACTGTGAGATAGAGCTATGGTTACACTCCAAAATTATCTCACCATTGTTGAATCTTAAGGTGGCTTTGCTGCCTGCTCTTGGAAATAAAATAATCCTAGCAATTATGGTTTGCAATTTGTAAGTGGTTTGAAATGTAGTGGCTTTTACTATAATAAATGGATTATTGTATTTTGACAAAGTACTGGTTTAATTAACAGTGACAGATAAAGCTCTTGCATTTAGAAGCTGTTTATATTAAAAATTACCTGATAAAAAGGGTTTTTTAAGCATTCTAAGTACTCAGTTATGCATTACCATCTTGATCTGCTACCATATGTATTCATCATTGCATGGATGTTGCTTGGAATCACAGCAAGTTTTTCTGAGACATTAGACTGTCATAATAACTGATAGATCAATGGCTTGATTTACATATTTATTATGGGGAAACGGCTTGTTTTCATCAACATAACTTAGATTTTATGCATCCTTTGTCTAAAGTTAATTTGAAAATATTAATTTTCCAGTGACAGCTCAGTCTTCTTCCTGTTTAATCACTTAATTTCCCTTCTACCTAAGAATGACATTCAGGGAAATGAATGAGAAATGATAACTCCAGGATGTCATTGTCCTCACTGACTAAGAGCAAACAGGCAGCCCAAGAGACATCTGGGTAGCTCTACAAAATATGTCAATCACAAAAGCAAAAGCCAATTACTTTAATTTTTTTCCCTTTACAAAAAAGCAATAACTTTAATTAATTTTCTGAAGTCTAAAAAGGTACATTTTTAAAAAAAATTAATTCTAAAAAGGAAAAAATTGTGCCATCTGTCAGAACTAGAAATGCCGTTTTACTCTGCACATTTTGTTTTCAGCATCATATTCAGCATCATCTGGATCACACTGTCTTAATGCTTCACTGACAGGAATTTGTTAAGAGGCACTCTTGATGGATCCCAGGGAAAAGAGTCACCAAAGGATTTTCATGAATAAAAACATGTTGGTATTTCCCTTGCTTTTAATTCCCTACTTTTCATTAATTTTATCCATTTCTCCAATTCAAGGTAATAAAGATGTCCAGAGGAATAGAAATAGGTTGAGAGGAAGGAAATGGATGAAAGGGAGTGGCTCATAGCTTTCCATAGTGTATGGAGAACAAAAAAGAGAAATTAAAATGAGGACAGTAAGGAATTGAAGGGTGTAAATGGTAGGAGAAAGGAACAGACAAGAGAAGAACCAGGGTACATGCAAAAAGGACGGTAGTCCTGGTGATGTTAGTAGTTTAGCCATATCAGAAGTGCTAGTGTTTAACCCTTGTGTAACATACTCAGAAATTTTAGAAATTAGGAAAGATTTAGAAAGTCACCTTGAATTTCCATTGCTGTTTGTGTCTTTACAGATTCTTTCCATCAAGGCTATTTCTTATTCTATTTTCTAGTGCTATGCATCAGGTCTTTCTTTAAAATAGTGCAATTATCTGCACGTTGCACAGCCTATTGCCTAAGGGTACCTCCATCATGATCTCCTACCTTCTGAGTGAGCTCCTCATAGCCTGACTGCTGCTAGTGAGGATTTCACTGATGTGAACTGAATACCTAGTTTGCTTGGTAAATGGATTTTAAGAATGAAAATAAGAATTTTTTGTTTTCATATGCCATCAGTTTAGCACATACATCAGATGTGTGCTGATAGTGGACATGATTTTAGCCTCCAGCCTGTTACTAACTTTAGTTTGGTAGAGGTTCAATCAAGTTCACTTATTTGGCTTGCTTCTGTTGCATGACTAAAGATCTAAGGGGAAAATGCTTCGAGTTCCAGCATCTGTTAATTTAAGCTATTTAAAGTACAAATGAATCAGAGGAAAGATTTAAAAACCATTTTCTTAGAGGGTTTCCTCCACTCACTCCGTGTGTCTATGTTGAAAATGATTGAAATTATTTTAAAACTCCAAGTTACAAAGCAGCCATTAGAAAATGATTTTGAGTCAACAATTATCATAACTCCCATAATACAGTAATGTGCTCCACCAGTGGGAACGTTCAGTGGTGAGCTTGGAAATGCCTGTAAGGTATCATTCTCCCTGTTAGACTAAACCCCGATGGCTGCTTAAAACTGTTGTATGTCATGGATGCTACACAGGCAGCTAATGTCTGCATGAATATGCACTACCTTTCTAGTTTGTAGGCACTACAGGAAATTTAATTGAAGCAGTTTGTGTGGTGTTATAGAACATAAAATCAGAGATGTTCCTTGCTCTTATTACATACTTAAAAATATTATCTTAAAGTGCTCCCTAATAGTTTCTTATAATTTTGCCTTGGTTTTAAAAAAACCCAATGTCTTTGAGTACAAGTAGATGAAAAATCCCTTGGTAACTAGGGTAATTACAGAGATTTTCAATTACCAATCTACATGTTCGCTGACTTTTCATTTATATCTTTCTTTTAAAATGAAGTTGTATTACCAGATGAAGTAGATGCATCTTCAGTTTTGGCTTCTCTTTGTGTTTTCAAGAATTTGTTGTTCCTTTGGGTGCTTTTGCTGTTGGCTCTCTCTTATTTTTTTAAAAAAGTTGTTCCATACTGTGAAGACAATAATACATCCCACAACTGCGTTCCCCTTATCCCGAGCCTAACTGCTGTCTTTCACCAAGCATGTACATGCCATGAATGCTTCTTTTTATTTTGGATATGGATGTGTATTTTTATTCGTGTGTGTATTCATAACCACATCCTCACAAATACACATTCTGGTTTCATGTCTACAAAAAGCTGTAACCTTGCACATTTTACAGGAGTAGAAACACATGACAACACCCTCCACAGTATGTTAATGTAAGCTGAAGCAGCTGAAGAAATCGCAACAGATACACTTTCAAAATTAATGCTACTGAGCTGCATGCATTTGGTGAATATTTTGTAATAACAGGAGTTCCCCATTAAGCCAAACGAACTGATTATGAAAATTGGAGGATAAAATGAATGTTAAATTTGCAGTGTTGCCAAACTGATGGTGATGATATGAAACCTAAAAATGATGGGGGCTAAATTCAGAGATGGTGTGAATAACACCTTGTTATAGCCCAATCTTTTCAAAATTTACTAATGCACTTCCAAGCATGTTTTTCAATTAGCTAAATATCGCAGCTGCATCTTGCACATCAGGAAGTCAGTGTTAGCTCAGCTTCCATGCTGAGAGGCCAGAGGGCTTTGCTGTAGAAGGGAAAGGAAACCAACATGAAGCTTTAAGGCGAGACAGTTGATTGCCTTTTTGGTTTGCTACCATTCTTCCTTCTTCCTGGCCGTGCAAATAACACCAATTTACATAAAAAATGTATGCAGATAATTTTGACTTCTGTTTATGCCACTATTAAATGTGACCCTTTGTGATTTACAGTTGCAGTTTTAATCTTGAATTAATGTGGCTGATCACAATTATTTGTCTTTTTAATTGAAATAAAGCAGGAAAGTGAGGTTTCCTGAATATTTTACTTGTTGTACAAATGTTTCTACATTGGTTTCAAAGTAAACATCTCTCTGTGGTGAGTGGGATTGGAAGACAGAACAGCACATGTAATTGCACAGTTTGTTATACAGTTGGAAGACTAGGAGAGGGTATGACTCTGGGAAAAAAAATAATTACAGCTTTCTACCTGTGTTGCAGGAGAAGAGATGTGTAGAAATACCAAACTACAGGATATAGTCTTTTTTGTAGCAAAATTATTAAGTCAGCCTTGCTTTACTTCTTTTGCAGAGGTACACAGTACCTATTTTTATTTTACTGTATTTACAGTGTGCGGTTATGATTGTTTTAAAAAAGCTGTGGGGTGTGAAATAAGAATATATATATATATATTTTACATTAAAGGGTTCAGAATTGCTTTTCCTGAGGAAACTGTCAGTGATGCCAGAGAATGTCAGTGTGAAGCCATTCTGCTAAAAACTTACTTTTCATTAATTTTCTCTGCCTCTGTATTTGAAACCATAATAAAGGTTGAAAGTTTAGAGGTGACGGATACAATTATGAATGCAGTGACTGTTTAGTTAATTGGCGGCACTTTGAATAAAGGTACCATTTATAAATTATTCATTGATACATATTCCATGATTAATAGGTGGAGCTCGGTTCGTCAGCTCATTGAAAAGCATATTCAAATTGTTTTAGTAAATTCGTAACAGATGCTGCTCGAACAAATTGTTATAAAACACATTATAATGTGTAGATATAACTGAAGCATATATATCATTTCACTGTTGTTCAGTGTCACTGTTTTCGTACATCATTTCTCACATCAGTGTAACACTGAATAAAGTAGGGCTTTTTTTCTAATGAGAATGGGGAATAAAACTGTATCCTATCTGTGAAATGCCAGCTCCATAAAAAAAAATCAGTGGTGAAATTGTCACTATCACCACTGTGTTGAAAGTAAGATTCAAATTTCAGTGTTGTAAATTGGGATGGGCGCCTCGATTTCACTCCAAAAAAAGGTTTTTAGATTGAACAATAATATAGTAGATAATATATATTAACTTTACTTATTCATTGCTACTCTCAAGCCACTCTCTCAAAGGAAGAGTGAGTTTTCAGTGGAAGTTCAAGTCTCAGTTTTGTTCATTCAGGCCCTCTTTCTGCCTATGAGATAATTTCCCATGAAGAAGCCTTCTTTGTGAGTCTCTGAAGCCTCTACAGGCCTTCCAGATTCTTTTCTTATCGCTCCTCCATCAGTGGGGTGATGGTGGGCAACATTTTAAGTCACCATATGCTTTTTCACAGTCCTGCACTGAGTCATTCGGTGAGTAGACATTCACATCCATATGACCCATGGGTGTCAGCACATCTTGGTTAGAAAAGCATCATCATTGTGGTTAAAATCTGTCTGAACTCACTCAGAATCCAGCAATCAGTGTGTGCTATTTTGGGTTATCTTCATGTTAATCTTCAGTTATCAAGGGTACTGAATTAACCTACGGCTCTGAGAACATGAAGATGCTGAGGTTCAAATAGTTATGCAAAGTCCAGATTAATATATTTGATCTGAAGGATCCCATAGGTTACTGACACACACATTTAGAGAATTCAGGAAAACAGATGGTCAGTATTCACAGGAGGCACTAAAATAAGGTGATCAGGACGTCAAAAAACATGATACAGAATTCAAGTTGCCTGTGGAAGAAGTAATGGAGAAAATGACACTGTACCATCAAACCAAAAGCACAGCCTCTCTCTGTGGTTCGGGGGTGGCTGCTGTTCTGAGGATGCAGGTGCATTGATGTGTAGCCTCTCTGCTGGACACCGCCACATTTACTGTGAGGAATTTCATCTTATCAGCTTTGTGACCAAAACCAGTGTTTACCCAAGAAAACTCTTCCAGAACAGCCTATACAAGAAGCACTGTACCTTGAATGGTATTTTCCCAGAATTTCTCTTTGTGGCTTTAAAATGCATTATAGGCTTGCTAAACTCAAAGAAGACCTACTGAAGACCACCACACACCAAAAAGAGCCAGCTCACGCAGAACAACAAATGTAAAATTTGCAAAAAGTATTTCCACCACCACTGTAAGAAATCTCACCAGACAACTATCAAAATTCATGGGTTCTCTCTCACTCGCTCACTCTTAGACTGCAACATATTTCATCCCGTGCACCAAATGTCCTCGGGGAAATTGTGGGTGAAAAGAATCCCTGTGCATTAAAATGAATTCACCCAGACAATTGGTGAAAGAATATGAAAATCATATTTTTCCCAAGACAACCACTCCATTTCCAGCCTCTTTTACAAATCCTTAGGGAAGGTCTACAAAATACCTTCAGGAGGCTATGTCAGGAGAATAATTCACGTGTATTGGACGCTAAAACCAGGCGCTCAACTGAGGTTTTATTGCACAGTGTAATTTTGATTTCCATTAATTTCTGGTATTCCAGAGGCAACAATTTTCTGTCTCTTTCCCCTGTCCTGTCAGTCTAAATTCCTGATCATCTTGTTATAGCCCTGTCTGTGAACAGTGAGCATCTTTTTTCCTGAGTTCTTTAAATGGCTTAGCTGAACATGAAAAATTTGTCTTAACCATGTTTCGCTTGAAGGTTACTGCTCCTATACCAAAACTGAAGATAAGCTTTTATACGAGATTCATTTTTTTCCTCACAACATTCCTTGTTCTAATAAAATCTCCCTTGCAGACCTTACTTTACTTCTATCAACTAAAGCAATGGTAACATTACATCCTGGGGAAGGAAAGTGAGCTGTTTTCACTTTTTATGGCACCTTGTTGTCCACACACATGCATATATATATATATATATATATATTTGTGTGTGCATTTATATGCCACACGTTCAGTGACTGAGTGGAAACACAGATGCTTCTGTATGTGAAAAGTGCTAGCTTTGCTTTCATGAGTGCATCGGTATGGCAGGTGGTCAAATACAGGTAATTTTCAATGTTTTTGATCAGATACAAGAAAAGAATGCCCTGGAAATGGCTGATGCTCTATGGTTTTGGGTTTTGAAGGCACTGCTCTTCTCCAAATGCTACAGCTGGTAACTGAAAACCTTGGGGCATCTGTGCTGTGACTCAGCATCTAGATTTTAGTGTTTTTAATATCCCAAATAATGCCAGTAACTCTTTCAAATAAGGGCTGGTTCCACAACAGTTGCTGACTTTTCCAACACAACAGCAAAATCCAAAGTGTTAAAATCTAAGTGAAATATTGTTTAATAATTTATAGTGTTAAATAATGAGCTTTCCTCAGAAATTTCCCCCCCCCCCCCAAATATTTTAGAAGTAATAGGATAAAAATCCCCTTGGAATTTTCAGATGTTGAAACAGGAAATTTTTAAATTATATTTATTTAAAAAACATAACTACTTGCTGTTTCTTAAGAGCAAAGCCTGATACAGAAAAGATAACACCAATACAGGTCACTGGCACCTATGGTACTTTCTGTGAAACCGAGGAATTAAATACTACTTTAACAAAATTGCATATATATCAAATCAGGGCTAAAATTTAGCCTCAAAACCATCCCATTTTTCTTAAAAAAATCTTAGGTGATTGCATAAGAAAGCAGTCTTTTCTTTGGAAGAGCACATTGTGCATGGGTGGGCAGTTTCCTGAATTACTTAAGTATCTCTCTCTGAAGTCACTCACTGGCTTTAGTTTAGAAGATTGCTTGACTGGAAAAGGCTTGTCAAAATGAAGTTTCACTTTTCAGTGATTTCCAGTGCTCCCCCCTCCCCAGCATGCTGCAAAACTTCCAAGGAATGTGAAAGAAACTGGGTCTTGTCATATCACCGACAAGAATAGACTACCTAGAGTGTAAATGGTGCCATGACCTCCACCTGAGCATCACTGTACTCCTCAGCCTGTGCCCTCAGCTGACAGCCACTTGGCCTCTGGGGTTGCAGATGTAGCTCACTAAGCGTTAATACATAAATAGGTTGATTTGCCCAAGGAAGCATGGTTTGCCTGTTGCCAGCATTACCTGGAGCTGTGAGCTTGGTGTCCTGCAGCCTAGACTTCCTGGAGCTGGCTGGCTTGTTTGCAGGTGGAGGGGAGTGTGCTGCTTCTGTGCAGGTTGGTGAATGCTGGCCAGGGTGGGTCGGAGCAGTCTTTAAGGGCAGTAGGGTGGCACTACTGAAGGGAAAGCAGAAGGGGAAATCTATGCCTGGTTTCATAAATTTGTAGGGATGCCTGTGCTCTAGCACTGTAAAATAACAGCCCTGAGCTTTTCATTGCTTCTGAGCCCATCATGCAAAATGTGACCACCTCTGCTTTATTTATTATTTCCCAGACACCGTGTCTGCTGCTAATACTCAGCCCTGTCTATTCAGGGAGCAGGGACATTGTAATGTTAATGGGGCAGAATAAGAATCTTCCTGTCAAAGGGGGCAAAGCTTTTCTGAGAGATTTTCAGTAAAGGCACAAGAATAATTCAATATGGGTTATTTGTTAATCATCCTTTTTAATTAGGATCTGTTGCTTGCTCTGTCCTTTGCTTGCCTGAAAACTCTCAGAAGAGTAATTGCCACATATCTTTAGAAGGATATCATAGCAACCAAAACACGGGGAAGACAATAAATGAGAAAGTCTGTAGCCCAGTGGTTTGTTTTACCAGCTTCGATCGCAGAGCCTGAATTCATTTCTCGTATTTGATTTTCCTTTGAGCCTACCATTGCAGTTTACTTTTTAGTAAATGACTTCTGATGGGCAGATGACTTTAGCACCTTCTTGGCCCCATGCCTTTACTGCATTATTGTGAACTGTAGATTAAACAAACCTACCCTGTCAGAAGTAAATTTAAGCAAGATAGTTTTATGTTGTGGAGCCAAAAGAACTCTTATAGTTAGGAAGTAGTTTCATTAGTTAACTGAACTCAATGTGATCTCCTTGGGAGTGTTATTTTTATCCTTCTATGGACTAGAAAAGGTTTCTAGAAAAGTGAAGAATATCACTAGCAACAAAAAACTAATGAAAGTCTTTTTCCAGGGCTGAAGTGCACAATTTTATAATCTCCAGTATTCTCTTACCTGTCTTCTCAAAGGAATTGTATCTTTTGCCTCATGTGTTTTATGGAGCCATAAGCCTGCAGAAATAGTCAGCTGGGTGTGTGTTATTTGTGTTAGCTGATCAAACTTCAGAGTAACCTGCCACTTTGAGGTGGTTCTTCTAATTCTTTCACTAGATCAACTGCCAACAAGATATTTTTTATCCCAGTGCAAGGTGACTGATAAAAGTACTCTCTACATGGAACCGATAAGAAATGAATAATCTCCCAGACAAAAATGTACAGTCTTTGCAAGAGACAGGATTATCGCTTGTCTGAAGTAGCAATACTGGGGAACACAATCAATTGACAAGAACAAGTCTGTGAGCCAGCAGTAGGTACTATATGGGGTTCTTTTACCCTGAACCTACAGGAAGCTGGTAGGCGGTGAACGACAACAGCATTAGAAAAATGTAGGTCTTGGTTAGTCTTGTTAGGAGTGATTCTCAGGAACATACTTTGCATGCTGCTTTTGAGAATTAAATTACGCTTGGAAGAGCAAGGAAAAGGAATACTTGCCAAAGAGGTGTCAAGCATGTTCACTCCAATGCTGTAAGCTATGTTCCAAGTAATGTAAAGAATCTCCTCTGTGTATTTGTAAGGGAGCTTTCAAAGCAGGACAGCTGAGTCCAGGTGGGTGTTAAGTCCAGAATCACGCTGGGCAGTGAGACAGTAGGTGTAAAAGACTTGTCATGCCTATGGTAAGTTAAAAACACCAGTAGTAGTGAGTTTGGAGCAGCCAGTTAGAGCTCTGCTGTGGCTGGCTGTCCTCTATTAAATGTTGCTGTGCATCACCACTGGAAAGGGCAGTTGTGGTTCCCCAAGGCACTGAGCTTTCCAATGCTAGGCAAGCTGTCTTTTGCAGTGGCCTATACAAGGGAAGCAGCACAGGCCTACAGAAATGTACAGGTTTCTGCTGTGGATGATGTGAGACGTGTTTTGTTTCATTGTTTCCTACTTTGCACACGTGCGAACTGATGCCAGATAAACGTCACCGAATCCTCCTGTGCTGCATTTGTTGTTCCAACCTGTTCCCACCTGCCTTCCTTTATTCCTGCAGCTGCACTCTGACCATCTTCCACCTTTTGCCTCTTTGACTGCAAATTCTTGTTTCTTGCACCCATCAACAGCGGTGCATTTATTCTCTCCACTGCCTCTTTGTATTTAGTTTGTATTCTACTTTTATTCACCATGCCTTTTCCTTACCTGTGGGTTTACCTGCCTAGAGTTTTTATAGTGTTTTCTTTTTCTTGCCCTCAGTTGGCACAGCTGCCATCTGACTTTTCTTTTGTGTGATGTATCTTTTTTCCTCCATGCTTATGTTCTGCAGTGTGTGAAATCCACTGAACTGTGGAGTTGCCAAGAAGCATCATACAGTGAGGAAGAGATAAAAGTATTGAACTATGAGAGTGTACTTCAAGCTTTGTGTGCTGCCACAGACAGGACAGGCTCCCTCTAGTACAGCTCTATTTATCTGGTATAAATTTTAAGACTAATTATGGTAAATGTTGCTCATTCATTTTTTCTTTCTTGGGCATACAATCTAATTTCACCTGGGAGGAATGGCCTTTTTCTGAATAACCATGTGCTAGAGGAGTAGGGTTTTTTTGCTTCTTAACATCTTTATCACCTGAAGAGCAGCACCAGAAAAGAAAGGACTGAACTTTCATCAATTTAACACACTAGCTTTGCAAGCAGATCTAGCAACGTAAAAGCTTTGAAGAGTTTATGTATTTTAAAACTTGGCTTTAGTCAAATGCACATACTAGCAGTGATATGTTGGTAGATATTTATCTCCATGAAATTGTTGCTTTCTATTTGAGGATCATTTACATAAATGTCTAAAGTGTGATTTTTAGTTTCACAGGCTTTGTCCATCCCTATCACACTTCTGTGATTACACTTTACTGCTTGCTTTCTAACCAATTCAGAAAAAAAACCCATACTGCAGTCAAAGCACCAGCATCAGCCTAAAAATGTTTGTAACTGCTATTTACTGAAGAATGGAGAAGGAGCTTGTAGTCAGAATATATTTTTTTGATTGCAAGAAGAATAATAATATCAGAATTGCATAAAAGCAGTTTTATTGGCTTTGTATTGCCTGCAAGATGCAAGGAAAGTTTAAAAGGAACAGCAGCTAATATACAATAGCAGAGGATGTAAAATATAATTTATTGCATAGATCAGATTTTCTCTTCCTATCTGTTTTCTTCTGGAAGGAAGATTGTTTTGTTGGGGTTTTTTTAAATGTGCTAGGTTTCTTAAAATGTGGAATGCCTTTTTTGCACTGTATATTTTTTTTAAATGTAGGTTGGGATATAGGTGCTGGAGTAGCTCCACATGAAAACATACAGGCACTTGCAAAACAGGTATTTTCTACATAATTGTTCAGAATATACATGTACAGAGAACAATTGTGTGATGTTGGCAGGTGTAATATAAGTCGGATGACAAAAGTAGCGGTGTTCAGGGTTATATGACCTAATTCCATTCTCTCTAGTTTGTACATTTTTATAGTCTTCATCATTGTAAACTTTGAACATTTTCCTAAAAAGCTATAAGCTGCATGACCAGCCTGTATGAGGCATGACTCTTTCTAGAGAAACCTGGTGAAGTTTTTAAAGCAGCAAGATAATTTTGTTGGGTTTTTTCCCCTTTGCCACAGGGTTTTTTTTTTTTTTTTTAAACTTATATTCAAGCAAATTTTCTATAGAAAAATCCAGTAGCAAGATCGGAAGTGTTGCTTGGATATTGTGAATATTCATGCCAGCCTTGACCCTGTAGAGGTACATTCTAAAATGGGCTTCTTAGCCTTGGACTTCCCAGTGATGATTTAAATTCTCTGTGAGGTGACAAAAGCACACCTAGCTGTAAGCAGCATTTTGTCTTTCAGATTGAGGACTGCCTTGAACTAAAGATAGCATAAAACACTCCTATTAGCTGAGAGGCTATGTCAAACTGAGCATGAGGGAGGAATCCTGGAGCACTTGGAAGTATAGAAAAAATTGACTGTCTTTCAGGTCCATACAAGTAATGATGACTGTAGGCTAGTGTTTCACTTACTAGTCAGGATGGTGGGCATTCCCATTGCATTCAGTTTTAGCCAGCTGCTGTTCCTCTACAAACTCAGTCTGACCAGCCTGGTCCCAGAAGATAAGTCTCGTTCTGGCTGTGCTATCTCACTGTGTGTCTTGTCTGTATAAACCACCTCTAGTAAGTCACATAATTTAAAAAGGACTTCTCCCATTTGGGGGAAGACTGGTGCTTAGTTAATAAGCAAACTGCTCCAAGTCCTTGCAAAACTAAGTTAAATGGAAAGGATGATAAATAATGTGCTCTGTTTACATTGGAGAAATGCACCATGTTTATAAAATAGTCCAAAATTTAAGGACTTGAATTTGGGCAACTCAGCCTTCCAGCTCTCTCAGAGCAAAACAGAAAATGCTCCTAATTTAGCCCCAGGAAATACTTGACTCAAGTTGACCACCCAGCCATTTCTTCCTCCTTTCTTTCCTCCTGTGAAATTCTGTTCTCTCCTTGCGCTCCCAGCCCTCCCTTGGTATGTGGCCTCCCCAAAGGGTAAGTTCTGTTCAACAGTATTCCAAGTATGCCTGAACATTTCTCGTGGCTGGTAACTCTGGCAGTGCATTAGTCATCCTGCACATGCTCATCTGTGTTGTGCCATTTGTGAACATGGAATCACAGAAGTGGATCTGTTCCTCTGTGGACCGGGGTCTCCCTTTGCGTCTCAAATGCGTTGTGATTAATGTGCAGTTTTAAGAGAGTCAGCTCTAGAGTGGTTTGAAAAACATGCTGTTGTCTCCAAGTTAAGCATAGTCCCACTTGGCAATTCCCTAGAATATGGAGGTCCATCAGCTTGCATGCTGCCACTCTCTCTGATTCTTCTTGGTTTGCTTATTTGTAGGATGATCATGGATATAGCCAGTGCAACTGGCATTTTTCATTTCCAGAAGAAAATGTTGTCTTCTGTACGTGGTTTAATAGCTCCTGACTCCTTCATGAAAGTCTGCAGGGAAAGAATTTACATTAACAGATACAGAAGCTGTATTGGACCTTTAGGAATGAACTCTAGAAACAACAGTAACAAATCCTTTCTCATTTGTGTCTCGAGAAACAGAAACTTGAACTTGACTATGGTGTTCTGTAATAACAAAATGCAAATCTGCAAACAGCTTCTTACAAGTTTTTCTTTGGAAGTTGATACCCTGGGTCTGTATTTATTCTTTAAACTGTACTAGCTAGGAACATAAGATGTGTAGGTGTTAAGGAAAAGAAAAACAGATTACATTACAAAGCAAGATGCATACTGTTTGAATGCATCAATAATTCCCTTTTTCTCCTTTTTACAGCAGTCCTGAAAAAGATGCAAATATATTCTACAATTTAGACTGGAACTGTTTATGACAGATGTACATTAATATAAAACCCTTTTCTTAATGCACTCATGGATGAGCCAGATTTTGTACAGAAATAATTGGGCTAATTAAAATTGAGTGAATGTTTTAATTTCTTTTAAATACAATAACATATTTTTTTACCTGTATCAGCTGTATGCCTTATTTTGAAATACTGTAAAGAAAGCAAGAGGGCTGACTACATTACATGAAAGGAAGCAAAATTTTTCCATCCTTTAAGATTATTTTTTTTAATGTTACAATACCCTGTTCAATCAAAATAGTCTTATCCTAACCCTTTCCCCATGTCTCTTTCTACATACAACTTTGGTAATCAATGTGCACATGCGTGAGCATAATTTCAAGATAATGACAGTCTTGGCGTACATGGGGATTTAATTTTTAGTGGCTAGTAATGGATAATTTCGTTTTAATCATGAACAATTACTTGTCAATTAATTTCAGCTTTTTATGCAGCTTGTAGATACTTATCTTGCCTTGAATTCCTCCTTGGGATGCAAACTTTGCCTTCTCCAGTTGCATTATAAATGAAAACAGGCTTTTCCCTTAATATCACTTTTTTTTTGCCTTAGTATGTAGTACTGGATTCATAGCATGCTCAAAACATCTATTGATTTCAAGGAATACTATTTCAGATACTCATTTATGTGTGCAAGGATCTTTTTTTCTTACGAAGTGACTCTCCTTGCTCATCTTTTCAATTTGTACAGTGTCTTTACTTGCATCAATATTGCCAACTAACACTTCTCACCTTGCCATATTTTCTGTTTGGATTGGTCATATTCTACTAATAGCATTATACTTCATGTTTTTCTCAATATTTATGGCTAATAATGATTACCTGAGTCCTTCTCTGTGTGGGAGCTTTCCAGCTCTTATTAGTGACTTTTCAACTGTGTCATGAATCATGTTGTTAGTGTTTAATAAATATGAGCGATACGGAATTATATTTAACTTGGGCTTCCTTCTCATGAAAAACAAGATTTTTTTTTTTTATTAACTGCTGCAGCAGGGGTGTAAAATCAGTTTAATGGGTTGGTTCAGCGTGCTTGGGTTGAATGCTTGCCTGTTGTAAGCCAATGGAAGTTTCCGCTGAGTTATTTCCTTTGCTGTCCCCCTTCCTACCCCCTTTCTTTTCAAACAAATTAGCAGCATGATTCAACCCCAGCATGTTCCTTGGAAATCCTTGCTTCCTCTTTCTTCTCCTTCCTTTTCTGTTCTCTTCTCCAAAAGCTGTTGTAGGCTTTCCTGCTCTGTGTCGCTGTTCATATCAGAATACCTGTGGCTTTTTTCTATCTTGCCATAAATTTTGCAAGACCAGACTTCTTGTTGATCGGTATACTGCTTTGTTATATGCCTCTGGGAATGGCTGTAGGGTATTTAAGAAATGCTTCTCTTAAAAGAAAGAAAAATATCCACAACTAAGTCTCTTTAAAACTCTCTTGGATCTCTGAAAAACATTTCTAAAAGTTTGTGGAGGGTCCTTTGAAGAGGCAAAAAGGCTTTAGCTCACATGCAGCAGAAAGATTCTTAGCTGGACCTTGAGTAAAGTTTCATGAGTCTTTTAGTTCAGTTTTGCACAGCTTTTTTCTTTATTAGAATCCTGTCTACATCACTGTTCAGTAGATATTCTTTCATTAAGATCTAAGATGTGTGTTGCACATCTTGGGAAACAGCAGAAGATGCACCAAAACCAAATATATCCTGTCACTGAGGAAAAGTAAACAACTAAATAGAAATTCTGCTTAGAGCTGCCATTGTAGCTCCACATTTCTGTTCACTATAAAAACTCCCTCTCATCTGAACACCTATCTGAAAGGCTTCAGCAAAAATGCTTCACATCACGGTAGAAGAGCCATGGGTGAAAAAAAGCAAAAAATTGTGTCAGTGTAGAACGGAGACAATGTAGCACCTTGTCTGAAAAGTGCTGCACAAGCAAGGACTACTGCTTTTGGGGCTGGAGGTCAGGGCTTTGAAAGGAACTATACATTTCAAATCATATTTTTCTTGGTTTTCTTTAAAAAACCCACAAATTTGTATGAACTCAATTTACATTTTAATACAGCTGATACATATCTGTATATATATATATACATGAAAAATTATCCATCACTAAATTCTTCTCTATGGAACTGTTACTATCTCCAGGAGCATTTTTACAAATTAATCTTATAAAAGAATCTTCACATTTTTCCATTTGACTATGTAATACACCAAGTCTCAGGAGATATTAAATGTGTGTCTGTGGGAGAATGCTGTGTTCCTTGCATAATTTAACCAGCATTATTATTCGGCAGCCTTCTTAAAGGAATAACAATTTCAAAGCTCCTTTTCTTGTCCTACATTCTGTGATGTGGTGCTTTTCTATGTCCTTTGCTAGTTAAATGAAAAAAAACAAACAACCCCTTAAGACTCTTGGAACAGCACTACTGTTACAGCAGAAACTAGACAAGGAGAGAAGAAAGTAGGGACTCAAGCTGGGCCTTCAGTTGAAGAAGTTACTGAAAAGAAAAATGCAGAGTGATGGCAGAAATTATTTAGTCCAGGTTTGTACTAAAGGTTTGTATTTATAGAAATGAAAGATAATGGGTAAGAATTTAACTATGGCAGTTCTCTGCTAATCACTCCTATTTTTCCATTGATCCTTGCTAAATTAACCTTATGGCAGCACTCAAGGCAGTAGAAATTCTTCCTTAGAATCTGAAAAGCTATAACCAGCTACCTGACAATCTTGTTTCTACACTGTGTGCAGCAGAGAATATTCAGGGAACAAAAATAATACTGGACTTTCTCTCTTTTACTGTCATTTTTGATCCACTTCCAGAGGACCTGGCAGCATATAGAGTTCTGCGTGCTGGGGCTTATGTGCTCTGCTCTCTGTGTGGATTTTATGCATTTATCTGTATTTGAGAGACAGAGACTAGGAGGTATTATGCTGTGAGATGAATAATCTGCTTAAATAGTAAAGCACCGGTAAGTGGTACTGAAAGCAATGAATGTGTTTCTTTGGCCGTTTCCTCCGTGGCCTGAATAATATCGCTGAGGACTGGCAGCCTGGCATTTTAAGCTCAGAGGAAACTTCTTAAGGTTGTATAGGGCGAATCTGTCAGGTACGATGTGACGGCACTTTTGCATGCGATTGAATGATTCCTCGGTGCTGACAACTTGGCTAACTGTGGAAGAAAATAGTATCGACTGTAGTTTAGGTCAGTATTTTGGGTCTCTGTGGGAGTTGCTGTCTGTAGTTTAGTTTTAATTTTTAAGTTTTTAATTTATGGTAATGACCTGTTCGTTCTAAGATAGCTTTTATACTAAGGCTTACAAACGAGTAAGAAAAAGTTTAAGGTAGGGTTGTTATGATGGAGGAGTTATAAAATATTCATTTAGAGGGGGAAAATAGAGATGGATTAGAAGAAAAAGATTAAACTTGGCATTGCAGCTGAGTGAAGAAGATAGGTCAGTATGACTCCATGCAGAATAATTAAGCCTCATTTAGATCAGTGGAAAAATCTGATAATAAGCCTCGGTCCTCTGCTACTCTGTGTTGTAAACTAGACAGAAATCCATTAAGGTCATTGGTGTTACTCCTGCACAAGTGATAACTGAACCATACTCTACAGTGGGCCATGAAGCTGTGGGTGGCCCAGAGCATAGCAACAAGGAGCTTGTGCTTTATTCCTTGAAGAACTGGGTGCATTAAATGTATTAATAAAACACAAGCTAACTGGAAAGAGTCTTTCCAGTCTGTTGGATAAATATGTACTATGTTAAAACTTCTTCCCTATATTTGGTATGCTAGACTTTTGTATGGTTTCTAGAACTTAGTAGAAGTGTTAAGTACTAAATTGTGGTGCTGCTACTAGGGATGTTAGCAAGCACAAGAGTTTTATGCTGTTGAATGGCATTCTTTGTTCCTTATTACTCCACTTTGCTACTCTTTTGCATGACTAAGTTTGCAATTGTGTGCCTCGATGATTTGAACAGTGATGAAGGTGCTATTGTAAGGACTATGTGGGAGTATTCATCTACAGGAACATTTAAATATATATATACACACACCATCTGGTGCAATGAGGTGTATTTCAAAGGCAAAATATTTGCTCTCTAAAGTCTCTCAGAGTTAAGACAATGTTTTTTCTTTGGAAAGGATGGTTTGGCATTTTCTAGAAAGAAATTCTTCCGTTGGAGGAAGGGAAGAAATCTAACTGGTATATGGGTACTTTATAGTCCATCTTTTACCCATGTTTTAAAAAACAACTCTTTGAAAGTACCTATTCAGGAGCTGGAGAGTACTTGAAGAATAACATCATTAAAATTTCATACAAACATAATATCATTTTGCTGTGCCTTCTTGATATTTGTTTATACAACCAGGATCTATGTTAACGCTCGTAGAAAAGTTGAGTTGATTATCCCTTTATATCACCTTTTCAGAGCTTTCCAGCACAGAAGACTCCAATCACGATTCCCCTATGTATTTTTGCATTTACAACTCTGCAGAAAAATGTATATTAAGCTATATGATTATGTTTTTCCTAAATTACTGGTAAAGGTACTATGAAATTGTGTGGGGCCAAGAACAGATGTTCAAAGACCCCTAGTAGCAGCACCTCTAGTGAGCAATGAATATATAACAGTAACTTTTAGAGTTGTCAGCTTAGCATAGTAATGTGCACATTTAGCACATTTAAATGTGCCACTTTAATTCTGTGTAGTGCTATTTTTTTATTAGAACATTGCGTACTTCAACATTAAATGTCTCTCAGATATTTTTTTGTCAATTAAAGCCGAAAGCAAATTTTTTGGGAGAAGACTGAAAAACATGTTTATAAACCAACTTGAATGACATGATACTTTTCTTTCAATTCCTTATTTCTTTGCTCACTTGGCAGCTGCTTGCTGTTTTGCTCAGGATCAAAACCAACCTAATGAGCTGCAACTACAGAATTAATTTGGTTTACCCAAAACCGCGTCCTTTATTAGTCTTCTGGAATTTCCTGCAGTATTCCAAGATTTATTAGAAATCAGCTAATTCTTGTAGAAGAGCTGGATGAGAGGTTTTGCTCATTTTTAAAATCTACCATTTGTAGATGACTGCCTTTCTTTAATTACTCTAGGAATAAAACCCTCACTAAACTATCTGTGTAGGATATCCACATATCTTCTGTTTTTCCAGATATAAACAGAAGTACTTATGAATAATAATTTTATGCATCTTCAGTCAATTTTTTAAAATGCTAATATAGTAAAGGATGTATGCTTCACTGATAGACTCTTTCTTTATTATTGTGCCTCACAATGTGCCGTAGTTGTGCTTTCAAACTATCTTTTACATTTAAGTTTTTATGGAGTGCAATCAAGACTTTTTTTTCTTAAGTTTTTAAAGGACAAGGCCTGCTGTAGCGTAGCTTTCACTTTTCTTTTCATTCAGGGTGCCTTTTTAAGTAAAACAATCTTGTGATAATGGAATTACAGTTTGTAGGGTTTTCTCCCCTTGGTGCAATTAAAAAGTCCAGTTATTTACATTTATGGATGTGTCTTTTTGGGAGTGAGTCGTGTGTGTACACTGCAAATCTAATCCAGCCATGATCAGTTACACCTCCTTTAGAAGTATTTTAGTAATGGCAGCATAAGATAACTAGCATACGTCTGCTAGACTGATGTCACCTTGGATAATTCCTTTTTTTCTCTTTATCATACGTGTTAAATCCTGCTCTTTGATCTAATACGGTACTCTGTAACAAACGTTAATGATTGCTGCTGTCAGATAGGACTTTAATCCATTCCAGGGCCTGATGTCTGATGTGTGAATAATTTGAAGCAGTAACACTTTCTCTCCCCAGCCCTTGCTAGGCATGCTGTTCTTTCTGGCTGGATGTATTTAGAGACTTTAAACACTCTGTTCGTGAATCCTTCCACCAGATTTTGATAATTCTGATTTTTGTCTAATTTGTCGTCAAGTGGAAGCCTTTAAATATTTCTCTTATTTTTGTACGGTTGTCTGGCATTAGCCTAAAGACAACTGATCATTTTGTTTTTCACATCCCTTGATAATTTGATGCATTGTGCAGTGACACCCACAGTATGAGTTCAGCGTTTGATTACCAGCACCTCATTTAACCTCTCTTTGCGTTGCACAGGAAGACTAATACTCTTCCAATTCATACAACTAGTCAGTCATCCAGGAGATTGTGTCCTGCTGAGAGGTGGATTACCTACAGATCAAGCATTTCCAGTTACTCCAAGGCAATGGATAATTTCCTCAAACTGACTTCTTGCAGGCTTTTTTGGCAACCAGGGAGAAGGGAGCCCTTCTTCCTCGCTGGGGCCCAAAATGGTGGCTGCGGCCTTGCCTGTGGTGTCCCTGGGGCAGCCTCTCCTCAGCCCTTCTCCTCAACAAAGCAATTTTTGATTTCTTTATGGATGAGTATAGTTAAGTAATGCAAATACCTATGCTGTTTTTTTCCTTCTTAAATTTATGTTCCTGATATAGCTTATTTCAGTGGAGTGTTTTAGTAACCACACAGCACTCTGACAGGCAGAGGAATACTAACAAAAAATGAACACGTTAAAACTATGTAAAACTTCTACTGTGTATCTGGAACAAAAATGTTTAGTACCTCTGGAAGCAGGATTTGGCCTGTTCTCCAGTATCCATTAAACTCTGATAGCTCCTCCACTCTACGTCATAAATCTGTTGATTATATTTCTTTGAAAAGGAATTACTGCTTCAGCCAGACATTAATCTCTCATCAGATTTTATTATCTATCTTATTTACACCGCTACTTGGATTATAAAGAGCAGTTAAATAGCGTGAATTACCAGTTTGTCAAATTCAAGTTTTCACGGCCTAATAATTTCCAGGGTGAGCAGACTTCTGCTCGGTTTTTCACATTCCTTAGCGAGAAGTTTTATTTTAATTACGCCTTGTAAACAGTGAGGGCAGGGGGACTGACAGAGCCCGACCATTCTGCGCCCTGCTTCTGTCGGGGATAAATTTTTCCAGCCAAGTTACAAACCTCTGGAGACAGAAGTCAGTGCCAGAGGAGATGGTGCCTGACGGGCCGTGGTGGGGCTGCTGCGGCCTGCCCAGCCCGGCCCGGCGCAGAGCCCTAATTACTGCCCGGCTCACGTTCGGGGCGAAGGCGGCGGTGCTGGGGGCCCAGCTCGGTTGCCGGGGCGACGGTGGCCTTGTCAGCCGCAGAGACTATTCCGGTTGTAGTTGGAAGCTGTGTCTGAGTGTTGCAGGGAGTGGGTTTTTAATATGGATTTATAGGTGGAGGTTTATAATGGAATGGAAAAGGTGGTAATACGGCGCACCTGTTGGGAGAGTAAAAATGTCTGTGCTACTTTAACTCCCTGTTAGCTGTGAGTGCTGCCCAGGGTGTGCTGGCCATAGTTGGGCAGCAACAACCCTGAGCTCTGGAAACTAGGGAAATCAGTTTCAAGTTAAGTGGATTGATCTGTGTCCACTTCAGCAACTCTTTAAATTTCTGGATAACATCTGGGGATTTTTTTTTTGAGATTATTAAGTATGCAGAAATGTCTTGGTGTTATTTTACTGAAGAGTTAGCACATCCTGGCAAAGTATCTGGGTTAATGCAGTTTCAGGATCAGCAGATCCTGTGGCTACTCTTTCCCCCATGTTGTTGGTGGGGTTTTTTTGATGGCTTTCAGCCCCCAGGAGAACAAATTAAGTGTTCAAACAATTGTGTGTTTCCCTTCAGCTGCTAAAGTGCAACCTATCAGGAGACAGGGAAGAACAATCTTAGCACTCCTGGCAGTGGTAAAGCTTTTTAAATGCTGAATGTTAAAATCTTATTACTTGTACCTAAACTCGAGTTACCTGTACGCCTGGGAGCCATTGGAAGGAAACACTTTACTTGAGTATTATGGCCATAGAGGCATGCTAAGCTCCCAACGGGCCCTTGGCTATGTTTGACCCTACCTTTGCCTCACCTCCCACCCACTGAGGTTTTTGCTGTGAAGAAGTTCCATGTCCCTGCGTGAAAGCTTTGTTGGAGACTGTTTCTGTTTCTGTCCTGGCAGCAGCCATGGCAGGAGCTTGGCATCTTCTCTGTGCTTGGGGTCAGCTGGAATAATGCATGGTGCCTGCAGTGCCATTTTACAGTAACCTGAAATACTGTTGGGTCAAAATCTGTTGTTGCACTTGGTGCTAGCCTTTGTTGGCTTGTCTTTGAAGTGCCACAAGTGTTGGATATAGCTACGTAATAAAGACATGAAGCTAATGATTATTTTCCATAAAAAAGGGACGTTACTAATTTCTGTGAATGAGAGAAAAGAGCTCACTTTTCCAGTAGTAGTGTTCTCAGTGAGTTCTGAAACACATTTACAGCCCAGTAAAGTTGAAAAAATGGCTTGGGAGAATATTGTACTTATCTGCTTGGGTCATTAAAGATCTTGTCTCTTTCTACTTATGCAATCTCTGGAAATATAGTAGTGAAGTTTTGGTGCAGACTATCTCTGGAGGCAGAACTGAGCTGACACATGAGGCTTTGGAGCAGATCTCTCTTGGAAAACTATCAAACTATCCAACTGTAGGTTGTTGTTTATCTCCAACAGTCAAAAACTGGTATCTTGCACTGCTGTATTTATGTTCAGGTGTCTGTTCCTGCTTCAGTGGTGGCTGTCAAAAAACCCAGCTCCCATGCTGGGAAAATGACTGGAAGGATTTTTCCTAAAGCAGGCACCAAAGCTTTTGCTCATGGGCTGGCTGTCAACAAAATGCTGAGACAACTGGTTGGTATTAGAGTTTCTGTCCTGGAGATCAACTGCATTACGGACACGATGGCAGAATGAGAGCTTAGCACTCTCATCTTCCCCACAAATTGCTGACTTTATGGTTTCTGGTTGTCTATTTTACTGTCTTATAAAATGAGCTTTAAACACCATCAGTTGTTCTTAGTACCTTTGGAGTGTGCTGTATAACACGAAGTGTGTTAGAGCTTTTTAACACTGAACATTTCTGAGGGGAGTTTGTAATGTGTGTAAGAGTCTGCCCTTGTGAATCCAGTCATGGAAATGGGCTGCAACAAACTGTCTTAATGAGGATAAGGTGCACTAATTTAAGATGAGGGCTCTGTAGAGGAATGTATATAACATAGTAATGCTTTTACTACTGTTGTCCTCTATGATGTTACTCAGCTGGAAGTATGCTATTTTCAATAGCTGGAGGGTTTAGCAAAGATGGGGCCCAAATGGAAATAAATAGATATGCATTTAATATCTGTAGATGTTAACATCGTGTCATCTCTGTCTCTTATAGCAATCTCAACAGGTAGTAATCTCAATCTCATTTTTTATGAAACATCCCTTCTACTTTATCTATTGCTTTCATTTACACATCTCAGGCTGTGTAGTTTTGCTAGATTATAAGCATGCTCACGTTATTAATTCCTTGTATTTTGACTGCTCTGAGTAAAACAGAAGAAAGTTTAGGGAAGCAAGAGCATTTAGTGCATATCCCTGACATGGAAGAGGTGTACATAACACCTTCCCAGATGGATGATGATATCTCTGAAACAAAAAGAGAACAACTGCCAGCTACAAGTGAAGAGGCAGAAATTAGAGCAACTGCTGAAAAATCACTGAAATTAAGGACCTGCTCGTTTAGTGTGATTGGAGCATGTAAATATTAACTCTAATGATGACAACACGTAAATTGGAGTGCTAAATAAAATTTCAGCATATGAAACTGAAGTGCCACAACCTGCTTTATTGATAATATTTAAAGTCATCAGCATTTAATTTGCCACACTATTTACATATGCTTTTCTGTAGTTTACTTATAGTGGAATTTCTGTAAGGAAGCCACTGGTCTTCCGGAATTCACGTGTACATAGAAGCAAAACAAAATACATGTGCAAGGTTGTCTAAATTTGGGAGCTACTTAGGATTCTGAAATTCTGTCATTTAACTTGTTCTACAACAGTTTATGGCTTTGCAGAGAAGATTGAATATTCAAGGAAATGAAGATAATTACATGTTAATGCTAAAGATTTGTGACCTAGTCAACTTTCATTTATAAATCAGCAAGGATAGTAAATACAGGCATGTACTGCCACATCGAAACAGATCAGTTTTACAGTAAACTTATAAACTAGGTAAAAGTTAGTTCCTATAAAAAGCTCTTTAACCTCTGCAGGGTTTCAGCTGCAGTGAGCTGATGAATGCAAATGAAGACTGATTTAGGAGCAAGTACCTGGGTTTTTATATCACCAAGCAGGACTTTGGAGTCTTTTGATGGGATGTAAATTTTTCATAAGTGAGCTTTCTACATACAGTATTATAATGCCGGACCACTTTGTTCTGAAAATCGAAGTGTACAGGCAGTAATTTAGGTGACATCTTCAATGTAAGGATTCAGCAAACAAAATAAAGAAATATCCAAATAGTGATTCAACAATGAGAACATTTCTTACGTCATTCAAAGAGCAATGTGTTTCAGATAGTTGTATGCTTTGCTTTGGCAGAAGTCTTTGTGTGTTTTATATGGCTTCTAGATCACAAACACTGGTATTGAAGGAAACCATGAATCTTAAATGGCATGAGTTAACTTTTCCACAGGTATTTTCCTCATTAACATGCTATTGCATAAGTAGATGATGAGCAGGTATATATATGAGATTGTCTGTCATGATTAGAGGCCCTCAGTAATCTTTGTCATATAAAAATCTTTTTTTCTCATTTTTAAGATTTAAAACCAGCAAAATTATTTTACAGGATCCCAGAAGGAAAAGAACAATGTTGGTCCAGGTCGACTTGATGATGATACACTGTCAGGATGCTTAAGAGTCCTGTGTGCTGCCCGAATAGCAGGGTTTCCGGCAGAGGCAGTGTAGCAGAGCAGTTCATCCTGACGGATGACGAGGTTTGCTTACATTAGTTCATGATTTAATAAGACAGGCAGAATTGCAGGGACCTTCTGTCCTTTTGTCAAAGCCCTTGTACAAAAGGAACTTTTTACAGGGAAGAAAGGGTTTCTTGAGAATTCATAATTAAACGTCAGGCTGTGGAGTGGGCAGAGTTATACAAAATGTAAATGAAAACTTGGTGCAAAAAGAACTAAGAAAGGATTTTTATAGTCTGTTGAAGCAACCTCGTGCTATTGACAAAGTATGTGCATAACCCTGTCATTTTGCAAATATGTATTCACTTGCCACACTGTTAAATGACTTTATAATACTGTATATCAAACAAACTCAATAATAATTGTTTTTATAATTAGTAGAAATAAATTTTTCTTCTTCAAGAACAAGGTGTTAAAAATCTTCCAGCATCATGGCAAACAATAGGAATTCCTTGACTTCTCCCATTCTGATACTGAAAACTTCAAAAACTGCTCAGAGGTTTTTCATGAACAGGTGCTCTCTTCTGCAGTAGAGAAGCACTTTTATTGCTAAATTAACCCATTCTCTTAAATACCTAGTGGAAGTGTGGGACAAACCAAGACAAGTCACAGACCTGTTTGATCTTTGAGGAAGTGGGAAGAGCTTTGGGCAATTCAGAATGAGATTAGATTTTGGGCTCACAGGTACTGAGTAATGGATGTGGAAAATAATGTAAGAGACTTTGGGGGTTATCTCTGTTTTCTTTCTTGAACAAAAGCAGTGGTTACTACAACATGTTTCTCTACTAGTGAAACAGGTCTCTCCTCCCAAAAAAAAACCAAACACAAAAAAGTCCCAAAAACAAAGACCATGTCAAAAACCCTCATACAGTTCAAACAAGTTGAAAGTTGTGATCAGACTGGTAGTGTTGATCCTTGGTGCTGACTGCAGATGGTGAGAGAAAGTGGAGTTTTTCACCTTTACAGTGTAGCTACGTGTCACTGCTGCATACCTGAAAACTCATCAGAGAAATTGATTGGGAGGAAGGATGTTGGAAATGCATTATTCTAAACATGAGAAGAGCATAGGAGAAAAGAAAGGAACTAAAGGAGGAAGAAGATGAGAAGGCATTTAGGAGAGTTGGCAACTGCAAGAAATGCAAAGTTAAAGTAGTAAAACTGGGTGGGAAATAAAAAATAAAGTGGGACTAGAAAAAATGAGAGGTAAGTGCAATAAGAAAGGAAAAGGAAGTCTATAATACACAAAAGAGGGAATTTAATTAAAAGTAAGTTGAAAAAACAGGAAAGTTGAAGAAGAATTAAGTGCTCCATGTAGAATCCCCCAAGTCCAACACAGAGCCACATGCTATTTGCAGAGGTTTTTATCTCATTGTAACGGTCTTCAAACATTAATATGCTTTCCTAAAAGCTGATGACTTCTGTGGTCCCCTTTTTGGGCTCAAGGGGATGTGCTCTGCCTGAGCTTGTGTGGAGGATTTGTAGAGTACCTGTGTGACTTGTGACTGTAGGTTAGTGGCAGTCATTGTATGGCCTATGTCTTAGTCCCTGAAGGTGTCAATATATAGTTGGGATTTGCATCTGTAACGAGTGGCTGGAGGGCTGAAGAAGATAGACATTGAAAAAGTCTATAAAACTACTGGATCATCCATTTCTGTGCTGATACAGAGTAGTTTCCTGCAATAAATCTTGTTAGAAAATAACTTGAAATGTTAATTTAGCCATATATCTTCCAGTAATTTAAAACCTAAAACCACTACAGCGGGCTCTGAATAGCTTCTTATTCAGTGGAAAGTAAATAGCTGCTTTTCTTGTGTATCTTCGGCATTTCAGCTTCTGCTGCTTGGAGCAGCTGAATGGCCTGAGACTTGGTTAATTTAAAAGGTGTAAAAAAAAAAAAAAATCTCTGTAGAAAAAGTGCTCTTTGTGGAATATTTAGCTTGGAAAAGCTTGCCTGGCTATGATGGGATGTAAATAAATCTTTACTTAAAATGCAAGAAAGATATTTAGAATGAGACACATTAAAATACTTAGAATTAGAGAAGACCTTACCAACTGTTACCAAAACAATATGCTTGTTCTTGTCATGGCACTATGCAGAGGTACAGTGCAGGACTGATTAGAGCTGTAAACCTGGATTGTGTCCTTTGGGACAGCACATGACCCAGTGTTAATTGGCAAGGCTGGATTTAATAATTCTGTTTTTGGTGTATTTTTTGAGTGCTTATCTTATGCACGGCTTTGGAAAGTGACATGTTAGCAAGTAATAAACTCTACTTCAGTACTAGAATGTTGACAGCTTCTTTTGGGTCTAAATTTTTTCTAGTTTCTGTATTTGTTGATGTTAATATCTAAATCATATCAGCTAATGAGAATAGGCTGGATAAACAGAGTAGACAAGGTCTGGTGTAACCATTGAAGAAAAATGCTTAATTTTTTTCTCATTTTAAGCCTATTCAGTTAAACCATATTATTTTGTCATGCTGTCTCCTTTGCCATTTTTCACGTTAAAATTGGTATAGTTTTTTGTATGTGGACTTCAGTTAAATTTGAGTATATCTAGCATTTCAGTACTTTCTTTCACTTTCTTCAAAAGCTGATCCAATGTATGTTCAACAGTAGGAAGAAACTTGTGGTCATTTTCCTTATGCCACAAGTTGTCTAAGGTTAATATATTTTATTTCATCAGAAACTATCCAGTGCTCGTAAGACCTACCACAGTAAAATAAGCTGGTCAAATTTATTTCTATGTATGGCTGAACATGAAGTCCATGTTACAGATCCTTTCATAAGTGAAAAGGCAATGGTAATAGCCTGCACCAAATTGGGAAGTTTTATCAGATCTTCCTTCCATCTCTGTTCTGCCAGTCTTTCTAAAAACCGATCTAAAGGTCACCCAAGTCAATGAAAAAACTCCTATTGACTTCAGTAGGCTTGGTTCACTCCCTAAATGCCAGTGAATAAATGTGGGCTTTGCAAGATGCCTGGAGAATTAAAAAAAAATCCTGGGAAAGATGAAAATACGTTGCAAAATCTTTCTTGGCAGCACAGTCCCTTGAGTTCAATTCCCATTTATATCAAAGGAGCTCCAACCCTGCTTTCTCAGTTAACCCTCTGTAGTTTTTCTCATTGCAGCTGGAAAGATGATTGACAGAAACAATCAAGAAGTGTTCGTCCCCTACCTTCATTTTGGTTTAGCTATGAACTAAAAGCAATAGGGGATTTACACTCATGACCTTTGATTATTGCATAGTGTAATGTAAAAACCCAGCTAACGGGCACGAGCCAGAGTTCGGTGGAAGGAAAGACGTGGAGTTTTCCCTTACTCTTGTTCATGTTTCCTTATCTTTATTTACACCATAAAGTATATTTGTTAGTAGTGACTTTTGTCTGGTTCTTCTTTTTCTTTTGACAGAACTAGTCTGCATTTGCAATATTCTAGATCACACATAGCTTTCCAAAAGTAGAGGTTACCAGTGGATTTCCAAGTACCTCTCCCTTTAAGAGCTTTTACTATCTCCTTTCCAGCCTGTAACATAATTTTTTTTCTGTTCAAGTTTAGCTTCAAAGGTGCTTCCTGTGAGCACTGAACTTGTGGGAAAAATTACCTCTACTACTAGTTTTTCACAGAATAAACTTTCACTCCTTCAACACGTCACAAATGTATGTTGAAACCAACACCCACTGTTACCTGGGAAGCTTTAAGCAGTAGCTGACTGCAGAACACCATATTTACTCAAGAACTTGTTGCAAAGTGATAACGGATATGAGTGATGATTGGTGCCTAACGCAACAGGAGTTACTGGTGGGACTTGTGCTGGGATAAGGGAAGTTTCCTGACAGACCGTGTGTTTGGAGCTACTGAAGGGTGGGCTGTTCAGGGTGCAGGGACAAGTCACTGTACACTCAGCAGAATAGTGATATTATCATGTTCTCCTGTATTTTATGCACCACTGGTAAGATCAGATATATGCATTACTGTGAAGTTTATTTCTAATAACAATTAATTACCCTATATAAATGTTACATCTCTAAGAAACCTCACCAGCCTGTTATGCTTATTTAGAGCCTCACATAACAACCTGTTTGATTTTTGGAAATCTTTCTTCCTTTTGTACTAGTTTCAGATAGTTTATCAGCATAGAAGTATTTTTGTAGAACTAATGTTAGCAGCTCTTGTAAATGATACCTTTGCAAAAGAATAAGGTTGAATTTTGTGTTGAACAACTTAAAGGAAAATAAAACACTTGTGGGTGTGACACTTATGGAATCATTTAAGTTGGAAAAGACCTTTAAGACTGAGCCCAGTGGTTAATCTAGCACTTCCAAGTCTTCTGCTAAACCACATCCCTAAATGCTACATCTATGTTTTTTAAATACCTCTGGGGTGGTGATGCCACCACTTCACTGGGAAGCCTGTTCCAGTGCCCAATAAACCTTGCTTGATGGGCTGAGGGACTTGTTAAAATAATCCTGCAACAAAATGATTGCAGGCTGTTTGGATTCCATTGCAGCATTTGTGGTATCTGAGAAAACTTCCTGCTTGTAGATACACTGTTTGCTAATTGAGATTGCACATGCTGTAATGCATAGATAATTCAGAAGGCTAACACTGGAGAGAGAAAGCTCAGTTTTGAATCTTGCTTTTCTGGTCTGATTGTGAAACCACTGACAGGTCAGAATTCATGGGAGGGTTGGGAGGACATCACAGCTTTATTTGGCAGTTTAATGTATTCCCCAAATGTCAGCTCCTCACCACTGTGTAATGGATGAGTTTGTTCCCTCTTGCTGTTTGCTCTTATCTTGAGGACTCATCATCCTTAACTGAGTTGTCTCTATTCAAGAATACCCGACCATGTGTTTAGAAATTCCCTTTGCCTCTGTGGTGATTCAGGCTGTTCGGGAGAGTTTGTGTAATACTGCTGTGCAATTCAGATGCTCCCTGAGGTTGCTGGGCTTGGACAATTTGAAGTGGTGAGCTTTGCTGTAGTCTCAGTAATGATAACTGTTTAAAAAAAAAAATACAGTTTTGGATCAAATCTCAGTTGCATCAGCTAAACGCTTTACTGGAAGCCTGTATTTTATATGTTCCATGCTATCCTGTTATACAGGGATTCTTCTACTATTCTCCCTGAAAATATTTCCTTCTAAAAGAATATTTAGCAGTATGAATAATATGCATCAAATCTGGGAGTATTCTCCCATTCTGACACAGGAGCATGTGGTTATGCAGTATATGCTCTCTTTTTAGAGGGGCTGTTTATTTTGTTCTTAAATACATTTGATCTCACGTGTGTCTAGAGACCTAGTGGCTTAGGGCTATTATACATTTGGAGTCTTATGATGGTCACTAGGCCATTTGCAGGTTTCTTTTAGTCTGGCAGCTTTCAGTGGTTTCACAGATGAAATGTGGTACTAGTAATCTGTTTCATCAGATACTTTATTTTTGGTTCGTAGTCTACACAAGGTGGAGGTACCCTGAGTAACACAGGGACTTTTAGTGAGGACATCTAAATTTAGCATTTGTAAATGATTCATAAAATTAGAAAGACACAACTGCTGTTTAATTTTCTACTTTAGCAGTGGACTCCAGCTGCAGTGGAATAAAAGAGGTTGGTTGGAGTTGAGGGAGCTAGATTAACATTACTGAGATATAAAGCAAATAGCTAGAATTCAGTATTCTTTTTCCCCTGAATAAAGAATGACAGTTTAGATAGACATGTATGGAAGCATAGGTAACAGCAGAGTACCATGTTTCTATATATTTTGTAATTGTTGTGTATTGTGTTTTTATGAGGGCTAAGGGGTTGAAATTACAGTTATGACCAGAAACAGAGATGGGTATACAGCAGTGGAAAAAGCCTTTTAAATGACTATTAAATACATGACCTTTTGAGGAAAAAAAAGGCATTTCTAGTGTCTGTAGAAAAGAAAGAAACACCTTCAAGTCATTGTATTCTATGCAAGGTTTGTGAACTTTTGCATAGAATAAATACAAGTATAGGTAAATAGATAAATCCAATGTGCTTTCATGCTGCTTTCATTTTTTAAAAGTGAGTCTATGATGTTAGAACAACTGATTAGTAATGTGTATAAACTTCACTGCAAGACCCATAATAATAATTTTTAATTAGAATGTATTAGGTGCGACTCAGAATTTAGCTGGAGAATATCGAATTATTTCTTACTGTATAAACTGCTTTTCATAGTTTGCTTCCTATGAAACGATTGTATATACGTTTATGGAAAATCAAAGCAGTCCAGTCTAGTTGCTGCTGGCATTTTCTGGTGGGGAAAACACCTAAAGTGTTAAAAGGAAAAATACCTAAGGAGTTTAAAACCGGAACAGACTGTATAACTTCGTTATAGCACGAGATATTTAGGATCAAAAATGACATTGTATGCATGTTTTGTTCTCATATTAATTCAGATGGTGAGGGGTACTCTACCTTCAATTCAAATACAACTTGACATGCAGTTCATTTGCTCTCTGGGTTAGATTTATATGGAAAATACTGAAAGCATCAGTTCACTTGCTGATTATCTTTAAATGGCTTTAGACTATGTATATACAGCACTTTAGTTCATTGAACTCTTGTCAGCACAAACATAATATATAAGACAATTGCTTCACTAGCATTTAATTATTACAATTATAACCTTATTATGTTGAGTCAGCTTTTTGTTCCTTGCAGTTCATAAAGACTGTTCAAGATTTGTTTATTTTTTTCCTATGGCAGTGAAAGCATCGCCTTATTTAAGAAAAGCAAGAAGCAAAGAGCATATAAAATATGCAGAGAAAAAGCCATTGAAAAATTTTAGTGATGTGGTAAAATGAAATGAGGGCTCATTTACTTCTGCATAGCTTTTCAAAGCTTGACTCTGTATTTAGGATTTGTGACTGCTATCAATTTAACATAACTTCCCTGTTATAGTCTTAACGAAAAAAAAGATCACTGGTGGAATATTTTAGGAAATGAAAGCTCCTGGTTTTAGTTCATTGCTTTATTTCTTTTCTGTTCCCTTCTTTTCCTTGTAAACTCAGGAAGTTACTTTGGCTGTGCTGGGCCATGATTTTTTCTTTCTGCTGATGTAGTAGGGAAGAGAAGAGGAATTTTTCTGAAGTGTCCTTTCAGTAACAGCTGAGTTGAAGTTGGAAAGATATTTTTTTTTTGTTTAATTCAGTGATATGAAGTTCTACCAAATTACAGTGGTTTTGGTACACTTACCTTTGTTTTTCAACTAGTTTGCCAGGCCTGTTAAAAGATACTACTTCTGTAAACCTTGATTTTTTTTTTTTTTTTCTGATAATGACAGTGATAGCATCCTTTGTTTTCAGTGAGTGTCTAAAAGTGTTAGATAATTGAGAGATTGCTGAAATTTCAAATTTATTCTCTCATATGTAGAGATAGTCTGTGGTTTCAGGGTTGAAGTGGTTTAAATCAGCCTTAGTGACAATGGTTAACAGTGTTCCAACGCTGTTCCAACAGTTTCTGGTTACTGGGTCATCTCTGCGCTTGTTCCTAATGCTGCATTATGCAGTCTGGGGCACTAAACCTCTGAAGTCTACCCAGATACAACATGAAATTAATGTTCCTTGATCAAAGCTGGAGGGAAAAAGCTGGAAAGAAGAGTAATAATATTTCCATACAATATATTACAGGTTAGCTCAAACTGTTCTACCAGTATATACTGAACAAAATAAATCCTTGTCAGGTATTTCACATCAAAAGTCAGAAACATGAATTGAGAGAGTTGTACCATTTATTTCCTTTTTTTTTTTCCAGGTCTTGAGTCAGCTGAAGCATCTGAGCTAAAATGTTATCATTTAATCACAAATATCCTGACCAGTTCACATCACATATGCTTCAAATGTGACCTTTTAGAAGTCAAATGAATACATCTTAAAAAAAAAAAAAAGACAATGAAGTAGCGTGGCAAATCCAGATGGTCTGTCATGATCATATTACCTGATCACTTTACGGGAAGAGATGAATTTCTGGCAGGAACACATCACACATGTCACTCTGCAAGCTTTGGTAGAGGCACAGCCTCGGGTTAGATGTTCTGTCAGTCAGGTAGCGGAGGTAAAACAAGTAGCTGGCACACAGATGTAGAGGCATCAGGAAGAAGTGTCTTGTGCATATGTGTATGACACATGCAGACTCACATGTATGCCTGTAGTGTTATTTTTAACAAGTTTGGCTCATTTCCCCTACAACTAAGGCAGTGGAAAATAATCTGAGTATGTTCCTGACATTAAACATTTGCACATGGTTTTATAGAAATAGGATAGAATAGTAAGCAAGAGCAGTAATGAGCTTATATATTTATCCTATATGAATAAAAGGATGAGTGTCACAATTGATTTGTCATTTTTCCCTGTTTTGAGTAAAGGAGCTTGTACCATCAGGTACCTTTATTCTGGCTGTTTTTATGCTCTAGGATGTAAAATATCCCAGAGAGTACTTTTCCAGGAGGGTTACTGCACAGTTGTGGTCATGTCACATAATATAGTGGATCCCACTGAAGGTGGATGGGCAAGCTATAAACCTGCTTGCTCTGGTGAATCTTTCTAACTTGCAGCACTGTGGTGGCACTGTATGAAGCGAGTAGAAGAAGGTAGATCGATGTAACTTTACCTTTCTGAAGTTTTCACCTGATTTTGTGCTAAAAGTTGTTCCAAATATGATTTAACCTTTAACTTATGTGTCATGGTTCCAGAGTATGGAATGCTTGACTTCACAGGTTTGCTGGTTTTTATGTGGCAGTGCAAGTATTCTGAGACAATTAGGTAACTAATTTTAGGCAGAATCCTTGGTGTGCCTTAACGTGAAATGGGAAACATGGGTTTCAAAAACATTTTATCATTAATCAGATCAGTAGCATTCTGTGTTTTAAATGTAAAAGAGTGAAGATGATTTTTCACTTACTGTAAATGAATGTGGTTAGAATCCTGTATCCTGTTAATAGCTTGGTACTGTATCTGTTCCTTTTGTGGGTATTAGTAGTGCTATTCACCAGAGTTTAAAGCCCACAATAAAAGGTTTTAGCACTTTATTTGAATAAGAGTCTCATGTTGACTTCTGCTTCCCTCTTTGCTGTAGCAGCCTGTACAATAGTCTTAGTGCACATTATCATTATAACAAGCAACATGAATCAATGCTACTGATTAATGTGATATTGCATCTTAATGAGCCATGTTCCTGTATCATGTAGAAGGCTATATCCTTGAGACATATTTAAATAAATAACATGAAGAAGAAAGAAGCCTTCAAATAACTAAATGGTTTTAACTTAAGTCCATAAAATCAATGAAAACGAAAGCTAAAGCTCTTGCTTATCTATTAATTCAGCACTATGCTTTCTCCAGGTCAGTGTTACAGCACACATGGGACAAAGTATCCTTGAATGATTTTGTACAAGATTACTGCAATAGCCAGACACAGGGAGATAAGGTAAAGATAGACTGATCGGCTTAACCCTGAAATGGCCTGGTTTCATGGGTTTATTTCAAACCCCTCACGTTGTGTGATTCTTGTGTGTGTTAAATCACTGCTATATAAACCTTTGCTTATGTGGCCATCTAATTTGTAAAGAAGGCAAACTTCTAAGCTGAGAAGCAGCTTTTGATCTTTTTGAGTCCCAGTATGAAAGGGAAAAATATGGGCCAAACTGTGACCCATACAGTATAAGCAGAGGCTTAAATTTTACTTATAGAAGCACTTGTGTCTTTCAGTCTGCTTCTGTCTGGTTTTGGCTTTTCACATATCTTCACTGCAGAAACTGTGTTTACCAGGCAATGACAACATAAACCGCCATGCTGATCCATGTTACATCCCCATATTTCAGACTATATAGCTTTTAAATTTAATTTCTCTGTACTCTTTTTTTTTTTCCTAATGATTTCCCTTCTCTGTCATCTTCTCTTCCACCTTCAAGGTACTAAGTTACATAAGTGAATTTTACTTTATTGTTATATTTGTGGTCACTGTGAACTCCTCTGGTGTGAACACAAAATGAAGTCCTCTGTGGAAATAGCCCTGTCTTCTGTAATCATAAGTGTCATCTTTGAGGATGACAGCTTCAAAGTTTCCAGGGAACATTGTTCTCATGGGACGTTAGTGATGTGAACAGGGGTGCTCCCACAGGTATTTTAAATCCGTTCCTTAGAGGCTTTTGAAATGTAACAGCAAGACCTTGAATTTGACCAAATATTCTATGGGGAATCTGTGCAGAGAAGGAAAGAGGGATGGCACATTGTTAGCTGTTGATATGACTAAGGAATTAAATGGATGTATTTCGAATTAACTGAAACTTTTCATTCACAAGCAAAAAGAGAAAGCATGATTTAGTCAAGGGATCACAGGCATCAAGGTACCACTGATTTCTTAGTAGAGCCATGCCCACCCCTTCAATATTTAGTTTCACTGCAAAGATGATAATTTTGGAATGAAACTTACCTTGAGCTTTGGTTGGTGGGTGCACATTGCCTCAGGGAGCCCTGTGGTATGGGAGCTTTTTGGTAAGATGTTAGATTTCTGCTTCTTGTCATCTCAATAGATTTTTAGATTCTTTGTACTATTAGAGCTTTTTGTTAAATATTAGTTTAGGTTATTTGTTTCTTTTTCCCAGTCAATTGTGATTTCTAGGTAATTTATTGTGAGGCTCATACTCAGTGGCCCTGGTCTTTATGTAAAAAGTATGCTAGAGAGAAATAAGTCTCTGTAGATGAAGTTATATATTTCTTAAATATTTTATAAAAAACACATGATTAAGAATTCATGGTAAGGTCTGGGGAAAAAAAGAACCAATTGAATAGAAATGAGTATGACTGGCAATTTAATACTAGCAGGAAATAAAGATTCCTCTAGTAAAATTTGTGTCATGAACTTGAATCTCTAGCCACAGTAATTGCAAATGAACTATTTTTATTCTGGACAACTAATTCACGGAATAGGTACTTTTTCACTGTACAAATGTTGTATTGTTTCTTTTATAATCTCAGGTATCTGCCTCGGAAACACCTCTGGGCAGTTGAAAAGTGTTATATGGCATCCAATTGGTAATAGTAACAATTTAAGTGATTCAGTAGGAGGTGTATGGGTTCTGTAATCTAGCAAACCAGCTGGCCTTTAGAAATTCTTAGTTTCAGTTAGGAAGTGGCACACATTTGTTTCCCCTGTGAGTCTGGTCTACCTTGAAAGAAGTCTTCTGAATGGGAGTTTTGGTGATTGGCCTTTATGTGAATTCCTGCTTCAGCAGCTACATTGAAAAGCCACCCTTGAACATTCTTCTCCTTTTCTGTCTCAGTGCTAGTGCTGTCAGCACTTGTTTGTGTCCATAGGATTTGAGATGTCACCTTCACAGTTCATAGTGACCTGCTAAGCTGAGGTGGTCTACTCTTCTTTATCAGAGAAGCACAGGAGAATTTGTCTTTTGGAGAAATGTTGAATAGCTGTGAGAGGATTACTTTTACCTGAGAGATTTGGCATGTCTCAGTGCAAAGCATGTGGATTAATATTTCACAGTAAGCAGCGCTGTTGTGTTACACTGCTCCTAAAAGGATCAACAGGAATGCTGGACTAGCCCACACCTGAGTTAGGAGTTTCACTGTGTGGATGGGAAATTGGGTACAGAGAACATGCGGGCAAGATTCCTCTTTAAGGCAGTGAAGAAAAATCCCTTAATGATGATGGACTGGATAAATGGAAATTGACTAAGTATAGAGCTAGATTTGTGTTTTGCTGGTTGAGGAATAGCTTCATTGGAATTGATTTTATATAAACTCAATAGGTTAAAACCAGAACAAATGAGAGGGGTCGGAATTTACAGTTAGAGTAGTTTTTTAGATGACCAGTATTAGTGACCCATTAACATTTTTGACTTTATGAAAGCTTCAGCATTTGCTTTCTGACAAAGATATAAAAATCTAATCTAAACATGCTATGATATTACCAGGAGTTACAGAAAAAACAAGCAAATTTGATGAAGTTAAAAGAATAAACATTTATTTTTTGAGAAATATATATCACTGTAATATATATAAAAATATATATATTTCTAAAATCATTCACAAGATGCATAACATAGACCTATCTTTCCAAAACCCTTAGGAAGGACTTTCAAATCAGCTTAAAGGGTAAGATTTAAAAAAAAAGTAAATGACCATACAGCACTGGGATCCCCACAGGATTTTTTTGTTTGAAGATGATTTACTATCTGTAATGATGAATCGAAAGTTAATCATCAATTGCCAGGATAAAGTGTTCTGAACTGCAATGATAAAGACCTGGATTTAATTCCCAATATCTTGATTCCTTTTCTTACCTGTCCGTACTTACCCTTTCCAGGAACATTTCAGACAATTCTTGTCTATACTCTTGCAGTAGTAGCATAAAGCTGTTTAGGACTGGGTCTTCAAAAGAGAGAGTAGCACACACAGATTAGTCACCAAAGCTTCCCAAAGGGGACAGGCAACAACAAAATGCAGGACTAAAATATGAAGTTTGATATTTGGGTGGTACCAAAACTGGGAGATAAAGATTAAAGAACACTCTATTGACATAGTAGTAAAATGTAATTGACCCCAACTAGGACAGCATCCTGTCTGCTGCAGACAGAATGATACTCAGATTAAAAACAAGCAAGGAGAACCACAGCAGCAGGATGGCTAAGCAGCTACAGGACATAACATTTGTAAATAAATTTTTCTATAAACTGGAGATATTTTTTTTTTAACTTGAAGCATTAAAATAAAAATAACCCAAGAACTGCAAGATGGTTTAAAGATGCCAGCACACTTCATATGGGTTTTACCCTTAGGAGGCCTCAGTGTTTTCTGCAGTATTTGAAACTAGTATCCAAGCTCATGATTACAGCCCTGAATTAGAGGCAAGGATGCCTTGACAGGATATGGGAAGTAAAGGGCAGTCACTGCTTTTGGATGCATCCCTTTTTCCACATAGTTTCCAGTAAAACTCAGGGTTTTGTTTATTTTTTTTACTGAGGTGGCATATAGTGACACACAAACATTACAATAGCTTTTTCTCAGCAAGCCTTGTAATACACTATTCAGCCAGTTAGCAGTGGAAAAATAAAGGCTCTCTTATTTCAGGCCTTACCAAAAGAATGCGAGTACTAACAGAGGGACCAAAGTGTGAGATACTGAGGGCACATCTGAATGAGAAAGTGTCCCTTGTGCAGTATGATCCATACCATGTACACACTTTAATACAGTGCAGGCCTAGCTTTGCTCAGATAGTTGTGCTTCCTACAGAGATACTTCTTTGTATAGCTGATATATGAAGTTATGTTTTTGTAGCTGGGAAGGTCCTCCATAGGCTCCTCAAAATGAAAGATAGAAATGACCTGTGAGACCACATGTACAAGACAAACACACATAATACTTTCCCTAGTGGAAGGCCGTTAGGTGATGATGAGGCCATTCTGTGCTTTGTCTTAGCCAAAGAGCTTATAATTCCAAGTAGGATATTGCTGTAGTATGTCATAGTTAAATGTATCTTAGAAGGGACAAAAGCAAAAAAGCACAAAACCCATGTTTAATTTATCTCTGCAGGTAAGTCAGCATTGGTTGTATTCTCATTACACCTGCCTTAAGCCTACAGGACAGGGCTCAGCAGGGATGTTAAGGGTGCAGCTCTTAAATGCTCACCACATGTACAGGAGCAGATGTCGTCTGTGGTGTATTGTGCAATGGCTGGTTTTATTTGTGCAGAGTGACATTACTCTATGCTGAGTAGTTATGACTAAATCCAAGTGGGAAAACATTATTATGAACTCTGAAGGGAGATGAAGAAGTATAAGTTGCATTTGGATGTTTACCTTTGTGGTGTTGTATCAATTTCCTCTTTGGGGAGTAGAAAAAGAAACGTAGTCTTTTCAGTATTTCCACTATTGTAAAAAGAATCAAATCCACACAGAGGAAGAAAACAATTAACACCAGAAAAAAGATAAAAGGTGTCCACTTCTCTTGGATGTAAAAAACCCCTAGTATTGCTTTGAGAGTTTTTATAATAGGGAGGTTAAATTATGAGGCTTCATAAGAAGCCATTTAGACTATCATTTCTTGCTGAGGTCTGTCATGTGTTTCTGTGTTAATCATGAAGTAACTTTTTCTCAAGGTCAGGAAAAATGCAGAAAATGTCAAAGCTCAGTGTAAATGACTGGGAAAAAAGTTAATTCTGTTTCTTGGAAGGAAAGGGCTTAGCAGAAACAGGAATAAGAAAAAATACCCTATGTAATAGCAGTAGCCTTAAGATACTGATACAGTAAATTAGAGAAAGGGATGTTGAATGCTTCTCTTAGAAACAAAGCTGTTAAAAGCTGATTGCTAATAACTAGACTATGCCCACTTTTTTTCCAAAATTGTGTAGAAATAAACAGCATACTATTAACCAGCTTAAATCTTGGGGTTAGTTTATTTTTTTTGCAAATAACACAAATGTTGAACTAAATTTAGGCACCTAACTTTTCAGTGCTCAGAGTGTGTACAGACTTGGTAAAGAGTAATGTACAATGAGATGAGAAATTGTTAAACAGCTTCCACCACACTTTGTATGTGACCTCAAGCAAACCATTTCATCACTCACTTGTTTTCCATTCTCTCAAATGGAAATACAAAAACATTTGTACTTCACAGGTGAGTTGTGATTGTAAATTCATTCACTTATAATAAATACTCAGATACACTCAAGTGTTGAAGGACAGTAATAAACACAACAGTGTGGTTCCACAGGCAGTGGAAACAGTGCTTAACTCCCTTCTGTGCCTCTGAAAATGTCTCCAGTTGGTTCTAGCTCAGATCTCGGAAGACCCTGAATCTATATAATCCTATAAATTGCAATTAATGTTAAATGTGCACAGTAGTTGAACTTTTGACTTTCTTTTCCCTCTGTTCAGCCTTGAAAAGCTGCACAAAGCTGCTGTTTCTGACCGTGCTGTGGGAGAATTATGCCTAAGTCATCTTATCTTAAGCCTAGGTTCAGTCTTCAGATACATTGTTTCTGCAGTAGATTCTCCTGGCTTTCCACTAATATCATATGATGACTGTATGTTAGATTTTAATCTCAAACAGTACACTGGCATATCTGTTTATTTTCTCATCTCTGTTACATACCTGTTCAGTTTCCCGTTTCCTGAAGACTAGAAATTAATTTTAGCATAGTTGTATCATGTCTTACATTCACAGAACCTGACTCATTTCAGTTGCCATCTGTTGTATATTTTGAATCTTTGCATTGTGCTTCCTATAATCTGATAGTGAGAAATGTACACATTACTCCCAGTACTATTTCATTTTAGCAGAGGGGCCTGTTAGTAATGTTAACTCTCCTGCCCTCTTAGAAAGTGACTGTAGTGTGCTTGTCTTCAAATTTCATATAGAGAGTTTTTTCCACCTAGGCATGCATAGACTTTATAACATGATATTGATTATGGCATTGTTTCAATGTGTATTTCCTAACTTAGAATGATGAATCTCCATGTGCAGAGCTCAATATTTTTGAGTAAAGTTTTTTATTTATAAATAAATGCAAGCTTTAAAAAAACCCCACCTGGTTTGTTGCAATACTGCGTGTACTATATTTGCGAAGACTGTAAAATATTCAGAGTAACGGGTTGTGCTCTTGCAAATGTGGAATTTTGCCATTTCCTTGTGCAGCAGTAGAGCAGTGCAACTTCTGTTACCCAGAAGCCTTAGCTGTACAAAGACATCTGTATTGGTATTCCAGTCCAGTTGATCTTTTTTGTATGGGTGATGTTGCTAGGAACAGGACTAGTTGTTGTTTTTAAATAGTAGAAAGGATTCCAGATTCAGTCCTACACTTATTGCCTATGTTGTTCATCCCAATAACATTTTGAAAAATGATAATACATCAACATGTATGTGGTGAAGAATCATTTTGCTGTATTAAGCACCTGATATGTAGTTGCCATAGCTTTGTCTATTATAATCTGAATTGTTATAAATCCAGTTCACTGTTTCAGTGCATGAATCTCTAGAAGTCCTGGAAATCTCTTTTTAATATATATAATTTCAAAAAAAGGAAAGGAGCTTGTAGAATCCTACCCAGCCACTCCAGTAACTTTTAGCCTGAAGGAGGTAAGAGTTTTACACTAAATCAAATGCTGTATAAAGGACATCACAGCCTTAGTCTTACTCTTAACAAAGAGAATAGGAAAATCCCATTTTGACTGTACTCATCCCTCTGTTGGAATAACTGTTGGAAACATGCAGCAAAAAGCAGTCAATCCTTTTTCCTCTTGTAGACAACCCTAACCACTGCCTAAGGAAAGGATAAGCTACATCCAGTAGCACTCTCCTCTTATTTCCATTTCTTCTTCCATCCTTCCTTTCTGACCCTCCATTAATCCCTTTCATCCGCTGAAGCCAAAGGAAAGCTACATCCTAAAGATACTCTTATCCCTTAACTCTTGCAAAAATAACATGCTGCAACTGCTTCTGAAAAATGCTTTTAGATATGTGCAAGTGCCTGTGATACTTCCAAAAAGATCTCAGACATCTAAGTGTTGTGTGAGCTACTTATTTTTAATAGCAAAATATTGACCTAGGATTGGTGCGTGTTCAGACAACACAGCAGAACAGAAACTCATCCTTTTTCAAAGGACTGCCAAAGACTTAGGAACCCCATGAATTCCATGTAGGCTTGTAAAGTAGGGCATAACTGCAACTTTCATACTGGGGGCCTTGTCCTGGCTTCCTGGCTTCTTCATTTTCAGATGAGACTGTGTTTATATTCCTTGCAGGGCATTTCACCTAATTGTGGAGCTGTGATCTGCTACAATGGATCTAGCCTTGTAAATACTCCCCCTTATAAACTAGCGACTATGTTAAAATATAGGGGGGTTATGTAACAACTGGCTGCCTCAGTTTTAAACAACAATCATCCCCCCTAAAATTCTATCGGTCACGGGTATTGACAAGTAAGGAGTCAATTTGTATCACATTTGTAATAATAATGTGGTTTCTAATGCTTTTTTAAAAAAAACCCCAACAGATTTCAAATGCTGCTGGAGTAACTTTGGTTTCCCTTTTACAGGTGCTAATTAACCTTTGACTAACTTACCTATTAGTCCATATAGGAATTTCTAATGCACTAACTGGGATGATTCTAGTCTCATAGTAAGCTCTTTTGTATGTAAACTCACACTATCATACTGTTGAAAGAAGGAAGGAGGGACAAATTTATAAAATTTTAAAAACTAGTTTGTTAGTATGTCCTGAAGTTAAATTAGCTGTCTTGATTACCTGGCATTCTGATGCTATCCAGTTGTTTAATCCCCAGTTCGGCAAAATATTTAAGCAATAAAAGCATGGTCTAGGTAAAACTTTTCAACTTGGCATTTTTTTTAAAGTTCTATATAGAACTCTAGACACCTTGATGTATAATTGTTAGCCTAAGTGAAAAGCCACCAGGATTGTAAAAATAATTAAAAGCTATCAGCTGGCAACTATCTACAGAAAATCTCCTTTCTCTTCTATCCTCTAAAAGTACATTTTGAGACTTCTCTGAATTAGCTGGTCTGAAATATCTTCTGAAGATCCTCTTCATGTAAGTGGGATGACACTTACAGGAGTTACTCATGTACTTGAAGTTGCTTGAATGGTTAAATCATAAATGTTTTGCCACATTACTACCACAACCTTGATTTCCTACCGTACATCATAAGTACATGCGGTGATTTTTCCTTTCATTATTTTACTTTCTATGAGAAACTTCTCAAAGAAATATCTTCTTTGAGCCTGAGTTGTACTGTTTTGAAAAGTTTACTTTATAAATTCAACTCAACAGAATCAAAACAGCTTGGTAGCCTACGATGGCAATAAACATACTTTCTCTTTAATTTTACAACACATCAGCAGCTTATTTTAGCAAATAAGAAGCAAGTATGTGATCATTATGGCTTAGTATCAGTGATCTGCATAGTGCATTTCTAGGAGTTGAGACTTGCCTCTGATTGCAATCTCAACTTTTGCTATTCATTAATGCCTTAGTTACCCAGTTAGTCACCTGATTCTCTTAAATTAATATTATCCATGGATATGTTTTTAGATTTGAGTTTGAAATGTATCTGGCAATGCACTGCACTAATTATTCAGATATCTTTGTTAGATGGAGCATGAGTTGATGCAAAATGCCATCCTTTTCCTTCCTTGTGTTGAAATATAGGAAATCCAAAGGTTCTTCATACTGCCAGAATTGTTCTATCCAGTTTTCCTCAAAATAAAGTTGAAGGGGAAACCTCTAACGCCTAGATGCAGTCATGTCCGTGCATTTCCTTCCTGATTATTCTGCCTGCCACACCTCCTCCCTGAGACTCAGTATCCTCACATAACCAGGCAAACACATGTTTATAGGACCTGGAGGAGGCTGGAAACAGTCCCATCATTCATAGCCAGGCCAGTGCCTGAGGTGCCAGGCTTTTATGGAGCTAAAACCAAAAGCATGAAAGCAGTAAGAAAGGTGGGAGCTGTTAGCTTTGGCCTCTGTTCTTCAAGGGAGATGTTCATGTGTTTGATTTCTGTGTAATACAGCTTGCAAGACTAGTCTCCAGGAAAGAACTTGGATATATATTTGCAGACATTCATTGTGACTCATCAAGTAAATCATACTCATTTTCCAAATTAGTTCTATATGCCTATCAAATGTGTACTTTTCAGACAGCTGTGGTCCATTAAATATATCATTTTCTTTTTAAGAAAATTAAAATTCAAAGTTAAAATGAAATTTTGGGGTAAATTTTTAAGGGGAGATTGGAGCATCTTTCAACTGAGGTAGTTGTGTGTATAAAATTACAGGTTGTTTTGGCCTGAGCACATGGTTGTAACAAGGCATATGACTGAACCCTCTTGCTGCCAAAACATTACAGGTTTCTAGAAATTTTGTTCTTCCTTCATAGGTGCCAATTTACAGGATTTTTTCTTTCAAGAGTGATGGGGGGAAGGATCTTCAGGACCTTTAATTCAAACACAAAATAGTCTCTGCAGTTTATTATTTGACATAATAGATATGACAGATGCAACTAGTTGGAAGACTTTAAAGGTTCAGTGAATTTTGCATATGACACATACTTATTTGAATCACCCATCTGTGCTTTCAGTGATGTGCACTCATATTCAAGACAATAGAATATCAGACTATTACATAGGTGTAATGCTACACAGTATGTTCCCTTTAATGAGAGTTTATAAAGCCATGTCTTCCTGCCTGCATGAAAGGAACTCCACACAAAAATTAATAATAAACTGACAAGTTTTATGAAATTATAAAACTGACTGTGTCAAGAAATTAAAATTCCTCCTGTGCCATGTGAGGAATGGGTACTTCTCACCACCCACGTCTGTCTGATTCTTATTTCTGGATACAGTGGGATTCAGCTCCAGATTAAGACCCTGTTGTACATGAGTTCCCCTATAGTTTTGCAAGCCAGCTATCTGAAGTAGTTTGAGTGCACCAGTGGTGATGGTGCCTACAGGTGTAGAGGTCTGCATTGCTCTGTTGGCTGCATGAGCTGTATTTTCTACATGGTCCTTGTTTATTGAAGTGTGTTATCAACATGGTCCTTGCTTATTTAGACGACTAGCTTACATGTGGGAAAACTACATTTAGTCTTTATAAAGCTTGTAACTCCTAAAATAATAGTTCTTTCCCTTGAATTTGTATATCCTACTGTAGAACTTAAAACCACTAGTAAAACACTGGTGCATTCTGACTTGCTTGCATATGGCACAAAATACCTCATTCATCAGTGGTACCAGCAAAAGACTGGCCCAGAGAGTGGCACCTTAAAAGAGAAAGGATACACTGACTCTATGAAGGGTGGTGTATTTGATTGCAACTTATGTTGAGCTTTTTGAGTAGTTTGTAAGCTAGTTATTGGGATGTTATTCTGTTCTAGAGCTAGGACTTACAATCATCACTGTGTCTATTACTTAGTCTGCAGGAAAGCCAGCTCAGGTGTGATTTGCACTAAATGGCTACAGCCTGTTGGAAGGCTTACAAAACTCATAAGTTACTCTCAACTGATGGCATGTAATGAGTTGGGGATGAAATCAGAGCTTAATACTCGTGTGGAAGGAGAATGGCCAAGAAAGTTCTGTAACTTCTATGAATGCAGTTCCAAACTGAGGACACAGCTCAGCATGCAAATGTTTTGGAACTCTGCCAAATCCAAGTGAATAATAACTTTGTATGCAAAGACTTTTAATTTATAAATAATGCTAATTGCAAAGTTACTTCTACTGCTTTATGTGAAAACATAAATCAACTCTGCTTTTTATCCGTTTCTGACAATGTAAAACTATTAAACTTCTGTTAAATGAAGCAGTTTGTTCACATTTTTCTATACAGAAGTCTGATTATGTCTATACTAATTACTTCAGAAAAGCATAAGATTGCATATAACAATGACAACCGAATAGAATTATTCGATGAAAAACTTTTAACAAGAAAATTTTACTAAATATCACTATGTGATCCTGACCAGTATGGTTTCCAGAAAACCCAATTTCATCAGTAAAAGTAAACTTAGTTTATTTATGGGGAGTTGCTATTAGTAATAGGTTCCTTCTCTTTTGCTTTCCAGCTATTATATCTGCATCTAGTCTAGTCTTTCTCCATCAGATATGCCCAAATTGTACATAGAATTTCCCAGGAGAAAGAGAATTCTTTTTAACTCTCACATAAGCAAAGAAGGTAGAAGTCATCTATGTCCACATACACTTCTAAAACTTTCTCCTACACCCAAATTGCCAAGTAAATACATACTTAGCACGTCTCTGTATCTGAAGGCAGAAGTTCTCAGAATCTGTTTGAAGCTAATTGGATTGTTCCTATTTATCTACATTAAATACTCTGCATTTACATTTTAGTTAATAAACCTGTAGCTGAAGACCTGGCATGAATCTAAGATGACCAAAACTTTATTAAACTCCCAATGTTATCAAATTAAAATCTTAAAGAAAAAATTAAAAGCTTGCCTTTTAATATGGGAACTGATCACTATTGATGCTGAAGTGAAAATGAGGATGGAGACTGTACTGGTGAGTCCATAAGCAAAAGCAGTCTTTGCTGCCCCATAGGATCAGGCTGTTAGATGTCCATTACAGGAATAACTTTCACTTTCCACAGTTTGTTTGGTAGTTTGATAGTATAAAATATTGTTCTGGTGCCAGCAGTTGGCTGTGCTTGCTGAAGGTATTCATTCTGCTCAGCAGGATGGAGCTTGAATTGCTGCGGTATTTTTTCTACTAACTTTGGTTGACTGAGGAAAGGGTCATTAGGGCTGCTTGCTCAGAAATATTCCTCACAGATTCATTTACTTTCTAAACAGAAGACAATTAGTCATATTAGGGACTACTCTTAATCTTAAACAATAATTACTACAGAGTTAAAGTGGTTGTAAAGTAACTAAACTTTATTTGTGGCTTGGCTTTAAAAGATACATAGATGAGCATAAACCCTCTGGTAACTGTGATCCTAATGCGATCCTAAGCAAGTAGACTTCTGAGAAGGAAAAAAAAAAACACCATAGAAGTGAGAGTACCTCTTGTCCAATGCTGAGAGATGTTATGCTTTTATCTGCTATGCAATTTGTTGCTTTCCTCCAGAGAGTGGGGTTATTGTCAGCAGATAAAGAATTAGAAATGTCATATTGTCCCAAACCCATCAACTCTCACCTAAGTGGCTGTTGTGAAAATGGAAGCAAGGGCTACTCTGACATTTTGTTCTTAAATTTGCTATGCTTTTTTGTAAATAATATATTGGAGTCCTAGCCTTGACATTTTGCAAATCTATCTTATTTTTATCATCATTTCCTGTTCACCAGCTTCTGTGTTAAGGCATTCAATTATTAAATAATAAGCACGATGGCAAAGTTTCTACTAGAAGGGTTTTGAGCCTTCTGTCCATATAGGAGTAGACAGTAGCTGTGTAAATACGTGGTCCCAAGTATCACTGCCTGTCTGTAAGTTCAGCTAGATGAGAAGTGATGTGCTGATTTCCTTTCATGCTCCATTCAGTATAAGGATTTTATCTATCCATTTGGGAATCCTTAATATAACATGCAGAGCAAGTCAACTGTAGTTTCAAAACAAGTACCATGCTAATACTGAAAACATGTCAAAATGAAATGATTTTTCTTATGACAAGCATTTGATCCCACTAATCTTCAAGTGCTGGCTGTGCCGTTCTTGTTTTGTGACTGCTCCATTGCTGAGATGTTTTGAGTTTTCCTGCCTAAAATTATGCTCTTCTAAAAATACAGTATGTAAATACGAGAAAAGAAGTGAGGCAAGGCACTTTTCTCCTGACAGCCTTTTACATAAATGCTGCCCCCTCAGTTCTCCCATCACTGTTTCTCAGAGCTGTGCACTTTGATTCTGTCAAAAGGTGTGGTAATGAGAGCAGATATAATTATGTTTCTAAAAGCTGGTGACTGCAGTCCCAATTAAATGGTCTTTTAAAGATGCTTTCAAAGCTCTGAATAGTGGAGTAACGTTTGTCTTGACTTTTAAGATCCAAGTTAATGTAAACACTGTAGTTCCGACCACCAGTCTATTAGTGTCACTACTACGTGATACTAATGTGTTTCTCTTTATATTTCAGTAATTCTCAGTTTTGAACCTGTACCAAAAAAAAATCTGTGTTAAAAAGGCATACAGAAGAACCTGCATGTGTATATTTGTGCAGACATATATTTATATAGCTATATATAACTAAAAGAAAAACATCCACCTTTACCTTCCTGGAAGAAACTCTGTTTGAATGTTTTAAAACACTTAAATATGATGGTACACACAGATAGATATAAAGTATCAGAAGTACTATTTCTGTCCTTGAGTCACAATAGAAAAACCTGGGGATGATGGACCATGTCTGGGAAGCTCTGGCCATGCCAAAGACAAGCCTTACAATCAATGAAGGATGGTGAAGTTCTGTGTAATTTAACTTACTGTGAGTAACTCAGTATACATGATATCTGCCTTAGTTGCTCACTATAGAGTACGATTTTCTTTGTACTGCTGAAAACACAACACGATAGTCATTTGAAATTAGTCTGAGGGAATTGTAAAGTTGATCAAAAAGGTGCTTTGCCTATGAACTCCCTCCTCTGCTCACTCAGTGCGAGGACAACATTGGGTTGCAGCCAGGTATATGACACCAAACATGCTCCTCCCCATTACTGCTTCTCTGGAGAAATTAGCTCAGTTGAGGCAGTTTGAAAATTGAGTTTCACTGATAGTGGCTCATTCAGAAAATTGAGAAAACAATTCTTGCAGGGTATTTATGGTAGCTATGGTATGCAAGAGTGTGGATTTCTAGATGGTAATATACTGTGCAGGTTGCAGTGGTACAATGAATTATGTAGAGCTCACAGCCATATGGCTTAAAACCAGAAGACATCAAGTACATTGAGGAGAGGGGGAAGAGAACTTATTTCAGTCCAAACTCTATATGAAAATATTATGCACAATTAACTTGATTTTCTCTGCAATGTTCAATTACATGGTTACATGAAGACCATTTTGCTCTGCTATTTGGGCTATGAAACTGGGTCTCAAGAGAGCTGGACTGTGTGCTCAAATGTGCTATAAACAAAACTATATAGGTACTGTAACACCAGCCCCTGCAGTTAACAGAATTAGTTGGGAAGAAGTCTTTACCAGCAGAAGGCTGACTGACTGTGTTTGTTCCTAGCAAAGGTAATTGTGCAAGAATCCCAAACCCAAGACTGCTGTTCTGGGCTAGTTACTTTACAGAGAGAGAAATTTGTGGGCAAGATTATTAAGTTTATTTGTCCACTTGTTTTGGTCTGATTTTTTCCAATACAGGTCTGAAAACAGGACAGGACAATGAAAAAAAATGTACAAGATCATTAATTTTTTTTAAAGTATTGTTTTAATTATATTTTGGTATATAACTCAAGTGGCAGCAAGAGAATGCTTTCTGATAACATATGTAGTTGTTGTAGATGACCCACCATACCTATCGGAAACAAAATTACACAACCAAACAAAGCAGGGAAAAAGAGAATAAACCTTACCAGTTTTACATCAGTTGATGGTGGTTTTCTCAGCTGTGTCTATACCCTATATGAAGGATGCACTTGCATTGTTAATACAGTAACACAATGTAAGTCTTTGAAAGTGAAGATTCATGTTCATATATTGATGGCAATTGTAAATCTTACTTTTGGAACTGAAAATTTGGATCTTAAATTCACAAGTCTTCAGTTCTATTGTATGAGCTAAATATGATCACTTTTTTAAAGCTTGGGGTCTAAAATGAGCTTGTATCTTTCTTATATCTAGGAAGCGATTTGATATAAGAGCTGTAGAAAATGAATGTAGCATTTTATTTCTATATACGCAGACTAAAAGGTAATATGTTTATAAAAAAGTAAATCTCATCACAAAGCTTTGGTAGTATGTTCAAGAGATTTGAAATTCTATTTCTTGATTAGATTTATCCACAGAATAACTGAGAGAAGTTAGCAATTTGGGATACTTTCTCCTGTTTTGCTTTTACTCCTGAGTTGACCTGTTGGCCCAGATACCATTAACAGACCTGCTCCCATTTGTATCAGATCTATCTTTATGTTATTAGATTTAGCCTGTTGACTTCAGAGAACTTACTCGGAGGATTAAAGTTAAGCATGTGCATAAGTCTTCATTAGGGTCTGGATTGTAGTCATTACCTGTAGAGAAAGAATTGATTCATGATCATGAAGCTCTGGTGGCACAGCTGTGTAATGTTGCATTCAATTCATTATAGCAGTCTGTCACCCTGGAATAGGAGTATCTGTAAAACAACATGAATTATTAATACAAGTAAAATGTTAAAAGCTGCATGGACTTGAGGTATAAGCAAGTGAGGTGGCACTGGAGTGGTAAATGCTGATGATAGTGGCCATGTAACACTTAGAAATTTCATTCTTCATGTCTGTTACCTGTCCATCCCTCACCTCCAACCGAAGTCTTCCTGGTTAAATGCTCGGGCTTTGGTTTTTGATGTCAACATTGGCCAGGAAAGTTCCAGTCTGTTAAAAGTATCCTTTACCTCACATGTAACTGCAGTGGGCGGGACAGCCACTGCTTTACCATAACCGTCTTTTCCTTTCCTTACTTCCACTATAGTAAAGGGATGTCTTTCTCTCCTCTCACCCCTCTTCAACGGAATCTTTTTTCCCTATTGGCTAGAACCACCAGAGTGGTTCAGAAGCTATGATATGTAGAATGATTATCAGGTTCTTCCATTGAATGGCATCCTCCTTGGACTAAATATATTTGGTCCATGAGCTGTTTTCTTTGCAGCCCTGTAAGGATTAGCAGGCAGCTCACCTCTGATTTTAGCTTCATATTTTATGGTGAATGAGGAAGGAAGTACCCATGCTGTCTTTGAACCTGTCCTGGCAAATTCCACGCACGTGAGCGGTACCGCTGTGTTTGAGCTGCTGTGCAGGGGTGGAGCGGAGCGTTCCACATCCAGCTGTAGCCTGGCAGGATGCTGTGCAAGTACCCAGTGCAGGCAGATATCCGGAGGGATAAGGAATGATTGCTGTCTGCATCTTCAGTGCTGAACTGGTGTGCTCTGGGCATGGGCCCCAGGACACCAGGGCTTACCGAGTGATCTGTACTTATCCCAGCTACTTTTCTAGTAATGCTGCATGACTCCACGTAAGGCATATCACGTAGCCAAAAGCCTTCTGGAAAGGGGCATGGATTTATAGAGTCGCCTGTTGTAAAGGGAATGGGATTTAAGGAGAGCCTGAAATGAAGCTACATTCGAACAGCTATCTACAGGACATGTGAATATAAAGTGCCTTCGCCTCTGAAAATACCCTGAATTTCAGGCTGCACCTAAAATGGGAAGCAGAGGAGTGAAACTCTTATCTACATTCCCAGATTCTGATCTCATTTAAATTCACACAAATCTACTGTTCGGTAATGAAGTTCCTTCAGATTTAAGGCAAATCAAGATCCAGCCAATGTGATTAATCTTGTGAATAAAAAGGTTTGGGATTAGACATTCTCTCTGTGTGACACTTTAGCAATATGCTGTTGTAAAAGACTCAGCAGGAGTTAGTCTTGAAGTGTCAGAATAGCTTCTTTAGTGACAAAGCATTTATACATGTAAATTTTCAAAGGAAGCTGGCAACCCTTTTGTGGGTTCAATTTGCACCTGTCAGTCACTTGCAGATGCAAATTTGAGTTACTTGCAGCTCTAATTACAGTACTTGATTGTCATCACAAATCAGGTAGTAAGATGTGAAAAGACTGAGGTCTGTGCCATGGTTTGTTGTTAAAACATGAGTGCAAACGTTATCATCAAAAAGCAAAGTCGACCAGGGCTTTGCTTCGCTGCTAAGTACAAATACCATAAATAAGTATAATATGGAAATAAAAAGGAATTTAAAGGCAAAAGAAAGAAGTGGAAGCAGCGAGCATGTGATGAAAGTGACACAGTAATAAGGGAAAATATAAAGTAGACTTTGTCTGTTGCAACAAAGTATGATAATAGAAAGAGAGGTTTTTTCACAGAATCTTAAGATGCAGCTGCGATTTGTACCTTCCAAATCTCTCTTCTTAAGGAATTCTAGTTCTTTTATTTTTGCTGACAGCTTTGTAATTTTCAAATGAAAGACGATGATTTTACAAAATTATTCATCAGTTGACTATTATGCTGTATCTTTCTGATTTGTCATTACATTTATAAGAAAAATTATTATATAGCTCTGTTTTAATTTCAACATATAAGAATTTGATGTTTGAATTCTCATTACTGGAAGTTTTGAGGGCTGAAGATTGTTAATTATAACTCATTAATTTATTTTAAATTAAAAGCAGGAGATAGGTAAAACATGTTATTGTGCCTCAGCTAACATCTGCTAAACTGTGATAATTCAACGTTTTTTTCCTTTTTTTCTTGGAGAGTCTGCTGCATAAAAATGGTAATTGAAATAACAGATCATCATTTGCTATTTGGATCTGAGGGTAGGGCCTTAAAAGGTAAGGTAAATTCAGCTCACAGTTCATCGCTGCTCAATTAAAAGATGAACTAATGAAGAAGAAATAGCAATGGATGGAGGCATTTATATGAGTTTTAAAAGATAAATATATAATTGTATTTAACATGTGCACTGCATGTTGCAACCCACTTAGTGAATTTTTCTAATACCTGTATTATTTCAGCAGTCGAATTAATCTCACCTCTTTCCCTCTCTATTGAGCAGACACCTTAACTCAAAGAATGATTATTACTATGGTGATTTCTAAATTGCTAGATCCATGGAGCCTACTTAACCTAATGCAAAAGGTCCTTCTTTTTTTCTTTCTCACTCTTCTCATTACTGAAGGAGAACATTTTGGCTCAAATGATGGCTGTACACATAAGCACAGATTTATTAAGTTTAGCGGATTTGTACTGTTGTTTTAGAAAATGGTGTCAACCTGCAGCATGACTCTTTTATGATGAATAGCTTTCCCAGGCCAAAAAGCTAATGACATCCACAGCTTCCATGCCTCCCACGCATCGTGCGGTCCAAAAGGCCACGGATAATTTTTGCCAAATCAAGACCAGAAAGAGAGAATTTATAATCAGCTTTAATATATTGGGGAACTAAAGTACCTTAGTCCTTCATCAAAGGAAATGATAAAAACCAGAATTAATATGGCTGGACTTTAATTATTTCTGAGCGCATAATTACTTTTTAGCTAACTGGACAGGAGGCATGGTATTTCTCTTATTTTAAGCAAAGGAAAGCCATCTGCAAACATACAGTAGTCAAGTGCTGAGATGTTAAAGTGCCTTATGTTACTCCCTTAGCATTGATTGCAATACAAATAGAATAAATATTTGAATAATATTTTAAATAATGTAAGAACTATTTTTAAATTAAATGAGTAGGGAGTTCGTTAGGAGTTCCTCCTGCACATAGTATTCCTTCAGCTTTTGTAGTAAAGCTACTCATTGCCTTTAGGAGACATAAAATGCAGCGATTGCTTCTTCCCCTTTTAAAACAGAATAGAGGTCTGCTTTCCCATTAGCATTAATGAGAGTTATGGGTATGCAGCGACATGAGACTAAATGAGACTAAACCTTAGAGAGCCTCTTGATGAGTAAATCATCTTTGTGTCAGCATTTTAGAGGTTTTAGTATCCTTTTCTCCCCCTGTTATTTATGGTACCTGATTACTTTGATATTTAATATTTATTGCATAAACTTCAGCTAAAATTTAGGCCAGCGCAGTAATGCAGCATATCTATTTGAAGGCTTATATCTTAAAGATAGTAAAATGGTCTTTTTTAATGGACACTCATTTTTGTAAGTGGAATGCACAAAAAGGAGGAACAAGTGAGCCTTCTGGAAAGGTGAAGAGAAGCTGCAGTGGAATAGCAGTGGAAAGGAATTGTGAGCAAAAGACTTAAAGCGATCATAATGCTGTAAAATGTATATATTTTTGTTTTGTTTTATGGGCTCCTAGTCCATCCTGGTTTTGTATCCGTGTTTTTAAAAATCAGTTTGTTACCTGAAAATAATAGTAAAACTGCAGAAGGACTCTAAACAATCATATGAACAGTGAGGGCTAAAGAAATAAATCTAGACAATGGATATATTTAATTTACAAAATCATAAACTTTCTGTAGAATATTAATTCAAGCCTGTAGAAAATAAATACCCACTAAGTAATTTCAGTCCTAATTTATTTTTATTGAAAAGGCTATTCCTGTTATATTTTGTAGGCTCTGTCCATAAGATTTTATTTGTTTTATCTGATCATGATTTCAGCATGTTTTCCTGTGTAAGTACTCAAGATGTCAGTCTGTCTTTATGATCTTACAGACACAGTGATGCTGTTAGTCAATGTTGCCTGTTACCTGGAGAATGAGAAGCCAAGGCTGTTTCTCACTGACTTTAGAACGAAAGCTACAGGTGGAAGTCTAATCCAGAAGTACTGTTAACAGTGCTTTCATGATTTAAGAAAATTTCCTCAGTAGCCATACATGAAATGAGCAACGCTGAACACAAACATTTGAGCTCAGAGCTCTGTTTTCTCTGAGGGTTCAAGGTTGAACCACTTGATGTTGCTCTATGCCATTTAGACATCTGAGCACACGACAGGTCTTGAACTGATGTTCCTTTTAGGGATCGCAGAGCAATTTACAAATAGAAATGAAGTTTCCCAACATCTCTCTATGCATAGCTGTCCTGGTTTCAGATAGCTAAAGTACAGACAGTAGGTAAGTAGCGTCACAACTAGTGCATGAAGACCAAGCTCTGGTTTCTAGACCTCAGATAGCATTGTAACTCCAGGAAGCAGAAAATCTGTCTGAAGCATTTTGATCTATGTTTCTCTAAGCAAGCTGTTGCTGAGATGTGATGAATGCTGTCCATTATGTTTGCAGACTGGAGCAAACCTGTTGCAGAAATCATCTCTTAACAGAATAGTGTTCGTTGTGCCTGGTAGGTTGGTCACATGTTTCCATCAGGGATGAGCCTCCCTGCTTAGGGAATGTGGCAAGCAGAGCCCCTCTAATGTGAACTAGATACTACAGCAGTATTAGAAAGCACATTTGATCTTTGACAGCCTAAAAATAGGTCAGCCCATTTGCAAAAGGAATTGTGCATAATGTGTATTGCAACATTACAAGGAAGATGGTCTGATTTTTTTTTTTTATTGTGGTTTTCAGAGAAGCTCACCAGTGTATAAATATTAAAATTGCCCAGGTTATTCTTAATAGCTTCCCTCAATTATGCTTTGCCACATTGTAAAATCAGAGATGGTATGAGATCAGTCATTGGTGTTGAGATGTTTGATGCCCTTTGTAACTGCTGTTGAGATCTGGAACCATCATCTGTACAAAATAGAACACAAAGACCAGCTTTTAAAAAAATGTAACATCCATTATTTTGGTTTTATCCAGAAAAAAAATTGTTCCTCTCTGTGCAAGTTACTTGGAGACGTGTGCTATTTGCCTTTCCATATACTACTTTGTTCCTTTCTGGTGGCTTTTAAAAATTTAAAAGATAATAAGCCATTAAAAGTGTGTACGTATATCTGTCTATCTCTGTGGCTGTGTCTGGCTTTCCATTAAGTGCATAGCTCCGTCACTTGCATAGTTCTTAGAATTCTTAGTCCATTCTTCCTGTTGACTGCTGAAAACCCACCGTGAAATTATCGCTATTCATTGCATACATCTTTTACTTTTCTAGTTTTATTCTTTCAGAAGAAGAGTTGCTCTAGTGTGAGAATGGGCAGCGAGACGTTTGAATGTGTGTATTTGGATAGGGTCATGTTATCTAGATACCAAGTGTTTTAAAGATTACCTTCAGGGCTTGTACTGGGAGAAGCTACTGAGCTCTGTATTAAACAGAACGATTGTTGCAGATGTGGCTATAAAAATGCTTGTGTTGAATTTACGATGTATAATTTTAGAGTTGTGTGTTTAGAATGAGTTTAAAACCATACTCCTGACTGATGTGGTAATTAAGGTATTCAGCTTTAGTTTTCAAGGATATGGTCCGGTTTCTACATACGCAGTTAAAATCTCATGGTACTTCATGGGTTGTTTCTTTTTCTCAAGTCCACACACCTGGTAGAAATATTTTATGAAATTTTTCAAATGCATCACTCAAATACATGGTATTTTGCCTTTAAATGACAGGTTTAATGCTGAATGACTAATATCCTGTAAAATAACAGAGCTAGAGAAAGCTTTTTAAATACAATTGTTTTAATACCCATAGTGCTTAGAGTTAATGCATGTCTCTTGCCTACATCTACTGCAAATATCAACACATACTGTTCATCTCTCTTTTTGTTGTTGTTTTTGTCTATTGCTATTTTATGCATGAGAAAGTTCTTGTTTTCTACTCTGTGCTTGGCTGGCTTTTTCTTTTTTGTTACTTAGTCCTGTGTTTGTACTGATTGCTTTTTTGCATGCAAATTACAGAATGTCATGGAAATGAGAGAGCTCGAAAAAAAAGGAAAGATAATGCTGAGTTCCAACTGTCTTTTGTTTGTGCGTAAGTGTGTAAAATATATGATGTGGAAATATTTTCAGAATGGCCTTTGACTTTCCTTCTGGTGTATATTTTTATTACTCAGTAAAGGAGCGGGCATTTTTCCCATTGGAAACTATGATGAATATATCAATGCTTGTTAATAATGCAGATGCTGGGCATGAAAGAATTTTGTCTTGCCATCCATTTCTAGAATTAAGGAATTATGATACTGTGTGTCTTGCCCAAGCTAAAACTTCAAATCCAGATTCAGTGCAACTTTTGTATACTGTCTGCAAAACCCTGGCCCCATTGAAGTCAACGGTAAAAATCGTTGTCTTCAATTGGTCTAGGATTTCACTCTTTTTTCCTCGTTTACGTATAGATTTTCATGTTTCTTTACAAATATCTCAGCAGGTAGTCAAAGGTTTCAAGGGAATCTACGATTCTATTTAAAAAAGAATGTAATGAGTGTGTCAAAAGAAAAAAGCCAAAGCTATGCTTATCTTTGTAAAGCATGAGCTTAAATGGTTGAACTATGAAATGTGAATTAGCATTTCACAGAAAATACTGTTTTAACCAACTGTCAAGACATTTATTAGTCACCTTATTGCATCAAATGCAAGAGGCAATTTGGCAGTTCTTGTCTCCACTATTCCTAATAACAACAACAAAAAAACCCCAGTTACATTAAGTGGATAAGTATCATTTGTGGTGGGTATGCTTTTAGTAAACAAGCTTTGATTCTTCATTTAAAAACAATAAAGCACTGGGCACTCTTTGATTCCTGTGCTAGATGTTTCTAATAGCCATACCCCCTAGGGAAGGTTTTGCTGTAATGTTTGAAAAAGTAATGAAAAATTGGTTGTTATAAACTAAGATTTCCCTCCCTGCAAATGTTTTTCTTGAAACATCCATGGGAATTTAATATTCACTGTTTTTTTTCCTCAGTCTTGTATATTCTTGAATTGTCTTTTTTCCTCCATTTTCTCCGTTCTCAATCCTAGGTCCCCTTACAAAGAAACAGACAGATGATTTAGGTGATAATGACGGTGCTGAAGATGAAGGTATTTTTTTGCCGCCAAACTGATTTGCATGACAAGGATCCCTGAAAATCTTTTTTCTCCCCCTCTTTTTTGACTTCTTGTCTTCTTTTGAAGAGTTTTTTTTATTCCCATTTTTGATGTGTTTTGTCTTCTTGCTTGTTGTTATACATATATATTTTTAATTTTTTAAAAGAAAGATTGTTGTTAAGTTCTACGTTTTGATACAAAACAGTAACAATATTTAAAGAGAAGGGGTTTTTGTTTTCTTGAAATGGACTTTTGATATGTTGCATCCCACCTTTTGACTGAATTTTGTCCATACTATTTAAACTAACACTCTTTTAAAGTTTCTCTGTACACCTTTTTGCATGTTTTCTAACCCTATGTATTTCACCAAGTACAAAGACATTTCTTTTTTTTCACTGACTGATCTCAGTTTGATAAAAATATAAAGCGTTGTGTTTAAAAGAAAAAAATATGGAAAATTCTTAGAAAGTGTCTCTTAAGCAACTGAATTTCCCCCAATACAAATCCCTCTGCATTTACATTGCCATGAACAAATACAAACAAATGCCAGAACCCCCTCCCCACCACCTCCCTGTAGCAGAGCAGTAGCCCTAGAACTGTAGGCACTGTTCACAGTTGGCGAGGCTCTCCACAGCACCAGTGAATCCAGTGGAGCTAAACTGATGGCATCTAAAAGAATCTCATCCCTTCTGTTTTCTACAAGCACATAAAGGGGCCTATCTGCTTGTGCTGACCCTTAGAAAACCCTATTACCAAGTGAAATCTGAAGTTTGAAATGTCAAGCATATTATTCTGTTTATGAATGCAGATTTGATATTTTTTCTGGGCTATGAAAATGGTAACAAGGGGCTCTTTTTCCTTGAGTAGTCTCATCCCTTCAAGTCAATGTGCTTTGAAATTCTGAATCTTAAGCACATACTTTGTATATTTTATGGTCAATGAGTAAAACAAATTACCATATAAGACTAGTAGAGTTGCTACTTGCTTCTCTGTCTGGGTGGAGGTTTTTTGCCAGGTAAGATGAGCCTTAACTTGTCAACTAAAAGGCTTTTAAAATTTTTTTCATGACACAGAACATTGCACATTTCTGAGAAAAGCAGTTAATCTTATCACAAAAGGTGAAGGCAAATATGACCATTCAACTTCTTAAACAAGAACTGAACAGAGACTTTACAAATAAACCCACAATTTATACATGTTGATTTACGATCCGCTACTGAATGTGTGTTAAGCATACGAATGGAAGCCCACCAGTTGGCCCAAAATTTAAAAGAACCTAATTGAAAATCTCCTTTGAAAGCTCTCCTGGTATTCAGAGGTAAGTATGAAAATTCAGATCCACTTAGCACTCTGAGGCCAAAATGTTTTCACATTAGTTCATGACAAAATATTGGAAGGAACTTTCTTGTATATTCTCCAAGACCTGTGATACTGAATTAGCCATTGTAAAAGTTACTCTGTCTTGTTTTAACTATATGTTTTAAGAAACCATTTGAAACCTGGGTTGTTCATCCAGTGGACCTTAATGGCTCTCCTAAATTACTGTATTATTCCTGAGACAGATGCTAATGGCTATAACGTTTGTTGAGTCCTTCTCTGCTTAGCCACACTTGAAAGAGACTACTCAGTTTGCTAAAATTCAGCAGAGAGTGGTTGCTATCAGAAAGCAGTTTAGTACATAGAATCAGATGAGAGTAGGGATCTGTCTTTGGAGAACAAGCGTCCATGTCAGAGAAAACCTGTCTCCCACGTTGACAATTGTGGGAGAGAGAGAAAGGACTGTAAGAACACAGCAGTCAAACTAGGGGGGAAGAAACGCATTTACAACATGAATAAATCTCTGTAATTTATAGGACTGGGATTAATTTTCTTTGGCATCCAAGTGACAGTTTTGTTCCCCTTTCTGTGCCAATAGAAGAGTGCAGGCAGTAATTAGACTTTCACTGCTGCTGAGAGTCGCAGAGAGACAGGACAAATTTAAATTTTTATGATCAGTAGACACTGAAGGCTGCTGTGATGTCTGCTGGTTGGTAAAACCCTGTTGTCTGGGGCCCTTCATCTCACCGTCCCTCAGTGGAAGAGTGGTATCAGATGACCTGACCTGTGTTTTGTGACCCTGCTCTTCTGTATTGGAGTTCTGGCACCTGTTGCACGTGCAGGCCTGAAGAGCTCACAAACTTCAAGTCATGTGTTTGGGTATAAATAGCAGGACAGAGAGGGGCAAAGCTAAAGGCCATCTTTGCTGTCTCGACTTCTGTTAACTTCTCCATCAGACTCTTCACCTTTTGCAGTATGGTAGTTTTTACTCAACATAAAAATCTGCCACTGAATAGCTGGGGACAAATGAAAACAAATAGCAAACTGAATGAATGATGAAGTCAGATTATTAGAGGCACTGGGCTATACACAATGAAAAGCAACTGTGTCATGCAATCATAGAATCCATGATACATAAACAATGTCCAGTGATTCCTAAAATGGCTAGGATGATCTCTGTACTAAGAAATTCACAGGTCCTGTATATATTTCTTGTATCATACATTCCCTGAAGAGAAATCTTTCATAGCAGCTTCTCAGATCAAATGCCTGGAACTTATTCTGCTTCGTGTCACTCAAACATCAGAGTTTGATTATAAATTTTCACTTTAAAACAGTGTTCAGTAATGCTACTCCCATCATTCTGCTGCACGTCACCACCACAGTATTGTGGTCCAAACATTGCCAGCACAAGAGCTGGAATCAGTAATCAAACTTGGAGCTCTGGTATGTGCTGCAACCAGTAGACCAGGCTTAATTAGGCCATTTTTCATTTTTGTTTTCGAAAGACCCAAAGGCAGTAGTGCACATTACCAGCTAATGATCTGCAAATTTGCTGTTTAAAAAATGGAGGTGTTTTCAAATTCTATGAGTGTGGAATGTGTGAAAAGTCAGAAATTATATAAATGTCTTTTTGCCTTTCCCTCCCCCCTCTTGTTTCTGCGTAACCCTTTCATGTTTACACTTGAAATTGCTTGCCTGGTTTTCAGTTAAGTATTGAACTAGCTCAGCAGGCACTGAAACAAGAGTGGGAAAAGCACTTGCAGTCTGTGAGTGTTGGGGCTTTCCCTTCTTACAGCAGTGGTGGATTTGCCTTTTGCTGGCATGCAAGTTAAGCGATATCCACCGTAGATGCAAGACTTAACTTCAAGTTGCTCAGTAGTTGGATAAACTGTGCCTTCTCCAGTGTAGGAAAAAGGCTTGGCTTTAAAAAAAAAGTAATAAATTAATCTTAATATGTTATCTCAGTCCTAATTTTGGTAAGGTAATAATTTAACTTGATTTAATTTGGCTACAGCAAAAGCCAGCGACTCTTTATGCACCTTATATCCTAAAATCCTTAGCACGTCTTAAAATATAGCAACACAAATCGTTAATCAGCCTATGTACTCAGGGATCCAAACTGGACTTCTAGGTAGTTAGTGCTGTATAAAATATCGATGAAGGATTGCTCACAAATGAATTCTTCTCATCCACTATTCTGTCATACATACTTTACCTAGCACATCAATCTGTCAGTCTTAGATCCTTACTTAGTCCCCAATGCTATTTGAGCATCTCTCAGTTTTTAATGTATTCAGCCTCACAGCATCCCTCTGTGACAGAGGAATGCTATTAGTCCATTTTTAGAAGTGAGGAATACAGATACACAGTTTGAGGAATGCAGACACCATGTCCATGGCCAAGCAGGGAACTGACAGCACATGCCTTGGAAGTGGGGTCTGCACTGTAATTGCTAGAGGTTTCTACTCTTCTCTGCTCCATTCCAGTCTCTCCTGTGAAAAAGGAGACAGATTAGGAACAGATGTTGCTGTTTGTTCACAGGCTGTAACTGTGATGATTATAATCATTTAGGCTGATGCTCTGTCTTATATGGGCTATTGGACTTCATCCGAATGAAGGAAGTTCTTGGTCCAGAGCATGGTTTAAATCAAAACAAACAAAAATCCACTCAAATTTTAAATTTGTAATGATGCAGAATGCATCTGCAAATCCCTTCTTACGCTTAACAGACTGTAGCGTTATCGGCGCAAAAGAGCACATTTCAGAATTGAGGATCTTCTCCAAAAAATCCTATCACTCCATTAGTATTAAAATAGACGATGTTGCTAAGTTTAGCATTTCATCTGCTTTCAACTGTCATGGGAAGAAATGAGAGAAACAATCTTTCCGTCTGGCACTAGTACATTTTCGGACTTCAGAGATCAGTAAACAGCGGAACACATTTGTCTACATTGCAAAGCAACCACATGCTCCAGCCTTAATTATAGCCTCTAATGAGTTCCAGCCAGGCTGGAGTAGCACAGATCTTACCACTTTGGGTGAATGTGCTAACTGATACACAAACATATTCATGATTCCACTTCATCCTCTCAACTGTTCATGTTATATCTGTGACTTCAGGTACAGATTCCAATGTCACTTGCATATTAAATTTTGCTGATTATATTTTCCCTTTACACTGAGAATCCCAGCTCAGATTATCTTGAATTTTGGTGCTGCTGATGTTAATACTTGAAACAATCCAGAGTAAATATTTCAACATTCTGACAGTCCTTTAATTTGAGCACCAATTTTGGGGCTCCATTATACTTTTAGCACTGCCAAGAATTGCTTGTACAGTGAAGAGTCTGTCAGCTTTTGCATTTCAAGCCATCATCCTTTAATAATTTAAAATTGCTGCCTACCTGCCTATTAAGGTCCTATTCTAATGACAATCTGCTCCAGATGCTTCTGTAAAAGCATAGGACATTTTTAATGTTACACTATACATTCATGTAGTACTCCATCAGGATCTTGGAGCATAGGAAGTTCCGCACCAACATGCGGAGAAACTTTTTCACAGTGAGGGTGACAGAGCCCTGGAATAGGCTGCCCAGGGAGGTGGTGGAGTCTCCTTCTCTGGAGATATTCAAGACCCGTCTGGATGCCTATCTCAGTGAAATGTCCTAGGGAGCCTGCTTCGGCAGGGGGTTGGACCCGATGATCTCTCGAGGTCCCTTCCAACCCCTACAATTCTATGATTCTATGATCTCAAGTCATTTCCAGGTAAAGGTAGTTAAGCATTTGAGAGTGCTCAAAATGATCCATTGGTTTGACAGACACAAAACTAAACAAAACAAGGAGAATTCTATTTGTCTGATATTTGATGGGAGTAGGCTGTATTTTAAAACACAAAACATGCCTAGAACTTCACTATCACCTCTAACAGAAGTTCAATAGATACTTCAATAGTCTTAGGACATCTAGTTTTATATCACATGTTAAAGCCATGGCATTAATGGATGTTTACATATTAGCGCTGATAAGTGCACCAGCTTATTAAAATAGCAGCGCTTCCATGAGGCATCAGATGGATTTGAACTGAAAGGTCAAATACTTTCAAAAGGCTTTTAAATGATTAAGAGTTACCCTGATTGATGCTATACTTTACTTAAATATTTTATGACAAAAGCTTATGGAAGTGCTACGCATGCATCTATCCATATATATTATCTGTAAGGAGCACGTAGGTTTTGCAGTAACCAGTTTAAAAGTTTTCCATCATTCTAGTGCTGCTTCATGCACAAACCCCAAAATTTACTTAATACTCTACATCAAAATGTCGCTATTTTTTTATAGCATTTAGAAAAACACTGCTTGTGATGCCTGTGCTGAACTCATTATATTTTTGTGCTAAGTTGTCTCCAGGTAGGCTTTCTTCCTTTCCTGTTTTGGTTGTATCCTGCAAATTATACTTAAGTCACGTGGCCAATCCACATCAGCTCCAAATGACTGAAGCTATAATTATGTTTTGTTATATATGACAATTGTGGATGGTATTCACAGTCAGACCCGGTTCCCTGTTGTGTGATGTAACAAACACAGAATAAAAGACAGCCCTATTCCTAAATTGCCTGTAATGTAATTAAGACCAGACATAAAAAGTAGATACAACAAACATTAGAAGGGTACAGAAGAGAGGAGATGATGGAAACTGTAATAAGTTCACGTATGTCATATAAATAAGATCATTCTCTGCTATACAGTGAGACCTGCTTAGATGTTTTATGAACTAGCAATTTAAAGCCAAACAAATTACAGCACTCAAAACTTATTTTGAATAAAAAATAAACGAGTTGAATTTTAGAAGGATTTTGAACAGCACTATCTATGCATATGTCTTTGAAAATATTAATGTCTGCTTTTTAATTAAAGGAAACAAAATTAAAAACAAAAAGTACAGTACCCAACTAAATTAAGTCAGTGTATAAATTTACACTTGACAGAAATGCCCCATTTGCACCCCAGTGCTTCAGATTCAGGTTGAGCTACTTCCACAAATACCTATGAATCTACATCCCTGAATAACTTAATCTGTGTAAGACACTGTAAATGCAGTTTACTGAGACCACTCCAGCACATGCACACAGAGGACTGATACCAGCCTGCAGGAAAAAAAAAATCCCAACCCAAAACTGTATCAAATCATCTATGGTCAAGTTTTGAAAAGAATCTGACTGTCAAAATCTCAATTATTTTCTTTGAGTTTGACACTTCAATAAGCACTTTTGAAAAGTGCATCTTTCTGCCACTTTAGTACCAATACAGAATTTCTCCTTGCAGAGTATTATCTTAATACTTCCCCCATTTAAATTTCAAAGGATGATAGTTTTCATGGTGGAACACTTACTCTTCCAGGTAGGAATCGATTCTTGATTATGGCCTGAGAGACACCGAAGCAGCATTTTTCTTTTGTAAAAGGGATTTCTCTTAAGACAGATGACTTTGCCAAAGCAGCGTGAGGAGAATTCATACTGCATGTCATCTGCTGACATGGCACATAGGGAAAGTTGAAAGTTAGTCTTTCTTTATCTGTCAGTAGTCTTTATAAGAATATTATTAGTAAGAAATAATAATAAATTACAATATAGACAGAAATTACTTGGAGAATTGCTTCTTTATATGTCAGTTTTTATTCATGGATGTGTGCTTCCTTTCTCAGATAAAGGACACCCATTCTTTTCTAAACATTCCAGTTTTATTTTCCAGATAAACAGGCCAGTGCTACCAACATTTCATTACTGTTCACAGTTGGTGCTCTGTAATTCTATGTAATTTTAATTAAAGAAGAATTCTGAGACAGTCTCCCCCTGTGCCACCACCAAGCATACAATTAACTGTGTACAATTTCTGCTGGGAACAGTCACACAGTGATTTCAGATTAATAATTTATTATTGCTTCCATCTTTGTGTTAAAAAAAAAATAAGTAAAAAGCATAGACTATGAAAAAAACATCTACTGAAAACGATATATGAATTTGAAAAGATTTTTTTTTTCTTGGTGTAGATTTTAAATCTCAGGACCTCATAATTCTGTCCTATGGACAATGAAGATAGATAATCTCCTTAGCTTTACACTCTGAAAATGGCATGTTGGAAAGCCGTTGCTATATGCTTGAGTGAGGAAAGCAATACAAGCAATTTCATGCACAACCTTTCATCATCCTTTTGGTCTTGAATAAATGATTCTTCTAGTACTTCCAATATTGAAGATCCAATTTCTGATCTTGACTGTTCTGGCATTTTCTTTAAATTAGAATCAATATCAAAATAATAATAGTAACTGGCTTTCTATAAACAGACACATCTGTGCTGATCTTTTCCAGCAGATTCAGAAAGCAGGGCTTTTAGTGTAACTGCCCTCACCCAGTAGTCATTACAGTGCTTCAGAAATGATTCAAACAATTCTACAGAGAGCTTACTTGAAAGCTTCCTAACTAAGATTCCTCCAAATCAAAGGAGTAACAATACATCTGAGGTTTCTTCAAATGCTGAAGTGAGTAATCAGGGAAGTCACTTGAATACTGTCATAATGACAGAAAATGTCTTAGAATCAGAATATGCAGTGAAGTTCCTCCTTGGGAAGTTTTCATATGCTCTCTTGTCTGTCTCGATTTTTAGGAACTGTTGTGGAATATTATGACTTGGGCAGAGGAAAAGATTCAGGCGCAGAGTAAATGAGATCAAAATACAATTTAATCCAGATGTAAAAGTCTAAATTTACACCTTTACTGTCCAACAGAAAAAAGAAAAATCTTTTAAAAACATGTATTATCCCATCACTGTCACTTTGAATTGGAACAAATTTCCTCACAAGGAGCAGTGGTATTAAGATATTTAAAATTAGATGCAAGTAGATGCATCAATTTAGTAAATAAGACTATGTAGGGAGGAGAGATGCCCAAATCGATGTCTTCATTATAAAGAAACTCAAAACAATATGTCAATATTTAATTAAAGAATGGCTGAGCTTCTAAGATTTAAAAGTGTTACCCTATATTCAATGTCAATTTTGAGTACCTTTTAGAGTTTGTTTAAATATAGGATGGGGATTTATAAACACTGCTCTAAGCAGCTATTTTTTTTTTTTCAAATATACAGTCGTATAACTTTTCCCACTTCAGTGAAATAAGAAGTACCTGATGCACCTTAAACTTTAGCATACCCAGGTTACAAATAACATCCGTTTGAGGTCTAAGTGTTAAATAGCTTCTAAGTCATCTTGAGAACTTGGACTTCAGGACCTATCAAAAGACAGCTGTTTATACACCCTTTTTATGAATTATTGATTGTACCGTACTGGAAGCAATCAAGAATTTATGTACGAGCAGAAATCTTGTTTATCTTAAAATGGTGAATTGCCTTTAGCTAAGTGAACAGAAAGATGGACTGAGCTTTCAGAAGTGTTCAGACTTTGCTTAAATGAGTGCACGTTGATGTTATCAGACATTTCATGTTAAATTTGACAGGAACAGAATCAGACCCATTGCACTGGAGCAAACGTGTTACCATTTTCAATTCCTTTCTGCTTTTCTGAGGCCAACAAGTGTTTCAAAACCATGAACTTTAGTTCTAAGCCACAAAGAAAAACTTACGCCCACCTGCCCTTTTCCTTATGTAAGAGACGTTGCTTGAGAAACACTTCAAGAAAAATAACCTCACTAAAAACCAAAATAAATATGTTGCATGTATTTTCTTTTTTTGGTACTTTCTTGAGATAAAATGTGTCTTAATATTTTTTCCAGACATTCGGGACAGTGGGGGACCTAAGCCTGTGATGGTGTATATTCATGGAGGGTCCTACATGGAAGGCACTGGAAATTTATATGATGGCAGTGTTCTAGCAAGTTATGGGAATGTGATAGTCATCACAGTCAACTATCGCCTTGGGGTACTTGGTAAGAAGCTTTCAGCTTTCCATTAATCCCTGCTATCTGCAATGCAATTCATGTTATACCTGAGAATGTATTTAAGAAAAAAAAAAAAAAGAGCAACAGCTTTGTTTTCTTTGTCAAATAGAAGGATAAAAGGTTTGTATTCTGGGCATGAGATAGTGTGGCACTGCAAGCATTGTCTGGAAGAACCGACTGTCATTTTTTTAGTGGTATGAAACAGGTGTTCCCATTGCTGAGCTGATCAGACAGAAGAGTTCATTTATTTGCTGTGAATAACAGTGATGCTTTACTTCACAGACAGGTAAATTTTATATGTTTTTAAAAACAGTTAAGTTATGGATGTTAGGGTTTTGTTTTGGAAGAAATAGTCTAAATTTCGAATACTGTTGCCTTTTCAAATTATGAAAAAATCAAGGAGGTTATGAAAACATTATTAAATGAGAGATGTACTTTTTACCTGTTTGTGCTTCATTGTGTTTTTAAAAAATTGTTATAGGTATAGTTCATGAACATACAGTATTTCTTTTTGAGATGAAATTAATTTTTGTTTCAAATAGATTGAACAGGTTATGCTGATGATGTTGGTAGACTTGTGTGGTATCCCTCTGGTAGCTTGTATTTCAAAAAATTTGAACTTTGCTATTTGTTCACTGTGGTCATGGTATAAGTTCACCTGCTCTTGAGATAATATTATTGGTTTTTTTCCTTCTGTGTACTCTACCAGAATGCTGCATGCTAAGACTCCTGAAAGCTGGAGTTTAATTCTGGGGTATTTTGGAGGACCGTAAAGTAACTTCAGAATGCTTACGTGGGTATAAGGGTGTTCCCTTTAACATCTGAAGCAGTGCAAAGCTCGGCAGTGAGTTGATTCTGAAGACCAGTGGACTTTATTTTCAATTCATGGGCATTAGCAATGCCTGCTGCTCTGGTTTTCTTTTGTGTGGCCATTTCATGTATCATTGCTCTGTTACTTTGTACTTTGAATTCCGTTAATGAGATTCCCAAATTCATCAGTTCAGGTTTGTTTGTCTGGGTAATTTTCTTCCAACAGTTTAAATTTTGTTAAATTTGACATCTGAATGTATTTCAAATTTGGAGGGAAGAAACGGATTTTGACTTCAGAATTTTGAACTTGGTCTACTACAGTTGTGTTTTACAAGGGACTGAATCATTTCCAGAAAAATAATTATTTTTTTCTGGATTTATCTCATTATCCAATTGGTGTAATGGAGATCCATGACATACTTTAAGCAAGGGAATTCTGATGCTTTCTATGTTTTTTTCTCCCTCCTTCTGTCTTCCAATTTCTATAGTGACTTCAAGTCCTTGGGCACATATTAGTGCAGCAGTTAATAATCTGTAATCTGCACCTTTAATCAACATTTTACTTTTACATTAGTGCTTTTGCTTTTGACTTATCAAACAACATATAGCTACATCATATGCTAGAAGGGTATTCTATCCAGTAATACAATATCCATTATCTGAAAGCACTGTTTATTTTTGTTAGTTGTTTAGTTTAATTCCTAAATCACTCATTGTTGCAGTGTTTGAATGGGCTAGTTGCTTGAAAGATGAAAATTAATTCACCTTCGTTGATGGTAAATGGATTTTCCACTTGTAATTTAACACTGATCCCTGAGGTAACCTACTGTTAACATCTTACTGAGCTTAGGAGGATTTCGTTTGTGTTCGTGCTTTTGTGGTTCTTTGGACTTTCTGGTCTTTATAGAGCCTCAAGGGGCAGAGAGCTAATTTTCTTTTAAGTGGGACCTATTACAGTAAAACCTCTAAAAGTCACAGTAGAATCTAATGATTGGTATGAATACTTGAAATTACTTTCAAACTAAAATAACCCTGTATCAGGCTTGTAGGGATTTTTAAGTAAAATATATGCACCTGTTAATGATATGTAGAAATTGTTCATATGTTTTGTGTCTGGTATAGTGCCTGTCATGTAATGATAGCATCACTAAATAGGTAGTGTGAAACACATTCGTAATGAAAAGAAGAAAAATGGTACAGTTGTCACTTTTTCTGCTTGCCTTTGTTTTCTGGTTTTAAGTTTTTGTATAATCATTGGAAATACCAACTTTTACTTTTGCTGGATTGAAACCCTTGTTCACCAGTGTACAGCAGAACGCTACTCTTTATAAGGGTACAAATACAGAACAGAGAAATTCTTAACTTCCCTTATCTGATCATTTCCCATAAGGTGAGAGGTTCAGCTTTGCTGTCCATTGCCTGTGGGACACCTAGATCCCAGTTCACTGCTGTGTTAAATGCCTGGCTGTACAGGGAGAAGTAATACAGGGATGTTTTTTAACATGAGATGATGTAGGGACAAAATACGGTCTATCTTCTCACTTTCATATGGCCTTTATTGGTGTGAGTTTCTTGTCTAGTCTTTGTGGATATATATCTCAATATATATGATCTCTGAGAGTCCTGGGAGCTCTGTTGTTTCACCGAGATTCGCACTGTGACATTTCTTAATAAGGAAACCAGTTAAATAAATGTTTAGAGCTGCAACAGGAACATTTTCTTCCAGACCAAGAGTGATGGGAAGGGAGGATATGCTGTGATATGAGATTCCTTGCAGTACTACTATGAAGTCCACAGTAGACGAGCTCTTGTACAATTCAGATTATTTTTCTGTTTGTTCTGAATTGAAGCATCTTTTGTCTTATAGACTAATCTGCTCAAGGACCTGCATTTTATGGAGATGAAAGATTTGATTCTAAATAAAATGTTAAAAATTGCTTAGAAGTGAAATGCATTTGGAAAAGAGAAAACAGTGATAAAAATTAAAGAAGTATGTAGCAAGTGCATTTAAAAAACAAACAAAACCCCAGTGAGTTCCCTGGCCCAATTTTGTCTTTGAATCAAGTCTGAGAATGAAAGTCTGTTAGAACCTTTCCTTAGGTAAAGATAAGATGGAAAAGAGAACTGTTTACCCTGGAAAATTGGGGACTACTGAATAAGAAGCCATGGGAAACAGACTATTTATATCTTCTTCAAATGCAAGTCTTGTGCAAGCTATCTCATCTAGTAAGGAATACCGTTTGAGCAGTCTAATACCCTTGAAGGACAGCATGGGAGTAAGTGCAGATGTATTTTTATGGCCTGTCTTTAGGAAAGGACAGATATGAAGACAAGTTAGGATTTTGAACTCAACTAATTTGAGACTTCAAATGTTTATATAACATATATCCATCTGGTAAAAAGCAGGAGCTTTTTATTTAAATTTCATGAATGAAACATAAATGGATTATAAAAGGAGTCTATTTACCATCCAGAAAAGATCATGACTGATGTAATACTGCCAGTCCTGTTTTCTGTGTTCACTCTTTATAAAAGGTTTATTTATAAAAAGAGAAGAATGCTTTGGGTCAGCATTGACTGCTGCCCCTTTTGCTCTCAAGAGGGGAGAGAGAGAACTGGTTTATACTGTGTACTTGTTTTTTTCATTTTATTAATTTATGCTTGTTCTTGATTATCTTTTAACCACAGGACTTTAATAGAACACAAAGAAACATTTCTAATGCAGCTTACAAACTGAACTGGGGGATGGAAGAATGATTCACAGGAATCTCTAGGTTAAGCACTTCTTTAAATTTCTGATTTTTTTTTTGTTTTGTTGTTGTTTGTTTTTGTTTTGTTTTTCTTCACTTTAAGAGGCACTGTTTTTTTCTGTACAGATACAGTATATTGTCATTCCAAGGGTCTGGGTTAAAAGGTGGTAATAAGGAAAAAGGAAAAATTATATGTCTATTTTTTTCTATTTGACATTCTGAATGTCTGTATCAGGAAGGTAAAAGCTCAATAACTGTAAGACCATAATTTATGCCAGAATTAAAGCACACCTGTGAGCGAGATAGTCTTGGTTGTGCTTTCTTTAGTTGTAAGCAGTTTTTCCATTTGAGGAAGGTACAGGAAGCATTGCTATCATTTAGTCCTGTGTTTACATGGTCACCCATGGGTTGGAGGATATTGGCTGGGAGTACTGAGTAGAAAACACCTATCCAGATATCCCCACACTTTGATATTTTTTTCCCCCTAATATATACTTTTAATGCTACAGTAAAGTCACTGGAGCTGTTTGAAAAGCCTGATATCCTTATTCTTACAGTACATTATTTCCCAAATAACTCCACTGAAATCAACAGTGCTCATAAGTACAGTGCTTCCCCTTGTGAAAGAGCCTAGATGCCCATAATTCAAAATGATGCAATGAGGAAAAAGGTACTGAAAAATTGCTACTCATGCCCAGAGCTGCTTCTAAGAAAAGCTGTTCTTTGAAGAGGTCTGTTGTGTTTTTCTGCCCAGAGCTCAATTTTTGAGTAGTGTCCTCTGGATATGTTGGGCTGCAACGTTCGCATAAAGTAAAATTTAGAATAGTGGAAGAAAACAGAACAAAGCAAAAATACTGAATAAAAAAAGCTCTTTCCTACTTTTTTAATGACTGATAGAGCTTTATGGATGATCTGGTGACAGAAGGTGAGTCTTGCTTTGTATGCCTTAACATGGTTGGTTGTTCTGTGTCAGAATATATTAGGAAAATACATTAGGTTTGAACATAGACATTGCTTCTGTGTAGAATCTTGCCAACCAGCAATATCTTACTGGCTAAAGAGGTATGTGAAATACAAAGTGCTTTCAAATTAGATCTGGTTTTTTTTGGTGTTAATCTAATTTGTCAAACTGATCGATCCTTATTTCTGTAATTATGTACTTTGTAGTGTTCCACTCACATAGTTTGTGGGTTTTGCTTTTTGGGGTTATTTTTGCTCTCTGCTCTTCTACATATTTGACATCATGGTAATACTACTGAAAATATTAACTAGAGGATATCTTTCAAGTATGTTTCAAAATCAGATATGAAATATAACCCTTTCAGAAACTGCTTCATATCTGATTAGAAGATGCTTTAGTCAACCTCATAAAGATATTGTGATGAATTAGTGTCCTGTGTCACTTAAACATTTTTACATGTATAATCTATCATGTTCCTATTCTGCAGCCTGGGGAGTTGTCTTTCCTCCTGAAAATAAGCCTCTTAACTTGAATAAAAGTAAGCATCACCTACTCACACCACAGTGACTATTCAGTGAGTGGAATAATGTTTATGTTTGATATTGAAGGAGATAAAAATTGTAGCAAGGTTCTTTTTCTTACATTGCTTCAACTCTGGGGTTATCTTTTATAGTTCACAATTTAATATCCAATAAAATTAGGAAAATGTTTGATCATTAGCATCAGAGACAAGCACATCCATTATCTTTTTATGAAACCTTAAAGGTACTGTCATGAGTTGGCATTTTATTCCAGCTTTGCTGTACCACCAAAGGGTCTCTGATGAGCCTTTGTTCTATTACCCATTTCCGAACATGTTTGAGTAAAAATGATGGATGAACAGAAGATTATATAGTATTGCCTAATTAAAAGTACATTACATTGAAAGTAAAGATGGGAAATTAATAGCAAAACACATCAAAACATGCAGTCAAAAATCATTCGATTAGGTTTTCTGAATTGGAAGAACATGCAGGAATGTTAAGTCATAAATGCTTTTAGGGACCCTTGGCATCTTCATAAAAAGTCTACTTTAAATACACAAATATTATGTTGCACATACATGAAATTTTAACATTTTGGGATTAGAGAAAGTGTTCAGAAGGTCTTATCTGATCCCACCTTCACCTTGGGCATGACTGTTTCTTGGTATGAAGCACTCCAAATGAATTGGATGAATAGAAGTTAAGACAGAAAGCATACTGCAGTTATCTATTCCCCCTGGTGATGTACTTCGCAAGGTCTGCTTTACACATACGTGGAGTTCTAGAAATGTATTAGACAATTCTTATTTAATATAGTAGGTAACCTCAGGTCAGCCCAGTTTGCAGGAGGCCCAAGCCTGGCTCATCTAGATTTAGTGTGTCCTAATTTCATAGGTCCATTAATAGAATTAGCATTCAGATCTCAAACCTGCTGTAATTAATGACATTTTAGTGGCTTTTTTTGTGAGCTAGTACCAGCCAAAGGGAGTCATGTATGCAGTGAAGCAGAGAAAGGAAGATTGCCACACTTGAATCTGTACCATCAAAATGACAAAATGGACTTGCAGTAAACAATAGGCTATTGACTAGGTATGTTTAAAGGGTCAACTGCAGTGCACAGCAGGCAAGATATTTATGAAATGGGAACCCTGAATATATAGTGCACTTTTAAAATGAACCATTTCTTTTCTATTTGTGCTTTTTCTAGCACAGCAAATTGACATTATCCATCTGCTTGGATAGATGGATACACACCCGCTTCTCTATTTTTTAGGGCACAAAGACATCATTTTGTTTGCCATTGAATATGTTTCTATCTTGGTACAGGTACATTTTAAATAACAGGTTTATTCTAACATTTGTCACTAGACTTCTTTTTGGTAAACAGAAAAATAACAAATAACAAAGTTTAAAACTATTCATTTTGGCATAAGAGAAATTTGTGTCATTTCTGTCAACAGAAATTACTTTTTGGTAAGATAAATTCCCTTGATCAATATTTAATCATATAATAAAAGTATTCTAGTTTTTCCAAATAGCAGATTTATCTTTGAAAGCATAATAAACTTCAACCTGACAATATTTGCAAAATAGGAAAGAGAAAGTATTCACTGAAGACAAATTACAGACGTCTTACTGCTTTAGAAAAAAAAATAAATCTAAATCTTTGACCCTATTATCCTACATGAAGTTCTCTGTAATTTTTATGATCTAGCTATGAGTAGCTACCTTCCTGTTGTGTAATATCTGACAAGATTACTTTTATATCATTGCTGATCCCCAGGAAAAACCTCTGATCTACAGTACTACAAATGTTTCAGGTATACAAAATAATCTGTATAAAACACTCTACGCTGTCGTAAACCATTGGTTGTCTCATGATGGGAGACCTGTACAAAGCCAGTTTTGGCATCACCCTTAGAAGCAAACAGAATTTAGGCTGCTCTGCCTTTGCCAGGATGCAAAACTTCCCAGGAAAGAATATGTCTGACTGCAAGCCAAGAGGTAGGGATAAATTAGGATTTTTATGCATTCTTTATCTCACTGCTGAGTGTTCCAACAGTGAAAGAATCCTCTGAGTTTCCAATATTCTGGTTTTCAAGCAAGGCAAGGAAAAACAAGCTACAACTCAACATCTAGGTGAGATCCATGCCCAGTCTTGATGGGCTGGGCACTCTTTACTCCTGAGTTTTACGCTGCTGTAATTAATGCCTAGAAAAAAAGGCAAATGAAGATTTTTTTTTTTTGGACATTTCTGCTAGAAGTAGCAGGACAAGTAGATGGCATACTTAGCATACTTCTGAATTCCCAATTCTCTGAATTTAATTACATATATTAAAATATTCCCAAGTTTTCTGAAGCTTAAATGAAGCACTTCTGTATACTGTGGGGCTTTGGAAGCAATAGATAACTTGACAGGGATTTCCATTGCAAATGTTGCTCTCATTTTTCACACACTTCAAATGCATAAAATTGCTCGTTTTATGTTTTTTCGTGTGCAAATTAGTTTACATATATAGGTACTAGCTCAAATACTGTTCTGATACTTCTTTGATGTAATACCTCATGATATTTTTTTAATCAGTTGAATAGGAACTGTATTTTAAGGATGTAACAGCACTTTTTAACAGTTCAAGAGTAATGTGAGCAATAGATCTAGTGGTCCAAAGCTCTCTTGGCAGTAGTACTGGCAAGAGAGGGTCCTAAATTTTTTCTTCTACTTAACATGTGACCCTGTGTAAATGGCTGCCTTGGCCAATGTTGAACATACCACAGTAAAATGTAACAATTTGCATTACTTTCCAGTGTAGGATATATAGAAGACTGCATTGTTTGATATACTGATTTCTTACACAGCAGAGTTTGGCAAAAACTGAATTAGAATACATTTTTATGTGAAAAACTGCTAGGTGAAGGCCTATGAAAGGCCAGAGGTTAACCAATGTTTATTGGTTAACATTCCTTATTAAGCAAATTATGAACATTTTCTTCTAGCAAATATAAAAATAATAGATACCAAAGTGTTTTAGAAGTATTTTGACTCTCTTTTGTTATGCACATATAAGCTAACCATAGATTTTTAAAAAGAGAAAGATTGCTTATATCTCTTAATTATTTGAAATATCAGGGGGTTTATTGTTGCTCAAAATGAGAAGCAAGACAGAAATAAATCTTAATTTTTTTTATTGTTCTGCAATAATTTTTCACTCTGACAAGATTATAGAGAAACAGAATCAAAAAGAGGTGAACAAATTTTCTCTGTGAGACTGACTATGCATTCAAGAATTCAACTGATTCTAAAAAATATTCTTGCTGTATTTCTGTCAGCTCTTGAATTTTTGGATTTATGAAATCCTCCACATTTCATTGTAATTTGTTCATCTTCTCGACATTTACCACCAGGGTTTCAGTTGAGGGATCTTACATTGCCATAGGTATGCTGAAAAAATTCTTTACCTTTTTTTTTATTAACTGAGAATGAAGTGTTCAGTACAGAAGTAGGAAATATAAAGAAAGAAGGGGCATAATGGCCAAATAATTTCAAAAAGAAAAGACAAACATATCCCTAACGAGTTTTCCTTACTTAGATTCTAATATCCCATGAATTTGTTAGGCACTTGTTTGTATCATCTTATTGATTTCAACAGGTAAATTAATGTCTTTTTAAAAAAAATTGGATCTCTACTTGTCAGTATAACTTATTACACATTAGCTGACTTGTTTCTATGACCAAAATTTTCCTTTCAGCTTTAGCAAAATACTGTAGCTCAACTGAAAATGGTTTTGCATTTCATCTGTAAGGCTTTATTAAAGCAGTGAGATGCAGTAGGGTGTGCTTTACGGAGTCATTAATGCATGCCCCATGTGTGTTGTGAGGCATGAGGCCAAAGGCCATGTGCTTTCAGCTACCCATGAACCATATTAATGACCCTGTAAAATACACTCCTGAGCATCCTAATGCTATTATAATTACTCATTTTATTATTACATGCCTCTTGAAAAAAATTCTCTAAATATTTTCCTTTCCCTTTTATGTAGTCCTTAACTAGGAAGGCAAATTTATGATAGACTGAAAGGGATATGTTCACAATAAAGAGAGTATTAACTTTCTTTTCACCATTTATTCCTGGCAATTTAAAATTTTCTCTTTTAACACTTCATAGGCCTGCACATCCTGTGTGTTCAAAGCTTACAACCATTCCATTGTTGAGTTTCTCTGGTTGTAATGAATATGTTTGGATGCACATTGCTTGGATTTTGTTTAGCATGAGTTCTTGAAGTTAAAATGGAAATGTGCTCACTATTTCCTGTATTTTCTTTGTAATAAAAAAAGAATTCACTTGGCATCTACCTTGCTAATACAGATTTTTCTAATGCGGGTTCCATCCAGCTGAAGATGTGCCTTAAAAATGTTATTGATAAATAACAAGATGCTACCTGCATCGTCCAGCAACCACAAAATTCAGCATCTGCAGTAGTACACGAATTCCATCTTTACAGCTGTCTCCAAGCTAAATGTTACTCAAAATTTAAGGTTGCATTCTTAAATAGCTTTAAAATGACACATAATTTCCTTTTCTTTCCCCTCCGTAAGAACATAATGTGTTTCTTTTTCATCCTCCGAAAATTCTATATAGTGTTTGGCTGGTTTCTTTTTTATAAATATTTCATAGCTGGTATTTTGATCTCTGGTTCAAATTCAGTTGTGGCAGCAGATGTTTTTGTTGATAAGTTTCTTTTGAAAGCACCGTGTGCAAACGAATTTACAAACAGCATATTCAGTAGGTGTAGTGGAACTGATAATTTTGAAGAAGTATTATCTAGAATAAATGCACAGTTTTAACCTTTTTTTTTCTTCAGAAATACAAAATAAGAAGAAAAAACAGCACTGACTGTCTATAGTGTATCAAAAGTGTAGCTGAGGGTCAGAAAATGTCTGTATTATCTTAAGGACATGGAAAAAAAGCCCTCCTTTTGCAGACAATGCTCTCTTGTAAGCACTTCCAGTTCCATGTTGCCATAGAGCAGGTCCTTTTGCAAAATGGTTACTAGCAGCTGTTGTCAGGACTCATGGCTGTTTTTACTAGGACCAGCCAAAAATAGGAAATACTATGTGTCTTGTAAGAAAGAATCAGCACCAGCATCGTGTTGCATCCATAGGAGAACCACCTTGCCTCTAAAAGGGGGAGATCTTTGCTGCTGCCTAGAGCGCCAAAAAAACCTGGGTCTATGTATTTTTCTTTGTTATCCCCATTTTTCTAAGCACCTTTGGCTCACCACTGTACAAGTCTTCACAGTGTTTAAGAATGATTCAGGACAAATTTGCAGAATTGTTCTAGTAGCATGTGGGTCCTTGCTTTTATATGTTTCTCTTAACAACACTCCAGCAAGGAAGAATGACCTCAAGTAGGCTAATTTCTCATTAATGATTGAATGCTGTCACTTGGGTGATGGAAATAGATAAACCAAGTTCCTTTGACTGTACAAAGGAGAGCTTTTGTCATGAGACTGCACTGTCATTTACATAAGTGCTTAGTCAGTCTTTCAGTGCTGAAACTTTTGAGTCCTTTAAAAGCTTTTTCCATCACGTTCTCTGTGGTTCTTCAGTGTATCCTCCCCGGAGACCTGCACCAAGTAAGGTAAAGATAATCAATCTCACTCTGAAAGAAACAAAATTACTTGTGACGATCAATGTGTGCTAATAGTTACTTGTTGTTAAAGTCAACCTGCAAAGTTGCAGAACCCAGCAGAAACTTAGAACGTGGTTCTTAACTTCTTCTTGCCAAGTAAGCGGTATGGAGGAAGCCAAAAGAAATGAAAACAAGCATAAGAAGGGATTTGGTTTTCACTAGCTTAAGTTTGTTGAGAATGCAGAAGATATTTTTCCAAAAAAGAGACAGGCTCAGTGGTATCTACCAAGAGGTAAAATGGGAAAGGGCACAGTTACACAGGAAATTCTAGTAATTTAAACCTTGTTTACTCTGAGGGTGGTCAGATGTTTCAACCTGTTGCCCAGAGAGGTGTTGGAGTTTCCAGTGCATGGAGACATTCAAACCCATCTGGATGTGGTCCTGAGTAACCTGCTGTAGTTGACCCTGGTTTAAGCAGGGGATGTGGTAGACTAAGCAAGCTCCAGAGGTCCCTGCTACCTCAAGGTTATGATTCAGTGATCTTAAGGCATAGCAGTGGGATACTAAGCACTGTAAGGGCACGGATGACTTGTTGTCTAGATGTCTATCTGATCTTTTAACTCCTGATTATCTTTGTAAACCTTGTCTGTGTCCCAACTGGACTCTCATTAAAATGAATTAGCCCATTATAACTGGCTTAGGCAAACACAGTGCTTTTCTGCAAGGCAATAACCTTGCTACTAGCATTTTTGAATGAGTAGATTTATCATCTGCTTTCACTTGCTGTGGTTTCAGACTGTGGCTCACAGGTACAGAAAGGATTGCTACTATCACCATCCCAATGGAGTAAACTAGCTCTGTTTTGACAGTTTGGCAGTGAGCACTCGCTTGCTAGTTTGTCTCCTTCAGACTTTACAGTGGCTTACATCCAAAGCAGAGATCCAAAACCTTTTTCACAGTTAAGCTAAGCCTTTTGAGATCTTTTGGTAAACCCTGCACTTATCCTAGTATTACCCAGAAATTAAATCTTGTGGGGGGAAGGATCACATGGGCACAGGTTAGATGAAGTGAAGTCTTATGATGCAGCTTTTTCAGGTGGAGTTTGGGATTTCTGGAAAGAAGCTCCTGATTTTGAGGAGTCCTAAGGACTGCCTGAGAGATACACGTGAACACGTGGTTACTTTTTCTTTCTCCCTGTACTTCCTTATAGGAAAAGAAACGGTGTAAGCTCTACGTATACCCATGAAATACTGGTTTGTTTTAATTTCATGCCACTTATTTAGGTACAGCCTACTAACCACTGACCTATACAGCATCTTATTTCTTTTCTCTTTGTTTTCATCATGCCAGGATGTTTCCTCTGTGCTGTCACTCATCTCGCTGTTCCTTTTCCACACAATTTAGCAATTCCTGAGCACATCTTTTTTCACATCTCTTGGCATATATTGAAAAATCACATGTTGATGAAGACCAATTTCTTAACTAAAAACTGCCTGTGCCATGAGCGAATACATCGCTTAGGGTACATTAGTGAAATTCTAAAGCCTTACTTTTTTGGAAGCTGATCATACACTAAAAGCAGCAAAAAGAAAAAAAGTTAAATTGCCAATTACAGCTAATAGCTTTCTGCAGTTGACATGTATAAAGCAGATTGAAGGTACTTTTAATAGCAGCTTCTCAGTAAATGCAAGTAGTGAAATGCTTTGGAATGAAGCAGTTGCAAAAAGCAGGTTAAATGTCCCATGCTTAACAACTTGCAGAATCTAAAAGGTTGTTTTAAAGACATCTTTGGGGATTTCTCTGTAAGAATACAACTGAAAAATGGTTTTGTTTTGTTTTCCCTTGAGAGTGTTTACATCTATCTGATATTATTTGCTGCATTTCCTTAAAAAAAAAAAAAGGCTCCTAAAATAGTGTTAGTTTGAAAAAAATATGATAAAGAGAAACCAATGCTAGTGATAAACCTCATATCTCATGTTTCATTAAGAGTTTTCATTAATGCCAACTCTTTAACATAAATATCTGTAAGCTGAATCAAACAAATGGAAGTACTACTTTTTGAAAGCGGAAAATGTGGTTTTTTTATATTGATTCACTCTTTTTTTTCAGAAGGAATATGATAGTAGTTTTAATGAGGTAAGAATTTAAAGAAAAGCAAAGAACTTGTTAATACTGCGGTAAGTCAAGAAATAAAGATCACTCATTGAAACAGGCCTCTCTGATCACTGTTTTATATTTGTGTTTTTCAGTGCTGTGTAAAGCACAGATGAAAGGTTAAGGGAGTAATAAACAAAAGCTGGAGTGTGATTTTGATGGGTAAGCTGCACTTTGATCTTCAGACTGTAAAACACTGGTACCTGGGTGAGCACTAACACTCCGCAGGACAAACAATCGGGTGTTTGCTGCAGTATAGAATTCACTATTTCTGATTTTATGCCATGCTAGCAAAAATCCTCATGACACATCGAAGGAAGGAATAGGAGAATGTATTCAGCAATTTAAAACATGTTTATTAAGTAATTTCTTTAAAGTACTATGATAATTAACACATAGCACCATAGAAATGGATTTATATCAAATACGGAACAGTATTGCTGATCTTGAAAATACTAATAATATATTAAGTAACCTACAGTTTCATTCCTGGTTTCAAGTAATGGGATAATGTAAAAAAAAATAATTCAATGCTGCTTTTAATTTTTAGAAAAAATTACATTTCCTGCTATACACAACTGTTCTCCTGCATTATAATTTCCATTTTGTCCTACTCACTTGCCCCTTTCACAATGATGCCTCCTTTTTTATAATTTTCTTAGTTTTGCTTGCGCTTTCCAAACACAATTAACTGTGCTCTCAGACCTGAAGGTACACCATTTGTGCAGTGGTCCTTGCTGAGGGCAGCACTCATCCAGCACTCCAACGTACTGTGCATTGTCACATTCGGGATGATGTGGGTAACCTCAACATCCTTCTCTAATAACGAGAGTAAAAGCTTTTAAAGATTCCTTTATGCTAATCTTTTTTCTCTTGCTTACGATGGTACAACTGTGAAGAGATGTCAGTGTAGTACCATAGTTTCACATCAGTCTGAAGATAGAAGAAAGAGCATAATAAGCTGAAAGAATACAGAAGAAAATCTAGACTCTTTAAAAAAACCAACATGAGTTTGATGTTTCTTTTGGTACACCTGGTCTTTGTTGCTAAAATAGTTTTTGTGATTTCATAACTGCTCATTATTTCTGTTGTTCCTGATTAACGATAAATATGAGCAGTTCTACTGATTGCTGTTAAAAGTGCTTACATGTATAAAATTACCATATAATAGATGTTTATAGAGTCTGATTCTTGGAGAATACAGTCTGGAAAATAGTAAAACTTTACTCTTCAGGAAACTGAAAGAATAAATCTTTTTCTCTTTTGATTCTTAGTGCAGGAAAAGAGTGATTTCCACTCAGCTTATGTATCAATTTTAAATAATTTTAATAATAAATAAGTAATTCTAAAGACACTTATTGGAAAATTAATTTGCTGATCTTTATTATCTTAACAGAGGTGTTTTTCCAGTATTTTACTGGAACAAATAATAAAAATAGTCTGTTTATAAAGAAACAAAACCTGATAATTGAAAACTTTTTTTCATTTCAAACTGCACCCATGCTGCCTTTTTTATGTATAAGATAGTTGCAAGTTTATCACCTATTATAAATAGATAAATCACAATAGTGTAGATGGCTTTTAAAAGCGTGACCGTATCTTCTAATTATGGCCTTGATTCTAGGAAATTTCAGGCAATAAAAAACTCATTAATTTTAATTGTGTTGGATCAAGCCCCATATTTATAATGTGATGTAATTGTCCACTACATTCCTGACATCTGGCAATATAATTCTTGATCATAAGGAAAGCACTAGATTATATTTATTGGTGCAGGATTAGCCATCAGACAACGCTCAGTCTGGAGCTCAGTCAAAACCAAAAAGCAATCGGAGGATTCCTTCATCAACAATTAGGAAATTAAATCAGAATGTATATTTATTTATATTTAAATGTTACATTGCTGCTGTCACAACATCAACCTAAGGTTGAATAAAAGCTTTTGTTACTTGTTACTTTCAGAAAAACTCCATTTCAAGCTGTCTGAAGCTTTTTTTTTTTCCCTCCAGAGATTGCCACCACTGAAAGTTTGGCTAGCAGGAAAGAACTGACACACCATAAGTCTGAGCTGGCATGTTGTTTCACAAGGTTGTGATATGCCATTTTGGCTCATTTTATCTGAAAAAAAAACATTTTGAGTGCCCTTTACAATTGTTTCTCAGCAGAAGAGATGACACTGGAAATATCCAGATTGCTAAAACTACCCTAGATTACACAAATGCTGCTGCATATTGTTTATCCATTTGTTAATTACACCTGACCAATTCATTAATGAGTTTCTCTTCGGTTCATTACAGAGAGATAGATGGGGTTTATGACTCTCAGACTTCCAATACGATAGTACAAATATTTAGTTTCTGGGATGCAACAGGCAGATTGATGTTACCATCTCTCGTTCCACACTTCCATCTCAACTGCATTTGTTTTGTTTCTCAGCCAGTGAGCATTGGCCTTGCTGCCTGCCTGTACACAGCTGAGTGGAAACCATGAGGGGAAAAATCATTACTCGCTTCTTGTTCTGCACCAAATAGCAATGGCTTTTCCTTTCCTGTGGTTCTGCAGCTCACACTAGGCCCTTTACACTAGTGAGTGCATAAGACTTAAAGCTACTGCAGCACGGTACACCCTCAGAGACTCTCTTCTGGGGTTTCCTGTCAAGTAGTTTGAGTGCAGCGTTGAATTGTGTGGTGCATGAGGAAGTGAAGGAAGGGCTGGTGTAGAGCTAGAAGACAGAGTATGCTGTATCCTTACATTTGGAGCAGTAATAGAATCAAAAAACTCCCTAAGTCTGGCATTATCATCCTGGAGATTTGTCAGGAAGTTACATTTAATCTCTTGTTCTTCACATTTAAAAAAAAGCTTAATTTAAGGTGAAATAAAGCTTAATTTCCAGTGAAACTAAATTAAATATTGTAGCTTGTCATATATTTATACTCACCCCTGTTCCCTCCCCCCAGTAACTCATCTAGGTCTTTAAAAAAAACCCAAATAGTGGTCGTTGTAAAACAGACAATGTTGGTAAATGTGATTTAAGTAGTTTAACCTGTTGACCATGGTGTTGTAGGTTTTAATAGGACAAACCCTGTTCGCAGCTTCTTTCTGGTAAATGTTTTCAGGCTCTAAATTTGTATGATTTATATTAATAGATAATGGAAAAAGCAAATAAGTAATTGAATAGGTTTTCCAGACAGTCTTGTTGCTGTATAGCTCTTGATATTATTTTCAGAAAGTGCCTATGCCAATATTTCTATTTTTGTTTTAGAGAATAATTAAATTGTAATGCCTAAGGCTATCTGAAATTGTATCAGTAAAGTAAGTCGCCAAAGTGAAATATGTCTTTGCATTGAGGGATGGCACAGAGAAAATAGAACAGTAATATCTGAATTATTTTTCTAATTAGCTTAGATTCATTGTTGTTTCTAGTAGCTGAGATATATTGTTTCTAGAGCTCTGCAGAGAGAAGAGGGAGATGAATGTAGCAGGACATGCACACAAAACGCTGAATGGTATACATGGGTGGGGATCACTGTTTGGAGTTTGAAAATATAGTGTTTCCTTCAATATCTCTTTTTCTTTTTCTCATCTCAAAGATTTTCAGCTCTCCTTTTTGATCACTCATCTATCTAAAGAGTAAGGTTCCTCCACCCCCATCACCATTAGTTCAGTAAATCTAGGTGTCATCTGCCTAACAGCATAATGAGCAATAATAGCTCATAACGACCATAATGAGCACTAACAGCTGAACATGTCAAATATATTGGAAAAAAGAATAGGTCCCTATGGGACTCCAGCCTCCTCAAAGTGGAGTTGCAGAGTGCTTCTGTAGATAGCAGTGAACTGCTGAACTGCAGTGCAACCACAGCTTGTTTCAAAAAAATCTTTTATAGAGGAAGCCAACTTACAAGTGACATTTTTTTTGACATTATATTCATTATGAAGTGAGATTTCTCAGAGGATTTTGGAAAAAAAAAAAAAAAAAAAAAGGGTTATTTAAATTTCCAATCAAGGCTGAAGGGCAAGTTCATTTTATCAGGGCAAAACCACAGTGCAAATCCAGCCCTGGCCAGAGGGTAGTACACTCATTTGGCTTCCCATACAGGTGGAATGGAATTTAGTGAGAACATTTGGGGCACTTAAGGTAGATGTGACCAAATATGTTACAGGTTTACCCTATGTCTGCATCACACATGCAAGTCTTGGGAGTAACTTCAATCAGGCTGTGTACCATTCCCTCTATGGTGTTTGCAGCTACATATGTCCCAAATTAATTTACTTTATTTATCTTACATAAAAGTGTGTTGATTTTGCAAATTTCATATTTCATGCCTTTGGGAATATTCTGAATTTCTGTAAATTTTTTTGGCTTGATTTTACTGATGCATGACAGAAAAAGACCTTCTAGATTTACCTGGAAAATTAAACTGTTACACATATCCTGTTCTCCTTATACTGGATGATGCTCCATGCAAGAAATAACACTATTTTCTTAGAAAATGCTCTTCTAATCTTTGTTTCTGTTTTATTCTTTGCATTGCTTTCTGACTTAATAGTCTTCCTCCTACTGAAATGCTTTAAGTCCTCCAGTCTTGCAGTAGATTTTGAACTGAATCCATATCTACCCTGGATGCCACTGTTTAAGCAGTGTTTTGTAAAAATAAAGCTATGTTTTTTTCTCAGGTCACATGGGAAAATAATGAAAGCCATGACTTCCAAAGAGAAAACTGTAATTTTTCCATATTGTACGGTTGGACTAGATCTCAAAGGTCTTTTCCAACCTAGTGATTCTGTGAGATCTGTTTACAAGCTGTTCAGCTCTATAACTTTCCTTTATGTATAAAAATATGACACTAAAATGCAATACCCAGGTTTTAAACATATGATAAACAGAATCAGCAAAACTGAGGGGGAAAAATCAAACGTGTTATCAAGTGTATCCTCAAGCAGATTTTGGGCGTGAAAGATATTACTGAAGTAATGCTCTTGACTAAAATTGATGTTGTTTTCTTTAGCTCAACCCCACAGCTGAAGTATTCATCAGGTTTTTGAGTACATGAATATTTTTCTCAGTAAGTGGCCTGATTTGTTTCACCTCAATTAATTGCATTCATGTGGATATGTTTGCCACATCAAGGCCTGAGGGTTTAAGAGTATCAACATCTATCACACAACAAGGAAATGTAAGGCACTATAAAACAATGTTGCTTTGCTAATCAGTAAGAATAGCGAGCCCAAAAGTCACAGGCTTCTAAAGAACAGTGTCACTGAGACCCGATGGTGAATACAGTCGAGCTATTGACCGCGCCAGCTAAATACACACTGTGTGCATAGCAACAGACTGCACTGATTCTGGCATACATCTTCTGTGAAAGCTAGGTGGGTGGAGACTTTTTCAAGGAATACCAGTCTGTATTGTTTTCGTAATGAGAAAAATTGTGGCTGATTTCAGAGCAACTTTTTGATTTAGAAGGTATGTAAAATAAATCAGAAACCCCTCTAAATACTAAGCATTACTTTCTGTAGAATAATCAACATAGGTGCAATGTTATGTGTATCCTTCAGTCACAGAAACACTCTTGTAGGAAAGATAGCGCTGTGCTGACAGCAGAAGAGGTGTATCTGGGTTTTCATGTATGTATTTATTACTATATGTGCATACTTTCAGGCATGCCTGTATGTTACATATGCGACATATGTGATACCTCAAGTATCACTTCATGAAGCACGTTTAAGCTTCATGATTTCCTCATTAAATGTATGTGACTCTTCTGTCTCAGATGAGATGCAAGGAAAGAGACTTTCCAAATGTCCAGGACTGAGCCCAGGAGAAGCAAAGACAGCGGTCCCACCTGATGATCTTTCCATCTGGAAACACTGGCACCATCAAACAAAGCAGCCATCTGATAGGATAATCAGCATTCCGCTAGTTCAGATACCTCACATGCTGCTTTTGCAAAGTCCTTAGCCTATGAGAGGATAAAATGTAATTTTCAGGAAATAGGGAACCTTTAAGAAAAAAAAATTAAGTCTTTCATGCGGTCAGAGAGGGATGCCTTTTAGGATTCTGTTTAATTTATAATTAAACTGACTTTTTTAAAAAGAAGTATAGATCCCTCTAGAATATAAAAAAGGTACCTTAAGTGAAATAATCTATAATTAGAGGATCCAAATGTTTGGTATGTGTTCTCCCACACACATACACACACACTTCACAGATAACCATCTGCTTTAGAGCAGTTTTTCACACGCTCTTGATTCTGACCAGGAAAGGATTTCTTTTAATAGTGTCCTATTTCTGAAACACACGGACTACAAATGCATAAGAGTGAAAAGGGTTTTAAGGCATTAGCAAAAATGGATGAAGTGAATTTTTACCTGAAATTAAGTTGTACTTTGTGCCTATAAATTATTGTTTGAAATATGTGGAAGTTATACTCAAGCAAAAACATCTACATCTATCCCACAGTAGGGAGTGACCCAAGACTCTGAAATATCAGTTAGTTATGTGTGACTACCAATGGACAAGTGTCCCCAGGAAAAAAGCAACAATCCAAATGTTTTGCCTAGTAATGGTAAGTTAGTAATATCCAGCTCAGACTTCTCTTCATCTCTAGGTCATAATTAGAATATGTCGATCTGGAATGTGAAATAGTATTTTTTTTCACTTTCTAACTGCTGTTGTTAAACCACGTAAATAAAAATGATTAGTCTGTCTGCAGGAATTACTATAGAGAGTATTCTTCCTAAATCAGAGTATGTCCAAATGCTAATAGTGGTTCCTTCTGTCTTTAAAATGTGCTAAGCAGGAAACTTTGCTAAATCAAGGACAGCTGCTAATGAGAGCTATCAAAGTTACCAGAGGGACCAGTATAAAGGAAATGGAACACTGCAGAAATTATACATTTTATGGGGAGGAGCACCAGAGTTAGTGAACTTGTGAGGCTGCAAGTTAAAATTCACAGACTTATTGACATCTTTCTTTCCAGCTTTTGTCTTCATCATGTTATCTTATGGGTTAAAAGCTTATCTTAGGATTTTAGTTTAGACAGGTAATTTTCTGGTGCTTTCTCATTTTCCAACATCAGGTCTGGCTGTTTCCCCATGGAATTAAAGGGAGAAAACAGCCTCCAACTATTATTAGATTGTCTTATAGGAGTGCCCTAATGACACCAGATCTAATGGCATCACTTGGCCTATGAGCCACTGTGAAACGTTCTTGCTTTAACAGCTATAAAATCCTTTCTGCAGGTGTTGCTTGATCACCTCAATGGAAAACTCCTAAGTCTGGAAAAGATTTAGTTTTTAGAATGAAAGGCAAATAAACATATAAAATTAAATCCTGAATGCAGTCAGCTGCAAAGAAGAATGCTCTGTGATCCGGGTGATACAGAAATCAAATGCAAACAAGGTTGCATCAGTTAAGCCTTAAAAATAAATCTGAGCAAGTGCTTATTAGGAAGGCAAAGGTGGTGCACAATTAGCCCTTTCTATAATTATTACATTTTGCATTATTTACTTATCTGCAACTTTTGATGTGTCTGTCTTGGTTTTGGGTATATTGGGACTGTGCACAAGCTAAAAAGATTGTATCCTTGGTTCCAACAAGTTTTGCAAATACTTTTTACTTCCTATCCTGTTGTTGTTGTTACGATTCTTCACCCTTTTGAGGGAAAAAATAATTCTATTAAAGACAGACTAAATGTGAATAAGTTTTACTCGACCCTGTTCCTTGTGAGGCAAAACCCCATAATTTGTGTTTATAAGTTGTTTGTACAGACAGGGAAGATTTTGTGGTAGGCAGTGTTGGTTTTGGGTTTTTTTGTTTGTTTTGTGTTGTTTGTGCTGCTGGCTTTTCTTGTGTCCCATGACAATGCTCAGCTATACAGGAAAAAAGGGGTAACTTTTTTCCTGACTCATAAAATGCTTCAGAAAATTACTCTTAGTTTTGTTGTTGTTTTTATGATGGCACAGAACATTCCAAATGGCTATTTTTTTTTCCCTTAGGGCTTGCTTTTTTGCTTGTGGGGCTTTTTCCCTTCATGGTAAATTACTAATAGACTGTTTTTCTTTCACTTCCCTTCTTCATTTGTTTCCCCTTTGATGTTAGTTTGTAGTAATTTGTTGAGGAATAACATACAAAGAATGGTAGAAAGAATTTTAATGCAGCTTCTTGGTTATAATTAGGAAAAAAAGTGGGACTATATTTCCTCGTGTGTGTAATTTATAACAGTTTGGGCAATTTGCCAGTGTACTGCTAACTGATTGCCTTTGGGAATATGAACTCTGTACATGCCTTAGACTCCAAACTTCTTTTTGAGTTTTTGACTCTGTCTTGCCTCTTACCCTTTCCCTTGAACTATATTGTTACGGGGCTCCAGCAGTGAATCCTTGACTGGAGTGTTATTGCCACTGAAATGTAATTGTGCATGACAGTAAGTTACCTCCTACTGATGGCTGAGCTGACTAGAATTAAGTTTTCTGGCAACAGGTGTCTGCCAATTTGTATGATAACATTGTGAGAGCTGGTCACTGGAGTCACCTGAAAAGGTCGAGCAGCTTATATGAGGGCAGACCTTAGATTCCTTGGCATTGTTGGGAGTTCAAAAAGAGGGGAATCTCCTTAAATCATGAGCTTGATGAGATAAGGGTTCCTCTCTCCGTACAGCAGCCTTTCTTCAGGAAAAAGACTGAGCTACAAAGAAGAGTGTTGTATTTGAGGAAACTGCTGTATTACAGCAGCCTTAGTTAATGCCTAAAATGTCAAGAAATTCATCTCCTATGTCACACCGAGAGACCCATGTTATGTTCATTTTAGTTTACTCCCAGACTCGCTTTCTGAGGAAACTAATTTTTCTGAGATAAAATCTAAGTGCAGTTATCTGGACGGTCTATTTTAGAGGCTGATGCCCAGGGGCAGCGTGGCTGATGCTGTGCCAGCCTGGCTCCCCTGCTCAGTGCTTCCCTGCACCAGCATCTCTGCACTGTCCTTAGACATCTCCCTCCTGTGGGATTCCTCAGGCAGATTGCTCAGGAAACACAGTGACCTTCTCATTGCAACTCCATCAGAGCCTGCTTCTCACAAGTGTATGCTATCTAGGTATCTACCTAACACCAGAGAAACAGCTCAGTGCTTAAGGTGCTCCAAGCCAGCTCCACTTACGTAGTTTCCCAGTCTGGTTCTTTATTGTATTTCTTGGGCTTTTATGGAGACCAGGCAATCTTTAAATAGCTAATGAGTGAATGAACTGGGCTCTTACTCTCCATTGCAATTACATGAAAATTTATTGCCTTAGTCCATTGTTGTTTGTTTGGTTGGGTTTTTTAATCACTGTTTAGCTACTGTAATAAGGGTGCTTGATTCTCTGGTTTGCAGTATTCCAAGAGAAAGAGGGAATTGTTTTATGGGTCCCTTGAAAAGCTGAGTATTTACAAGTATTTGCAGGTACTTAGCTTGGAACTTTGCCCTACAAAAAGTAAGCTGGCACAGATCCTTCACACCCAAAGTGCTTATACATTCTCTTTCCTGGAGAAAAGTCAGTTCCTTCTCTCTCATGTACAGACCTGTCAGACTTCATGAGCTGATCACAAGCCTCACGTTCCTGACCTGAAAGACCACCTGATTGTACATTCATCCCCATCTCCTGGTCTAAGACATGTTCCCACTTCCAATTTTCATTATTTTGAGAGATCTGTCTCTGTTTTACCTGAAGGTAGTAGAAAAATTTTCTCATTGCAGCCTGGGCTTTTTCAGGATGCTGCTTTTTATCCCTTTCCTGATCAGAAAGTTTTACTGCACTTACTCTTTCAAATACTGTATGTGACATGAAAGGTGTACAGGAAAAATGGACTTTCATACTTAAGTATATTTAGATAGAAAAGATCACAGAAATAGAACTAAAAATAGACAAGGTTTTACTCACTTCCTGAAAGCATATTAAGATCATGGATATGTATTTTTCCCCCTCTAAATTAGTGCAGTTCCCTCCAAAAATGCCAAACTAAAACCCCAGATTCCCAGACAATCATGGTTTGTGAATAGCTCAATCTAAGCTCAATCAATCTTTGTCAAAAGCATATGCTGTCATCAGCAATTAGGAGGGGAATTTTCTTGGTATATTGACACTTGCATTTGTTAATGAGTTCCCATCTCTCTGAATATCATATAAGCATTTATGCATAAATTTTATGAAAGCTATCTGGTTTGTGCTCTGAAAGAAATGAGAGGTAAGTAGCATTTTATAAAGCAGTAAATATGAAATATAAATTTACATGAAGGCAGCTTGTAAACAATGTAATTTCATTATTTTCTATGTATAGGCCTTTAATATAGAAATGTGTATCATAGGAATGTTCTAAATCTTGATGATCCTTTGACTAGCCAAGGCCACCTTCCGTTTTTTTCCATCTTCTCATCCTTGAAGAGCACCAAATATGATACAACAACATCTCCAGTGGAAAGTCTGAATGCAGTTTTCTTCCAAACAAGACATAGCATTTCAGGTAAAAAAAAAAAATTGGTGTCCCTCTGAAGTTCTTTTCTGAACTTGCTTCCAAATGATTTTCAGAAGAATTCAGGCACTGGATCCTCCGTATGGAGGCAATGCACCACTTAATACCAAGTACAAAAGAAAGAACCATCTTTGTAATGCAGAAGGGAATCAGAGTTCTTTTTGTTTCCTATTCACTTCTTGTTTAAAAAAGATTGTGACATAGTTTCTTCTTCTGTAGAATAGAAAATTGCTACTTATTATATTTGTTATAAAGCTGTTACCATTCATTAATATTTATAAAGTATTTTGAGATCTTCAGAGAACTATATCCTGTATGTGAATAATCATTCACTCCAGAAAGCCAAAGGTATTAATCTTTACAATTACTATTATTTTTAAATTGTCTTTGTTACCTGAATTTGAAAGTTATATACTATTTCCTTCTTCATTAAAAAACTCCCAAACAGTTTTTATCTGTGCATTCTGAAAGCTGTATAAAGCAGCAATGCTTGCCACTTCTCCAGAAATCTGAATAGTAACTGAATATTTATTTCTTCATCTGGGATCTGTGTGACACCAAATAGCAGTAGCCTTGGATTTAACTGTTACAGATGCTTCAAAAATTGAGCCTCTGTCATACACAGATTTGATTTGTTTTGTTCAGATACGGACATTTAGACTGGCATTCAATGTATTCCACCTTCCTTTTGCATTCTTGCTGTTTATTAAAATAGGCCATGATTTTTATCACTGGTTATCCTAGAGTAAACACATAACTTTAATTTCCAAAGACATCTTCCTTCCTGAGTCCTCTGGTAATCCTCAACCCAGACGTTATTGGTTTTCATTTCCTTTTGAATGTCAATTTTAAACCTTTAAGTATTGAGTCCAAATTAATTTTTATATGGCTCTTTTTTCACCATATGTAGTAAATTGCTAGAATAGGTCATTTATGTATTGCTGGACACTTATCTACAACAATATATCTTAAAAATATTTTCTATTCCCTTGCTAGATTCCTATTCTAACAGTATTTTAGAAAAATAGTTTTGCAAAAATTGAAAGGTCCTTTGACAAAACATTGGGTAGTACTTTGGGAAAAGACAAGCATGCTTTGGAAGAGATGTTAGTTGTTAGAGACTGTGTTAACTTCCTGCTTTCTATTTATGGACTTGAAGACTCTGCTTACGAAAAGTATTGAGTTACTAACCCTGCAGAATGGCTGTTTATTCTAAGCCTGGTTCCTGATCCAGCAACAACAGTAAAAGCTTCCATAAAACATCCTCTTACAGAGAAGGAAACTGTTTTTGAGAGACTGTGTTTAACAGGAAAATGTAATTAAGACAAAAAACATCAACAGCGAAATGTTTGTTCTTTGTCAGCTCCTGTTGTGATGGTCCATTTATTCCCAGTACAGACACTGAGGGAATATGAAATAGGAAAAATCACTAAAGGAGTTTGCCCAACTAGCCAAATGTCAGGGACAGTGAGTCATGTGTTCACATTGATAGCAGCACTCCACAATTAAACTGTTGAAAATTAACAAAGTTTGAAGCTAGTAAAATACAAGTATTGGATGAATAATTACTGGCTTTAAACCTTGTTTCTGAGAGAAAAGTTTCCTCAGTGTCCACTAAAGATTTTTCTGTGGTTTCTACCAGCCAAAGTTTACTACAGATTTTATTTTTTATCAAGTTACTCCTGTAAGTTCCACTTGTTCTCTCCTCATTGGAGACCTGTTGGTCATCCAATATGTTAGGAAGTGCGATAGGGAAATAAATCCCCAGTTAGCTGCATTTAGAATTAAGGTAGTCTAAAGGTGCGTAGCAGAGATTAGAAAATGGTAAGACATCCACGGTGTCTAGCTGTGTGGTGAGTTTCACTGTGGGGGTGAAAGGACCATTGCTCTGGAGCCAGATGGCTGTTGTGTTTGGGTCAGAGGGAATCTTTATTGTTTTTTTAGTTTATTGCACTAAACTATGTACCTCAAAAATGTTTTGAACACTTCCTTATTCTGTCCTCTGGGGCTATGCAGCTGATGTTGAAAAGAAACTATGAAAAACATGTCCCAATCCCAATTTAGTATGTTGCTGCTGTCAGTTGTAGGGCTTTTTTTTTCCTGGAATTTTTGTTTGAAACCAACGTAACTGGGGACGTTGTGGTGTTCTAAAACAGTCACCTTTGCTCTACCATTCTCTGTGGACTTCATATCGCTCAGCCTACATAAAAGAGAAGCTCTGATGGACAAGAGCCAAAAGGAAGAATAGATGGAGGAAATAATAGGAGGTATCATAATAACTGGTATCATCTTTAGCACACTACCATTATACTGAATTGCTGATACATATTATTTAAAACAAAAGAAATGAGAAGATAAGGTATAGGTCATTCAGATATTCTTCGTTAGAAGGATGAAAGACTGCCAAATTGCATTTTTAAATAGACATAGAGAATTTGAGTGTTGAATAAGAATTCCAGTATACCCCTGCTTTTACTTGTGGATCTAGCTGCACAAATCACTTTTGTCTCTCAGTTGTGGAAAGGAGACACAAGCGTTAGCTAATAAATGTGTTGCACTTCATTGCTGTGATGGCTAATAGATATGTATTGGCAACTTGCTTAGTAGATTATCATATAATGTAACTTTTTTTTTTTAAATTAGAATGTGATCTTCCATTGTCTTTAATATATTTGCTTCATGGTTGACAAGTTTCTTTCCTTAAGGGTAGTCCATTGGTATAATAAAAAAAAATTATCTCAACTATGACATGAAGAGAACACCCCAAACCATAAGCATTTGAAATCCCAGGATTTTGAGCCTTAAAAGCCGTGTCATAAGTGCTGAAATACTGTACTACTTAGAGCAATACTCTTTTCAGCCATAACCACATTTCACACCAGTTACAAAATGGGTTCTGCAACTGTTTTGACTCTCCAGATCTGTGTTATGATGATAGATAGGTATCTATCATAGGAAGCTATTTCTTTTACTAGTCAGAACGATATTACTGGGAGATACAGTTTAGCACTCTGCTTCTAAGCTTCAGGAAATTATTCCTGCAGTACAAGCTTGCAACAGTCACATCACACCAGAGTGTCCTGGTGTTTTGGCTGGTCAGTTTGAGCCAGCTGGGAGGGGACAGGACATTCTCAGAGATGTTATTTTAACATAATTTCAACCAAAGTCAACAGAAGTAGGAAGTGCTCAGCTACACTAAAAGCTACTTTTGTTGCCTCAATTAACCTTGTCCTGTCCTATTAGGGAATCATGGAACTTGAATGTGTAAGGTAGACATTCCCAGGAAGGTTGGATGAGTATTCATTTAGTAAAATCCAATGAATGTTTCTTAATGTCTCTATTTTTTATTTCCTGTGTGCACAATCAAACTCAGATAAGGAAACAGGAAGCCCAGTACAGGACCTGAACAAGGACTGGACTCAAAAAGCCAGAAAAACCTCAGGAGCATTTACAGCATGGGTAACACAGTGGATTCTTTAGGCTGTTACCTTTCCTCTGAAAAGATAAATTAAAAATTAAAACCAAAATTGTCCTAGCTAAGACCTAAAAATCAAAGAAACAGCTGCAAGCACTTAGAAATGCAGCAATAAGAGTGGTAAGGCAAGTGGATTGTACAGAAAAAGACACAGCAACATCTGCTTACATGCATCGCATGATGCAGAAGCAAAACACCATGTCTGGACCTGCTGGAATAGCAGATGCCCACTGGGAAGTAAACAAAATACATTCCATGGCAGTGTTTTACCATAAACAACTCACAAGGTGAGCGGTCAGTCTTTCTTCACATTTGGTCAGATGACTACCATTAGCTTTAAAATGGTATATGCCAGCATCTGTCTTGCTTTCAATAGCTTATAAGATGCTTTAAGTTACAGAAAGAAGTGTTCATTTTCCTCACAAAGAAAGCATTTAGAAAACAAATGGAAACGAATGAAGATTTTAGCTTTATTTTTGACTTGTGCTTTAGCTTACGTGGGCTCCAAGGAATGTACCGTGGTGAAAACATTAAATTAGGGAAGATAAAATCATTTGAAGAAATGTCATCTGGTGCTTCAATGGAAAAGGAAAAAAACAATGCCACAGAGTCTCTCAGTTTCCTCCCTAGATACCTTTTTCATGATGTGAAACTCAGGCTGAGCTGTCCTCAAAGGTCACAGAAAGCAAAAGAAAATATTTTCCTATTGAAAAGGGCAGTAATTTTCTTTAATTCTCCTTTACAGGCTTGATTTCTCCCTGCTTTTAGGTGAACCACCGTTGAGTACCAGCTGGTAAAAATAGCCTCTCAGGAAGGTTTTATTTAATACTAAATATTTGCTTCCTCCTTAACAACAAAGTTTGACAAATGGTAAAGAGTTTGACAAAACAGTACCTAATTCAGCAGTATACAGCTTAGAAAAATAATTATAGAAGTGGCAAGTATGGATGTACATAAGCTTCCTTTGGCAAAAGCAATAAGCATTCTCCTCCTCAGCTGTCCCAGAGAATTTGTCTCTCGTAATTACGGGCATATTGCACCATGTTGGTCTGTGCTTTGATCTCATTTTCCTTTATATGTATTTTTAACAACGTGCTTTTCAGCTTTTAATACACATAATAGTGAATTTCAACTATATAACTGCAGCATATTGATGCATCTGCTGAAACTTACTGTAAAAGTTACTTTTTTAAAAAATAGCAATATATTTACTTTGTCAAAATCTATAGCAGTTAGCCTCATTAGCAGCCAAGGGCAAACAATAAGTAGTGGATGTAAACTGGTGTATTGGCTTCTTCTAACAAAAAGAGATGAGCTTTGTCAGCATGTGTAACAAACCAGAGCCTTTTTTTGATAGGTAATATTATATTTTCAATATGTCTAATTATGCTAGCATTAGGAAGGCATGTAACGATTGTAACTGAATCAGTGACAGAAATCAGCTATTACTTCTGTTACGGCTTAAGACAGAAGAAACTGAAATATCCAAAATGAGAACAGTTTAAACTCTGCCATGCAGAATTTATTGTGGACTATTAACTGGGGACCTATTGTAGAAATAAATCTCTTTCCCAAGAATATGCCTAATTTCACTGAAGGTTTTACACGTGTGCTATTGTCACTGTTTCTGTAATACTGTTGCTGTATAAATATGTAAAAATATATATAAATATATATAAACCCACAAATTTGTCAATCCCAAATTGTTAATTTTATGCACTTAGATCATCACACTGACATACGTACCTGAAACTGTGCAGGAGTTTCACAGCCTTGGTTTAGTGAAAATCACTTTTATCAGAAAAATCTGTTTTAAAACACTACACTCATGATTTATGTTGCTTTGAAAATTGTGTTTAAAAATGCAATTTTAAGATATGTACCTAGATTTTATAATGACTCTAGGTTAAATTTGCTTTTTTCTAACTGTTGTTCCAGATCAGGCATTGTGTGATGTGGCAGTCATGGCAATTCCTTTGTGGTTTGTTTTATCAACTTTCAGAGTAATTCTCAGTCACAGCCTAGGAGTAGTTAATAATATTTCTGTTGATGACATATACAACAAATGGAATTTAATGTTCTCACTTAGAATCTGTACCAATAAAAAGGATTTTATTGCAGTGTGATTGATCCCTGCTTTTACATAGAAAATGTTCAGAATCAAAGAGCACTTTGGTTCTGATTACCATTCCTCAGCCTTATTGCTGTCACATTAACATGTGTCGCCATAACATTCTGAGAGGCAGGACAGACTGCAGCATCTACATAAAGTTTAGGCAGCTTGTCCCTGATTATATAAAAATTTGGCAGAGGATGCAACCAAAGTTGCATTTCTTGACCTCTGTGCTAAACCTAATCTTTCAACAGAAACATCTTTTCTCTAACTCCACCAGAAAGTCATCAGGTGACTTTGAGATGCATTGTATTAAGATTCTATAAGCTAGTTGCTTGTGAAGCTCATTTATCTAAATCAGGAGGTTATTTTAAGCATGACAAAGGGGATAGGAGGTATGGCTTGTAGTCTTTGCTTGTTTTATTTTATTCTCATCCCTCCTATTATCTTGTCTTGTAACCTTGGTTAAGTCCATTAACCTCTTTATGATTCTGTGTCACTTCCCATGTGTTGTCCTTTTAGATTTAGTCATTAAGAGCAGGCATGTATACACAGTACGTAGCACAATGGGGCACTTAATGTTACTGCAGTGGAAATTGCAAATAATTGAAGTAACCTATCAACAGTCAATAAGCCATTGCAGAGCTACCCAATGATCCATGCCATTTAATTTTCAATCTAGTTAATGCTTTAATTATTTTACTCCCCCTTTTCTGCTTAGTGTTGTCACTGTGTACACGGGAATGAATATTCAACCTTGTTTCTGCATCAAGCCACTGACTGCTCTAGCAAGGTTTGAACACAGGGCACAGGTGGTTAGAACACAGGACTTGGTTTGAGCCAGCTAACATTGTCAGGGTAAAGACTATTCCCTAGGGAAAAGCTTCACATTTATGACAATTGAACAATGAGTGTTTATGCTAGTTAGATATTCAGCACCGTACCTTTCAAAGAAGTTAAAAATCACCAGGGCTTTATCAGATCCCCAAAAATGTGGATCATGTGACTATTTGAAACAGCAAAGGCAATCCATCTTGTTACAGGTGTTGCTGCTCCATTATGCCCCAAATGGTTGTCTCCATGTCCTCTAGCAGTCCATCTGAATAAAACATTTGTTGTACTTCACATTTTTAATCAGACTATTTGATGAAACAAAGGTGAGTTTTTTCATGCTTTTCTGAATTAATACATGCATTTCCATTAAGATGGAGAAATTGACACTTTGGTTGGGTTGACAATATGACTGAACCTAAAAAAAAAGCATCCTGTAGGTCTGGGGGGAAAAAAGCTTCAGACTGTTCCTAGGTATGTTCCCAGTAATTTGAGAGTCCCTCTTCCAAGAGGAAACACTACTCATAATCTTCACATGACATTGAAAATAAGTCAGGAATGTTGCTGTGATACCTTTCTTCTTTATTCCAGCTCAGTCCCATTCCTAAGGACAAAAAGAACATTGCATCCTATTTTTGTCTTTCTCTAAAATGTACCTAGAGCCCTTTCGTTTCCTGAGGCCCGGTGGCGATGACCCTTGGTGCAGTATCCCCGAACGCTCGGGGTGAGCTGTTGTGGCCGCAGGGCATGTACCAAGACAGCTCCTTGTCCCCCTGAAAGCCCTGCAGCTTGCTCCCAGGATTTTGGTCTTTTACTGCAGCATGTGTTAAATCTTAGCAAACAAATGGAAGAACTTCAAGCTGCTTACTGTTTTAATATTTCATACATTTTTTTCCCCTCATAAATATAAACATAGTCCAAGCATGGAGAAAATAGAAAAATCAGCAGGTACAATACTCTGCCCAAGTAAATGGAACTGCTTTATGACACTAGGGTTTCCTTTCTAACCTTTATTACATTACAGTACTATACAGCATACCATTAAAGTAAATTCTGCTCTCTGGTCGTAGTTACCTCTGCTTTTTCACAGAGATATTTTTGTATTTTCTTGATTAAATTTATTCTAACAAAGAGCTTGTCGGAAATCATAGTTCTAATAAAGCACCTAGTAGTTTCATAAAGAATGATCTGCTCTCCTATCATCCCATTATGCTTAGGATGGAAAAACAAAAGCAAACCTGAAGGACTGGGTGGGCTTTTAAGGCCTTTCACTTCATGGCTAAAGACTACACAAACATCACAGTCTCGGTAGCACTGGGTGCACAGCCCGGCTGTTGACGTGTCAGTGTTTTTATATCTGATGTCAATGGATTTTCATAATGGAGTGCAATTGGAGTGTTAATGATGCTTGATGGTTCCCTTTTTAATTACAGTTTCAAGAAGGCAACCAGCTTGCAACTAATTTAATGTATTTCATGCTGAGTTTTGAATCATTCCACTTTATTAATAAGAATCTCATGTGATGCTCTACCTGTATAGTATGTCAATACTTTAGAAACCAAACTTAATTTGCCTAAAAGTAGTTGAGAGAAATTCAACACAAATGGGTTTCTGTATTCCTCTCTAACTCAGCACTAGCGCAATTCAGCTGTTTACTAGTTGTCTTAAATTTCCTCTATATCCAAAATGTATTGTATTTTAACAATATATTTAACATATATGGCCCAGTGAGGTTCTCAGGCAATGGTTTTAGACCTTGTGCACGAAAGCTGTCCCAATAGCTTTCTGCTTATTTATGATAGAAAGGGTTCTTTTCACCATACTCCTATATGGCAAGGCCAAGTTGGTTCAGATTCCGAAACCAGAATACTTGCTGGGTTATTACGCATTTTACTATGGTAACTGTTCTGAATTTTTATATCAATTTTAGGATTCCCTTCATCCATTATGTACTTCAGAATTTTCTGTGGTACTCATCAGGTCTGCTAGCTCTAGATTTTATATCCTTTATTTTCTATTGGTAGTTTTTTTGAGACCCTACCCATAGGTTTATATTTATTATTATTTATCCTTTTCCTCTCTCATTTGGTATAATAATATCTCTGTATATTGTCTGAATAGCTGCATTCAGTTTGCTTTTGAAACACATTGTTTTGCTTTGTTAATTTTTAGAGAGTTGTGTTTTGCCATTATTGGTTTCTGGTTTTGAGCATCTAGGAAAATGCTCTTAAGCAGTTCCCAATTATAATTCATGATTTTCCATTTAAATCGAGCATCTACTAAGCTATTCTCAATTATATTTTTTTTCCTGCTTAGCTCTTTCTCCCAAGCGATTTGGTTCATAATTATTTCCAGCTTTATGGAATTAGCCATTTTAAAGAAAAAGGAATGCATAATAAACTGCATTTTCTTCTCTTTGCTTATAATAAAATATATTAGGTTACAGTCACTGGCAACAAAGTTATCATGGTTTTTTTGCTTACCTTTATGTGTGAAGACCATGGTTATGGGCATCTTTGATCTGGCCTTTCTTTTCCCCCTCTGTTAGAATATTTCACATACCCAGCTCAGATATCTAAATACCTGATAGCTGAGGAAGGTCTGAACGTAGCTCAGGTTGAGAAAGAGAAAGAAAATGCAGAAAGGAGGTTGTAACCTTATATGTATCACATGCGCTTTCCTCAGAGCTGTAACCTGCGACCCAATGTATAATCCTCACATGCTAAATAAACATTTTTGAGGTAGGAAACCTTCTCCTATAATTTCCAAAGTTCCATTTTATTTCCAGCAGCGGGAAATTTTCAGAATTTGACCCCTCAGATTTAACTTGCCCATGATTATATGTGATTGCTTCTGTACATATTACAGGCAGGTGTTGACGTATCCCTTCATCATGTCCCCTGGGGTTTTTGATGTCAACAGGGACCTCAACTTCAGTTCAGCTACAGGATGTACCCATGAGCATTCCAGACCTTTTGTTTCCATCATTTAAGGTCTGTTAGAACTTTTTTTTTCTTTTTTTAACCAGCTCTCCCACAGAAAATGACATGATCACACAGTGTTATGTGAGCTGCTGACTGTTTCCTTCCTCTCTGGACTCTTCCCAAATAGATTCGGCATATAAGTGGCTGTCTCAAAAACAATTGGCTTTTCTACAATTTGGGCTCATTATCTAGGAAAACAGTTTCCCTGCTAGAAAAAGGGGACTAGGAGTGCCTAGTCTCCAGGAAAGCCTTATTATATGACAAAGAATCCTCACGGGACAGCTTTTATAAATGGTGAGCTGTGAAAACTTTTCAGCTACAGCTGATGTCATCTCAGATGACATCAATCATTGACAAGAGGAAGATCACTAAGAGACCAGGCTTCATTACTTATTATACTCACAGAATTACTTACTGACATAGAATACTATTATCCCTTCCCATCGCCCCTCAGTCCCCTTTGAGAGGTTATTTTAACATTACTTTTTCAAGGATACTCTTCCCACTGAGTTCCAGCAGTGTCAGCCAGGGTCCATTTGTGTTCATAATGAGGTGATCCCAATGGTGCTTCTCCGTTTCTCAGGCACCTTACAGGACTGTGTTCATTCCACGTTCTACAAAGTCCTGAATAGATACTGTTCTCAAGATCTCACTTAGGCCTGAAGTAAAATGTCCCTTTTGCTCCCCCTCCCCCTATTTCTTTCCGCATTTGTTATTGTTTTAGAAAATTTTCTTGCTCCAGGGAGCTTTCCACTGACTACCAGCCCTTGCAGGTCCCATCAACTGCTGTGTTGCTGCTATCTCGGAATCCAAATGTTTTTAGGATGTGCTGGTACTGTGCACGTGTTCTCTGTACTTCCACCTCCTCCATAGTGAGGATCTTAAAGGTTTATTGGACCCAAATCCTTCTCAGGGCCTACAGTAATAAGTAAAATATTTTTACTTTGTTGGATTTTTTTTTTACTTTTGCTGGTAAGGATCTAATTTAAGTTGAAATTAGGAGGCGTTGGGAGTTTTAGGGGTCCTTTTTGGAAAGCATCACGTAAATCCCTTTTGACTGAAATTCAGTGTAGAGCCATGCTGGGCTAGCACAGAAACCAGGGCAAGTATAACTGTGTTAGTACAGCTCTGTCTGGGTTAAGTAGCTTTACTGAACAGCAGGGCATAGGAGGCTGATCAGAGGACTGTGCTAATTCAGTTAAATCCTTTTCCATTTTGGAAATGTCACATTTAGAGCTAGTATATTTCTGTGTACTGCTGTAGTTTTTCATGCAAACATACCCTGATAAATCTTTCAATTCTAAGGTCAGTGACCCGTTCACAAATGAAACAGCTTTTTTTTTCCCCAGCTAAAACATCCAGATAGCACTGTGCACAATAAAATGCAAAGCGATGAACCATGACCCAACGGCTGCACTTTTAGCCTGGCGCCCATTATGTATGTATATGTGTGAAGGTAAGTCTATGCAATGACAGGCTTTTAGAGACGTCTAGGTTGGTTTTTTTGCTACAGAAATATGTGAATAGGAGCCTGACTTCATTTTCTGAATCCAAAAAGCACATATCTCTATCCTGTGCTTTTAAGCATACTTTGATTTTTGCTCATTTGCAGTTTCCTTTTTTTTTTTTTTTTCTGTTTTTGAGTTATATGCATCCATTTCAAATCAGAACGGTGGTTTTTATTTTTACCAGGACGGTTTTCTCCTCCATATTCCAGAAAAACTGCTCAGAGGGCACAGATATTTACACAGATCTAGATAATCTATGGTTATGAGAGCTACTCAGAATGTTTCTGGGTTTTCTCCTGTTCCTATATTGCCTCATATAGCATCTTTTATTTTCACTTGTGAAACTGATGAAGCCCTTGTGTTTTACCCTTAGCATTAGAGATCTTCCAATGAGCAAGGTGTTCATTTCGAAGGAAAAATGGTTCTTATTACAGCTTCTGTTCAAATCCCAAGTTCAGGTGTATGATCATGGCCAGGATTTGTGTTGGTCCTCTGCCTCTGTGTGTTTAATGTTATAGCAGCTGAAAATCAGATGCTTTCCATTTTCACTTTCTGAAGCCTACATAAGCAAAGGGATTTATTTTTCTTGATTGCTTAATTAAGAAGGATGTTCACTATGGAAAGCAGAATATTCCAGATTCTTAATAGCTTAAGAAGGTTTTAGAAAACTTCTGATTTGATGTGAATAGAGTCGAACAGAGGAAACTTACTTTCATTAACAAAATTCAGCTTGGACCTAATTAACTAAATTAATTGATACTGGCTTCATGGGAGCTGGTGACGGCAGCAGTTGTGTGTGTGGCTCTCCTGCTGCTCATTTCTGCAATGCAAAGCTTGTGGTTCAGTTTTTTTCTTCCGTGATAGAGACAATATTGAAAACAAGTCTTCTAGACCCCAAAATACTGTCTCTGGTTTCTTTAAAACACTGCGGCTACCGAGCTTGCACAAACTATGGAAAGATCATTTGCTTTTGTTTCCACCAACTTAAGCAGCACAGATTAACTTTGCAAATTATTCCGGGGGTGGTTTGGTAAGGACACAGTAGCTATTACTACGCGGTGTTTCTGCAGGATTGATTCTTGAAGGTACATTTGGAAGATTAAATTAAAACAAAATTATACTGGAACAGTTCTGCAGTTATGGAGAGACGGATGCAGTGATGAATGCACAAGATAATAGCGTGAGAGCGTTAAAGAGGAAAGTGTTGAATGATTACTTTGTGAGGCAAAACCTGTTCCATGTGTTCCTTGGGGATTGTGCAGGGATGCCCTTCCCTTAGGAGGACACTAGTTGGAATGATGAATGACTGAAGCCAGTGGTTTAAAACATATTTACACACAAGTGCATGCACACATATATAAATAATAGCAAAAAATATAAAAACCAGCAAACTGTTACAGAGAAGTAAAGCACCACACATTTCCTTTTAACTTCTAATTTATCCATAAGCTTGTTTAAAATCTCTTCTTTTCTCGTGTGACATCTGTATTTCCTGGGGGTCTGGAACTGCTTCTGTTACTAGCAATCTAGAATCTCTTCTTTCTTTCCCTTTTCCTCTTTTATGAGTTCATTCTGTCTTCCCATGATATAGTCAGCTCTACCTTTTTTTTTTCCCTCCATTCTCTCTCCCCACATACTTCGCTTCTTGAGCTCTTGGCTACAAATACAAGATTCAAAGGGCAAATCGATTAAAAGAAATGGCAGTAGCTTTATGGCTCTCCCTGAAAAGAAGAATGTTGCTTCCACTCCTCCCACTCCAGTGGTTTCACCTGGGAAGCAGACAGGTCATTAGCACTAGCAGGCTTTCTACTTCCCCTGACTGAAGGAGTTAATGATGTCAGGAAAGTTTTAGGATGTACCCCGTTCTGTTTGAGAACTGCAGATGCCCTTAATTCCTTCACAAGATTGTCTGGTAAATAAATAAGTACCTTTAGTTAATAAGACTGCCCTTTCTGCTTGCTGTTCCTGTATTTTGGCTTCCTGTACTGGGCAGGAGCCTAGAGTAAATTTCCAGCTGAGGAAAGCCTTGTCTTTAGTTTTTCCAAGATGCCCCCAGCAAAGCTATTCCATGTAGGAAAACACCTACCTCGAGAAATCATTCTCTTTTGTTGTATTTACCCTGTGTTGACTGGTGCTCGGGGCTAAAGCCTTGGGCCATCCTTTTGGTTTTCAGCTTTTTACTTTTTGAATACCTCCCACAGCTTCAGTTCCTTCTGTTGCTCCCTGTTGGGCCTTCGATGACTTGTGCATTGACATCACAACTGAGAAGTTTCAGACACAGCAAAGCCATGCCCGCTTTTGCCTTTTTGTGACCCGCCGTGCTTTACAAAATCATCAATTAAAAATACCCTCACTTAAACTGTTTTATTTCAGAGCTCAGTTTCCAAAGAATAGCATAGTTAGAAAAAAAAAAATATTAAAAAATAGGAGTTTTCTCCACTGCAAGTTATGACCTTGTTAGATCTTGCCCTAAACTGACCATGCTGTGATTCACTCATCTTGTAAACACGATAATCCTACCAGCACTGAAGTTTCAGTCCCAGCCTGGCTTTATACTTTGCTAGGGTCTCTATAAGGCCTCAGCATTGTCATTCTCACGTACCTGTTCTGCCAGACATCCTTGCTGTGTGCTAGAAATCTATGTGGTTGCGACACTGCAAATAAACTTTGAATTGCTTTTACCCGAGCTGAATCGCGAGAATTTTCCTTGAGCAGCCAGCATTTGCCCTAGGTGCTGTTTCTAGCCATTTCCCAGGAATATGAATACACTGCAAAAATGAAGCTGGTCTTAATTTTGAAAAAAAAGCAACTTGCTATATAGGTTCAGGGTAGTGATGCACTTAAACGCAGCCCCATAATGGATGTTTCATGAGCCCCCAGCCTCCTTACTGATACCCAAAGTGTATTCTGCAATAAGGTTCTGCACCTCGTTACATGCCAGGTTTAGCAAAAGCAGTCTTACTGCTCACTATTTTATAGCAATCACTTTTTAAAATTGGTAAATCTTCATGCTGAAAGAGGAAAAAATAGTCAACATTCCAGTAATTGTTGTTTCTCACTGCAGAAGGGGATTTACAAATAGCGCTATGATGTTGAAGGTAAAATTATTACTAGATGCTCTGCTGTGAGTTCTAGGAAGCTCTTGCCTAAAATCTATCAACTAGAAGGCCATAGTAATACTTTATGAATGTCATGCAGCTTTGGTTGTAAAAATCTGTTGCCCAAATCACAGAGATGGAGGGATTCGTGGAAGGGATGTACTAAAAGTGCAATCCAAGATAGCACTATTATTCTTAAAGAGACAGACATAGCCCAGTACTGATGTCCAGACAATTGCACCAAACAAAAACTAGTTTATTTTTGAAGCAGACTATTAATTAAGTCAGAAATAGCTTAAGGGGAAAAACTGAAGATGCTTTCTACAGGAAATTAAAGTAGCTACATAAACGAGTTATGAATACTCAATTTATTTCCAATTAATGAAATTTAATTTGCAAGATAGAATGAGCTTCCAATCGATGATTGTTATGCCCTGGTATGCTGTCTGGAGACAAGATTCAGGTTAATAAGTGGTAAAAAGTATTTAAATTTTTCCAGTGTCAAAAATAATAATAATTTTAAAAAATATAAAATTAGGATCCGCTTCAGAAAACAAAAAAGCTTGTGTTGTGTTTTTTAAAAGACTACACTGAGCATTTTTAGTAGCACTAACCATAAAACCACACGTAAATCACGCGTCCATAGTTTTTTAGCATCCTCCTAGTATCTGTAGCAGTTACAAAACTACTCCCACCATTGTTGCATCATGCCAATAGAAAATCTTTTATTTAAATCTTCCTTTCCACCAACATTTGCAAACCCCTTCCAGTTTGCCTAGGGAAGCTCCTGGGCCTAACATAACAAAGTAATCCTCTAGGGAAAGGTGATTATCAATTAACTGTTTGCTTCTCCCCATTACACAATTAACTCTGCGACTAAACGGAGTCACTTCTTAAAAAAATCCCATGGCTATTGCCAGTCACATGGGGACACGGAAGAGTAATTCATCCTTTCCAGTCCCTTCACTTCTATTTTAGCCTTCATTGGCACAAAGATCAAACATCCCAAAAAAATCGCTTCCAAGCTTGAGCTTTCCATATGGCATAGCACGGCACTACCAACCGCGCCAGCAGGAGAGCTCTAATGGGTCCTGACGCACAACATCCCAATTAAGTGTCACAATGAAAGCAGCAATTTGAGCTTGTTTAATAACAGACTTCACGGAAGCAAGTCTTTGCTTCAAAGGATCTTGTAATAAATCTGCAGTAAAGCATGAGAGGGGAAAAAGCTAAACAACGTGCTTACATTTTAACAGATTAATGAGTTGGAGAATTGTTAGCTTAAAGATGAAGATTTTGATAGTGGAAGTCTCATATCCATGCCTTACTTGGTTTTGAAGACCGTACTTGAAACAATAACAACAATAAACTATTATTTTTATTTATAGCTGCTTTTTGAAATTCTGCCCTGGCCTGCAGGGCAGCTGAGGTGGGGGGTTACTGAGTGGCAGAGGCAAATAAGCTGTGAAAGTAAAAACTTTCAGTGAAAAATCAAGATGATTTCTATTCTGAAATTAAAATTCTCGCTCTCTTCTCACAATAAGACCAACTTATTCTTCTGCACAGACATGTCTGTTGTGCACAGTAGTTCCCCTCTTACAATCTGCATTTGCAATTAACTGGAGAATTGACATAATGTGGTAGCAGAAATATTACTTTTTTTTATTAAAGTACTTTCTGGTAGTGATTTTTTATATGCACACACAAGTTCCTAAGAGATAACTCTGCTCTTCTTTCCATGAGAGCATTCCTTAATTACTTTACACAGCTGAATAACAGATGCATAGCAACAATAGATCAAGAAAAAGCATTAAAGATCTTCTCCATAAAATAGTGACTTTCTGGTGGGAGGTTCTGGAGAGACTAGAGAGCTTGGCAGTAGTAAGAGCACATAATTTACAGCCCAGTACATCAGCAAGTAGATCTGTTGCTGGGTTGAATATGGCAAGATGTGTCAACCTAGCTTAGCAGCCATCTTTCCTTTCTGACCTCACTCTGCGTCTACATAATACATGCCACGACATACATTTCTACTTCAATAGGATATTTGGAAGGAAGTTTCTTGGCTTTCTCCTTCATTAGAGCGAGCTGAGGAATTGCAGAGCAAACCAGCCCACAAATAGGAAAAGCAGAAAGAAAATTGCAGTAATGGGATGGTGATTACTGGAAGAACATCCTGGTGTGGGAAAACCTGTTTTTATTTTCTCAGCTCATTTTTGGTAGCTTGGTGGCTGCTGACATGATAAAATGGTACCTTTTTTTCACCACAGTTCATCTAAATATCTGAAGACAGAACTGAATTCACTATTAACTAAGCTCCATAACACCCCTGCAGAAGTTAATGTATAATGTGTGTGCTTAGAATGAAGTACCATGGGTCAAAGCTAGGTGTTTAAAAATACATGTGTACAAACTACAGTTATGAGGACACCAGAAGGATTTTAATGAACTCTACATAGTTCTTCTTCATAGAATCAAATTGCAGTGTTAGAGACCGACAAGCCTCCTGGATCCTGGCAGAGAGGTGACTGGGAGCTACAGCTGTAGCAACTACATGCTTAGGAGGGAGAAATAAAAGGGGAGGGCCAGGCTCAATTGAGATGAGAACTTCTAGCTCTGCCCTTGGAAGGGTGCTTGTTGTGGTTAAAAGCTCCCTGGAAGTTACCTGTTAGATACATCTCCTAAGAAATGGTAAATTTGGTGAAGGAGCGTTGTGTGGGATAAGGGTCTTCTGTTGTTTCTTTGTAAGCTTGGGTAATGTGGTGTTAAATGGGTAAAGGATGTTTTTACAATTAAGTGGGGGACCTGAAGTAGTTTAGTCTTCAGCTGCAAATCAGCAGTGGTGTTTGCTCTTATGCTACAGTATGGAAGGGCAGGTGCTTTTCTGCTTGAGTGTTTTATAGTTTGGATTGTAACCAAATGTCTTACAGGGAGTAAGTGGTGGGTAAATTTAAGAGGGTTCATATGATTTATGGGATGACTATAACTTGAAAATGGAAAAAGCCCACTGGGCTGCATGCAGGTGGCACAGCTTACCAGTATGAAATGCTGGTATGTATGCTTGTCCTTAAGTGAGTTTACAGTCCTTAGCTGTTCCAGTGGCCTAAATCAGCTGTGATCAGCACAAGGGGAAATCCTCATCCTCACCATCCTGATGAGTAAGTCACAGCTACTCTGATGTTGGACTGTAGGCTGGGAAGGGTTAGAGTGATTCATGGTTATGTGCTAGTAGAATTTTTTGTCTTGGTTCATTAGAAAGTCTTCTACTTTCTGAGGCTTTTATAATTGGGGGTTAGCTGTTGTCCTGCCTGGCATACAATGTACAAATTTAAAAGAGAGTTTATGATGTGTTGTCTCTCTTTGGATACTTTATGTGCTCTGTGATACTAGATAACGTTTTCCTCAGCTGTGTTAAAAAATTGGACTGCTATGGTACTTGAGAGAAACGGTCCCTGATTATTCTGCCCTTTCACTGACTAAAAATAAAGGGACAGTGTTTTTTTTGAAAAACTGCTGCACACTTACAGTGTTCAAAGACTGATCTTTCATGCATGTCCACACTTAATATGACTTTTCAACTGTGAAGTGGGTGTGTGCTGGAGTTATAATGCAAATATTGACATCTAATGATGCTATCTAAACACGAATAATAGACATTCAGCAATGCTGTCCTGGTGCCTCACTGGTTAAAATTCTCTCTTCAGCATGCTGGGGTCCTGGCATAGAACTTTGCCTGTTTAGTACTACTAGCTAAAGGACTTCCCCTAAATATAATAAGTTATAGATGTGACCTGTTTTTTTCTGTAGCAGTGCTCCTCTGACTTGTAGTATTTGAGCAAGGAGAGAAAACACCTCTCAACTTAGGACTTATTGTTGAAGGTATTCTGTAGGAAAAATCTGTAATAGTGGGGGAGCTTATATATGTTTATAGCCATTTTATATGCATCTTTCAGTGTGTATAATGTCTAGGGCTACTGAAGGAGCTTACTGTATCAGTTGGCAGTGTGAGCATGTTGATATGAAAGAGTCGCACTGACTCTAGTGTAAGAAAAACCAAAGAAAGAAAAATAACATATAAACTGGCTCACTTTTTTTTTTTTTCTGGGACAATCATTCTAGCTGTCAATTAGATAAATTGCTTTTATGATACGTTTTTACTGCATGTTTTTAACTTCAGCACCTGTTTTCTACTTCTGTATCTTTGGGCTATCTGGAAATTTCTCTCAGTTGCCTTGAGGTTTTTACTCCATATATCTCTATTGCTCTCACAGGTATTTACATGATTTATGTTTCCCTTGCTTAGGAAAGGAATTGGACAACATTGCTTAATAGAGTAAATATGTTATCACAGTGTAATACACTAGTAAATGTAAAAGGTATATCTTGGTGCTAGCGTGGATGGAGAAGGCAGGATATGCAATAAATATTTTACAGCAGAGAAGTTGTGTTTACTGACCTGTATAAGCTTCAGGGATTTCATTCTACAAGTGTGGTAATAGATTTGTTTTGTGGCCCACGCACCACTCCAACTTGTAATCAATATAAGCAGAGTGGCGTGGCACTCTTGCATGTATGGGATTGAGTCATTCCAGGCAATCCGATTTATGCTCATAACGGTTCTTGTTCTGTGGTGTGATGCCTGACGCTAATGTAAAACACACAGGACTGCACAGTCCTCTGAAACTGAGTGATCCCTCACGTTTCAGCCAGCTGCATGTGATGTTTTCAGCATGAGCTCTTATTCCGTGTGTATGAATTGGAAGCTTGAGAGCCTCAAGGCACAGAGCAGTGCAAGAGCCACTAGTGGATTTGCATATCCATCTCCACTACCAGGGAGCCAAGGGCTAGAGTCTGTCACTCAGAGGAAGGTGTGGAGTCATGTTCCCAGTAAACAGATTGCTCAGAGTAAGGGATCTTTGAGAACTAGTTGTGCAATTCTCACGCCATTAAATGTCCAAGGTAGTCCACAGCTTCACTCCTTGCGATGTCCATTTCCAAAGAGAAATGTATGCTAAGAGGTTCACACCCTTGCAGTAAAGCAGAGTAGGGTTTAAGCTATAATCTCTGAGTGATTTAACTCACTGTTCGAGCAGAGCAGGAGGAACTATTTTTGCCCATCTGAGGGTGAGAAGCTCCACAGCATCTTCTCTCAGGGGAAAGGCTAGGGAACTCAGCTTGCTGCTGTGGAGGATCCAGGGAAGCTGCTTTTGCGAAGGGATTTCTGCAGCCTCACAGATATCTTTGCCCTGTTCACCTCAACTCTCATTTGGCACAAGCAAAGCTGATTTTTCTAGGGCTGCACATTGCTTTGTTGCCCATTTGTCATCTATGCTAGGAGGCAACCAATTAACTAGAGATTGTCATGGTGTCTGGCAGAGGTGCTTCAAAAGTGTCTACAACCACTCCAGTCTCACCCACAAATCATACTACTAGTCCTACTGAATCTGGGATTTCTTTCTAGGGCAACGAGATCCTTTAGTTACCAGCCCTGGCAGAGATAAAATGAAATTGAGTGGAGGAGACAATGAGACTTGTCCTTTTTATTTTCCTTTTTTTTTATTTTTAACCTCTTTTGTTGTATTCTGCTGGATTGCATTTGTGCAATAGGCACATTTGAGGAGGGTGAGATTGATGACTATAAAGCACTAAGATGTTGGCTAGAAGATTTATAGGACAGTTTGTCAATGATATGAAGTTAAACAGCATAACCTACTGAGTGGAGTTGAAAGCACCACAGTTCCTGGCACAAAAAGGAAATGGTGTGAAAAAAGTGTCTTGTGTCTTGCTCTCCCTGGGTTCAAAATGGTCTTTACATCTGTTGTCTGCAGAAGTTCTGTCATGTGTTGCTCGCTGGCCTTTGCAGACGAGAAGAGGCTCTGCATCTGCTCTGAAAGGCTAGATCCCTTCTGACAATGTTAACCCAGCTCTGACAGATGCAGCTCAGCCAGAAGAATATCAGCGTTCAGCTTGCGTGCAGTTTACAAATACTGTAGAGATGGATGTCCCATAGGTGTTGGCTTTATGGATGTCCATTCAGTAGTTCAGAGGGATGTACACCTCCTGTCCAAGTAAGCATGTACACACCAGTGGACAGTGGTGCCCAGTCACCTGGAGGTTCCAGCAGTGGTTTTTAGTTTGAGATGTACTTTGTGACCCCTGACCAGAGACAAACAAGTCTCAGCTGCTAAAGTTCATTTGAAATCTTCATCAGTGCTCTCTTTTCAAGTGCACACACAGTCAGTATATAACATGGATCATCTTTTGGGTTTGCTTTTCTGTGAAGTTATATACTTGGCATTTCACTAAAGGAAAGCAAAGCTCTAGCAGATAACTCTAGCATAAAGTTCTGATTACATCAAGTTATGACAGGACAGTGACATCAGCTTAGAAAAATCTTCATTAAAGACATTAATTGCTATAAAGATTTCATATGCTTATTATCTTATGGGGCCTGTGTTGTATGGGTGTAGTATGAAACAGCCTCTTTTACAAGATGCTGGTGGGTTTTATTTCTTAAAAGACAAAATATCAAAGATGGTAAAGATTCAATATCATATTTATTCTGATGAAAGTGATGGGTTCTTGTACTTTCAAAATTTTGCTATAAAGAAGTTAAATGAGGAATAGTCAGCAGGGTGAGAAAGGGGAGACTTCAGTGAGAGGTGTTGTGTCAGGGATAGGAAAGAGAAAGAATGGGATCCATTGGGAAGAAGGGAAAACTGAGGTGAAAAGGTTATCAAAAGGGTTGTCAAAGAATCAGATACAGTCATGACCTTATGCATTCCTAAATCTTAATTGTAGAGCCAGGATTAAGACAACTCTAACATTAGAGTAAGTTCTCTAAATAAGGTGAACACAATTGGTCTGGCAAATTGAACTTTCTCACAATAGTGAAGCTGGCTTGTGTGAAAGTGGATTTTATGTAAATGTTATTTTAAAGACAAGGGCTGACTTAAAGTAGAATTGCTCCACAGCATCAATCACCATCCAGATCTCAATATTTTGCCAAGTTTGGTAAATGGCTTCATCATAGAAACACGGACTGACTACAGAAGTCATGAGTCTATATAGATTCATGTATACCAGCACTTTCCACATCTGAGTAATGAATGTACTGAAGAACATCTTCACATACTAAGTTTCAACACTACTTGAAAAAACAAAAACAAAACCCTGTACCTTTCCTATTTGTGATAAGGGCAGTACATATTTGGAGCATGAGTCCTGAAACCTGAGTAGCTGTTTAACAGCTACTTCCAAGATGGAGTGGAACATCTTCCTTATGAGGACAGGCTGAGGCAGCTTGGCCTCTTTAGCTTGGAGAAGAGGAGACTGAGGGGTGACCTTAGTGATGGTTATAACTATGTAAAGGGTGAGAGTCAGGAGGACAGAGCCAGGCTCTTCTCAGTGATGGCAGCAACAGGACAAGGGGCAGTGGGTGCAAGCTGGAGCAGAGGAAGCTCCATATGAATATGAGGAGGAACGTTTTTACTGTGGGGGTGATGGAGCACTGGAACAGGCTGCCAAGAGGTTGTGGAGTCTCCTCGTCTGGAGACATTCAAACCCACCTAAGTGTTCCTGTGTGACTTAGTGTGGGTGATCCTGCTCTGGCAGGGGTGTTGGACTAGGTGGTCTTTCAAGGTCCCTTCCAACTCTTAATGTTCTGTGATTCATCTTTGGTATCTTATATTGGGCACAAAGAAACTTAGTAGTGAACAGGTCACTTGATAAGATGTTTTTTGTCTAAAATGTGTACTTCCCAAATGGAGCTGAGGCCCACATAAGAAACTAATACAAGCCTTAGGATTCCCAAACAAATCTCAGAAGTATTAACTAAGATATCTTCTTAAAACACTCTGGTGTGAAGAGAGACTGCATGTACCTGTAGTTGCTCCTGGATGCAACTGCAGCAGTAGCAAGTTTAACTCCACATGAGAGGAAAAAAGAATTCTTTTTACTGAAGGTAGAATTTTTTTACTTTTATGGCTAGTGGTGCTCTAAAGGCATGCAAATAGACTAATCCAAATGACCAAATACCTATTAATATGTGAGGGGAAAAGCATGCATTTGGGGAATCTTCCCTATCTTTGCAAATTCCTCCTACCCATGTGTACTGGATTTCGTTTTGAAACATAAACCATTCACACTAGAAAAGATTGAACCACTGGGTTCAGAGAGCTTACTATCTTTCTCAGAGTTTCCCTAACTTAGCTGATAAGTAGAACTCGGCTTTTATCATAGAATTGGGTGTCTGCAAGGGGATAGCTGATCTGACAAATTTTACCTCTCCCTCCAGTAAAGCCATAACAATTCCCAGGTGCCCTTTGGGTCTTGGAGATAGACTATACCAAATACTGCAAAGGTCTGATGAGCTAGCTGGTGTGTAAATTACTTAGTACACTGTAGGATCAAATCAAATGAGTATTAGTTAACATGCAAGTAACAATATGAGTGGAATAATAAGATTTGTTTCTTTTATACTGGAAACAGTAGGCTTCTAAGAACCTTGCAAGGTTATCTGGTGCTATCTCTGGATTAATGTACAGTTCTTTGCCTAAAAAAAGCTTCCGATACAAAGAAAAACAAAAAGGGTTTCACTTCTGAAAACAGAAGCACAAGTTAGGAGTGAAATCTGTGACTCTTATGAAAATTATCTTACACAACACAGCAGGAAGGCAGGAGTCTACAAGAAATAATTGTTTGGACCATTAAAACTACCAGTACTCTCTCTCCTACCCCCTACCCAGCTTTAAATCCAGTATCATCTCTCAAGGATCAACCAATATAGAAGTGCCTAGACCTAAACCAAATCCTCATTAACACTCCTGCGATGTGCCCTCCAATGATGCCCTATGCTTTCTCAGACCCTACAAGAACCTGCACATGTAAATAGCAGTACTTCCAGTGCACTGGCAACCCCTAATTCAGCAGCTGGAAACCTCAACCTCCCCCCAGGTCTCAGGGATAATGGGCTGTGAGGAGGCTGTCATGCCCAGGACAGTGGGCTCAGCCAATGGGAGCCATCCTGCAGCCAGGGTTGGGGTTCGATGACTGGTACTGAGAGGATGGGGATGGATCAGGCTGGCAGGGTTCCTGCGGCAGTGGCTGGTCTTGGTTGAGGCTGCAGTGAGAAGGATGGAGCGAGTGGCTGGAATCTCCCTGGTCCCACCAGGAGCCCCTCCTCTGTTTGGGACACTGAGGTCTCTTACTCACATTGCTGCTGGCCCCTCTGTGTGTTCCTCTGCTCAGCAGGTCAGTGTGCAGCTGCACTGATTGGACCCCAGAAACTGCAAATATTTGGTACTTGAACCACACCTTCCTCTTTAAATCACTGTTCACCCATGACTGAAGAGCTCCAAAACACGTGACACACTTTTTCCATTCTGAGACAAACTGTAATGACAGTGTTAATCTTTGGGGGGACTTTTTAAATTTAAACTGCCAAATATAAAAATTAATGAGGTGTTTAGAGACACAGGCTTTTGCATCTGTCTATCAACAACTTAAATATGGGAAAAGAAAATAATCTACTTGAATAGCATGTGATTGTGTGCTTTATTTTGATTCCTATCTTGGTTCTGAGAGGCACTTAGTGCATAGAAAAAGAGAGCACTTAGTATCTGGCAAGACCAGCCCATGTGTCGCAGTCTTTGAAAGAGTATTAATTTTCAAGGACAAAATCAAAAAGAAGTGTTGCTACGGATGTTTCTTGTAAAGTTCCAGCAGAAAGCAGCTGCAGAGGGGCATCCATCCATCCACTACCCGTCTCAGTGGCCCGAGGTACGAGTGCTGGCAGCATGTCTGCTCCTGAGCAGGGTAGCTGTTTCCTGGCTCTGGTTTGTGTGTGTCTGTTGCCTTTGATGGGGGTTGGTTTGCTGACAGGCATTAGACCCAAATCAGCATGCAGCTTTTTTGGTCTCAACTGTAAAACAGGTTTGACTATTTCTCCTCTGTTCCTAACCAAAAGGTGAAATCTTGCAGGCCTAAAACTTCCTTTTTAGTCATGTTATTTTCCTTTGAATATTTATGGTTAAGATGCAGTAAAAATAGTTTCAGTTTTTCATCGTTTCCCCTCTGGAGTTTCATAATGCTCCTGAACAATGTTGGAGCTACTGTTTTGGGGTTTCTTTTTAATTCTGTATTAATACATGAAGCACATTATTCATCTTTATATTCCACCAAACCCCTCAATTTTAATTAACTTCTTTAAGGACTTCATTCTGTACCCATTGACATTAATTAAGAATTTCCATTGGCTTTAGCTTTCAGTCTCTGCCTTTGCTTGGGGCTAGATTCACCCAGGGGAGAGTTACAGAATCAGTCACTGAAATATCTTGAGCCAAGGTGAGTCCGAACTTCCACCTGCCTTAGAGCAGCAGTAGCTGGCTGTATTTGGAGCTGCCAGGAGGACTCTATCCATGCTGCATCCGAAGCCTGATTCCCAGAGAAGCTTTTTAAGGGACTACTTGTGGCCAGAGGGGCTGCCTAGGAGGGTCAGGACTGTGGCTTATCAGCCTTTACGGTCTCAAGGCTGCACTGTACATATATGCCCCAGCTTCTTCCTCTTTCCCAGTTGCCACCTGACACTGTAGTGGTTTAAATGGGCTGCTGAGCTGTTGTGGCTGGAGAGAGAAACTCAGGCTGCGTACAGGTTGGAAACATCTTATGTAAGCCCAACAGAAGTGAAGGAAGAGGAACCTGGTTTAAAGTTAATGCACTTACCTGGGAAAGTCCAGTCTGAGCTTACTGTTGTTACTGGGGGTTAAAAAGCTGTTGGAGAAAATAAAATTAAAAAAATATTCGTGGCAGCAAAGAGCAGAGGGTGTGATTTACTTGTTGAGATGAAGCAGGTCTGCACAGAAGAGCTGGAGGTGCTGCCTAGAGAGCAAAGTAGCCAGTGATAGTTCTTCATTCAGTTTTTGGTGTCAGTTAAGTCTGTTGTGGATATGACTCCAAATTAAATTATATTCCATTTTGGGGAATAACTAAATATTTTAAAAGGTACAGCCTTCAAAGACTACGGATGCTGGCGCTTTACTTTTCATGGAAATCTGGGGTTGCTTTCTCAGCATCCCTTCCCAGATGGAAGTTTTGCCATCCAATGCTAAGAAACGGAAAACCTCATGTGTGCATGTTTGTGTACACTTGTGTGCATGTGCAAATAAGTCAGTTTGGAGAAATGAACAAAGCAATCTGTCCTCTTTGGAAGCTTACTAAAGGGAATTGGCGTTTCACATGTACTCATAAGTTTGCATATAATAAAAAAATGAGGAAGTACTTATCCTAGGCAGCAGCAATAATTGTTTTATCTCTTTGTCCAGATATTTTCTGCCACAAAGCACGCTCAGATACAGCTCATAATTTTTATGCTTTTAAAATAGTTTTTATTGCATAACTGCACAAATCCACATTTTTAAGCAGGCTGGTGACTTTCTTGAAATGAGATCATACAGAAGCAACAGCAGTTGCCTAATTATATATAGACTACAGATATCTTTTTAAAAGCGTATTTAGCAAGTGATGCCTATTTTGGAAAATACTAAGAGCTTCATCTACTGCATATGGTTGATGACACAGCTAGCTTTTTATAAAAGTTGAAATAATTCTTTGGTTATTGTTTATTTCCTGTAGTCATTAACAGATTAGCTGGTTTTTTGGTTTTGGGTTTTTTTTTTTCCAGATTAGCTGATATTTTTTTTTGGTTGTTTTTTTGGTGGTGGTTTGTGGTTGTTGGTTGGTTTGTTTTTTTTTTTTTTTAAACCAATGCCAGATGAATTGAACAAGAGGGCAAAATAAAGTCTAAGCCTGTACTATTTTTGTCCAATACTCATTAATCAAATGCATTTGGAAACAAATAGTGGCCTTGATTCACTTACCCGCTATTATGCTGATGTAATTCCATCAGATTCTGAGGAGACTTCTCTCATTTACACCAGTGTGAGTAGAGAGGAAAATCAGGTCTCGCATCTCTCTAGCAAAACGCAATTTGTTTGCCAGGAAGGCTGGATAAAATGTAGATATCACACAGGCAATATGCCTCTAGCTGCTGTGCTTACCACAGGCAGCTCAAAGAGAATTATTTAATCCTTGTTTGCATAGTAACTTCTGATAAATAATTCAAGAACGTATGGCCTAAAGTTTTTAGGTTTTTTTTAAGGCAGTGCCTGAGGGAGAAACACGATTCTGTTCCAGTTTTAACAAGGAACCAGGAACCCCAGCAGAGTTGTTAGAGCTAGAGCTGTATTCAAGCTCTTTGGACATGTTTTGGTGTAAAAGGTGCAGTGAAAGGCACAAGAGGACTTCAAGATATTTCATGGGGAGTTGTCACAAGAGGAAATACACCTCTGTGCAATGCAAATATTGTGGGTTTGTAGTGTGAGAGGAAACTAGCAGGCTCGAAGATAGCTCTTTACTAACAGGACTTAATAGTGTAATCCACTAAATCAAATGTCTAGAGGTTTTTTTTTTCAGAAAAAAATATTTTTAATATATTTTTCCTTATCACAACAGAGTGCTTAATACAGGTTTGTTGACAGTGAGTGCTTAGAACTCTCTTCTCTCTTCTCTCTCTTTGGTTATCTTTAACATGTTAAAGTGATCCTGATTAAGGAATGAACATGATATCATTACGTTTTCCTTCATATTTTGTATTTATGGGAAATTATTTATTTATAGGACCAAACCAATTCTCTTAACCAACATAATAACTTGAATTTATCTCTGTCAGATGGGTTCTGATACCGTTATTACTTGCATCTGTTTACTGCAGCAGGGTTTGCTTTGTGTTAATACATAGCTGAATGTGAATACGGAGGTCTTTACATTGTTAGTAATTGTTACTCTTGGCAACCTAGGGGATCTTGCTGCCATTTGAAAACTATTTGTTCCCAGTCTATCATGGCTTATGACATCCATACATATACAACCCTTGTATTTACTAATTACTGTAGCAATCAACAGCAGCTTGTTTGGGTCGTAGGAGAGTTTCATATGACCAGACTCTTTCATCAACCTTGGTTTTGCTTCTCCGTATGAAATACACAGAACCCGGTTAAAGTGACAATGACTTTACTGACAGAAAGGCACATAAATCTAATCTGGAACAATTTACATGAAGTTTTCACCTTCTTAGCAAGTGCAACAGTGTGGTCATTTCCAGACTGTCGTACTCTGTAGGGAGTTCTGATTTATAATTCAGTTACATCAAAATAGATATATGTGAAGATGGATGTTAAGTGAACCTTCATAATAAGCAAGTTATTCTTTTTATCCTGGTTCTACATACCTTTTACAGAAGGGTGTATTTTGGTTCAGTTTCTATCCCATTCTAATTGTAATATTATGCAGAAAAATTGAATCACCACTGCAGTCTTACTGGCTAGGTAGGAAGAGAGAATCTCAGGAACGTACGGTTTGTTCTTACCTGACGCAAATAAATACCCTAGATTTTTTTGAAAGCTTTTAATCTTTTTTTGTTAGGGTGCCTGATTTTCATGGGCCTTTGAATGGGAATAAGCAATTTGGCAAGAAATTAGTTAGTCTTGCAGAAGGCTCATAAATGAAAAAAAAAGTGCAAATTTGGCAGAAGGACAAAGTGAAATGTGAATGTAGTAATTGCTCGAGCCTTTTGCGAGGCTCTCCCAGGCAGGCTGTTAAAATGCAAGTGTGGGTGACAGCTGCGTATCTCCAGGTGAGGCTGATTTTGTTTGAAAATCTGGTTTTGTTCTATGTAGGTGATTTGGCTGTTTGAATTTGAACAAGGAGAAACAGTATGTGTTCCGTACTTTGTGCTCGGTTTTTCCCGGTGTGTTTATCTGCAGAATTCCCATTGAGATTCTTTTGTTACAATGTTCCCTGGAAAATCCTTTAGTATCTCCTGCTGTGCTTCTTTCAAACCTGAGGTGCAACAACACCATTTTAATCTCTCCATCTGCCATGATGGCAGAAGATCAGTGCTATAAAATTGTATATTAATATAAACCTCCAGTGTGTTTTGTTTTGCACTTTTATTTCCCTCATTCTGATTAGATAGAGGAAGTCTGTCATAGCATCCAGTTATGCCCATAAGTAAATTTATAGTTTTATTCTTTTGGGTCCTTGCTGCTGCATCATGTGGTCCTGATCAGTAAGATGATGTACCTGATTTTAAGTATTAGAGAAGTAACATTGAGTCCTGGCATCTTTTTAAATTAGAGCATGCGAGAGGAAGGTATATTTGCCCCTTAGCTGTTACTTTTACATACAGATAGCATGTTTTATTCTGTAGAAAATCCAACCTTGATAACTTGAAAACTAGACTGTGTCTCAAAGAGCTTGTGCTTTAAGAACCCCAACACTTGGCTTTATGTGTCTGGTTATGTTGATAGCGATGGTGTAGATGCCACACTTGGCTCACAGTATTGAGACCTAATTTTATAGGAGGCAACCCAATAACAGGAAAGCATGGGGTGAGGAGGAAGGAGCTAGAATGCAATAACAGTACCTGTTCAGACAAGCTGCCATAAAGATGGTTTAAAGAGAAATACACATTGATTTCTTTTTCATGTAAACCTTACTGTCAATCTGTACTCCTAGTTTTAGCTGCATCAATGACCTGCAGTTCCATTGTCTGTTACACAGGTGTCAAGCTCAGCAGAGGTCACGCATTGGCTAATGTTTTGATAGCTCGTGACTTTCATCTCCCGATTCTCATGCATGTTCATTTTACTTTGGATTAGCCATAGGCCAAGAATGGGCACATAGCCAATATCTCTCCGGCTCAAGTGACATGCTGCCACTCACTTCTGTCTGAGTGATGTTGAAGTCATGCTCCAAGGGACAAAGCAATGCTCATGTACAAACAAGTATCTTGCGTTAGGAAGGGAGAGTACATTTGAACAGAAATTCCAAGAACAATTGGAGGTAGCTTGCTTTAACTCTACACTTGTAATATTAAAATGTATAATTCTTCCATAAATAACTACAGTGCATAAGTATTGTGAAGCTCTGTTCTGCTACGCACTCCCAGGGGAATGATGTGGTCTGCAGGCTCCAAGTGCTGAACTGGGATAACAGATTTCTCTTTAGTCTTTGCTTTAAAAAAAGAAAAAGAGAAAGCCTTTCCTGTGTGACAGAAAATACTGAAGTAGCAATAGTTAGGCGGCTCCGAACTGTGAGCTTACAGATTCAACGTTGATTGCAATTTGAAAGTCAGATTATATTGTATCATTTGCATCAGAAATATTTCCAGAAGTGACAAATGACAATGCCTGGTTGTTTTCTATTTCCTGTGAAAATCCTTTACCCTTCTGTGAACTTTCTATCCAGCAAGCTCTACAGTGGCTGTGCTGCGTCTTTTGTACCAAAACCCCAAAAGTGTGGTGTTATCTTGCCCTTCAGAAAAGATCTTTTTTACATATATATGTGGCTTAGGACAGCTAAGCATGTTTAAAGAAATAAAAGTGTATTTTTTACATCTTTCATGGAAATCATGAAATCATGTATTAAAGGCAGCTGCAGCCTATAGGGATGACTTTACTTGGAGGAATCCAGTGCTCCTAAGCAAAGACTACAAAGGATATATGTCTGAAGCTGTTTGACACCATGGAAATTTTAATACATTTTTCAGGTCTCTTGCCTGAAAGAAACAATTTAACAGCAAATTTAAGGAAGTTAGGGAATACCATAGACTTTGGGTTGGGTTGGGATTTTGGTTTGGATTTTATGAATTTTTTTTTTTACTCCCCACTCCCTGGGCTACTTTACTTGAACTGGTCTTGTTGAATTTCATCTTGGCCTGTAGCTGATAACAAAGAAGAGCTTGTTCCTTATTCACTGATTAGTTACATAGCGGTGTGCAAAATGTTTGAGTCACCTATCTGTTTCAGAACAAATCTCTGAACATGGGTACTTGTGTGTATACTTTTAAATAAAACTAGATCTGCCTGCCCCTGGTTTGACAAGTGTCAAGTTGAAATTAATGGAGAGGAATGCTGATGGCTTTGGTTTTCCATGTTTGTTGCAATGGAATGACTTATTTAACTGACTGTTGACCCTGGATTGGCATTTCTGGACTTGTCAAAAACTGGACAAGATGGACTTCTAGTGCTGCTTCCATACATCATTGCCATTGGTCTCAGCAGCCTCTAGTCAATGTCTAGAGAAGAAGAAACCTCAGAGTTAACACTGCTATTTATCAGGCTGTGTATGGTTGTGATGAAGATCTTGTCTTGTGATCACTTATGCAAGCGAGTAACTTGATTCACGCCAGTGCTCTTGGAGACTTCAGGGAGACTACGCGCAGTAGTTTGCCAACTTGAGGCTGCCATGAGTAAATTGTGGCTGCTGGAAGTTTTATCATTATGTATTTTTTTAATTAAATACTGCTTATCAAAAATGTAGAATATATTTCTCCAGAGCCAAAGAATAATATAATACACAAAGTTACTCAGATGAAGGTGCTACGGTTGTGGGAAGAACTGTCATCTTATTTTCTAAGTGACATCAATTTGTGTGGCTAACATTTTAGCAGTAAAAAGCAAAATGTAAATCTGTAGCCTGCTGTGAAGGGAAGTCTACAGTTTCAGTGAACACTGCAGGATCTACTCATAAATATTCATTAAACAGTGCCTTACTGAAAATGAAATTTAAGTACTTAAGGTAATGGAATAAAAGTAGTTGAGAAGCTCTTCCAGAGGTGTTCGAAAACAGGATAGGAAAGACATTGTGTAAGTAGGCAAAAGTTTATGACTTCCTTTTTGATCTTAACACATAGGAAAGAAAGTCCTACAGTGTTAATGGCACTGAAATGTATTGTCCCACAGCTAGGGAAGCCACACTAGCTTTCAATGGAAAAACAGTAGAATTCCCTCCTCCCTGGACATGTGTATTCCATAGTTACCTGGCATTATGATGTCAGGATTTTTACTTCTGAACATTGAGAAATACATGTGAAGTATTGTGGAGCTCATCATTCAGAAACTGCAAGGTTGCCCCCACAGAGAGCACCAAAAAAACCCCAAAACAAAACAGAAAGAACCTCCACCAAAACAGCAACGTTGCTCTTGCTTTTACGTTTTTAAGACCCCCAGAAATAGCTCAAGAAGAGGCTGGAAGGGATTATGTGTCTCTGTTGTCTTCACATGAGTGCTTACATGTCTTCACACCATGCTTTCCAGCACAAGGGTGGTGTGTACTGTATGAAGCGGGGGAGGGAAATGCTCTTATGAGTTGGGTGGCCCCTACATGGATCCCTCACAGTCAAAGATGGTTTCTACTCATCCCACCTCAGTTGGGGTGCTTTAGTGAAGTATCCAGGTCAGGAGATTGGTGCCCCCCATCTGACCACATGTCCGGAAAGCAAATGAGCCTAAGCTTCCTGGGGCTGCTTTTGTCATTCTGTCAGCTATACCGGGGTATATTTGATGACTCAGAGCATTGGAAGTGGCCGTTAGTGCCTGTAGACATAACACTTTTACTGTACCGCAAGCTACGCTGTATGTTTAACCAGGTGGCACTTCTGGAAGTTTTGACAAGATCCCAAGTTAGTTATAGCTTTGAAATCTGACTGGCCAGCACGGTTTCCCTAAAGTAACTGTGCTGGCAAATATTACTGGGCTTCTGATCTCTAGAGCTTGGTTTTATTAGAACAGGGTAGCTTTTGAAACAGAGAACTGCATCTGCAGGATGAGACAGGTTCAAATAAAGTAAATTTCTTTCTTGCCCACAGTGCCCTCAAATGAGGAGAGCTTTCCTTTTGCTTTTGTGAAGTCTAGTAGTTCAATGGCTCCATGGGTTGAAGAACCTGTACGAGATTTGGGTTTCCATGTAAACAACCTACTCTGTCCCCCACGAGCTGAAAATAGTTCTGTTCCATGCTTGTCAGGGGAATCCCAGGGCCTAGGGCTGTTAATGACCCATGCTTTTCCTGCTGCATGCATTTTGTGTCCCAGAAGGTCTCCAAGCTGAGAAATCTCCTTTTCCATTGTGAATGCAATAACTTGAGAGAAGGAAAAAGAAAAAAGGCCAGTCTTTTTAACTCAATGTGACACCAGGCTTTTCCATAACTGCCTCTCTCAAAGTGCAGCCAGTGTCTCTTGAGAAGCAGACAGGATAGGTGTCAGAGCAGCTCTTCAGGTAAACCAGGACATGGACACTTGGAAAAGCTTAGAGCTCATTTGGGTTGAGGTGGTGAACATCTGCTGTACATGTTTTCATTCCATTGTGAAAGGATAGCATGAGGGAACTGACTCTTGAAGGAAAGTATTTTGGACAAATGTGTGGTGTCTCCTTGGTTAAGTAGAGTTGTTTTGTCCTGACTGAAATGACAGGCTGGCTGTTGAAAGATTTGGTGGAGTCAGTGTTTCCCAAGCATCCCATAGAGTGAGCACTCCTGTAGTGTGTTGCCTTAAATCCTTTCCTGATGCCTTTGTGATTTGTTTAGTCTGTGCTCAGATAAGCAATGCACATATTGTATCGAGCTGTATCTGGAAATAGTAAAGAAAATGCTCGACTTCCATATAGCTTAATAACATACAGGATTTAGTATATATTAAACCATTACTACCTCTTTTTTTGACACAAACTATAAGTAAATACTACTTATTTGCATACCATATACCTCCTTAATTATTTAAGAAGCTGCTTTGGCTAAAAACTTTAAGTATGTCTAATTAAATGTTGTGAGGCAAAGCAATTTTATTCTTGGTTAAAAAAACCAGAAAAAATAGAGACTTATATAAAGGATTCATTATAGACAATATTTCAGTGAGACATCTGTTACTGAATTTACTCTGTTATTTGAAAAAAATAATTGCCTGAGAAGGAGGAATATGAAGACTTTTTGTTTTAAAAAGGAGGAAAAAACACAAACCCAACTTTATATTGGTGATACCAAGTGGTAATAGCACAATATTAGTAACGAAAGTGTGATCGCAAATACCCTGTTGTTATGGTGGGCCATGACTTCTTTCAAATCTTATGAGAGTTTCTACACAAGGCACACAGTAATGCCATGGGGAATCAAGTTCAGTTTCCATTTAAACCCATTTACTGTTTTGCTGCCTGAGCTGTAGCAAGGGATGGGTATGAGGTCTTGCAGATGGGGCAGATACAACAATCCTTGATGGGAGCTCTTGCTGGTTGTCTATTGCTTTTGCCACTGCACAGGCAGAGGCATCGTGTCTGCAGCAGCTCTTGCAAGAGGCATGGAAGGGGTAGGAGGAAGACCTGAGGCAGAGGAGGAGTAGGTCCTCTTAGGGATTGTCGAAATATCTTTCTTGAGATCTGATGGCAGAGAAGTGTCACAGAGAAACTTTGTGTGTTGATGTGTCATGCTTCCTATTCCAGAACAGCATCTGTGTACTGGAAATGAACTTAAGTTTTTTGTAAACTTTCTCTATGGTTTTTTCTTCTATTTTAATCCTGTAGTATTCTGTGAACATCACGTGCACCTTGAAAACCTTTCCAAAACAGGTTTCTGTAACTTCAGATGTTAAGCATGATATGCCAAATTCTTTCTCTTTATGTCTCCTTCAAGGAGAGGAAAAAGAAGAGAGGGCAAGGGGGAACCCATGAAGATACGAACACCAAGTCCTACCTAGAACTACAGATGTAGAGTTTCAAATCCTCAAATACTAGTCTGTGCTCTGTCACTTCCTACTGTCCTTTAGCAAACTGATGCTACAACTTCCAAATAAAGAATCACACAGGTTGAAATTATTAGAATAAATTAATTGAGACGGCAGCCATCATCTCTCTCATCTCTCAGCAAGAGAGCATTACTGATTTTTCAAGTCGCCTTTTGGTCGTGGATTCATTTACCTGCAGAGCTGCTGGTGTAGCTCCCTTGTTGATTGTAGCATTCTAGCTAAAGTTTCTAAATTGCCATTCTCAGCTGAAGATGTATTGCAAGGTTAAACAAATGACCCTTATGGTGTAAATACATCTGTTAGCTATCAGGAATTAGTGTGTTGCATCTGTCATTCATGGAGGCTTTAAGGTATGTGCCTAGTTCTGTAGTGCCATTCCTGTAATGCCCTTACAGCCTTGAGAGAGATGCTTCTCTCTTCAGAGCAGTTAACACTGAAATTGGTGCTCTTGTTTCAGTGTTGTTATTACCATCATGTGTTATCTCGGTGATAGAATAACAAAATGTATTTTTGAACTAGCTATATTTTTGTTGACCTTATTTTTACTACTTTTTTTTCCCCACTGCAGTTCTTATTTAGCCTAATTGTTACCTTGTGAGTAATCTTTTGTTTAGATTAAGCAAGAAAGCTCAAGTCTTGAACTTGCACAAATAATTAAAACATTATATAAAACCGCTCTACGCAGTAGGATATTTTGGTACTCTAGAAACTTAACTCTTAATTGGAAAGAAATATCTACTTACTGCTTCAAAGAACAATTAGGTGCTTTTAATAATGCACTTGCAAAACTTCACATGCTGTAGCTAATAAAAAGGAATTTACTTTCCTAAGCAGTTGTAGATGAAAGACAAGGCTTTTATCTGCAGCAATTTACAATGTATACAGTAATAGAAACTAATGATTCACAATGAGAACTTCAAAGTGTCTGATTTAGGCTTCTAATTTTCAAGCCAAGAGGATTTAGCATTCCCAAATGAAGATGTTAGTTCATGTAGACTGATCTTTTAAGTTCATTAAGGTATACAAGCCCTAGGATGATATTGGCAAGCCTTGTGATAGTCAGTTGTTCCTTAATAGAGGTGTGATGTTGGCAAGGAATGCTGAGATGAATGTTGCCAGAGTTCATTACTTGTGCCTCACCTGGGAAAGCACTGCTAAAATCGGGAGTAATTTCGTGGGGAAAGGAAGTGACAGAATGCTACGAGCTCTGACTGTAATTGGAAGAGAAACCAGAAATGTGGCATCAGTATCTATCTGAAATGACCAGCTGAAACAAATCTGAATGTGCTGATCTGAGCCGTCCTGGTATGTTAGTTCAGATCATAACCTCACATCCTCTGGGTGCTAAGGACAGCACTCAAGGATGCAGTAATGCTTCCAAAGACACAGGCTGTTGCTGGGCTTTGTGAAGCAGCATGGTAAAAATGTCACATCCTACGGTGCATAAAATAAGAATTGCTCTGCCAGTACTTGCAGGGTGGTCATCTCATCGTCTTCAGGGTGAAAGCCATGTGGATAGGCCAGCCGTGCCCTTACCCACATGTTGTTTTCCCACATCAGTTATACAGTCCTATCTGTAAGAATATTTAACTGTAATTGTCTTCTTTGCAATAGCTGTGCCCACTCGCTGCTTCTGTGCTCTCGGATGTGCTGTAGGAGGTGTTAGATCTCTAGCTAAATAGGGTTTTAAAACTTGCTTGCTGTCTCTTACAGAGCCCTGTTGTACTAGTCACCTCCGCTACCATCCCCATCGCTAACTTGCTAGAGTCTGGATTTAAATCAAAACTTGTGAAATGCTTCAGAGAGTTTATATCAAACTTCATAGCCCGGCAGTTGTACATAATACAATTTTGGGACCTTTTCTGAAAGGAAAGGCAGTTCTTTCACTTCACAGGGGAAATAGGCTTCAATAATTTGTGTAAACTTTGAGCCTGAAGGACGGGAAAGATTAGGAGTAAAGTACACCTATGGATTCATCACAGACTGGACAGCCAAAAGCAGTCAGAAGTATCAAAGGACAGTCTTATTTACAGCTAAACCTTATTTCAGGACAGTTGGACTGATGATGACATCATCAGTGCGTTTACTTGTACCTGAAATGTAGATGTTGCTTAGTTTGAGAACATAATATGTGTGAATGCGTGGGCATCAATAGCATTGTGATGTGCATTCAAGTGAAAGGAAAACTGAGCAAAGAAAGAGTGAGTCACCTTGAAACCAGGGGAGAATGGCAGTGGGAAAAGGTAGAGAAATATCTAGAATAATAGACCAAAGTCAGAGAGAAGGTATACCATTGACAATAGCATTATGCTTTTGTTTCTATAGGAGAGTAAGAACACAGTTACAAGGGAAGGGACGTTCATTTGCATAAATAAGGCTGAACTTGATGCCCTGTGGCTTCTCACAAGTGTGAGAAGATTGTGGTTTGCTCAATATTGCTCCACTCATGGCTTTTTTTGAAAACAGATACGGAGGAAAAAAGGCCACATGCCTCCCACTAATTTTAGAAACGTTATTTCATGACAGTCCTCTGGAAAACACCTCCTAAACCTATCAAACCCTTGAATCAAAAATAAATGAGGTTCACCTGTAGTCGATCCAGCCCATGTATTTGGACCACCCGGCTTCTGCTGCCACGTGGGAGGGCTCCAGGGCGCTGAAGAAACAGCTTGACCAGAATATGCTCCCTTTCATTTCTAATGTTGCAGTTCATCAGAGTGAAAACCTGTAGCTGTTGCAGCTATTATATGTGCAGCTCTTTCAGCCATTCTCTCCAAAATGGTGTGGTACATCTGTAAAATAAACAGAAAAACAGACAGCACTGATGTCTAGAAATCTTTTTAAAAGCCTGGGCAAAAAGAAAAAAAAATGGCTATGCAGGACTAAGGTTTGATAATATAAAATTATATTTGAGGAGATACATCTCGTGTGTAATGCCTAAGATTAATCTAATGTTTATGTTCATAAGAAAATACTAATTAATGAGGTGGGCTAACTCTCTACATCTTTTCTTCCTTTGAGTATAAGAAGAATGAAACAGAGTAGCTCTTAATATCTTCTCATCCAATTACATTTATCTCGGTGGCTAAAATGATTCATCGATCACTAATCACTGGTAGTTGTTTACAGACAACAAGAGTTCACAAGTAGCGTGCAGCATATTGAGGATTATTGCTATAATAGGAGCTAATCAATGAAAACCACTCATGACTCTCTTAATGAGGTGATAGCGAAAGGTTTCTCCTTTGTTTGCTGCAGCGATAGATTTGTCAAAACGGACATAACTGTTCCCAGCCAGCAGGAAAATGGTTTTCAGCATTAGATCGCAGACACCATTTTTCTCTTTCTCTATAATAATATTAAAGTTGAAAAACGATTATTCCAGTCCCCCTTTATTAAACAAGCTATTACAAAGCAAGTGAAGGATTTCTGCACCTTCAATTTTCCACCTAATAATAGTAAAATATATCCATTGTTGCCTTGACAATATTAATGCTATTTTTCCCCCCCAATGCCTAAAGCAACGACTCTTACCATTTTCTTTGCCAGCTTGAAACAAATTGTGGCTTTTTTTAATATTAAGGAAAGGGCGGTTTTTTTTCAACTGGTTTTCACTGTGATTAGATGATTCACAGGCTTGATATTCACTGGTAGACTAGACATAGAGGTTAACTAAATCTTCACAAGAGTCTTTAGATAACATTTGTCTCAGTGAAAAATATTGGTATTAACTCTAAAGCTCCAGGATACCTCAAAATAAACATATGTCAGTTGGTAGGCATTGGGGCAGTTAATGCCACCGGCATGCATTTTCTTCTACGGTATCATGCTATGCTTCTGCCATTAAAGCTTCAGACATGCTGATTCTGGTGTTTTTGGAGGTGTCGTGTTCTCAAAGCTCAACTGATTTATCAGAACAGTGAATTCAGAACCCTTAAAAACAGATGAGTAGTTTTAATTTGGGAGCACATTCGCTTTTGCAATCAGAAATAGGATGCAGAAATAGCCCTTGCCAGACATGCGCGCTCAACATCGGGCTACAGGCATAGGCTTGCTCCGCTTTGTGTCCAAACAGTGGGAAATCTAAGGTGGGATGATCTTCATTGAAAGATCCCTTAGATAATCCTTTTTAATTATTTATGCTGAAACTATTCCAAATGCAAAAAGAAGATAAAACTTCTTAGATTATGCAGATTCAAAGAGACTTCGGGGACATCCGTTAATACTTGCATGCTGGATAGTTTGGTGTGCTGCTTCAATTATCAGTAGCTTGATCACTGTGTGTAATCATAATTTGTTCATAAAAGTACCCAGGCCTGTCAGCACACTGCCTGAAATTAAGCTGCTTCTGCTTGTGCAGAGCTTATGAAAAATTGAATGGCAGTTCATTTTCACAAAACATGACAAACATAAAAGAAATTATGAATTAATTTTAAACCCTGCTTAGCAGAGTCTTATCAATTTGATGGAGCCCTTTGTCTTACAGAAGTCTGGCATCAGAGCTGATATGCTTAATTAGTATCAAGCATCTTAAAATGTCGGTGATTGACAGGTTAGATCATTTGGTGTCCTCCCCCAACCTCCCTGTGAATTGCAGTTTAAAATATAACAGTTTCAGTTAGGGAAGCTGACTAATATAACTTTCACACCTTTACATCAAATTAAACACATGAAAATGGGATTGCTGTTGCAGAGGAAGCAGAGACTGGCACAACCCATGAAATCAAAGATATATAAAGTCCCATTTGCTGCTGAGGAGTCTCTTTAGATCTGAGATTACATTGTTCTAGTGTGGGAATATACCTCTGATTTGAACGTGAATGAACATAATATGTTTTCATTTAGCTCTTGGAAAAATTAACCCATCTGGCACAAGCAATTGAGAGTTTCAAACGGGTTATTAGACATATCCACTAAGCACCCTGGAGGGCATACAACTTAGAGTGTTTCTTTTATTCAAGAACTCCGCCTGGATGCGAAGGATGCCTGGTAGGATTTGAAAGCACTACATACGTTCTATGGTTAACTTCCAAATAAATTTTCTCCAGAAGTGTACTGAGGTAGGGATGTCACTAATGTGAAAAGGATTTGAGTCTCAAGCTTTAGTTAAAAGGCATTAATAGATATTGTCTGTTTCAATGAAAAAAATGGAGGGGGGACTAGAATAATAATACTTGAGGGTGTTAGAGATAATTGTCTCAATTCTCCTTTTCTGTCATTGAAGTGGAGACTTTAATTGCACTGATTTCCTCAAGGTAGTTTGGGAACTCTGATGTAAGGGGAGCAAGACTTGACCTATAGAACTGTAGAATAACTTTAAATGTGTCCTGTTCCCGCATATTTTTAGGAACATCAAGAGAAAAATGCAAGCATTCAGAAAATTTTGCATAAAGTTATGCTCATGAAAGAGATATTAAAGATGTTTTGTTGTTTCTGTTGATCTAACCATGTGGCAATCAAACTACACCTGAGTTTTGGATACAGATTCTTGCCTAGTATTGCTCAGATAATAATAATGATGCTGAACTTTTGGTCTGGGGTATGTTATGGATCTTTCAATAAAGACAGTCTGAATCTTGTTGATATTTTCTGGACTTTCAGTAGAGTTCTGCTATGCCTTGTGGTGGTAGCTCCTACTGGCAGGTTTCCCAGTGGAGTTACTGGGATAAGTTGCTGAGAAAGGAGGACAAGTTGAGGACTATTTAATGTATTTAATTTTTTTTACATGCAAAGAAAGGGAGAAGGAATGAATTTGCCCTCAAGTATCTCAAAGGAGAAATAAGGTAATCTTTTTTTTTTTTTTAATTTCTAGTCCTCCCCAGCTCTACAAGACTGATTTTTTTTTTTGTTTTGTTTTTCTTTCCCTAACCTTTTTTTTTTTCCATTTTATTCTGGCTTTCAGGGTCTGTCAGATCAACTTATGTTCAGATTGCACTGATACACTGGTATAAATGGTTATGGTTTATTACACCTGCAGTGAGAGTCAGACTCTGAATAGACAGTATAACAGTTATGATCATGCTGAGGATTATGTTGAGGAAGTATCTCATAAGTTTTTCTACTATCCTGAGCTTTTCATACCCCTTCCTGTGACTTTGTTAGCATATTTCTTCTGTACATACTTTGGATGTTCCAGTTACACCTACTGTATCTTGACCTTATTGTCGGATAGGTGACTTTCCTGCATTCCAGGTCATTCTTTTATCTTCCTTTTAAGTGCTTCTTATCTGTTTTGTCCATTCTGGGGTGTATCTAGGTTTTCCTTCTGCATCTTAAAGTGAACATGCTGTAAGCTGGAGCAACACAACCTATTTCAAGAAACCAGGATTCTCTCAGCAGAATACTTTCATGCTAGTAGTTGTGCTGTCCCTGGAGGAACCTCGACTTAACTCTAAACTCAGTTGTCTCTGCTAGTCTTCATTTCTCATCTCTTCTAGAATTACTGTACTGTAAAAGTAATTTCTGAAATATCATTACAGATTAAGATGAAGCTTTTTCTTTTTCTATTATATAGCTGAGAGCTTTAGTGTGTCTAAGAAACATGTTAGTGTCAGGGGAAAAATGTTTCTTTACTTACCTTACATTTCAGATGTAATAGCTACTAAAAGTATTTACTCATTATGTAGGTACCAGCATAAAAAGCCTATCAAATGTGTATCACAGGTAATGAGCATACTGCCTTTTTCTTCTTTCGGATTTTTTCAAAGAAATGACAAGAAATACAACTAATGAGGCACAACTCAGCAAATCAGTAGAAAGTGCAGTTTCAGTCCATGTGCTCAGTGGTAAGAACCAAGTCACTCCTTCCTTGTGTCTGGCCTTTGATTTCCAAGGTTGGTGTAGGGATGGCACCTGTGTGCATTCCTATCCTTTGAATCTTTGAAAAATTGCTACTCTGCTTTTTTAGGATGGGTTTTTATTTTTTATTTGCCTTTATACATTAAAACCTGCTAGGATCATATGATAGCACAAACAATTTATTCCTCTCAGGCATACAGAATAAAGAAGTTGAAGTTTTCATGCAGCATTATGAAACATTTGTTACGTTCTCAAGGGCATTATGGAAGCTTCATACCTGCTTTCAGAAGCTCACCCGTCTGAACTTGGTGGGGACGGTTCCTTTTCTGGCAGCATTTGACTATATTTGCAGGTTGCCTTGATTCTCTAGAAATGGTCTGCTAAAAGTGGTTTGTTTTTCCTGCGTCTCTGCAGTAAATTACATGCTTCAGAGTAGTGGTGGGCACTCTAAAATGGTCAGTCTGATGTTTATTATGATTTTGTGTGATCTTGAGTGGCATGTGATTAAAGGGATGATTTTGAAGTGTCACATTGCAGCTTTGTTAATGTACTTGGCAATTATCAAGTGGTGCTAGTGTAGGAGTCGTGGAGTGGTTCTTTATACCCCTAATACAGTAAACCTCTAATGAGTAGTCCTTTTCCATCTACCTAGTGCTGTATGCAGTTCAACCTTTTAAGGGAAAATGGAGAATGTGATGCAGGCTTAATGCCCAGCTAGGAAAACTGGGGTCTTCAGTGGTACCTTGAGTTCCCTTCCTGCCTTTTAGCACTCTTGGATGTTAGCCAGAAGGTGTGATTAACTAAAATTTCCCTCCGATTATTTACTTTGATTTCTGAGTCCTACACCTGTTAACTTGCATGTGCTTAAGCTATACTCCAAGAAACCTCTGCCAGTCTTGGCCTCAGTGGGAACGTTTTCTTCCAATCTCTAAACAGTCAATTTGTCTTGAAAACAGAGCTTCTGCATTAGACAACAGGGAGTAGACGAGGGCAGGACAATTGCACAGAGCAAGAGACTTGAAGCACCTGGCAAATACTTGGCTGTGCAGTTCTTCCCACAGGAATGTAACCAGCTCCCTTCTCCCACCATCTGGAAGATGGAGGGGTTTTTGCCAGCAGAGGAACTTGCTCTGCAGTCCCCATCCTGCCCGCCTTCTGTTCTTTTCTCCACAAAGAGTGCTTTCTCGCTTTCTGACTTCACAGTCTGATCCAGAATCCCACGTGAGAAAGTAAATGGAGGTGGGAGTATTGTGGAATGGATGTTCCTCAGTTTTGTCTAGAAAAACATGGAAAGGAATTACGTTCTGCTGAAGCTTTTTCCAGCTTTGAGAGAATTAAAAGTGCTGACCTGTGGAAAATAATGGACGATATTGGCTTTGAAATGAAGCTGTGCTTTTTGTTACTCCAAATCATATTTGAACAGCATCCAAATGATTTGGTAGAGTTTCAGGGATACAGATGAAACAGAATGTGGTACAATAGCTTGGGGATTGTTTTGTTTTGTTCTCCCTCCACCCCTTACCCAGAATTTCTCTGCAATGGAAATTGTGGCTGTGTTTTGAAAATATGCTTCCTGGGGTGTCAGAGACATGTGTCTTCTGTGTAGCGCAGGCATCGGTGGCCTGCATTAATGTGTCTTTAATTCTATTGGTCTGTTGTTGCTAGTGATCAGAAGCATGCCTTGATTCTTAGTTTGAATAGTTGATTAGAGCCATTAGTCCTAACCTATTAGTTTTGGGACTTCCTTGTTGCATGTAGTAGGCGTTTTACTTTAGTATTTTTAACGTAATTAAAGATGTGAAAGTAAATGATAATTTCTAGCTGTTTATGATGGAGCATTTTAAACATAAGTAAAAGTTTTACTTTCTGTCCCTTAGGTTAGGTGGCTCTTCTTGTAGCTGGGAGATTCTTATTGTTTTCTAAGAGTAGCCTTGCAAGTGTGTTGCAAGAACATTTAGATTCCCACCCCCATGTTAAATGTGATGCAGATGCACTGTTGCAGGACCTGTTTGTGTCTGCTAGAGGACCTCTCTCTTCTGCTTATGTGACTGGAAACTGGAAAAGGCCATAAAGACCTCGAACTTTTTCATGGTTTAGCCTGTACCCTCTCTGAAATGGGTGGTCGTGGTTACCTGTCACCATGCAAGCTGGTGAAGGGAATGCCAAGGGTAAGGCAAGAGCATGAAGGTCTATAGTGATGGTGTTGAGTGATAATGTCAGAATTCATGCTACAGCAACACTGTGAGAAGTCAAGACCCCTCCTGCTACCATGAGGGCCAGTTAAAGAAGGCATGAAAGATGTGACACATTGCAGCAAACTAAGGAAAAAAGGTATTAAATGACATTTAATCAAAATGTTTTCCATAATAATAATTAATGCATCTTTAATGATCATGAAAATGGTTTCCTTTGCTTATTCTTTATTTTGAACACCAGTTCTCACAGAATTTTCACATGTAGGACTCAGTATATATGATACTGCTGTAAATCATCACATACTGGTGAATTGAATGGGTTTAATGGCATTCCTGAAAACTGGACTCTCATAACCAGAAATAGAAGAGGAAGTAGAAATTATGTCTAAAATGGATGGATTACTTGGAGTTAAACAACTACCTTCCTTCCTAGCTTTGAAAAACTTGGCCTGACTGATATATTTCAGAATGTACATGTTTGTCTTCAGTGAAATAACTGTGTCAGAACACTTTTTTTTAAGGAAGTGTCTAATGCAGAAATACAAAGCAGAGCATAAAGAGTGGGGAGAAGCAACAGAAATTGTCACAGTAGATTTAAAAGGCTGCATAATAGATTTAGTATTAGCAGAGGCAATAGCACTAATAATGTTTTGCATTACTGCATAAATTACCTGGTTCAGCGTGCCATTGAAGAAAGGGATCTAATAAATACCATCTCTTGCTGTTGAAGGATGTTAGCCATCCGTTTACTGAGAGGTTTTAATTTGCAGAAATACAAAATGATGTCTGACCAAAGTGCTCATTGAATGCAAACCAACGACAAATATATGCCTATATCTAGCTGCAAGTTTAAAGATTTTTTTTAAAGAAACAAATGAAAAACAATGAAATCATTTGATGCCTATAGCTTGATTAGCATGATAGAAGAAAATCACATGCGTGTTCTAAGATTTACAGAAGAATTCAGATTTCAATTCCCTGCCCCCCTGTCTCTTGGATTCCAGTTGAGACAGGAAATACAAGGTGTGCACATTAATATTTTAATGTGGTGGCTGCTACATGGGCTTTTAAAAATGAAGCAAAATTGGAAAACAGATGAGGAGGCTCTCAAAGAAGAGAGAAGTTTAGTGACTCGAATTTACCCTTTGTTATCAGAAAAATTTTTGAACTAAGGTACACATTTTTATTGAAAGATATAAGTGCACTGAAATTCTGTAGGAATTCGCAGCTCCATGTTAGGAGCAAAATGTGTGTTTAAGACCAGTGCACAGTGAGCCTGTTTGGCATTTATCTGGGAAATGTAGTTATTAATGTTTCTGGGTGTTGCTATAATGGAAATATTACAAAAACCTGATCTGACCCTGTAGTCTGAGCTATGGAATATAATATATGTGAGGATGTTACATTTTTGGAGGGTCTTTTTTACTTGGGTAAAAATTTTAATTATAAATCAGAGAAAATATAAATATTGCTGAAATAACTTTCTCTGTTCTAGTCAGTCCCAAAAACGATCACCAAGGAACTTGATTAAAAGAGTCAGAGTTGTGCTAACGGCAGTTTGCTCCAGTGTGGTAGAGCCTTTATTAAAATTCCAATTAAAAATCACCGAGAGGAAGACTGCTGTTTGTGCTACTTGTCCTGGTAGCCACAGGCATCTGTGTCCAGTGAAAAGGGGTATTTTTGGGTGTTTTAATTATATTCACGTTTTGTAGCACTAATGTCTAGAAAGGTGTATAGAAGTGGGATTAGGGCTTGGGGGCTCCTGGATAAATTGTCAGTTTCTGTAATGGTGCTTGGACTATGTATACACAAGAGCTGGTTAACGTATTTAACAGGAACTTGTGTCCTCTCATGTGTGAAAGGATTAAAATAACAATAATCCATGTATCTTAGTGACCACTTACGTGGTTTTGAATTGTTTGTAGAAGATAATTCTCCCTTCAAATGACCCTATAAACATTCATGAAGCCAGGCTATATTTTCTGGAGGCTCTTGCAAAGTTAATATTTGGAGAAGTTGTCTGTGAAGTATTGTAATGGAGAGCAATGTGACTGTAATTTTTAAAAGATATAAATACTGTATGAGGTCTGTAGCCAGTGGATACCACTAACAACTGTGTGTCCGTGGATGGCTGGAGATGTGTGCGAGGCTAACCAGAGGGAAAACTCTGATCCTAAGGAGTACTGTTGGGCATTTGATGTAATCTCATGTCCTCAAAGCCAGTGGGACTAGGAGTATGATTGCAGCCTTTTAGGATTTTTCTCATCAGAATGTTCATGGTTTTAAAATAAGGAATATGAAACTTGGAGCTCATGGTTTATATTTAATGAGGGCGCAACATAGTGTATGGGAACTCAGACTGTTTTCTAGCACTGCTCAGGATGCACCTAGTTTAAGATCAGGAAAATAAAAGCTTCTTCTCCATTTCTTTTCACACTAATTCACTTGTATGTAGTAGTCCTGAATGGCCCCATGTTTGCTCGTCCCAAGACTACATAAGATTATGAATAAAACTGTTTTTCTCAGAGTAATGTCTGATATTTTGGCAGCTACCTACCCCCCAATTTCTAGTATGCGTTTTGGGTATCTCTGAATCACCTGATAAGGAGTCTAAGCTCAGGTGATGTTAGACAAGCTTTTGCACATGTCATGGGGCTCTGGACCTTTCATTCTGCCACTTCTTGGTGATTCCCATACTACAAGCTGTGTCTGAAGATACAAAGCTGTGCTCTCTGGCCTAATGCTGGGTGTGCTGCCACACATACTCTCAACCTACGAGCATCACATCCTCAAGGACGTAACTGTTCCTGGTCTACCAGCCAAGGGGAGCCTGCAGCTGAGGAAGGATACTGCATGGACACTCAGGATGTTACTTCCAATCTTCGCTGTGACTAAGTGTACAAATCCCTTGATGACTGTAATGACGTTTACAGGAGTTACTTAACACCATGCACAGTGCTTTGCTGAAGGTGGCAACGGTAGGTTTCCTGAATTCACAGGTTTATGAAGTGTAGCACTAAACCAGCTTAAGGGTTCATCAGTTCTAGTTCTGCCCTTAAGCAATGCCACAATCTGCAAAATGAATATGGATGACATCTGAGAAGGTTATGCTAATTAGCTTAGTTGAAGTCATTCCATGTCTCAGATTGTGTGAATTAATATTTTTAACTCTAATGGGAGGAACAATTGAAAGCAACTCTAAAATCAGAACATCATAAAAAGATATTGGTAGCCTGTAAATGTGGCTCTATATGATGATGATAAACAGCGTGTGACGTTATTCTAAAAACCTCTTTATTGAAAGATATGCAACTTTCAGGCTTTCGTTTCTCATACGTATATATATTTGCTGTGCTCGTGTACAAGTAGTAAAAGGTAGTATTTCATAGATACAGTACGAGAGTTTGAATGTTACAAACCTAGAATTTCTAGAAAATGAATTTTGTCTTTTTAGCTTTGAAATTATGTCTTATGGAATGATAGATGTGGTACCGATTAGTTGTTTTAGTCTTTTTTTCTACTTCAGTATAGGTGATTTGCTTAGTTGAGCTTGTCTCTCCATGGTTAAAACTGCCACGCATGTCTCTGCTTTTGAGATATTTATAGACTCTGCATTTTTTGCAGTATCATGTGGAAGCCCCCGGTTAACTTCACCCCAGAGAAGCTGTTCTTCCTTTTGTTTGATGCTGTGCTCATCTATATTTGGTAGAGGTATTTTGGACCTCCCAGCTCTCTCTTATATGGCATCTGTGGAAAAAAAAATACCCCACCCCTGTTAAAATTACCTTTAATCACTGAAATTGCTAAAAATCTTGGAAGGAAAGTATCATTCTACATATGTCTTAAAATTTTAGAACTGCACTGTGACAGTGTGCAACATCTACAGATTATGAAATTACAGTAAGAAGTTTTGATGTAGGAAAGAATTTAAATGTAGGAATGGAACAAATAGAATTAGGTTAAGTTGAAAATTCTAGTTATTTTGGTTTATGCCCCATGACTTCACTCATCATAGCACCAAGAGACCTAAACACGCATCAATAACCCACTGTTATAAAGAGTTTAAAGTATAAGACAGCAAGTGTGCCGGGATATATTTGAATATCATTGAAGATGTGATTGTAGCATATTTAGAGATACCTCTGCATTATTTATGAGTGATGGCAGTAATGATGGAACAACTGAAGTTTCATGTAAGACTGTGGAAAAACACTGTGGAATTTAATTAGTTGGCCAAGTTGTGCTGCTACATCATCGTCATCCCTGCGTTGCTACCTAAAGGAGTTCTGTTAAAATTGGTTCAGGTGTCTTAAGTCACATACCCTTGTAGATTCACAGAAAGAAGATATTTCAAGTGGAATCTGAAATCTTGTTTAGACAAATTCATTTGCATATGAGATTATCCAAAGATAACTGCAAAAGGGATTGAAGAGTTGCACAGAGAAACCTCTGAGAGCCACTGAAGGAAGGATCAGACTGGATGGAGAAGAACCATGGCAGAACAGATTAAAGGAAGGACTTTATGAAGTATTATTATATTTTTTCAAAGTTTATTGTTGTTTTATCACTGTAGCAGCTACTGTAAAAACACATATGTAAGCTGTAACACTACTGACTGGGGGTTTAGCGAGAAAATCTATGTAATCCTCTGAGGACTTCTGTGCTGCATTGCTGCTTGCTGAGCCACTTACACTTTCATATGTGTTTTGTAGATAAAGATATGTAAGAACTGGTGAGCGAGGAGAGAACTCGTAAATAGAATTTCAACCCTCAGCAAGCTGTCCCACCCAGGGCTGTACTGTGGCTTTAAACTGTGAACATCTGAGATGAATTCTGTAAGCTATACCTGTGAAAGAATTAATTTGATTGAACATTTTGTAAGCAGCCTAATTCAAGAAGGCTTTAGCAATCCAAAGCAATGGGATATCCCCATGTGTACTTCGATTTTATTTTTAAAATCTCATTCTTTTGCCTTCAACCATTGTTTTAAGGGCTGTGACTGTCAGCATATGTCTTTTCACTGGTAATGTTTATAAGGACAGATGTCTGTTAGGTTAACAGACATCACCTGTGTAGTTTGACACAGAAATGTTTCTCTCAATGGAGTGGGAATCTTTTTGCGCAAAAAATACCCCCAAAACCCAAAAAAGAAATGTGTCCATTTTGTTTTCCTTTTGATATGGTAAACGGCTTGCTTGGGTTGAGTTTCTAATTAGGCTTGTTTTTATATCGGGATGTTTATTTTGCGGGAAGATTATTTCCAGTAATGCATCGCAGATAAACAGGCGTCAGCAAACCACTGACAAATCCATCACTAATTCTGGCATTATCAATCACTTTTTAAGCTAATGCACAAAATCTCCAAAGACAAACATTTAACTCTGCTCAGTGTGTTACTGTATGTCAACTGTTGATAGAGAGGTTTTTTAATGGTTTTGGATGTGTCATGCTCCACATAGAATTCTCTAGCATTTCCATTGACAAATACCAAGGCATAACTGTCATTTGCATGAATGGAAGCTGTAATTATAAATGTACTTATGGCCTGTGCTGAAGTCAGGAAAGTAAAGAGGGATGTTTGCTAATGTAAAAATATAAATAACAGTTATAAGCGTTCACTCGTTAGCACAGGAATTATATTTCAGACCATTTGAGATGGATTTTGGGTTTTGAACAATAGTATTGGGAGCCTGAATTCATAATATTTTCTATGTTGCAATTATCTTGTTGATCATATAAGGAAGTTTGGCAAAAGCGATGTAGGCGTTTATCAAACATGACAAACAAGTTTGAGAATTGGCTTGGCAAGTTTAAGATTTAAAGAAAAACGAAGATCAGCATCACTTGAGAGAAGCTTCCACCCCCTTAGGACTCTATCCTCAATCAGATTTTGTTGTTATCTTTGGATACGTTCACATAATTTAGGAAAAATACTGTTGTCCTCAAATTCTGTGCTACTCAGAAGTTGCAGGTTGTTTTCAACTGTAAATTAAAAAAAATTAAAAATTTTCACACTTCCCTGTGAAATTCAATTTTCTAAACTTTACCCACCTAATTTAGATAACTTTGAAATGAAATTAATCCTAAAAGTCCGTGACCGTTGCTTTGTGATCTTAGCACTGGGTCCTCTACCTATGGGTCTGGACTTGGTGAACGCCGTGGCTGAAGCAGAAATCCTCTTGTTGGGGACCACCAGCCAGCTTAAAGGCTCCCCTTTCATTTCTGTGGTGGGGTGTCTCTGATATATTTGGAGACTTGCAACCCACTAAATACTTGGCCTTCAGAAATAAAACTTGGGTCTTTCATGTAAATTAGTATATGTTCCAGATAGCTGTGATCCAAGTATAAAAATATACTAATGAGCAATAATAAAGGCACCAAGCAAAATCTTCAGTTGGCAAGAAGGCACCCAATTTACATTCAGTTTGTCTTCATCAGGATAGGAAATCCTTCTTCACCAGCCACCCAAATACACAGGCAGTTGGATGACTGTAGGAGACGGTCAGATGCTCTGAGATGTCTTAATTTGCAACCTGCCCCAACGGCCAACTGTACCGTGATGCTTTCCCTAATGAAGATATGGAGGTGTATCAGCCACTTGTTTTGCTGGCATTATGCAAGGGATTTACTAGACTGGAGCAAGGCCTTTAGCTAGCCCAGAGGCTTCTGAAATATCCTGAGGCCATATAGATTTTACAAGTACATCTCTCTCTTTAGTTACTGGAGAAGTAGGAATGCCTGATGGTTCCAGTCATGATCTAGAAAGATACTATGAGCTAGGATTTAGCAGGCTCCTTTGTAAAATGTACCACCTTTGATTTCTGTAATGTTCATGCTGCAGATTAACTGTAATGAAAATGGTTGAGTAATGCGTAGGATCTATTTTATAGTCAGATGGTGTACTTTATATTCTGTATTCTAAAGTTGGCACTGTGGGTAAATTATTGTAATAAAAGCCAATAACTAAAAAAAAACCAACTTCTTTTGCCTCAGCTAAATACTGTAAACAAAGGTCATGTAAAAATTTATTCTTAACTATGCTTCATACTGTCAGTAATGGGATTAATAATCTTCAGTTTTTATAAAGCTGCTATACTTTAAAAAAAAATTATTTATAGGAATTCTTTAACATAATTCCAAAACTAACAGCCCTTTTACTCTCCTATGACAACTATGACTTAGTTTCTACCCCTGTGTTTGGTGGTTTTTTTCCTTTAATGACAGTCAGTGTTGTCTAAAATTACTTCAGATCCAGAGTGCAGAACTCGTTCATACTTTTTCTGGGATTGTCTTCCACAACCAAAATTACGGTAGTAATTTAGCATGTGTTTATTAACCATAAATTTATCTTCAGTGCCTAGACTCTCTGGATTAAATAAGCTATTCATAAACAAAAGAGATTCAGGGTCATTTTAATTAGGAGCAAGGAACTGAATTACTGAACTACAAAGTGCTGCCTGAATCCTATTTGCAGTTCCTTGCAAACTTGTCCTGAGAAGTTGTTGCTAAGAAACACCATCGAGTGTGTAGCTGCTCCAGAGCAGCTTCTCCCATACCCTTTCTGACATGTTCAAAACATAAAAGAAAATACTGGGTTTTACCAGTATTTTGAACAGGTGTCTGTGTGCTTGTAGTTTTTAAAGAACGGACAGGGAAATACTGGATGTTGTGCTGATGAATAAGTTACAGCCCTTGAAACCACAGAGGTCGTGTTGTCAGTCATGTTCAAAAAGCAATTTTTGTGACTTGGATCGTTGGAACAATTCCTCAGAAGTAAAAAATTGCATTTCCAGTTTCCCAGATCCATCCTAATGGGTTTGATGCGTGCGCTGGCAGAGTAATTGATTGACACTAAGATCACTAAGCATAGAGAGAGCTAACAGAATCAGATTAATGAAAACATATGGTAATTACAACTGTGAAAAAACAACTTAGAATTTATAATGTTGCCTGGGGGCAAATAATCAGATGTGTTATCACTGAACAATTAGAGTTGATAAAAGTCATCTTGTGTGTATAGGATTACCATGCATAGTTACAGATGTGTTTTAAATGAAAGATTTATTGGAAGTTTCCTGCCTAAAATATGTGTGACATGGAAACACATTGTTTGTGATAACAAATGAAATCAAATCAATTCCTGCAGAACGCTTCATGGCAGAAGATCAAAGTTTATATATGCCTTTCATTTATATTCTATAAAAGATTAATTTCATGCCCTTTATTGCATTATATTAATCGGTTCCCCTAATACGTGTGTTATTAACGAATATTCCTATAGCAGCAGTCAAAATACTGGTACATTAATAATCTAAGTAAAGAAGTAAGTTTATGGCTGTGACAACATCTCAGTTTTGCAAAAACATCCAAAAAATCATATATTGCAAAACAGAAATAGGAAATAACTACAACGTGGAACTCAAAGATCTTGGGAACTACATATCATTCTCTCTCCAATATCTCTATTTATCCATCACAGAGCTGAGGTCCAAAACCTGTAAAGTGGAAGATATACAAAAAGATACCTCAGCCAGTTTTGGTATGGAGTAGTGATAGAGAAAAATCTAGGGAGAAAGCAGAAAGTAAAGATGAATACATGGTTGCCAGTTAGATGTGAAAATTTGTTGTTAGCTAGAAATGTTGTTGTTTGTTTATTTAGAAAAAATATACTTGTTTTCTTTGGAAATTTCTGTGATTGTGTCTCCTCATACAAATACGTAGTATTGTTTGTGCAAGGGTTGCACATAAGAAATTGTAGGAAGGGGCTCTTGTTCAAATTATTGCTAAACACAAACATGTACAGGGACCTCCAGTGTTTAGAGGATATTGTAACTTCACCTTGTGAGAAATCATTTCCTACTGAATTGAGGAATAAGGACTTCAATGTCATTAGTTTAATGCAACTGGAACTGGACTCCTGAAGCTTTCAGAGAAAGATGTAAATACGAATCTCACTATCTTTGCCTTTAATTCTATACAAAATTATGTGAATACTGGATCCAATATTCACTTCAGTTGCTTATAATTTCTTTTCCTTGAATGTTAGACTCAACCAGCACCACATTCTAAAGCTTGAGTCTTCTTGCACTGGGATCTGGATACGCTCTGGTATTACAATATAACGGTCACTGTCTTTTCACAGGAACTATCCTGTAGCAGTTAGTGAGGTGGTACTTGTCCAGAATTGATTTTGCTGTGTTCCTGTTTTTGTTTTCACCTGTTGTACTTTCCCACAAAGCCCAAGGAAAATATCTACTTCTATAGATGTTTGAATTCTACATTTAATGGAGATTTTTGTGGCTTTCAAGATCCTATGATACCACTGGTGATAATTCAGTTGTTTACTCCACTGGCTACTTGATGAATCCTGACTTACAATCACAGTTATGGCAATGTTCACCTCCCCAAAATAATGTCATTATGATTTAAGCTAGAAATTAGTAAACAACTCACAGCTGTTGTGCAAAATATTTGGACAATAATGCATATTCATGAGTAAATCATACAATAACACTTATTAATTTGGTTTTTGCAGAGAAACAATTAAATGATATTTTGTATATTGATGTTTGGCAAATAATGCCGTTTGTTTTTCATAGCTGCTGTCAGTGATGTATGAACCTCCCTACATGTACTTTCTCCCTAAACAGTCCAAAAAGATGCTTTGCAGAATCTTTACATATTGAGGCAAACTTTTTTTCATGTGTGTGCTAGGTATGAAAGGGCTAAAGAACCAAGGCCACAAGCTGTAGAATAGGACCTTGAGGGGTTAATTCTTTTTCCAAACATAAAAAATTTCTTTGACTCTTCCCATGCAACCTGATCTTGGTTTCAAGTAGTGAGGATACCAAAACACGGAAGCGGTCTATTTGTACAGCCATACCATGAAACAGATTTGATTTCGTAATGTATAACTTCAAATATTGTAAGTTATGATTCCATGATTTTGTAAAGCAAAATTTCTATCTCTGCAACTTAAGCCATTGTTACTTGGCTAGTGTATGTATGAGGTATGGGGAATATTCTATTCCCTTTATTTGCAGCCACTGCTTTCATATTTGAAATTTCACTGCTCTGGGTCTTGTTCTGATACTGTTTTAAGCACAGTTTCCTGAAATTTGTTGGGTTAGATGGTGTTTTCCAGAGTTGAGGTTCAACTAACCAGCACAGAGTACTCTATTTTGGGTTCTGTAGGCTGGACTGTAGGCTTTACCACTAATTAATAGGGTGGAAAGCTTATCTTCTTTTCTGTAAGAAAACATGATGAATATAATCCATTATGATGGTTGTCTTGTATAGTACAGCTGAGGGATGGAGAACTTGTAACCCATTGTAATTCTGAGGTCTGGAGCTTTTTTCAAAGAATGGATGCAAGTCCAGTACCTTGCATTTGTGCAGGTGGTTACTCTTGCTGAAAGAGTAAAAATGTTTGAGTTGTTCCAGAATTATGTTCTGTTGCTTCCTTCTCTGAGAAATATACTCTTTTTCTTTGTCTTGATTATGAAAATGTGATGTCTGCTTGTGTGAAGCCTTTCTCAAGGCAGAATATGAAATCACTACATCCCTTCTCGCCTACAAGATACGCTTGACTTATGCATTGAAATAACCTTGATCCATTTCATCTTTCAAGTCTCATAGGTAGTTTTATAATTCTAATTACTTGAAAATCAATTAAGTGAAGCAGTCTAAAGTTCAATGATTCCTCTGTTCTCCCCTTTCTTGAAAAAGAACAAAGATTAGGTTTACTGAACGTTAATCTAAACATTTACTGTTTAGAAACTTTATACATCTTCCATATGTCTTCAGAGGATGTGGATCCAATGAGGTGTTAGACGCTGTCTTTTCTCTCAAGTGGCAGCTGAAAAAGTGTACAGCTGTTGCCAGAAATGAATTGCTGATCTGACTTAAAATTATTCAGCTGAGAGAATGTGTTTTGTTTTATTTTTCCAAGCAAGCTTGGCATGAACACTGGTGTGCTTAACATTTCTTCAGTGCTCTGTCAGCCTTGAGGGAGGGGGCAGGACCATTATACTAGTGAACTTAATTTAGGTATGACTAGATTTTGTGGGGTGGTCAATAAGGGGAAGCTGTTCCTTACATCAGTGAGGGCTTCTTCAGTCTTAATTTTGGTACTAATTTCATTTAGTGCTACGCCAATGAACTTCTGTAATGAAGAAAGCTGTTCCTTGAGCTTTTTTTCTGCTTAAAGCTCACTTAATTAGCACAACTTGAACCCTGTCCGGCAAGAAATCAGATTTGACTTTTTTTCATCACAATAATTTGATAGAACAATTCCACTTTTCATGCTGAGCGTATAGGCTAGGCTTCACTGGTGTACATAAAATCCTGTAAAGCTTTTCAGTGGACTTGAAAGGAAAAGAAATTTACCTAGGATAGTTTGGCTACATGATAGCCCATAAGAGAGGAGAGAAAGGGGAAAGAGGTTTAATCTGTGCAAGTGGGAGTGTCATTTAAGCCAGTTTTTGGGAACCTTGAGCTCTCAAGTTGAGTAACCATATGGATTGTATATTCTGTACCTCTGAATAACAGCAAGGCAAGTCCCTATCTCACTCCCTTGTGCTTAGTGATTCAGTTTTCCAGGTTGATACAAATTCACATCTGAATCGGAAAGTTCTGTTATTGCTTTCTTTATGCTTAACAGTTTCTGATGGCACTTGCTTGTGGGAATTTGTTTAGTTTCTGTTTTAATGTAATAGCTTTGCTATCCAGAGCCAGCCTGTCTGTAAGTTCCCTGATTTGTTGTCTTTTGTGACTGCTGAAGTGTTGGCCTCTTGTCACTTGTTCCAACTATAAAGAACAGCCATACCATTCAGAGAGGAAAAATACATTTACTGATGTCTGTCCAGTTCTTTGGTAGTGTCTTGATGTCCAAGAATTAATGAATTCTTCTCATTTAACCATTACCCAAACCATCTAAACATTAGCTGACTCCTTTTCTTGATATGTGATTTGCTTTGCATAGCCTCGTTAACCATTCCTGTAGCGCTGTGTGCAGCCACATACAGAAGGGTTTCAATCAACTCTGAAAAGGGTGTGTGCCCTTGTCGAGTGCCTAAAAGGCTTTTCCTTTTCACTTTACTGAGACATGTGTTATGAGTTTGCTATTGGATCAGAAAGTTACAAGTCAAGATCCTTATGCTACTTTTAAAAAATAATTTATACTACTATTCTGCTCTTTTGTTTTCACTTTCCTATTGAAAGCACTGAATACAATTGTTAAGTGGTGTTTTTTTTTCCCCTGAACTTTTTAATTAAAATTTATAGCAAACCTAGAGTCATAACTCCACTTGTAGTACCTGCGAGGTAGTGTTTTAAAATAAAAAAATACAGTTAATTATGGTATTTGATAATGTTTATGTAAATTCAGTACCAAAACACGTAGAATTTTAGAGGGCCTGGGATTGCTTACAAATTAAAAATATAAAGTGTTAAACTTTTTTCTACTTTACTTCAACCCATTGAAGTCCCCTTTCAATTCACTCATGTTTACATCCTTGAAATACTTGTGCACAGTAATCATGAGTCCATTTAGTAATTACTTAGCCAAGCTATGCATATTTTCTTATACTCTTTCTTCATAAGTTATTCTTTCTGTCTTCATAATTACTACTTTTGCAGCTTTCTTTTTGCCTTACAATTTACTAGTCTCTTCCTTGTATACACATAGCTGGAAATAAGTGCATTCTTTGTGTTGTAATTATGCAGGTGTTCTATAAATAGGGAATAGTACATTTTTAATTCATCATGTGCTACCACGTCTTTTCAGCAATCACTTGCAAAGGAAAAATATTCATGTGTAGTTACAGCATATTGTTATAGACAGCTTGGGCTTGCAGTAGTTACCTTCCTTCCCAGTCAGAAAAGTTTCTTCACTTATTTTTCCACATTCATTTAAAAAAAAAAAAACTGAAGCAATTACAATGAATAATTATAAAATTTAGTAGAATGTAAGAAGGTCTCTGAGCTCCACAGATAAATAGCCCCTTTCCTTTTCTTCCTTGGCTCTTGTTAAAATAGTAAATAAGTAGGTGACATTCTGCAGCTGGTTTTGATAGCTTTGGGTGTCACCAAGAAAATCTCAACATTGTTATAATGTGTGACCTATATACAGTTGAAAGGTGATGTTTCAGCTATTCTGCCTGGAAAGCGTGAGCTGTGTGACAGCTATGCCTTAAAGATCCAATGAATAATTCCAAGAAAAAAAAAAAAAGGTTTTATGGGCAGTTAACTGTTGTAAAATTCAGTCAATTATTAAAAACAAAAAAACCTACCCACAAAAGGACCAACACAACCAAAAACCCAAACGCTATCCTTATCGCTATATATATATCTTAGAGTTATTACACCCCATGTATATGCTGCCCAATATTTTAAGATCATTAGCACTGTGACTTAGAGAAACCAGTCTATCACATATACACTTATTTTGCCTTTAAATGTTTTCTTTGACTTGTGTAGTATTTTTTCTGAGATCTGTTATAGTGTCTTTTGGTCAGTAGATGGTGCAGCAGGTTACAAACTTGTTGGTTCTCCCATGTGACATAACTTTGACCATTACTTGAGTCAGTGTAAAATTTCAGTTTGGACTTAATTGATTTATATTAGTAAATTAAGATCAAATCCATTAGGCTTTAAGTATGATTAGGAGGTGGTTGGGTTTTATTTAATTTAACGTAAAATGCATAGGAATTATTGGATTATTGGACATAAATTGGCAAATACATAAGAAAACCTGGATAAAGTGAATGTGAATGTTTCACTGATCAAAGTGAAACTTTACTGAAATACGGACAATGGCTTTGTTGAGTTTTTCAGGAGATTCATTCTTCTAAAGGAAACTCAAATTCAAAACCATCTTTACTGGTGTGAATTGTACCAAATTCTGCATGGAGTTATCCCAAAATCAAAATAGTTTATTTCCTTGCCACATATACTAGTAAGACTTTGACCATGAGGAAGTTAGTTAATATGTTGAAGAACACTGCAGTAAGATGCTGATGCTTGATTGAATCTTAAATTACACGAAAAGGCCCTTATCATATACTCAAGCATGAACTCAAGAACTAACAAGTCGGTTTGGTAATTAAGAATCAAACACATCATTGAGGATCTACCAAAGTTCAGTGTCTCTGTCTTGCTAATTAATGCTTTGCCCACCATTAGCCACATCTATATTGAGCTAGCTTTTTTCCCTCCTTGAGTGGGAGGAGAGCGATACTACTTGTAAGAGACGTGATGTATTCAGTGCAATTGGAACTTCCTTGATTTGAGCTATCTCGGGCTGGGATGTGACACTGGGACAGCTTTCGGCTACTTAGGCTACTAGAGGACATGGGAGCATTTGTTTTCTTTCTGTAGGGAGTGAGACAGGAGATGGAACAGAATTTGGCAGGGGGCTTTCTTATTTTGTAATAGTCTTGGCTCAGAGGAGGCTTTTTTTTGTTAGACAGATTTGCATGATCGTCCTTTTGGCCACGAAAATGAATTGGTTTTGTGTAACATCTAAAATACTAGCTGATACAATCACATCAAGAATTTATTGTGCTCTGTGGTGAATATTCCACTGTAGCCAATATTAAGCACACAGCTTTGACAACCACCTGCAAGTATCTCATACTCTGGACTTGCTGCATTCTGAGACTCTGTAGGAATAAGGTGTGTATCAGTAAACCAGCCTATGGAATGCTGCACGTGTTCTTAACTGATATTTTTCCTGTAATACAATATACTTAGAAATCCTATCCTGACAGATTTCTGAATTGCTTATTAGTTAAATGGCTTATGGTTGGTGAAACACACAATTGGAAAATTGAATCTCTTTTGAGCTAAGGCTTCGCTTCATCAATTTTTCTAGTTTTCTGAATGAAAATTTATCAAATTATTGATGATTTATTGTCTCTTGTCTTCAGAAATTTGTTTTGTGCCAAAAGGCCATTTAAAATATCACCAGATCTGGTTTTTCTTGCACTGAACCACAATTTTCTATTTGATTCTTGTGAAAATGGCATTGGTTCTAAACTATTAAAAAGCAAGATCCATTATTGCCTCCCACCTTTTATGAAAAAGAAAATTATTGGGGACTTTACATCTATTTTTGTGCTGTGGTGGGATAATCAAAATTTAAAGCTTCAAGGTCAAACGTACTTTCCTGAGTGACTCAATTACTGCTCGGTTTGATGGCAGTAGAGGAACAAGGATGCTTGAGCTTTAAGATTGCTGGATTTTCATTATATAACTAGAGCATATTAACAGGAAGCCTTTAAATACAATTTATGTGTGAATAGCCCAATTGGTAGGCACATCGGCTCCATTGTGTGAGGGATTAAATAAATGTAATACTTTCCCATTATTATTCACTGAATAGATTTTTTTTTTTTTAATTAAGTTTTGGTTAAAATGTGCATAGTTATATTGTCAAAGTGACATGTCTGCTTCCTTAAAAGCTAAGTCTATGGTGGAAAACAAATGCTGTAAAGTTTATAATGCTATTAGTTCAATTTTAGCCTTGTTTTTTTTTCTTTTTGCACATGCCTTTTATATTTGCATGCTGCCAAGAAGTTTGCCTGTTTGTAATTTTGATTTTTATAAATTCTGTGACTGTTGAAGCATATAAGTCTATGGTAAGTACTTTCATAAATCTTTACGTGTTCACTGAGAAATCATGGAAATATGGCATTTTCCATCTAGAGAGATACATAGATAAGAATGCTAGTACCAGTTTAAAATTTTCTCAACACCAATACAGAGGGTCATCGCTGGTCTTTCATTCCATGTCACAGCCATTTTCAGAAAGTAAGGTTCCAAATTACTTTTTTTGTTTTGTTTTGTTTTCCCCCAACAGATGCCAATTTACTCTGCCTTTCACCCATTTACTAGTCTATAATTTGCACCCCCATTTGTCATCTCTGTTTCTGGCCTAGGATCTTTGCTAAATATACTTAGGCAGAGTAAATGAAACAACCTCTGAATTGTACTTCTTTCTTCAGTGGGTTGGCAGAAACATTCTCTGTAGCATTAGCTGGATGACTTTCTTTGGCAAGTTGTTTGCAGCAGTTATTAATCTTATTTTGTTGTCATTGTCATTTGAGAATCCTAACATGAATTACTGTATTTTAACTCTCTTGGAGAAAAGCATGGAAAAATATTGTAATGAATGCAATTTTTGAAATGGTCTCACTAACATAAAAATATACTGAAATTTCTAGTAGAAGATTAGCCCAATCAAACAAAATCTTAGTTATTGAAAAAAAAGAGCTGTTAAGGCAGCATCATGTTCTGGACACTGTATGTACATTATGTAGGCATAGAGAACAGGTACAGGTCAAGCCCACACAGCTTAGGACCATCCTTTGCCCACACTTCCTATTCTGATTTTCATGACTGCATGCTGGGAAGTTTCAGGCAGGAACTTCTCCTCCTGGGCTTTGCTGAATTGCTCTTCCTGGCTCTACACCAGATTCTAATGCAGTCCTGAAGGTTGCTACCGTCCTTCTGCCTGACAGATGTATCCCCCTACTCGACATCTAATAACAATTCGTCATTAGTGTTTTAGTGGAGCTTGAGCTGTAAATGTGAAATAGCATTCTCATGGAGAGAAGCACTGAAGAAAATACTGTGTTAATTCTGCAGCTCTAGAAATGAGAATGTTGCTTAAAATAAGCTTAAAAGTCTTGAGAAAGGCTTCATATCTATAATCAGAACTGCAGGCTGTTTCTTCATAATTATCTGTATTTTTTAGTTTCTAACGCTGTATATGCCACGTCTGAAATATATATAAGTTCTTGAGCCACCTTGTATAAATAGAATTTGATATGAATAGATTTCTTTTTACATTCACCGTCTTATTAGAAAATTCTAATAGTAGATGATGCATAGAAAGCTGGGGAAGAACTGTTCACGAGGGCATGTAGCAATAGGATGAGGGGTAATGGTTTTAAACTAGAAAAGGGGAGATTTAGGTTGGATATTAGGAAAAAGTTCTTCAATATGAGGGTGGTGGATCACTGGAACAGGTTGTCCAGAGAGATAGTGGAGACCTCATCCATGGAGATATTAATGGTCAGGCTTGATAGGGCTCTGAGCAACCTGATCTAGTGAAGATGCCCCTGCTCACTGCAGGGGGTTGGACTAAATGACATCTAAAACTCCTTTTCAACTTAGTGCATTCTATGATACTCTATATTACTTTACACTTTAAAGAGTAATTTCAGTAAATAAACCCTTTTAAAGGATTAGGAATGCATATTTTTTCCTCACGTATTTCCTTGCAGAGGAACTAGGGAAAAAGCAAGATTATCCCTAAAGAGAAAATTAAAATAACCTGAAGAACAGACACTATCTTCCATCTGCTTATCATTTTCAGGGTTTCACATACTTGATCACAAAATACCTAACAGGTTGACTTAAAGCCATTTTTATGTTCATTTGATTGGCGGTCACTTGAAAGCATTTGCGAAAGTAAAAATATCATGAGGTTTCTTGCTGCGTGAGGGCCATAATGGCTTTGACAAAAGATGTATTGCTTGGGGTGGGGGGTGGGGGGAAGTTTCCGATGTCTTATGAAAGTTTGCTCTTGGCAAATGAGGAAAGGGATGTGTTCCTCTAGAAAGGTCTCCATTAAGAGTCAGGAATAAAATTTTGTGAAATGTGCTGTCATTGCTATCAATCGGTTGATATCAAAGAAACTTTCCTTTTATTGTTTGCAAAGCCAGTGTTATTCAAGCCATGTTTGTTCTCATTTTCTGTCTAACAAGCACAAAGGGAAAAGAGAGCAAAAACTTAAAACAGGAGGCGGGGAAAAAGAGCATTGAGTCCATATTCCATTAACTCCAACATTTAATAGGTCTTCTAGATATAATATTTTGGCAATATTTAATTGTCTAGTGAATGCCAAACATTTTGGCCTCTTCATAGTCACTGCTAATAAAAACAACGGAAGTTCAATCAAATATTCTCTCCATTCTTTTATTGGGCTAAGGAAATATAATCCTCATAGCTTTGATTGCTTCTACTTTTTTTTGTTGCTGTTGTTTTTCTTGGCTGTGGTTGTTAAGAAAAGCGCTGATGTGTAAAGGATACCTTCTGAACATCAGCCAGGGACATAACCCAAAATATTTTGATCTTCCCCTAAGCCTCCAGCTAAAGCCAAGATTCAAGTGAGTTAAGTTCTCATTGCCTTCATGAAAATTAGCACATGGTTAGCAGGTTTCTTTCCAAGTGACTTCTTCACATTCTTCTGGCAGAGCTACTGAAGTTATCTCTGGTGCAGTCTACACTTGGAATCAAGTAAAGGTTTTAAGGTGCCCTTTCTCATCAATCATTTCTCTGAATTACGAAGCCAGTGTGCATAATTTGAGTCAATTAGCAATGTTAGAGTTCACAATTATATTTATTGTTGATTCCATCTGTAACAAATCCCAGATGAAGTAAAATTTTGCGGATTTTTATATTTATACGATAATTTAAGTATTTCAGTGGTGACCATACAACAAAACTTGGTTCAACTTTGTACTTCCAGGGTCTGCTGAAAAAGTAGAGCAAACTTTTTTTTTAGAGGATGGTAAATTGTGCACTTGGATGAATTCCTTTTTACCTTTACAGTCTGGTTATAAAACAGCCTCTTCCCCCCAATCTGCCTGATGAGGCAGTTAATACTCTAATTCTGATTAATTGTTGCAATGTAGATATCTATTTCACGGAATATTCTTCCTATCAAAGTTGCAATTAGATATGCCTTAAAAAGGAAATCTATTACAATATCTATTTGAGGAAATCCATATAAACCTGTAAAGGATTCATTTTACATTAGCATCCATGCCATATTCTAACATAAGTGCTAATTTGAATGCTTCAGCTGATTTTAAGTGACCAATGAAAATGCTACAGTAAAGTGACTTTCACCTTAATCTTTAGTGGTCAAATTAAATTCATTTCTATTTAAATGCTGTTCTATCAGATCACTCCTTGAGCCTCGAGTACGTAAGACAGAACAAAAACAGCTGCAGAAATCTGGTTACGAAGACGCAGTTATTTGTGGTGATGTGGAAGTAAGAGCTAGGTTTCTGTAGGGACTAGGAGTTCTACTGAAATGATAACATGATTGAGAATTTATGCAGTAGTTTTAATTATTGACAAGCTAGAGCCAGATTCACTGTTGCCTGAGCATCTAATGGTGCAGCAGTTTGGAATTTCATAAGGCACCTAACAAAGTTATGGACCTAACTCCCTATAAAATCAATGTCTGGAACCTGTTTAGCCGACTTTTAAGTATCCCAATATCTTCCTGTTTACCTTTGAAACTATGCTGTTTGGCTCCAAATTCTATAACCCAGTTAACGAAACTGAGGAAGGTATCTGTTCATGTTGATAAAGGACACAACACAGATGGTTGTGGGTTTTTTTTCCAGATCGCCTGCTAAAGGTTCCATTACACCCCAGCAAACAGATCAGTCACAGTTTTCTTATTTTTGTATGCTACAGGACACAGAAAACGGTGTACGCTTCATGGTGCAAAGCAGCCTGGTTCAATAAAAACTATATCGATTTAATCAATAGTAATGTTTTGTCTGACTGAAAAATACTCATAAGGAAGTTGCTTTGAAAGAACAGGCCTTAAGCAAGTCACTACTTCTTAAAAGCCAGGGCTGCCTGGCCTCATGTTTATCTAAGCACCTATTACCTCCTTTTTGCTTGCCTCTCTAAACATACCATGTATTGTTCCTGGAAACAGGACTACAGAGACATGCTGTTTCTGGGAAGTGTTACTGAGCTGGTAATGTTGATTGGTGACTAATTAGTGTCATTCCCAGAAGTATTATCTGCAGAAGAATTTCCGAGAAGGACCAACAAGTTAGTGTGCTGGTGTATGCCCAAGCCATGCCCGTGTTTTACTGCCCCTCCCATAATTCACACTTAAGGCTGTGACAAATGGCAGTTATGAATTTGTATTTATTTTCTAACCTTAATTAGCTAAAACACAGCTCTCTTCACTTCAGCCCTTTATCATATTCTGTGCTTTTCTTACTGGGAAAAGATGAATATGATGCTAATGGCCTTAGGCGACTGCCTGTGTGCACGACTTGTGTGCACGTGGAATTTGAAGCTATTAAATAGGCCACGTCCTTTTGCATGTCTAATAGAAATGTCCACTCTTACACAGGAAAACTGACCCTGTGAGGTAACACTTCCCTAAACAAGCCCATGATGGATGAAAATATCTTAAGATAAATAGTGGAAGAATCTAAGCAAATAAAATTTAAAGAATAAACAGGAAAAAAAGCATGGCTGAGGAAAGCAACAGTAATGAATTAGCAATGAAAATAAAGTATAATTTTTAGTTGGTTAGAAATGGAAATCCGTAAGATGGTCTGGGTTTTGTCAGAAAGCTTTAATGTTCTTGAGTTAAAAAGTTTCAGGAGCCTTGCTGCCAGTGGCAACTTGGGAAGTGTTCTCATTTGATGAGGAATAAGCTGTACGCAAGGAAGTGCAAAAACAGTGAGGAACTGCTGTATTGAATAAAAAACCCATTGTCAGAGGTAGCTCAGTTGTATTACAAATGCTACAAGAAAACTTCTAGCTAGCAAATCAACACTAAATTTGCTCATTCTTTTTGTGCATTAGAGGAATTTATTTTAGTAGTGTTTTTAGGTTTTGCTGCCGCACACTGCAGCAGCACATCTACCATTGTGATGTTAGTTTTGGTAGAGGCAGTGGGGCTCCATCCAGATGATTCCTGAATAAAGTACTTTAGATTAGGTTGGGTGATATTTGAATCCATTTTTAGATTCAAATACCATCTTTTGTGTAATTTAAGCTCATAGTCTTCACTCAAAAGTTCTGTTGGTACATCTAAGCTAACATAGTTTTATTTGCAAAACATCTGTTGTTCTTCTGCTCTTCCCTAAGGACTTTTGGTGATGTGGGCATTCAGATCAGCCATGGATATAATTTACTTATCTGTTTACTTAATGGCAAAACTTTAAAATGGGCAAATCTAGGTAGGTTGGATACAATTTACTTAGCGCAGAGATGCTCTTCCCCCCTCCAGCCTGCCCCGAATAATATTTCTAGGATAACTGTGCGTGGCTAGATGGTTAGGATAAAAAGGAATATCAAACATGTTTTGCAAGTGCCTCCTCTGTATCTAAATTCACACTCTTGTTTGTATTTATATGTCAAGGAAAAATATCAAAGGCCACAACTGTCATGTAGGCAATGAGGGCATGGGACAACAATTCAGGGTTTCAGAGTATTAAGTCTGTTTTTGGTTTGTGGTTGAATAACTCATAATATAATTTTGCCCCAGTATGCCTGAGAATGTAAAGACTTGGAAGGTTCATTGTACGCGAAGCTAAAGAGATCCTCAGCATTTCTGCTCGTGTGTTCCTGACCTGAGATCTCTCTTACCCCCAGCAAGTGTGGCAGAGCATGTCATGAACATAGAATTTCTTTCTCTCTTGCAAGGACACAACTTAAGTGATGAGTTGGCTTAGTCAAGTTTTTGGGCAGGCAGCAAGGATACTGATACTTTTTCTTAATGTAGCTACCCTTCTGTTCCCAGGCATTTGCTGCATAAAGTAATGAAATAAAACACTAAAAATTGTTGTGGAGAATCAGGCTGAATAGTCTGCAGCCTATGCATTTAAATCGCCAAGAGGCCTTCTGCAGTCTCACCAGTTATCACTTTTGCACATGTTGAGCCTTTGCTGCCTGCCAGCAGCAGTTCAGTAAGTTCTGCACAGGATTTTCTCCTGAATCAATCCATTCTAAGCCAGTAGTAGAGCTACTGATGTATTTTAATGAATTCTGTTTCACAGTTTCCCATTTATACTGCAGTTTATATACTGTCCTTAGAGATTTCTGTATTCATCTTATCTGGCTTTAGAAGACTACTGGAGAATCTGGTAAATGACAGCTGCTGTGTTTTTAAATTTTGCTGCAAGGTTTCAGCAAGATAACATTGCAAGTCTGGAGCTTTTTTGTTGAGTGGTTTTTTTTCCTCTGTCTTTTTTTATTTTTTATTTTTTTCAGATCAGAAGCTTGGGACAAATTATTCTGTTGTTTAGCAAGTAACAGCCTGTGTATAAATTTCTCCCAACACTCAAACCAGTAGGAAACATGCCTCAGATGACATAAAATGCAAAGGTGTTGGGTTTGGGGTTTTTTTTGTGAAATACTTGATTTAGGATAAATAACACATCACAGAAGCGAAGGGGATATCCTGAGTCATGATGTTTATGGTCTCCAGCAGTGCAGCGAAGCAAATCACACAACCCCGTTAATATGTGTGTCAAGCAGTTTTGAAAATAGTTATGTTTACCTCCATCACTTACAGAAAAGCTGCTTTAGAACTTCACTCAGACCTCTGCTTATCACTGCCAGCTAGTGTATATTAATGACTATTTATTCTTCTGCTTTAGTTTTTCACTTCTTCCTGCTAGTATTTGTCCCTTTCATCCCATCTCTCAACCCACACTGTGTTTTATTTATAAAATAGGTCACTGGCAGTGTTTAAGAAAATTCCCTGTATAGATTATGGAGCAGATTGATAAATTGCAAATTATAATAGCAGCACAGAACCTTCAAACAACAAGATCCTCCCTTTCAGCAACTGCAAATTTAGTTATTTTAGTCTAGAGAGAGAACCTGCAACTCAATTAGTATTGTAAAAATCTTAGTAGAAGCTTCTAACTCCTTCAGATTTACCATGACATTGTGCAGGAAACAGTGATGCATCACACTCCAAGGTCTAGATATGCTCTAATTCCTCTGTGGCACATATCCCAGCAAGAACCCTTCCACTTCAGATCTATAGCTTGACAGGGAACAGTGTCAATGCTGAGGCTTTTTCCTGGTTTCTTTGTTTTCTTGCAGAAATGCTTCTTGGTGTTTTGTTTTCTTTGATTTGTTCAAGAAAACCAGTTTTCTTTTAAAATCTGCAGAAGGTCTCGGATGAGGGAATATTTTCCTTTATGGCTTTTGAATAACAAGTTCCCTGACATAACCCGCAGAGAGCAGTCTCGTATCTGTGAACTCTGAAGTTCTCTAGGTACTTTTCTTGTTCCCTCCTTATAAGCCTTCCTCTTCCTGTGCTGCATGAATGTCATACCTTTGCCCAAAACAGGGAGAATCTTGGAGCTTGAAATACATAGCTTGTAATTCCATCACTGGTGTAGCTTATTTTGTAATGGTGTCACATTCTAGTGTTAAAGTCTTTAAATGTCAACATATTACTTCAGTGCTACTTTCCTGAAAGTAGGCAAGTCTTCTTACAGTGATTATTCTTCCCACCTTAACAGGAATGTAGAAATTATAGTAATACTGTCACAAAATCGTCTCAAGTTGCATAACTGCAAATGTACTTTTTTGAGGGGTTAAAATTTGAGTCGTTAAAATTCCTTGATCTACCTTTTTGTATGTATTTTCTCATCTTGCTTATGTCTAATCAGTATAATGGCTCTCATGAAAGTGGCACACAGGAGGATATGATTAGTTTGAGAGTAAGAGATAGATTTGAAATACCATCATAGGTTTCTTTCAAAGTAAAACAGAATGGTAAAAATCAGATTAGGACCAAAATCCTGCCATTTCAGGTCCAGTCACATCCATATTCAAGAAGATAATATGTTCCCTGGAACCAGAATTTGACTAAGCAGCACATTCTGCATCTTGGCTTATGTTCAGGTTTCATGTTACCTTTGTTGCTGGTTCTTCATTCTGTACAATTTTATTTACATCTTTTTAAAATTGATCTACTGCCACCTAGGAAAATGTTAAACTGACAGATCCAGAAACTGAAATGGTTTCCCTGTCTGTAAAAGATGGACAGTACAGACAGCAGTACTAATCCCACTACCCTGACACATGTTGCAAGGGACATCAACTCCATGATGGTGAGTGGGTCTTGATGTCTGTATTGGTTTCACTTCTTTGACCTCCTAAAGAAATTCTGTGATGCCATTACTGTGATGTCTGCTACACCTGAATGGGCACCAGATCTTGTGTTACCGGTAATTGTCCGAATCTTTCTTCTCTACAGAACATTTTCCTGGTTTTCACTGTTACTGGTCCTGGTATGCTGATGTATTCAAGTCTCAGATATTCAAGGGAATGCCTGAGGAAAAAAGGGAAGTAGCATGAGTAGTGAGGAATATGCAAAAGGAAGCTCTGACATTGGAAAAATACGATTTAATATATCAGCTCTGGGGAAAAAAAAAAACAAAAAAAACCCTGGCAAGTATATTCCACATTTGGAGAAAATGCAGGCAAATATCTGAAGAGAGTATAAATGTCTTTAAATAGTAACGGGTGGAACTCTAAATTGAGGGAAGCTGCATGTGCTCCATCTCATTCTTGGCAGCACCATGTAGCCAGTGGTGTCGAGACAAGATACCTAGAGATACCTCAAGGTTGATCATAGATATTTACCATAAAAGCTGAAAATTACCTGCTCATTTTAACAAAAAGCTTCAGCTTAGAAGAGTATAATTGAAGGACCAAAGCAATCTCCTTGCTTTTCTTCTACCCATAATATCTGCTAGTTTTGTTCATAGAATAATAGAATGCTTTGGGTTGGAAGAGACCTCAAAGATCATCTAGTTCCAACCCCCCTGCTATGGGCAAGGGTAACTTCACTAGACCAGGTTACCCAAAGCCTCATCCAACCTGGCCTTAAACCCTTCCAGGGATGGGGCTTCCACGCCTGTATGCATGATCATGTACAGTCACAACTCGGGATGCTTTTTAAACACATTTTGTAGGAATCTCTCTCTATTTTTGTGCTGCAGCCAGTACTCTTCTGGTACCTGAATTACTCCAGTAAAAGAAAATATCAGATTAAGTATAGTCTCAGTCTTTTGTTGTTTTTTAAGATGAAAGGAGTAGAAATTGTTGCATGATAAATTTCTTCTGAAAATCAGCTTTTAATCTTGCTGGTTTACATTTTATAAAATGAGGTAGAATTTTCAGGTTCTCCTTTACAGCCATACAGATATTTTAAAGGCAACTACTCCAGGACAAACAATTTTTCTATCCTTAAATGATTTACTGTATTTAATGACAGTGAATGTTTTCTTTGTCCCTTCCTAGCCCTAAAGTAATAAGACAGGAGCTTACTGTCATTCTCAACCATCGTGTCACCTCTGACAGGCCTTGGCCTGTGCAGTTGCAGTGACTAGTCCCTACAAAGAGTTAGCATTTCTTTAGAAGAGTGTTGGTATAAGAAAGGTGTGCTTTGTATGAAATTAGTGTAATGTATGTGTTGATATATAGGGTACTAAACATTTTAAGTGCCAGCACATCAAGTGTTCTTTTTCTTAGCAGGAGCCTTATGATCTTACTGTGTTCAGCAGACACTGTTTTTGCTTTGTGTGAAGGCAGGATTTGCCTCCTGTTGCTTGTCAGTAGGCCAGAAAGGTCCTCTATTAACACTGCATGGGCGATCTTGCCACTGATTGACTCAGTATTTTATGTTCAACTCCTTCAGTAGAGATGATAACAGCAGTTCTCAGAAGTATTCTCCCACTTGCCTCTGAAAGCCTGATTCTAGGCAATGTATGCAACAGGGACACAAATAATCAGCGTGCTTTTCAAGTTGTTTGCCTTCTATTGCTAAAGTTAAATACGTTTAAATACTGAAAGTTACCAACTTGAAACCTCCTATCTGTTCCTGTAATGAAGGCCAGAGGGAATTTAACCCTAATCATTTTCTTCTTTCCTGGAAGCAAATGAACTTGCTATCAGTGAGGGGGAGCTGGTCCTCACCAGTAAGAATGAACTTCAGAAAATTGCCACTTGACATTGGAGAGCATTGTGTAGATTCTACCAGCACAACCAGAAATTGAAATAGAGGCCCCAAGAGCAAAAGGTTTAATAATGCAGCAAGTCTGTCGAGCAATTGAATTTAAATAATGCTATAATGCAAAACACTAGTTACTAATTACTACAAGGAAGGAATTGCAATAGAAACTTTCAACAGTTTGTTATTATGCTGTGGCAGCATTATGAGATTGGCTTGGGTTTGCAATATAAAATCCTGATTTCAAATTGATTTTAATGAAACAAATGAAACTAGACTATTTGAAGTGGACACTTGAAAATAGGAATTCAATATTTAGAGAAAATATAAACTGTCCAGCTTTCTAATAATAAATACAAGAAAAATGTTGAATAATTTTCATGACACAAGTAGGCTTAGTTTTACTGAAAAGCAACCCAAATAAACCCAAATTGTGATTCAGCTGTGAGTTGTCTAAAAGCAAAAGCTTTGCAATGTAAGAAAGTGATGATGGAAATCTTGAGATTTTACTAATCTTGAGGATATAGTAAGCCTCGGGTTCAAGGAAAAGTGCTGACATGAAAAGATATAAAGCTCCAGAAGATGCAGGGTCAGAAGGTTGCAACTCCACAAGATGTAGGATCAGCCCACTCTAAAGCCTTCAGTGGCTGACACAGACACATTAGACTGATGGCTGCCCACCCAGAAGGAGCTTATTGGCACCCCACATTGGGCGAGGGGGTCATGCTGCTGCTTAGCCTTGTGGCATGTCAACCCAAGCTGTCTTCTGTTGCTATTAACCAAAATTATTGTTTGCTCCTAAATCATATCTGATTCTGCTAGTACAATGTCTGTGTATGAAAAGAGATGCTCAAGGAAAAGTGACACAGAGGGATGGTTAAAGTTGAGACTGAGGATTGTAGTTAAATTTACCTTAAGAATGCAAAGCAACCAGTTCTGTTTGATTTGGATGGGTTCTGTAATCAAGACCGTTTTTGGTTAACACATGTCAACCAGTTACATTTAGAGAGCTTTTTTTCAGTCTGACATACTCCATAGTTTTTTCTGTGCTTTGGTTATTGAGGTATCTACGGTTCTAAAATTTTGAAACAATGGCATAAAAATAGATGAACACAACATAGAGACATCATCCTAGCAAGCTTCTTCCAGTGAGAAGGAAGGCATGGAAATAGGACATGCTTTAAGTAGAGTAGCAGCAACTGACAAAATTAAAGGTATTAAATGGAGTAGGAAGATTGAGCTTTGAAAGCTGGGAGGTCAGATTATGTTGTATTCCTCAGAGAAAGAAGAAATAGCAATACTGTAGGTAGGAAAGATAGCAGAGATAAGAGTGCACTATTACTGATGCTAAAGAAATGAAGAATAAAGAGGTAGAGTGAACAAGAACAGGACTTATCATTTATAGTATCTACATAACTCCCAAGCATTATTACCCAAGAGGAATTTCTGTTCTTGAAAAGAGTTTTGAGTTTGAGCAAGAAAATTTAACCCTGTTGATGTGGGGCTGCAACAGAGAAAAGGTGAAAGGAACGGACACTGTAAGGAAACCCAGATTTACAATTGTCATTCTCCCACACCTCTGCAAAATTGTTTCCTTCTCTTTTTGGAGAGCACTGCATGTGGTAGAAAGTTGTTTTTTAAAGTGATCCCAGGCAGATCTGCCACGAGATGGCAATTCTGCCTCTTATTTCCAGCTGTGTACTCTTATTAAGATGTTACTGGGTTTGCCACAAAACAGCTGCTGACAATATCAACTGGGACTTTTGGAGTATCAGTGCTATTTAAGCTTTTTCTCTTGTCTGTTCGTTGTGGAGTAATTTGTCCGGTGCATTAATTCACAACAAGGTAAGATGCAGCTTTCAGTCAATAGGCTCAGTTCTAAAGCCTAGAGCAACATTTTTCTTTTGTTCTTTAGAAAATTGTCGTTTCTGTCTGGGGACTTCATTAGGGGAGCAAGAGAACTCTTTCTGCCAGTTCTTCAGCTAGAAGGGAACCTCATTACCAATTTTAATAAGAAAAAGTAAGGAGCAAGTTATAATAACAAAAAAACGAAGAACCATGTGAGAGCATAGCATTCTGACACAGTGCACAACCTTTTGCAAGATATGGCTGAGTAGGATCTGTGTGAATTAAAAAAAAAAAATCTGCTAATTTATTAAGGTGTTATAGATATGGTGTAGATTTATAGATGGAAACTCGATCAATTTTATATGTATGCATGTGTACATACACATAGTCTTGATGACCTTAAATTAACTGTTACAATATGGAAGTAAACGTATATTACATATGTTGCAAAAGTCTCACACTGTCAGGAGGTCTAATAGTAGAATAAAATAAAACATCAGATATGGATTGTGCATCATCCTGCACATGGGCGACTCCCTGCTCTGGAAAAATCTTTCTCTCTTAGTTGGAAAAGGACTTCTATATTTGAAATGCAGTTAGCAGATGCTGGTAATTAAGGTAATGTAAAAATCAATGTGCTAATTGTTGGCTTTTTTTTCCCCCCAGTTGCTATATATACTAATAATGAAATTTAGACTAAACAGGTTCCTAATTCAATTAGTTATTTTGGCTGCATCCATGTGCATATTAGCTGTACGTTTTCAAAAGGTTTTAATCTAGTAGGAGCCACTTCAGCAAATGAAAAATCCCTTCAGTGCAACAGGTGTGGGAACAGGGATGCTTCCTGGTAATGCAAAGTCCTGGTAATGCACAGTTCCTCTGTCTAGACGAGAGTAAAGAGATGGGCAGTCATTGAGTTTGAGAACATGGTCATGCCAATAAAGCTTTGCTGCTTGTACAGGATCATCTGGAGACATTCTTTTGTTAAGGCTTACTACTGTGAGATAATATAGTGAATTTGCAAAAAAGAGCCTTGCAGAAAAGGGCTTTTTTCTTTCTTCATGTTAAACAGTATTCAGTACAAACCATGTCTTTCTAAGACTTAAGCATATTATTTTCACTTCTCCAGAAGGCATAGCTAAAGCCACCAGCCTAACAGGAGAATTTAGAAACAAAAGCTAAACCCCACAACTTAAAATGTGTAAGTGGCTTCACAGTAATTAAATCAGACTCTGGTTTAAAAATAATTTTAAAATATTTTTCCTGCTTTGGTGTGAATAAATTGATAGGAATAGGGCACCAGTCACACAGCTGTAGAATAATTTAGGTCAGAAGAGACCTTTTGCAGGTTAATTTTTCCAGTGTTATGACCAAAAATAGAGCTGCCATCAGAGTTTGGGGCTGTTTGGGCCCATTTCTGGCTGTTTATGAAAATGTCAAAGAATGGAGATTCTGCAAGATGTCTTGGGGAGCTTTTAATATCACAAAGCCTTAGAGAAGTTATGTTACATGGCACACGGAGTGTTCTCAGTAAATTGAGCCATTAGGCAAATTAACTGCATTTTTTAATAATACAATTTTATACAGGTTTTAATGTTAATTATTTTCATTGCTAATTAATGTACAAAGAAAACAAGATAAAATCTATCTTGCTACTTGATATCATATTCAGTAGATGCAGGTTTCTAGTTCTCATGCTTTTTAGATTGAGCTCCAGCTTGCTTCTTCCGGAAGTAAGGTGTGGGCCTTGCTTCTCCTCACACATACAATAGATTGCTATTCCCTAGCCTGCCCTGAACCCTGTCCTCCAACCTCTCCATTCCCTCAGAGCTGCTACATATCTTCCTCCTCCCCTCCCCTCTTAAAACAATAAATACTCTACACCTGAATTTTCTGTAATGAAGCCACAAACTGAACTTGCATTTTCTGTGGGTGTGTATATTTGTATCTCTCATTTGAAGGTAACAATTCTTGTAACAATTTTTTTATCAAGACTCTCCCACTAAGTTCTTTTATTAGTATTTTACCATTGTGAACAGCAGTGTACTTTAGACATAGGGAAGTCTGAGCTTCCTGCTATTTCTGAATCTGATGTAATTAATATGAAACAAGCTTCCAACATAGTTTAGAAATGTCAGGGCCTTTAGAGAGTGTTTTGGTGGTCGTTATAGGCTTTTTTAAAAAACAAAACAAAACAACACAAAACCCTGCATTCAACCACACTTACTGTTTTCTGGTTTTATACATTAAGGCAGGAGGGTTGGAACTAGATGTTCTTTAAGGTCCATTCCAACTCAAACCACCCTATGACTGATGGATTGAGTTGTTCCTGTTCTCCTGCTTAACTACATATAGTCACTTTGTCATTCTATAATTTTGTGACCATGAAAGTATTGGGGCTATGGATTGATTTCCATGGAGTCTTATCTTTCTGTAATTTGGAGCTTCTTAGCGATGTTGAGAGAACCTCCAAGAGCTTACATTTAAGACCAATTTAGATCTAATTAATTAAAAGAGAAGTAAGTATTGTTCTTTCCATTGCAACAAAGCTCAGAAGCTGTGAGTGCTTTGATTTCTCACTTGATGTTTTAGAGCTCTGCAGATGCAGACCAGATAGTGCTCTAAAATGTGTGTCCAATTGTCTTGTTGGGTAGGAATGCACAGCTGGGGGCTACTAAGTACATTCTAAAAATGTAAGTAAAGAGAAATGCACTGTTCTAAATATGGAAAAGAAGATGCAAAAGTTTTAAAAAGTAGATAGAGGCATCTGCCTATGACTACTTTATACAGCACGTGTAAACCTCCTACTGTCTAAGTGGCATATGGAAAGTCTAGTTGTAGTCGCTAAAATAAAATTCTAGATTTCTCTCTTAGAAGCCCTAGCTGTAGTAGTCATTCTAGCAAGAGACTTAACATTTTGCAAAGGAGTGGTAATTCATAGTGAACTTCCTTAATCTGTTGGGTTTTTTTGGTTGGTTAGGTGTCTTTCCTGTTGCGGAAGAAATTGTGCCCTCCACTAGTTCTGTCTTGCTGCTTCCGTATCTTGTGCTGATGTAACTCTAGTGATTGCAATGAAGTTGTACCTGACCTGTAAAACTGCAAAACCAAAATCAGCCCTTAAACTTGAATTTTTATTAGTGGCTATGTCAGGCAGTATATTGACCTTTACATGCTTCTTTTTAAAATAATCGTTTCCACATCCATATTCCAGTCCTTGTACTTCAAATTAATTCTTTAAAATAAATACCAAATGAACCAGTCTGCTGAATATAGGACCAAAAAGCGAGGTGAGAAGAAAAATTCGTGAAGAATAATCCATTAATGACTTGAAGCACCAGTCTAGCTCAGGATGTTTTGAAGCTACAAATTGCTGGAGGCTGAGCATTTTAAGGCAGCATGGCCATGTACTACTTTGGGAGCTTGTTCCTGGCCTCAATTGGAGACCAGAGTTTTCATTTGATACACTATGGGAATACTTTTTTTTTTTTTAAGTGCATAAGAGTGAGCATTTAAGTTGTGTTGCTTTCCAAGACTATTTCACAGGTAGTAAATCTTGCATTGTATTCTTGCACTAAATCTATGTATTTGTACAACCTGTTTAAAGGAACACAGCCTAGTATCAGATTTTACTTATGTTGCTTTAAATCCAGAATAATTTATTAGCTATTTACTCTACTCTCATGACTTTCAGAGTTCACCCTGGTAGTCTTGGTCCAAAGGAAACAGAATTCAAATGCCCATTGTGAATGTTTTGGGGGTTTTTTTCTTCCCATTTGACTAAGATCTAGGGCAGTGTTCTGTTATTAGGACTGTGCTAGGTTTACGGACTGTGTTTGACCCATGATGCCTCCTTTTTACTAATAGCAAAGTACCTAAAATCATATACATGGCCTGCATTTATATTTTGTATTGTATCCAAGGATTTCAGAGATCTTTGCAGCAATCCCTATGGTCTTCCATAGGTGAGAAGTAAATGTAATGTGACTTTTACAAGTGAAAGTACAATGAGATTAAATAATTTGGTCAAGAGTATAAAGCGGTACTTGATCCAATTAATTGATCAGCAGGTTGAAGGAGGCAATTCTCCCCTTCTGCTCTGCTCTCATGAGATCCTACCTAGAGGACTGTGTTCTTCTCTGGGGTCCTCAGTGATAGAAAGATATGGAGCTGTTGGAGCAAGTCCAGAGAATGCCACAAAGATGATTAGAGGGCTGGAGCACTTCTCCTATGAAGACAGGCCGAGAGCGTTGGGGTGGTTCAGCCTGGAGAGGAGAGGCTGTGGAGGGACTTTATTGTGGCCCTTCTATATATTGAAAGGGAGTTTCTAGGACAGATCAAGAGAGGCTTGTAGTGAGTAGTATAAGGGATGGCAGTTTTAATCTGAAAGAGATAAGATTTATGTTGGACATTAGGAAGAAATCTCTTACAACAAAGGTGGTAAGACACTGAACAGGTTGCCCCAAGAAATTGTGGATGCCCTTCCTTGGAAGCATTCTATGCTTCTATGGTCACTGTAGCTGTAGTAATAAATCATGAGAAGCAGGTTAGTTTGGGTCCTGGTTCCCATTACAGATTATCTGCACAGCTGTATGTCTGTCTGACTGTACTGACTTCTCCAGTTTCTGCTATTCCTCACTTCCTCATTGCAAGAGAGACAAGAATTGCATATGTAAAGTGCATTTAGTATGTCTTTGTATGCATGTACCTGCACACAATAATTGGAAATACTCTGAGCATTATAGACTGAATATCAAAATGCCAGAAGCCAAGGAGTAGGTTTGCATAGTAGGAAACTTCAGATGTGATTCTATGGGGTTTGAGTGTTAATTACTTCATATACAAAAAGTATATAAGGTAATGTTAAATACTCATTTGGAACATTGTACTGTGCATCACCAATAACAGAGGTGCAATATGTACATGTTTGAAATGATTTAGCATCAACCAATACTGAATAATGTGCTCTGCAGTCTACATGCTTGAATAGCAAAACGCTTTGCATTTATCTAATGCTCTCAATAAACCTGAAATTCTTTCAGAATAGGCTTAAACGTTGGTATCCCCACATCCCAGCTGGAAAAATGACAGAACAGAGATTGAACTGTTTTAACAATAAGTTAGTGATTATTTGGAATAGAATCCATCATTGGATAGTCATTTGACTGCCATAATGTTAGGAAGATTTCTAATGTGCTAGATGGATAAATGTTGCTAACCCCCTGTATGGGTTTTTTCCCCCAAGATTTGAATAATCTTTCTATACAGAAAAATACTGTTACTTTTCTGAATTTCCTAAATAAGCCACTTGACTCATTTGGCTACTGACAGCTTGAGGCATCAACTTGTTTCTTAAAACAAGTTTTGTGAGCAGACACTAATTTTATGACACGGTCACTTCTCTGTGCATTAGGAGCTGTTGAGATGCATGCTAAATCCTACGGTTTTGTTTCTCCCCTGGACTGTCTGTCTCTTTAAATGAAAACTTGCTGTCTGTTCTGGAGGTGTTGGAGAAGTTCTCACTGGGGATGTGCTGTGACCTTGGTGTTGTGTGCCATTTGTGCATCATTAAAAGGTTGTAATGAAGTTCTGCTGCACACAGATTGTAAAAGGTCAAGCAGAAAGTTGGGAGCCAATGAGGTTGGGAAGAAAAATTGTGCTAGCAGCAGAGGTTGAGGGATTCATTATATTGATGCTATGGGGTTTTCAGCAGAGTAATAACTGAGTTAGCAATAGAATGTAAATCTTCTCAGCCACTTAGTCTGAGCCTGCTTCCTCTTGATTTGTGGGGATATATTTTTACTGGAGTACAGGAAAAGTCATTATGCTTTCAAGAAAGCCACTGGAACTAGTTAATGCATTGTAGGTAGAAAGACAGAAGATAAACAGAACTGTATGTGGCTCATCTGTAAAAGCAGGGCATTGGTGACAGAAAGAGAACGATTGTTCCAAATGAAAATGTTTATGTAAATAATTGGAGTTGCTACACCGCGTAATTGTAGGTTTGCAGGTTTTGGTTGGCAGGTTGTGTTCTATGCATGTAGAATGCTGGGATAATGACTACGAAGGCTGCCCTTACGGTTCACAGAACGAAAGTGGTAGTGGCCTTCTAAAATCATATTGACACGGGAAGATATCCTTTGGTCCTGCAGACTTCTTAATTTCCCCCTATTTATCTGAAAAATGGCCCCTGTAATTGCAGAAGTGTAGGTGCTCATCAGATAGAGCACATTTAACAGACCATGTAACTTCTTTGTCTTATAATTGACTTGAAATTAATTTAAGCTATTGTGCATTATGAAATAAAACGGAAGAATAAATCTAAACTCCAACTGCTATGCCCTTACAAAAATTAGGAGTAACTAAAATATATGGAACAATTTTACTTTCTAATACTGTGGATATGTTAAATTATGTGCTGGCATAATTCATCACAATCTGCACATAGGCAAGAAGCTGTAAGAAAGGCTCTGGGTTTGTTGTACTTGTATGGTCTTGCATTGAGGACTGCTTTCAATTACCCTATAAAATTAGAGCTTTTTGGACACATATGGGAATATTAGCAATTTTTAATTGTTCTCCACGTTAGCAGCCTGATTTTCTAGAAAGTGGTTTATTTAATATGAAAGAAGCACAGACTTGTCATGACTGGTCTAAGACATTTTTTCTTAATTACTTAGATCCTCATTTGGAGGAACCAAAAATACCCGATATCTCTAGTTCTCATCTAATGCATATGGAAGGCACCAAGAGTCTTTCTGTAGTTTTCAATGATCAGAGCCTGCAATATTCCCAGATTGTCCTCCAAAGCCTTTGCATTTCATCCCGATATTGATTAATTAATTTACATTATTTTGGGAATTACATCCAAAAGGAGGAAAATGGCACAGAAAAGCTGCCGTCAACTCCACCGTTATCCACACGGTGGCTCCTAATTTTCTGTACAGGAAGGATCAAGCCCATCACTCCTAAATGGTCCTAAAGCCCTAAATGTCACTGTTCATCCCTTTTTACTCCTGGCAGGTGGTCTTGTAACTAATCTAACGTGTCAATTGCAACCAGCTTTGAAAAAAGATACTCAAAGTATCTGGAGGAAAAAGAATAAGTACTGTGACTACAACAGGTTATTTGGCATCCAGTCAGCTTCCATCAGATCACTGTAAATTACCTGTCACATTATTCCATTTCTGAACCTGCTTTGTTTCAACATCCTCAGCTAAACAGTTACATATTTTGTACCTTGATTCTGTCACGCTTTCACACTTGTTTTGCAGTTCTGTTTTGTTCTAGAAAATACCATCTCTCTGCAGACTGTGATAAAAGAGCTCACAGAGGTTTTCAAAGAAAGCTTTAATCAATATTGGAGGCATATTATTTTATGGATTGATTATACTAAGGTGTTTAATTAATCAGCAGACAGGATTTGAATGGAGAAAAAACATTACTGAAGAAATTATAATGAAAATTTACAGAAATTTCTTTTTAACACTAGCAAGAAGGTTGCCAGCACTGGTTAAGACATGCATGGTTGCCAGCACTGTGAACCTGACCCAATCCTATCAATGCAAGCCTCTTTTTTTGAAACTTTTAATGGTTTTTGGTCCCAAGCTCCATCGTCCACTACTGTCTCTGCAACTGAAAATGTGAATGCCCAGATTTGCATAGTGTTTCTAAGTATGGCCCGTCTTCTTTAAGTCAGTTACAGACCCTGAAGTCTCTTGCAGTGCTTTTGGGACACATACCCTTTTGGATGCTAGCTCAGAGATCCAGTCTGTAGGTATTTCAGTCTGAAGAGTCAGGCTCTCAGAGGTTGTCTGATGTTAACACACATCTTTGTAAACTTCCAGAGAGGTGACTGTATTTAACTATTTAACTGTCCTTGTCAATAAATACATGTATTTTTTTTTCCTATTTATTAACCAAAATCTCTCTTCCTTCACTTTTATTCCTGATACTGCCTTCCATGCAGGAGGGCTTAATTTACATATTGGCAGAGTGCTATCAAGCCTGTCTTTTATGTCCTCTTCCTAAGCTTCAACATTTTATTTCACATTTTTCCTTTTCATCGCTGCTGTTTCCTGAACAATTCTCTCTCCTTTTAGAGAGAGTGAAGGTAGTGTCCAAAAGCAGAGGCAGTACTCTAGATGAAGTCTTTCCAATGCTTATTAGAGCAGAAAGGATCATTCTGCTTGTCCTAGAGGTGATACTTCTGTTTGTACATCTTGTTTTATCAAAAGGCTTCTGCTGAACATGTGAGCTTTGGCTGGAGACCAAAATGCAGATCCATTCTGGGCAGTGAGGGTACACATACCATTGTGTAACTTCTGCTGCTTCCCTGTCATTACCATAGGAAGTACGTTGGGTTCAAAAGCTAAGGAGTTTTAAACCCAGTCTCACAGCTGAAATACATTAATTTATTTACCTTTTCCTCAATACAAATGAGGTACAAACAAGGTTAATTAACTACAAGTAATTTCTTTGAAACTTCCTGTACTGCATTTTACCTCCTGGTTGGGCTTCCAAGGGTTAAGAGCATGGACCATGCCAGTATAGCCAGCATATTCAGGTACGGGCTTCGTTATCTTTACCCTCCCTGCTCTGATTCACTGTTTAGGACCCATAAGGATGAAAGGAGTAGAAGGCTGTAAAGAGAAGTAAAAATGAAGGCGATATTAATGTAATCAGCTGTCGCTCTGTGCATTCGCATAAGGCAAAGCTCTGTTGTGTAAGTAACACCTTCTTGCCTAATTATTTCTAGATCAGAATTATACTTGGTTAAGGCATGATGTTTGGTGTCACATTGTATCTGGAAAACTTAACTTGCATTGAATCACACAGTGATTACAATATTTGCTATTTATATTCACTTCTCAAAATATAGATTGCATCAGGTAATAAGGCTTTCACTTAAATTTATCAATTCTTTTTTTTTACTACTATGTTATAAATGTTTTGTTAATTATAATTAAGAAACGTGAGAAGTTATGTTATGATTCCCGCTACAGCATCATTCTTTCAGTGTGCTATCTCTGTTGTTGACAGTGCAATTATTTTACTGCTGGAGAGTGCAAGCACCTATGAAAAATAAGATATGTTGCCAAAAATAGCACCTTCAGGAAAAAAAATGAATAATAAACACCTGTGCCTTGAATTGTTTAGAATACATGTAATCTTTTTTCAGTTGGTATCTCACAACCACTGGAAAATAAAAAATTGTTTTGATTCCTTTTTCTTCTCTTATTAAAAATGTGACTCACACCCAAATAAAAACCCTTGGCTATTTGAGGCTACGCAGAAACCCAAAGTATAAACACCTTTTTGTGAGACAGGAACATTTGCTTGAGTTCAATAATCAGAAGATGTTGTGTTTGCATTTACAGATCATTTATTTTCCTGGTAGGTTTTTTTCTTGTATTAGATTAAGATTTGCAATACCTTTGCTTTACAATACACTCCTTGTTTCTGTGAGAGCAGATGTAATCAGGATTTTTTTAGGATGCAGAAACATTGGTCTCACACTAATATACTTTTGAATTTGGTTCAATATTTTGGGATAAGGAAATTTGGGGTATGGTAGGGTACCTGATAAAATGTCATCTACTACTATAATGGTTATTTTTTTTAGTACAGTCATATGTTCTAGCTTAATTCATATAGATTTATTGGTTTCTTCAGGAAAGAAAAGGTACATCTCGTGTAGGATTCTCCCTCCAACACAAAGAAATCTTCTTGTATGTGACTATAATACTCATTAGATGCTGCTTAGCATAGACTGGAAAAAAATCATAAATGCGACATTCAGAAGGAAAGAGGCAGCTACGTATACTGTTAGATGGTTTAAATCTCTGGAAGCTGTTGCTGACCTGACTAAGCAAAATATGGACTGTTTTCTCAGCCCATTTTTTGGAAAATGCTGATGGCAATGAACTTGCAGTGCTGTGGCAAGTGTTAAATATAGTGGAGTGGCTGAAAGTGGAATACTGTTTTGATGAGTTATGCCAAGTTCTCCATTTCGAATCAGACAAAATATTTTGTAATCCTGGTTTTGCTTTTCAAAAATGCATCTTATTGTTTTCAGTAACAAATTGTGTTAGAGATTGAGTGTCTTGGAAAATGGCTGAGCTTCTGTTGAGGCCAATTTTTGCAACATTATGTTAATGAAGCTTGGAAAAAAAGTCTCTTTTTTTCATGTCGAACCATATAATAGAGTTAGCACTTCAGTGCCCAAATTATGTAAGTGACAGAGAAAGGGAGAAATCGAGAGCCTTATTCCCAAAGCAGTTGCATTAAACAGGCTTCAGATCATATTGAGAATCTGTACTTGTGCTACTTCTATTATTAGACAGAAAATTCTTACCTGTAGGGCATTGTTAATGAGCCAATAGCTTTTGGAGTTACTCATTATATTCCCCATCACGCTCGTGCTTCTCAGTAAACCCACCTTCTGCACCCAGCCCAATTCTGCTGTTCCTATTGTATTTCTGCTGAGTGATTCAAAAGGGAAGAGTGTTACATTTAATGTAATTTAACAGCTTTAACTCCCATGTCTCTTGTGGTGGCCTTCAGGAGGTTACTGAGCTTTGAGAACATGTACTTCTTCTGTAACGTGCTGACTGTCTTTCCCAATGAGACTTTTGGAGCTCTGTCGTCATTTGTTGTAGCTGCAAGTGCTCGTGCTAGGAAAGTGCCTTACCTAGCCATTCTTTAATGGGAGCTATAGCGAATAGATGTTTTTATTTATGAAGGCTTGTCATCATTCCTATTGAAATTTAACGGTGTATTGCTGTGAGATGGGGTCATCAGGCCACTTAATAACTTGGCCAGAAGAAAAATAAAAATGCCTTTTGGGCCTCATTGGCAATATTTCTTGAGTACCTGCTATTTAATCACCTTCCTGCTATGTTCAGGATGTCAGTTATCTATATTACATATCTTATTTAAGTGTACAGAATGAGGTGTGCTAATGATTTCTACGTTGGTAGTAATGAAGCACTAGCTTCCCTATGGTATCAGAAATTACTGTGGCTCAACAGCAGCAGGAATACCTGCAATACCAAAACCCAAGTTGCTGTGTTTTATACCTTTGCTGCTGGTGCTGAATTTCTACATGGTTACTTAACCAATTAAAACTGGTTTATTAATTTTAATTACCTGTCTAGTTTACTTTGTTTTATAATTTGTCAAATCAGGCTGGAATGTTTTATACGTGCTTACTCTGTTGCTAATAGATGGCAGCTACATACTACATTATGTACATTATCTCTGAGAACAGCTTTATCAGAGTTTTTTAAAATATCCTTTCAGGGATCCTAGACCCGAATTGTGACTTGTCTTAGATTCATGTGCTTACCCGGTTATAAATAGTAATATTTGCAAAAACTCACATTAACATCTGAGAAATTGCATTCTTTTCCTAGAAGCTATTACAGGGGAATCATTTCACACTTATCTCCATGCAAAACCATTTAAATAAGAGGGTGCTTTTTCTCAGAGCTGTCTGCTGAGTTCTGACCAACTTGCTGATTGAAGAAGGCATGTGAACACCAAGCAAAGACAAACCAAGTGGAATCTGTAGGGCTCCAACTGTGCATGGACACATGGTAAATTCCTTCTCACAGCTTCCCCACTATCCTCTTTATCTTGAGCTCATGGACAGTGTTTCTAAATGTAACCTAGGACTTCTCTTCTGGAGCTCTGGACTAATTGCCAACTCACTATTTCCTTCATGTTGACAAAAACATTTCATAATGTTAATGAAAACCAGAGGCTAAAACCTCAGGATTAGTTCTTGGTTCTTTCCCTGGTCCTGTTGATGGTTGTCAAGAAAGCAGACTCCCTTTTTTCCTGCTCTTCCCTTGTTGTTCTCTTAGATTCCTTTTCAGGAGTCCTTGTGTGATGCCTTCCTGCTTTTTGTGAGGGTTCCTTAGAGCTATGTCCTGGTTGTTTTATCTTTTCCCACTGGGCCTCATCTTTGATTGGTTTCATTTGCAACTAACTTAAATAACTAACTCTAAGAATCAAAAACCTATCTATCATTCTGTCATCTGTCTAAACTAATACCTCAGTAATGCCAGAGATCCTATGAGAGTGTTTTGTTTTAAGCTGAATTCACAATAACTGAAAAAGAATACTTCCCTCACCCATTAGTTTCTCTTTTTTCCCCTGGTTGCTTCTCTTTTACCTGATGAAGATGGATAGTGCTACATTCTGCCTCTAAAAGCATATTTAAAATGACTTGTAAGATTTGTAAATAATTATCCTACAAGTGTGAGATCAGCACTTAGCTATATGGAAAGTTTTCTAGAATAATTTTTAGTTTGTCTCCCTCAATTCTTTGTTTTATTCCCTCTGTTTTGATTGTAACCAGGATTTCAAATTCTTTGGGTAAAATCTGGCTGCACAGCACCTGCTATTGAGGTAGCCTGCCTGAGCTTTCTAAATGAGGTTGTAGAGAAAATAAGTTAGAATATGCTAATACCAGAATGCATGGAACTATAGGAAACAATCTTTGGAGAGTTATTGAAATTAAAGCCTTATTTCTTAGGATTTGAGTGACAAACTGAAGCTGAAAGCCAAATGAAATGTGTTCCATTAATTTTCAGTAGTCCTCTTATCTGTGCGTGTGCACCCTGTAAGACGAAGAGGGACCGCATACTCCTCCTTATTGTGTAAAAAGCCTTCGGCTGAATCCTGTAGACTGTTGTGAACCTTGCTCCCAAACCCCGGAAAGCTCTTCAGTCTGGGCTGAACTTGAACTAAAAGGGATTGCATCCTTGTAGAATTTGTATTTAGCACGTACTTTTCTAGCTTTCAGTAAGACCACTCAGTAATTGCAGCCTTGGTAGCTTCAGAGAAAATATTTGATGCAATCGTTTGTGGAACGTTCAAGGGAAGCAGCTAGGGAGGCTACAGAGATGTTTCCATCCTGACACATGATGCATTGTTAAAGTGAGTTTACATTGTTCGGGTGCACCCTTAGTACACAGCACTCAGAAGTTGGCAGTAATCACACAAAGGAGTCACGTTTATGGCCAAGCTTCAGTATATCACAGAATCTGTTTAGAAAAAGGAAGGGAGAGGGGGAAGTAATTCGCAATGCTTGAGGCACTTGGGTATAAATTGCTCTCTCCTCTTCTGTGACTGACAGAGCTCAAGAAGATAAGACTTTTAAAAAAAAACCCCAAACTTATAAACAAAAGATAGTATGTCTGTTCATATACATGCAGCTTGTGAGTCAGTGCTGTGTGAGAAAACATCACGAAGAATGTACAAACATGCAGGTGCAATGACCTCTGACAATACTAAGTCCTTCTAGAGCTGGCAACCACCAACTTTCAGAAAACTGTCAGCTGCAACTTTTAAGCAGCAAATTTTACAGAAAATAGACCATTAATCAATTTAGACAGCAGGAGATGTGCCTGGGATCAGAGCTAAGACTGGCATCTTGATCAAAATATACATTTTCTTTACTTGCATTCATAGGTGATGAAGGCTGATTTGGGCTGAGGTAGAGCCTTATGATTTGAAATATTTTGAGTACAGAGTTTATAGAAGCCAAAGAAACTTTTGTTTAATGTCTGTTTGTGGATTTACATGTATTGAGGTGACTGGTTTAAAAAAACAACCCTGTTTATTAGTAGTTCAGGGAACTGCAGACTGCTTAAGGCTGTGAGTGTATTCACCTTTTCCCAACAGAAACACTCTCCAGGTTTTGGGTTGTTGTTTTTAAGATCGCAAAATAAAGGCCTTAATAAAGACATTTTGGTTACATTTCTAGTGCTTTACCTGGGAAAATAAACCTTCAGCACTATTAGCCTGGCATCATTAGGAACAAAACATTCACTTTAAAAAGCAAATTGAAACATACTTCGCAGGGATAAACAGGATTCCACCGTGGTTGTTGGGAGATAGGTGCTATTTCTTTTATTGCGCTTTATGAGCGGTAAGACATGAAACTTGTAACGTTTTGAGAGTGCTATTAAGCAAATGAGGCGGATGAGGGAACAGGGCAGAGAGCCTTGGGAGAATATGTGTTTGGTCTGCTGGAGGGACGTGTGGCTAGAAGCAATAGCTTGTCCGTGGTTTATCAGGCTCTGTTGGCAGGCAGCCTGTAGAAGGCTTCCTTCTGGTCCAACATGGGAGAGGGAAAAGAATACCACTTAAACCACCCAGAAGTACTAGGCAGAGGTAATACAAAGACTGTAAGCATGGGCAGCCATCACAGGTCATTATCCAGGGTATTCCCTCTCTGGGGTGTGTTCAGATCCTAACATAGGCCAGGTTCCAGATCCAGAAATGTAACACTGTTAGAGATACTCTCAGGTATCTGAGACCCCCTTGCACCTGGAAAAACAAATACAGCGCAGGATTAAGGGTGAGGAGTCTTTCAGATCAGCAGCTGGGGGTGGAACTGGGTAATTTGAGAGCCTGAAAAAATTCCACTCTTCAGATGAAATTCCAATCCCATAGGATTAGTCGGATTTCTATTTAAGAAGTTAGGATTTATGCTTTAATAAGTAAATGTCCTAATTTCCAAAAGGGGTAAAATTACATAATAAACCTTATTTGCTAGTCAAACCATGGATTTAGGCAGCTAAAGGTATCAATTTATTTTTTTTTTACATTAAATAACAAGCCCAACATCCCAGTTCATGGCAAATGTAGAAGGACCTTATCCTGAAGGTTCTTCTGCTAATGTAAACATGAACTAATTGAGCTTTGTAGTCAATGCAGATACTCCACTGTACTCAATACAATATAGTAGGAAGAGGAGCATCAAGCCAGTTCCTCCTACCACTTATTGCTCAATTCATATATTTTATATGGCAACATGTGAGTTCAGAACCGTTTTGGAAAAGCAGGTCTGTCTGCTGGAGAATGAAGTCATCTGGGCCATTAATATTTTGACTTAATTACTAATCCCTTCTGCCACGTCCCAGAATGATTTGTCTCTTGGCTGTGCCAAAGCAAACATTTCAGATTTCTCATACACACCAAGCATGTATGTTTTTTGCCTGGCATCTATGATTAATACACTTTTATCCTGTCTCCTGGCTTACTGCTGTCCTAATGTCTCTTTCAAATTGCATGCTTCTAAATGATAAGAATGAAATAATGAGTTGCTTTAAACCTCACCATTTGAATGATAAAATAATGAATTAATAAAGCAGATGATAAAATACAGCTTTAACTGGGTCTGACCACATGCTGTTCTTTTGCTCTATAAAGTGCATGTAGATAGGTTCTTCATTCCTTATTTCTAGTCTCCAGTGAAACTTTGGTCCTGTGTTTATGATTTTAGCAAGTGCCTATGGTGAATAACCTTGCACATGAATTCTATATGTACCAGGGCTTCTGTAGGTTTTATTCTTCCAACTCCAGCAATCTAGCTTTATTTCCAGTGAGTCCAAAAGAACTTTTATCTTTTCTTTCTGTCCTCACCCCCTTCAAAGTGCAAATTATTGGGAGCAGCCTTGCGTTTGTAGGTGAATTCTTTCATGGATATTTTCATCACCAAGGGCACTTGGTCTTGCTGCAGAAATATTCTCTCCAGTGAGGCTCATCTCCTTGAAATATTTTCTCATTTTCTAAATACCGAAGATGAGGTAAAGTGCCCTGCCTTAGAAGAAAATGCAACAGCATTTCAAGCTTATTGTTTTAGTTACCATTAGGGAGCTTCTTGAGAGTTCATATCTGGATTCCTTTAATGAAAATCAATGAGAGATTTTAAAGCATTTTCAAAACTGTAGTTCAACCTCAGTGAAAACAGGGATGATGCTGGTATGAGTAGAAAAGGTGTAATTCAGGTGTAAAGGACAATATGCAGATTCGTTCATTTTTATTCAACAATGCCAAGTTATTACCTGTGTCCTTATGGTCACGTGCAGGAAGAATATGGGGTAAAGCAGCACTGTTCAGCATTCTCTCACATCTAAAAGATTGCCTAAAATGCCACTTCTTTCTGTTCTTTTGTCAAGATCTTCCATCAGCTACAACTCTTCCTCACTCAGGAGGAGTGTGGAGGCAGCCTTGCAGCAAGAGCAGTGGGGGAGCGGGAGAGATAATAGTACATTTTTTAATTTTAATGGCACACGTTAACTCCCCAGCCCCCCCATATGTAAATGCTTAGCTGTTAACCAGTTACTGTATTGTTGTGATGAAGAAATGCCAATATGTATGGGGTATAGCCATGTAAATGCATTCTTCACATTTTTCTGCTCTCTTCTTTATTGTTGTGATGGAGTTTTTCGGTACCCAGATAACCTCACAGATTTCACAGGAGTGCCTCTTAAATTAAGTGAGATTGGGATCACTGGTCTCCTGCTTTGGGGGCAATTTTGCTGGTTCATCTGTGGAATCGCGCTTTTCTAACTTTACAAAACCTTTTTAATTCCAGTTAAACCATTTCATGTTATCAGTGACCTCAGAATGTGCTACCCTGGTTATACGGGATGAGGTTAAGACTTTTCTCTCAGAACTAGCTCACTGAATTAGGGGACAGATTCTGAGCTACTGTAAAGTAGCACAAAAAAAATTGATCTTAGAAAAGAGACACCACTTCGCATCAAGTGATAATATAGCCCTGCGTAAATGCTAATTATTATTTCTTTCATTAGCTGTGTGATTGTAAGGTAACAATATATTGGATGCATTTAGCTGGTAGTGCAATGGAAAGCCTACAGTGTAGTACAAATCAAAAGCTAGCAGAGGCTTTAATTTAGTCAGAGACAAGCTTTGAAGGCAGTCAAAGAGCCACTGATGAAGTTTAAATGCTCTTTGTCCTGCAAAAATAAAGAGCCCATTTGTTCTGCCTTTTTCCATTAGCATCTTCTACCTTGCTGGAAGAAAAGGAGGAAGAACTGCAACACCGAACTCTTGTGTTCAATGAAAAACCCCAAATATTGAACTCGTAGGTATTACCAAAACTTTAACTATATGGCAAAAAGATGCAGCCTGCAATGCTACTTAGCATTGCAATGCAGTGCTGTGACAGATGTTGCCAGTAAAAGATTGGATTTTGAGAGCTGCCAGGTACCAGGCAGCTTCCACCAAAGCTGAAATATGCAGTGTCTCACTTTCTCAGGGCTCAAGCCATCAGATACAAAACCCTCCATGCTTGGCAGGGGCTACTTGACTGCCAAACAATTATTTGATAGCAGTTGTTACTACATTCAACTTTTTTTAACCCAGAATCTCCATAGTGTACCCATGAAAAGGGTTATCCAATTATATTTAGTACAGACAAGGATTTCTTTTAAAACCCAAGACTCTGCTGCTTGCCTACGTGCCTTTAAGGGAAAACACCAGTGTGTCTACACAAAGCAGTACTAGATCAAATGAGGGATGCCTTGACATGGTTCACAGTAAAGTCCATATTCTTCTTAATTTTCCTATTCAGACTCTCTACTAAAGAATAGGATGTATTTTCTTTTCCTTAGTTAACTCTTGAAGACCAGTGAAAGTTCTTACCCCTCCTCTATGTTCCTGGCTAGGTCTGTGCCCTTTTGCCAACCCTAATCTTAATCATGAATTGCCAGCAGCTATCACATGTATAACATATATAATCTACCTTGATTGCTATGTACAGTTGCTTGAAGAAAGATTGTTTCACAGACTGAATAGAGAAGAAGGTCAGTATTTATAATTGCATACTGGTATCACAGGGATTCCTTTAAATGGGAATATAAGAATTACAATATTCTTATGTTTCCTTATTCTGTTGTCATCATTAAAATCACCATGTTTACTAAATTGTTAATGTGACTAGCAAAATAGAACAAAAGATATGTGCAAATGTATACATAAATGTTTGCATGCATATATATGTATATTTCTAGACTATTACACAACCCTTGATAATGGGTGGCTCTCAGAGAGGCATGGCAGATTGTAGGCAGTAGAGCTGTAAAATTTCTAGGTAAAGGCACAACTACGAGTCTGAAATTTGCCCCGCAGGGCAAAGTAGGCCATAGAGGAGAGATGGTTTTACTCGAGGATGAACTTAACTACATGCTACATAACTTTGGAGCTTTGGGGCTTATTTTCTCTGGAGTAAAGCATGAATATATCATTCATAGACACTGAGCAGCTATGCTATTTTTCTTCAGGATCTGATTTTTTAGGGACTGACTAGACTGGTTAATAAAAATCACTTGTCCTGGACTGAATTTTCTATATTTTATGTGTGAATGGGTGTATCCTTTCAACAAAAGACATATTTTAATACTTATGTGCCATACTTAGTAGTGCTGTGAATCAAAAAAAAAAAAAAGCAAGATTAATTATAAATTAAAGGAAATTTTAAATTAATAAGGAATTGCTGTGGCCAAAATTAAGATAAAATAACATCCCATCAACATATAGTGTTAAAGGTCGTTGGTGGCATTTAATGGTACAGTTTCTTCCCAGAATCTTAATTTTTTCCAACATCTTGTATTGCAGTAAATCAGGATATTGTCATAATGCATTTCAGTTTGGAAGGAACTGAATATACGTAAGAGTGTCTCGATTACTTGAGTTGTCAAATTACCCAAAATGTATTCAGTTCTATAGTTCTTTGGCATAAAAAAAAAATCTTGCTGACTTCAACAGCAATTCCCTGTATTAAACAGACAAAGTACACTTAGTCTGTAACTGCAAGAAGGCTTTTTATGTGAGCCCATTTTGAAAAAAGCATAAATTATTCTCAAGGGCTACTCAACACATTTATTTAAGGTCTGATTTTGCAATTCAGATAGAAGAAAAACACTCTGATTTTCATAGGCCAAATGTGTAGTGAAGGATACCTTTTATTGTCAAGAAGAAAACAAGACAGCAGACTCCTATGAACTACTTGAGAGATCCAGCTTAAAGGAGAATTTCTTTCTGGAATTTGAATCGCAATTGATAATCTCTCAGGTTGGCAGAATGTCCAAAAATGTATGAATATGGTAAACTCTGCTAATATTTGATTTATGTATAGTGTGTGCCATAAATTAAAACAGGTTTTAAATAGGAATATAATAGATAGATTCTGATAACTCAGTGCATACCTTTAGTGCCACCTATATGCAAGTAATGGTGGAAGAAAGTTAAAGCATGTTCCTGGAAAATACGTTGACTGGACTGACTCTGTCAGCAACATTCATCCCAAAATTAATTGTAGATAAATTTATTAAATGGGAATCTGTCAACTTATTACTAAGTTATTTTCTGCTGTATTGACATAATATTATTTTGCCCTACAAGGGTTCTTCCAATTAGCCCACTTTACCTTAGGATGCAGTGGTAGCTTTCTATCATACTGCTTTGAATGAGATTCCCGGAATTAAACTTTTGAAACTACCTTCATCTTTTTAAAACAAAACTTTAAAATCGAGCCCAAAAAAATCCCAAAATTTACTGTATAAGCATTTGTTGGCTTCTTGAATTTCAATTGTAAATTACAGGGAGTTTGAGCTGGCTTTGATTTCATTAGTTGTATCTGCTTTGTATTTCATTTTGTGTGCATCACTTGCAAGATTTAAGTCTCAGTACTCTGGTACTGGAATTGCTTTTTTATTTCCAACATGACTGAATAACTTGAAAGATGCCAAGTGGAATCTTGTCTGGTGTTGCTATTAACTTGTTACACACAACCTATTAAGCTTTTACAGGAGCTGAGCTTCAGCCACAAGTACCTAGTTCTGTAGAGAGATTTTAGTTTATATCCAAGTATTAAGAAGAAGTTGATAACCCAGTCTATGCCACCTGAATGTAAAGCCACAAAACTGCAAGTCTCTCCATAATTTTTTTTTCTGTCTTACTAAAGGAAAAAAATACTTTCATATCATGTCTCCGAAGACAGCACAAAGTAGAAGCATGTAGTCATGCCAAAGACAAGTAATTCAGACTATCATCATTTGCCACAAAAATAATTAAACAGGCATTTTCATACTTCAGTGTCTTTACCTCTCTGTGAGTGGGTTACCACTGTGAGTGGGTTTGAATTTAAGCATCACATGCTGAATAAAATCCTATATTTTATTAATATATGCTGATATTTGGTCCTTGTTCCTGGTGATAAGAGTTGCATAGGATCTTTCATGCAGATCAGTTGATGAAGTAATTTTTGAAACATGCAGAAACAAGGATGCAGGTAAGTCAGGGACAAGTCAGAAGGCCAATGGTATTTGAAATGGTGACAAGGCCTTGATTTTCTGTCTCAAATCCCTCAACTGTCACTAGACCGTTAATGCAGGCATCCAGTATAAGAATATTACAGTGTTAATGCTACACAACAGGGAGAGAATTTATGTTTATAACAAGTCTGAATCTAAATAATGACTGTTGAGGACTTAGTAAAGTATCTTAAGCCATTGCATTCTTCCCCTTCAGAGGGAAAAAAATGGAAATACTATGCGAACATTTTACCTTATAAGAACTCCCCCTTCCTCAATATGTACAGACTTATCTGGCATTTTATCTTCAGAATGGAACTGTCCAAATTATAGTAGGATTGCTTGTAGTATAAATACTTGCTGCGTGCCCTCATAGGTTAGAAAAAGCCAAACCAAACAATGCTGCAGATAACAAAAATTACAGTCACCTCACTAGGTTCAGAATTTCAGCTCTGGAATTAAGACACAAAAAAGGCTTCTCTTTCTACAGAGCTCAGAGGGATGTCTATCAATCTTTTCTCTAGATCATGCATTCAGCTCTGCTCAGACTATCACCTTCAGTGTCTAATAATCAATTTTCATCTGAGAATAATGAGACAAGCGTCTTACAATGTGATTGCCAACCTGCAAAGAAACTCTTCTTTTTTTTTTTTTTTAAATTGAAAATGTTATAATTCGCTTTCCAGATTTTCAAGAGACTTTAAACACATCACTGACTGCTAAGCTTTGTTTAAGTTGTCCTGTAATTTGAGGTTCCTTTTTATGACAGATATGAAATAGATCTCGAGTAGGCCATAGAAAAAGAATACCACCTCTTTAAAAAAATCAATAGCTTTCAAGGCCCAGGATGGCCTCTGTGCTGAGATTAATAAAGCTTGACAATACATTCTGAATGCAAGCAATGACTTCTATTACAAGGGGAAAAATGAAAAAGCTGCTATTACTGACATAGTCAATAGATTGCACCTCAGTGTATACTGTACCTTCTACGTTTTTAATATAAATGTGTTGAGTTTCAGAGACGGGAGCATTATCAGCATTCATTTTACTCGAGGCAATAATGTGAGAAGTTGTGTCTTGTGTAATAAATAAATAACCTGTCTTTAAAACCATTTACTCAGATTGCTTTTTCCAAATGCTTATTTAGAGGTGCTCTGGAAGGTGTCATATACCAAGACAGCCATGTTATAACAGTTTTATAACCCGGAGTTTCTTTATCTTATGCATAATGTAACTGTTTGTGGGATATTTTCGTTCCGCTTTTAGCAGTGGTGTAGTAGTATGATAGTGGGGTGCGGTTATAAGTTGTAAAATGTATTTGAGGGCCCCGTGTTTCCCAGGGGTTTTCATGAAGACCTTCCAGTAGAGGGCAAAAAGCATTCCATCCTGGCTGGTGATTGTCCCTCTTTCAATTTGAGACTTATCTTTTTCTTCCACCATATTCTTCTGGACTTGAAAGAATAGAAGAAATTAACTTCTCCATAAATACCTGTTTTCACATCTTCATAATCTTTGTAGCCCCCACTCCTACCAAGAAATGGTCTTCTCTGTGTAAATGGATCGTGGTAGATGGCACTTAATTATAAAATGAGACACTGTGTTAATTCATGCTTTGTGTGGTCACTTCTATATCTGTCTTGGCAAATACATTCATGTGAACAAAAAATTTTCGATCTGTTCGGAAGGATAGGGAAGAGGAAGTATGTATTGCATGTATAGCTTATAAGAACATAAAAATGATAAATAATCAGCAAACTTTGAATTACTTCTAACAATACCTAATGAAGCAGGTGTTTTGTACTCATCTGATGTCTGGCCATAACAGATTTTTCTTTTAACGTAATCTGAACAATGGGCCAGATATATCTCTAATTCCTCTTTTACATCAGCACAAATGTGCTGATTTCATTGGAGTGACCCTTGATTTACACTCTTGTAAAGAAAGAAGAATCGGGCTGTAAATATATAAGGGAGGGAAAGCATAACTGTCTTGGACTTCTAGAGACTCTAAGTGCAAAATAGAGGAAGATTTATTTAGAGTGGCTCAGGGGTTGCAGCTAGCATAATAGGCTATAACGGAGCACAGGAAATTTAGGCTGACTGGAAACAGCATGGTTTACTGTTCTGTGGCTTAGCTATCCATGGCTCAAGGTGAAAACTCCATTGGTTAACAGATAGACACGTTTCTGACTATTGTTTAAAGAAATCTGTGGATGAGAAGATATAATACCAGTTAGGAATTCCTAACTCTGTGCTCTTCTAGTGCTAGACCTGGTTTATAACTCAGGAAATCTTCCCCTCCTGAGACCTCCCACTTCAAATGGCGGATTTTGAAGTTAAACCTAAAAGTTTATTCTTTCTCTACTCAGCAAAGAAAATCTCTTCACTAGTAACCGTACTCTGTACAAAGTCTTCTGCAATGCTTTCTTTAGGTCATACAGGGAAACCTAATTTAGAAATATTACGGAAGGCAAAACTTACCATTTTCTGTCCTCAAACTCAGCGCTGATCTGATTACTTTTGACTGTGATTCCAGGTTATCTACCTAATTTGTCTACAGTGTTATTACCAACATGTGTTTTCCCATGAGGAACATATTAATTTGGTTGTTGCCCTGGGGAAATCTAAACACACACAAAAAAGATTAAGTACAAGAATTCTCTGTCATAAAAAGGAACACCACATGCACAATAAATGACAGGCTTGTATTTAGAAGAGCGTTGAAATCAAAGTATTTTCAGTCTGCACTTTCCAATATAAATTGCTCATTTCAAGACATAATGCTCTGCATAATTAGATCACACAGTTTCAGCATCTGGGCTGTGTATCAGCCTGTTAAGTGATATGGTAAAAGCTATGCATAGCAGGAAGAAACTGGTGCCCACCTACAGACCTTCAGGTGGACAGACTCTAGCTTCTGTGTTTCCCATTTTCTGCTGGGCAGAGGTGGTGTTGTCCTAGCCCTCTCTGTGGGTCTTCCATGGGCACAGAAATCCCCAGAACTGAAGCAGTGGTGACAGTTTTGATGGTGACAGAGTTTCCATCTTCTGCCTTCCATACAGCAGGGTGGCCGTGAGAAAATTCAGCCTTGAGCTGTAATTAGCGATTGCCCACTCATTTCATCTGAAGCGCAGTCATCTAACTAATGACAGCGTTTCTTCATGTGGAGATAACATGACTGATAAAATGAGATTCTGTGAATCTCACTGTGTATGTGCATGAAAAAATTATTTTAACGTCTAATTAAGTGAGTATGTCAGACCCACAGACACAAGACCCCTTCCAGCTTCTTCCAGCATGGAAGGACAATATAAGAAAAATCTTTAGCAAATGCTCTCTTGCTGCCCTCCCTATTGTTCCTTACTCTTTTCCTTTGGATTTAATAAGTGAGCAGACAGAAGCTTTATTGTGGTAGATAGGTAACGGGGCCAATACAACCATAAATATTGTAAAAGAACATCAAGATGTTGATTGGTAGCACATTGTCGAGTAATTGATAAAGGTACAAAAGGTGTCATGGAAAATGGTGATTTAAATGGGTGAAAATTAACACTGTAGTTTCTTCAGTAAACATTTATTAGGTCATGTCATGGATGTTTTAACATAATGAAAACCAACTTTGAATTGGCTGTGTAGACAAAATAATTTTGAACTGTGATTTTATTATTTTTTTTGCCTCCATTGAAGAACAATAGGCTGTTATTCCTCCTTACTGTTTTCATTTAATTCCTTTAGTTTGTAGATGTAGCTTTGTTACCAGGAATTGAACTTCAATAAAACTCAGGTGTGAGTTTCAAGTATTACTACAAATCCCTTAGTCTCTTGGAAAGCAAAGTGATAATGAAGAGCCTGGGCAGCTTCTATTATTCCAGAGAACCAGATAATCAAAGATATCAAACTTTTTAAAGTATTGGTCTATTTCTTCATATTTTTAAAGAAATAAGCTCTTTTGAAAATATGATTTTTATTTAAAAAAAAAATTAAACAAAAAGCTGGGTGATGCTTTAATACTCTGCTGGATTTTGCCAGCATGCAGGCTCAGAGAAAATTGTTGCTTATCTAATTTTACATACCCTGAAAGCAATTTTGAGAAATAGGAGACATTGCGTAGTATCTTTACTAGTGCCATAAATCAGATACTTATTTGCATACAAATGAAAATTCAAAATAAAGTGAAGAAGTAACAGTGCCTTAAGTTAGGAATCAACATTAAAATATGACCCTAAGTTTCCACCCTGAAGTAAGCTAGAAATCAGAAGATATCTTCTGTTGGGAGGTATCTTCTATGTGTTTTTTGTTGGGTCTTCGGTGTGTTTTTTTGTTATTCTAACTCTGAACACATTCACAGAAGGATGAAAATTATTCACTGGTCTTTGAGATAATGCCTGTGAACGATTAATTCAAATCTTATCATTGATAGTATCAAAAATACATGAAATATTCAGTAGATAAATCACATCAACAAGTCGTGGCTGTAACCTGTAGCAGTGCTAATTCAGAAGTGTGTACTGAGATGTGTGAAGTAGCACATTGCAGAAGGTGGAAGTGAATGCTTTGTACTTTCTGTTAGCCGTTTTTTTCAGTGTCGTTCAAAAGAAGCAATGGTGAAGTCTGAGACAATAAAATACGGGTTCCTCAAAGAATGACTTTGGCCTTCTTAGGAAAAATCCCCAGTAAATTGGATCAAGGTGAGAAAACCCCAACACTTTAAAACACTGTAGCAAATTCTGAGACAAATTTGTAGGGTCAGTACTGGAGCACAAATACACAAGTGGCCATTGTAGAGTTTGAATACTAAACTAAATCTAAGCTACAGTGGTCAAGGCAAAACCACCTAATTAAAGGTCTAAAGAAGGAATTCCAGCCACAGGGAATAGATGAAAAAGCTTCCAGATGAAGCAGATTGGAGGACTGCAAATGAGATAAGTAACTTTTATTAAAAGAAATACAGCAAATCTCCCTATGGTAAGGACAGCAGATGAAAAAGGGCTATGTGCAAAGTTTTTTAGAAATAGTATGTATTATTTAGAACAGTTCCCTCTTCTAATTTTTTAGTCTATGAATGAGACTGTAATTATACATATCGCACATTCAGTTCTTTCAGTATAGTTGTCTCTCTGGGCTCAGGTTTTTTGTGTTTTGAGTTGTGTTTTTTTTAAGGTAAGCTCATTTGGGTAGTCTTTAAGCACCCTGTAGTCCTTTTGACTTTATGCCTACTAAGTAAGCACTACTGAATCTACATGAAGATTATAGAATCAGGCTGAGGGCTGATTATAAATGTTTACTAAAGTATGTATAATGAACATAAAGACTAGTTTTATGTAAATCAAAGAACAGTAACTTTTTTTAATTATTTGAAGGAGTTGCATGTTGAGGAGGTTTGTTGGCAAGTTAACATCATTACTGCTTGAAATTACATCTCTGTTACAAATCCTATTCCTGTCTATGTAGGTCATCATAGAAGTTTAAAATAAATTGTGCTTATATTCTTGTTTAACTTATCTCAGATAAAACTGTGCATTGGTGGCACCATCCTCTTTCCTGGTTGAAGACAGGGCAAAGAAAATGTCAGTGGATCTAAAGGGTCAAGGCTACTAAGAAAGGATTAGTCAGAGACCAATTTCTTTCTCTGGTCCCAAGATAGCTCCTCCTGGTAAAAAGATATGAATCTGGGTACTTCATACTCAGCAATCCAGTCCCAATTTAATGAGGAAAAAAAAATTGCCTGTACTTACACCAGAACCAATGGCACCTTTCCCTTTTTTTTCATGTATACTTTTAAATATCTTAGTCAGAAACAAGCTGAGGCTTTCTCCACTCTGCTCAAGCTTTTTTGCCACCATGCAGTCCTTGGTCTTCTTCCTCAAACTTTGAACTGGTGCACCATTAAAAACAAGGAAAAGTCCTAAACTCATTCCCATTTGAGATCTTTGATTAGACGTGTCTCAACTACAATCAACACCCATGGTGTTTAGCAAAATCGTATGATAATGTTTTGATTGTACTAAGCTAGTGTGACCACTTCATGTTCCAGGTTAGTCCTGCAAGAATGTTTCAGATGATGCCAAAGAAGGAATGGGAAAAATTGTCTAAAGATCAGAATGGATCCCAGTAAGGAGGAAATTCTAAAAAGGAGAGGGAGAAGAGGAAGATTATCACAGCCATGCTTGTGGGAGAGGGTCTGTTGCTGGCAAGGAGCCTGCTGGTTATTAAAATAAAAATTTGGTTTGGAGTGCTACAACAAACCAGTTTCATTTTCAGTTTGCTTGCTGGTTGAATTGATTAATTTCCAAATTAATTAAATAATTTAAGTAATTGAATCGAATTATGCAGAGTTTCTTCTGTCCTGCTTCCATGCCTGATCACTGAGAGCATGATTCATCCATAATTCTTCTGCAGCTCTTCACCAGAGGCAGGGCATGACTTCTTGGAGACTGCCTAAACCAGCTACATCCTTCATGCAACAAAGAATCAAAGCTGTGAATTGGACAAATTTGTTGCACTAATGGGAACAATCAGAAGTTACAGAGGCTAACTAGGTGCAACCCAAAATTACATGAGACATTTGGGTCAGAGGCTTAGCCTACAGCTGTGCAAAAAGTCATGAGAGATGTTTGGTGGAAAAACGCTTGACATCTGTTACTCCCCAGGAAGTTTGTCTTCTCAATAACTTTCTCTTGAACAAAGAAGAATCTATGTAGAAAATAATAAAATGGGGACTTTGTGTTGTTAGCATTCTGGAGAGCTCACACTAGTGTATATTTCATATTACACAGCCAAAATTTGTCTACTTAGCCAAGGATATTACAGCAATGTTTTAGAGGCTAAAATCTGCTCAGGCGTAGATAAGTGCAGTGTCATCACAGGTGACATATCATGCCCATTTCCTGTCTGGTTGCATTATGGAGAGGAAAGTTTCATTTAACACAAATTCTACCGTTCAATGATGTCCATGGAGGAGGATTGGATGCTGAGTTGGACATCACTTCAGTAATATTTGCAAAAACTGGCTTTTAATTTAAGAATATATCTCCCACAGACCTACTTACAACTGATCCTTTGAGATCTGTGTGGATGTGAGTAGATGAAGATATTATAAATATCAAATAGCCTCAATTTACAGTCAGCTAGGCTGTGAGGTACAAAAGATATGTCAAAATTTGAGGATAAATAGTTTTAATTTCCATCATTTTGCATGTAGTCTTTGAATTTTGCCAGCTATATGTAGTGCCACCACACGATTATCTCAAATTCAGTCTACTCTGAGGGGTGTTTAAGGGAGCTGCTAAGCTACTATTAATATCTCAGTGGACCTGCTGTGCAATTTAGGGATGACAGTGAGTTTGCAGTTGGTCAAATATTTAACATAGGCTTTCAGGTATTGTGTAAATTAGTATTCTATGCCTCAATAAAATCAACTTATTAGAATACAAATGGATTTATTGTGATGGTATCATTCTTGCCAGTTCATGTTTTTCTGCACACAGTACAGAAACCTGCTTTGCTAGGATAAGAGTTCTTTTTTGAAGTATCCTAGGGAGAAATTAAGAAGATATGAACTTTGTCCTTTAAGATGAATTAATTTGTCCTTTGAGGTGTATTAATTTGGCCAGATCAGAAGACATGTTAAATATTTGATCATAGGGTGCATAAAGTGTAACATAACCAGTGGCATTAGTTGTATCCCTGATATCTGGGATGGAACAGAAAGTCTATTTACAGAACTAGTTACTTTAATATGCACTGTAAAAACTTTTCAGATTTCTTATTAACAATCTTGCCAGTAATAATTGAAAACATACCTGTTCTTTAAAATAGAGCATTTCTTTAAAAAACAGGTCTGTATTCAAAATAAGGTATGTCAAATCAGTCATTTGTTCACTAAATGTAGTGTGGCCTGGCAGACAACTTAAGCGAACACTAAAATGCCCCATTTCTCTTAAAATCTCACACACAAAAAGCTTTAAACGTCATCCTGTCTTCCATTGTGAATAGAGATAAAACCAAGGAAACCTAATTGGGTTTATCAATCTATTGGTCTAAAACAAAAAAAAAAAAAAAAAAAAACGAACCCACCCCACAAAACTGCATTTAAACTGCATTGCCACTGATGAGATGATTGTGAAAAGTTACTTTTCCATATGTACTTTATCTATATAGGAATATTCCCATAAACTACATGTGTTTCCTTAGTATTTATGCCAAATGCATGGCTGTGCTTAACAAACAGAGGTCACTCATTTATAAGCAATTAAAACAAATACTTAGAGTGCACATTTTGCAATTGGCAGAAATATCATGGGCTGATAAGTACCTGAAAAAGAAAAAAAATAAATAAAATCTTGGGGCTTTAATGTATGTAAAGAACAGGTATGAGGTATAGCAATAATGTAGAGTTAATTTAGCTAAATGTACCTTTTAATGCCGTAAAATTGGAGGGAAGAACAGTTGTCAGAGAATTCTTGATCATTCCTTGTAGTTTCATAAAATGGTCTGGCTAATAAGCAAGGGGAAACCATAAAATTATTGCCCTTCTTTTCTTTTACCAAATACAGAGTGATCTCTTTAGTGGACTAATCATTCCTGACTGTGATTTCTGAAATGGCAGGATGAATTGCCGAGCTGAAGTTAATGAAGAACTCTGAGATTTGACAAATTTATTTCCTTTGACAAATACCAAATGTTTATAGCCCTTGCTTTAGTTTCAAGCTATTACAGGTGCAGCAGAGATGAAGAAATAACTTCACTTAAAAATTATGATTTTGCCAGGGAATAACACAATCATTCTGTCAATCGGAAACATACTTCCTTTCAAGCACAGTAATTAAATAAGCAATATTATTATTAAGTTGACAACTAAGAAATATGAAAATAGGAATGGAAACTTTTCAGGAAGCAAGAGAAAGCGGAAGGTTAAGACCTGGGCTACGGTCTAGAAGAGGTTTGTAATTGCATTGTTGTCTTGGTGTTGACTGGTTGATTGAACAGCCTTGGAGGTGTCCACAAGCTGTCAGGCCAGGGAATTGGAGTTAATGGACAGCTAATATCATGATTGAATGGTAAAAGTGGAGCCTGATCTCTTTGAGGATGGAAAATCAATAGTCTATTAGATTTGTCAGGATGACAGGGGTAGAAAAAAAGCGAAAGTCTGCTGTATTTGCTTGCATTACCAGGGCTGCTCTAATTAAGCACCCACCTCGAGATGGAGGGGAACCTGGAGAATTGAAGTAGTAATGAAATTCAGGCTTGAAGTAAATGAAGTAACTGCAGCATAAGGCATGCTGACAGACAATTAAACCTCTTTATCAATGCCGCTTCTTTCCAGAAATAAAATCTCATATGGCAGCTATAAAATAAGGCTGAGCCTGGTAGGATCGTAAATCTTTATGCAGCTCGCGGTTCTGCACGTTATTGTTCAAGTTATTTTGCAGTTGTTTTCACAATTGTAGATGGCTTTGCTAATGCTGAATTTTACTAAATGAAAGTTTCTGCTCTTATGAGTATGTGTCCTACCTAGAATTAGTCTGCATCAGACTTGTGCTCTTTCACTATTAACTACTGATATTTAACCTGACACTCCTGGCTTGCTGATAGCATGGTGTGTCTGGGCATATGCCAACCAGTTCAGTGGCACAAGGTAGCTCTCATTCTTCTTCTCTTTTTCCTTCCTGCCATCAAGAGGTAACTAATCTGCCTAATTCAATCAACACGCACATATCTCATCCAAACCTGATAGCAAATGTAATGCTTCTGACATTGAGAATGTTATTGAGCCAACATTCACTGGAGCTGCACGGAATTGCTGATTTGAATTACACCCGAAATTCTCCAGGGATTCAGATGGCTCTCACATGTACAAATGTACATTATTATTATTTCTGTTATCTCTTTCCTAATCACTGAGGCTGTGAAAGTGAAGGGTTTTCTGCTACAGTTTTCTTGTGGGAGGACATTTCAGTTTTGCAATGAGGAGTAGCAGCAAAGACAGGCCTTCCTTCTGCTGGTGTGCAAACTGACCACTGCTGGATGGTCATGCAAGTGTGCAGAGGCTGTTTTGAGTAGTTTTTCAGCAGGTGGGTTCATGGGGGAAGAAGCTCCTTTGCCTCACAGCCCCCTTTGCTCCCTACCTGAAATGATTGCTATTCACTGTAGCATATCAAAGCCAATCTGTTGCGGGCTCTGTTCCTCAGGGGCAGAGGGCCTCTACTGGTATAATTGTACAAAACCTTCTTACAGGCGTCTGTATTGCTAATTAATTAATTTATAATTCGGTTCTTAATACTTTAGACCTGCCATTTTGATTAAATTAATTGTAATGTTAGTTGCTGAATGTTCAGGATGACAAAATCAAGAAAGGGTTCCACACACATGTGGGTGTCACCGCAAATTCACTTCGTATTTTTGCAGTAATTCATGAGACAATTTGCAAATACTTTATAAAACTTCTTTGACTAAGGAGAGTGTCTTTATATTGAGTGATTGCTTTGTCAGAACTCTTCTAAGTTATAATCTACATTGAATTCTGAAGCAGACTCAGAGGCAAGGCCACACTGTTTATTGCAATTTGTTGTAGTTCTGGGAGTAGAGGCTTCATTTAGGTGTGTAGAACCAGGAAATCTTTCTGAATATAAGGTCACTAGTGCCTTTGTTTTGGCTGTTGTATTTGCTAGCCTGTTAAAATGAAAGGCAATTTATTCTGCCTTATTCTATCTTTCCATTATGTCTGCAGTGCAATAGATATTAGAATATGAATTTAAATAATTCTGTGTATCTGAAGAGGTATATGAAGCATTTTGTAAGATAGAGCTGTACACGAGAACCAGCTCATTCTTTCACACGTATGTATGCATGTATGCTTTGTACCTGAATGCTCATTTCGTTAAGTCCCCTGCATTATGGATTTGGTTTGATAGGAAACTATTAAATTAATTTATGCTTATCTACACCTTATTTTACTCACTAACCACTTAAAGATGCACTGGTTGCTCTTTATTTCATCTCAACATCCCTTCTGCTTTGATCATATTTATTTTTCTATTTACTTCCTTTACTGCATGGCTTATAACAGGCTTAATATAAAGAAATTAAACTTAATACTATAGCTTCCTTCAGTCTGGACTCAAAACAGGTTCAAAGATGGGGTCTTTGAAAGAGCTTCACTTTTTCTTCACAAGAAAACACCTTGTAGTTTCATCCCATTTCTTTTTTACGAAGATTTTATTACAGATTGTGGTGATTATACTTTAAGATTTATTACATAAGTGTGTATAGTAGATGAAGAAAAAAATCTGGTATTTCAAACATATAGAGGATGTTTCTTACACTACTACTTTGTTTGGGTTAGTAGATTAAATAAATGACAAGTTGACAGAGTGGTTTAAACTGAGTCCTTAGTACAACCTGCCTTCACATCTGCTGTGGTGTAGAATAAAACCCAATATGAGTACAGTGACCTTGATTTAATCACTGGAGAATGTTTGTAGAGCATTGAAAGTTCACAAGTTGTCACGATGATGAACTAATTGACTCATAGGAGGAGACTACAGAGCAAGTGCCTGAGTCTGAAAGGTTTGACATTTTCCGGTGTGTCATGTCTCGCGGGGTGGGGGCTGGACCTGCTGGGAATCAAATGCTTGGAGATGCTCTTTGGCACTGGTCAGCATTTCATTAAGTCAGGTCTTTAGGTAGCGCAGATTTAAGTTCAGGTCTGACAGCAGAGTTTTGTAACACAGTTTGGAATACAGAGCTTATTCATGCTCTCTCTGGGCAGGAGCTGCTCAGTGCATTGTTGCCATATCATCTCAAACATAAAATCAGTATTTGGCATAGTATGGGTTTGATATTTTTACAGTGGCATCAGCTCAGCTTGGTAAGAGAGCCTGTGGTCTCTAAAAGTACAAAACATTAGCAACTTTTGATCAAAATACTGAACACTACAAGAGCAAGAGTGAGTCCCCATAAAAAGCATAGGGCTAACACCCAATTGCCTAGTCTTCAGTCTAAACATGAAGAAATACAAAATAAAGGACAACAACTGTAGCATGCGTTTATTGCATTGCAGTTGTTACAATGAATTTATCTGATAGAAATAAACCCACATTCTAATAGCTGAACAGATTAATTTTTTCCTGGAGGTGGCAAGACTCGGGTTACTTTTTTAAAATCATGGATAGAGTTAATACAGAAGACAAAGATGCTCGCTGGCGGCCTTGTCAATGGCCTGGCAGCAGACACCTCATTTACACCAAGAGTATAGAAGCTTTTGTTTCTTTGCTTATCTTAGTTTGGCACTTGAGAACTTCAGTGGGTAAAGGAAGACTCCCTGGTCCATTCTTGTTGATGTTGGTGAAATGCATCTATTACAAGTGGAATAGTGATTTTTGACAGTCTGGCTGAAGTCTGATCCATTGAAATAGATATATCATTGTAGGCTAGTGCAGCCGTGGCTTTACAAATCATTCTTTTGACACAGTGGTGTTTCAGTGATACTTCTTAACATTCTGTTTTTCTGCTGCAGCCGAGGATTAATGCTTAACAGGAATGCATGAAAATGGACTTTTCAATGCAGTGGTAACTTCAAGTAGCCAATATTCAGTCCTTACTTAGGTTACACATTCAATATAAGAAGAATTAACATAATAAAAGCAAAAATTAGAAGTTCAGCATTAATATAGTTTTAAAATAATTTTGGCTTTTATTGACCAGAATTCCTCTGTCAGTCTTCAGTAAGATACTTCTGATTTTTATCTTCCCTTGGAAATAACATATTAGAAGAGAATTTTGTAATCTAATATTCCAACACTAGGAAATGTGAACAAATTTTAAAAAGACGACATGTGGCTTTTAAATTCTGTGTTTTTCTATTTTGTTTGTGTTGTAAACACAGTGCAGCTGTAAGTGATCATTCTATAATTGTATAAATCACAGCAGATATGAAACAAAAGGGATTTCATTACAAGCATTGGACTCTTCAGAATTGGGTTTTACTTTAGATTTATAGTGAGTGTCCCTGAACCCTAGATGAGCCATTACTAAGGCTAAGCAGTGCCACATGGAGGCCATTCAGGCAGGGAAATGTCTTTCCACTTGTTTCACTGCATTTCAGGCAATGTCCAGAGTTTTTAGTGCCTGTATCTGTTCTTCCTGATGCCTGGGAATGTGTTTGTTTATATACTTGATTTTTTTTTTAATATTTTTTTTTACCCCAAATTGTAGATCATTAAGTACAATTGACCTTTAAAACATCCTGCTTTTAGATTTAGATTTCATAACTACCAATGAGTGCAAGTCAGTTTGGGCTGTAAACAAAACCAAGTGTTCCTATTTCCAGTACCTGAAAGAACTGAAGTTATGAAAAAGTTCAGTCTGTGACTGACAACTTAAAACCTTACTCAGTAGACCAAAAAGGTTATAAAGTTCTAATTTAATCTGTATATACTCCAGAATTTTAAAGCAGTATATAGATAATTCTGGTAGGTCTATAAATACTCAACTAACCTATTCAGGCCTATTTTTCTGATGCTACATTCATTGCAACTATAAACTAGACTGTGTCAAAGGAACAATTACAGTTTGTCACAAAAAGGAAAATTTAAACCCACATCCTTTTCTTTATAAATTATTAGACATATAAAATGTGCTATTTCCCCCTTAAATTTTAAATTCATTTAATGTCAAGTTCACTGCCATCTAGATACATGGTTTTATGCACTTCTCAAGGAGGACTTACTCAGCTAATTTTTGCTTCAGTTGAAGTGAAAAATCTTTTTAAAACAAGTTCCCACTGTTTGCAGAGAGAGGCATCTTGAGCATGCTGACCAATTTGTGTTTGGGATCATAAATCACATTCTATTAGGCATATTAGAAAACAAATTGTTCTTTTCAGAATATACTTTATGGAATATTAGACATGATGCAGCGTAATGGAGCTAAATCTTCAGTGAATATATTTTGTGTGAAATGGATCCAATTTGTGTTTAAGGAAGAGAGAAGTTAACGTTCTCTTTACACAGTGCGTTCTGCAATGCAATTTATTAGCATTTCATTCATAGGGACTGGAGCTTTTCCAGCAGTGATCACCCGACCTTGGATTTGAGTTCAGACCACAGGTTCTCCCCAGTCTTTTGAGTGTATTTACACGGTCTATATGTTTTAAACGGAGACTATCGATTTGTGTAAGTTGTGAAAGCAATATCTGAAAGCAGTTTACTGCATATGCTAAAGAAGTGGAGATCGATCATTTCACTTCTTTCCCTAGCTTCTTTTGGTATTGGACATGTTTGTGTTATCTTTCGTATGTAGCCTTAATGAATGCTTTATCTTTGGCAGTAATGTGCAGAGCATAAGTGGTATTGGCCTTGGAGGGCTTTTTGACTTAATTTGCTGGATGCAAAGCCTCTCTTTCCAATAATTTATTATGTTTCAAACCCATCTCTGGGAATATAAAACGTGCACCTGAGGCTAGCTTTTATTTATTTCAAATCAATTTTTGAAGCAGAGCTATTTTCTGGCATGAAAAAGCAGGTATCGGTCCACCCTTTTCCTTCCCTCCCCTTACCTATAGTATTTAAAGCATGAATAAAATCGATATGATCATATATTGATTTGCATAACATCTTTTGTATGCTTCAAAGTGCATAGCAGAATTAGGAGTCATGTTAAACTCTGAAAATAATTTGATGGCAGATTACACTAAGCATTTAATCACTCCAAAAAAAACCCAACCCTAACAAATGCCTCGGCTGAATCTCTCATACCAAAATTGATTCTCTTGCACTGGATTTCAGACTTTGTAAAGTATATATTAAAGAGCTTAACTAGGAAATTAGGAGACAAGATAACTGCAATGTAGATAAATGAACATTGCTCAGAGAATTTTAGCCAGATTTTTGCCTAATTATTTATTCGCTACTGTGTAGTAAAAATGAGCAAAGCCACCTCCATGGAAATACAGGATTCTGAATGGATTTGGTTTGTGTGACTGGGAGCAAAGGGTGCAGAGCTGCATTTATTTGTATGTCATATTTAAGTTGCAAGGTATTTTGGTGGGGTTTGTCATTCATTAGGCATTTCTTCAATGCTTGGTCTGAGAGAAGCATTGTCTTGATTGGGACCCCCAAACCCCTCAGTTGGGAGATAAAAAAGAAACAGAAGTAGGATAAACTCTCTGTAATATGAGAGTTTCAAATAGTTTTTACTTTGTTGATATTCCTGTGCAGTGAAATCCTAGTCAGACACTCCCCATAGTTACTGGCTAGCTTTGGTCATTTTTCTACCCAGCTGAACAAATGGGGTAAAAACCCAGGTGAAAAAGCAACGCTGTAAATCTCCTTTATCACTTCCTATGAAAGCTAAACCTACAGCCCGCAAAATGTATGTGCTTTACTTCACATGCCTAAGTCATCCCCTGGAAATCGATGTGGCTTCTGAGGGGCATAGATTTAAAACCGGAGCACCACTCCTTACAGGCCCTGGACCAAGATTTATGGATGCCCTGTGTATGCTTTGCTGAGCAGTTTTGGACACCAAATCATATGAGGATTCCTAGATTTAGGCCTTGTGGCAGCTTGTCTAGCTTGTTTGTTCAGCTTGTGCAATACACAGGGTGAGGCAGGGGATATTGCTGCTCAGGAGTCCTGTCCGTGCCCAGGAGGGATGTAGGGACACAGCAAGGATGAGAGCATGAAGGCTATTCGTGAGGAGAGAGCCTGCAGTGCAGGAGAACCTGCGAGATGCTGAGTGGGGCTGAGAAGTGACACCACACACACCTCCAGGCCTCTGGATGACAGAAAGAAAATTTAGCCAGGAGTTCAGGGGCAGAACACTGCTTGCCACAGTCCAGAAAGCTACAGAGCGATTGACACCAAGCTTGGGGAAGAGGAACAGCCATGAAGGACCTTCCAGAGGAGGAAGAAGAATTTCTTTCCTAAATCTACTTTTCATGCATTTGCTGTCTTATCGCTTTGGCTTTTCTCTGTCCTAAAGAGTTAATTGTTCTGGTTTGTGTTCTAATAATATTTGGCCTTTCTAATTTTAAGAGACTGTCTGTCTTTTTTTGTGAACACACTGTAAGGAAAAAGTCTAGGCAGATTTACCTCAGAGCTTTAGCCAAGTTAAAGTCCTATTACAAGCCATTGAAGTGATTTAATTTTATTACTTCGGGACACTTTTTATGAAGAAAGTTAGTACATGCTGCAGTGCTTTGCTGAATACAGGCATCCTTCTCCCTCATTCCTGTCTGTGCACTTGGTAGACAAACACCATGGATGCAGTGGTAATATATGCTGGTGGTTTAAACTGCAGTGTGAGGTTATCAGAGATTTTTTGTTTTATTATTGCTTTGGCTTCCTCATTTAGGGTGACCCCCTAGCATGAATACCATATTTAGGTCTGAACTTTGTTTTTTTTCTGCTTTTTGAGGGTTTGTTTGTTGGGTTTTTTTGATATATAAAGTGCCCGTGTTACTATTTGTGTGCGTATGTGTCATAAGCCTCATCTGGCACTAGTTGGTACAAAAAAAGCTCAACATCAGAGAACCAAAGTGTATTTTTTCCTTCCAACTACTATCAGAATGAACACTAGGGCCAAAGGCTCTCATTGAAAATAATTCCTTAAATAATCACTTACCTTGAAGGCATTTGATCTGTATGATCTGAATGAAACTGCTGATAACTTCAGAGAAATAGAAATCTGTGTTAAAAATCACTTTCTCCTGGGGACTGAAGTCCTGTCAGTCACATGGTGGATTAGACGCTTGGCTGTTCGCCAGCCCATCAGTCGGCATGTAAGTTCTTTGATGCCAATTGCATTAGCTTTCCTCTACTAATGTGCTACATAGCTTGGAAAATAAAAGAATGAAGGTCAACATAGCAGCATGTATCCCTGGTATAGCAAGGGCTGCTCGTAATGCGCAGGAGAATGAAAATGCATCAGAGTTCAAGCTGCAGGCTGGGTGACCTTCTCCTGTGCCCAAGGTCCTGAGATTTTGTCCTCAAGTCCTGAGTGTAACGAGTGCTTGTCAGAGCCCTGTCCCAGGATGCAATTTACTCTGAAATTCCCAAACGGACACAGTTTGCCTTCAACCATGACGGCCTGTTATTTATGTGCAGATGCTGTGGGCTATGAACTTTCTGCAGAGTGTAACCACTGCTGAACTCTGCTCTCACTCTCCCAGCTTTGTTCATTGTGAGGGCCATAATGCATAGGAAGCAGCGTAGCTCATGAGAGAAAAAAAAAAAAAAGCCCTAGACTTTATGACTGATTCTAATGCCTTCAGACAAAAGTCTGCTTTACGTACGTCTTCTCCCACAGGCATCTTGCTATAGAGATGTGTTACAGAGACAGATGACAGGCCCATGTGTCTGCTGACTTATGTTAACCATAGTACAGTACAGACACTACATGGATGATAGATGACCAGAGACAATTGTGTGTTTGCAAGGTAATTAATTGCTACATCCTTCTTCCCCCTCCTCAGGCATAGGGAGGAAGCACCAAACCACTCCTACAAGCACCTGAAGTATGCTACTTGCTGGGAGGTGAAGCTTACATATTGAAGCGAAATGTAGAAACAGACGTCTGAGAAATCATCAAAACACAGCAAGGTGACCGTATCCTAAGTGTATCTAGTCACCACAAAATGATTGGTTTTGATGTGCAGAGGCATAAATCCAGTCACAAAGAAAAGATTTAGAGCCCTCCAGTGCTACCTCCAGAGCCCTCCATCCTACCCAGGGTATACCTGAGAGATTTCCATACCACCTTCCTCACCCTGGACATCATCTTGTATTCTTCCCACTGTGTGTGCTTTGGAAAGCTTGGAAGTCTTCCGCACCACTGCTGACACACTACCACAGCCCCTAAATTCACACTTCACTACTGAGAAGGAGTAAATTGTAACTCCCCGGGTAGCAGTTGGCACAGAGTTTGGCATCAATCAGCTTGTAAAACGGGTAGATTGACACTGAAATCTACCTAGTGACTAGTAAAAGAACGAGAGGAGTGTAAAATTGTGGAAAGAAAGGAAGTTCTTTCATATGGAATGACAAAAGTCAACTAGGTTATTTTGGTCTTAAGCTGTTTTCAGCCCAGCAGGGAAGGGTTTTATTTTAACCTCTGATTTTTCAGTTTTACACTGTAATAACCTCATCAGGGAGAGAGACTGTAAAGTGGGGAAAAAATTGTAATATTTCCCCATGACTGTTATGTGCTAAATTTGACCTTCAAACTTGAAGTGACTTTGTTTTTAAATAATTATAGGGGGATAGACCTCCCAAAGCAAGGGAACTCTACTGTACTTCTCTTCCCTCAGACAGATGATAATTAATGCTTATAAAACAGAGGCAAGGGCAACACTGGAACAGCTACCCTTGACAGACTTACAACCTTTTAAGAAAACTCTTACTTCTTGCCAAAATCAGGGTTTGATTACACAATGTTATCTGACATGGAATGAAAAAAACCCTGTATTACTTTCCTAGGTTAAAAGCACTAACAACAATATGTAAACAATGAGGGAAGATCATACTTTGTAATAAAATGAAGTGATGGATTATGTAGAGATTAAAGTGCAAGAAATGTTGTTGTCATTTTTAATTGCTTAATTGTATCCGTTTTGAATGAGAAAAAATAGATTCCATGACTTCAGTGGTGACAAAAGGTGAATTATGTATAAAACAGAGATCTGGCCTGACTTTACTTAGCTACACGCAAATCTGGATCTCCATTTTGCAACTGAGATACACCAATAGCAGGAGGAAAAAAAAACCTTCAACATTTCCTTTCTGTAGGTCTTAGGGTTTTTTTTTATCAGTGCAAAGATGAGTCGGGTACCTTTGGATGACTGAGCAGTATGTGCAAAGCAAATTCAGGTCTTCCATAACCATCCAAATGTTCTGGTCATTTACTGACTTTGCTAGTTTTGTACTTAAAAAAAATAATACAGAGAATGTTCAACCATAACCTTGAATGAGCTAGAGGATAATTGCAGAATTTTGTTCATATAATTCACAAGTAACATTTTTAGGGTAAATACAGGCCATCCTGATATATCGTCTTTTTTTCACCTGCATTTTTTTTCACCTGAGGTTTTCAAAGCAGTCCCACAATGGTAGCTAATTTCTCTTCTTAAGTAACTACAGTCTGAAGATTTGCAGCATTTATTTAGGGTTTTTTTTTTTTAATTTTAGCACCATTTGGGGTAGTGATTTGGGAGACTACTTACAGACTACTGTAAGATTTGCGTTTGTATGTACAGTATATAGAGAGAAATAGGTTATAATTAGGGTTCTCTGATACTTCTGATGCTTTTTGGAGTAGCTTTTATAACTTTTTGTGTCATATTTGTAATGAAACCCACAGCAGATCTTTGTCTCAGGCTCAATTAAATGGAAAGTTAGTGATTTATTTTTTTTTTAATCAAAATATTAATCCAGAGGAGAAAAGTTGTCTTAAATTCTGCCTGTGAAAAAACCAGTTTCACCCAGCTATTCTGGCACATGGATTTGAACCACTGTGTTATGGAGAAGTAGATTTTCTTCATCAGTGTTTGTTCCATAATCCTTATATGAGTCCCTCTTAGTTCACCTTTTACGCTAGTCCACTAGAAATCTAGTTTTGTAGTTTTACCAATTTTTATCCTATGTTATTCTGAGGAGGGTGGAGGGAGAAGCCATGCTGGTCCTAAGCAGTTTTGTTAATTTCCACTCATATTACAATAGTAATCATCTTCCAAAATTAATTTTTTTATTGCAATGCTTGGGTTTTTTTTTCCTATCCTCTACTTAATTTCATGCTTTCTCACTCAGATTATGGTCACATAAGTAGTTGATTTCTCAAGTGGCATAAACGAAGGGATGAAAACCTTCATGGAGATGGCAGGAACACATATAGGAAGGTTAGGATTTTCTAAATACTAAATTAATGGAGTTTTTGAACCACCTTAAGTGATTTCCCTCTCCACTCCCAACCTCCCCAGTACTCCTCCTTGCTGTGCTGCACCTCACAATTTCCTTTGTTAAAACAAATTCTTGCTTGGTTCATAGGGAAGGACTAAAAACTTTTAGACAAGTAGCAAAAGTAAGTAGTTGGAGGCAGGATCTCTATATTATTTGGGCTGTAAACAGATTTATCCCTCTTAAATCAGTCATTAGTAAATCTGTAACTGCCCCGTGGCTACGGCGATAAAACTAGTTTATCCAAAACCAGAAATACGCCAATAGATCTGATCCTCACAGTGACACTGAAGTCAATAGGAACAATTTCTTTTTTTCCCCATAAGAAAGGAGAATGTAGCTGAGCTAAAAAATACTGCAAATGTACAACAGCACTTGAAATATTTATAAAAATACAGAGTCGTATCAACAAAACCAGCAGGTGCACACGTAAACAGTTAAAGGATGCATTAACTTGTAAAGTATTTTATTGCCAGTGATTTTCTTTGAGTTGGAGGCATTAGAAAAGGGGAATATATGTTCAGAGAAGAGAGGTGTGAGTACAGAGATGCTCTGAAGCTACAGGGAGAAGGGGGAATCAAAATGGAGGTGGGGGTCAAGGGCTGAGCATGGTGGAGCTTTTGGGTTGCTCACACAAGACAATTAAAATGAGGATACGTGAGGAAGGGAAATAAGAAGATGCATAAGAAAGCAGACTGTGTAGGTGATGGGACAAGAAGAGAAACAGGAAAGGAACTAGCTTGATTAAATGCAACAGAAGGCAGAAAACGCGGGGAAGCACAACGCGGGTTTCCCTCACAGAGCAAATGGTGCTTCAGAGGCTGGCAGGAGTCCCCTGAGAGACCCCTTTCTTGTGCTGCCACTGAATTCTGTAAAGATCCTGTCAGATTGTCCTATTCTTCTACCAACCGTGAAAATTTACTTGCTAGCTTCATAAAGGAGGTGTTACATGGATATGTACAGTGCATATGCGATGTGTATATGTAGCGGGTTTTAGCTATCAACTGCCTGCTTCACCACATGTTTCTCAACTTTTCCATCCTGCTTGCTGCTATTTTTCACACCATAACCCGATCTATCCAGATAGAGGTCCACTTTGTGAAATGAATGGATCTGAGATGGTTTTTCTTTTCTTTTTTTTCTTTTTCTTTTTTTTTTTTTTAAATCCTTTTATTTTGAGGGAGGAGAGGTAGATGGTGGGGGAAAAGGAACAGTGTAAATCATTCCTAGGCAGAAGATTGCACAAGTCGCACCAATTCCAGGCATCTTAAATTAAGTGCCTGGCTTTATATTTAGACTGCTATCATTCCCACTGATTTTACTGCAAACTTTTCCTGCAGCCCAACATTTCTGTTAAAAAAGACCGTTTCTTAGAGCCTCAAAATATGAATGGATTTTATAGTTTGGAACCTGAGTTTATAGATTTGCTCAGGAACACAAACCTATTCACTGTAAGAATCACAATTAGAATTTCTTTTTCTTCAAGGGCTCAATCTTACAGAAGGCTGAACTTTATTGACATTAAACTCATAGAGTTAAGGTGTATATAATCAAAGTACACAACACTCCAAAGAATTGAGCTGTAAGCATAGAATTCACTAGTCTAATGCATTTGGAAACACTTTGCTTTGCATATAGAGGGAATGATCACACATCAGACACCTGGCAATTTTGATGATCCTGGTTTCATAAGAATAACATTGCATACTCTATTACCAGAAGAGTAATAAATGAGAACTCTGAACAGAAGTGCCAAAAGGAATCCTTAATATAATTTTTATGAACATCTGTCATTTTGTTTAAGTACAAAGAAAAATGAGCTTATGCAGAATGAAAAATCAGTTCTGAAATTCTTTATATTAGAAGCTTTTGCAAAATGTTCTTATTTTTATTGATCATTTTACTGCGTGCATGAGAATTTGCAGTATTATTTTTATGGCTCTGCACAACCTCCATTGTGCATTCGGCCTTGGTATGGAACCGAGAGGAGCTGGCTTACACGTAAGGACAAAAAGAGGTGTAATGAATCATGAAACAAGCCTGTTTTATTCAATAAGTCATTGTCTGAGCTTTCTTTCCACATGAAGAACTGGCCATTCAAACAGAAATGACCTGCAGAATTTTTGCATAGAAAGGAAAGTAAATGCATTGGGGCGTATGCGGTAATAACTCTGTTGTTTCATGATACTATGAGATTAAATCAAACAATACTTACATTTGGAAACTTCTCCAGTGCAAAGAACAATGAAGTATGTTCTCCTGGAAGTGTCATCGATTCCTTTCTCTGGTAATTTTTCAAAACTTCTGTAATTGCAAGTCCTTTGTTTTCAGTCTAAAGGCGGGCAGAGAAGTCTGGCAAAACAGAATAAAACACTGAGTCTTTCTCAGGAAACCAAGTGCCAACACTAGTTATGCCTTACAAAAAATAACCCCAATGCCTCACAAATGAAATGTTGCACATACACAGCAGGTAAAAGATGTCTCCTGTAAACATTGCAGTACCTGACATGAGTTTTTTAAATGGAATTTGTATAGTTTAGATATTACCTTTAACCTGGGAAAGGAGGAAAGAAAGCTTTTCATACTTAATAACATTTACAGACATCAGTGTGTCTGTAAACTCTTGGCCTTCGTTGTGCTATGCGAAGCATTGAGTTACAGCCCGCTGCTGATGAGATGTCATTATTTTAGAGGTTGCTGCATAATGACATTTTCGCTTTTTTGGCTGAAATTAGTTTGTGTGGAACAGGTAGTACTAGGAGGAAGGGAATGTTTTCACTGTGGGATTTGAAAATCTTCTACCACATAAAGGTTACTCTTTGTGCTTTTTAATCTTTTTTTTTTTTTTTTAGCGATATCATGAAACTATGAAGCACTTCTAAAAAGCTTTTCTGTCTTCATATCTTTGCAGCATTCTAGTTTTAGTGGAATGCATGGATTTTTCCATTTAGCCATCCCACACAACAGGTTTGGTAGTTCAATGCATACCTTTTTCTTTCTTCTCTCTGTAGTCACTGATACCTCTGGTTGATTAATTTTAGAATAAAGCATTGCTAGAAGGGCTCTTCCAGAGAAGGTTTTCTGTAGGCATCTGTTCCTTACATCCAGGGCAAGGTGGTCCCTGCCTGGTCAGGGAGGCTGTGAAGTTCAGTCTATAGAAACTTTGATTTTTTTTTTTTTTTACAGTCTTTTAACGTTCAGATGCGACTTCTTCACATAGGAAACACTTGCTGCATGTCAAAGTGCAACAAGCTATCAAGTCAAATTAAAACTAGAAATAAAAAGGGAAAATGAAAGACTTTTTCTTCCACCTGGAGTAGAACGCTGGCACTAGTGCACATCAAGGCCTGACCTTAAAGCTTTCACTGATAGGATTCTTTAATAAAGCAAGAAAATTAATAACTGAGGAAAGTAGGGAGAAAAGGGGGAGCTCTGCAATCCACAGCAGTACTTTGACTCATTGTTACTGTTAGAGGAGTCAGTGCTGGACATGCTGCTGTCTCTTTCCTTGCCTCTACACACTTTGATGGGTCTGATTAATTTATTTTTTTTTTAATATGTGGTTAGTCATTTTCATTATGAAAGGTCAGTCTACTCCACTGCAATTTGAATGTTGTCCACTTTTTTTTTTTCCTCCTAAATGTCATCACATCAGCTAACGTTTTTATCACCGATAATGACATGTGTGCTAGTGTTTCTAGCACACATCTTTAGAATACATTCTGTCTGAAGAGTTCTTCTTTTGGTACTTAAAAAATGACCTGGCTGCCTACTAAATGCTAAAATATTGTGAAATGCTAATGGCCATCTTCAGGGTTTGAGAACCTTCTGTTCCCCATAAATTGCACAAAATGTGAGTTTGGGATCTTTGAAAAATATCTTACCCCCTCGTGTCCATATATATCAGTTAATTTAAATGGATACAATCACTGAGTTTGTCTAGAAGACCGTTTAAGAATAACTGTTTCTGAAAACTTAGTTTCTAAAGCTGTCATCCTCAAACTCTGCACAACTCCAGTGCACATTGCTTTGTAGATTCCCTTTTCAAACAGGCTAATTCTCCCCCCATGCCTGCATTTCTATGCACAGAGGTTTTTTTCTAATTATAGAAGCAGTTGGTAACTTGGAAAAAATATACATGAACCCTGTGGCTGGGTATGAAGCTGTATCTGCCCTTCAGACACTGTTGCTGTCTCTGAAGTTGGCCTGCAGGATGCCTTTTATTTTCCCCTTGCGTGCCTCAGTTATGTTATCTGCAGATGGAGTTAATGCCGCGTGGCTCCTCTTGGAGCACTTGGCACCTACAGGTGGAAAACGCTTGTTTGTTGTTATCTGTGAATTTTAGCAGTTCTTAATTCATAACCATTTAAACCACTTGGAAAACTGTTAATTGCATTTCTGCTCTTCCACGCCTCCTCCTCCTCCCATCTGCTGCTGTTTTCTCCCACCTTTCCATATCACCTCTTCTTCTGATGAAGGTGGAGTTCAGTTGTTCCTGCTCGATGGCCCAACTCTGTTATTTGGCTGTGTGCCTGTGCCTCTCTGCTTCCCTGATACTGGGTTCTGAGCATCTCTACATGTGATTTTAGCTCCCAAGGTTCTCCCTTGGCCTGTGTTTCTCTCCCTTTCCCTGCCACAGAGAACTCTTGTTTTCCTTCTTATTGCCTTCTCAAAGGCAGTTGCTAAAGTGAGTGGAACAGGAAGGCTGGTCCCTCTGTGGACTCTGGCCATCTGGAGCTGGGATGCGTGCACCTGCAGGTGGGTCCCACACCGTGGGATGGTCCCACACCATGGCAAGCCAGAGGACCCTGTAAAATTGCTAATTGCCAAGCAGCCAAAACCCTCCCACCTTTCACAGTTCTTTACATAACACCACAACAAATTTTGTGCTATGCTGAGGCATTCTGAGGGCACAGGAAGTAATCAGAAGGTTAATGTATCAGATTATAAAGAAATTATTTTTATTTCCTGAGGCCAAATTAGGTATTTTTTTCCCCATGTATTTAATGAAAGATACAGATGCAGGGAACATTTTTTTCTTTGTTCACTGGGACTTTTGTTTATTATTAGAGATGGAGTCAGGTGTCTGGTTTATAGTACTCTTGCAAGTTGTAGGGATACTCAAGAGTTGTTAAGTACGTATAATGGAAAGAAATGAGAGAGGAGAGCTAGTCTGGAACTTTCCAGCAGAATGCTTTTTCCTGGAAAATGGTCTCTGAAGGAAGCTCAGATGTTTCATGGAAATGCTTTGGGTTTTTGTTATGAACCTGTACAAAAAGAGAAGGCAGTGTGCCATGCTTTTCACTGCTCCTCTTGATTCGACATAATATCAAACAGTATAATAGAAATACTTGGGTTTACTTTTTAAATCATTTTAAGAGCACCTGTTATTTATTATTGATTGTCAAGGCATCAGAATGTTCCATCGTAAACTAAACAGGGTATGTTTCAGGCCAGAAAAAGTAATATGTTTTAATCAATGCTGGGTGGCAGATGTGTCTTTGATGATTTAAAAGTAAAATATTTTAACTCTTAACCCTGTAGTTGACTGTATCACTAATTGTAGTACGCTGCTGCTGACGCAGAATACAATAGTATCAACAAAGAAACTAAAAGGCAATGTTAATATATATTTTAAAGGAAAATAATTTCAATTCTGAAATTTAAAAAAAATAATTTGTGCTGGTTTCGTCTGGAGTAGAGTTAGTTTTCTTCACAGTAGCTGGTATGGGGCTATATTCTTCAGTTGTAGTGAAAATAGTGTTGATAATACAGAGGTATTTGGGTCACTGCTGAGCAGTGGTCACACAAAGCCATGATCTTGGCAGTATTTTACCCTACGCCACCAGCGAGTAGATTGGGGGTGCAGGAGGAGTTGGGTGAGGACACAGCCAGGACAGCTGACCCCAACTGACCAAAGGGATACTCCATACTGTATGATGTCATGCTCAGCATATAATGGTGGTAGAAGAGGGAAGGAAGTGGGGGGAGTGGCGTTTGGAGTGATGACACTTGCCCTTCCAAGTCACTGTTATGTGTGTTGGAGCCCTGCTTTTCTGGGGATGTCTGAACACCTTCCTGCCCATGGAAAGTGGGGAACTTATTCCTTGTCCTGCTTGGCTTGCATGTGCAGCTTTTTGCTTTACCTAATAGTCTGTCTTTATCCCAACCCACATGTTTTCTCACCTTTATCACTCTGATTCTCTCCCCCATCTCACCATGGGGAGGTAGTGAGCAAGTGGCTGTGTGGTGCTTAGCTGCTGGCTGGGGTGAAAACACGACAGCATTGCTCTGCCAAATCATGTTTCAATTTCTTGTAAATATTTTGTTGAAATTACTGTTTTTCACTTAAAAAAAAAAAAAAGGTTGATGGATATGATGGATAATTTCTAGCAAAGGTCCTGCCAGTGTTTGCAGCACTCTGTAGTGGAAGAAGAGACTGACCGGGGTGGCTTTCTGTTCCCATGCTGGTCTGCAGCTTGAGTTCTAGCTCAGACTCCATGCCTCTGATTCAGGCAGCATTTAGAAGCACAAACTCTCACATTCCCGACTTACCTCTTTAACTTCTGACACTTGTCTATGAAAGATGGTTGCACAATTTACCATATGTAATTTTTAAACCTAATTTAAGTTAATTCTGTGCAACTTCTCATCGAGGCACTTTCAATTTCTTTTTTTTTTTTAATTTTTTTTTAAGGACTGGTTTAATTAAATTTAACATAAGTCAATTCATATTGATTGAAATTACCTTAAATGAGTTTGGCACAAGCCCAAATAACACAGTCTTTTGCACCTGTTTTAAGTTAAATTGGTTTAAATTTATACCAACAGTTCTACCTTTGCCAACTGTCAGTGGTAGTCAGCACTCAGAGAGCTCATGCTTCTGGGCTGTTTTGCAGAGAAATAATCTCAGTAAGATTACTTGTGTGTACTCAGCTCTCAACACTATCGTTTGCAGAGTAAAATACCATTTAATTACTTTAAGCTTCTGAGAAAGTTATCAATAACAGGGTTTTGGTCTTCTATGCCTTCAAGCCTAATTTCCTGATAGATATTGCACAATCACATAAATGGTGATTTTTGTGTATTCTCAGGTTTTTAAACATCAGCCTTTATTGTGGCTTTTCCTGCAATTCACTCTTCCTTTGCTTTAGTGTTCTGACACGCTTACTTTCTTCTGATAGTTCTTGTGGGAAATACCAAATTCTTGCAAAACAGGCTGAACTCAAAGCAGCAATAACAAGAGGATCCTCTGTGGTGAGGAAAGGCAGCAGTATGGGCAAGACCCCTGTGCTAAAATTTCCTCTCTAATTCCAGAGCTCTCACACACAAGTGGAAACTGCCACTCTACTTAATCTGAACTTTCCCCTTGTTGCCCTTTAAAAAAAGCTACTCAGGAGAGAGGCAAGTAAAAGTCTTTTTGGGATGAGGAGAGTTTTGCTAATTTGATCTTAAATTCGCTAAATCTGTAGGTAAATATTGGGGCTAATTCTATACATGCATCACTATAAACTAGGAGGAATCAAATGAAATGGAGAAGAAAGACTTAGGTTTTACCCAGATACAGGTCGGACCTGTGATGAGTTTATTGTTGTAAGATAAAAAGCCTCTCCTCTCCTTGTCCTTGTAACCTAAGGAGATGAGTAGAGCTAAAATGAAGTGTACAAATAGCTGCAGGGGGCAGTGGAGCATCCAGTCTTACCTTGCACGCAAATAGGCAGGTGTTATGACAGTCCCATCTCAGTGCTTTATTATGACCATAGAAGAGTGCAAGGATCTACAAGCTTAGGAATTTCTCACCTAAAATAATTTTTAATACATTATGTGGGAGGAAATATGGTTGTTTCTTTTCTTTTTTACTTTTATCCATTTTATTTCTTTTTTTTTCTCCTCAATCTCTCTCTTTCCTAGAGAAATAGTTCTCTGGTGCAGGACACTGACTGATGTAACCTAGTGTGTTTGAGCCACATAAAATGAAAAGAAATGGAAAATAATGTGCTGACATGGTTTGATGTAGCATTTATTACTGCTGCATTAATATCCATTGCAATGTAAATATTACTGTTTGGAAAAATTTTGACTGTTTCTAATACAAGAGACCACTGTGTATTATATCAGACTGTGTTCTGTCATGTTGCAACCTGAGATGAAGTAACAAGAAGTGACATGAACCTTTGTAAAATACCACAGTGCAGTAACCCATTTTTAATGCTGTCAGTATAAACTATGGTATCAGGTAGAAACAAATCAAACATAACATCTGAACAGGAAAATAGTGTAAAATTATCTACAGCCTTCAGTTAATATCTGACTGCCAGGACACCTCTAGCTGGAGTATCAATTCGCACTAATAAATCAGGCAGTTTTGTGATGAGAATGATTGTGAATCTCATTATAGAGATTGTCACTTTGCTTTCTATAGAGATTGTCAGTGTTATTTATTAGAACCTCATACAGCATCATGGTATAGTTAAGAGTATGAGCTTTGTCTTGGTAATTCTCCTGACTAACAATCCCACAGGCCCACCTCACCTCTCTCCCCAGGTCTACAAAAGTGATACTGCACTGCTTTGATGAAGCATCCCAGAAACTTATTCCCCATTTCACCTTGCAGTATTCTTCTTCCTTTGGCTCTCCAAATTCTCTTCCCCTAAACTGCCCCAAAGCATGTTCCTGCTGGCATGAAAAGACAAGCCCAAGGTGCTTGCTAGCTTTCCTTCATAACACTTCCCTAAACACTAGCAGCATCCAGCTTTTATGATCCTGACATTTCAGCAGTCCTGGGGCCTCTTCCACAAACAAACCTCGTGCTTCATGCCAAACTATATCCCAAAAAGAAAAAGCAGTGCAAAACTCATTAATTTTATTGGAGACTGTGCAATTAACTGGGAAACCCACTTAAGAGTGTAGAGATTGACTCACCAGCTTTACTGTTGAGGAATAAACTAGCAGATTCATTGGAACTGGTATTTTTGGGAATAAATAATGTTTAAGGCAATTAACAATGGATTTCAGGCTTGTCCTGATGAATTTATCAACTTGCAATTCTGCAGAACAAATGAGGCTTGTAAATATGTGCATGTAAATAAAAATCCCAGTTCTACAATGAGGTTTTTTGGCATCTGTTATGCAGCAAGTTGGTCTTGATCATACTGCTCTTAAAGTATAGGAATGAGCACTATAATGGTAAAACAGATTCTTCTGTTTACACCGGTAAAGGCTGCAATATATTAGGGCTTTCTCTTTCATCTGACCTTTCTCCTGTACTTTCTTTCTTTTCCTGATGTTCTCTACTCCCCAGTGAAAGCAAGATGATTTTGCTGGAGAATATTCCCCAGCAACAAGCAGGTGAATCTTGCAGTATGAACCAGTTGCAGTAGATTTGGTGTTTTTCCAATTTAAGGGATTTTTTTTTTTTTCACAACTACCATACAGGTAGAGAAAATTCCCACTGCTCTCAGTTTTCTAAGTGGCGCTGCCTTGGCATTACATAAATCAGTGGTGTGACCCGAGACAAGGTTGGTAGAGGCTTTTGTTGTTGGTAAATAACACAAGAAACAGGGCTCCAGCTGCAGTAAGGGAAGTTCTGAATAGATATTAGGAAAATTATTCTTAATTAGGTCGGTCAAACATTGGAACAAGTTGCCCAGAGATATGTCATGATCTCCATCCTTAGAGGTATGAAAAACATGACCAGATAAAGCCCTGAGCAACCTGATCCAACTTCAAAGTTAGATTCTACTTCAAAGTTTTCTCTGCTTTCAAAGGTCATCTTTCCCCAGTGGCCCACAGAGGTCCCTTCCACCCTAAATTATTCTATGATTCCTTGCCAGATATTTCACACTGAGCAGTATTTGGTGACCTTCTCTTCTGCATTGATTTGCTATAAAGACTGACTTCAAAGGGTTAAATTAATTTTGGTTAGGGTTATAGGATGAACATGACCTGTGGTCTTAGAAGAATCACATGCTACCGGCTCATCTACTAGACGTCTAATGTTACAAATGCTTCTAAATGTACCATGAGGATATTCTAAACTCTATTCACTTTTCATGTTATTTTAAAAACCAGTCTAAAACCTGAAAGACGTATTCTTTTTAGTTCTTTTGTGTGTGTGTGTGTGTGTGTGTGTGTGTGTGTGTTCACTATGAAAGAATGAAGGACTAACCCAGCTTGCTGCAGGCCATCAGATTTCCTCTTTGACCTTGTCTGATATAATCTCATCTGTTTGTGTTCAAGACTGCTTAAAACCCTAAACCTACCCTGCACAAAATAAATATAGGAGAAAAACTCTTAAGAAATGCTCTTTATTCTAAGCCCAATGGGCTATCTTTATTCGATAGAGCTAAGTATTTGACTAGTATCTAGTTTTGCAATAAACAGAAGCTGAAATGTAATTTACCAGCTCTTCATGAATTGTTTATTCATATCCACCCTCGGGATATTCCAGTACTATTGAATTACTCAGTATGTTGTTGACAACTAGTTTATTTTTTTTCTTCTAATTTCTGAAATGTGCTGCTATCCAGTATTTAGATCTGAGAATTAATTACCAAGGACATGTGAGAATTTTGGGGAAAAAAAAGAAGGGAAAAAGTGTAGACAAGTTAAATGTAATGGGCCACATTTTACCCTGAATTAAACTGGTGCAGCCCAACTCATGACAGCAGAAAGACAGAATGTAGGCAATTAAATATTACTGCAAGATTGTTTTTTCATGTGTGACATTGCTTTCTAGATCTCCTAAAAATACTCTAGGGTTTGAGAGGGGGATTGGTTTGTTTTTCTCCTCTGTTGACGTAGCAATACAGTAAACTTCTGTAATGAGAAAAGAAAAAGCAAGCGTAAAAAATCCCTTGACATCAAATTATTTTTCAGGACGTTAATAGGGAGTGCTATTTACTTTCTCCAAGAAATTCACAAGTGGAGGTAAGGTTGTATTCCTAGCCAGTAATACAGGATAGAAAAAACCCAATGTTTCCACCAAGGTTTCAGAATGATGAGTTGGAATTTGTTGAAAATCCTGAGAACTGATTTGTGTCTGGTTCCCTGGACTACACAGAGCTTACTGAGGGATTTCACTGGGACAAAAACACCTGCCCACATATGGGGACTGAAAAACGTCCAAGCAACCAAGAAAATAATAAAAAATAGAGAGAGAGATTAAAAGGCAGGCACTAATTAAGTGAACTCCATAGCAAGTTTGGAGTTTGACCTGGAAAGATACAGTAGTTATCTTTAGGATAGAGAGGACTTGCTTGCAGCAACGTAGGATATAAAGATGAGTAGGAGTATAAAATATGAAGAAGAGAGAAGACTGCCATGCATATTTTCAGTTAAGACAGTTGAGACAACTGGTGTTAAGAGATTTCACAGGTTAAAAATAACATTCTTATTTTGTTACCACTTTTAATTGCAGCATTGCTTTTTCAAAAACAGTTACTGTAGCAGTTACTTAATAATCTTAAGTATTTATGTTCTGGACTAGTTCAAGGCTTTAACTTATGGTTAAAATTAAGGTGATTTTATGCAGTTCTCTAAAATAAGGTTCTGCAGTAAGCAAATAAAGGTAAATTTATATTGTGAATATTCTCTAAGCATCAAAGCCTCTATGTTGCCTGTGACCTACATGCTGCAATACTTAATTAAAAATAACCGCCCTCCTTTTATTTATCAGGAGTCTAAAACCAAGAGATGCATTGTGCCTCATATTTCCCATAGTGGAGACATTGTTATCGGGACTATCCCTGGTCCTTCTTTTCCCTCCCTGTCAGAGTAAACTGAAACATCCCTCTGACCTGCAGCTGGCAGCGGACTCTGCAGGAACTCAGATGTCAGTCGTCATTCACTGGGGTACTTTAAAAATTATAATCCTCCACATTAAAAATTCAACTAATAACATGCTTGGTGAGGAAGAGGACCAGATTCCATTGCTAAAGCTCCAAGTTTAATAAACAACTCCTGCTGGCTTGAGCTCCCCTCACACCACCCCTTGGCACCCCCTGGCCCCCAGCTGGGCTTGGGGGATGCCTGTTTGCAAACAGGGAGCCTGGGGTCACAGAGTAGGGTTTTATTTGAAAGAAATGCAGTCATTCTGCCATGACGTAGGCAGACCCTTGTCAGAGTGCCCTGCCTGTCAAAGCTGTTCTCCGTGATGCCTGCCCTGTCAGTCCCTGTGTCTCGTGACAAGTCCCATATCACCAGGGCGCTTGTCACAGCTGCTTCGGTGCCTGGGCTCCGACGTGCTCGTGACGGTAATCTCTGTAGCGCTCAGCTCTGGGGATGGAGGCAATGGCAGTCGGGATCCCAGCTTAGACCTTACTCACAGAGGTGACCCAGAGCCTTTTTCCTTCCTCTCCCTTTGCCCGAAGCGCTGTTACTCAGTCACTCAGGCGTCACTGGCTGTGGCACTGCTGGGAATTGCCCATCACCTGGACATGCTGCCTATAGGTTGTGTCAGTGCGGTCGTGTCATTAAAGCCCTCCAGCTTTTCTGTTTCCAGCACTGCTGTGTTTGTGTCCATCCCTCACTGCACATTTAGCTGCTTGAACAACAGGCAATTTTCCCAGTTGTTACTCCAATTTTTAATTAATTGATAAGTATTGTGTTGAGTCTTGCCCTTTTTTCCATAAAGCAAGAAATGAAGTCTATACAGGTATTAGGCTTTCAGCTTTCCTACCCACTTCCTGCAATTACGGTCGAAGATTCTGTGACTAACACTCTGTAATAAGCAGCCTTTCTTATTTCTCATATGTGAAATCATTCTCCTGTTGGATATGCTGATGTAGTATTTGAATCCCCAGGTTTATAGAAATTGCATTTCCTTTTTTAACCCTCCTGTGACACCACTCAGAATTCCTGTTTATCCCTGGCGCTTTCAGCAGCGCAATAACTCCATCATAAAATGTCCTGCTTCATTGCATTCCTGCTGAAATGATTAGATCACATTTCTGCTCAGATTCTTAGTCCCAGCTATTTATTATGGCCACATGGGAAAGTGTGGAGGTTTCTCCTCGGGAGCGTTGGGCTGATAGCCTGGAAGGGCAGAGCTCTGCCTCTGGAATTCAAGTTTTACACAAAACTAGAGAGATTTACATCTGAATGACAGAGGGTGTGAGAACAAGCTAAGCTGTCACAAGTCCTAGTAGCCATAATTATCTTGTCCATTCATTATAAAGTGCGAATAAATAATAATATTCTATTCACTCACAACTTCAAAGCATGAAGCCAGCCTAGAAAAAACTTTTGTAACAGATTATACATCTTTCCAATCTCTGCTATCTAGCCATGACTGCTCACTAAGGAATGGTACTGTTCTACTGTTCCTTTGGGATATTGGTCTAAGGGCACTCAACATTTCAGGACTTGGGAACCTCTCCTAGCAGGTGTCATCAGTGAAGTCTCCATCCCCTTCAAGTTTCAGATTATGTAGTATATAGCTCTAAAGTTCAAGTCTTCACACCGTGGGGCTGCAGAGTAATGCAGATCCGGCAGGAAGGAAACCGTCAGATTCATCATTCCAGCTTTAGAAGTCTTCTGACTCTTTCTAGCTGTTGTCCTCTGTGAAATGCAAAGTGCCTTTGAGAAAGCATCATTTATTAATAAGATCTATTCTTTTAGATTTTGGCAGGTTACATTCCAAAAAAAGACCCAGTGTGTCCTTATGTAATGAAACAGTGCACAATTCATGTCTCACCTCCTGCCACTGCTTTTAGTTGGGTGGTAATGAGTAATTACCCATAAACGGTAGGCATTTCTCCATTACTTACCGAGAGTATTTGGCAGCGATCATTTAGGCTTTAAATGCTTTTTTCAAAGCTAATACAATTATAGACCTGCCAGTTTCAGAACTGTCCCCTAAACTCTTCAACCAATTTATTAAGAAATGATTCCATCTTTCAAATTCAGCTGTTTACTTTTGTGTGTCTATCTGCTCCATGTTTAAACCATTACTGAGGAATTCTTCATATATGGTGGTGGATGAATGAGAATGTGAAATTAAGGATTGCTCCGAGTACTGTAATTTGAAAGAAGAAAAGTTTGTGACAGTTGTAATTCAGGCAGGAGTTGAAGACAGTAACCTGCTGCAATGCCTCTGGCTTCATTGTGACATGCTTAGGTCAGACTTCTCAGTGCAATGAATGGGAGATGAGGAGATCTCGCAGGTTTCCTGAGGGCCCCTCACCAGCAGCTGGCTGTGATGGCTTGGTGCTGAGTGCCTGGGATGGGAAGCCACTGTCTGCACAGCTCGTTCCTTGGCTCAGCGGGGCACATCCACCTCAGGGCAGATGCTGAGCCAGCTGCGTGTGCTCTGCATCCGTATGGGAACACTGCAGTGCAGCCTGCAGTTGTCACTGGATTACCACAGGAGTCCTCCGGATCTTTCATTTACTCCCATACTTCTTGAATGAATGGCTGAGTTTCCAAGTTTCAATTTAACCTGTATCTGCAGTTATTTTTCATGTAATAGCATTCCTGAAGCCCTTGGTTTGAGAGACCTCTCTTCAAAAGTGACCTCATATGCGCTGACTGGCCTAATATAACGTAGCTGTAAACTCCATAAAGCTGTGCTCCAGCTGAGATCACAGATTTGGGATTTTGTTCTGATGGTCTCGAAAAGCAGGACTTTTCAGGAACAGCAAAGGGCCATTTCTTTTTTCTCTGCTTTATTTTTTGCAAGCATGCTAGAGGCAGGTATGCTAGTTACAGAGAGTAGATTGTACTGTAGAAAGTGTAATTTTAACACTTAAATAGATTTATAATTTTTTCTTCATTCCTCATAGACGCATTGAATTATTGCATAATCTCCAGTAATATAAACTAATATCCTATAATTTTGTATACAAAATATTTTATATATTATTTGATCTTCTTATCATTTCACTTTTGTTGTCTTCTCTTTTTCATCAGGACACTAATTAGTAACCTCATGCATGTGTAGACTTCTTCAGACAATAGTCCATCCTATGTCCCGAGTTTTGTGTATTATTAGAGCAGGAATTGTCTATTGACTGATTCTCTCGGATGCCTTTTGCCTCTATGTGTATAAATATTTATGTTTACAGCGAGAGAGAAAGTATTTATAGAGAGAGTATATTTGTGAGTATATTTAAGAGTATATTTATATATAAACATTTTTAATATAACATTTAATGGACTTCTTCCATGCGCCAAGGAAAAAAAGTCCCTGCTTTAGCCCTGATTAAACTCAGTGACATTAGATACGGTCAAGGCAAGTTATTTAAACTTGGAGATTTCGAATACAGGATGCGTAAACAAACTTGCTGGTGAAGAAAATGGCAAGAACACTGCCATCCTCTGACATGCTATGGAGATGTTAAAACTCTCTCTGAAGCCTGTGTAACAGAGCAAGAGAAGGATGTGCGTACACCAGCTGATACACTAGGAATGACTTCCTTGGAGAGGCAGCAGGGATCAGATCTAGACTCAGTTTATTAGTCGTCCTTCTGTCTTAGTGATCAGTAGCAGTGCTGTATCTAGCTCGGCTTTTACTCTGCAAGTACTATAATATGCTTTTGCTTCAACTAAGGAGAGTTTCTGATGAACACAAAGCCCTGCCTTCCTTATGCCTTTGTTTTTAACCATCAGTTGATTACTTTATTTGAGCATGCTGAACTTAGAGATTAAGCTACAAACAAAAAACAAAAGAATTTTTCCTTCTGCCAATACAACTGAAATACCACTGAGCAATGACGTTGTTCAAACAAAGCCCGAATTACCAGTGCAGCACAAATATTGTTGGGTCAAGTAACAGTTCATTTAGTTCTGCAGGCTTAATTTTGTTCACTCAGAGCAGGCTTCTTGGTTTACATTTACATTTTCCATAGCATACACACTTGCCAGTTGTATGAAATGAAGGGTAACAACAAGGTTCTCAGCCGTTGGATCTGGAAGCTGTCAGACTATCTCCCTTATTTCAGTGGGGACCAAACCAAAAGGTTGGAATGCAATGTATTGCAAAACTGCCACGGGGAACCTTTCGGTCACAAAACATATAATGAGACCATAGGTCTCTTAGTAGGGTTTTGAAACTTCTAATCATAGGATGGTGTGGGTGGAAGTAAGGGGCTTCACTGTTTCCTGGCATAATGTATAGAGAAAGTATTTGAAATTGGAATAGCTTGAACTGTGTTCTGCAGTTAGCACTCAAATAATCTTTGCTAACTTGGTAGAAATGATTGATTATTCCCTAAGCACCACTTTGTAGTTGGAACATGGAGACTTGCTGGTGTGCTTGAAACGGCATAAACAACCCATTGCTTTAAAACTTCAGCTAAGCATTAATTACTCAAGAGTTTTACCACTAAGTGTTACGGTATTGATTAATAGGTTGGAATGTGAAAGTTTTAAAACTCTCTGTCTCAGTGCTCACATAGTGCAGGTCTGAGAGCGTGGGGAATGCTCAGAGCTCGGGTTTCACTACATGTCCCATTAATTCTCATTAAATAGCTCCCATTCTTCTTCTCTTCCATGATCTAAAGTGGTTGCAACAGATTTCATGTATTTCTCGTTCAAAAATAACTTTGACAGGCACGATAAAAGAGGTGCCTTTATTTAGCATAGGTTAGGTGTGAATATAAGAGACATCCATAATTAAAGACATGGATTTGGGAGCTAGAGAGGAGTGCCATTCATGGTTTAGGACTAAACAATGTCTATTTGTGGTCTGACTGATGAGTGGTGACAATTACTGACATTGACCCTGAAAGGGAAGCCTGCTGTCCCTCTCCTCTACTGAAGTGACAGAACAAGACACGTGTCCCCACGTGTTGCTGTAGTTCCCAACCCCACGTGTGACCTAAATCCACCAATGCAATATATCTGTGCACAGACACCAGGTTGTAGGCACACCCAGCTGCAGACTGTGCAAACGCTGCCTTCTATTGACCTTTTTCTGGTCATCAAGCACAAGTCACTTTTCCCTCCTAGAAGAGACTACAGGGAGATTAGTTTTCCAAGCACACGCTGACAGACAGCGTAACTGAATCTTCTTACAAATCTGTGGTGAGGCTGATTAGAAGGAAAGAAATGAAATCGGATGCGCCATGAGCTGCAGTGAACTTCTTGCTCTTCAGGGTGGGACGAAAGCCCAGGTGAAGTTTGGCTGTTCTGCTGAACTATGAGGCAGAGTGCAGGTATCAGGGGAAGGCACTGTGTGTGAAGGGAACGTGCATGCGATTCCCAAGAAAGATCTACAAGAGCAGTGGGTATTTAAAAATGCCAGAAGAAAGATAACTGCGGTTGTGCTTTTTCATTGCAAACAGGATCTTAACACTTAAAATGAGTATTCTTGCCATAGTCTTCAAGAGAAGATCAAATATCTATCATTTGAACATCAAAAAGCACATTCTGATTTTTTTTTCTTTTTCAGTGAAAAACATCCCTTGCTGTGTCCTTTTTTTTTCCCCTTTTTTTCCCCCTCCTTCTTTCTTTTCCCAAAGACTAAGGCATTCAGACTCTGGGGTGGAGGCTGTTTATGTATCTTTTTTTCAAAAGATGTTTGACAGCTGATCCCGGGAGAGGGTCTCTCAGTCTTTAAAATTTTATTAAGCTGCAATATTTGGAATTTTGAGGCTAGACTTTAGCCTTTGAGAGAGAGCATTCAATGGCATGAATCTTTTAAACTGCAGTGCTGCAAGAGATGATTTCAGCAATTTGCCACAGACCATTTGTCAAAGGGACAACGAGGAATTTGTGAGCAGTATATGGTGGGAATAAGCTTCACTTTTTTCATATAGAAATGCTGGAAGAAGCACTGCTATGTCTATGTGGTTTACATGGTACTTAAAATAGCTCTGGCAACCTCCAAGGGAGTGTAAAGCCAATTTTTAGAATATAAATCTCAATTTCAGGTCAAACTGGACAAAGAAAACAAAGCAATTTATGAAAACCTCTCATAATCTTTTCATCTGAATTTGTAAGCTTATAAGTGTAGGTGGAAGCCAGGCTCAATTTAGGGCCGCTTAAAGGGATTCATCGTAACCCACCTGGTGTATGCATGCTGGCATTTAGTGTCTTTTCAGTGTTTTCCATGAAGTCAGGTTCTGTTACTGTTACTAAGATTGAGAGGACTTTTTAATGCAATTTTTCAATATAAAGTCTATGTGAACATGAATAAGATGAACAGGAGGGAGAAAAGAATCCAAGCTAAAGTTACTGTAAACCATCTCTGCTACTGTGAAACCTGACTGATTTTTTTTTTCCACCATGGGACTCACTAAGTATCTTTTACTAAATGGCATTTTATATACAACCATAATTATAGAGTAGAATTAGAATATCCAGGTAAGGAAAGCATGAGAAGAAAGGAGTCTAACAGATTCCTGTAAAATTTGAAACTCTTTTTAGGTTTACTGACTGGTAAATCCTATGCAGATGCTTCATAGCAATCACAATGCTTAACTTATGTTCCAGTGACACGCATTTGTTCACTATGTTTTTCAAGCTTTAAGCTATAATGAGTGTTTTGATTATGTAAAAGACATCCAGAACTATTCTATTCTGTTTTATTCTATTCTAAAATTCTATAAATAAGGATGTTGGAATCCATGGAATAAAAAGTTTAAATTTCTTCGTGTTCTCATTCTGTTCACCAGTGAAGGAAAGTTCTGTACAGTGCAGAATCAGCATAGATTGAAGATGAAACAGTGGAAAATGAAGTTAGCAGCAGTGTTTTTCCCTTCCTCACAGAATATCTGTAGTGGTAAATATAGTACCAAAAGAGGAAAAAAACCATAATGTTAATGTATCACATAATAATGACTTTCTCATTCATCACTGCAGTAAGCCAACTGTTCTCCCCCTGGGTGTCACAGCAGTAGGGAAGTTTCAGCTACAAGGATCCACAACGTCTTTATCTACTTTCTGTCTTTGAACAGACCCAAATGACATAATGATAGTGCCTGATGCTGGGGAGGGAAAGTTAGAGCATCCTCTGCCCTAGCTGCTTCATTAGTAGGTTCTGTCGTTACTAGGTGCGCAGTTTAAAGATACAGACTAGATGGCTTCTTGTTAAGACTGAAATGAAAAAGAAAGTTCTAAAAAGAGATATATTATTGGACAACTAGAGTACATTTATATTCCTTACAGATACAAGTATTTAAAAACTAAGCTATTGAGAGGGAGGTGGTAGAATAGCTCCAGCTTATTTTGAAAGTGGAGGAAATGCACGAGCATGGCTTTACATCTTAAAGCTGCCCAGAAAGCCCAGTTATTCTCCTGTGTTGCAGAATATTGTGCTCTAAGTGCGATACATACATCACTGCAGAGATGAGGCTGTCTTCAGCTATTTTAATTCCACTATGTTTTCAGCTCCCTTAAATGTTACAAATATACATATGTCCTCTTGCAACCTGATTTTACATTGAGTTTATTTTCCAGGGCTTTTTTAATTACGGCAATGACAGTGAACATGTTAATTATTTTATTGCAACTTGCTCTATATGATATTTGTGTGAAAAGGGTGGAATTCATCCTTTAATTGAGTGTTTGGATTCTTTGCAGCGCCTGCGGGGGCCACGTAGAAGGTGCATAGGCAGTATCTTCCAGTTAGGAATAGCTACTTCGTAGAAGCAAGGGGAAATACTAACTCCTATCAGCTTCCACTGGGAAATGTCATTCTTGTATTTCAAGAACTAGAATGAAGCATGTTGCCAGAATAGGCAAGCAGACATTTCAGAAATGTTCATTATGTTAATCTGTTTCAACTTTTGAACACTCGGCTTGAAGAAACCGATTTTCCAGATGTATTTAGCAGTCACCAGTCCACTCAAAGTTACTAATTAAATTGTCATTAACTTCAAAAAAATCTAAGTGAACTCCTTCAATGATGGACAAAGAGAAATCAAGAGATTCAAGGCAAGTGTAACTTTTGAAAAATTAGGCCTATAAAAATAAATAGATTATCCAGTTTCATTTTGAAATAAGATTTCATCTTTCTGTTAATATTTTGCTGCCGAATTCCTAAAAATATGCCAGGTATGCTGCTGATGCTTGTCCCAGGAACCCTGCTCCCAGTTGAGCAGAACATAGAGCCATTCCCCTTGAACCCTTGTCCTTTAAAATGGGAACAGTGAGCAGCAGTCACAAATCAAAAGCCCAAACCTGGATTTTGAGGTCATGCGAACAGTCCACAGGCTGACGTGTTACCACCTGGCACCGCTCTGCTTTTGCATAGCACTGATTGAATCCTCAGCAGGAATTCCCTGCAGTACCAGCCCCTGGGAACCTTGTCGGGATGCTGAGCCAGAGCCAGCGCTAACATGAAGTCAGAGCTCCAGCTTCATGCTGCCTACTGCCAAGCATCGCCCTGGGAGGGCGGTGGATTTGTGCCTCGGTGTGGAAGTCAGCTTCATGACAGAAGCCAAGGAACTGACCAGAGAGGGAAGCTAGTTGAAGACTATCAAACCATATGAAAGCTCTGTGTGTGTGTGTTTGTAGTAAAAAGAGATAGCAGTGGGAAATAAATGACCTATTAATCTGTGTAAAGCGAGGGCCAATGTAAAGGCCTGCACCATTTGTAAATTCAGATGTAGATGTTTTCAGTGAGCCCTGCAATCTGCTTATGACACCAGCTGAGATTCTGAGGTCCTTTCAGTACGTTCACAAGGAAGAATAAGTGGCTCTATGTCTCTTCCCCCAGACTTGTTTATAAAACTGCGATCAAAATTTCTAAGTCAGTCAGGAATGAGGCACTGGCACAGGGTGCCCAGAGAGGTTGTGGAAGCCCCATCCCTGGAGGTGTTTAAGGCCAGGTTGGATGGGGCTTTGGGCAACCTGGTCAATCAAGGACGTCCCTGCCTGGATGAGCTTTGAGGTCCCTTCCAACCCAAAGCATTCTATGGATCTATGATTTTATGAATTATATTTGATGTGTTCCTACTGAACTTTCATCCTCTCATTTGTTTCAGACAGACTACTGAGAGTTGTAGGAGACTTTCAGAAAGCTGGAACTTGCTCATTTAGACTCAAATGTGAGCTTTCTTCATATTTAGGAAAAGTGATTTAGAAAATATTCCACACGCATCATGTTTTGTGCCTTATCAATCTCTTGTCCCTAATTACTGAAGACACTTTTTCCTTCTGAATGCAAAGCTTCCTCTTGCGCTCACATGACTCCCAGTAACATAAAACGTTGGCTCATTCCAGAAGTGTGCCTCAAATTATTTCTTAGCAAAATATGTACTTTTAAAAAGTTCAGACCTTATCAAACAGATCCACATCCGAAACTCCATGCTTCCAAAAGTACTCTCATGATGTATCAAATAATCACCTATTCTAAAGGGGCACAACATGCTGTAATAATATATCACTGCAGCCTCATTGCTTAGTTGATGTAATGCATCATCATAACAGTGTCAGAAAAGAAACAATGTGCTTTAAGAAGCCTTCTATCATACATGTTATTAAAATGAGATTTTTTGAGATGGTAGAGATATGGTGGAAAATATATCATTGAAATCATTATGAATACTGATGGCAATGCCATTTATTATAACCTAAGAAATAATAATTCAGGTTCTAGCCCAATTTGTGGAAAGGTATTCTATTTGTCTCAGGTAATTTGTTGTTTGTTTTTTTAAATTTATTTAGTGCTGCTATTGTATTTTATATTTTCAGCCAATTCTTACAAGCATAATAGAGGAAAAAAAAAGAGTATTTTTTGTATTTATGACTACAGTAGTAGACTTTTTCTTTTTATGCTTGAGTCAAAAATTCTATCAAAGGAAACTTTTGGTCTGGATTAGTAAAGAAAGCTTAAGTTATTATGTTGTCTCATGTTTTTATTGTAGTGCCTCCTGTCTGGTTTCTCATGCTTGCAGCTTGTTAATCTGTTGATCAAATATAACTGAAAGTTGAAGATCCAAAAGTGTCTTAGGTACCTACATGATTCATGAGAGCAAGAAGCCAGAGAGAAGAGGAAGAGATACAGCTTAATGCCCTAACTTCAGGAAAAAATTACTAATGTAATTTAACGCCGTTGTTAGAGATGAAGGGTTATAGTAAAGCAGGTTTCACAACTCCTGCAGCTTGGGGAAACACTTTTGAGGTATAAATATGAGAAGAGTTCCTCAGTTGGCATTTCTTGAGTGTATTGCCCATAGCCGTTACCTGTATAGCTTCTAGATTTCTGCTGAGAGTCCATTCAAAGTGTTTACTTTGAAACGTGATTGCTTTATTGATTACCTAAACACCAGTACATGGGGTTCATGGAATGGTCTGTCTGTCACAATAAATCATCAAGTGACTCTTGAAAATGCTTTCAGCGAAGACGTTCACATGTAGTTGCAGCCACTTGACATGCTGTCTCCTTTTAATATTTTGTCTTGGATCAGCAGTTTAAAGATAAAGTTTTTCATCATGTACAACATCAGTTTAGGTAAGTTGATCTTCCTTGTGGCATGGTATCTTTCTTTTGTGACAATAAATTTGGGCATAGAATTAATTTAGAATTCATTTGGATCTGGGGTTGAAAGTTTCATAATCCCATGAGGTGGTGGTGGTACTTGTTGGGGGTAAAGTTGGGGATTTTTTTTATTATGCTGTTATCTTTAATAACGTTTCCCTGACATGTGTGGGAAAATTCTTTTCAAACGCTTCCAAAGTAAAAGCTGAAGTGAGGTACATATGCACATTCATATCCTTGTGGTTTTGAATAGTTGCTTTCAAAATAACTGTTTTAGAAGTGGAGATAAATGGAAGGAAACGCGTTAGATCTAAAAGGCAGCGGATGGAAATGAAGGTGCTGTTTCTACAGGGAGGGTGCAGTGACCTAGGTGGTCTAATCTCTGTGGAATGTAGCAGGTTTTTATAGCTTGGTATGCAATGTTGTTTTGGTAGTAGTGGTAAATTACTTCATAACTGCAAGTCCAGAATTATGTGTATTGGCGTCATGATACATTCTGTTCTTGAAAGGAATTTATTGGAGTTTTAGTAGTTTATTGTAGTTAAGGCTTTTGAAGGAACTTTAAAAACCTCCAACAATCCACAAGCCTCTTAATTGCACTCAATAAATGAGTCATTCATCCAGCTTTAATTCATGCATAGTATATCAACCTCTAATTTCTGTTTGATTTTAGTTATAGTACTCCTTGGGCTTATTTCCTCACAATTTAAAAGTGACAGTTGCATTAACTTAATAACCTTTACAAAATAAATGAGAAAGCGGCAAAGCCTTTAATAAATGTTGTTCATAAAGTACAATTGTTACAGGATACTTAATTAGAAATATTGTGTGGTCAAAATAAGAACAGAAGCAAATGAGACAGATAACGTTTCCTTGCTGGTAGCAACATCTTGAATGCTCATGGTAATTGTAATAATTCTTGTTATAACAACCCAGACGGGCTGCATGCTTTGTGGCAATGTTTGCACTTTGCCTAACTTACAAATCCAGAAACTGGTGAATGTCTTGAAAATATAATGTGCATTTTTTTGTGCATTCACTAGGGGAGTCAAAAATGTAACTATGAACCTTACAGTCCTTTGCCAATATCTTGGCTATTCTAAATGGACAGCAAATTTCTTCAGAAAGGTCATGATCTGGGGAATATTTTGAGAAACCAGTGCAGAAGCTTGGTTTATTTGCCAGGAAACATTTATATTTCATAGTGGGTTGGGCATAAAGAATGTATTACTTTCACAAATGGGCTTTCTAGGTGAATATTTCTTAATGAGATTTAACTAAGACGAATGAAAGAGCGAGCATTTAGTGTTTGGGAGAAGAGCAATGACAAAAGCATAGCAAAAGGAAAAAGAATGCTGAACAGTGAGGGAGTTGATAAAGGAGAGCTTGGCATCAGCATGACGTCGACAAGAGATTGGGGAAGGAATCAAAGCAGTTTTTGAGAGTTCTTGTTCAGTTGCTGAGGTGCAGCTTTTTGAATGTGTATTTATGGATGCTTTTTTTTTTCCTCTTAATTTCTGCATGTGTGGATTTGTCCATTCAATCAGATAATTTTGCTTACGTATAATTAATGGTAGATAATCTCCATGTGACTTGCTGTTAGCAAATTCTTTTGGGGGATAATACTTCATTATAACAAATGAAATAATGCTGACATAAAAGACAGTAATCACTTCACAGTAACTACACTATCCAAAGCAACTTCTGTGACTTTATAAGTGAAGAATCATATCTACTAGGTGTTGTTTATAATTGGTTCTTTGGGAGATTTCTTTGTAAATGTGTTATAAATTATAAATTTATTCCTATATAAATGCATCCATTCACTGCTGGGTTGGCCCAGAACTTGAAGTACAGCAATATCATGATCTTAGAAGTGTCGCTGACTGTGCTAGTGATTAGATCGTTTCCTGAGCCATCCTGATCTTTACTGCTTTGTAAAATTTGTAGTCCAAATATTTAGGTCCCAATGAGCACCCTAACACTGCTGATCAGTTAATTCAACATCTGTACTATTGCTTGACTAAACTCTGTGGAAGAAACATAAAGAAAAATATCTCAAGTTCAGCATTTTATTAAAGGGAGGTGTCAAAAGAAGCAAAAGATTTACATTACTGAGTTGAACTCTCCCCCAGCTTTTAATAATGATGAGTAAAATAATTTTTTTAAAAAAGCAGAGATCTAATTAAATGGTAATAAAAATGTATAAAATTATTTCTTGAAAAGCTAGTTTTCACAGTGTATGCCTAGCCATTGATTATAAAGAAATACTGAAAAATTATTCTTGTAAATAAATCCTAATGCCTACAAATACATGAGTTGAACAGGGGAGCATCACATCGACGTCCTTCCCCCTCCTTCTTCTGAAAGATATGAAAAATCAAAGATCCTTCCCCTTTGTTGCATTATAGTCTATGATCTGATCCAGGGAAAAGTATGAACTGCTGCATGCAGATAGCTCCATTAACGCTTTCAGAAGGTGCACTGTTCTCCATAGACCACAAAATAGAACCAACTATATTTAGCTGAGAGGTACAAATAGAAATGCCAGCCAATATGAGTAAAGTAAATGTAAGCTAAGATTTTGTTCAGAAGTAGCTCATGAAAGGGAAACCAAACCACCTACTGCAAGCCATGCCAAACAAAAGGAAAATACTGATGCCTCAAAGTAAGAGCAGTGAGCCCTCAAAATCAAAGAAAAGGCAGCGTAGTGCATTTTTAGACTCTCAGTCTTCTACTCAGGTTGATGAGGAAGCTCTGTTACAAGTCCTGGTACAGCAGTCTCTGATAGCTCAGATCTGTGTGCTCCTGCACAGCAATAGAACTGGAAAATCCTGACATGAAATGATGAACCCACCATGGACTGCAGTGTTTTACAATATTGGAGTTTGTATGTATGTGGTCAGAATATACAATAGGGAAAACTCTATGATTAAAGAAAATATTGGTAGCTAAAATTGGGAGTGTAAAATATTCTAGGCGTTGCAACTGGAAAAAAAAAATCTAGCTGTGGAAAAAGAGAAAATACTTTATTTGTGAATGAAAAAAAAAAGGAGTCACAGCTTAAGAAGACTAGTTTAGTCTTCAAGGAGCATCAGTGACTCCCTTTATGTGCTCTGAGAGTACCCAGCCTCTGGCAGATGGTAAAGGAGAGGGAATGTCTCTACAGAATTTCTTTAGATTTTTTTTTTTTAAAAACATCAAAACAAACCAATTAGTAATGAGCAATGCAGAAGTGCCATTTTGGGGCAGGTGCTCCGTACAGCATCACGTAAAGGAGGGTAGTCCAGTCAAGATTTTTTTGTACATGTTCCCTCTGTTTTCCAACAAAAGGTGGTTAAATGTGTTCAAATTAAGTATACTACTGGTGAATAACTTGAAAACCTTGGGTCTCAGTCCCTAATAATCTATCTCTACATTATAAAGCAAAACTGTATGATAGTGGTAGTGGTGAACCATGATAAAGCATACTGGTATTACTGTACTTGTAATGTCCACTGTGTTTGCACGGCTGACTACTGTGGAATAAAACATCAACATGAAGAAGTATTTGGAATGAAAGTAATCTTCTGTGGTTTCTCTACATTTATTTTACAAAATATTACTGCAGTTCTGCCAAAACTTGCACTTATTGAAACCCCTATTTATTTCCAGATATGGGACCTCATTACGCTAATAGTATACTATTATGTAAATGCATTTTCTATAAATGTCTAGTATCTGTAAGTAGTTTAGTCTCTACATCCCTAACGTAATATATCAAACAATAACTCATTTGTCAAAGAGAGACAGTTCATTAGTATTCAGCAATCATTTGGACAGAATAAAACAGCAACAGTATAAAAATTGATGTTGCGAAACTTAACAAATGAGGGAATAAGGAAAGTGTGATTCAGGAAATTGCAGGCCTGCCCTCAAGGGCCATTTTTAGGTCACTTGTCTGCATTTTAATATTACATTTGTTTTAGAGAGAGTCTCCAAGATATTAGGTTGGGAAGGAAGCCAATTTGCAACCATGACATCAGTATCCAGGGGGTTTGGTAAATGGGAACATAACAACACTTGGGACAGAGTCAGGGTGAAAAGGTGTAACACTGCCAACTGCGTCTTGTAACTCGGGTTTCCAATTAAATTACTGAATGACATAAACTTTAACTTTTAACATGTTTAAATACTAGTGAATTTGCTCTTGAAATTTCTTTCCTTTTAAGACAAGGAAAGAAGTAGGTATGTGTGTATATGACTTAAATTTTGGTACTTGCATTCACTTTACAATTCCATTACTGCGTAGGTTCATAGGGATGTGTCTTGTCTACTTACGCACCAATTTGATAAGATGCCAGCCTCACAATTTTATGTTAGCCATTCTGCACAGGTATTAGGCATGTGTAATCCTCAGTTCCTTGTTTTGCTTCTTCTCAAACTAGCAATTTCTTTTCTTCTCACATGTGTGCGTCTATCTTACACTGGTGTGCATTACCGGAATTGCAGAATCATAGAACTGATACTGACTTTGTGAAATCTCCCTTGTAAATGCCTCTTTTAACTAAGTACCTTGTCTCTCATCACTGCTGTGCGGGTTGCTTGAATATGAATCTCTTTAATGTGAGCGTTTGAAAGACATTGTGTATGGCCTTTAAATACCTTGCTAGGCAAAGATGCACCGTCTTCTCTGACTCTCAGGAAATGTCAGCAGCAGGTTTTGTGAATCTGTATGTAATTCTACATATTGTTCAGCTCAGCTCAGTGAACAGCATGGGTGGAGAACTCTTGCTTTAGCTCTTCTGGCTGCCATCATTGCATATTCAAAAGAAATGGGTATATTCTGAAACAATACGCTGCTTTTGACGTGCAATTTGTGCACAATTTACTTTTAATTGGATTTTTGACCCGAAAATAAATGAACCGGATAGATAGGTATCTAGGTACTGAGAAGCAGTTTTCCTATATGCTTGATCCAGGTGTCTCTTTTGTCAGGTTTATTCATGAGTGCCTGTTCATTTGATTCAATATTCTGCTCTCCTGTTATTTTCCCCCTAAAAGCACTGTAACCTCCATTCATCAAGTCTAAGATTAGCCATCTTTGGCTTTTCCAAAAATACAGAGAGCTACACAGTTGCTGTTGAATCAGAATTAGAATAAAACCTTCTTATGAAGTTTCTCTTTTATATTCAGCACCCTCATTTCCATCTTTCACAGCTAAATCGGGTTATTTAGATTACAACAAGGTCTGAACCAACTCAGATGAACAAAATTATCTACAGAGCCTATTTACATTTCTTTAATGAAACAGTACGTTGACTTTGCATTAAAAAGATTTAAAAAAAAAAAACAAAACCAAAAACCTGAATGTGATAAGCATAAAACTATTGTGAAGTAAAGATAAGCTTAAAACTGAAACTAGTTTTTGAAGAAAAGAAAAGAAGTTATGCTTTCAAAGCACGATGCAGATGACAGTTAATTAAATGACATGTTAGTGTGGTCACTTCATATAACATTCAGAAGATAACCATTCCACAGTGGTATTTGAAGTGCTTATTCTGAAACACTGCAAATTACCTTCTCTGATTCAAACTGCAGCTGTGACCAACATTTGTAAACACCAGGCTTGCTTTAAAAAAATAACAAACCTATGTGCACCTGGAATCTGATATGCATTCCCGTAAGGAAGCTGTGGTGCAAGCCAGCCCCTTCCCATGGACCGCTGGGATAGCAGGAGCTGTGGTGTGACGCCAGCTCTGCTGCTCAGCCATCCCAAGTCACCAAGAGGAGGGCATTGGGTAGCTGCCATTGCGGGATGTGCCTGGAGGTGTGATGGCATGATCCATTATGGGTATATCAGATCTCTTCCTTGTATTTTCACAATGCAAAGTAAGCCAGAATCTGATAGGTTTTGTTTTAATTTCACACAACCGTGGAAGTGAAACCCAAATCTGAGTCAACAGTATTTCATTGGATGGTAGACGGTAGCCAAAATATGGCCCTTTGATTTTGTCTTTAGCAACAATAACTTCCTTTCCATATGTGGAACACCTACAGGATGAATTTAAACGAGACTGCCATCCTATTTCATAAGAAATGAATATTATCTGTCTGTGCATGAAGAAGAAAATCCTACAGCTCAGGCTTTAAGTCTGTGTTTTCCCAACCTCTGTTCCTATGATGAAAAAGATGTACCTGCCAATCTCTAAAAAACAGAAAATTTTAATTTTATTTAGTCCATCCTTTTAATTATGCAGTAATTGACATTGCAGGAGGCTTCTGATATTGGGAAAATGTGACATGAAAATATTTGATATGTGAAAAATAACCTGCCATTTACAAGGTAGTTTAAAAACCAGACAGTTCAGAACAGATGCTATATAGTGATACTCTTTTCAAAATGTCATCTCTCTGCTGTCATGCTTGCTGTGCTGCTTTGGTGAGCAAACAAGAAATGTTACAAGTGCAGCTGATGAGCAGGCAGAGATCATGCATCGATGAGACTGAAGCAGTATTTATCTTTGGGTTAATACTATCCTGAAAAATTAAAATCTATCCTCATAAATAACTGTTTGAGAGGTAATGAGTCATCAGCAATCTACTAATGACTGACTCTGCAGCTATCAGGTGTGGATTTGCAGAAGGCCCTAGGATAACCCTGATAATAAGAGGTTTTTTATTTATTATAACCTGAAAATATCTCTTAAAGGCAATGTCTGATTGAGTTGTCTGTATGATCCCTTGTTACCGTCAGTTTGAACCTCTGGGGTTTTAAATGTTTAGGGTTTGGGTTGTTTTTCTTTCAAAGGACCTCAGTTTAAGTGTCATACAACAATCTCAAAAGATTTTTACAAACACATATTATTAATAAGTGATATGTATATCATTTTATTCCACTAGACTCCAAAATAATCCTCAGAAGGGAGAACTGTAATCCCCCTCTCTTATATGGGAAAAATGAGGCTTGGAGCGATGATCTGTCTCAAGCTAAGAGGAAAGGATGCAGCTGACAAACCAAGAGAGGCTTGCCACCTACTGCTGGAGAGATGCTTTGTATCCTAACATGCTCAAGCAGTGCTCTTGAATAGCTACTTATTTCTTAGTCATATACTAGATGAAACAATAGAAGAGAGGAAAATACAAAACCAGACCCTGTATAGGCAGGCAAACAGCTTGCACTCCTTACATGAGGTAGGAATTAAGCCCCAGGTTGTCTATTGAAGAAAACAACATTCAAACTCAGAAATACTTCTTGACGTCCCTTTTGGGGTGATTTTTCTTGAATCCAAATAAGGGGATTACTATATATGCCAGATTTTGGGTGGATTTTTTTGCATTGTGTTGTTGAAGCTCCTTGAGTGCACAAGTTACGTGACCAGTTCACAGATGCTGTAAAAGCCACAGCTGCCTTTAACCCAAGGTATTATTGCTTAATCACATAAAGACTGAATTTGGCCTGCACAAAAAAAGGGTCCATGTTTTTTGTGTCTGTTGCAAAACGGGGCTATAGTTCACCTAGGACTGAAGACCACACAGCAGCAACCCGGTTATGACACAGGGGAGGGATCACTAATTAAAACAGAGCTATAACATAGCCTGGAAAGATCTCTGGAAACATATTTGACCTTCATCTAATTGGGTCCAAACACTGAAGTCTGCACTGGATTCTTAGGAAGATATTTCAGCAGTCCTTCTCTGAAGGCTTACTAAGCCATGAAAGTAAGGTGGTAACACATACCCCCACACCAAAACCCTGGTATGTTTATGTTTTGGCATAATTGCCAGTAAATTGCCAGTCTGCATGATTATTGAAGATGTACTTGGTGCTTTACGGCCATGCAGTGTCATTATGAAGGCAGGCTTTGTCAAAGTTTCAACTAGCAAATACCAGCCTACTTCAACCACAAAAGAGTATGACTTTTGTTTTGTTTTGTTATGTTGTGTTTTTTTTTAAAAGGCTGGTAGCTAAACTGTCCATTTACAGTCTATGATCTCCAGGGACAATGCCTTTTTGGAGCTACCCAGTTGTCAGGCAGATGGCCTGCTGCCAGGCAGACACAGAAAGCTTCTCCACCTTGAGTGACGAAGGACTCTTAGAGAGCCAGCAAACCAATTGCTGCTATAGATTAATATAAGTGGCTAGTAAATGAGAGCTGGTGGTGATGTAGATGGAGGCAGAAGGTTCAAAACTGTAAATGGTACTTCTAGCATAGGAATAATTTGATTGCCCGAATAAGGCTTTGCAGATGCAGAGCTATCCAAGTTCTGCCACATCTCCTCATCTGGAGTCCATAGGAACCTCATTTATAGGGTGTTTACAGACTTCCATCTGATCAAGCTTAATGCATTATAAACCTCCAACTTTCCAAATCTTGAATTCCTGGCTTGTGAACTATTAAAATGCAGATTAACTAAACTTCAAACAGATTTATTGCAGATGGCTCCTGCAAAATCCTTTTGGATTACCTGCCTCCGGACATCATTTCCCAGTCTGTAGGGGTTCATTAAGGACAGATTTAAATGTGTTAGCTGGGAAAAGGCCAGCAGGAAGAGTATGTTGAAAATTATTCATATTATTATGCTTGACCTAGTAATACAGAGTTACCTTTTAGGAACTCTTAAGTTTCTCATTTGCACTAATGAATAAGACTTGCAAGCATACCTCGTGTATCATGACTTTGTTTAAGAGTGAATTTCATAACCTTTGAATTATTTGTGGCAAAGAAAGTCGCCTGTGCTGAGAGTGCAGAGAGAAAAAACAATAGCCTCGATGCATGCCCCTCTTAGTTCTCAGCTGCAGCAACTCTACCTCCCTCTGAGGAAAGCCTTGAGATTCAAAACATAGCCATGAAGCATTTTGCTTTGCTTTCGCCATGTAACCCGTTTCAAAATGCAATTAGCCTGGGGTTAGATCTGAGGTTTATTTCATTATGCTTATAAAAACAAAAAAAGCCATGTTTAGACTTACGTGATTCACTAATTGCCCTGCCACTTGGTTTTTTACAAATTGGCTCCAAAGCTCTTAAGTTTTTTTTGAGATGTATTTAATCTGAATTTATGCAAGAGCACTGTAATGATTCCTCCTTCAGACTACAAGGGGTTTTTAATCACTTTCAACATTTAGCCCCTGATTGGGCAAAGCACTTAAATCTAAGTACTTGGGTGCTCAAACTCCTCACTGAATCAGGTCTGAGGACTAAACGCTGCATTCTCAGCTGCCTCAGGTTTTTAAGGGAAGTGGAAGCACAGCCCTGTGAACAGGCATCATGAAGCTGTTGCGCAGATATGCAGTAAATCAGAGCCTTCAACAGAGCTGGCAGTACCATCCGAGCAGCAGAAAGCCAGGGTCTTCCTTGAGCTCAGCTGACTCTCTGCCTTGGTGCCACTTAAATGGCACACTCTTACCTCTAGATTTTATTCTGTACTTGCACAGGCTAAATATAGAAGTCCTCCTAAGTTGTTTCCACTTCAGATCTCTAAATGCCTTATTCATTATTGCAAATGAGAAATGAGTATTTTGACAGTGTCAAGCATACAGTCCAAATACTCTTCATAGGATCCTGATCCAATTTACTTTGACTTCGATGAGTGCTGGAGCCAGTTTCAAAGTATGGCTGTTTCCAAGCTGAAGCAGCGTATTTCATTGACTAGGACTCACCACAAAAGAAGCTGCCAAGCACTGAGGAGTCTTCAACCCTTTGGACTGCAGACTATCTTGTCCACAAGCCAGCCATAGGCTAGCAGATACATTTCACATATTGAACCCTGGTCTCTGCTGATGAAAATTTAGTGCACTAAAGAGACACCAGTTTGTTCCTCTGACACGTGCCGACCCTCACACCTGCTCCAACAGTTTCGTATTCAGTCACTGTGTGCTGGAAACCAAATTTTTAACCATGTTTCCTTCTAAAATGTGCTCCTCACTCATGGGAACAGGTGTTTTTGCAGCTACACTTGTGCAGGTTACAACCCACAATAGTAAAGTGCATGTGGGTTTCAGAGTTTATCCCCTTGAGCTTTCAGAAATACTCTTTTCAGGCTCTAATAGCATTGCTGATGTGTGCGTGCAGGTGTCAGTTGTGTTGAAGTATGCTTGAAGGCATTCATGGCTGCGCAGGATTGATGAACATGGCAACTGGGGCTTGAATAGCAGGTGCTGAAAAACTGCCCTTTTTTGGTTTCTAGTTTTCTAGAGCTCTTTGATTGCAGTAGTATTCAATTGTATTACAAATACAGCTAACTTTCATGGCATTATACGCATAACTACCATGATTGAAGTTTTAATCTGTCATGGATTTGATCTCACCATCTAATGAAAAAGAGAAGTTTTATTACAGGCGTTTTATAATAATGTATTTTTAATCCTAAATGCCTGCACACAGGAGTTATTTGCCAAATGCTAACTGGTAAACAGCTCAAATGTTTCATATGCTTCTATAGCCACATTCAAAAGATGCTGCCAAGGTACATAATGTATCAAAGTTTGCATTGCAAAGGAAAATCAATCAGTTCAGATGCTGTTTTAACCTGAAGCTTGGCATCATGCTTGGATGTTTGCTTGCTTTCTGAAAAGCTTGGGAGCCATTTCCTCTCCTGATACGGGAAATCTTGCATGGCTAAGCTCTTCCCTAATGGTTGCATGACCCCTGCAGAGCCCAAGATCTCTGTTCTCTTACTTTCAGTGAAAGAGGAACAGTATATACATAAATGTCAGTAGGAATGGATAAGAGCTACTAATCAGGGTGAAGTCTGGTAAATTGGTCCAGTTGCGTAATGGGTTATGGTAATTTTGTTCTCTCTGGAAATAAAGGGAAGCATGATGGGGAGGTTTTCTAGGTGGCAGTTTACGACAGAAAATGCAAAATTCTTCAGAAAAAGCCAGGCCCTTGCTTCGAAGGCCTTACAGGAATCACACCAACATCCGTTATGAAAAACGCCTTTTTCTAGAGAGCTGTGGAGAGGATCTGAAGCATATTGTGCACTCACATTCCAGGTTCTCTAACCTTCTGCAATAATTGGCAGCTAGCCTGCTTCAAGGATAAAATTTATAAAGCAGAGAAAGCCTCCCATATGCTGCCCTTTTAAGGAAAGTCTTCTCATTACTGGAAAGCAGGAGCACAGTTATGGTAAAATACTGTAAGGATCATTTATCAATCATGCTATCAGCAAAGCTGCAGAAACACAGAACCAGAGAAATTAGACAGGGAAAAGCTCAATTTTTCATCTTCATCCCTCTACTTCCACCAATGCAAAACTTTCTAGTCCTTCAAGTCTCTTAGCTTTAGAAGCTCAGATCAATGAGGTATGCCACCATTTCTCTCAGGAAACTTTCCCTCATTTTTAGCAGTTCTCATAACTGAGACATATATTTGTTACCTGTTCTTAGTTTGGTGCTACTGTGTCTAGTGATAACCTTAGGTGGCAACCTGAATAATTCATGCCGTAATGTACCTGTTGTCCCTAGGATGTCTTTTGACCAAACTATATTCATTTTACCTTGTGTGTTTACCTGCTTTTTTAATCTTTTCCAAATGCTTCCCCCTTCAACACCTTATCATTTTTGTTTCTCTTTTGTGAGCTTACTCCCATTTGTTTTTTCTTTGTATTCCAGATAAGAAAGACACACTGTGACACCTGGGTTGTTTAGTACCTTTCAACTGCTAAACAAGTGCTGAGCATTTGCAGAAGCATCACTTTGGGTTGATATATGGCAATGCAGACCTGTGATGGACTTAACTGGGGTAGAATGGAGAAATCTCTAACATAATTATCTAGTCTTCTCTTGTTTCTCCCCTGGTCTAGCAGTCTGCATTTTTTTCTGAAGCTAATCTTTCTTCACAGTGTTTTTATGCTCTCTGCCTCTGTTTTATTACTGCTGTATTCACAATCTCCTTTTGCTTTTAATGCCATTGATTAATTTAACTGATCTTCATCCCTATTATTTGTCTTCCTTCATCCCTATTATTTTCCAGGGTTTTAAATGAGGTGCTTACCCCGTTTTACTCCCTTCAATACCCTGTACCCCCATCAGGGTTCCCAAAATGAAGAGCTCAGTCCATGTGAGCTTATGAAATCTTCAGGTCATGTAGGAAGCATCTGAATGAAAGGAGGAGACAATCATAAGCGAGGAACAAAATTTGATAAACAGCATTCAATAATCTCAAACAAATACAACTGTCAGCTCTACATTGATGAATCATAGATGTACCTCTCTATTCCCAGCTTCTTCATTTCCCCTTCCTGCCTCTCAAAACTCTAATTATTGGGAGACTGAGAGGTTTGTTACTTCATCCTTCCAGCTGCCCTCTGTTTCTAACAAAAGTATAAATTCATTCCCAGTCTTCTAATATTTCATTAGGTTTGGAGTTTTCTTTCCACCAAATAGTCGCAGCATTCTTTCCATTTAATGAACCGGTTTCAGCTTTCTCCCCTTAATGGGTTAGAAATTAGCAGCAAACAGGAATAGTCCATTGCTTTGGTCTGTAGTTTAGGATAGCTGTGAAAAGGAAACACCTGTAAAGTCTGTCTGCAGACTCAGGAATGGTCTTTATTTTGCTTTCATAATTTTATTTAGAGCACTGGCTTAGTAAATCAAAAGAGAGTTGAGTGGAAGGCAGTGCTGTTCAAATGTGATAACTTTTTGCTTTCCCAGATAAATACCATTTTCAAAACTTAGTTTTAGCACACATTTTATATTTTTTTCCTCAAACTTACTTTCATTTATGGTTAGCAAAGTATAAGGTCTAAGAGAACATAGGGTATTGCGACAGCTCCACAGCACTACAAGAATTTGTATGTCTTATAGGTAAGTCCATTATATGGAGTGGCACAACCAGGCAGTGCAAGTAGGCTTTATCAGCACAGGGCCCCCAAGAGCTGTACACAACACAAGAAAATCCAATTAGAGCCACAGGGAGTTTTTTCAATCTCTTAATCGGCATTGCAGCACTGCAGATGGATATTATTGCCCACTACTTAAACTTTATTACTCCATTTTTCTGTCTGTAGCCCTTCGCCTTGCCAACCCACCTTGAAGAGACAGCAGGCAGAACCATATAAAACTTTTTATGACCTTGGCATCTGCACTGTTTTGTCGCAGGAAAGAGAAGTACAATTGTGACAACGAAGAGGAAGCGGGCAACCCTTTAAATTGGTTTTACAAGTGCAGTTTGCCCTGCATCCCAATCATAAGAGCTAGATGATCCTCCCAAACAACAATGCTTCGCTCTCCCTTAATGACTGGAAACAGAATTTGCAAGACCAACCCCCTTTTGAGGCTACTGCTTTTAAAAAGGGAGACAGGATGATGTAGGGCAAAGGAGCAGGTGGTGGCTGCATTCGCGCTCCAGTTTGCACGGAGGTACAGATTCATTGTGTGACCTTGCATTGAGTCACTTGACTTCCAGTGTTTCAGTCGTGCTATAAAATTGACTAAAAGCAGGACTTAAACCAGACACTGCATCCTGGGTAAATAATATACTCAGAGAAAACATACAGGAGGAGGGGATTATGTTTTCATATCTTAAAATACCTTTCCTGACAGAGAGGGTGGGTTTGCTATGGATGAATAATCTGTTAGCATAAATTAATGTTATTGTCAGTGATGGCTTACCAGGTATATGTATCAAAGAGTGATACAGTCTGCTTGATTTTATGGTACATTAACTTTGCCAGAATGCATTTATTATATTTAAAACCTGCTAGGTACCTGCAGTGGGAACAAAGATTGTATAATTATTTTTTCTTCAGCTTGTGGGAAACCAATTGCTTTGAGTATAAAAGATTCTGGGGTGAAAAGTTCATTCTGTTCACCCCTCTATAGTGAGAGTATGGACAAAAGGTAATCTGATTACTAATTTGAAAACAGATGAAAGAAACCAATATAGTGTTGAAACAACTGCTCCTTCCATTACTGCCCTTTGTATTATTGGAAATCGTAAATAGATGCAACAGCTGAGCTGTGAAGCAAATCTTTCATTATTTTATAATAAGCATCTTCTCCAATCAATTAATCACTTTGGAATAAATAGCTTTGGGGTTTTGATTTTAAAACATATATGCAAGATTATGCTGCAACAGCAATAAACAGCAGGAGAAGTACCAATGTTCAATCCCTCTTTTAAATGAGGAATGCAGAGTCTATGAAATTAATGGAAATATCTTCATTAAGTTCATTGGCTTCACTGCCTCAGAAAACAATCATCTGTTCCTGAAAGCATTGCAAAATCCCCACAAGCAAATTCATAGGAAGTGATGGATAAAGGTTTCAATTTTGGATGGCTTTTCCATACAGGTCTTTGGTAAATTCATGCGTACAGCCCAGCTTGATTACTTTAATATCTGATCTCTTAGCATTTATATGATAATAACTACGCCTCCCTATTTATGCTGTTCTATACACTGGTCCATACCTGCTCTGAGGAGGGAAAGGCATCCATATTGGTACTGTAATATGCAGAAAGCTGTCTGATCTTTATTTGCAAACAATGAAACTCATTGTTCCTGATTTATTTTATTTTTAAAGTTAAATTCACCACTACATTTTGAAAGTGGAGAACAAATTCCTAGTTCCACAACCCCTCCTATGTTTGGAACAAGAAAAAAGATTAAAATTATACACATTTCAAATGTCAGAAGCTTGAAAACCTCAAACAATAGCAAGTCAAGGGAAACAATAATTATCCAGACATGGATGTTGTCCATTTGCCCTGTGAAGTGAGGTACAACCCATGGTACCTGTGAGCTTGTCAGAAATTGTTTTTGAGTCACCTAGACCACTGTGAATGCAAAAGGACCAATGGAAATAAGCTCTGTGTAGTTGCAAGTAATGATGTGTTGTACTACACAGGAGTCCAAACAAGCTTGCTTTTCTTATTTCTAAGTTTCTCACTGTCCAGCTTATAGCCTTCTTCAACTTTTTTTAGTATCTAGCACCTATTGTCTGTGCTCTGTGTATATTTTGACATAGTTCTGGGAAGAAGGAGAAAAGTAGAAGGAAGCATAAGCTCTCCTACATGGTCAGCTCCCAACAGCTATTGGGAAGTGATTTATAGTATTAAAGTAAATATTTTTTCATACCTTGCACAGCATTATTTGTTTCTAGTCACTTTTAGTGTGAGATATAACAAGTTGTTGACCATGATGTATACATACTGTGAAACAATGGCTGGGGCAGGGCATAACAGTGTTTGAAAGGAGTTTAAAATGAAGCAGACACCAATATATATATGTTTTAGTTTTTAACATAACTAATGATACAGGGAAACTTAACAGAAAGTATATATTTTTAAAATGTTCAAAGTATGACGAGTATTGGGGAAAAAAGTCAGTTCAAGGTTTGATCAGTTCCATCTCCATATAGACTGTGATAGCTGGTGATGGACTTACTGACAGCAGAGGGGACCCCAGTATTCCAGCCACTATAGCATTTTTAAATGGTCTTCCACAATGCTGTTAAACAGTCTTTCAAACTTACAGCAATGAATTGTCATTTTGAGGTGAAGAAAGAAGAGAAATATGTCTTTAAATTACTGGCACTAGTTCTAAACATATAGGGACATGTTCTATTTAGTGCTAAATAATATATTCTTTTTTTCATGACAACCAGAAAAACATTTTCAAAATAAGTATTTTGAATTCATCATCTTCTTTGAATTTCGCTGATGGATCATTGAAAAGGAAAAATCATGTGATACCTTTTTTCTAGCAGAGCAAAACAGTAATGATGTAGAGAATGATAATGAATCTGCTAGTCATTGAGCCACTCTCTCCCTTTCTACAGTCGATGTAGTCAACCCATCACTGCTCTTTTCAAAAGTTAACAAATAAGAAGAGATGAACTTTCTCGACTGTCTCGTGAGAAAAGAACAAGAACAGAAGTACTTTAACTGTCAAGTGATGTTCTACACCATTGACTACAAATATAAAGTTATGCACGTTACGTTAGAAGCTGAGAAATCATATAAAGATTAATCAAGCCAGCACATCAACTCATTGTATCACACTGATCCTCCACTGAAAACAGCTGGTATTTTGCTAGCAGTACATTGCCAGAAATGGGACATGATTCTATTTTGCAGTGTCAGAGATGCCTTTGTTAACTGAAACAATCCTCAGAGTCAGCAGAATTAATGTTGAGTATAAATACATTTTCTGACAAATCTTGAGCACACCAAGAATGCAATCCCTTGCAATCTAGCAGATGCGCTTTACATTCAGTAACTCTGTCAGGATGTTGCTTGAGATCTGATGGTAATTACTGATGTGTCATTTGGGGTGTGTTGTTGAGCAAAGTCTATTAAAACTCAATTTATTTCATCAGTTAGCACCCAGCTTACATTATACAGTATGCTAAAAGAACATTCATGATGGAATTTAAAGGTGGGCGTGTGACTGCAAAAAATCTCCAAAATATAATGGCACAACATCTCTAGCTATTGCATTGCTTAAGTCTACCAGGTCCCCTTTACATGATGCCTTGTAATTCAGAGCCAGGTTCAATTACCTCTTCTACCACAGCTTTCCTCAATAATCTTAATGGTGTCACTCCCTCGTTGTGCTATGTCTCCTTGTTTCTATGAACTGAGTATTACTACTATTGAATTACTCAGGCTGAGGATAAAAGCATAACATACTATAAACCATCCTGATTCCAGAATAATTCAGGGCAATGTATAAACGTCATAGGAAGAACAGTTAATATTTTGTTCCTGCAGCCTGCTCCCTTAAGGAGCAGACCATACTCAAATAGAAGTAGACTTTGGGACCTGAGCTTGTTTATGCACCTTATGGAAATTTCTGGCTTAGAGGAGGGAGGGGTGGGAGATGTTGTGCAAGGATGTGCAGCAGCTCCAGGAGAACAGGGCATTCTCTAACTGGCTACTGCAGGTTTTGTGAAACCTTTTATTTTTGGTGTTTAAAATGATGATGGCAACAGCGCGAGCAGAAATCTAGTCCTCTTAGCCTACTGAGAAACTGTGAGTCATGTTGGTTTAATAAATTCTCTTTTAATGTTCTATCCTCTCTCCAGCTTTTCCACATGTTGATTCCTTTCCTTAGCGTAGAGCCTAAGAACATCCTTTTTTTAACCCTCCAACATAGTTAAATCCAGGGCTGTGGGGAGGTTTTAAGCCATTTACCATAATAAAGAGCTAAAATCACCTTTTAATGCCTACTGTCTGTGATCTTTGTTTTCAGATGAGGTGCTCTTTAGTTCTGTGAGTTCATACCTCCTGCCTTCAAGTGATGTATGTGAATGAGGTTTACTGGCATAGTTGTGGCTTCATTTACTTTCTGTAGGTAATGATATTTTATTTTGTCCTGGAATGAAACATTTTCCTGCTGTAAATAACACAGACACCATTGTACTTTCTGTTGAAAAAACACTGGGTTTAGCGACAGCTTTGCATACATAACATAATCCCTCGAAGGCCCAAATTCTCTCCCATTCTGTATATTTTCCTACACAATTAAGGAGGCTGTTTTCAGTTATTTAAGAGAAATAAGTGCAGGAGAACAGAGCCCTAAGAAATGAACATTAGTTATCCCAAAAGTGACCTAGTGTGAATGGAAGCTTAAAAGGGTCTGCACAGTTTAATTCATGCACCATCTGGTTTTGGGAAAATTAGCACAAATTAGATTTTCCAACTCATCTGAGGCTAAGAAAGTGCCTTTAGAACCTGTAGTATTTGGTTAAGTGTTAAAAACAAATTAGCACCGTTTGACTTAGCGTGTGAACACTGCGGATATTAGTTCACTCTGTAGTGAGCTATAAGAATTGTATCAGCAAAATAGAAAACTGATGCCTCTGAGCGAGCTACTCTTTGCCATAATGTTTCTTAGCTGCCTTACGGAAGTGCTTGACATTCTTGTCCTCTTCTGAGCGCTGTTTTGTTAGATGTGACCATTTTCTGTAAATTTAGCTCTTGCTCAGGGCTGAGAATTTGTTCCTTGTGACCTTTGACTTGTGTTCCTGCTCTCGCTTTGGCTGCATGTGGGTGGTGTGAGCTTCAAGATACCTAATTTCATCCAAATGCGAGTAGCTGAAGAGTATTATCCTCCCTGTAAAAGAATCCTCCTACTCAAAGACCCGTGTAATAGTATTGTATCAGTGTCTTTGTAATTGTAGAGTAGCTTTCAAAAAAGGGCCAGATTTTAAAATACATGAAAGAAATATAATTCAGGTTTTGTCCTTTTTATTTCCCTCAGTTTGCTGCTTACCAGGTTTCTGTTTTCTTGTGGCAAAAAGGTGAAACTCGCTGTACTACATGAGGCTGCTTGTGATACTCTACTCTCCAATTAGTAACACGAAACACTGGCTTCCTACTGTGCACTGAATATAGGGGCAGTAAATGCAAAGTTAGCATCTTTAACAGGATATTTACCTCAGCTGGACACTGGTTTATTTTCACTGTATTTGTTGCAGAATTCCGTAAGTGTAGAGTAATCTTAATTATTGGGAGCTGGATGGCATATGTACACACATCTATCCTTTCAAGTATTTCCAAAGACTCTTCAGTTTCCAGTCATCTCTCGTACTTTTTATCTGAAACATCAATTATTCTCAGCTACCCATTAAATATTACTGAGCTTACCCACTTTGTTGATGCTGTATATTTGATGCAGTCTCTATGATTGCACTTGCTAATGTCATGCTTTTACATATATATATATATATATATCTCAAAAGGTTAAGGGCATAGAATCCTACCCTTGCTGGGTTTGAACAGGCAAATTTTCTTGACTTCACTAGAATTACTTAGATTTAGAATACCAATGAGCCCGGTCCATCTGTAGATGGGTATATGCATATTTTCAGATGATGTAATGGCAATGTGTATGATACTCATTGCAGAGTGGAATGAAAGGATTCAACATCTTACAGAAAGCCAGAGCTCTGCATTTCGTTGAGGCTGCAGTAGGAGATCGTTAAAAGAATTCGCTAATTGCAAAAAGCAGAGTAAAAAAAAATTGCCTTTCAGCAACTGAATAAACATTTGAGAACATTATTGGCAACAGTAGAGGCATTGTGGTGTTGGTACTTTATTGGTGAATGAAACTTTATTTAGTGAAGCCTGAACATCAGCATGCTGATAGCAGGTGTCTGTGTGCCCACGCGTATGGAGTATTTCTTCCTAATACCTTTAAATAAAGGTATTTCAGCTTTGCTTTTGTGGTTTCAGGGTGCTAACTGAAAAGTGCAACTCAGACTACTACAACATTTGTTCTTCTGCTACTCCAGGAGCCTATTTTGAATTAATCAGTGATTTTTCACAGACGACATCTAATCTATAAGTATAAATTGCTTTGCACTCTTATTATGCCTTAATTGAAGTGCACCAATGTGAAATTGCAATGGACGGAGCTACAGTGATTCTAGCCTCAATTAACTTTGGGTGGATTTGAGGATTTTTACCTTCCTTTTCCTTGGATTTTCCTTGGATTCTTTGACATCTTGTATTTATTTAAATTGTTTCTAGAAGATTTAGGTGACATACAGGTGACCAGGTACTTTATAAGACTGCTCTGAAAAGGTACACTGAAGTTATATGTATGATTTATATATTAATACTTATCTTTTATGTCCTACAGTTTTGTGTAATGGTTGTACGGCCAGCAGTGGTGAAATCTCCAAGGATTCTGCTGGGGAGGAATAGTTTAAGAGCAATCTCTTTTTATTTATTTATTTTTTGTTAAGTGGCAGTTTCCATCTCTGTAACAGCTACCCTCAGCCCACCTTTGACTGTTCTTCAGCTCCCTGCCTCTAAGACACAAAAACTGTGTTGCAGTGTAGCGAAATCATTGTGAAGAGACAAAGCATCTTGCCCTATGGAACAGGAAATTCTGACACAGCAGAATACAATATTGTACTAGGTGAGGCAGGATTCCATCTAAGAAAGGAGCAGGCATATGGTGATCCAGTTAATTCTTCGTTACTTTACATTTTACCAGAACTGATAGATATTTACCAGAAAATTAGATTTGATGCCTCTGTCTAGGCATATATGCTCTTACAGATGTTTCTGGTGTTCAGTTAATTGCAATGAAATTTAGTCTGAGTATGAAGATAGTTGTTTACATGTTTTTGTTACAGGCTTCTCAAAGTTTTCCCAGGTGGCTCAGACAGTCATAAAGTACTTTTGGTTTTGGTCTTAATTAGTTTGCTTTTCTTTGTGACCTTTGGCCCCTGAGAAGTAGCCCGCAGACTTACAGAGGTTGGACAAGTCATTTTCTCTGGGTAAGAATAATTTTGGCATCTCTACCATCATCAGCACATATGGCAGCTGCAATAACAAGCGGTAATATATAACCTATATAATTATGGTGGTGTTGCAGTGTGCTCCAATGCCTCACTTTACAATTCAAACTGAAATTGGGTACTGCTTTTTCTACTTTATTATTTTTTTTAATTATCCAAAGTCATTTTTACATGCAGGGTAAGATAGCTACAAAACAAACGCACCTCTAGGTCTTTAAGGGGATGGAGCATAATGTCCTGTTTCTGATCAGTGTGATTCCGCTGAGTATTGCATTGCATCAAGGGAACAGATGTGGATGCAGTGCCATGGGTAAGTCAAGGAGTTGGTCAACCACAGAGCATAAGCAGAGAGCCTGCCAGATAGTTATCAGAGGGGTAGAAGTATTGCCATGTATTTCTGAGGATTTGTCAAGCCGTAAATTGACTGTGTGCCCCCAAGTATATATCAAAGAGCATTGAGGGTACATCTGTAAATTCACATGTATAACAAACTCCAAGAGAAATGTTGATACTGATAAAGGAAGATTAAGCTTTGCAAAAAGAGAAGGAAGAGAAGAGGAAAAGGGGGGAAGAGATAAATAAGGATGATAGAGAAGCTTTATTTCTCAGGCTTGCTCAAAACTTACTTGAATTCTCAGTACATTTGAAGGGTCTGTCCACACTGACCAGGCTACAGAAGTCAGATCTTGATTACATAAGTCTCAGATGTTGTTTAACTGACATTTCCAAAAGGCAAGAAAGCATTTTTGTGATGATGTGGTATGGCTTTTACCTGTATCATACTGTTCATTAAACTTCCCTGAATTAAATCTTATCTGAGCAGTGACGTGTTTTTAGAGAGCTTCTAGTTGTGATTTAAAAATACAAGTGATACTGAATGCGGTTCTTGGTAAATTGGTCCAATGGTTAATCTTTTCTATTTATTTTCAAATAAGGAGATTTGAGTTCACAGTAAATTAGCACCATAATTTCTGTGTTCTGATTGAAAGATTGCACTTTCAAATAGCTGCTAGGCTTCTAACTAGTGATTTGCATATACAGTTTTACATGAAGATTTCTGACTTCCCTTTCATCAGCTCATAGAATATATATTAGCATTGATTGGACCCTCGTTGCCAATCTCAACACTGTGAAGAAGTATCAAAAAATATAGTGCTGCCCCTCTCAATGGAACTCATAATTATGATTTTTTTTATTTCTAAAATACTAATTTTCCCTCCTAGTGAAATTAAACCCATCCTTTCTCTCATCCACACACATTTTGAAAATTCTGAGAAACTGAGTGTTATGACTGAAAAAAAAATATATATAGATGGATAAAAAATATATTACAAGAATGACCATTATAAAGCAAAGATGATTTCTAGGCCTAAGTTAGAAACTCTGGCATGAAACAATCAATTAAAATGTACTATCAAAACAATGCTTTTGAAATCTGAGGCTGAACTACACATATTAAACAGCTCATTATATAGCAAATAATTCTCAAATATATTGGGTAGAAAGATCTTCAAGTACCGGCTGGGCTGTCTTGAGATAATGAACTCATTTTGCCCAAATCTTGAAGGAAATAAGAAAGAAGACTTTTTTTATGAGGTCAATTTTGATTTTTGAAGCCTTGCACATTAGGAACATTGATATTTGTTAAGTCTCCACTAAAACATGTTTTCCTGGTTTGTAGCTGCTGCCTTTAATTGCATCATCTAAAGTTAAAAGTTATGGAATATTTCTTGAAAGACCTGTGTATCTTAGTGCCTTGTTTCTGATCTTGCTTCTGAAAACAGGGACGCTGAAAGACCACAGCAAAAGGCAGATACTTGATGCAATGTGCTGTGGGCTACTTAACTTTGCATATTGTGCTACTTGAAGTAAGTAGGACCTGAACAGCTGTGCACTCGATCCTGGGGATGACAAGAATCTCTCCCTTGGGGCATACACTTTCTTCTGCCAAGTAGGAAAGTCAAATGATGGCTCTGGCTATGGACCTTTCTGTTCTCCCATGTGGTGTTTTCTTATCATTTGGGCTTTGACTGGGTACATTTGAAAGAATCAGTATGTGTTCAATTTGTATTACTCCACGCTTTATCCTATTATAAGATTTGGATTTGCTCATGCTGCCTTTCAGACACTATTGATTTTATTTATATTTTTCTTGAAATTCTGAGACACTGGTTCATAAGAGCATTGCTGTTGTATTAGTACTACAGAGTTGTTCATTTCCCATGAAAAGTTTGTAGCAGCTTAAAAATACTTCAAACTATGAGTTGTGTCAACCTAGAGCATGCCTCAGCTGTGTACTAACAACTATGATTTTTACCTAGTGGAAGGCATTTAAGCAAATGTTCTCTGCTGGCAGCAGAATTGCTTGTTTTTTTCAAAGATGAAAATATTCATAGATATCTGCTCTTCTCTCTAGTAAGCCCCATCTTTTTTTCTGTGTTCTTGAGGAGACGGTCAAATCAAATATACTCGAGCTGCCCCTTGCGTCCACCTATGCCAAATGTCATTCATCACTTCTTAAGGCTTATTTCTACTTTTAGATATGTGTCACCACATATCACTTAAAATCCTGTAAAATTAGTTTCTGCAGCTGTATTTCTGAGGCTAGACTTTCCTCTTTTTCTTTTTTTCTTTACAGCATATCCCGAAATAAGTATTTAAGATCAATTCTAGTGGACTAGCCCTGTTGCTTATATAAATCTTTCAAAGCATCTCTGAGATAGTTATCAGACTTTCCTTTGACTCTTCAGTAAAGATCATCTGTAATAAGCTACCCTAGAGCTGACCTCTCAGGTGATCGTTTGGGACCGGCTGTGTTGTACTTGAGTAGAGGTCTGTTGAGCAAGAGGGCAGATGAAGCCCCTTTTATCCGTGCTCCCTGTGCTGAAGCCAAATTGTTGGCTGCAAGAACAAGAAGTGCAGTCAGAGCACAGATCAGTTTACACTTCCCACCCCGACACCAACTCTACCGCGCGGGCTTAGAGAATTGCTTCTGTGACACTTGTCCCCGCAGCTGACAGTACTGTAACAAACATCTGACTTTTTGTATTCTCACCATTGCCCCATGTCTGACAAGCCTGCCACACGCTGCGGGAGCTGTGACCCACTAACCGGCCACGCTTGACATGTGGGCTGGGAGAGCTGGAGAGAAACAACAACACTGTCCGTGAACAACACTGTGCTGAGAACAACACCGTGCCGTGCTGCAGCCAGAGAAACCAGCCGGCATGGCACAGTTACCTGCTTCAGCTCGTGGGCTGCCCCATGCCATGACCCTCTGTGTGAGCATGGGATTGTCCCAGGGACTGATACAGGAACGGCTTACACTTAGAAAATGCCCAGACCTGGAGAGACTGCCCGCAACTGTCCCGACATGATGGACGAGGCAGAATGGAAAATAACCATTGACCACACAAAGAGGCTGCAGCTAAAGGTTTTGAGAGTGCTCCCAGACTTTTAGCATTTCTTTAATGAAACTTTAAAGGCAAAGAGAGTCACCCTCTTCTTGGAGAATGTTAGAAATTATAATCTTGGGCTCTGTAAATATCTACAGCGTACTGGCCAAGAATATCACAGTAAATCTAAGCCACTTCCTTCCTTCTGCAATGGTTGAGGGAAATCTTCCCAGAATAGCAAAAAATCTGGCTTTGTCTGGATTTCTTTTGTTAAAGGACTTTGGTATAGCCTGTGAAAGAGAACCTGTATTTTGGAAAAAGATGGCGGGTTAGCCTGCTCTGGGATGCATTGCACCCAGTCGTGCCAATACATCTTTGACAATGGAATAAAGTGCTCTGTTGTGAGCCGCTTCGCTGTTTCACGATCTGCATCTATGCTAGTAGCTTGCTGTAATGCATCAGCACTGGCATATGACAGATGCCAGACTGAAACAGCTGTAAGAGACTTCTGTAACTTGTGCTGTTCAGTTCGTTTAGCCTCTCATGGGAAAAGAAATTGAGTAAAATGCAAGGAGGTGAAAACTTCCCTTGCTTCAAAGAGCCACAAGGGAAGCCCAGCATTTTTGTAGGCTTTGGCAGCTTCACCAATGTTAATACGAAGGATCTGGTACTCAGGGAGGACTGTTACAAATTCTGGCAGTAAAATAGCAATGCTGAAAAATGCACATCCAAGTTTATACATCATTACACACTTTTCTCCGTGTATGCTTTCAAAATGCCAAAGGATATAGTTACAAGCTCTTATATTTGCTGATTCCATTCTGTAAATTGTTTACTTGGGTGAAATGAATAGGAATTTCCAAAGGCTAACTGCTGGGGCAATAGCACTGGCCAATGAAGTTGGTACTGTTGATATTTTTAAGCAATTCTCCCTCACAGATGCAGCACTTCAGAGTTTGGTAAGTTAATGAATTACTGCAGCTGTTTCACATTGCTCGCAGTACGGTTTATTGTTCATACACTTAACCTTGAGGTACTGTTCTTACAGTAACAGAACCTAATTAAGGCAGTTAAAATAGTTGAGCTGTTCCAGAGTTTTTTACCAAGTGTCTGAGGTTATGTGAATAGCACGAACAACTACTCACAGAAAACTTTTTGGTTTCTGAGGAGGTTTTGAAGTCAGATGCATAGTCCAGGCCTATTGAATGAATGGATTTTTATTCTATAAGAGAGCCTTTGTTTAAAAAAAAAACCACAACAAAACCCTAAATTCCACAGCTATAGACCTTTTGCAATTAAATTGGCCTCATACAGATCCTTCCTTGGTGTGTGTATGTCCCCCCATCTCTTTGACCAGTGTTATATGGCACATTCAGCTCTTTTGATAGTCACAATTTGACCGCTGCTGAAATACAAGCCTGATACATCCCAAAAGAGTCTGGCTGAAGAAGTCAGAGCAGGATATTTGTATGGAAGATATTTGTCCTTAATTTATAAAGCTTGTGGTATAGTATCAGAATATATAAGGAAGTTCTCAAACAATTTATGTGGCCAGTCATATAACGTTACTACATGAAAGCAGAATAATTTGCAAATATATGCATATAATGTATAGAATCATACAATGGCTTGGTTGGGAAGGGACATTTAAAGGTCATTTAGTCCAACTTTCCCCTGCAATGAGCAGGGACTAGATCAGGGTGCTCAGAGCCCTGTCCAACCTGACAATGTGCACCTAGTAACAAATACTTTGAAATAGCACATTTGTCTTATAATTTTTTTAAAATACAGTGGGTCCACCTGCAAAGGTTCTGACATATTTATTTCATCCTGATAGCAAATCTGAGAGAGTGTGGGATAGATGAGTGGACAGTGAGGTGGGCTGAGAACTGGCTGTCAGTCTGAGCTCAGGGGGTGGTGATCAGTGGAGCAGAGTCTGACTGCAAACCTGTAACTAATGGTGTTCCCCAAGGCTCAGTGCTGGGTCCAGTCCTGCTTAATATCTTCATCAACGACCTTGACAAGGGAATAGCATCGACCCTCAGCAAGTACACCGATGATACAAAGCTGGGAGGAGTGGCTGACACGCAGGAACACTGTGCTGCCATCCAGCGAGACCTGGACAGGCTGGAGAGCTGGGCAGGGAGAAACCAGATGAGGTTCAACAAAAGCAAGTGTGAAGTCTTGCACCTGGGAAGGAACAACCGTTTCTATCAGTACAGGCTGGGGGATGACCTGCTGGAGAAGAGCTCAGTGGAGAAGGACCTGGGGGTCCTGGTGGATGACAGGTTGGCCATGAGCCAGCAGTGTGCCTCCATGGCTAAGAGAGCCAATGGGATCCTGGGGTGCATCAAGAGGAGTGTGGCCAGCAGGTCAAAGGAGGTGATCCTTCTCCTCTGCTCTGCCCTGGTCAGGCCCTACCTGGAGTATTGTGTCCAGTTCTGGGCTCCCTGGTATAAAAAGGACAGGGATCTCCTGGAGAGAGTCCAGAGAAGGGCTACGAAGATGATTAAGGGCCTGGAGCATCTCCCCTATGAGGAAAGGCTGAGAAAATTGGGACTGTTCAGCCTTGAGAAGAGAAGACTGAGGGGAGGCCTTATTAATGTTTATAAATATCTTAAGTATGGGATGCAGGGGGAATCGGCCAGCCCCTTTTCAGTGGTCTGTGGAGACAGGACAAGGGGCAATGGCTGCAAGTTGGAGCATAGGAAGTTCCGCACCAACATGTGGAAGAACTTTTACACAGTGAGGGTGACAGAGCCCTGGGCCAGGCTGCCCAGGGGGTGTGGAGTCTCCTTCTCTGGAGACATTCAGGACCTGTCTAGATGCCCATCTGTGCAATGTGACCTAAGGAGCCTGCTTTGGCAGGGAGGTTGGACCTGATGATCTCTCGAGGTTCCTTCCAACCCCTACGATTCTATGTTTCTATGAATTCTATACATAAAATAAAATTTGTGTATAAATGTAGTCCCTCACACATCTTAAGCAGCCTGGAAAGAGTGCATAATGATACTTTGCACATCTTATGGAGTTAGGGTAAAATCTTGTGCTCCAGAAATCATTAATCTTATTACTAATAGGTATATGGTAGAAAGTTACAGAAACAGAACTAGTTTGCTAATACTGCAATATAATTCTTTGTATGTTAAATGAATTTGATAAAAAAACTTGATTGAGCAGCATTTTCAGAAAACTTGCTTATCTGGCTCTCAAGCAGAGGTATATTGCAAGAGTCCAAGAAGGAATATTTTTCTTGCCCTGAGCAGTTTACATTCCCCTACATCTTCCTTATGGGAGATCCTAGTTCTTCTAGTCACCTTACCCCTTATCCATTATGAAACTATGCTATTAATATTAGGATGTGCTGGTCAGCAAAGCGAGGAGCAGTATCCTCTTCTTCATGAATATCACATATACATTAATGTTCCCAGTGCTGCTGCCCATGTAATTCATCCAGGTTAGTTAGCTGATGCGAATTCAGAGAGATGTCTAAGATGAAAACAAATGTGCTCTTTAAGTTTAACCACACTGCTTAAAATTTGCTTATCTTGCTCAGATTTCTAATTGAGTAGGTCTAGTTTAAAGGGCAACTGAAATTTTTTGTAGTTGGTAATTACTATTCAATATTAATAGAGTGTCAAGCCAAAGTCCTAACTAAGGAACTGGCAATCCAGAGAGAATGTAAGTTCTTCCCTCAATATGTGTGATGTATTAATACTTGTACAAGTTAGCATTTGCTTTTAGCAAAATAAAAGATGACGTTTCACTGTATAGAGATTCCTAAACTGGAAACACAGCTAAATTATTATAACACATGCCTAAACAGGTGGTTAACGTGATACTGTTTTCAGTAGCACAACTCATTGAAAATACCCTTTAAGCATGTCAGACCAGTTTTTACAAGCTTTTGTAGTTTATTTTTAGAGTTGCATTCGTTGCTGTGTATTTTCTCACAGGCAGATATTTATTTGTTTGCACAACAAAATGTTCTGCCTCCTAATTTCATCCAGGCACAGAGGGTGCTGGGTTATGAAAAACGTAATGGATGCAACTCATCACAGAAGAGGTTTGGTTCTTTCTTATATATTCACCAGCCTGCACCTAGTATTTTAGTGCATTGAGTTGTAGCAGTCCCATACACGAGGAAAAACTCTGTCTTGGCTTTCCTCTCTGCATTAATTTGAATGTTCAAATTAGATCAGGGCTTAAAATAATTCAATCTACTAAGGTTTTCAATACAATTTTGTAACTTTCCCAACTCTATTATTTTATTTACTCTTCAAAAATGCTGGAATCATATTAGAAAAAGATTTATCTGAATGGCAAGCAGAAATCATTACCCTGGCAGATAAGCCTATAAAGCATTCAAATTTTTCTTAATGCAAAATACAGGGCCTGGCTGTGGCATGATCTGCCGATTTGTCCAACGGACAAGTAACAGAGAAATGGCCCAAATGAGCTTAATAAATCTCTTTCTTAAATGCACAAAAGACCACATCCTCACTTCCATAATTCTATTAGAGTCTGCTCCTTTGGAAGAGATAAAAGAAGCGATAACCTCTCCATTCAGAATATAAAATAGCAATTGTTCAGCTGATGATTGGAATATTTCCAGTAGTAGGACTTAATTATGGAACAAAATTAGCTCCATCTGACCTTTTTAGAGAATAATGCAAAAATAAGGTTTTTTTGGAAATGTCTTCCTAGAATAACTAAAATAAGGAATAATTTACTTCACTGTTTTTTCAAGAGCAAAAGGTGGTAGCATATGATAGCAGCATTCTTGCAGAGATGACAATCCAAGGATAATAATAAGACAGCATTTGCAGAAAGGGATAATATATTTTAATAGACCAGCTGATACAGTTTTAAAATAGACAGGCTTTCAGACACGCAAGCCCTTTTCAGTAAAAGCAGGTTCACCTCTGTGACTCCAAATTGCTAGCTTAATATCTAGATAATGTAATGATTATGCCATAGAAATGCATAGAAACATACGGTACCTATACTATTTACATACTGAAAGCTTCTCTTGGGATAAAGACAACATATATTGTTGCAATCTCTGTTTCATCTAAGTGATAAACAGGAATAAGTACTCGCACCCACAGCCCTACAGACTGAGTAGGATGCAGTGTGTTAAAGCATTTCACTATGGGTGTTTAGCTAGATGCATTTATCTGTACCGAGGCTCTCATGAGAAAAAACAAACCACAAACTGGAAAGAGAAACCTCCTCTGTTTTATCAGTCCTGTCTCTGATTTCATGACTTTACGAAGGCTTCTAAGCCAGACTGGTACTACTGCATGCGAGGAAAAAGGCATGAACAGGTGGTGATATTAACAGGCTTCTTATGGTTCTGAAAAATGAGATAGAAATGTTTCATGTCATGAAAGTCAACATCGATAATCATCCATCTTGTGTAGATATGGAAGTCAGCCAATGTGGTTCTTGCTGAGGAGGCGTGAGATATTTCTTTTGCATCGGAGCTGTTGGTCTGGACACAAGTCATAATTTGTCTAATATAGATGAATGAGGAGAATATTACTAATACGTCTTTTTTTTTTTTAACTTTTTTTTTTTTTTTTAACTAAACTGAAAGCTCCCCCTTCTGGCGCATTTCCTGAACTGAACGCGACTTTCCTCATGCCTGCTTTTAGCAAAAGCAGACATTTCTTCCTTTGCTGTCTTTTTAAGATCCCTTTCACAAAGATTCTTTAAAACTAGTGTATCTTTAGTTTCCCAAGGATTTTCCATTTCCCATCAAGCTCTGGGGCTTGATGTGAACTCATTTAACAGCAGGGGGTTGCCTTAAGGCTTTAGCTATAATTTTCATCTGTTGCTTTTCCAGGTAAAGATTTACTTGCTTCCCTCTTCGCTGCATATTATACACAGTATAGAAAACAACTTTTTCAGAAAGTTTGAGTGTTGGCATTTGTTTTCCTTCAGGGCAATCACTGTATCTCAGCTATAACCCTACCATCTATTTTCCTAATAAATGTCTTGGAATCACTTTGAGAAACCTGTTTGGACCAATGCTGCACCCCTGCTGAGAGCAGATCCTGTCCAGACTTGGGGAATCTGCAAACCAGGGAAAAGGGGAAAAGCAAAGAGGGACTTGTTTAGGGCATAATTTTGGTAACTGCTGTTAACTGCCTTCATCTGTGCTTAAAGTATCAATCATTCCTTTAATCCCTTAAATCAGTGCAGTCACTTATGTGCTTTATATGATGAACTGATTTGTTACTTATTTTCCACCTCCATATATTATGCAAAAAAAGGAAAGCTTCTCCCAGCATGTGCAGCCACAGGATTCTGTACTTCCCATAAATTCCTGTATTTTAATTTTGTTCTAGTTACAGTCATCCCTCAACTCCAAGCAGGCTGACAAAGGCAGTGAGACTGGTTAGGAAGTATGCATTAGATTTGCTATCATCTATTCAAAGACATCATCTCCCTTAAAAACTATTTACAGGGGACAACTGCTTCTGTGCAGGATTATCCCAGGGCCTTCTTTTCACATAGGCATGCACACCAGCCCTTCTGGCTACACACTAGAAAATGGAAGGGAGTGAAGCAGAATAAAATAACATTGTATTCATCTCAACTCAGTACTGAGCTGTAATAGTAAAATGAGATAGGATTAATCCCAGACTTCCTTTCTGGGCTTTCCCTGATTATCAAGGTGATATTTTCTTCCATGGTCTTGATGCTACCTTGCTTTTCTGTTCAGCTTAAGTAGTAGATGTGGAAGGTTTTAGTTGTAGAATAGTGGTTATTTTAAAGCCTCGTATCAGAGTAACAATTTACTATGGCTTCAGTGAATGAGGTATGCCCATTAGACTTGGTACATTAGGTCTGGAAGTGGGAGAATTGCTGGCCTGGCACCTTATGCCACTTTCCAGTTCCTTCTCCATGGTAACAAAAATCAGGACTGACCTACACAAACAAAGCTGATCGCCCTAAACGGAGCATAGCTCAACTATGGAGGCAGCCAGGCCAATTAGCTTTCAATGCAGTTTACAGCAAAGGAGGTCTGTTAGTATAAAAGTCTATGCATATGCCAGAATACCAAATGTAAGCTTGCAAATCACAATAATAATAAACTAACAAATTACATGTTCTTTGGATATAGATACACACGTGTACCTGTCTGTATTCTTGTGAAATTCTTACTTTATATATGTATATACACATAGGTATTTCTTAGAAATGTATCAAAACCTGCTTTTATTGGCATAATGGAACAGTGGGACTCCTTTGAGAACCATTTGCCTGAAAAACTGCCGTAAACTTCTTTTGACTTGGCTGTCTGCACTCAGCAGAGTTAAATCAGTAGAACTCTGATGAGACTGGAAGACCCGCTAATATCTTAACTAACGTGGAAATAATTGTTGTAATGGTTGCATTTCTCTACAAAGGGTATACTGGAAAACAGCTACACTGTCGATTTAGTGAGTATGAAATCAGTTTGATATGCAAATGGAGGCGCTGGGCTACTTGGTGGTGCTGCTATTATTTAAACATTTGTTGATTAAGCTGAGAAACAGCTTAATGGGATCCAAAAGCAAAGCAATGACTTTTATTAACAGAGACTTTCTTCAGCGTGTATATTGTCCACCTGTTGGAGTCAGTAGGCTGTAATGACAAGAGTAACAGCAATACTAAACACGAGGGTACTGCTGGGAGTAGTGTAAAGCGGTTGTTCCGGCACCGGGCACGTTCCATCATTTTTCTTCCAATATGAATAAAAAAGAGCAATTTCTGTGCTCTCCGGATTACTCCTGAGCTCTTATCTTTTTGATGTTACAGGGTCATGGAAACAGCTTAAGGTGTCTTTATCCATTTAATGTAGATTCAATTAACTCAGGTTAATGACTATGGGCTGGAGCTCAGGGAGTTGAGAGCTGCTCACACTGTTCAATCCTGCTTTTCCTGTGACATAAACTGTGGTTTTGGGGGGAGAACAAGGGAAAAGATAATGTGTTGCCAGGACATAACCAAACCCAGTCCACAGAGAAGTGGAACTGTTGCCTCTCAGGCATGCGCAAAGCTAATGACTACATCTATGTACAGAAGCACAGATGATCAAATCGGTTACAAAATGACTGCAGCATATCTGTTTGTTAAGCCTTTACTCTTAAACTAAGTGCAGTCAACATGAAGTCTCTGGGAGCAATATGTTGTGACTTATCAAGTGTTTTGCTTTATCTACTCCTATGTTAATATAACATGGCCGAAAGAGTGAATAACAATTTGTTTCGGGAAGAGGAAAAAATGCAAATTATTGTCCACTGAGCATGGAAGATTATGTAGTTGTGTAATATTTAATGGCATCTACTTTTGAAATCTTAATTAGAAGACTGCAACAGGATTACTCAGAAGAGCACTTGCTAACCCTTCCTTTTCTCATTTGCATTCACAGGATTTTTGAGCACTGGGGACCAAGCAGCAAAAGGAAACTATGGCCTCCTTGATCTAATTCAAGCTTTGCGATGGACTAGTGAAAATATTGGGTTCTTTGGTGGTGACCCATTAAGAATAACTGTTTTTGGATCTGGTGCAGGAGGCTCATGCGTCAATCTGTTGACTTTATCCCATTATTCTGAAGGTAACCGTTGGAGCAATTCAACCAAAGGTATTATGCAGGTTGCAAATTTTGACAATTTTGGTGTCTGCATGCCACCGCCATTAGTAATATGTGATGCTCTGTATATTCTCTTTGTTCCTGCGAACTGTTGAGTTCAGCTCAATATTAAGCAAACTTTTTAAAGGCTGTACAAGCTGCCTTCTCCCTCAGCTCTTCTGTGCATGTTTAAATTTTGGGTCACTTTCTTCTTTTTCCTATGGAGCTTTGTAGAAATACTTTATAGGAGACTTCTGAACAGCATTTTCTCGGTGCATCATTTTTGTCTCTTTTCTTTCCTACCTAAGGGTGTCCTTTTTAGAAAACCAGTCAGTCATGCTCACAGTAGATGAGGTCGTCTATATTCAGACAGTCATGAAAGGCATGTTTAGTTTCTCATGAGGAAGAGAATTTAAAGAATACTAAAAAGACACAGTTTCTCTTTTCAGGCGAACAGCTGAAATGCTTAAAACTATTATTTTGAGTGAAGGAAACAAGTACCTAGTTCAGAAATCTTTTGTCTGAATCTGCATGAACTTCACTTGCTGTCATCTAATAAAAGAATGGTTGAATGTTTTGCATGCATGATCCAAAATTGTCAAAGCATCCAAGTTGCAAATGGATTTTCTTCTAGATGTTTTTTCCTCTTCCATAACTAACACCTTTTCTCTCTAGTTGAGGCAGACAGCAGGAAATTAAAAACATGCTGTTTGAGGCACCCAATTTTTTTCCTATAATTTTTGCACCAACAGTCCACTCTCATTTGCATGGCTGTTGCATATTGATCACATTACTTTTGTCTCATTTTTTCCTCACAGTTTTATCTGTATTGTTTAGTTTTACCAGGGACATCACACTGAGCCCTGCTCATATAATCCTCCACTGATTTATACTGCTTTATCTCTACGGGGGACTAATTGGCCAGTCATAAACCAAATAATTCCACTGACATTAAAAGAGATGTTTTACCCAAAGCCATGATGCAGAGCCCACTGAGGTCAATGGAAGTGACAGGCTCTTTAGAACAGGTCTTTACACTACCTTAAATGAGGGGGAAAATAATCTAACTTGTACAAGATAGGTCTAGTGGAAAATAGATAGTGGTTTAATTTTTCATCTATTTCCACAATTTGATTTTTAATGTGATTTTTTTAATCTTTTTTTCCCATTATCATCTGCAGTTAAATAGAACATGTTTATAAACTGTCCTAGAAGAACAAGCTGTAAGCATTAGCTCATTACACTGTGAACTGAGGGTCTCGCTGCACCATCTTTTATCACCAAAAGTCACCAAAATTATCTTTGTCATAGAGGATTTAGCTTAGGTTGCATGAGGAGACCTGGTTTCTCCTCTCCTGAATCTTGCTTGATCTTAATCTTGATCTTCTTGTTGTAACATGACATTAATGCAAAATGCCGTGTTTGCAATATCCAGACAGTCATGTGTTTCCCAGTAAAATTTCCAGTGAATTTTACCTGGTTATATTCTAACACATGGCCAGAATTCTGCCAGGAGCAGGATTTGTTTGTGGACACCGATGCAGTAATTCACCAACATAGTCGATGAAAGGATTTGAGAGGGGACTGGAGAGGGCTTAAGGACGTATACCTAAAATCCAATTGTAAAAATAAATTTTTGAGGATTTCTTCTCTGTCAAAATTTATTGAAGTTTGGACTAGGACAATGTGCCACACCCCCGTGTATATTGTGTTTCATTTGGGGATGGTTAGACCTGCCATTAAAAAGGTTAACATAAAAATTGGTCAGCTTCAAATAAGAAAAGTTATTTCAAGTTTTTAAACATTTTCAAATATCTTAACATTTAAAAAAAAACCCCTTTTGTTTCACATTATTAACCAGTCTCTTTCATAAGCTGTAAATTCGGATGCTGTCTTTGCTTCCTTCATTTCCCTTTGAAAGGATTCCTTGGTAGTTGAGAGGAAGCATTCAGCCTGTTTCAAGATGGTGCTGTTCATAGCTGCCCATCTGCAAGTGGGCAGAACAGCGCCCATCTTCAGAGAGCGCTCTGAAAATGTAGATGAATGTATGCAAATTGTTATTATTTACTTTGGTGAGACTTTGAATAGGAGTCAGAAAGCGATTAGTCCACTGAACATTTAAATCTTTCCATCAGTCTGAAGCCTATAAGCTGTGGTAATCATATATGTTATCAGATAAAAAAATGTAGGTCTGCATCCTGTGTGGTATCAGTTTCTGTGAGGAATTATGTGACAGAGCTACAACAATTTTTCATCATTTCTCCACCCCAAAGGAGGAATATTTCCATAAGCATTTTTCATCAGAAGGAGGGATATTTAGTTTCATTTTCTAAGATAACTTTATGGCCAGAGGACTTGACCAGTTTTACTTAATTCAACATTTAATGTTTATGTAGCACTTAGCAAGCCATAGTGTTTGTATCAGCATTTTCTTAATACGTAGCTTACACTTTCTGTCCTTGTTCAGAGATATTTAATAAAGCAATAAAACCAGATTTACACAATATGGAAAAAAGAAACATTATGAAGTATCATGAAATATGCCTTTGTGAAAATTCAGTTTTGTCATGTAGTTACATTTATTACAATGCCTGGATCCTCTGCAGTAATTCCACTGACTTTGAGCTGATTTATACTAGCTCAATATCTGACCTTGTAAACATGCAAATATATTTTTACCTGCTTTATAGCTCAAGTTCTTTCTTATTTCTTACTCGTATGTTGCAAGGAAATAATATCTTGGATATGACTTCACATAAATTTATGGGGAGTCTTGAATTTACATATTTCAGTCCTTACACCTATCTAATTTTAAGACTTTTGGATCTGGACCTAATACAGTCTAGAATGATTTTAAAATTCCTCAGAAGCCTGTAAAATGCTTCCTGCCAGCAAGTGATTCCAACTAACTTCTGAGCATGCAGGGTCTGGTGCTGCAGTAGAGCCTGCAAAGGCACGTCTCCGCTTTCATTTACAGGCTATGGGAGTTTCTTATCAATAGAAATATGTTACTTTTCAAATAAAAAGCCGTTTTTTGCATTATTGGAATAACATTCTGAGGTGAGCTGAGCACCTTAACTCGAGCTCTTTTAGTGGGAGTATCCAGCTGTTCATCAAGCATGGGACCAAAGAAACCTTTTAAGCAAAATTAAGCAAGCGAGGGCAGATGTCACTTCCAGTCCCTGAGCAACTGTACCAGAGTGAGTGGAATTACTCTGGGTGCCTTTCAGCCTAAGTAAAACTAAATTTTGACCCTTAAATCTTAAACCAGAAGAATGTTCCTACACTATAGACTATGTTGTATTACCTACAGGGAGCTATAGGAGGTAGGGTCCAGTATAAAATATTTTCCAGAAATTAGTGCAAAAGATGTGCTACTGAAATGAGCTGGATATACATCTATGAAAATGGAAAAAAAAAACCCAAACAAGAAATGTGACAGTTACCTAAACATAGCCAAAGTTTCTGATATTAGAGATGAGTGTTATTTTGTGCACGGTTCAGACTGAAAATTTCTTGCAGAACCCAAACTTCTTTTCCCAAAGGGAGCAGGAAAAAGTAAAGCTGCAACACAAAGGGAGAACAAAAAGTACTGGAACATGGGTGGAGTGCTGATTGCATTAAACTCAATAGCAAAATTTTGATTTATTCATTGGCTACAAGGGGGTGAAGCTTTCATTCATGATATGGTCAAAAATGCTTACAGAAGGGAGAGGGAAATGTCAATTTAAACATCTCATGTCATTTTTATGAGTAGAATTCCTGGTCCAGAGTGCTAGTTAGACCAGCATAAATTCAAATTAATTCCACTGAAGTCTTTGGGATTTGATATGCTGTGCCAAATCATACACTCTCCCTCCCTCCTCCCCCAAATGAATACCTGAACATATGTTTTAATCTCTGTATCACAAAGCTAAATAGTGTAAAATATGTAATTTCCTTTTTTATGTGTGACCTCTATAAATCTTCATTAGAAAAAAAATGTCCTTACAAGAAAGTATTCTGATTTTCAGACACTTAGAAATTTAATAGTTGCTGAGTGCCTTCTCACCTCTTACTTCAGAATATCATCTGGCTTATTTAACACAGTTGTGTCACACATGCTGCTGATGGCTTGAATAATATCCAGAAATTCGATCCATTTCAGCTACTTGTTGGCTTTTCCTCCAAACTATAAATTGCTTTAACTTCAGAAATTTCTTTCAAGCTAACGGTGTTATCCTACATCAGGTAATGCCACTTCTTTTTCTTCCTGAGTTTCTTTCGAAAACCTGTTCCTCAGCCAGACTACATTGAGGTATAATCATTTGCTTCAATTTCCACACATGTTGCATTTATTTTGTATACATTACCTGTAGGAACAATGACAGTCAGATCTCACCATCTTGTGTATTGAAGTACTATTAAGATTCAGGTATCTCTTCTGTTAAAGTTTTCTATTGTTTCAAAGAACTCCTTTGAATCTTTTAAGTATGTCGCTGTTTCAAGGTCACTTCAGTAGTTTCTAAATATTTCTCCCCACAGGACTTTTTCAAAGAGCAATAGCTCAAAGTGGAACAGCTCTCTCCAGCTGGGCAGTCAGTTTTCAGCCTGCAAAATACGCTAGGATGTTGGCTACAAAAGTTGGTTGCAACATGTCAGACACTGTAGAATTGGTAGAATGTCTGCAGAAGAAGCCTTATAGAGAACTTGTTGACCAGGACATTCAACCAGCAAGATACCATATAGCCTTTGGACCAGTAATTGATGGTGATGTGATACCAGATGATCCTCAGATACTGATGGAACAAGGAGAATTCCTCAATTACGACATCATGTTGGGAGTTAACCAAGGGGAAGGGTTAAAGTTCGTTGAAAACATTGTGGATAGCGAAGATGGCATATCAGCTAGTGATTTTGACTTTGCAGTTTCTAATTTTGTCGATAACTTATACGGATACCCTGAAGGCAAAGACATCTTGAGGGAAACTATTAAATTTATGTACACGGACTGGGCAGATCGACACAATCCTGAGACCAGAAGGAAAACACTACTGGCTTTGTTTACTGATCATCAGTGGGTTGCACCAGCAGTAGCTACAGCTGATCTTCACTCAAATTTTGGATCGCCTACGTATTTCTATGCCTTCTACCATCATTGCCAGACAGATCAGGTACCTGCCTGGGCAGATGCAGCCCATGGAGATGAGGTTCCTTACGTACTAGGAATCCCCATGATTGGTCCAACTGAATTATTTCCTTGTAATTTCTCAAAAAATGATGTCATGCTAAGTGCGGTGGTGATGACATACTGGACAAACTTTGCAAAAACTGGGTGAGTACCCAATAGTGAATAGTTTTGTCTGCAAACTCAGGATATAAAGATGCAGTGCACTCCCTTTGTTCTATCTCTTGGGAATGCCTCTGTACTCAGAGGATGAATAAGACATTAAGGATATGGGGTTGGATATTTACGTTTATTGTAACGTGCCAGAGCTCACTTTACACATTCTAGCAAAAAAGAGAGGAAGAAAAAACCTTTGCAAACATTCTATGTGAAAGAATTTAAAGAATACTTTGTTCACAAAAATAATTAAGAGATCCCTGGAACGGTGCAAAACTAAGGATTTAACATGTGTATAGTTAAAAATGTTATATTACTAACTGACTTTATCCCTTATGAGACAGGAAATGACAGAAACACTGCATAAAATACGACACAGTTTATTTTAACAATGTATTTTGTTCTAAATTGTCACTTCTGACCATAAAATCTGTGACTTCAAACTTGAAAAGAAGTCGTCATTTTCATTAATCCTGCTTTCTCTACTAGTTCTAAACACTTTTCCACCTTTGATCGTTGGCCTGTAATTCACTATGTGATATAGTGCCGTGGTTCTTTTACCTCCGGAAGGCCACAGATACCGAGTATGAACTGAAATGCTGAGTTTCCTGAGCTTTGTCTTCCTAAAAATGAGAAGGGAAGCCTAATGTCCTTTCACACCAGTCTCTCATAGATGTTTTTCCACATTATCACGTATCCTCAGCAGAAAGAGATTTCAGTGTGAGAGATACTAGCATCCGGGGGAGCTGGGGAAGTTGTTGAAGTTTATGTAAAAGAAAGGTTGGTTTGCCTAATGCTGTTTCTAATCATCATTATTAAGGCCTCTAATTTTAGGAAATAGCATTCTGCTCTGTCCAAAGGCAGACTTAATCATGAAGTATAAAATCTAAATTATGTTAATTTTTTAATTCCTTTCAAAATACTTTGTAACATTGGAGACTTTTTTTTTTTTTTTTTAGTGACCCAAATCAGCCAGTGCCGCAAGATACAAAATTCATCCATACAAAACCAAATCGTTTTGAAGAAGTAGCATGGACCAGATATTCTCAGAAAGACCAACTGTATCTTCACATTGGATTAAAACCACGAGTTAAAGAACATTATAGGGCCAATAAAGTGAACCTTTGGTTGGAACTGGTACCTCATCTGCACAATCTTAACGACATTTCACAGTATACCTCTACCACAACTAAAGTGCCATCAACAGATAATACTTTCAGACCAACAAGGAAAAATTCTGTTTCTGTTACTTCAGCCTTTCCTACAGCCAAACAAGATGATCCCAAACAACAACCAAGCCCATTTTCCGTGGATCAAAGGGACTATTCAACAGAATTGAGTGTTACTATTGCAGTTGGTGCATCTTTGCTGTTTCTGAACATTTTGGCCTTTGCAGCATTGTACTACAAAAAAGACAAGCGGAGACATGATGTTCATAGGAGATGTAGCCCACAACGTACTACTACCAATGATCTTACCCATGCACAAGAAGAGGAGATAATGTCCCTCCAAATGAAGCACACTGACTTGGATCATGAATGTGAGTCCATCCATCCACATGAGGTGGTTCTTAGGACCGCCTGTCCCCCAGACTACACGCTAGCTATGAGAAGGTCTCCTGATGATATTCCTTTAATGACACCCAACACCATCACAATGATCCCCAACACTATACCAGGGATTCAACCCCTACACACATTCAATACATTTACTGGAGGACAGAACAATACTCTGCCCCATCCTCATCCCCACCCCCATTCACACTCAACAACCAGGGTATAGCCAGACAAGACGAAACAAACTTTATTTTTTGATGGATTACAGTAGGTGATATTACTGAAGATTACATGGCTTTCAACCTACAAGACTCTTACTATTTAAATATGGAGGAATATTATGTGAATATACATATCAAGAACTTTTGGGGTTTTGAAAAAAATGAATTGTACATATATCAAATGAACTTAAGAAACAAACAAAACAAACAAAAAGAAAACACAAAAAACCCAACTTTTTGCAATTGCTTGAAGCAGTTGTCCTGAATGATACTTTTTCATTCACATTCAAGTATTAATTTTTTGAAGATTTAAGTTACATAATGGAATTAGGCATGTGCAACACAAACAGGAAAGAACTATGACTGAAAATTTTAAAAACCTATAAATATGCACAAGGGACACACTAATGGAATGTCAGATAATTTTCACCAATTTTTATTTGGACCTGTTTTCTTGTGTAGACCATATTTACATATTTGAATAAGTACACAAAGCACCAATGCTGTTAAGGCCTTAGAAAGGGGCTCATGCTGAAATCTGCCAGTCAAAGAAGTTTTACGGCCTGGCAGGTACAACATTATCACATAAGTGCTGTCAGTATAAAAATTGTGGGAATAAAGGAAACTGGATATTTTTAGCACGATGTGCATGATAATTTATATGCTTGGTGGCTGTGCTGCTGATTAAGCCGTAATTAAAATTCTTCTCATCCCATTGGAGTTTATAATAGAAGCTTTCTCCATCAATTGGCACAACCTAAAGAAGTTTTTTAAAGGGGCAAAAGTAATTACAGTAAAATATTTCAGTTTAGCTTCAGAAACAGAAGGAATTGCAACAGTTCCCAACCATATTTATGGCATTCTAGGTATACAGTGGTGAACCCTCGCTGATATGAATCCCAGACAATGAAAAAATAAAATCTGTATTATTAATGTTCTTTTTCCTTTCCACCTAAATAATTTCTAACTTCAACATAATTATAACTTCGATGGAATCTCCTTTGATGACGGATTTGTAATTTGCTGTGATTTAGCTACAATTTATTTAGTTCAAATTGGTAAGGTAAAGTGTGTCCAAAAGTTTAATTGCGATGACAGTTTGCAATACGAAAATGCCCCAGTATTACTGCTCTGATTACACCTTTCAGTTTATTGTTTAAACTCATGTTGCATGTTCCAAAGTTTACTTATACTACTTTAATATAAAGTCAGTTCCCTTTTTGCTATACATTAGCTTTGCCGTTCAAATGAATTCTCTAGACCAGGTGGCAACAGCATAGAAAAAGAGGGTCCGTAAGAATGGAGAGAGAGCCAACTGGAAATTTAAAAATCTGAATACTACATATGTTTGTGTGATTTGAAATGAATGTTCTAAAATCACAAGAAATTTTTCATTCCCCAGTTGTTTTCCAGTAATTATTTACCACGGTCCTTTCAAAATGTTTGTATATGTAATCAGATGTACATTTATATAAAAGAAATAATTGAGATGGACTTAAGAGCACATCCCTGATAAATACTTTCTCTCTTACCTGTACTATATTTCTATTAGACTAAAGTTATGTGATTTTTTTTTACATTTTTTCAAATTACTAGCAATTTTGATAGTTTGTAAGATAATGCGAAGAACTTTCTCTGACAAACTAACTGCAGTAACAGAAACATTTCTTTTCAGTTACTCTTTTTCAAGAATGAAAGCTTATTACACACAAAAATTGTATACTACTTGATGGAAAATTACTTTGTACTTCTTGGCCATATTGCTGGTCACTGAGTGAAATAAAGATAATCTGGATAACGAATATTATTCCAATGCTAAGAGACCTGATCTTTGCTCATTAAAGAGCTAAAATGTTTATTGCTGTTTTGTCATTTTTTAATGAAGTAATGGTAACTGTCTCAAAAGAGTAATATCTTAAGACCAGTCTGGTTTTTGAAGACATGAACATGCCTTCTACTACTACTACAACTGCATATTTATGGGCTCACCCCATCTACAGCCATTTCTTACAGAAATACTGACATTGTGACTGTATGATGTCATGGTATTACTCCCCTAGCTTTCAGGAATAAGTTAAAAATGGAAATATCAGTGCTACAAAGAAGCCAAGGAACAGGCCTAACTGAAATAAATCTGCAGCATTCCATGACAGGAAAAAAGAAAGAAATTAAAATAATTTTTTTTTTTTAAATTGCCTGGGTTTTATTTGGGTGATGGAACTTTCTTAAATGATTGCTAGGAAGTCCAAAGCGTGTTTGCTAACGTCAAGCACAAATGTGAATACTGAAGCTGAAAGTGAAATAAAGTACTGCAATTTCAGTCATTTTATTTAGCTATTAATAAAACCTGAAGATCCAACATATATTCAATTAGTGCCGTGTTGCAGTCCCCACTTTGAAATCAAGCTCTTCTGGTAGAAGCATAAAAAAATAGTCTTCAAAATCCAGGGCGGTTTGTGTGCAATTTCTGCCTGATGTGGTTGTGCTTTTAGACTGTGACCTGCCAATGTAAACCAATAAAAAGAATTGTCTGCCATCTGATAATTATTGTTTAATAGGAAGATTGTATTTTGCTATGTTGATGAAACAAAACAAAAAAATACAAAAATATTGATGGCCATAAAACAAGATATTCATGAAAGACGATTTTATGTGCTTTTCTTAACTTTATCAAAACCAAAATAACTTTCTACTATAGTTTATTTGTGGCCATATATCTATATATCTCTATATATACAGTATCTGGTAATTGTTTACTTTTATTAGTTACAAAATAAATGATTTAGGTAAACCAAGCATGACACTACACTTTATTTCTGTCAGCCAACAGTATTTAAAATGTGAAAGATGAAGGCGACAACACAAATTTTATCACTCCTATTAAAAAAAAAAAAAAGTCCATTCCTGTGATGCAGATACTGTGAATGATATTTTAGTGGCTACTTTACAACTACATTGCAGCAGCTGGCTTTCCAGAAGTAAGATGGTGTCCCACATTTTAACACAACATCGAGGAAGACCAAGAGATGTTTTAAAGCTGAAACAAAATAAAAAATATAGGAAATGGGTTTGGAATCTCTTCATTGTGCTTCATGGAATATAAGTTTGGTTTTTTTAAAAAATATTTATATGTTTGATTTGTTTTCCATGGTAGCCTACAAGAAAGCAAAACCGAGTGTGGTATTTAATTTCTTGTATCGTCCTTGGACCAGATTTCCAATAAAATTAGGATATCAGTCAGTCTTTGGAAGTTCAGTAAAAATATAAAAAGCCTGCATTTATTGCTTTCACACTTTTGTAAATATGTTTGCAGACCTTTTTAAGAAAATGTATTCTACCATTTTGAGAAAAAAAACAACAATGGAATCATTGTCTCGTTTATCTATTAAAATTACAGGCAATATAATGTGCTGTGCTGACATTTCTAGGAGAAATAAAGCAGATAAAAACGCAATTTGCTCAATGGTATCTCAGTTGGTTATATGTGGCATTCTCCACCCACTGAAGACTTGAAGGGCACAGATGAACCACCTGAATGAACCGTTCCACAGGAAAATAGAGTTGGTGTTGTCATTGTCTGTACTAAACGTGGATTCCTATGTCACAAGACTTTAGTTATTGGATATTTTGGTTATTGAAATGCCCTAATACCAGGAGGAATAGAGGTCTAACAAATAACCACGTTACATATTTATAGACACCACTGCAGAGAAGATACCAGCATTTCTGTTGCCAACTTCACTAAGGGGAGAAACAACTGAATTCATAGGGAACTCAAACATCATGGCATTCCTCTGATGTTTGTAAGTTGTTGGCTTTTTCCTGTGGTGGTAGTTTGAAATATTGGCCGTTCCCCCCCTCCTTTTTTTTTCTAGTAGTGAACCATTGCGGTGATCGCTTTTTAATGTGAGCGAGCATTAGATAATTTAATTATTATTGTTAAAATGCAATCCCAAATAAATTAGATTAACAGGAAACTCCCTGCAGAGGTTTTGTTACTTTTCATTCAGAGCTCTTGTCAAAAAACCTGTGTTGGAGCTGTCTGCTTTTTTTATCCGTAAACTAAGGGACTTTCTCCAAATGACATGGAAAAAAAGATTTTTCTATTGGAAATAATAGCGTTTAAAGATTAAGGTGTCCTTCAGAGGCCTCCAGATACATGCAGAGAATTTGAAACATGGTGAATGGGCTTTTAGTCTAAACATTCTAATTTGATTTAATTCTGGGATATCAATACCTTTGTATGCAGACTAGAAATTAGTGGTATTTGATAAGGCGTTCAAGAGTACCACGCAGCAGAATCAATGAATTAACCACCAGCCTTGCGTAAGGTCCCTTTTCTCTTAGGTTCTGTTAATGCTGTTATATAATTTATTTCAGTAAAATCTTCACCTTGTGAAATGGAAAATGATTAGAAGACCATCACTTCTTTAAAAAGCTTTAATTGCTACAAGGAATTTAAGAACTGTACATAAATAGTGCATTAAATCCTATTCTGGGTTTAGTTTCCCTTGCTAGTGGATGAATGGGAAAACCTCATAGAAGCGCAACAAATTTGTACAAGTAATTTTCATACAGTATCTTGAAATGTTTCCTCTTTTCCATTTGAAAAGTACCATCACAACAGTAAAAGCTGTTCTATTTGTTTGTCACAGAAAATGCCTTCCTATATATGCATCCTTCTCTCCACATGTGCTATTCCAGTCAATAGAGATCTTAAAAAGCGTGAATAAACATGGAATTTTACCTTTTTTGCACCATGCAGAGTCAGTTCAAAGGTAAAGTGCTCAGTGTGGAGGTAACACCGATACCTCATTCTGCACCCTCTGCTCTTACTGACCAGATGCTCAGCTGCCGACATTTTTCTAGCACCAGCTGAATTAGTATTTATCATAGGACCATTGAAATCAATGAAGCCCCGACAATTTACACCAGCTATCGATCTGCTTCCGGACCTTTAATGTTCATCATGGCTCATCTCACCTTCCAATTTTGCGTATCTTTCATGCACATGAACACCCACTCACAGAAATTATTACGAGTGTAACTGCCTGATAGATGAGCACTCCCAGGCACTGAAATGTGCTTTACAATATGCTTGTAGCTATTTGTATGTAAGGTCGAAATGCAGAGGGGAAAAAAAAGTCTTCTACATAAAAAATTGGAAAAAAACCCAAAACCCTGGTAATTACTCTGATACAAAGGAACGGGCTGTGCCACAGTTTTCAGCCTTAACACCTTATATAGTAAGTTTTATGTTAAAAATGTTTGTAGAAAGGAACATTCAGCTCTGCCTGATCCTCAAAACCATATGGTGACCTATATGTCAAAGACACAATGACACTTTACAGCAGTTGTAAGCCTGCTCTGTTCTGCTTCATTCCGGATGATGGGAGGAGGCATACAACTGAGCCACATGCTGTAAATTCAGGACAGAAATATCTGGATTTTCTCTGTCATTTGAATTTTCCCCTCAGTGTCAGCAATGCCAGGCGCTCAGTGCTTATGAGCTTAGCTTTAGAATGAAGCCATTTGGAAAAGAGAAATAAATGTGGAGTTAAGTCCATAGGGTTGGGCAGTTATTGTTCAGGTTTTCTACTTTACAGCTCCAAGACCCAGTAACTTCTTTTTCAAATGGAAGCAGCTAATACTTACAACCAGAGCTGATAGTACTAGAGGTCAATTAACAAGAGGTTTGTGGAGGCTGTGTGAGTGGATAACACTGTAACTACATTATGAAAGAAAAAAGAAAAAAACAAGAAGAAAAAAAAAATAAAGACAAATTTCAGATGTGGTGGTTTGGTTTCTGTGGAAGTTAATGGGAATTTCACTGTTGGCTTTACCAAAAGAAGAATCAATCCAGAGAGCTGTATGAACTCCTGAGTGGTCCATATAAAAATTAAACAGCTATGACCACAGCTTCTAAAATCCTGATCATAGTTCCAGACCCCCCTGAGTTATTTATCCATATGTGTTTCTGCAAAGGGGAGAGTGAATGTTCAGGTATTCAGACTCGGTGGCCAAACACAGATACTGCCTGAAGAGACATATCACTGTGATACCACAAAAGCAGCTAAAATAATACCTTATTTTTCAGCAGGTCTTGTGAGCTTGGTCTCAGCACTGAGTCAGCAGAGTCATGTTGCACTGGGCTGGAGCGTGATTGTATCTCATCAGCAAGAAGGATAGAAAAAGAAACCTTGTGACTGCAAAGCTGTCATGGGCCAGACCCAGCACGATGCACTCAACATAAATGTTCCCTGGAATAAAATGAGGGGTGAGGAAGAACTTCCTGGCAGGAAGCGGTTTGGGAGGTTGAGATGTATGGGGTACCGATGTATGAGGTACCTATTTCATCCATTAATTTGTAGAAATAAATTCAGAAGCAATTTAGAGCAATTAAGACTCTACAAAAGGTTTTTAAAATAATATACAGTTCATTTATCTCCAAATACATTTTCAGAAGTCATGCAATATTTTACTGATCACTGATAAAGATATGGTTGTACAGTGGTGGTTTATTTCTACTTTCACAAGGTTACTCCTATGTAGTGGTGACATCTGGCTAAGCAGATGAATAAATTTGACATTCATTTGGATACAGGTAAGTCTAGAGATATGTCATGAAGGTGGAAACATGGACCTTCACTGAAAAAGGTAAGCACCATCCAAACCCAATTACTCTCAGAGAGCTGGTAGAGATTCCTGTGTTTAACTACATGCTGATTTGTTCTTTAACACTCATCAATTTGCCATAAATGTATTTTTCTCTCCCCAGTCACTAACTGGAGTGAGCACACCATCACAGCTCTTCACAGCAGACCAAGACAGTATGAGCCACTGTTTCTTCTCATGAATCATGACTTCAGTGTCCGAGAACAGAAAAAGTAATAGAGGAAGAAAATAGCAAGCCGGGTTTTAGAGTTTGGTTTGGGGCTTAATCTGGGGGTTTGGGTTTTTTTGTTTGTCTGGTTTTTTTGGTGGGTGGTTTTTTTTGTGTGGTGAGGTTTTTTAGGTTTTTTTTCCCTATAGGCACATTCCAGTATCTTGATTCTTTGACGGCTCAACAAAACTCAGGAAAACATACAACTGTGATTGCCGCAGCCCGCCAGGAGCTTTTGTCCAGGAGGAGACTTCAGAAAAACCACTCCCAACTGTAGCTTTGAGACACACCAAGGAAGTGTGAAAACACTTGTAAATTCTTCTATGTTTGAGAGAACAAGGAACCTACATTGTCACATTTAATAAAATATTAGTAATGTTTGTATATTTGGGTTTCTATTAGCTTTGTTTTAAAAAACAAGTAATCCTTTTTCAACAGCTCAGTTTCTCTTAAACCTAAACCTGCTCCTTGCTTACTGGAATTTGGACTGTGTTGTAAGAGTGCATGTGCATTCCCCTTTGTCCCATGGTTCTTCTGGTTCCGTTCTACAATTCAATTCAGAGCGTTTATTTTAAAACTAGAAAGTTTCTGATTTTATTGCGTTGCTTCAGTATGGACTGCTGCTAGGTGCAGTTAGTTCTCTCTCATTCATCATTTACTCAATGAATCTATTATGCCAATCCTTTCAGTTATGATTTATTCCCCCCCCCCCTTTTATTTTTCTTAATTCTTTTAAGTTTTGCTGGTAGGTTTTTTAAAAATTGTTTCTGTGATAAGTGAAATTTAATTTTCAGTCCCTCTCACATCATTGTTACTACTGTCTCCCACAAATGCAAATATTTGAAAGAATTTAAATCTCTCTTACTTTGCTTATTTTTATCAGTCTTCTTGTTCCTTGTGATTGGAATTTTGCTTTATCTTATTTTCTTGTAGTTGCATATCCGGAGCTTTTCACAGATGATTTCTTTTTCTATAGTAGTGTTTGGGTACAGAACAACTCTGGACACTAAGCTCCTCTATTACCTTATGAAGTCCCAACCATGGAGGAATTGTTGTTCTGGTTTGGACTGGACATTCATCTACTCTAGAATCTCGAGCGTCTAGCATGGCCAAGCAAAGTTGCTGGTGGGTAGGTACAAGAATCCCCCAGTAAATAATGATAGGCATGTGCCAAGACGTTCACAGCCCTCACTGAATTACCCTCACATACATGCCAGGTGGCAATCTTTCCCTTTGAACAACACTGGAGGTGCAATTTCACAGAAAAAAAGCCAGCCTTGACCCAGAGCAAGCACCTGCCTTCAGAAATAAGCTGTAACTTCAGACAAGCATTGGTATGTTTTTCCTGGGTGTGCAAACACAAAAACCTGTGTTCCAAACTGGGCTTTGTCATGATGCCTGTATCTACACTACCTCTGCTCCACAGAGCTGAGCTCCTGCTGACTCTGCTGCAGTAAGCAGCAAAATTTCCATTGGCTGCACCTGAGAAAGATGACCACCTTCCACAGGAGAAAGGAATGAATTACAGATGCAGAGCATCAAAGACAATTTTCTACTGCTTTTTAACTTGAAACAGCCCTTTGCCTTCTTTCTCAAAGGGCAGAAGGAGGGCTTGATAGTTTGGATATGACTGTGGGAGGTGGTTTTGTGTAGAGTTCTGGTTGGATGGTGAAGGTTATCAGAATTAAATTCTTCCTCTGTAAGTTTAACTACCAGTGTCAGGTTCTTAGTGTAAGGAAGCTGATTAGACCTTATCTGAAGTTAATAAGTGGGTGGATTTTAGTAAAAGAAGTTGGTGGATAAATCATAGCTTACTGGTATCTGGTTTTCCCTATTGACTAAGAAGGAACAAAAAGTAGGTTAAAAAAATTTGGTGTACTTTATATCCTCCAGATACACTTAACTGGCTATGACATTCTGAAATCTTTTTATGAGATAAAGCATTTTTTATATGCATGTGCTATTATTTTTAGTTGCATAGATCTAAATGATAGCTTTTCACACACATTGTTTATTACTACAGTGCCTACGGCTAAAGGAATAAGACCAGCAGTGATAAGAATTAAATAGCAAAAGCTCCAAAGTTGCACAAAGTAATGAATGATTGTTGCTTTAAAAACTTTTTAGTGTAGAAATTTTCTGATAGTAAGCATAGCTAAGACCAGAGTAGGTTGCACATGGCTTCTGCAGCACAGAATGCATTTCCGAATGTATTCTGCCTTTGGAGGGATGGAGATTGTTCTTCTTATTCCTTCCATCTCTGTAAATTGGTCTGGGATTCTTACTAGATAGATACAGTTATTTGGTTTGCAACAACTGTTAGTTCTACAATGTTATTTCATTCCACCTGATGTTACTTTGTGAGGGGTAGGCTTTGTTAGGAGTCAGTGAAGTGGGAATATAGACCAGAGACATGTCTTGGGGGTGGGGGGAGAAAGCAGGGAAGAAGAGCTGGAGGAAATAGACCAGCCTAGAGGAGTGAATTTTGGGGATCAAACCACTAACAAGCAGCTCAGCACACCAGCAGAAATGGAGGCTTCTTGTAGCACCAAGTGAGGCTGCTGTGTTTTGTCAGCTTGAGCTTCTTTGATAAAGTAGGCTGAGTCTTCTCAGATGTTAGCATGGGTTTAGATGCATTTAACACACAATAGCTAGACTTTAAAAAGCCTAGCTGCCTGTTCAGGTGTGGTGGGGTCCTTTTTTATGTAATCAGACATTCCTCTGTCTCCTTCCTGTTCTGAGCACGTCTGTGTGCTTCAAACCTTTGTGGAAGGACCGTACAAGGTGATAGGAACAGCAAGAGTTCACATGTGAAAGGGATGAGTTGTGTTTTCAAAAACTGCCCAAAAGCAAGGGGGGTGGGGGGGGTTATTAGTTGTAAGCAGCATAACAAATTATTTCTGTCAGCTTAGCAGCCTCTAGTTACGATGTCACAGTGAGCTGCGCTATTTTAACCTGTGTTGAGCATGAAGATGTACAATAGATGGATTGATGTCAAGCACTTTAGGAAGGGTTTGTATGAGTATTTTTAGATTTCCATGTGGTCTGTGACATCTATTTGACAAGTCCTTAAGACCACAAGATCTATAAAAACATGCTTTAGAGCAATAATCCATTTAAATCATTGCAAACTTACTTTATTGGGGAGAGAACTGCTTATTGTCTGGTAAATCATTAGTATTATGAGGAGGACTACGCAAAACGTGCTCACTTGTGTCTAGAGAGAAGTTACATTAATGCCTTGGCTGTATTTGTTCAAACCTCTGAACCTCATGCTGTTTGTTGAGATCAGATTAACCAAAAAACCTAAAAACAAACAGAACAAAGCAGGTAAAACTGATGGCAATATTTGCCACGCACTGAGGTCAAAGAGGTGTAAAAACTGACATGTATCGATGGCTTCATTGCCTATGAAACTACTAAAATTATCCATTTAGAGGAGAGATCAATATGAAAAGCACCAGCTAATGGGGACTACCTGTGATGTAATCACCATCAAGTGCACATCCACCCTGTTGATCTATAAGGCTTCTCTAAAAAAAGCTGGGAAATTCTAAATTTCAGAGAACAGCTGTTGAGCATTCATGATATTCATTGACTCTAATATCTTATAGGAACTTTTTTATTTATTTGAGGAATTTGCCAAGACCTTGTCATCTAGTTAACCTAGATGCCAGATGTAGCAGGCTTTCATTTCCAGTAGAATTGTTTGGATTGAAGGTCAGAACGTTTACATATGGTTCACATCTGTTCAGCCAAAAAGCAGCTTTTTCAATACTGTGATGTTACCTACATGTCCCTAGGGTCAGTCTTGCATTATACGTAGTGTTTCCTGAGAACAGGTAAGGAGCTTATGCACGGTGCTTACCTGCATAGTAGTTTTACTTGGCTTTCATAAAGAGTATTTTGAGGAAATGGGAGATACCCCGTGTTTGATCCATGATAGCAGGAATTTCTCTGCTGCTGTTCAGACAGCTCATTTCTGCAGTTAGCTTTGTGTTAACATCTACAGTTTTCTCTCTCTGTTCTTATAGGTATATGCTAATGAAACAAGAAATCCTGAATGTTCTTGTTCAGTTTCTGAGTTTAAAAATGTCTTTGCCTTGCTGACGTAGGTGACACACATCCCTAGGAAGTTATGAGGCTGTTATGCACATGACCTTTAAGTTCATCATTGCAAGTCACACTGGAGTACAGCAGTCCTGTACAAACACTGTCACACTGTAAAACAGTCATCTTTACACCTCAAGCACTGCATCCTTTGTAGCTCCACTGGCTGTTCTGGTGGTGTGAAAGGCACACTAGAAAAATCAAGAAAGGTTATCAAATTGAAAGCACCTCTTTCTGCAGGCTGGTAAGCTTGAGTGGCTGTAACCCAGCAGAGTCCATCTGGGACCTTTCCACAGGGCATTTGCTACAATCAGACTGAAATCCTACAATAGGAAGCAACCAAAGAGCTTATTTCAGGTTTTCATTGTTGTCATGATGGTAATGGATGTAGGTCCGTGGTCTGGTGTGCTAAGGAAATAGAAACAGCAAATAAATTTTGATAAAATCACTAGGAAAAAAAAAAAAGCAGCAAACATTTTCTGAGGTTAAAATTTTAATCTGAACTGTTGGCCTGCTCATGACCTTAACTCACAGACTTAATAGCAGACCCACTGCAGTTTTGGCTCACCCCAGATGACAGCAGGCAGATTATTCAGGTGCTTGTTTCCAAACTAGAGCATATCTGCAGCTGCTTCTTCAGCTTCATCTTTCTGTGATCAGCCTGAAACCCCTCAGGTAGGTGCTGAGTTTACATGATTGTCCATCCCTCAGGGATCAGTGTTGCTGTGATCAGAGCCTGGTAATGGGCAGAGAACCCTGCTCGTTCTACAAGGGGCTGAACTTGGACTTTGCAGACTGAAAATCTTTGGCACTGTATATAATAAACTGCATAGAACATGCTGCTTTTCTCCCATAATGTGAGGTCACTTTTAAGATGGGATCAACTAGAGATAGTTGTATTTAAAAAAGACTCAAAACTCAAAGGGAAAACATTGCTGTAACAATCTCACCAGCCATTTTTTTCTCAATTAAAAAAAAAAGAGAAACCTTTTTTCTTTTCTTTCAATCAATTTAATAATATTTCATTTAATATATAGAAAGATTGCCTGTGTTTCTTCACAAATATTGCAAAATCATATTGCAGTTTTTGATCTGAATGAATCAGTTTAACTTCATATACCTTCAACAGCGAAAAGCAAGAATAGCAATAAAATATCATGATCTGTAATCTCACCATTTACCTGATGCAGGCCTGAGGTGCCTACCCACTAGGTAAAATCCTCATTTGACTGCAACTTGAGCAAGTAGCATCCTCAGAGTTTCTTTGGATTAACTGTTGGTCTTATAAGGCATCATTCCCAGAGCTGGAGCCTCCCCGGCATGATGGTAAACTGGGCAGGGATAGCAGGGGAACAGCAGTACCTGACCTTTGTCATTCAATGATCCATGGATGATAGGTGGCACCAGAATGGTAAAAATCCATTTTGTTACTACCAGGAACCCCAGTTTAGCCACTATATGTGTGGTCACTCGTTCTTGCCTTGGAGAGGTGTGTAACAGCATGAACTTGTGCCCAATTAGGCAAGAGTTAAAACCAGCAATTAAAAATACTAACATTTGATTTTAAAAAGTGGAGGCAGACCGAAATAACCCAGAGCAGACAGCAGGGTCAACAGCAGGCACGGTCTGTAAATTGACTCTGTCTGGTGTGAGCAAACTAGGTAACTGCTGATTAGGCAGGTCTTGTGATGTGCCTTTTGTGAAAACAAATTCAAGCTGCAGCCCTCCATACGCAGTACGGCTGATGATGGGTTGTTACTTAAAGGTCTGGAAAAGCAGCTTTCAGATCCCAAGCTTGTCAGAAAAAAACAGCAGGAGGGGGCAGAAATAATGAAAACAAATGTACATGGAGAACTGGATGGGTAACACCGGTGCAGAAGTCAACAGTGTGATGTGCCCTGAAGGAAACTGTGTAAAGTCAAAGCTGACCCACGGCACTGCAATAGCTCCTGTGTATTTATTACTTGCTGTGCTTGGGTCCTGATGGGGCAAACAGTATCAGCTATGCTTTTCTTCCCCTGTGCGGGGTGTCACGGTTTTAAGATCCTCCCTATCCTTGGAGAAAGAGGCTGTAAAATTGCACTGACAGGTGCAGCTGGTTCTGTGGGGGAAGAAAAGGCAGGGGCTAGTGATGGTTGTGTGGGGGGAGGCTGAAACACACTGACAAGTGCTATCACCAGCTGGCGTGGTGCTAATGTGCAAAGTGCAGGTTGGCACCAAAGCTGGCAGAGCTGGTGGGTGCTCAAGCTATTCCTGTAAGCCCTGGTGACCACGGAGCATTTTCCTTTTATTCAGTATGAGGACAGTTTTCAGAAGGCACTTGGTGAATCACTTCCCTTACAAATGAGTAGCAGAAAAAATCCTTTAATCAAAAGCACCCTCTTATTGCTGTTCATAACAGTTTTTTTCACAGGTGTTTAAAAAAAGTCTCATTTCCAGCTGTCGCATATGCACAGATCTCAAAATAGCTGGGAATTTGGAAACAATTTTATGGATTTTTAGGTTTTAAAGAACTTTCTGAGTGGGAGATGGGACTGAATAGGAAAATCTAAGAGAGGCGGGCTGAGGCTTGACTTCTTAGGAGGATGAGACCATACTCAATAGCATGAGAAATGATTCTTCTTTCTCTTACTTCATTCCTGGTAGTAGGTACTAATTTTACAAAACCCAAGAACTGTAGGAAAATCCAGTATAATTATTACTTGACCTACTCTGCAAAAGGCAGCCACTGTAATTTTACATGCAGTTCCAGCAGCAGCTGTTTATCTAATGAGCTTTGGAAGACTGGCTCTCCCAGCCTGACAGCTCTGAGAAATACAGAAGCATGACAAAAAGTGGTGTTGATGTTTCAATAAGTGACTTTTTTTTTTCTCCTCTGAGTCAGCATAAACAAAATGCCACAGAAGAGTGTTGGAGGCTTAAAGCCAGCAGCCATTTTCTCATTAAGAATGAGAGACTCTCCAGTATGCAGATAATAAATACGTGTATATGGTCATAGACTTGAAGGAATCTGTGAAAGACAGAGGTGACGTGGAGAAAGAGAAACACATTTTGGTTCTCTGCAGTATGCATAAGCTAAATGCTAGTGGTTATTTCTGCATTGCACAAGCTATCTCTAAACAAACAGATCTCTCAAAGAGGAGTCCTGTCACAGCACTAGACGGTCATTCAGAAGTTCTCTGCAGGTCCATGTGATGCTATTTCTCCAATACAGAGTGGTGTAAGGCTCATATCTTTATAGCCTAATGCCAGAAAGTCATGCTGTTGTCACCTTTGTGGTGAAGCCTCTAGCCAAAATGTTGTTTCTGGTGATCACTGTCTCATTGCCAACAGCTGTAGCCCAAAGAAATGTCCATATTAAGGTTTAGACAAGGAGGAATCATAAGGTGGAATTAAAGCTGTGTTTCCCATTTGTCTTTGTTCTGATCCACGATTGTTCTCGCAGTAGAGTTAAAAATAAAATGACCTCTCTCTTTTTCTAGCTGCTGTCATAATTGTCATTCTCCACCAGATGCCCTAACTTCCCCCTGCACCCCGCTGGTTCTGCTGCCCCTGTTGTCTCTCAGTCCAAAGAGTTTCTGAACAAGAGACACGCTTTTATGGAGCCTGGCAAAGCTTCAGAAGGGAAAAGAAAAAATCAATACTGCTTCAAAGCAAAGTCTTTGCTTCAGTGAATATGACATTTGCCCTTTCTTCACTAGTGGGAAAAACAACAAGGACACTTACACCAGCAATGGAAATAGAATGAAGAACAACAGAGAGACCTTCCAGGTTTGACTTGTAAAGGGAAATAACTTTATAGTCATTGTCCCTATTTGGTGACATCAAAAGCAGGTGTAGAGTGTTAGGCGGTGCAGGCTGGGAATGAAGTGGAAAGCAACACAAAGTCAAAGCGAAGAGTTGAAGGAATTCGGAACAAGTGGTAATGGACTCTGCAGAAGAAATGGGGAATGAAAGCCATGACACAAAGGTCAGGTCCATTGCTGCACAATCGAATCAGCTATAAAATGTCACCTGCAAAGGTGGGCCATAATACTAAAAGGACCTTCCAGTAAGTTTTACACCATTTTGACATCTCCACAGCAACTGAAAATGGCAACAGAACCTCACATTTCGCTAATGAACGGTTTCTCAGAAGGGTTGAAGCAGGTCAGAAATGTTCCAAGAGAAGTTGAAAATGCCAATTAAGGAAATTAGTGTTTCTGCAAAATCAAAACAACTTTGGAAGACTCCCACAGATGTTTTCGGAGGATTTACAAAAATGTAAACTAAATGTAAACCTTACAAGTATGCTTCAATTATTTCTCATACTCAAGTTTTCATAAATTTCATTTCCTTTGACTGTTTTCTTTTTGTTTCCAGTTCCTGTTGTTTCAAAAGTAGATGCTTGTTCCAAGTTCTTAATTTCATTCTGCTTTGACTGTGGCACTAAGCTAGTTTTCCAAGTTATTTGTTTTGATGTTTCTACTTCTGTGTCATTCTTCCTGTGCAACTTTGTGGACTTCTTTCTTTTGGACTCTAAAGCACATTGTTTCAATAAGCTCTGTGTAATTGTTTGAAAATAGTCTTTTTGTAAAGCAAGTATTTTCCTTACATGAAGCTGTGCTTTCAGCGGCAGCTGCCACTAGCTTTGCTGTAGCTTCTGGCCTGTGCAGGGGGTAATTTGCAGCACCTAACTTCCCCTGCTGAGAGGGGATCCTGGGTCAGCTGCTGTTGTTGCAGTTGTGTAATGGAGCAGACTTCATCCTTGGTGAATCAAATAGCACGACTTCTGAGGAGCACACTCGTAGTGTAGCAGGACAGTCATGTACTCATACTCTGACCCTGGTACTTGTGCTGGGTGAGAGTTCTGCAGCTACAAGAATCAATAAAAATGTATTGATTTCTCCACACCGTCATAAAGCTTGTCTGCTCTTATCTCCAGTTTGCAAGCTGAAAAAGGACACTGTAAAACCACAATTGTCTTCGGCTTTCTCTCCTTTTTCCTCCCCCATTCCATGCTTGCCACACAGGAGACCAAGATATGTTTCTTGCAGAGCCACCTGGCCAGGGATCCATAGCCCTGCTTGCAGTATCACAGCATCCTATTCTTTTAACACTTTGTTTGTGGAAATAGCTGCTTCTGAAGCTCTCTAAGGAAGAAGTGCAGGGGGATAGCCCCAAAGGCTCCAGTTGAGTGACTTCTCTGGGGCTTAACACATCCCTCTATATGCGAGCAATGGTTGTCATGTGAATGCCAGTGCTTTAAACAGAGCTCAGTGCTTCTCTGGATATTCCTGATTCATATAAAGTGCTCTTTTTTTTTTTTTTTTTTTGGGGGGGGTGTCATTTCAGCTCCTTTTCCTGCTGCCTGATGTCCTCTGTTCCAAGAAGGTAGGTAGCCAGATGAAGAACATGGGAATGTCCTCTTTTGTTAAAAACTGTCTCAGTGGTAAAAACGAAGCAGGTGAAGGGTAAAGCAGTATTTTCAATACTGTCACCTAAAGTCATACCTGTCAACAGGTGGGCAGATGTCTGCCTCTGGTACCCACACAAACTACTTGAGAATCTTGGCTTCAAACATTTGGGGATGGGTGCAGCTGTTTTTCAGTCTTAGTTAAATCCCAAAGTCCTGATCAAACACAAGAAATGCAATCACGGGTTGGAAAAGACACACTCAGGAGATAAAGAGGCAAGACCCCTGAAAACTGCAGAGTATACTTTGATGACTGCCAGGATGATGATGCTTTCTGGCATGCTTTTCCACTATTTATTCTATGATTTTTTCCAATGTGATCAAACCTAAACTCCCTCTTGGATGTTCCTCTTTGTGGCATGATTACAGCTGAATATGGTAATTAAATAGTAATTAAATAGAGGTGTTGCCCATTGGTTTTAACCTTCTGTGCTTGTGAATCACTGGATAATATTTTAGTATTTAAAATACCAATAGTGTTTAATAGACAAATACTGTTTTGTTGTGGGCTGCATTTTAGTTGTCTCTATTTACAAACATCTACAAACCGATGTATGAACAGGTTGGGGAAAAGGGGGGATTTTCACACCGGTGGCAGTGGCTGCCCATGAGAACCTGCCATATAACATTATTGGGGTTTGCAGGTGCAAGGCCATGGGAACAATAAACAAAGATGTGAGAACAACAACGGGAAAACACTGCCTCAGCAGCTGATGCAAAAGATGACAGAACTGCAGACAGAAGCCCCTTAGCACTGCTAAGGCTGTGGCACTGAGGCATCTAAGGCACAGCGCAACAGTTTTAGCTAAAAATTCAGTTTTAGCATGAGCAAATGTGATACCACAGTGCTCAGTGTCTCATCCCAGATTCAGATTTGAGCCATAGTTTTGCAATAAAGCACAAGAACACAGCCTTCAGCCCAAGATATACATGCGAGACAATATACGCTTTGGTATTCATTTGAGAGTTTTTTGAATATGGCGTTTATCCAAAGGGAAAAAGCTATAATCCTTCCTAAATAAATGAAACATGAACCCATAACTCTTCCCTCCCTGCCACACAGAGATGAGGATTCTGTAGGTCACAGATCATAAAGGGAGTCGCGCTGAAGTACGGAAAACACAGCCTAATCGAGCCGGTAAAACAACCCAGATTTGAGAGACGAAGGTCTCTAAATGAAGAGCATTCTGCTGCTGACCCCCAGGCTGTTAAAGCTCATGACTGTTTGCTCCAGCACTGCGGTTGCTATGGCAATTCATATAGACAAAAGCAGTAACCTTTCAGGATCCAAACAGGTAAAAAACTGGGACTTAAATTATACTCGGAAACAAACAGGAAGCTGATATCGATGCCAACGAATCGATGCTCTGTGTTCTCTGTGTTGAATACCCTTTCACACACTGCACACTCCCAAGGCTTTTGAACGCTTGCACCACATCGAGTACACTGGGGCGAGTGTAATTTGGGAACAAAAAATTTCTAAAACTCTTGTAAAGGAACTGGGAAAAGGCAAGATATGTCTAAGCAGCCCCACACAATGCCTGCTTGGGTGCTACTCTAAAAAAAATAAAAAAAGTCAGATGGTGTCTTTTTAGAAGATATCTGAGTTATTTTTCAGTTCTTTGACATCATGCTAAGACTGAGCCCAAGCACCTGCAAATGACAAATCTCTTTAAGAGCAGGGAGATGAGCATGTGGGTATGATGGGATCTGTTGTATTTCAGAGATAGCAGGCTGGACCTTGTTTCCCTTTAATTACTGAATCCATCTTATTCATGATCTTAGGACTACAGCACCTTAAATTACATTAAAGTATGTTTCTCAATAGCAATGGAATTGGAAAAGACAACAGAATTGTCAGCAGCTACTTTTATACAGTTGTGTAATCTTAGGTTTGTCATCTCCAGTAATGAGGTCAGTGATATAAATAAGAGAGTCATCAGATGGAGACCACAGATTTAGCACACTGAAATGTTCTTATGTCCTTTACAGACATCATTATAAAGTGCAAAATATGACCCCAGCAGATAAAACAGCCAAATCTGTGCCTCCAAGCAGGATTTTTCTGTCCCTGACTTTTTGTTCCTCAGCCAGAGGTGCCAATGACCCAACATCCTTGCCCCACAAGGCAGTCAGTAGAGCTTCTAGATGGGCCAAACCAGAAATGCTGTGACTGATGAAATTGTGGCATGAGAGATCTTCCTTATGGGGCACTGTCAAGCTAGAAACAGTCGCCCACCAAAAAGTTGCAAGCATGAAAGTCTGTTGGTTCTCATCGACTGTCATAACAGGACTCACCTTGATTGTAACAAGAATTTGAGCGAGCTGTTATTACTGTTAACATTGATGAGCACTGCAGGAAAGAAAGTGACTCTATCTCCTGTCAATGTACGGCTCCTCCTTGCAAAGCAGAGTGCTGGCACAACTCGGTACTGTAACACTTATTCCTTGCCCTGCCTGCACATCTTGCTTCTGAGCATGCTGCAGATACACTAAGTAAATCAAAGGTATAAGAATTTATGAAACCCAAAGCCACACTAGATTTTTGGAATGACATCATGATTGTATATGAGTACTAATAAAAGGCAAAGGTTCCCTGAAGCCGCAGGCTATAAAGTGTAGTAGAGCAATATGATTAAGACGGAGTTAAGCCATATTAAACTTTGAAGAAAAACGCATTCCATAGTGACATGTTAATAGATCCCAGGAAAGATTTGTTAATGGGCTAAAAATTGAGCAGCTCTTTGTAGGCAGCATTAAGGAAAAAGAAAATCATTATTTTGGTATGGGTGAGATTCACTTAAAAAGAAGCCAGACAAGGCAAGAGTGTGGGGTACACCCAGGCTGCCCAGCTAGGGTTTGGGGGCAGGAATGCAGGGCTGGTCCCAGAAAACTGGAGCTCTGCACAGCCACACCCGATTTAGGTCTTTCTTCCCATCACGCTGAGCATAGTAGTGAATAAAAACTTATGATTTGAGTCTAGGAACCTGGTTTGGGATGCAGTGGTTTCCCAAAGACTTTCTCCAGAATGTGAGCCACAGAGCGTGTCACAAGATATATCTAAATAATGACTACTTTTCAATTAAAAGACACTGCAGCTGGCCAACAGCTAAAAATAAAATACGATGTCATCAAAGTCTGAAGCTTGTAAGGACACTGAGCCCAGTAAAAAGCTTCACCTGAATGGTATGAGATACTAAAATTTACACTGATAGCCACCTGAAAGCAATTGTAATAAGGGGGAAAAATGGCAGTAAAATGTTTGTCTTGGCCTGATCTCACTTGTGTGATCCGCTTTCCAAGCTGACATATTGGAAGCAACAAAATTGACAATATTTTGGAGCACGCTTGCCTCTGAAAGGCAGAAAGCACCAGAACAAGTTAACACCATCTCCTCTCGATTGTGAAAAGCTGATTTATTCTTGCTGCATTATTATAAAAGGTATCATATATTTTGTAACATCCTGAAAGCTGGATGGGACCTTTACTTGGCCCGTTTTATATCTTTGTCTCAACTTTATTTTTCTAATCAGGTTCTTTCAAGTTCCCACAATATTAAACAAAAACAGAGTAAAGGCAAATAAATCAAGCACCTTTATTCTAATTCATTCATAACATCTCATGCAAGTGGTCAGTTTTGCATTAGCTAACAAACACTTTTAAACCCAACTTTTACCTCATGGCACTAAATTTCATGAATAACATTTCTGTGATGATATTCATATCTAAGAAATAAAATGTGATTTCTATCTCCCACATCCACAATCTTAATTCTAGGCTGTGTCTTTTCTCCGCTGTCTTGACCAGATGCACCTAAGCCTTCCTACCACAAACTCTAACCTGCATTTCATAGACAATGAGAAAGTGACATCAGAACTTTGGATGCAGCTTCAGAGAGGACTGGACGTTACTAGGGTAATTGCATGGTGGCTGTTGCACCATCAAGCTCAGCCCTTTTCTGCAAAAGAAGTTATCCCATGTGTTTGATGAAGGTAAGTGGTGTGCATCAGAATAAACAACCACCTAAACCCCAGCAGAGGTGCTGGAATTTCTGCATGGAGTCCCTCATTTTTTTCCATCAGCCCTGAGGCTGCAGGGCACCACAGCCTGGCAGGATGCTCAGGAGTATGGCTAGGGCACTCAAACCCAAGGTCAGTACCGGGGATGAGGGTCTTCTCTCGCCCTTGCAGCCAGGTGTTTGGTATTTAGGAACCTGACCACTCTGAGCCTGGGTACTGCAGGGTCCTACCCCGTAATTGCAGCCAGGTGGTTTTCATTTGGGACCTGATCAAGGGCTCATGGATTATATATAGAAGCCAAAGGGGGAAGGTTTGGTTTAGTCCCATGAGTATTGGTGGCTGCAGCCTGGAGGAGGTATGTAGTAGTCCCTAGTAGTTTCTGCTGGAAAGAACTTTCTGGAAAAGCCTGGGAGCAGTAAGGAAAAGGTGGGTAGGTGGCAGAGGAGGACTGCAGTGCTGGGGCTTGGATCTACAGCTGTGAAGTAGGCTTGGAGGACAAGTTTAGAAGAGAATGACACTCAGAATATCTTCAGTTAGGGTGGAAGAGCCTTTTCCAGAGTGGAAGCTTGACCATCTGAAGGTAGGAAGCATTTATATGGTTATCTACAGGTGTTCCTTCATGGGTGTGTTTTGAGGTGTGGGGAAGCCAGGGGAGTTAACAGAAGTACAGCCAGGGAGCCATGCTTGCTTGCTTTGCTTTGTTTTTCATGCAGCAGAGTGATATAATGAGTTCAAAAAGGAATTTGGTATTGGGAGGGAAAAGGGTCCTTTTTACTAATGAAGTCGTACGTGCCAGGAGAATGTTGAAATGTTGACTTTCTTGGATAGTTATGGCCTTAATTACCTTATTGATTTGAGGCTTGCTGTATATCTGTATATTGTGTTCTATCAGGTTTTTTGCCTCTTGTGTTTTTGCTACAGTTAGCACTAAAATTCAAGGAATGTGAGATGGAACTGTCCTAGGGCTTTTTGTTTGTTATATGTCACAGGTTTGGGTTTTTTGAATATTTCCATATTAATAACTACTTAGCTTTTTCTTCTGACTCTTGTTTTCCCTGAGGAAATTATACCTCTCCTCTCCTTGTGGAAGGGGGAGGGAATGACAGAGTTTGGGAGTTTTTTTATTAATATTTTTATATTGGTATATATTAAGTGCAAATAGTACTTCTTCCCAAAATATCTTGCTTCTGTTGGGCACAGTAGATCATGAAATTATGTATTTAACATTCCTTTTTATTTTTTAAAGGCATGATAGAGAGTAAAGCCTTTTAGCAAATCAGGTACAAAACTAAGATCTATGTTTTAAGAGCTGCAGGGGAGTTAGAAGAAAATTGGCTCCTATGATGAAGCGTTATTCAGTCCATCACACATGTGAAGTCCAATTTTGCCCCTGAGGTGAAGAAACTGCTATTTTTTTTCTCTTCTATATAACCTTGGAATTTGCAGGATTTTCCTTGTGCGTGGTGCTGTATCACTTGGCAGTGTCTCTGACGTGTAATGATTTGGGATATACTAAGCAGAGGGAGGCAAATAGATGCCTGGCTGCAGATTTAAGTAGGTAGGAGTAGTAGGAAGGGGACAGGACCGTTATCCAGTTCTGCTTTCCTCATGTAGCTGCTCTTCATCATGGGAGAAAGGGGATTTTTATTGTTTGTTTTGTTCTGGAGCTCTATCAATTTTCATTGCTCTTGATAAAGAATTAATAAAAGTCAGTGGTGTTTGAATTAACTTGTCTGTGTGCACAGGAGCAGCCCAGAGGCCCCAGGCATTGTGTAAGACCTGTTTAAAGTATTAGGGAGTCATCAATGCTTCTCTATCAGACCAGCATTGCCTGTGCTTTAGGGGTCTGTCTGTGGTTAGGAGTGCCTCACGTTCCTTAACGGTGATTCAAAGGTAGGGTAAATCAGCCATTAAATTAAAAATTGGGACACTAAGACAGCTCTAGATATTTGAATGGAGACGTTGCTATAAGTCATCAATAAATATATCAGAAGAGGCAGGAATGTATGCACAGTGGGTCCCCTTGCAGGCACAGCTTCAGCAAGCAATATTTTCAGTATTCTGGAAGCAATGTGCAGTTTTGGAGGGCACGGAGAGCAAGAGGGAAGGGGGATGTGCTATAACAACACCTCTTCACTATTTCCCTTCTTTCATGTACAGCTTATTACCTTTAGTGTCACCGTGATGCATGAGAGTGACTGTGAGTGATGTTGATTGTGTGCTGTGGAGAGGATGGAGCTTGAATTCTCCTCTTTGACTTTCCAGCACTTCTTTCTGGTACAGAGTAAGATTATTTTCTTGCCTTTTCCTGTTCCTCTTCAGAGCACTCTAAGAATACTAACAGCGTTCTTGTTCCACTGTGCTTTACTGAGCACCGGGCTGCGAAATCCAGCTGGCACTTGCACAGAGATTCATATGGAAAACTGTCCTGGCTTCCTCCTCTTAACCCTCTGTAAGGCCAACCATTCTATGTTTCAAGATAGACTTTGGGTTTTAATTTCTAATTTATGTAATGTAGAAACTGCTGTTGTGTACAGCTCCATAGTTGAGACTGATATGTTAAGACTGTAGCTTGAAGATAGAGGGCAAATCTTCTGAAAATGTTAGCACTTTGCCCTGTAAAAGAGGAGAGGGGGAAAACAAAGCAAAATAAAAAGATAAGGCTTGACTAGGATGAAAAATAATTTGAACAGTATTCTGAGCAGAAGAGCCAGAAGGAAGTCGTACATATTTCAGAGAGACAGATTGGGCAAACAAGCCTGGCAAAGAAAATCCTTATAGCAAAGCTGTTAAAATGGCATTGTCTTAGAGCAGTGAAACAACTCTGCTTTCTCACATTTGTCTGCATGAGTTAACTTGACCCCAAGCCATTGTTTCCTATGGAAGTGGAATAACTTGATAGGCAGTGTGAGGCAAAATTATTTCGAGTCTTTCAGCGTTGCTTCCTGTAACCAAAAAAAATAAACACAGACATCAGCATGTAAACAGGATGCTCAGCTGTAAATTAGAGCAAGATGTAGCTTGTTCTACATTCAGCTTTTCCAAAAATAATTCTGCTTTAGTAAATAAGACATTCTGTATGTGTATCCTACTTTAACACATTTCAGATTGCTGTCAACAAACTGCAGGATTTTAGTGGAAGGTGTTTGCTAAATAACAAGTAAGGCAAACTGGATTTACTAAATCAGACCTTCTCTGTTTCTGTTGCTAAACTTCTGTATGGAATGTGCCTCTTTGGAGCAATGGTACTAGGGGTTTACTGGTTTACTGTTCTATTTGTGGATGTGGCAGTTCTTACAGAGCAGTGCTATGGTTGAGGTACAGGGATGAGCGGGAAGTGGGTCTTCTAGATCTAGAGCTGCATTTCTGTATTTTTGTCTTTTTAAAAATACATTTTGGCAAGTATGGCTGGGTTTTTCTGAACCTGATTCTTTTTTCCTTTTTTTTTCTTCATTTTCCTGCTGGCAAAAATGTGGGTTCTTCAGTATGTAAATGAACTGCTGCAGTGTCTCTTGGAAATCATAATTTGGACATATAGAGCTGCATCTCACAAAATAAACCATGGTTCCCATAGTATGCTGCATTGTCTGGGCACAGTGAAACTGTGATACATTTGGTTTTATGGGGGATGTGACAGCAGCCGCCTTGTGCCTTTGAAGAAGTTATTGAGAAGACAGAGCAAGGCTCTTTACAGCAGCACATGGTAGAAAGCTGAGGGGCAGTGGATATAAACCAGAGTTAGAGGTTTACATTGGATTTATGGGAAAAACTTTCTCATCATTAGACTAGTTGAGCAGATTTTGGCCACATACGTTGTATAGACTCCATCTGTGGAGATTTTTCAAAACCTGATTGGATAAAGCAACTGTGGTGGATAGACAGGAGTTTTGGTTCATAATCTAACTTATTTTTTTATCAAAACCTGCTCTACGTGTATAAATTTCCCTTTGATGTATGTGGGTATAGTAGCAAGCAAAGCTAATGATAGCTAAGGAGCCTGGGGGCTTTTATTTGTCTTGACTTTCCAGAGAAGGTGATGTTCTTAACGCTAGATATATAGTAGGGCTGTAGTGGGTACAGTGCAGCATGGTGACTTCCTGACTCCTTAAATATCAGACCCAGCTTACATAAACTCCACTAGAGAGAATTTCCAAAATACTCTCAACATATTAGTGCTCTCATCTGACTTACCTTTTGACAGTCTAATAACTTATTCTTGACCAAAAAAAAGTTAGGAATAGGACAAATAAAGCACCTTTATTTTTTTCCTTATCCCAGGTATGGCATATTTCATAATGCACATCATGACTGCTGTGGAGGGATGCTGTCTAGTATCAGCAGTGAGTGATGCTGTTTGGAGGGTGAATTCAAAGTGTGTAGGCAAGTTATAAATATAAGGGAAAGTGTTAATGGAAAAAGGGCAGTTGCTTGTGGCTTGAACTTTCTACACCATGCATACACACATTGTGTTAGTGCTTCAGTTATGAACCAGTCAGCGTGCTGTACCTGTTTGCCTCTTGACTACTCTTTAACTTCAGTTAGAGAAGTGTGAGGAGGCAAAAATCAATGGGCTACAAAGATTTTGTTCCTTTCCTTTTTAGGTATGTGTGCATATCATTGCTACCACTATGTTCTTAAGAGCTTGTAAGTGGTCAGTCTTGACATAGCGAGCTACAGGGAGGCCAGATGAACAGGCTCTTTGATATTGATTTACCTTGGTTGCTATCTTGGTGTAATTTGCGCCTTGTCTGCACCAATAAGCACAGATACATATGAAGAGTGGGTGATTTCCCACTTCTAGAAATGTAAGTTCTGCACTTGCCTCTGTAACAGGGATCTTGTGGATTTAAATATCCAGGTGGTGATACTTAGTGAGAGTCATATCCCAACAGGTTTAATTCATGCTGCAGTTGTTCATTTTGATGCTGGACATGACTTCAGAGTAGAAAGTGTTTCAAAATGAAAATGTTTCTCCAAGGATGGTTTTCTTTCAAGTCTATGGAGAAAAAGAAGAGGAGGGGGACCCAAAGGAGCAGCTACCAGCTGGTAACGGTGGTCTACTGATGCGTGGTCTATTTAAGTGATAGACTAGTGAGAACAGTGATGATGCTTTCAGCCCAGAACGTATCCTTTTGAGCAGTCAGGTGGCCTGCAGAATGGCTTTGCCCACATGCCATCTTCATCTTAAGAATTATATTCTAGGCTGCTAAAGAATATTATGCTAGGAGCTAAAAACTGGGCACTGCCTGTCAAATGTCTCACTTGGTGCTAAACTTTGCTCTGTCTGCTGTGGAAAACATTAATTTCTGAGTATTTCCCTAAATGCAATCTTCATTTGGGGGAGGAAAAAAAAGGAAAGGGAATGCAAAAAATATGGTGTATGAGACTGTTCAGCAATAGACAAGGGCCAGAGAAAGCTCTACCAATCCTTTGAAGTGAAGACTAGTCTCAACCCTTTGTTACCTTTGCCCAGTTGTTGAATGTTCTGCAGTCTTTGCTTTAAGCTTTACATTCTAAGGACGTGTTTCCTTATCTGGGTGGTGTTTCGGGAGCATCTGCTTACTGTGTGGTCCAAGATGTATGGACCCTTCAGTATGAAAACTGGCATGTAGCTTGCAGCTTAAAAATCAAGATGCTTTTGACATTGCCATTCCTGATGCAAGGGTATTTGGGTCATTAAGTGTCTTTTAATGGGAGGTACAGTCTGTAAGCAGTGTAATGTTCAAAAAACAGTGCTGCATTTTTTTTTCAATAGCTTTTCCCCACTTTGTAGGAAGAAAAATCAAAATGCAGCACTACAGAGGAAGCCAGTGATACTGTGTGTTTGGTCACAGGTGTAGGTAGTTAGGTGGGGAAAGAAGCAAAAGGACCATATAAAAACTGAATTTCAGTTAATTAGTATCACTACCTGTTTGCAACACGTAGCACTAATCCTATGTTAGAGGATATCCCCACAAGCAACTAAGCTGAGATGAAGTACTTTTAGCTGTGTAGCAAATTTGGGGTTGCAGGAGCTCCACATCAAAGCCAAGAGAGGTTGAACTGCATGACTCTTACTGCACTATCTGAATTCTAGGTACTATTTGCAAAGGAATGAAGAGGTTTGGGTTAAAGAGTGTATTGCTTTAAAACATTTAAAGTGGAAAAGAAAATGTGTCGTACTGTGCCATTCTTAAAAACATAAGAGGTAAAGAAAAGAGGTATTTTATTTTTTGTAATTTTATGGGCAGGAACAGTGCAATTCTTAGTTGCACAGTCAGCTGTTTGCAATACAAAGACTAAGTGCTAAAGTCATAAATATTTCCGTCTTCAAGCTGGTTACTAAATGTGTCTTACTAAATCTTTATAAAATTAAAAAGTAAAAAAAAAAGCTTCCTCAACCCAAATTATTCTCCAAGGACATTGTTGTACTAATAAAGTGATTAGATCTCCTTATCCCAGCTAGGGAGGCTGCTAAACGAAGTTGAAATACCCATCTTGCTGGGATTATCCTTCGGGCACAATTTAAATGACCCACCAGCAAATATATCTGCTTTAACTTGACATTTGCTGTCCTTGCTGCTTTCTCCTACTAGTTCTGTAAGACACTCTATTTTTTTTCCCTTGGAGTCATGAATAGCATTTAAAAAAAATAAAATCTGTCTTTATTCTTAGCAATGACATTCTTGTTGATGAGACCTCTGCTTTCTTTCACTTATGAACCTTAACTTGTATGCTTGCTTTGACAGCATTTTTATCCTTGGAAGTATCCAGCTATGGCCTCACACCTCAAACTGACCGTTCAGAGCCAAATTGTTGTCCTGCTCCATGCACTGTTGCTCAGTATGAAAGTGAACCAGACCAGAGAAAGGCTATTTATTATTCAATGGCATCTTTAGGCTTGTGTTTGTTTGAAAAGGTCTTTTATTCTACTTAGGTTCCTACCATAGTGGTCCACACATTGCATTTTGCTTAAAAGCTAATTTAATCACCCTTAGTTTTAAAAGCTTTGGCCACAGGGAGTAAAACTGTTAATATCCCAAGACAATACTGACTGAAATGAGAATCAATGAAAATACTAAATTAGTCCTTCTGCCATCTGATAAGAGGTACTGAAGTAGCGCTACCTCTCACCTGTGTTTCTTCTGGATTCCTTCTGCTTCCCTGTACTTCAACTCTTTCTTCTTTATTCAGACCAGCATCTCCAATTACAGCTCAGTACATCTCCCTGTGCCTAGTGTTTTAAAAAAAGCAAGATTTTCTTATAAAATTGGCATGTATTTCTCTTTACCTGTCTCAACTATGGATTTGTTTATCCTGATTAGAATTAAAGCCCAACTACCACCAGAACTAGTGTGAAGAGATCAAGTGGGATTCAGTCATGTGTTTTCATTTAAATTGCACTCAGAGCTGTGTTTGAAATTAAAAGGTTTAATAACACATTCTTTACACTGGCCTGCATTAGGACAAGTAAATCAGGTACACTCTGTGCTTTAAAGACAGCCTAAGCCTCAGACAACCCCCCAATTTATCCACTATAATCTGGGTTGGGTTATTTTATTGGCATGGCTTTGCTTTAGCTATATGCAACAAATGGGCAGCACTGGTAGAAGCAGATATGATTTTGATGAAATTCTGATGCCCTATTAAGTTTGCAATTATCTTTTAGCATTTGTACTACTTGACTCCCAGTATTATACTTTGCTTGGGTATGTATCTGGAAAACAATGAAGAATTAAGCTACTGAATTGCAGAGCAAACTTTACTGCATGGGTTTCATACTGGTTCATGTATATGCTTTTCCTTCAAGGCTATACTGGGATGAGATAAGAGCAGACAGGCTCTGGTCCATGCCAAACACCTGAAGCTACCGTTGAAATCAGCTGGGCAGTTCACTGCTGTCTTCCATCATTGTACCTTGCACAATCTTTTCTGTCACTGCAAAGGAAATAAAATATGATAAAGCACTGGGATTCATCTTTTTTAAGCTGACAGAAGGTTGGTTCACCTCAATCACATGACGAGGTACAGATTTAAATGCTATGCTTTTATGTGGAGGACTTCTGAGGAACAGAGCCTGTTCTGGGTAGAAAATATGTCACTTGGGTATTCTACAGGCTTTTTAGGTACTCAGGTTTGCACTGTGGCAGGCACAGGCCTCCTGACAGCCACAGAATAAGGAATGTGCAAACTCTTGCAAGTGGAACTCTGAGCAGGTGCAAGGAAACAGTCCTAGTGTGGTGTGATGGGCTGTTCCTGTTGTGGATAATGCTTCTCTCTGAATCTATAAAAGCTATGAGGTCTGAGAAATAGGTGTTGATCTGTTATCTTCATCCACCTTTATAGTAGAAACAAGCTATACCAAGGACTTGCACTGCAAGCCATAAGCTAGATCTTTCTGCTTCTGCTTAGTGTTGATAGGACCTGTTGTGTCAGATGCAGCCAAGCACTGGAGTTGCAGCCTCCCAATGGGTACACAGAGGCCTGAGTCTAACTCTGTCACTACTCTTAAAAGCATAATTATAGCAAAATCCTAAATGATGGTTCACTCTTTTCTGTGCCAGTCCCCTAGTCAAAGTTGACATGTTCTTAATTCTTTTGTTTTTAGAGTCTCTTATGATAACTTTGCTTCCAAGTTATAGTATCTCTCCTCCACTGATGTTCCATATGGTCACTTCATACATATAGTTTATTTAATTAGATTCCTCTATAGGGAAGTACTGCACTTAGCATAGGGTCTAGTGATTCTCTTGATGCATCACTGAGCAAAGCATCCACTTGCTAGGACTTCAACTGGAATGTGGTTTTAATTATTGAAATAGTTATGAAAATAATCACACACTGTATTAAGGAAGCAGTGTTATGTGCCTTAGTGAAAAACCTTAAAAAAGCAAGTGTAAAGAGGTGTCTAGAAGCTAGTTAGGCTTACATTTGGTTTAACATAATGATTAGACTTCTTCCTATTTATAAGCAACAGTAAAATATTTGGACAATACCCTTATACACAATTTTCTTACTCCTCTGACAGCAAACTTGTGGGGATGAATCCTTCCCATCATGTGTAGGCTTTTTTGTGTCTTGTCAGAGATAAGGTGATTGTGTGGAAAAACAATGATGATAGGGATCTGCAATTACTTGTGACTGATGAGCATATCTGACATTGTTTCCTGGTATCCACTGATACTTCTAGGAGGCAAGAGCGAAACAAACAATTTTCTCTGCTGGCACTGTATATATTTTATGTTCAAGATGATGCTTGCGGTGAGGTTTTGGGCAGGATTGCTACACCACAGTGTGAAAATATTAGTAAAAACAATGCATGTCTGGGGACCAGTCTGTTAAATGTTTCTATCTTTCAAGTTGGTGCAGTACGAGTAAAGAGAAAATGAGTCCTGTGAGACAGAGAGCTCTTTCAGTTGTCAGTCCTCCAATTAACTCTGTAAGGGCAAATCAGAGCATCTTTGATGTAAAGGCCATCTATCTTTTCCTCCTAATATGAGCGCTGGCAATATAATTTGAGTGGTGGAAGAAGATTCTTTCTGGGAGAAGTCTGTTGTCTTGATTCAAAAGTACTGGTATATGCAAGATCAGCACAGTAGTAGGCTTGGTTATTTTAAGTTAAGCTTTTAAAATGTCTGAGACTTTAAACTTTCTGAGAAGTTTTTAAAATGTGAACTAATATAAGCCTTAGGTCTTGGGGCTCTACTGACTACAACTAAGGTTTCAAATCTACCACTAACCCTTAAAAGTACCTCTAGCTGAATGGCTTAAATGAAATACTGTTCTCTGGAAGTAAGAGGATAATATTTAGTTTAACTGCACTTTATTTGGTACTTCACAAAATGATCAGTTGCAGGACAATCATTAAAATCATAGGCTATAAGTCACTGTCCTTTGAAGTAAATTACATGTTGCAAGATATGTGGGTCTTTGTCTTTTTTCACATCAAATGAAATGTGTCTAAGCCACTGGGGCTTTTTTAGGTTGTCCCTTATTTTGCTAGACCTGCTGTTTTTAAAATCTGATGTTTTGATTTAATAAAGAGTAAAAACTTCTTATGTTCATGTCAGATTAAAATTGCTGGTTTAAATATCTTTTCTTGCTAAGTACTGACTATAATGCAGTTCCTGAGGAAATCAGCCAATTAAATAATTAGGGGTGGTCTTGCTTCTCCCATGATCTCCTTCAGCAGCTACCTCTTTTGCTCAAAGACAACTGGAGGTCAGGTTATGTGAAGAAACCCCATGATGAGCTAAATGATCACAGCCCGGAAAAGCCTGAAGCGCTAAAGTCTGTAGTGTTCCTCCTCCATTTGGAACAAATTACTTATCCCAGCTTCAAACCTCAATGGGGGTGGATATAAACTGGTTTTTATTTAGTCTTAATGTTGTGTTTGCCACCCTACCTGTGCTCTGAGTATTTGCTGTAAGCGTGAGCCCTGCAGGTTGCCAAATGACCACTTGAGATGCTCTATCTTCTGCTCCTGTTCTAGTTTTATGTTAGCCATCCTAGATTAGAAGGCAAATGCTGTGTTGAATGTGAGGTAGAGAGACCTGGAGAAGAGGGAGGGAAATCTATCTGGATGGAGAAGTGACGTATGTGTCTCATGGTGTGGTGGAAAGGCATAGGAGGATCTGAAGCTGCTAGGCTTTGGTGAAAAATTGAATAGTCGAAAAAGAGGCTATATTCTATAAGCAAGATTAAATGAAATTAAATTGGAGGATTAAAACTCAGGTTCTGTACTGTCATTTTCCATTTCAATTCACAAACACCTTCTAAAATCCACCATTGAAGTGATTATTCTTTAAATAATTAAAAAGGTAGGAGGCAGGTTTTCTTCTCCATACTCTGTGGTTCTAAGTGTTATCATAGGAACTATTTCTCTTGTGAAACAACTTCAGTATTTGTGGCAACCGGCTTATTAGAGATGTTGATTATATTCACTCATTTCCATCTCTTAATGTGATGATCTATGAACATCTTGAAAAGTACACCTTGAGCTGTTTTCATAAAACATCCTGTCAGGAACCCCAAATCCTGTTCTTAAGTCAGTGACAAAACAATGTCCTGGTAATGCATGGAAATGTCCGTAACGGCCTCAAGGACTTCAGGGCAAGCACCAACACTTCCCCTGTTTCTTGGTAGTTCTAAAATGGTGACTGTTTTCATTAACAGTATGGAGATGGGTTATTAGAAAAATTTTTTGGAAGACAGCATCTGAGCCCAGTATGGACATGGGGATGATTCTTTAGTTAACAGTCTTGTTCTTTAATATTCTTATAATCTGAGGGAGTGGGGGAGGAGGAGGACGACGCTGTCTGTGGAAGAGGGAGGGAAGGAGATGAATAAGAAACTGTTTTCAGTATTGATTTCAATAAGTTTTTTTAATCAGAATACTTTTTTCCCCAGGAAAAGCTGTGTACAAGAAGCATTCCTTTGTACTGATAACTATGCTATGAAAAGTTGAATACTTCTAGAGTTGGTCCTGTTGTCCATGAAAACTGTAAGCTTTGAACACTTAAATATATAAACAAGCTACATGCAGGCTTTGGGGGAAATGATGTTTTGCACCTGTGATGGTTTGAGCCCTGGCCAAAGGCCAGACGCCCACCAAAATCAGTCTGTTACTCCCCTTCTTAGTTGGACAGGGGAGAAAAAAACATAACTGGGCGGCTCAAGAGACAAACTCGTTAATGACGCGGGCAAAACAGACTCAACATAGAGAGCAGAAGAGAAAAGTTATATCTAATTTATTACACCACGCTAAAGAGAAAACAGTGAAAAAGAACCAGAGTCAGGAGTGCAACCAACAATCTTGAAACAAATGCAAACCAGGCAAACACTTTTCCCCCCCACTCCCTCCTTAGCAGGCTTTAGTTAGAAGTTTGCTCCCTTCTTCCCTCCCGGTCGCAGCCCAGGAGGGGCAGGGACTGGGGAAAATGGGGGTCTTGGTAACACCTTCCCCCCACCCCTCCATTCTAAAGCAGACTTCCCTTTCAGCCATGATTTTGCTCCCTTCTTCCCCTCTCCTGCTCGCAGCACAGGACAGGGGGGCAGGGACTAGGAGATGGGGGCTTCAGTCAGTCCCTTGCAAGATGGTTTCCTTCTCGGCCGGGATGGGGGCATCCATTCCACACAGCCTCCCCCTGCTGCACCGTAGGATCTCACCCACAAGAGCCAGTCCTCCACGAACTTTCTCCAAGGCAAATCTCTTCCCACCGGGCTTCATCTCTGCTCTGGCAGGCAGCAACAAATCACAGTGTCTCTCAGTCCCAGTCCTCCACGGGGCTATAGGCCTCCTCCAGCAAACCTGTTTCATTCATCTCTGTAGGTCGCTTGTGCTGGCAGGGGCTCATCCCACCGTAAGTCACGGCATCTTCTCTATGTCTCCCCCGGCTCCATGCAGCGTGGAGCCGAGCCTCTCCACCGGCCAGGTCGGGTCTCTGCCTCCTCCATGGGTCCTTTCCTCCGGCTACTCCAGGTGCTTCTGCTCGGGCTGCAGGGGCAAACTCGCCTGGGTACCTGGGCGCGCCTACTCCTCCCCCAGCCTTCCCGGCCTTTTGTGTCTGTCAACTGATTACATTCACATGCAAATATACATCACAATTCCCTTAATGGGCCAAACTTTGCGGTCTTCCTGGCACTCCAAGTTCTGGTTGGAGTCTTTGTCTCCCATATGTGATTCCCAGAGGCGCTATCAGCAGGCCTGCAGAAGATTCCAGCAGCCATTTTCTGCCGGACCTGGCCCTCTCAGTAGAACTGCAACAGCACCTTAGGATACGGTTTTCCTGAGCAGGAGGGAAAAGGCTGAGAAAGTCCATTGCAGGAGTTCATTGACAAGAAATAGTGGTCTTTCATTTCAATGATAGATTTCAAAGTTAAAAGAAAATGCAGTACTGCTACTAAGTAGGGAGCCATCTCCTTTACAGAAAAAGTTTTAAGCTTGGATGAAAATCAGAATTGCCTGCTTTTGCTAGTTATTCTACGTTTTAAGGCACAGATGAAGGAATAAAAAGAAACTTCAGGCTCACTGCAGAACCACACAACTTTTTTTACATTACTGTGCACTACTTAAATTGTAGTTCAACATGAATTAGACATTCTTCCAATTGTGTGAAGCATGTGTGCTCAAATACCTTTTTTTGGAGGTGTATCACTATGGGATAATGAATAATTAAGAAATTGTTGCATCACTACTTGTTTAGTTATCTTTTTCTAAGTGCTTGGGGAAGCCATGCTAGCCTTCTAGGTTAATTTTCTAGTCTTCTCACGTTTTTGTAATGCTACACAGCTCTATGCATCTGGCCTTCTTAGGTCTGAGTAGCACTTTGTGTAGTGAGTAGAAACATACACTGAGCAAAACTGGAGTTCCATCGGGGGGGTTGTATTGAGGCAGGCATGATCAATGCTTAGGATGCTTTATATGTAAACAGCAACTCCAGCAAGTTTATATGATCCATTTAATGTCTTCATTCTTTAGAAGCTATTGCTATTAGTGGAGTTTATAGGTAGAGAGGATTCATTTTTGTTGGTTTGTAGTGTACTTTTCCAAATTCATTATTTAATAGGTAGTTTTCCAAGGTTGCGAGGTCTAAAATGACCACTCTTGGCAGCAGATTCAACTGTCTGTTCATTAATTTTCTTGCTGAATCATGGATTAGTTCTTTAAAATATATATATCCAATTAATTCCTCAGTATAAAATGCAGAGACTGTTCATAAAAAGGAGTTTTAGACTGTCAAACTACACTTGGCAGATGCTTTTAATGGCATTTGATTTCTTGTTTTCACGGGTAGGGTTTCTGTTATTTAAATGTGTGGTGTGTTTAGCCTGTGTAAGGAAGCAAAACTTGACATTCCAGGCATGCTTACAAGTCCTCTTGGTCTCTGAAGCTTCCTTGATTAAATACAGTCGGATAGTGGATGATAAGGGCCAAGGCTGTAGGTCCCTTTCAGACCTTTAAAATGACAGTTTGCACACCCTCCTTTCTTTTGTAGTGGAATAAACGGTCCTGCCAGCTACAGCCACCTGTGTCCTCAAGCAAGGACCTGAGAACACCACCCTTCATAGTGTCAGTCCATAAAGGTGAGAACTAGGGAGGATTCTTTATTATTGCTCATAGGCTGAACTCTTAAAAAATTGGTGTTTTTATATTAATACTTATAATATGACCTGAAAAGGCAACGTCTTAACCAGCAAGGGCTAACAATGCCACAAGGTGGCACTTTTGTTTCGTGTAACCACTACAGCCTCATCACTTCACAGGCTGGTAAAAAAACAAAGGAGAAACAAACCCAGCTTTAACCTACAGAAGAAAAACAAGCTTATTCTTGTGAACAGCACTTTAAAGGCTGTAGTTAAAAACATCAAAGGGATTCCTTTCAAGCTGGCTTTTTTTGTAAAGCAGAAACTTGCTGCCTTGTGCAGTATCTCACAAAGTCTTCAGCATTCAAGTTTTCCATATTTCCATGAACAGTCCCAAAGTATCCAAGATACTTTTGATAAAGCAAGATGCATGTAAATACTCATGTGTTCTATGGATGGGCTGTGTTTATGCATTATTTTGTCTTAGAAAAGCTTTTGAAAGTTTTAAGCTTATATTTTATTGTCTTGCATGTTCTTTCCTAGTCGTGTCACATGAAACTTTTGCAAATGTAATTGCTTGAGGAGGTGTTCTTTATAGTACAAATCTATTTTGGTTCTCCAGATGTTGGGCTTTAGCTGGCTTTTCTGTGACTCCCTCCTGGAGTGTGTGGTCCTGACTAAGAAAAAAACAAAACCCAAATTGATTTCCTTGCCAGCTGACTCAAGCTTCTCACATTGTCTACCTCTCTTTACGATGGAAAGTGAAGGCTTGCTACTCCTGCTGCCCTGGCAGAAATGCTGGGGGAAGAACAATTAGAACAGCAGGAGGAAGACAAGTGTTTGTGCAGCAAAGCCAACGTGGTTTTAGCAAAAGGGTGATGAAATTCTAGATTTGTGTGATTTCTTGCTATTGCTCAGAGTAATTAAGAGGCTTGTCCAGGAATATTTGACTAAGATGCAGCAGTGTCATGAGACTCCAGTCAGCTTTCTGATTACCTAATCTCTGTTAGAGCCTTGAATGAAAGCATGAGGAATCATGGCTGGTGCAATGACTTACTGTTGGAGATGATTTCTCTGTTGTGGTGTTAGCTCACCCTTGCCATATTCTGGTCTATTTAAAAGTGGTTTACAACTGAAGTGGAAAAACGCAGAAGTTGGTGGTGGAAAAACAGGTTTGAACTTCAATCTCAGCCTTTCACATGGGATGGGTGCTATAGCCACCATAGACTCTGACAGCTAGGTGGTCTAGAAAACAGAAAATGTAGGAAGGATTGGGGAAGGTAACAGTTCTTGCAGGATAATACTGTGAATAAAAACGGATGAATAATGCTTTGAGTAAATTCATTTGTACACTAAATGCCTGATAGATTTCTGTTCCATTGGGCAAGAAAAGTATGCCCCCACTTGCAGTTGTTTTACTACTTCTGCTTAATGTTGGAAAAACTGCTTTATTAATGAGGATTGTAGATTAGTTCACCTGCTCTCCAGTGATTGCATTGCTCTGTGCTTTCTGAAATTGCTTTCAGAGCTATAACAGTCCAACCAGACTTTCCCATTAATACTTTATTAGCAGAAACTACTTGTGTTATAAATGCCTGGAATTTGCTTTTCTGTCTGCTAGTATGTACATCGTGTGCGTGGAAGAGTTTTTGAAAGACTTTCTCTGCCTTCCCTGCAGTAGCTGTCGAATTAAGATGCCTTTTTTTAATAGTAGTTCTTATTCAGTGGGGAAAACATCTTAATTGTTCTCATTTCTCTCTTTTTTTTTTTTCTTCCCTAGCCATGTGGAGGGATGTGTCATAAATGTCCTTCTGGGAGATGCTTCTTGATGTGCTTCCCCTTTTAAAAACGAACATTCCTATTGCTAATTCTCTTAGGGTAAACTATACTAACCCTGACTTCAGACAGTGAAATTTAACAGGCTGTTACTCCTCATGGCTTTGTTGAAGACAGCTGAGCTCTGTTGCTTGTGTGGTAGCTTCCAGGATTACAGGACAAATTGTAGGTTTAGGACAAAATGAACGGCAAAATGCTTCCAAGCAGAACTAAGTCATTAATCTGCATTGAGGAAATTCCTTTTTATAAGGAGAAAGTGTTGCAATTGGACTGCAGTCAAGATCAAAGTTTACCTGTGGACACTAAGAGGCTTTGTGAAAGCAATACAATTACAGCAGTTAAGATGCTCGTGTCGCTCGATCCAACTGATACCTCGGACGCGTGACCATGGTGCTCAGATGTTCTCTCCCAGAGCTGTGCTCGGAAAAGCTGTGAGCCTGGCTGGCTCTGGGGACACTCGACTGCTCAGCCCCGCTCTGGTGGTGTGTCTGTGGGCACAGAGTATGATACCACCCAACTTCTCTATGCGCGAACCCTTGCATATCCTGAAATACCACCAAAAAGCCTTAAAACCGGGCTTGAACACCACTCTGTCCAGTGCTATGAACCTAGATTGTGAAGTAGAAAGGAACGCTCTCATCCCGCGGGAGCTGCAGGCTCGGGCAATGGCCTCGCCGGTAACCTGCACAACCTGTTGGCACAGCGTGTGAAAAGCTTTCCACAGTTCTCCTCTCCCCACGTTCCTCGGGACCGGGGCGCCGCTGTCCTTCTACCTTGGCCCCAGCTGCCCGGGGGGCAAAGGGGGGTTCGGGGGCCCGGCCGCTCACGGCGGTGGGAGCAGCTCTGCGCACAGGTACGGATGGAGCCCCCGAAGCGGGCAAACCCGGTGCTCCGAAGACGGAGCCGAGAGAGAGCATTGCGCCCCCGGGCCCCGTCCCGCCGCACGGTGGGGGAAAGCCCGGCACCGCCGTCCGCCCCGCAGGCCGCGTCCCGGGGTGGCCCCTGCTCGGCCGCCGGCGCCGCGCCGCTCGGGGAGAGCGCGCTCCCCGCTTTACGGCTGCTGAAAACCTCCCTCGGAGAGCGCGGGGCAGCCGTACGGCGCCGGGGCAGCCGGGGCGGGCAGGTAACGGCGCGGCGGCGGGAGGAGGAGGAGGCGGGCGGGCAACGCGGCGGGCGGGAGTCGCCGCGGAGGGCACCGGGTCCCCCGATACCGGCACTTCCCCCCCATTCTCAGGCGGGAGGCCAATCCGTCGGTCTGCGGGCAGCTGCGGAGCCCGGCTGTCAGCCCTGGGCTCGACCCTCACGCCAGCGTCGCAGGCAGCGGGGGAAAACTTCGCCGAAGTAAGGCAGTTCTGAGGGTGTCTTCCTAAAAGTCTCTAAACTCGATAAAAGAAGTATTCCCGAGCCACCCCGGCGGGTTCCGCGCCCGCTCCTCGCCCCCCGCGGCGTGAGCGGGGGAACCGCGTCCCTGCGCGCGGCGCCCGGCGCGCACCGGCGTTAATTGCTCCGTCGCAGCCCGCGGCTAACGAAGGGCGATGTGTTCCCCTCGCCTGGCTTGGGGTGACGCTGCGCTTGGCGGCACAGCGGGTAGACCTGCGTTGCCGGTGCGCCCTGCCTTAGCCCTGAGCTGCCGCCTCCTCCCGCTCCTTCCCAGCCCGGGCCACCGCGCCGGAGCGCTCGCAGCGCTTTGTTGCTGGTGTTGGGAGCCTGGGCGCAAGTGCTGCCTTGGCTGGGCTTAGGAACAGAGTCGTGCGTTGAGTCATGCGCTAGCTCCTTAACTAAATACTGCAAAACAACCCCCAGAGCCTAGGGAAACTTTCTCTGAGCCATCGAAACAATGCGCTGGGTGGAAACCTGCTTTCCCTCCTTCGTTTTGTCAGTGCCCGGGATCTCCGAAGCGCAGACGCGGAGCTTCCCAGGTTTCAGGACAGGGTGACGTTGTAGTTGTGCTGTGCGATCCACGGTGTCTTTGGTTTCTGCATCCATGTGGACCTCCTTGACTTGAGTAGGATTCTGTATGGTGCTTCTCCCCTGGCTGAGGTGGCATCAAAACTGCAGTTAAACTCTGCTCCGCCAAGGCTGTGGAGTTGAAGCTTGCAGACGGTGCTGAGGCATCGTGCTGACTTCAGCTGGGATTTGCAGCGCTGCTGCTAAGTCACCTGGATGGAAAATATTCAGGGAAGAAATTAATTTAGACTTCACCCTAATATGAGTAGCCCATTTCATGATGGTTTATTTATTACTTGTACATATTCCTTGTGTTTACAGGCAAATTTATTTGCTCGTGGTTTGGCAGATGGAAAGCATTAGATGACTGAAACTGTAATGGTGCCAGTTCTGTATATCAGGCAATGTTATATATATTTATAGAATCTTAATCTAAAGAGCTCTCATATGAGTCCCAGTGCATCTGTAATCCACAGTTTATCTTCAGTTTCAACAAAAGACCAAAGCATACCTTCCAAACTTTGGTCTTGTATGTTTCTAGCAGGTGTCCTAATTATACAATAATCTACCATGAAGCTAATCACCTGAAACAAGCCAAAGAATGATCCTTTGTAGCAGACCTTAATTTTTTACAGCTGAAATTTTAAAAGCTGTAGAGCTATACACATACACCACTTTCTTTAAAAACAAAAAAAGGAAGAATACTCCAGAAAACCACTTTTCTTCCAGTTTTATCAGGTGTTTCTTGTTTTGAGTGTCTGTCCAAATATTGCATTTTTTTCACATCTTTAAGGTAAAAGCAGTTTGAAGTTGAAGATATTAGCTGAGACAATATTAACTGGCCAAATTGGTTGATAATGAAGCAATACTTATGTTTGTGCTAATGGAGAGAGTTGAGTCCAGCTTGTTCATCTAAAGCAGGAAAAAGGATTAAGTGGTAAAAATGTCAGAATTTTCAAAGTTGATAAAAAGATGCTCGTGGTTCATATGAGTGTCACAAGCTGCAGATTTTTTTGTGGTAGCAGCTCCCAATCCTCATGCTGAATCATATGACTTCCCGCTCTGTTAATCTTCATAGCTGAAGTCTTAGCTTGTCACTTAGTGTGGTACATACCTGCATTATTTTTTCCCCTGTCTTAAATAACCTCTGGGCATGAATACAAACTAGACAAAAATAGACCTTTAAAGCGCTTTTTCTCCCCGCTAATAAACAGATTTATTTCAGAAGAGTAGTTCTTAGTGATGCACATGTAACCCTCCAGGGAATGTGTGCTGTACATCTTCATTATGGTTAATCTGTCAAGTAGACATCTTCTAGATTCTCATGCTTTTTCACTGGCTCTGGAGCTCCCACTCTAAACCTACTTTTGTTGGCCAGGATAGCATTCCTGCAGTACAATATATTGCTTTAGTATGGAATTGGTACTTGGGCTGTTGTGTCTTTGGCCTTTTCCTTTTTTAAAGTTTTTTTCCCCCCACTGTGGCACTGGCTTTGGTGTTCAAGCACATGCATCTATAAATATACATATTTATTAGGAGTATGCAGTGTAATATGAGGAATTTGTTGATAGCTCTGAATCAGTGATAAAACTTTAGAACCGGGATGCTGTAGCTTGCTTTCCTGTGCAGGTAAATCTTTGGTTTGCTGATGAGCAGAATTGTAATTAATCCAACTATTATCTCCAGCTGTGGGATACAGAACAGGTACTGAATGTCTTTTTGTTTTGTATTTTTTTTTTGAGGGGCTAAGTTGTTTCTTTTCACCTGGCTTCTGTCTTGTTTGATGTATTGGAAGTAACAGTTTTCTTGAACAGTATTTGCAGGATTCCTTGCCTGATGCCTGTCAACCTGATCTGGTGACTCTATCTGTCATATTTGTTTTAATACTATATGCAAAAACCTCCTGTTAAGTGGAAGTGTAAAGAGGGGACCAACTCTGTGCTTACATCTTCTGTATGAGATGCTGACAGTCCAGCATCCCCGGGTCTGTGTATGGACTGCCAATAGCAGGAAGTGGAAAACCATTTCTTATTGGGGTGAAGAAATGGACTTCAGTGACAATGAAATCTTGTACTAGCCTTCCCTGGAACACACACACAGCATAGTTCAGAAGACCTGCTGTGTTAGTTACCAGTTTCTGCAGGAAAACTTCTTGGTTGGTATCTGTATATTGTATGGACTTCATGCATTAGAAATTTCTGAAACTTACATTTGTGTTCTTTTGGTTGCAAACCAAACTTCCATGAATCAAATTCCTCTAGGCATGGTGTCTTTCCTCTGTCCACTCGTATTTCTCTTCAAAAGCTTGGGTCAGCTTGCTAGAGCAGTAAAGTAAGCGCTTGGTTTTGTTCGTGACTTCTGCAATTGTCATGTGTATGTGTGTGGTTTTTTGGGTGGTGGTTTGTTTATTTGTGTGTTTTATTTTTTCATTTTTTAATTAGTACCTGTTTTAGATTTCTAGAACCATGTCAGCATAAACTCACATCAACACAAATATACTATTTATATATAACCTGTTTCTCCCCACTCCTACTGTGCACCTAATTCGTAAAGTGAAGTGAGAAGAAACATTTTTTCCCCCTCATGTTTTTCCCTCTAATTTTCTTTAAGATTTTCATGTTCCTTAACTGCTCCACTGAAGTGGTTAGAAGTTGAAATTTGATGTGGAAATTGCCTCCATTGAGAAGTAACTCAGTGTTCTGACAGAATTATGATCAGTTGAAAACAATGCACTCTATTCTTGGAGCCTTAGCAACATGTGCATTAAAGCACTTTGTTTCTCCTCCAGTATGCATCTACTGGTTATGTCAGTTGTGTATGTTTGGCTAACATCACTGCGCAGGGAAGTAGGAAAGGTCATCCTTCATTTTCCAGTAACTATATGGTTCCTGTAAAGCAAAAATAAAGTACAGCTCTTACAGCCCAGGAGGAGTTACAGTCTGTGAGCCATCTATAGCCATGGCATCTGTTGGTCAGCTGGAACCCAGCACAAAAAAGTTATCAAATAAAGGTTCAAGAACTCTGTTCTGGCTCTTCACACAAACATGCCTGTGGCTTGGTGTGAGTATCTGAGAAACACAGAATATGTACAGGAGTTTAATAAAAGTAAGAATATGCTTTTATTTATTATTGATCTGTTACTTGTGTTAAGGATCAATATCCTGACTTTATTGACACTGGTTGTTGACCTCAGTAAACCTTGACTTTTGACTCAGACTAGTTAACTCTATACCAGTATGTGCAGCATTCCTCCTTTATAGAGAGCCAAAGGATTCAGCCATCATACTCTTCTGCTGTAGTTTCTGTTTGAAAATCAGAGGGAATTGCTACCCAAACACATCTGTAAGGAGAGGGAAATAGTCATCTGTGGAGTTGAGTTGCTAGGATTGTTGGGTCTGTTGCCTTTCTATCTCTTCATTGTTGTTTTTGAGCTTCTTAGCTAAATATTTTTCATGTAAATATGACTTAATTTATGGGGAATCTTGAGGAATATGTTGAATATGGTCAAAGCTATATATGACTGAGCAATAGGTGTACAGTGTCTCTGTATTTGATTTTAATGAGAACACCCCACAAATTCTCTGTCAAGTTTTGGTGTTCTTCAAGGAGGATGTTGAATTCAAAGAGAATTTTGAGAACTGTGAGAATGACTAGGAGTTGAAAATAAGCCCTGAGTTAGAAATTCCAAGAGCTCAATGTGTTAAAAGTTATTAAAGAGAAAGGCAAGGAGGGACTTGATTGCAAAGTTTAAGCGTGTGTGTTATAAACAGAAATCTTAGGATGAAGCAGAAAATGATGGTATAGCAAGATCCACTGGCTAAAATGAGCCACACACATTTGCAGTAGAAATAAGAAATGCATCTTCAGCAATTAGGATATTATATTGCAGGTTATGGTAGGTGGTGTGGTTTAACCCCAGATAGTAACTGAACACTGTGCAACCACTTGCTTGCCCCTTCTACCCTCAAGAGGATGGAGAAGAAAATCTAAGACTTCCCAACCCTTGTGGGTTGAGCATAAAGATGGTTTAAAAGGAAGAGAATAATAATGTTAGTAACAGTAATAATATAGATAAAAAACCCAAGTGGTGCACGAGTGCTATTGTTCACCACTTGTGGAAAGTAAAATTCGATGCCTGGTCTGTTTCTGAGGAGTGATCTTGCCTCCCAGCTGTATCCAGGGTGTGACAGACTATGGCAGCGAACATCCCTTGGGCCAGCATGGGCCAGATGCCCTGGCTGTGCTCTCCCAGCTTTTTGTGCACTGTGGGGGTGTGTGTGTGAAGCTGAAAAGTCCTTGACTTGGTGTAGACACTGCAACTACCCGGAACAACTGAAAACATCAGTGTGTTACCAACATTATTCTCATACTAAGTCCAAAACGCAGCACTACACTGGCCACTAGAGTGAAAATTAACTCTATCCCAGCTGAAAGCAGGACTGCAAGGTATTCATGAAAGGAACTTTTTAATTTAAACGTGATATTTTTCCTTTAAGATGTACATGAATAAAAATTAAGGGTCTATGTCCATGTTTTATAGAAGTCAGAGCAGTTGATCATAGTATTCTTTCTGTATCTAAATACATGAATCTACATAATCAGTAAATAATGAAATATGGCCCTGTAACCCAGGACACTGTTGATCATAGAATAGAATAGAATCATAGAATAGAATTGTAGGGGTTGGAAGGGACCTTGAGAGATCATCGGGTCCAACCCCCATGGATGTTGGAACAGAACTAATACTAAAGACTTAAAATGTCTAGAATCCTTGGAAACAATGAACTTGTTTTAGAAATTCTCTTACTGAAGATTGCTAGGTCACGTTGGCAACACAAATCTTCAGCAATGGTAAGATGTCATTACACTCAGTTTCAGTATTTGTTAGACTGCTATCTGTATGTACTACATTAACATGATAGTTGCTAAGTTTCCTTGCAAGTTTTCATGAGAGTACTGTGGAAAAAAGGATGGTTGTTATCCAGAATCTGAAAAAAGGTGAAATTAAAACAAAAAAAAAATCCTTCTGTCATTAAGTAACTTTAAAGAGAGCACTTGGGCTGCTTTAGAAAACTGCAGAGTACAACAGGCTGGTTAACAGAAGAGCCTACTGTGTGTGTGGTGTGAATTATCAGGGGGTTTGCAAGGAGGGATTTGTGGATCCTGTGGAGATTTCAGGGAAATCTGTGTTATAATGCATTATCTCCTGCAGCAAAGAGCCAGCAGGAATGTTCTGAGGTTTGTAGTGTGCTCAATTTTACATGCCTTTAGCTGGTGATGCTTTCAGGTCTTCGGCTTCATGAAATTGTAGGCAGCATAGGGAGAAACAAAAGAATTGTAAATCAGAATAGTGAAACCTGCTTTTGACACTTAAGTTTGACAGGAAGAGCAGAAATCAAACTGAAGTGCAAGTCAGATAAGATATAACTGTCTTGTATAAACTCCTCAGGTTTTTGAAGGCTGATTCCCAGTACCTTCTCCAATGTGATGAGAGATTCATCAAAATAAATGAAAAGGACCCAAGCAAATCCACATCACTGGTGAAATCCCTGAAGATACTGAAGCAATGACCAGAGGATTGATTAGAAGAGGGTGGTTTGGTGAGCCAAATCATTTATACAATGAGGACCAGCTGGTTATAATACTTCATCAAATTAGAGCAGGAAAAGTCAGGCTGGAAGGAGATTTGAGAGTCTGAAAATCATTGTGCTGCTTGTCTCAAGTGATCATGTGCAAGTAGCCAAAAAGTTTCATGATACACGCTGAAAGGAAAGCTAGATATTTGTTATACGATCAATGCTAAGAGTTGGAGTTGTCTGTAAAAGTTGGTTTTGTTTTTTAGGGCTCAGTCAGTCAACAAATTCTAAGCCACTCACTGGTAAGAAACTGTGCAATGAAAAGTATGTAATGGATTAGAAACAAGTGGATGACAGATGCATGAAGTACTGTTTCGGAATCTCTTTTTCTCAAGCTTTAATTCCAGAAAATGCCACATGAGTGCATGTGCAAAGTAGAGATGTTTGGCTATCCATTGTTTTTCTCCTTACTGACAGCAGAATGTAATTCATATGTGTGTATGTGTTCAGGACTATTTTTATTTTTTAATGACTATTTCTTATTTAAGTTTATATTTAGGCATTCTATTTAATGTTCTAAGTAGCTTTACACAGATTCTAATTTTCCTACTTTATAATTACATTCATGTTAGGGATTGCCCAGATTTGTTTCAAGCTTTGTCTTTTTAATGGTGATTAAAAACTTAACTTCTATGAAAGAGAGGGATTTCTGTTTAATTCAGAGGCTTGGGTCCTAGGCTATTGTTAATATTTGTGATATAAGGTGATAGAGGCTGAGTTTATGATTTGAAAAGATTAACTTGGTTAAAAGCATAATCAGAAGAATCTGTGAGAAATTCTTAAAAATAATTATTTGCAGAAAGCTGTGTGTGTACTGGCAATTTCCAAGTAGACTTGGGTGTATTTATCTACCCATTATAGTTCTTATTTTACGGATGAATATGCTAAGTGCAATTCAGAATTATTTGGCCATATGTTCCTGTTTTTATGGAACTTCATTTTGCAGGCTCTTTATATAAATAAAATTATTCTCTTCATGATGGCATGTAGTAAGAGGAAGAAAAGAATGTTATTTCAAATGTTATACCTTTTGCAAGAGAGCAGATGGTGTTTGTATGTGGGGCTTCAAATAAGTTTTACACTTTGAAGCCTCTGCTTTGTTCCAGGTTGTCTAAGTGAAATTAGTGTTTCTAGCTCTTCTGGAGCAATCCAGGTTATATTGCAGTTGGTGTGAGTATGCTTTAAAGTCAGCGAAGACAGGGAGTTCTATGGATCCTCTGTGGCTTTGTATCACTGCATCCCTTGTATGATGTGGATTGGTGTCTGTGTGCAGGTGGGAGTTGCTTAAAATTTCTTGTGTGCTGTATTTTGGTGAGACAGGTCTTGAGGGGAGGTTGAATGATCTCAAGTTCCTACATCTTCCTTCATGCCTCTTTATAGATGAGCTTAATGCTTGACTCTTTCACTCTTTATGACTTCCTTCAGTCACCACAAGTCTTGAAGTGGGTAGAGAGCAGCTTCTTGGTGATGTTAACCAGCTCCTTCAGTGCCTTTGGATGGATCACATCTGCTGTCACAGTTGGGTCTCTACAGTTAATTTGACAGACTTTCTGGGCAGTAAAGTTGATATGCTACACCACCCCCTGCCAGGAAAAATAGTTGGCAGATGATTAATTTTCCTATTTGCCTTTTAAAATGAAATCTGAAATTCTCTGATCGTGCCAGTTGTGGGGAAAAAAGAATTTGGTGGTCAAGTCTCAGAAGAATTAATAGATGGGAGCTGCATGCCACATGGAAACATTTAAATTATGAAACATCCCTTTTTATGAATGTGTTACAAGATTTACATCTATGAATCATAAACTGGGTGAGACTAAGGGCAGGGATTTACATTTATTGCTGTCTAAATTAGTTAATCGTTTCACTATTCCCTTGCTTAGTTTGGGGTTTTATTAAAGACAATACTTGGGCATGTTTAAAAACTTAGTTTCTTTGTGGTGATTTGCTTGGTAGTTTGGTTTTAGATGTGTTTCTTTTTAAGAAATTCACATGAACTCTGGCACAGAAATTGTCCTGTGTGAATATTTGAGGGTGTAATTAGAGGGCAGCAAAAAATATTGAACTACTGTAGATACACACCTTGCATCTACAACAAACAAAGGGTTTTGCTGGAAATGTAGGGAGTTTGTGATGTTCCTGTTGCTCCTAGCTATTGCTGTGGGAACCATTGCAGAGCACGTACAGAATGAAGGATCTTCCTCTGAGGAGGAAACTGGAACCTTGAGGGTCAGCTGTACATAAAGGAATGTACTGTATTTCTAGTGTAGTAGACTGTTTGAGGCTGGATTATGGAAACCTGTTGAAGTATTAGTGAATTTACTCATTTAGACATCTTTGAGAATGCCAGTGAAAGAGAATAATTGACAATTATTAAAGAGACAGTTGTGATGCAGTGCCCTCTTCTGCATTCTGGGAATGAGAGCGTTCATACCATGCACCAAGGGGGTTGGGGGGGAATAAGAAAAAAAAGTCTGATTAAAAAGAAAAGAATAGTTATGTGGTGTCAGAAATGTGCCTCTGAAAATTTTATTTCACTAGTGAGGTATTTTACAATATCAGTTGAGAAGAACGCCTATACCACATTGTTTATATAAGTGCTTACACAAGAGAGGCATATGTTGAAATATTCGGGGAAGTCTGGTCTTGTTTTCAGGGCAAAGTGTTGGCCCAGAGCTGATATGTGAGCATATGTTCCACGTGCTGAACTACCAGTTATTTCAGTCATCTTTCTCTGTCACAGACAAGCATTGAAAAGTATCCAGTTTTCTCCCTGGGTGGAATGAGAACAAATGCGAAGATATTTTTAAATCAGATTGAATTCTTGTTTTCCTACTAGCTAATCACATGTATTAGATGCTTGATGAGGGTCTGCTATTTGAAAAACAGCTACAACATGCACAAGTGTGTCTGGCACAAGCCAGATGGCTTGATTTCTGTCTTCATGGAAATAGTCAAGAAATTACATGTAGTGAGCAAAGGGGCTGTGGAGATGAACACAGTGTTGCGGGTGGAGGGGCGGGAATCTCTAGTTCTCATCAATTACTTTGAAATTTTAGTGCAGAGACTTTCTTGATGTGACTGAGTTGTGGCTTCTTTTCAGTTGCTTCATGCACCTACTTGTAACGCTGAGTATTTTGGGACACGTTTTCTCACTTTGATCATTGGTCAAAAAGAGTGTGTTTTCATGTTTTTGAACAGCTGTTTTTGAGTGTGTGTAAAAAATACTCGTTCCCCATGCAGTCTAGCTGGCTTTTCTGCACTGTTAATACTTTACCATAACTAAAAGTGATACTGCATAGACACTTTATTCTCCATGTATTTTGTATGCCAGAACTTAAGTCTTGGTTGTAGAGGTGAGTGGATAATTAACTTGGAAAGCTTAAATTCACTAAAATTGCATGCGAATTTTTCATGGATTTCAGTTTTTAAACTAGCTATAAAGGCTGCTTATGTTTTCTAGAGCAAGTAAGTTCTGCTCTGCAGGAAAAAACAAAATATATTTCGAGTGAATTTGTTGTTAATGTGAATAGTCAAAGGTCCAGTGCTTCAAAATGAAAATTCCAGGAATAAAACCAAAGATGCTTCTGTGGCATGAGTGAGGAGTTTCTGTTGTTGTGTTGTTTTAAAGTTATTTTTTGCTGTTCCTTTTTATTTCTGAAAAGGAACATATTGTTTTATTTTGAGTAATGTACAGATGGCTCTTGCACACAAAATTAAGGAACTGAAATGAAATACAAGTTTTCATATATGTAGTGGTTATATACTAATATATGTAAGCCTACAAAAAATTACTGATGTATGTGCAATCTTGATCAGATAGGCTTGTGGCTTCTGCATTTGAAAGCAGTTTCAGAAAGATTGTAGGAAGTACAGGAATTTTTGAGTTCCTATCCTGAGAGGAATCTGAGATATTAAAGGAAATAGGAGTTTCTTTAGAAATACATAGTTTGAACAATTATTTTAAATTATGTGAAAGTAACCTGAGGTGGTGTTCCTTTTGAAATCTTATTGTTTCTCTTACTATGTACAATGCTGAGATTGAAATGTGGTTGTAGTCCTGTTGCTGCTAGATCAGGGTTGGTTCGATAGTTGTCTTTGTGTATTAGTACCTGAGAACAGATGTATTGACTGTCTTTGGAAGGGTGGGGTGAGGTGTGAGGGAGCTATTATCCAGCCTTTCTTCCAATAAAGGGCTTCTCCCCTGCCCCCCTTATGTGTTGAAATCTATGTTAGTGAATATCAAATTATAATTGAATTTAGTAAGTAAAATACTTGCTATTGATGCTGCTGCTTAATGCAACATTTCTCTCTCTTTCTTTTTTGTTTGGGATGTGGTTCCAAGCACAAATAAGAGATTTGAAAACAATTCTCTCTTCCATGTTTCTTAAGATGAAGTGTGTCTTGAAAAAGACTGCTGATGTCCAAGGAGTACTTTCTGCTCCTTGTTTGGCTTATTTGGGTTTTTTGCCTTTATACAGTTAGACATTTTTATAGTATGTTCTAAGCAGCAAAGCCTAAGTAGTTTACCCTTTTAGCGGATACTTTGTGTGATTGAGTTTTGCAGTTCTACAGAGACTCTTCTTTTTCTTTTTTTCTTGAAAGGAGCTAATTAATGACACTTCCTAGAAAGATGAGATAGAAGCATTACCAAAAAATAGGGGGGGGGGGGAAATTTTCTTGCCCTTTAGTGCATAATTATTTTTAGTACTAGTTCAAAAGCCTGAAAATCACTGATGTCCAAAGAAGGCATAAAAGTGCCAGTGTAAAAGATATATCAAAGTAATTGAGTTTTTCAGAATTGAAATAAATGTGACTTAAAGGGAAGCAGTCAAGATCCTTGGATCTTAAAACCACATTAGTGGGAATTTGGCTTTTATTTTGTTAGAAAGCTTACATTTACACTATTGGTTCTAGAACTGATAGATGTTTAAAAACATTATTATTATTATTATTATACTGTGCCCTAGGGAATATTAATCCATTTCTTGTTAATATCTTGCATTGGAGTAATTCTTCAGTTACCTGTGCAATGTGAAGTATTCCAACCTGCTGTGTGAATGTACATCTACTTAAAGTGCGGATTGACAGGAGGCTACGCTGTTTTATGAAGCAAAATGAAAATGAATGGCATTTTCTTTGAAACTAGATAGAGGAAAATTGTCTTAATGATGAGATGTACTTCCCAAACCAGCTTAAAATGCAGACTGACCCTTGTCCTGATTTGCTAGGAGTGAAAACTTCAGGTATTTTATGAAGAAAAGGAAACCAGCACTCTGGAAAGAGATAAAACTTGATTAATTTGCTGATGGAAACCTAGTCATAGGAGTTGGTTAGCTGCATAACTCTTTCTAGGGGCATTCTGTATGCACCAGGAAGTTCCTTAATTTACAGAAGCTAATGTAAATATTACCTCTGTCTTTCCTGGTAATCTTATTTAAATTGGGGCTTTTCTTAAGACTTAATTTCTGATAGTCCTAGAGGTGTGGACTGTACCATAACATGCAGTACTGTCTGTGTGATTCCTGTTTCAGAGCTTTTTTCAATCCTCACTGTCATGGTATACTAATGAGGGTCTTCAGAGGTCTGCCCTGTATTATGTTAGTTATTGCAGTGGGTTAAAAATTAAAAGGAAGTGCCAATGAAAATGAGTTTAATCAGGAGTACCTTCTGCAAACTTAGTCCTAAGAGTCTAGTTTATCAGGGCTTTATAAGTTCAGCAGTACTAAGTGAAGAGGGATTCAGTGTTTGTCTAAGATACTGTTAAACTGAGAGGTTTCAGAGGCTTTCCCAGGTGGGTTTTTGAAGGATGCTAGCATTTCTGTAGTACTTGTGTTTCTTTTTACATACTACCTTAGCTGTTTCACTGGACTGAACTGCAGGTCAGACTCAAAATACATAGACACAGCCTAAAATTTGCAGGATCTTGCAGTTGGATATATTGAAGTTAAACTGTTGGAAAATGTGTGTTTGGTTTTAGTTCGTAAAAAGGGTCTTTCCATTATTTATACGTGCAAACCTGGACAAATTTTATTCCTTCCCACAGCCACTAATCTTTGTTTCTCTTTTAGGCTTCTTTTGATGTTGCTTTTAAGCCTGTTTCCAGAGTGGAGATGTGTGGGTGTATTAAGCAAAATCAGACTTTACCTGCATTATGTACCAGTCCAAAATGAACCTGAGGTTTTCTGGGAGGTGCTAGGCTTTTTTAGAAACTGCTTTTAGTCAAGCCAGTTTGGGAGACAATGAAACTTTGATCTCTGGATTTACATCTTGACCACACACTGCTTAAGTCGGGGCTCCTGCTCAGCAAAGCATTCATATTTGAGATTATATGCCTCTCTCTGCTAACTCGACAAATAATGAAGACTGTTTGCTGAAATCTCACTGACTTCATGTCTTGGTGGAGAGATAATTACTTCTTGAATGAATAAAGATCTGCCATCATTGGCAAACTCAGATGACTACAAATGCTTCACAAATGGCTAAAACAATGTGGGATAGTCAGGGTTGCTGGTTTAGTGCTCTGAATGCTTTAACAGCCCCCTCTGACCTTCCTTGGTTGAATATCAAGAGCTGATGTGAACAGCCCCAATGCTCACATGTGCAGGGTATGTTCAGTCAAGTTCTTTTTCATGCAGGTTTGCACAGGAGCAATAGTGGCACAAGAGCACTGCTTGAATTCCTGAAGTGAGCACACCGTACTAATGTGAGAGTACTAAACTTCCATCTTCTTACACCAGCGGTGCTCAAAAGAATCTCTTCAGTTAAAAGTAAAGCATGCTATGAAAAGGGGAGGGTGGCGGCTTGGTCATCTTGTTGCACAGGGTAGAACATTGTCTGTAGAACAGACTATTGTGAAGGTTGGGCTGCAATGATGAATTCTGGAGAGAAGTCTGAATTGTTGAAAAGATTAACATAGTGCAAAGCTAAGGTGGGAGTCAGTAAAAAAAACCCCCAACAGTTCCAGCAGTGGAAGTTGGAATGTATTGTCACAGCATTCTTTGCTTCCAATAGCTTTCTGAGATGGATTCTTAGGGAGAATTTGTGAAAAATTTATGCCTAAATAACAAAGATTCATGAATAGTTAATTTCAATTTTATTTTTCCTAATCCATGCATGAGTTTATTACCTTTAGACGGGCCCATAAGGATTCAAACAGCTTTTCTAAAACTCAACTCGTAGTACTATCAGATCTTACTGCCTTTTAACAAGCAGATATCTCATTGAACAGAGCTGGAATGCTGTACCTCCACACATGTAACTCATACCTGTTCTCATCCCAACATGTGGATGGGACTTGATTAGACTTCAGTGGGCTTGAGGTCAGTTCTGCTGCAGTATTGGTAGTTTGAAGGGAATTAAAGGAATTAACTTGCTGGAAAGAAGTGTGTGAAAAGACTTAGTGTTTTGTACTCCTGTTTTGGCTAGTGCAGACTTGACTAAGACAATTTAGTTGTGTTCTCTTTTTTGTCCCCCTTTACATCACATGATAATGCTTTGCCTGAAACAAGTGGTCACTAAAAGGGGTAAATTAATGTTAATCAGCTTATAAAATTAGTTCAGAAATGAATGAAAAAATGTAAAACCCCAAATTAAAAAAAAACCCTCTTTATAAGATAATTTCCAATATATTTCTGTATAACTGAAATATAGTTTCTCCAACCTAGTATTAAGTTAATTGAGAAAATATTTCACTAGAACCAGAACTAAAGAGCAGGGCTTGTATTTTATCTGAGCAGAAGTTACATAATTGTATAAAATCTGTTTGGTCAAACTAGCATTACATCAATGCAAAGCAGGATCGATGCTGTGCAGCTGTATTCCTTATGTGCTGGAGCTACCCAGGAGGCTGCTTGATGCTCTGAGGCTGCAAGAGGGGTGGAGTTCCCTGTGTGCTGGTTTTGTGGTGTTGCTGGGTGTGCTAATGGGAACAGGAGATGTTAAAAGCAGCTTTCTGTGCATTGTAAGGCATGTAAGACAGTAGCTGGCAAGTCTGGGGAGAGGCTTTTGGAGAGCTAAGATGGCATAACCTGTTCTCTAGTGCATATGGGTATTGGAAACGTAATCAGAACTTTAAGAAATTTGTCTCAATCCCCTTAAGTTTTTTTTTTAGGAACTGAAATTGATTTTTATTCTTTCTGTAAATATCCTTTGTTTGGAAGAAAAATGACCAGAAAAAGAAAATATAAATAACTAAACACAAGAAGGAAATAACAAGGATTTGGAAGACTTGGTGAATATTTAAATGTAGCCACTGTTCCCTTATATGGCCTTGGCCAAGGCTGCTTTTCTTTCCTGTGCATTCACTTCCCTGTCTACAAAATGAGTAGTGTTGTGCTGTCTGTCTCTAGAAACTTCAGAAATTGCAATAAAAAACAGTGAGTTACACTAAGAATTACAATTTTGTATAGTTGTATGACTTATAAACCCTGTTATGTCGCTCCTAGTTATCAGCCAAAATTGTAATATCATTGAATGAAAGATGAAGCTTATTATCAACAGCAATCAATGTATCAAGAATGAAATACGTGGAAAGACAGCTGCTAGGATAATAAATACTTGAAAATACAATTAAAAAAGACAAAGAAAAGATAGCATGAATAAATGACCTTGTTTCTTTGTGCACTTAGGTCAGTGATTGCACCAGGTTTGTGCTGCTTTGTGCTGAATATTCATGGTTTGATTAGGAAGGCTAAAAATGGATAATTATGGAAGCAATGGCATGTTTTGTCAGGCTGTATTAATATTCTTTGGGCTGTAAGTTAATGCTGATCTAGTAATAACAACCTCATAGTGTTTCCAGTTTCATGTGAACCATAGTTTCTGATGGATGATAGCGTATTGCACTGTGACTTACGCTGCTTGTGTACCAGGCTTTGTGTTCGTCAACTTCCCCTTGCAATGTATCTTCTAGCATAAGCACTAACTAGAATAATAGTAATAAAACAATCTTGTTTTGATAATGAGGAAAGATCTGTAAATATTCAGTGTATCACGTGCAACTCTTGTATCAGGGTTTCCTGTGGGACAGGTAGTTTTAGTCAAAGATAAATCTCACAAAATGAGTCTTCTGTTTGGAAGGATGCTTTGGTGCATCACTGGACATTGAAAGTGCATTTTTGGATCTGTTAGTGTTCAGATACTTGTATTCTGGGCATTTTCCTTGGGAACAAGTGATATTTGGGCAGGGGAAGAACAATCCTAAACTCCTGAAACACTTACATAGGAAGTGTTTTACCAGAATGGATGACTAGGAGGAGCTTTTTATTATGGCTTTTATACATTAAATTAGCAGCAAAGGAAAGATGACAGTGGGAAGGGGATGTGGAGCCAAACATACTTTGTCATGAGTGGGAATGCTCACTTTTTAATTAGAAAGAGATCAACAAAAATTAAGGAGAGTTGTTCACTTCAAGGGAAAGGGCTCATTCACAAAAAATTTTACTCTCTTATTGTGTATTAATGGAATGCAAAACATCATATCTGATGAGAATTCACCAAATTAGTAGTTGTAAAACTGTCCATTGAGACACTGGAGAGCTCATGAATTCCAAGTAAAACAAGAGCAGTTCCTACCATTGGCTTACTGAAAAGTTCTTTTTTTAACAGTAATCCTATTATACCTAGGAGGTAACACACCTCATAAAGACGATTTGTATTTGTATCCTGATATGATAGAGTGAAGGGAGGAAAGAAATCTTTGTAAAAATTCTCCACCACTATCTCCATAATCTCTACTTGAGTGAGCATCAGCCAAGTGAGAAAATGAAAAATTATAACCTGCCAAGCATCAGTGGCAGACTGAAATGAAAAAATTGCAAGTTAATAACAGTGATGCCTCAGAAAAATTTGCTGGCCAATTTAACATTGCTTTATCCAAGGTCACATCTTGCAGCTGATTATTTTTAGTAATTTGCAGATGAGGACTTTCTACCTTTCTCATGGCAAGTGAAGATCAGGGAAATGCCAGGTACAGTTTAAAACTCAAGGTTATCAATCTCTGCAGATCAAAAGTTAAATCACGTGTCCTGCTTATTTGCTTAAAACTGGGCACAGAAACTATTTCCATTGTAGCGAGGTGGGATGTCTGTGCTATGCTTTATGGCAGTGGTAAAGTCAGTGTAACAGGAAGGCTCACAGTGGAGTGAGGATGATGACAGGACTGAAAGTATGAGAACCTAAAACTTGGAGAGTTTCTTCCAGAGTAGTCTCTTGCTAGTGTTCATGTGATGATTTTTACATAATAGTGTGAAAAAAAGATGGTTGCATGTTTTTGAGGCTTCTTAAGGAATGTGAACCAATGGTAAGCTAATGCCCAAGGTATACTCTAAGTGGAGTCCTGGGAAATAACTGAAGGGCTTTGCTGGAATCCAAGGTGTGAAAATCATTAGTGAACTGTAGTGCTTAATTTCCTCCAGCACAATCTATGTGGTCGTGTTAATGTTACAGAGGGAACCTTGCTGCAATGCTTGCAAAGCATCGGCATGCTGTCACTTATTTAAAATAGATCTTGCTTCAAACAATGGAATGTATCATTAGTTTGTGGGAACTCCTGCACTAGGCCTGTGGTGCCAGGGGCTCTGCCAGGGAAACCCATCGTGCTGTGGTTTTAATGCGGCTCTGTGGTCTTTTTAATTAAGCATATGCAACATCCTGATATGCTGTGTATACAGTGGTTCTAGGGAGATATTTGTGGTCTGGTGATTCAAAAATCTTGTTGGTGGGTAATTCTTTCAGCCACTGTGTTGTTTCTGTGCAGAAAACGGTGTGGCCCTTCTGTCTGGCACGGAAAAAGTGAAGGGCACTTCTTACTGGAGGATTGATGGAACACCCTGTTTGTAACTGCCCTGTGTTCTAACCATATAGGTCTTCTCTGTCATTAAAGTAATAAAAATACTTGAGCAGCTCCATTCAAGGACTCTCCAAAAGCATTCATTTTTATTTCTGTATGTGTGAGCTTTATCAGCTAGGGCTACTCTGAGTTGAGATGGCTGAAAGTGTGGCTGGAGTGCTTCTCAAGAGCAAGAGGATTAACTTGCAAAAAGTGTTACTGGTGGCTATTAATGATTGTGGTGGTCAGAAGCCTGGGTTGAAGTCTCAGCCTTGAGAACCAGTCCAGCTGTGTTAGCTCAGTGAGAATGGGAGTTGAATTTCCAGCTCTATTTCCCAGCTTTCCATGGAAGTTCCCTATGAGATCACTCATGTCCTGTCTGGTCTCTGAGAGCTGACAAGATTGCGGCTTGAACTGTTTAATTTTTCTGGCTATAATGCAATGCATCATATTGAGTTAGTTCAGTGCCCTAATCTAATGCTTACTGCAATGAAACTATGAATGTATCAATCAATACTTATTTCAGTAAACGTATAGCAAAATGAAAATTCTTTTGGCAACTTCTGTGCTTTTCATTATTTCTTCTTTTAATCACAAAACTGTCTCTTAAACTTTCCACGCTTCCTTAAACTTTGTAGCCTGTCTTCTCTCATGTACTTCAGGCTGATGCCAGCAGCTCTCTCCTCACCCAAACAAGGTTCTGTCTAATGCATTAATCTGCTGCATTCCTGCAGCAGAAGAAAGGCAAATCTTTCCTGATGTATCCAGGCAGCTGTGGCAGGCAGACCTCCAGACCTAGGAGCAAAAATTTCAGGGAATGTGAGACTTCAAGCTTCCTGATCTATTGCCTTACTTTCCTTCCTCCAAAATAGCCTTGTGTTGGATTTTTTTGCAATGCAAATGAAGCTTCAGTATTACTGTTCTCTACTGTTACCCAGCTTTATCATCTAGTGCTATGTGATGTCTAATATCTTTGATAGGGTGTGCTCTGTCCCAGGCCAGGCAGAGCAGCACTTGCAGGTTTTTGTTCACATGCAAAGTAGAATTCCTTCACTGAACTATGGGATATTTTTTCCCATTTATGCTAAGGCTGCCTTCTGTTTGTGCAGGGAAATGTGTAGCTGTGTGTGATATTCTAGGCTTACGTGGCCTTTCCACCATTTTTATGTCGGTATAAAGAAGCCTTAGTGGAGATTAAATTCCTTCCCTTTTTTCTGTAAAACATACCATTAGTGAAATTTGTAGTGTAATTGTTTTCTTTTAATGTTGCAAATATAGAGAGAAGTGCAGGTGAGATGAAATCATAGAGGAGATGAGTATCTGTAGGTATCTAGGCATGAGTGTTTCTTCCTACCTTCTAGGACAGAACTGGACTAGTTGTCCCTCTCTTCTGTTTATGGCAGTGGTCTTGTTTTAGAGACTTTATTCTGCATCTTCTCCCCAGGGTCAAAATGACAGGGCACAACATCCTTGTGCTTGCTTATATATGACCAGCTCTATGGATGCATAGTACTCGTGGATGGAGGAGACAGCATCTGTGGCTTATGACTTGTGGTCATAAAATAGCAGCTTTTGCCAGTTAAGAAGGGATGTAGCAGGCTGTTCTCAAAAAATCTGGCCCTTTTTGCTTGCTCTTGTGAAAAGACAGAGCTTGATTCTGCTTTTTGCTTTTCAGGAAGCTTAACACTTTTGCACTGTCTTCAGCAACATGCTGATAATAAGCTCTATAGGGAACTTTTTGTGCAATGATTAATTTAGCTATGAAATTGCATATAGCAAAAGTGGACTTGACCAAGAGAAAGGTAATCTTAAAGCAAGTATTTGGACTTTATAAAGCTAGTCAGAGTTGATTAAGGCCATTGAACGCACATTAATGCTTTACAATCACAAAGCTGCACATTTTCTTCTGCAGAAAACTTCTGGAACCTGTTACAGCTATAAACAACCATTTCTTTTAAAGCCTTTCTCTTGTGGCAGGGATTTCTGCATGAGGGTTTCTGACTTGTAATTGTGAGACAGATCCAAAGTAGTTCATGTTGATTGACCCTTCCGGCCTTAAAAATGTAAATATTTGCAGGCTCTTTAGGGCTTTTTGTTTGTTTTCCTTCTTTTAAGGTGACTCATCCCTCGATCACACTTCTGTAAGTATTTTTCTCATAGGCCTGTGAATTTCAGAAGCTGATAATGAAATGATGGGAGAGATCTAAAATGTATTTCCTGTTGAAGCTTGTGCTGATTATTAAAGTGTGTGAAAAGAGTTGCCTGACCCATTACAAAATATTCTTTTGCCAACAGAAAGCATAATGCATTCTGATGACGCTTATAATTGCAGTACTTCCAGAACAATTACCCTGGTAGTTCATTTTCATATTGTTGGAAATCATATTTGCATGTTATGTTTAATTGACAATGGCATGCTTTGCTCTCTGTGCATCTGGAAATACTCACTGGGTTTAACTTGAGAGCAAATGTGTATTTACTTCTCAGGTAAGCAAACATTTAGCTATCCTGACAGAATGCATTTAAATATCACTTGCATGTGATACCACATCCCTTTACAGCTGCTCCTTCCTAAGTTATAGCCAGTCCAAGTAGTGGTGGATACTGCATGCTTAGGTGTTTATTCAGCATGTCAGAACCAGTGGTTAGGAAGTTTGGAATCATTGCAAAAATTCATTTGTGGACAGGTGTTGGCTTCTGTGTCTTCAGATGCATTTGCTGGTGTTTCCTTTCTTAAGTTAAATTACACACTTTTGTACCAGGTGAGGTTCTAGCTCCATACTTCCACAGAAAAAGGAAACTTTGAACAGTTGCCCTTTACTTAGCCTTTGCCAGTCTTCACCCTGAGCTATGATAAAACACATCCTCTACTTTGAGAGGATTGAACTTTTCATATGTAACTGAAGACACCTGGTTAATGAAGTGCCAAAAACTGAATGAGGAGTGACTTTATGGAGGATGGAAAGTAAAGATAATGGGGTGGTACATTGGCACAGAATGAGAAGTTGGGTTCATGAGTAAAAATAAAAATGTACAAAAAGCTAAACCCATGATGTCTGGGTGGGTGTGATTTACCTGTGTTAGTCAGGCTTGTAAGGTGAAACTACAATAAACACAGCTTTTTCTGTGATAGACTTGGGCATTCCAGAAATTTTTGACTACAGTTCATCTTGTATTTCAAGGTTGAATTACCCCGATAAAAAGAATTTCTTTGTATACTCTCTGTACTTTAATTGGACTGTCTTAGAAGCCTGGGAGGAGGAAAGGGCTGGTCATTCTCTTGTTGGATGGGGAAAAGCTACACTACTTTTTTCCGCGTTTTCTTTATGCTAGTAATGTTACTGAAGTTCATGTTTGTTTGTTTTCTTACTGAAATTCACAGCTTAAAAAAATACTGTTCAGTGTGTCAAACAATTGTGAAATCAGGAGTTACCAATATGCAGTGATTGTCAGTTAAAATCAAGCTGGGTGCAGAAACTCCTAGTGCCTGGAAATTGTGTTATCTTCTGACCTCAGTTTTTCCCCCCGTCATGTTATCTTCTAAAAGCCTTCTGCTTAACAGATCTGTATAATGATTTATGTTTCAGATAGCTCCAGGTAGTTATTCTGTACACTTCCGAATCCTTCTGCTATCTTCCAAAGCTGCTAATGTCTGTCTTTTCAGGGACTAAATTCAAAAACAATGTTTCTTCCATCAAGGCTTTTTATTTTGGTGTGTGTTCAGGGTAAAAATGTGTGACCTTGGTTTTAAAAAAAACCAAAAACACCAAGATCAAATTTCAATGCATAAAAGTACATCTGAAAAATTAAATAAGTCCTTTCCCAGCGATTAAGGCTAGTGCTTTTCTCCTCCCTTTTAAACATTTAAACACAGTCTTTACATGATGCTTAAGCTTTCAAGTCAAAGTTACGAGGTGCTTTAGCCAGGCTTGAGTCTGAGAACAAGACCCAAACCAGGACAATAACAAAATGACACAAAGATTGACTACACTGTGCTTGCTGGATGAAGTGAAAACTGCTGAAATATAAATCCTATATCCTGGGATTTCACTGCCTGCTGGAACTAATCTCATTAACTTAAAACCACCTGAGGCTTAAGAGAGATATACACTGCCGTGAGAAATTATATTTATCTCATCCTAGGGGGAAATCCTTTCCCTCCCCCAGCTTACCTTACTTTTGACTTTGTCATTCTTGAATTACCAGGTCATTTCTCCCCCATGGGAAAGTCGTCATAGCTCACAGCAACGCAGTTACTGTATCTGAAGCTTGCTGCTGTATGAATGCTGAGATCACTGTGTTCAAGGTTTTTCTTCTTAAATAATTTCCTAAAGAAAACAAAGGTTGGAAAAATAATACTATGATATGTTAGCAGTTTATAAAGTTCTTTCAGTCTTAGAGGAAAGGATTTAAGGATTCAAGACTTGGCATAAGGAAAACAGATTATTGAAAATGTTTAGGGTGCTTATTGCCATTGTAAACCAAATCCTGAATTTTCATTGACCAGTAGAGATTTAAGAGATTGGTTGAATAACTGGTAATCAGATATAGAAACTTCAAAGTTGCAGTTTTAAATCCAGTGAGCATTGCCAGTGAGAGCTTTGCAATTACGTGGTTGATTGTTGTGCTCTTTGGAGTGTGAGAGTAGATCCCAAGTTCACATTCAGTATTAAAGTCCAGCCAGTAGAAATATTCCCTTTGACATTTTGGTGAGGCCTTATCTTATAGTCTTGTTGGACTTTGCAGTAAGGCAAAATGACCTTGTGCAAGTGTCTTCGAATGTTTGTCTAATTAGGAGAAAATAAATAAATCAATTTTGAGTTATCCATTAAACAGCTCAAACATAGGATATTAAGAGGGAAAGTAATATTAATGCTGAGTTAGCTCTCAAAACGAAAAGCTGAAGGCCTAATTTCTGAGCCTTTTGTGGTGAGTCTGGCCCTCAGCTTTGCATCCAGATGAGCCCAGAGGATGTCCACATTGCAGAGGTGGATGCTCCTTGCAGCTCTCTTGTGAGAGTGCCCTAAATACAGCTTCTTCCAGTGGGTGTTTCCACCAGGGGACCTGTGGCTGGAATGCTGCTGCTGCTGCATCTCTGGTGATGTGGCATGTGAATCAGGATTGGCAGTGAAATGGAGGTGCCAGTTTCTGTGGAGAAGAGAAATGACCACTGAGTAAAATTTAAATGTGATTTCTGTCAAATCCAGGTCAGCTCAAAAGACAGTTCGTGGATGTGAAGGACGAGTCTATCAGATCAATGTTAATAGTGGCTTGTTAGCCCTAACTCAGCATTTTAATGACAAGCCGTTTAAAGTGTCCTTTACTGACATCTTATGTATAGGGACCAACAGTAAGTACAGTTGCAGAAAAGTAACAATTGCAAATATAAGGTTGTCTTTCTGTTTCATCCTTATGGAGTGAGTGGAGAGGAGGATGGAAAGTTGCTCTGCACCAATCTTGTCCATCAATATGGAGGACAAGATGAAGAAAAAGTTTGTATTTTCAGAATGTTCTTCTTCCTTGTTACTACACGTGGTGTGTTCTTCAGTGATTTGGTGTAACTGGTTTGCTCTATCAGTGTTGAACCCTACTTCTCCTATGAAAATCATGGAGCTTTGGACATCTCATGGATGACTGCAGGAGGATGTGCAGAGGATGTTTCCCAATTCTTAAAAACAAGCTAGGCTTACATGGTTTGAGCATCCAGAGGGGCCTAATTTATCACCAAACCCACTCAGTTTCAGAAGTACTGATTGGTGTATAGATCAGACTAAACTTGGCTGAGCTGTTACGATGGTAAAATTCAGTGCTTGACATTACAAGGAGGGTGTAGTAGGTATGAGTAATGATCAGTGAATGTATGAAGAACAGATAGGTTAATTTGAGGGGTACAATTCAATAGTTTTTGTCTTGGGTGTTTGCACATTGGTCCCACAATTAATACTGGACGTAGCAGCATCTAGTAAGAGATGTACATGAGGTATAATACATTGTTTCCGGTGATCTTAGTGATAGCTCAGGTTTATTTGTGGTGCATATAATCAGCAATGTAGTGCTGGTATGTTGTGGTTTGTTCAGAAGGCTACCTGTGTTTCTTGATAAATGGTACAGTGGTTTATTGGATGAACTTTAATTTTATACCTAGGGTAATAAAATTTGGAAGTGAAGATTGAAAGACCAAGAACAAAATGCATTGAGCACTCCAGTGTTTTAATGGACTTTATTCCCTGATACTTAAATGTCTTTTGAACATGCAAGTGATCTAGTTGAGGTGAATTCCCTGTTAAAGATATTGAAAAGACTACAAAGAACTGTGGGTGAACAAATAATTAAGTGCATTCATATGTCTGGATAAGAAGTCCATATAGTTTACCTCTCCTAAGTAGTCCGAATTTTATGTTTTGTAGTGATCTTGTCTAGATATAACTGAAATTAGCCAAGTGGTTTTGTCAAATTTTATTTACTAATGAATAAATCAATGAAGGTGTAAATGTTTATGGATATTGTGCTGCTCAGAAGAGACTTAGAGTGGTGTATGCCTGCAGAACTCTGGTGTATGTTTCTTTTCAGCCCCGCATAAACAAGTATTCTAGTTTATTTAGTGATGGACAGGCTGTTAATTCTTAAAATAGCTGAGGAATAGGAACCTGACACCTCGAATGATTTATGTGTTTTCTTTGTAAGCTTGTTTCTGTTTTGTAACCTTTAAAACATGGGTTTTATGAGTGGTATCATTAAAATTTATACTCCCTCTAGTATGTGATGTTAGTCATTATTGCTCTGCTGTGCCTCCAGATCACCTGTCTGAATTATAAAACAGCCTTCCTTGAAGCTAAATAGTAATTTTTTCCTTTCTAGAGTAAATGTGTGTTGACTTAGTTATTTTTCATTGGTGCTCCCATACTGGAGCAGAGGTCAGAATCTGGCCTTTTTTGCTTTCCATCCAAATGTGAAAGGCTGCTAGGAGTAACTCGTATTTTGAAGAAGGAAATATGAAAGCTCTTCTAACTTAGGAGAATTGATATCAATCAGAGGGAACTGGCAGAGAATTTGTTTTGAAGTGTACTCTACTTTTTTGTTAACTCAGACTGATCTGCTCAGCAGGTGATTTAATGTTGTGCTAGGCTTTGTTACGCTAATTTAAAAATGTCTCAGTGAAGAGTGAACCTTCAGTAAGAGAAAACATAAGCTAATACTGGAAGTGAATCACAGTCCTTGTTTCTACCAGTTGAGACTTTTTTAAAAGAGCTCAAATTTTACAGTAGACTTCAAAACTACACCTTTAGTCTGCATCCCAAATTGAAGGCTCCAAAAAATGTTAGGTATAGAAAGCTCTGCCATACTCAGAAGATGCTTGCCTTTTTGGTGCAAATGAATCAAATCGAGAATGGAAGTTTTGCTTGAGCTGTGGATTACTGCAGTGGCTCTCTGAAGGTTGTCAGGCAGACTGCTTCTTACTGCTCTGTAACTCATGAAGGTGACCCATCTCTCTCTCTCCTTCCTTTTTCCCTAGAAATGGAAGGTATTACTCAGTTTATTTAGGTAGGTTGTCTAGCAGATTGTGGTATAGACAAATTGACTGCAATCCCCCCAAATGTGACTCAGTTTTCCAGTTTTCATAGAAAGGTGATACAGATAGCTTTATGAAACACAGCCTGAGCAGTATTATTGTAGATGTTTTATGCTTTTTTCTACTCAAACTTGTTCACCTCATGTGAGAGATCTAGGTTTCAAGCTTTTCTTAGCTCTGTCAATGAAGAGTGATTGTTTTGGGTTTTTTTACAGAAAACTTACTGTTGTAATAACAAATGTTTTACTGATGTTAACAGAGGATAAAATACTAATTTCAGTGCAGCCCGAGGCTAGTGTGATATATTCAGTACTGTCATCTAGTTCCATTGAAAAAAATGTGATAACGGTACTAGAAAACAAGTTGTAACAGTAACAAAAAATGTTACTGTTGGAAAGCTTGAGAATGAAATAGCTCAGATTGGAGCTATGTCAGAGTAAGCACACTCAAGCATTTGATCCTCAAACCAGCAGCTTCTTCCCAAAATATCTGGTACCATGTTGCATGTGCTTAAAATTCCTTGTTTGCTTCTGTTCCCAGAATGAGTACTGTCTCGGAATTTTTTGCAAGGCAAGTTTCCTGTTAAGTTACAAATTTCCTATTTATTTTTGCAACGAGGACAATGTGAGCATCAGAGGCTCCTGCACTGAACGCTTCCAGTAACATAATTCCTAGAGCTGGAAGGGATTCTCTGTGGGCTCATGCTCTCTACTTATATCAACTCAGGTCTGCCTTGAGAGTGTTGTCCTCTCCTCACCACACACACTGCAACTATATTTTAATTAAAGCAATACTATCAAGTTGAAGTTTAATTTGCTCTATGCCACTTACACGTATTTAAAATTGTGAGTGGGCTCCATACATAAATGTCAGTGAGAGAGCAAAGAAGGTAGAAAGAAGAGCTGTGATGCTGATTAAAGGAGGCTGAGGAGAGTTTTTTATAGGGTTAATGCTTTCCAAATTGGAGGATGTAAGATTGAAAGTGAAGGGCATACTCTGTGTTGAGGGAAAGTGGTAGAGTGGTCCTAATGCAGAATCTCATTAAAGCAACTGTCAGGATTCCTCTATTGTACCATCACCTCCCCTATTCTATAAGAGTCAACTGTCGTTTTGAGTGAGCATACTGCCAAAGAGGCATTTACAAATAAATGAAAAATGTCACAATTGATTTTTCTCCTTTCGGAGTACTCTGTGTCAGCTTTGTCACAAACCCTTTGTTATTCTCTTTTTCAGATCTCTTGTCTGGACATTGGAAATAACTTCAGATGGTTCCTGGGCTTCTTTCTATTGACCCAGGGTAAGCTTCCTGGATTATGAATTTTTATTAACATCTGTGCAACTGTTAAATAATATTGACTTTTCAGTGTTCTTAAGGGATGAAATGCTAGAAATTCCTACCAATTACCTGATGAATGTAGATCAAAGTTACATAAAACAATACATGCTTGAGAGCTAACTTGAGAGCTAATACTGCTAACACAATGGATTTTTTCTTAGCTTCTTCTCTAGAAGCATTTGTGAATTAAGGTAATGGCTTTGCAGGTGTTGGATGCAGTAGTACTAGCCACGTAAAATATCTAGCTTTTCTAAAGAATATGAACTTCTAAGTTGCTAGTGTTTTATTTCTTCAATATTTATAATTTTTTAGTCTCCTATGTATGTTGTGCCATTACTGCTTGTAAATAAAGTGAAAGGAACCCTGTTTTTCTTAGATATTTGTTGCATGGGTAAGTGAACCTGATGGGCAAATAATAACAAACTGATTTTAATGCAGAAGTGTTAGCATAAGAATAGACATCTGTTGGAAACTCATGATAAAAACTTGAGATGGTTTAGATACAGCAAAGTATCTAAACTACTGTCACTTTTAATAAAAAAGTCTTAGTTGTTTCTCCCTGAAGTTCAGTTTTGTGATGATAATCAAAAATACATGGAGTGTTTTACTAAAACTGCTGTGAAAGAGAATTTCATTAACACGTATAGAAATGGCAGTGATCCTTTAAATAGGAGTTGAAGGTTTTCAATGAAGGAACTAGTGCAATGTTTAAGTAATTTTTAATCTTTTGCATTTTCTATGATGTTCAAGAAGGTGTAATCCGGAGGTAATAATAGGACAAGAGTTGATTACTTTCCATATACTGAAAGTAAATTAACACTTTACAGAAAGAATTGTTTTGTAATGTTTTGCATATTTCTGAAAGGATTCTTCAACAATGATTCAGACACACTTTATCTGGCAAATAACACAAAGCTTCATTTTTGTGCCTATTCTTTAAAAAAGTTGCTGCATCTTAACACATTTGATAAGATTTCTAAAAACAGAACAACTGAGGAGCATCACTGTGCTATCACTTTTGCACTCTGGGAACTGCTAGGAAATACGATGGGAATGGATGGATTTGATGATCTTAAAGGTGTTTTCCAACCTTATCATTCTGTGACTTTTTAAGAGAAAGAAACCGCTTATGGTGTCACCTGCCCTGTATGCAGGTGTCTTTTCTATTCCTCTCTTCTGGGATTGTAGTACAGCCCAATTTGGCTCTACCTCTAAGATGGCAGAAATTTCTTTGTATGAGTGTCTGCATATTTTTCAGCTGTTTGAGCACTTCTAATGTGTTACATTCACAACCAACTCTTACAATTCCAGTGTACCATTGGATTAATGAAAATGAAATGTGTTAAATTTATTTTAAAACAAATATCTAAATTTAACTTTTCTGAAAGCTTAAATTTGTGGTTTTTTAACTGGAAATCAAAACTTCATTAGAAATGCTGTAACTTGTACTTTGGACACACTTTTTCCGTATCACTATGAACTTTGGGATAGAATTCTATAAAGTAATCCCTAATACTGTGTTATCAGCAGTGGGCTAGCCAACCTTGATTTTCTTCTATTTGTATCAGAAGAAAACCTGAGATGTGAATGTAGTACAAAGACAGAAAATTACTTATAGCAGTGTGGAAACTGATGATGATATTTCAGTGAATAAACCAGAATGCTCAGTGCTGTTATATTTGTGTAATTATTTATTATTGTTTCTGTAAACAAAGGAAAGGAAGGAAAGGAAACTTAAATGAAAATGAATTGCAAGTCAGCTCCCCAAACCACCCCCACAGTTTAATTTAACAATGCAGTAAACTATTTTGAGGTAAATCTGAATGGAAGTCTGTAGTATTTCAAATGTAGGTGGGGTGTGCACTGAGGAGTAAAGCTGTGCTGCAGACAGCAATGGAGAACACTTCTGTAATACCTTGAAATATTAGCAAAGTGCTGGCTAAATACTACTGTAGATTTGCAGAAGCTTGGGTTTTTGATCACCGAATCTCTGCATGTAAACATGATATTTAGTTTCATAATATTACTGACACTGATTTATCCCAGCTCCTTTATAGAACTGGGCATACTTTGATGTGTAGTTATGCATATGTAAATCTCTGTGCATCAGCTGATTGCATACGTGAGAATTACTTTCATTTATTAGTCTGAATCATGAGATTTCTCTCAACTTCTGTCCCCACAAGCAACAGATGAAATGTACTGGTCAGCAAAATTACCATCAGTTAGGATATAACTTCAGTAGGAGATTGTCAAAGATGTCCATACATCAAATAGCAAACACGGATCAATAAAAAAGAGAAACGTGTGACCACCACCTCTGTGTTTTTATTCACTAAGGAACTTGCAAGTAGGGAATGAGCCTAGGAAAAGCAGGAGGGATGCTCAGGGCGTTTGCTGCAGTGAGCACCCTTCCTGGTAGCTGATCAGAGACAGGGCTGTATGGCTAATACGGGTTTCTAGTATACTTACTTTTCAGCCAGGAACAAGTGAACAGGGAACTCTATCTTTCTGATTCCATTTCTGTTCTTAAACTGTAAATTAAGTGTTAAGATTAGTAAAACTTTAGTTTAACAGATTATGGTGTTCTCTTGCCAGTAATTGGACTTCACTGCTTGCGAAGACAGTTACTTGTTTGGCTCCTGAACCTAGAATATTCCTTCAGAATGTGTCTCTTCCTATTTAAATTTATAAGGGTGCTGTATTTCTAGGTGATGGGGATTTGCTAGTCTTGTATTTGAGCGAGATGAATCACAGACCAGTCCCCGAATTAATGACTCTTCATGTCATGAGGTGGCTTTTCTATATATAGAAGAAGTAATTGATGAGGTGAAGTAAGGCAGGATAACCTGATCAAGCGAGGAAAGATAAGCTTTGGAGGAGTTACCATTCATGAATTTAACTCAGTTGTTAAAACTTTACTTTTAGAAGATTCTTTTTAAGTTCCTGAAGATCCTTGCTTATTAAAATCCAGCCAGTTTCTAGCATATCATCTTGTTTGCATCATGTTTTTCCTTGAGTGTCTTACTCCATTGACTTCAGGGACATCACACATGGAATGAAGAAACTGCTGCTCACTTCTTTGTATCTGAGGCTCAGCTCTGTGCTGCTGCCTTTTCAGTGTTATGAAACAGTATTATCCAACTCATTTCCTCTGAACTGTTTTCTGTAGTTGCTTTATAAATAGTACTGCTCTGAGTGCTGTAATAGAGCTCATAGCAGGAACGACATCTGAAGAAGACATGTCCACAAGACGACACTAGCAAGAAACTTGCAGTTCGTTGTTGCCATGGTTGAATGAGTTTGGTTTAGGTAATTTTCTATTCAAACACTAATAATGATGTAAAATGCATTTTACTAACTTTTGCTGTGGCACGGTGGTCAAGCCTGTACCACCGATTTTTACAGGCTGGGCAGGACAAAGGAAATGATCATTTGTTTACTTGATCATTCTTTTATGGTTGCCTCCAGCTGTAAGGTGCAGTGATGGCCAGAGAGATAAACCATGAGAACATCCCCAAACAGTAGAGGAAAATACCATTAGGTAGCTTAATGGTGAAATAATTTAATTGCTGCTAATAGCAGAGGTAGGGGAGGAAACTCATGTGCTGATCACTCAGTTACAAAAGAGTCTGTATTTAAAACAGTGATTTGAGATGCATGTAGTGAGATCATCTGTGCATAGTATATTTGAGCATTGGAGGGAAGTGCCTTTGACTACATTTCCTCGAGTCATTATTTTAGCATAGAACATCCTGGGAATATTTTCAGTGCTCCAAACTGTTATCAGGACCTAATGCATTTTAATTTTTTCCCCCATGAACTTGTATCTGTTTAAGCAACAAATAACGATTATATCTGGGTCATTTTTTGCGTTTACTAAAACAAAATTGTTTGAAATTCCATTCAGAATTGGCTCACAAGTACATGTGCCTCCACATAGATTTCAATTACTGTAAGAAAATCGATGAATTACTATTGAGTTAATAGTATTGGCTCTATTTGATAAGCATGTCCTTGGGCTCCTTTGAAAATTATAACTGTAATTAATTATGACTGAACACAACTCTTATGTCTGTTCTGTAGCTCTAGAAATAGGTTTTGCAAACTTGTGACTGAGTCCGGTGGTCTTCAGTAGAGCCAAGATTTCACACAATGCCTTCATATAAAGGAAGCAACTACATCCTTACATCCCCCACAGTCTGTTGTTAGGGGTGTTCCCTTATTTTCCACTGTTTAGGGGAGGAATTTGGCTCAATGTGCTTGAATTAAGCATAGAGACATAATTAAGGTTTTTAACACTTGTAAAAACTTGACTTGCATGCAGGAGGTAGATTGTGACAGCCTGCTATGCCATACTAAAATGACACAGAAGTACAGCAATGTTTTTCATCAACAGAAACGTGTTGCTGGTTAAAGTTGATTCTCTCTATAGGGTGCCATAAAGTAATTAGAAAGACCATAACATAATCCTTCAGTATGCATATTAATTCCTCAGAGGTATTAACTAATCTTAATCAACTCCAATAGTGTAGGACTGACCATGGAAATGCTATAGAACTCTAAAATGATCTATAAAGCAAAGTATATTTTTTCTGGATGAGGGTGTTTCCTTCATAACAAGCTCCTAAAGGCTCTAGGGATTTTTTCATTTGTAGCAAGCTGGAAGTGAAAGTGTTTGTCTTAAAATTAAAAACTGACATGGAAAGCTGTGTACTCTGCCTTAAAGAAACTGCATGTAAAAATATTTGTCCTCTGTGTGAAGACTATTAGGAAGTCTGTGCCAACTTGAGAATCTCTTGTTACAGGTGATGGTGAGTTTTTTAATTGTTATGACTGGAAGGGTGAGGAGCTGCCCATGCACTCACTGCTCTAATGGAGGAAGACTTGAAATATTATTCAGTGGCGTTGATCAGAAAAGATTCTGTATGCAAGCTTTCTGAGCTGAGATGTTGCCTTGCTCATAGCAGGGATTCCAAAAACCACAAGAACAGTATTTTTTTACTGTCTTTCTAATGTGCCCATGTAGGATAACTTTCGGATTGTGCTCTGAAGTGTATCATGCTTGAAAGGTTCTTTCCAGTCCTCCTTGTCTGGTTCTGTTGTGTTTCACTCTGTACTTAGCATTTTAATTTGGGCATTAACTTTTTCTTTAGCAGTATTTTCAGCAGCAGGGGTGGAAGTAAGTTGTTAGCAAGACCTTTGCCTGTCATATCCCCAAATAAGGCCCTTTTCTTGAAGAAGAAATTAGACTTTGAGTTCTAGCTTGCTATGGCAGGGGCTTTGGAAATATGCAAGAATAAGAAGGAAGTCTAAGGAAACATTGACTTTAAGGCCAACCTTTACTACCTTGCTCAGGTACTTCCATGATTTTATAGGAGGTTCCATGCCTCAGCACATCAAAGGGTATTAATGGCTCCATACTTGCAAACTGGAACTAAAGACACTTGAGTGTGACACTGCATTCATTCTTTGGTTTCAAGTAAGGTAGTGTAATGACTATTTAACTGATAAATATCCCAGAGCAGTGTGCAAAACAAAGCTTCAAACCAGTGAAGCTATAGGATCGTTACTTCTCATGTGAACACAGGAAAAACAAAATGTGGATGTTTAAATAGATGCTTTTGACCCTTCTGTGGTTGGGGGAAGAGGTGTAATATTTAGCAGCCTGATGGCATTCTCAGTATACTTCATTCTTTAAGACTCTGCTGTTCTAAATATAGCACATCTGAGTTCAAAAGTGAGTGTTTCCTCTACCTTAAGACCTATGAGAGAGATAATCTTCTGGGGAGAGTTTTGACATTTGTTTTAATGTCAAAAAATGCAGGATTAAGCACAGTTGTTAGGTTAGAGTGGTATTTAAGTGATCAGCAATAGTGAGCAGTGATTATCAGTAAATCGAGCTGTTCAAACTGTTTAGTTAAGAGATGCCTTTATGTGACTTATTGTCAGTTTGTGGATTTTAATTTTTATTAGTAAGGATATGGCTGTATGAATAAATCTTCCTCGTCCTGGTGATGTTGATGACAAAGCTTTGATGGATTTATGAAATATTATGCATCTGTCTGATGCAGATTTAGTTTATATGTATGGATACAGTACTGCTTAAAGCAAAATATTTCACAATCCTAGTAAGAATATAGTGCTCCAAGGCATCTCAATGCATTATGGAAAACTGTTCACCTCCACCAAGATAAGTATTTTGCAATGGTTTTATTTTCAGAAAAGCTAAAGCCATAACTAGGAGATAATGACCTAATTTTTGATTTAAAAAAATCAAATCACCTGAACTTCCTTCCTTCAACAAAATAAACTACCTGGATTGCAAATGATGTTGTAATTATTGAAGTCGTGGAGGTTTTAGCTTCAACAAGGAGGATATCCAATATGTGAGGCTTGCAGAGAATGGAACTTAAAAAGCCTGAGGCTTCACTACATTGGTTAGAGACAGGGTTGAAGAACCTGAAGGTAAGCAGGTCCAGCTCTTCTGAAAACTTTTCTTTGAGGGTTATTCCTATTGTTTTCACCTCTGCTGCTTCGTGTCCACCTGTACTTTCAATCAATATCAGCTATACCGTACGTCATATTCAAACACCCTGCACAGGGAGTCAATGACTTTGTTACTGCAGACCTATGGATTTGATGTGGGTTCCCTGAGTAACAGTTTCTATGAACTTTGCTAGCTGCTGCTTTTACAAAGTATGATTTTCAGATAAATAGGAACCTTTATCCTAGATACCATCACTGTCTTGGTCAACAGCTGTGAGGAATATGTTTCAGAAAATAGATTGGATTTTAGAAATAGTATTTCATGAGCTCAGTTTACCTCATCTGAAAGACTGTTTTATTGGTGCATCAGTTTAGAACTTTTCATTTAAAAAAGATGACACTGCTCTGCGTTCTCCCATTTGCAAAGCACTGTGCCAAAACAGTAAATGTTCTTTTTCTCCTTCCTAATTTCCACCCCATGTAAGTAATGAATACTTTTTGCTCCTTTTTCAATTTCCTGTAACTTCTTCAGTCCATTTACTTTGTTTTTCTGTGTCTGTGTTCATGTCTTCATTTATCCATTGGTTTTCTTCCTCTTAACACACCAAGATCTGCCTAGCAGATAGATGTTGAGACATGAGTAGAAATGAAGAAAAGGTTGGGGGCAGAACTCAAGTGGCTAGCAGACAGAGCAGATGATGGGACGTGACCATAGGCATTTGAGTTTTGAATAGTCTGGTGGTTTATAAGAATACATTTGCAGTAAGTGAGCGTGTGTTGTTTTATAGCTTTTATAGTGATGTAGGTTCCTTCAACCAAATGTGAGAAGCCTGCTACCTTTCTTTTTCCTGGTGTTTTTCATTCATGTTTTCCCTATACCTTAGGATCAGCTGAAGCTTGACAAATGCAGGTGTTCTTACGACTTGTCTTCAAGCTATACTTCAGATTTTTCTCTCGCCTTCCTTTTGCAATAAGAAATATCTGTTCAAATGTTTTTATAGCTTCTTTATGATAGGCATTTCAGATACCTACTGCTGAATAAATAAAACTGCCTTCCTACCTTAAGGAGCCTAGGATGCTTTTTCATTTGTTTTTTCAAAATCTGTTGCAGTACAGAATGTAGTTAGTTGTCATAGTAAAGAAGATGGTCTGGCATTGAAATGAGAACATAATTAAAATTATTTTTATTTTTTTAGGACTTGGAACAAACTGTTACCTAAACCTTTTCTTAGCAGTATTACACCTAACAAGTTCTCTTGAGAGAGATGGCTGCAAAGCAGCTAAGCTATCAACAAAAGTACTGAATGGCTGCATTTCCCTGGGGTTTGCTTAAATTTGAAAGTAGATAGGAACTGTGAAGAAATATAATGCAATCTGGTAAAGAAGCTGCAGCATAACTCCAGTGGCCTCGGACACAGCAATGTACCAGTATAAAAATCTCATATTAACCTGGAGTATAGGTAACATCATAAACAACCCTAAAGTTGCTTAGCTTACACTTGTCCTTGATGCATCATTTTCAATGTCTTGTGATGTCAAGATCAGTTTATGCTGTAACTCTGTGGAATGGAAACCAGGTCTCTGCCTGCAGTGGAAGAGGCCCCGTGAAGCTTTGCTGGTCTGTCTGTGGTTGGCTTTCTAAATGACCGCTGTGCTGAAATAGCAGTCAAATGGTGTTATGTTCTTGGTCTTAATTTTATGGCAGGTTAAGGTTCACTGAACCACTGAAGCCACTTGTGGTCTGAGGTTTCCTTTCTTTGCCCACATGAATGTACATGATGGAGTTGCAATATTGGTCTTCTGGGGTTTGGAGCAGCTGAAGGGGAAGCATAGTTCTTAGGTGTTTCATTTTTTTTCCTATGTGTCTTTCAATGTAGGATCAGTAGTAATGGTTTTGTGGAGTCACAGCCTTTTCTTTCTGCTTCTAAAACATAGATTGAGATGCAGGAACTCATTTGTTTGTTTTCAGGAGAAGCTTGATCCAGGGTTCATGGTGAAAGACGTGCTTGAATTTGAGGAAATAGATATTTTCCAAGCAGTAGTGTGTTACCTGATTTCTTTTGCTGGCTTTCAGTGCATTCTGGAAGATGATACCCTAGCAGATCCTCTTAATTAAGAAAGAATGCAGCTCTTTATTGAATTATCCAGAGACCTTAATCTGTATTGTTATAATATTACATTCTTGCAAAGGAGATGTGGTGATTCATAGATTTGGGCAACAGCTTCAAAGCAGCAGGGGGTAAATCTGTTAATTATTGCTGTATGCAGCTGTACATCTCTTAGTGATACACAGTGCTCCAACTGCTCTGACAGTATGGCAGAGCATCAGGGAGAGGTTACTCAGCAAGGCACCGATAAACTGAGCCTTGCTGCATTTCTGCTTCAAGCTGGCGGGGGAAAGAGCAATTTTACTTTGTATGACATACTGGTGTGAGTTAGTGGCCCTCTGCGTGAGCGGTATATGAAGGCAGTCGCAGGGGAATAGTGTGAGCTAATGTGAGACTGGCTGCTTGGCAGGGCTGGCACAGCTGCCTGGCTCAGACCACAGCCAAGAGAGCTGGGTTCTCGCAGCTCCCTGGGCTGTCTTACCAGTAGTAAGCTGGTGTATTGGTTGCCATTGGACTTACAGTGAGAGCAAAGCTTTCCAAGACCTGAATGATAATATTCTCTACTGCTAACATACTTAAATCTCAAACTTCCCTGGAACAACCTGATTCTTGTAAACCTTTGGAGCTAGGTAGCAGATTGCACCAGATGCTTTGGGGAAGTCTCATTTAATTTCTCCATTATTATGTATTCACACATCTCAAAATATGGGATCAGGGTATTAGTGTCTTATCTGTTGGACAGTTATGATGGTTTTAACTTGCAAGAGCCAATCCATGTTACACGGTGTCCCCAAAATCATGAAGTTTTAAGTTCTGATTGAACTGTAACATTCCTTCAAAAAACAGATGCTCTTTTTGTTAGTTTGTTGCAGTGATTTTATTTTTTTTTTAAAGTGTTATGGCACACTTTCTTTTACCTTCTAGATTTGATGTTTTATGTGGAACAGAGATGGCCTGTTGTGAAAGAGACTGTCCCACACGGACGTTCTGATTGCGTTCTTTCAGTTCATACACAGGTATACACATGCATGCAGCAGGCATCCTGTGAGCAACAAGCCTGGCTTAGCAGAAAAGGTGTATCTACACCTTTGCTTGAAAAGCCTTTGTGACCTAGGGACCCGTGTTGGTTAGGTATCTTCTGTGTTAGTTTGTACATGTGTTATATGCAAGAATTGGATGCTGCCAAGTTGCTTTGTTGTGTTAAATGTTAATTTGTTAGATACACCTTCTGAAAATAGTGTGTTACTGAGGCCAGAACAAAAAGTTAAAGACAAAGGGTTACAAAGATGTTAGAGGCTCTGTTTGCCCCTTGAAAAGAGAATTTCATAATAACTTAATGTGCATGCATGTGTGTGCGCATATCTGGTAATTTTATTTTAAAAAGACCTAAACAGAACAGAAAGAAATCAACCTTAATGAAGCAGTTTTAACATCTCAGTAGAACACAAAGAATGATGACTATCAGTGTAAAAAATTGCTGTGGGCTGGTCCCGGTCAGTTTAAATTGTCTGCCTCTTGTAACTATTCAAGCCTGAAGTCATGTTGAGGGCATTAAATACATTGTTTGTAGCCAAATACACCAAAGAAATAGTACGAGGAGGAAGTCTGCGAACTTTAATGTAAAAATGTTACCTCTTGTGGCCAGCGAGCCGTGTATGTTCAGTAGGAGCTCAGAAGCAGATAGTGAGCAGGCATGCTTGGCTTCAATTTTAGCCTTCATCTAGCCAGAGCAATAATAATTTACAATTTTAGAGAGATAATTTTTTAAAGGTGGTTCTTATGTAGTGTCTCCTCAAAAAGAAGTAAACTGGAGTCAGTAGCATCATTAGGCTTTATCTGGGGACAGATAAAAGCTGAAAGAGTGCTCTGTTACTCAGCAAGCCACGTAGTCATCATTAGCTCATCACTCCTAATCTGCAGCCTACATCTACAGGTTCTGTATTGCATGGCTCAAAATCCGGACTCAGCCTGGTGTGAAAAAGAGGGAATGTGGATCAGATTTGTATGATGCCTTTTCATTGCTTTTCTGATAGAAAACTAGTGAAATGAATGGTACCTGAATAAAGAAGAAACTTAACACCTCCTAGAAATACATATGGCTTTAAGGAGAGTATATGTGCATACACTGGTGTTTCAAGTACCTATAGGCAAAAAACTGTTTTGTTTCTGTGAAGGTCAGCGTGGAATAATTAATTTAGAAAAAGAAATTATCTAATGCCAGTATTGCCTATTGAAACACTGAAGCTTTATAGTCCATTAGCTTTGTATGTAAGACTCCTATGAAAATATAATTTTCATGACTGTGTTAAAATACCATTTATGGATTTAGTAACTACTCTTCTATGATCCATTAATTATAATAGATGAAATTAGACATTGAATAGAACTTATATTCTGGGCTCTGAGAGACCACCTTTATTTGTAATAACTACGTAATGCTCAGGTTCTGGTATTATAATGTAACAAAATTGGTGATTCCAATGTCTTAAAATATTAGTATCACTAAAATCCATTATGTGTTTAATTATAAAGATTTTATTCTGGAACAGTGTTTGGTGGTGGTGGTATGCTGCATTGCAGCAAATGAATATGAATTTAAATTAAATTTTCTGTTCCACCCTGCAATAGCAGGGAATTAATATGATACTAGTTTAAGCCTTTTTCCTATTCACAGTGTAGTTGGCTACCTCTAATGAGCTTACTTCTAAGTTGGATCAGGATAACCAAAAGTCAAATCAGGCTCTGAGGCAGGTTCCCTTTGTAAAGGAATGTTGGTGTCATTTCTGGTCAACCGTGGCAATTAAACTGTGGAATCTTTTCTCCTCCACCCTCAAACCTACACGTGGGTAGGAGACAAACTGAGACCAACTCTTGCCACTGTTTTGGAGAACAAAAATAAATAAATAGATGACATAGCTGTATGTGCACTGGGGTTGTGATAGTGGCTCTAGTAGTTCAATACTGCTATTTAAAGCAGTCTTGAAATGTTAAATTGATAATCTGTCCTGTCTGCAGGTGAGTCTCTTAATTTCTGTAGAAAACAATCAACCCCCATGTGCTTAATTGTTTCTTTCCCAGTTGCTGGTTCTTTACATAACAGCATTTTTTTTAGACCTGTCTGTGCTGTGACAGTAGAAAATGGGAGAGTTAATTTGGTCTCTTGCTCAACTTCCCTTTTGCAGGGAGCTCCACCTGAGGATGTGAGCAGGAGTTTCTGATTCCTGTCACTTTTTCTGTGGTTTTTTATTAATCTTATGGGGGATAAATTGATGTTGCTATTTGTAGTTATTTGCATTAGAATCAGGTTCATGTATGATTGACTTCCAAGTTGGAGTTGGTGTTTTTTTTATGGTTTGAAACTTGAAAGAAGGCATTGCAACAGAAGTTGTGTGGAAGATACTAGCAGGAAAGTGAAAATTTGTGTCAACCTCTTGTGGCTTTGAACTTCAGTACAAGTGAGCAGTTGAGGCAAAGTTCCTTAGTAGCTTCTCTTGCATCTTAAACACTTCAAATTAAGATGCTGGTTTTCATCTTCCCCAAAATACAGATAGCAAAATCTACTTGTGGTGGTGTGATGTCTGTGGCTGTTAAGTAACTTTCAGTTCTAGTTTAATAGGAGCTGCCCAATTTATCTGAATAAAGCTATTTTATTTTGTATTGCTTGCCATGATCACCCAATCCACTGACAAAGCTCTTAGTGACTTGTGTGGGAGATGCAGGAAACCTGGTGAGTCTTGAAGTGCTGTGTTGTAGAAAGATGGCTTGATGTTCAGTGTGCAGCCGGATTGCACAAAATCAGGTTTTCTGTTGGCAGTGTGGGTAGATGTGCACACTTCTATTCTGCCAACTGTATGTTTCTGCTTTTACTGAAAGCATTATTTTGGATGCTTTGCTCTAAAAGGTTTTTCTTTTTCTCACAATCAGCACATTCATTTTTTTCCCCACTACTCTCTCATATCCCTTGTGTTTCTAATTAACATTTCAAAATCCCTGCCTGTCCTCTGTTCTGAATAATCTGTGCCTGTTTGCATTCTGGTAGCACTCTTCTACTTTGAATGCAACACCAATTAATCTTACCTTCAGTAGTTAAAAATAAATAGTCTCTATGTATGGGTTCATTCTCAAAACATATTATATTTGGTGGTTTTTTTATCTGACAGGCCTTGAGTTCCTAAGAGCTGGATTAAGCAAAAGTTTTAAACTCTGTTTAGGTTGAGTAAGCAGATATCTTTGTCTAATCAGTTAAACACACTACACTTCTTTATAACTCTCTACAGGAGTCTAGGATGAAGAAAGGCGAGCAGTAAGTAAATATCTCAAGATATCTATTGTTCATTAAAATAGGCTTCACTTGAAAAATACTCTTAATCTGCAGATTTCCCATTTGCTCTAAGGTTACCAAATCATATGTGAATATGAATTTCAAAGGCAAAGCTTAATAACTGAAACTATTTTGCAGCCTTTTACTTGTGGTTTTACTGTACTGCTTTTTTCTACTTGGTCATTTAAGGTAATTACAATAATGAAGTAAAAAATAAGGTAAAGGCAAATTATAGCTAAATGCTTTGAAAAAGAAAAGCTTTGACTTAATATTTGTTTTCAGAGTGTTTTCTCAAGAAGTCTTTTTGGTGTGTGCTCACTTTTTTTTTTTTAAGATCTTCTGGGAAGTATTAAGATGGAATTTAAAGAAGAATGCATTGAAAGAATCAAGATGCGAGGCAGAGGTATTATATATAATCTTGTTTATGCCTATAACATAAGGAATAGAGGAGAAAGACCTTGCTTGCTTGTTCTGGATGTGTGGTGTGAGGGTTTTTATGTGGTGCTTCTTTGGCAGAAGGTATCCGGCTAACAGCAGCAAAATTATGGACATTTTTCCTCAAGTGAATTCTTTTTGTCTGCTTGTCAGAGACTTCCTTTGGATGATAATGTTGCTGATTCAGAAACACCTTTGTCAATATAATTGAAGTATTACCTTGGTTTCTTGCTCTCATGCTTGGTTAGATGGTCTCTTACCGTGAGTAAGACTAGAACCTGTGGGGCTATGTGGCAGCATGTCTGAGGACACTTAGTGTATGGCTCAGTAAACATCCGAAATGGGGGAGACAGCAGCAGGGTGGTCCTCTTGGTGAGAGCTGTGAAATAGATAACTGCCCGAAGATACAGTGCTTGGAAGTTAATGAACAGAACCATGTAAGTAATTCTGACTATATGAGGTGAGTGTCCCCTTGATCCCCATTGACAAACGCTGATAGATCTTAAGAGCAATACCTTCTGTTTCTTAGCCATGCAGCTAGTTGCCTGGACTCAGTATGGTGTCTGGTTTTACTTCAGAACAGGCAACTACTTCTGTAACTTAAAATGAAACTAAGTTCTTGGACTTGGAATTTTTTTAATGTATCATTAGTGCTTCCTTTCTTTAAGAAAAAAATGTACTTACATGTATAGTACAGCTGTTGTAAGTACCTCATACCCCCCTTTTCATGAAAACTCTTTGAGAGTCTTGAAATTGCATCATTTTTGATATCTATGTTAAGAAGCTTGATATGTGAGATGTAGTGTTACAATTCGACAAGCTTATATGCAGTATTACTGATTCCTGAGTGGCAGTGCTGCTGTGAGGATGGGTCTCTGGCATATGTTTGGTAGTCAGTAGTATTCAATACTTGCTGCTTTTGCTGTATGTTATTTGTGGATAAATTATCCAGCTTTACAGAGCTTGTTTGATAGTTGTGTCCCACTGTGTTTCCTTTTGCATAAAAGGAAAAACTGTGTCTAATATTTGCCCTCAGAACTGATGGGAAGTAACAGCTGTCTCTTGAAATGGAGACGATTTATCAAATGCTTGAACACTAGGAATCAAGCTGGAAATTCGACCTAAGTACTAAATGTAGGGAAGAAATTAGTCCACTAGTTTTATGAATCTAAGGATCACAGTTATTGACAGAGAAATTCAAAACACTACCATAATTTTATTAATTTATTGCTGTTGGTTTAAATATTTAAATCAAAGTTATATATGAGTCTAAAAGGTGTGATTTAGTTTAGCTAGATGGTTGTGGGCTTGATGCAGAAATTACTGGGTAAAATTCTTTGGCCTGTGCAACACAGAAGGTCAGCCTGGATGATCACAGCTGCCCTCTCCAAATGTTGCTTCTCAAATAATGAACATTTGATGAATGCGTTTGAAGAAACACATAACAGCATTTGTTAGAAATGAGATGTCAATAGATTACATGGGTTGGAATAAGCAGATAATTGTGAAACTATGCAATTAGACTGGATGGATAAAATGAATGGCTTCAGGAAACTGATGAAAAAATTGCTGGTTTCATGTAAGCTTGAAAGTAACATTGATTTATCTTAAAAAAAAAAATTAAAAAAATCTTCTCAAACTTTTAACACATACATAGACTTTACTGTTGTAACTATTGAGAGATTTGCAAAACTAGGAGACTCTCTCTTCGCTTTCACACTTATTTGGTATACAAAACAGGACTCCATAGATACAGTTTTTCTTATAGCTCCAGCGTAATTAAAGATTCTGGTGTCTGGGGGAGAGGGAAGGGAAGGTTAAGGAATCTGAAAACAGGCTCCCAAACACATACCACAAAGTCTGAGTGTGCCCATGCCTGTGTTCACGCCTGCACTTAGTTTGCTTTATGCACAGTTGCATCTGTGTGGAGTCAAGTGTGAAGAAAATAAATATCTACATTGGTGTTTTGCTCTTGTAAGAGTTTGATACCTGTGAATTCAAAACTTATGTGGTAATCTTTGGGTGTAGTTTAGGGAGGTATGAAAAACCTTCTAGTCCTCAGAGCATGAGTAAATCCAAAGTGATAGTCGTGTTACACAACAAATGTGGAAGTGGCAGTGTGTTTCTTGGCTTGATGAAAAAATAATCTAAATTAAGTGCAAATGGATGTTCTTTAATATGCTGCATATTTTGTGTATTTTTGGGGTATTTTTTCCTGTATGTCTTGGTGATACAGGTGAAGTGAACTGGTTGTCTGATAGGGGACTGCCTATCTTCTCCCTCAAACTATCCATAAACAGAACACTGAGTGGCTTAGAAAAATGAACTTTGTGCGCTGGATAGTGTCTCTGAATGATGCATTTTAACTTTGCATAAACTGGGAGTTTTATTTTAACTTTTTTTAATTAAAGGCCTAACTTTGCTGTTTGACTACTTAGGGTCTCTGTTCTGCTGCTTTCCGTGTGGGGAAGTGGCTCTTTACTCAAACAAAAACAAGTCTTCATTTGTATAGGAAATTTACTGGGTTCCCTGTCATGAACCCTGGTCACCTTAATATATGTCAGAATTTACTAGCAGACTTTTCCCATACCTGGAAATATTTAAACAGATGCCCATGGGAAAATTGAACAGAGTGAAGCAAATTGAATCGGGTTTAAGAATTCATGACCTTTCTGTCCTACATATCAAATTCATTTTTCTCTCATGCTGTTCATATTCTGCTACATATTAATTGCATATTGCTTATTCTTTATTCATAATATACCACTGATAATAACATAAAATTACATTTTTAATTCCCATTGATACTTTAATTTAATGTTTCATTTACTTCTCTTCTTTAACTAAGCTTCTGTTCTCTGAACAAATTTGATTAAAATTGTTGCATTTATTAAAAAGAAATGGGCTAAAATATATCAGTTTGGTCCCACAAGGAGAGCCAGTATTAAAATCCCGTTCTGATGTGTGCACATCAGACTTTAGAGGAGGAGATGGTTGATTAAAGTTCTGAAATAGATAGGATATTGAAAAGTAGAAGACATTATCTGCTTTAGATACTGCTTTCTCATCTTCCAGGTAAGCCAGTCTGCATTCTCCCTTCCCTTGTCTCCTGAAGCTCTAGTATAATTATGAATTTGTGAGGTTTGCGATGGGATGTGGGAGAGTGAGGAGTGATTTCAGGAGATATAATCTGCCTACCCCGGGAGATGGTCTTTGTCTTCCCTGGCTGTCAGGCAAGGGGTGGGGAGTTGTCCCTCTGGGCTGGCTTCTTTTTTAATGTGTATTGGGCTGAGCAAAGCCTTGTATATGTTGTGGCATGGGATGAAGGCTCTTAAGGTTAAATGTTTACTTTTCACTGTATAAATGGAATTGTGGAGCTATTTCACTCACACTCAGCCAGTTTTTGATGTTTAGACCATATTTCTTTCCATGTTGAACTGCAGATATATTGTGGTGCTATCAAGATTGATTGCTACGACTGGGAATGTCAGTCTTGCCATTTTTATGATGTAGTCACTATGTCACACTTCTCTTGTGCCCCCATACATAGTTCTTGAAATTTTGCAGTGCGAGCTTTCTAAGCAGTTCTGATGAGATGCCTCAGAATTCTCACTTTGAAGATTCAGTGAGAAAGGAAGGCTGGATGGACAAAAAAAGCTTATAAACATGCACTGTTTCTTGATGGAGGTTATTTACTGATAAAGTGTGTCTTATTTGAGCTTTTGTGTTTATATAAGACAAAAATCTTAAGTCTGTGTTTACGTTTAGAAGCTGAATTAATATCTTGTAATTTTATCTTGTTACTTTGGCTTTGATTAAATTGTTATTGGTTTAACCTTCTTAATTTTCTGTTGAATTATGTGATTATCATTGCCCATTTGATGTTAGGCATTTCAGTGTAATTAGGATATTGTAATCTTCTTGGTTCTTGGTCTGTGAGATTGAGTTAATGATATCTTCTTAAGAAGTATGATACAACATTGTTTACTGATTGGCTAAATTGGTAGGGAGGAGCTCACTTGGCGAGTAAGCTGTAAACATAGGTCTCTTTTCCAGAAATAGCATTATAAAGAAACACTTGAAATATTTGCATTTATTTTGATGAGGAAGGTCTCTGTTCTCTTTGTATGGCCGATTAACTGCATTCAAAAATCATTATTTGCTGCTTGTACAGTGAAGTATAAAGTTTGGCTTTCTTTGGAAGAGTGAGTTAATGAAATTTATTGCTGTCTGTGCTGGCTTCTGTATGTCCTTTGAGCACTCACTAACTAGGTTAGCTCCTCACTTGTTAAGCACTTTACACAGTGTGAATTTGTGAGCATCTGACTTCTCTGTATCCATTTGTTTATCATATTCATTCTGATTTTTTTTGACTAGTTTTATCCTCTGCTCCCCTGCCTCCACTCAGTTACAATATTGACTTTGTGATGCCAGAATTTAGTATGGTGCCCCCCTCTTCCCCCATAGCATTAGGCTTTATCTCATCAACAATGCAGCTGTTTCTTAGTCATGAATGTGTAAGGCCTGTCTCTTGATGCCCCACACACCTCTCAGTCCTTCAGTAAGGAAGGATCCATTTTTGGCTGGGTGACTGTGTCAGATTCGTGGCATGTTTATAGCCCAGTTTGGAGGCAAAATTAACTCTGTTACAGGGTCTGTACATCCCTCTGACTGTCTCCTGGTGAATTGGCTGGGATTCAAAGAACACATGAAATAATTCCAGCCATAGGGAATGACTCTCAGCTCCAGGGATGAGGCATGTGTAGACTCCTCACTGTAGACAAAGTGAAAGCTTTTGTTTTTCTCTGACAGTGTGCAGGAAATAATACAGAAATATCCAGTGGCTGTGGGAAGCATGGAAGCATTTTGTGAGATGAGGTGACATGCTGAAGTTTCCTGGTTTTAATTTTAGTTGTAATAATCATAAACTAAATTTAATAACTGTCAAATAGAAGACTAGATAATGATGCTTTTAGCTAAATTTTATCCGTTTGGGCTTTCTGCTTTCTTGCTAGCATTTCAGTAATTGTAGCTTCTAGTGCTTTTGTAAGGAAAAACATTTCAGGAAATGGGTGTGTGTTTTCCTTAACTAGTGTGGGAAAGAACTGCCTTTGGGATACAGGGACTGTTTCATTGTCTAGGAAATAGAAAATCTGCCATTTTGTCTAGACGGTGCTTTTGTTTAGATGGAGCTTTTGTCAAGAAGTACAAATTTTGTCTTCCAGCCCTTGAAGGGGACCTACAGGAAAGATGGAGAGATACTAGTTATCAGGGAGGTTATCAATAGGACAAGGAGGAATGGGTTTAAACGGAAAGAGGGGAAGATTAAGACTAAATAACAGGAAGAAACTCTTCCCTGTGAGGGTAGTGAGGCACTTGAACAAGTCGCCCAGAGAAGTTCTGGATGCCCCTGGGTTCCTGGTAGGGTTCAAGGCCGGATTGGATAGGGCTTTTGGGCAATCTGGGCTAGTAGAGGACATCCCTGCCTATGGCAGGGGTGGCACTGAGGGGGCTCTGAGGTCCCTTCCAACCCAAAATGTTCTGTGCTAAGAGAGTTTGGATCAGATGATCCTTGAGGTCCCTTCCAACCTGGGGGGTGGGAAAAATAAAATGTCACCATATCCAGTGATAACCTCACAACATTTTTCAGCATGAAGGACTGTGCCTAGGAAGTGGCACTACTTCATGTCATCTGTCAGTTTAGTACTGGGTCTTAGACTTAAAGCAAGAGGGGGCAGAAGCAAACCAGCAAAGCTAGCATTTGTGCACCACAGGAAGCCTTGCCTCTATCTGATTATTTTCTGTTTCCACCATTATCATCCTTTATAATTTGACTTGCTCTGTAGTATTATTTTCCTATCTTGCTATTAATTCATTCCTCCTTAAGATTCTTGTCTGAAAACTTTGAGAAAGAATTCTGTCTGAAAAGAAATATGGGGTTTGTATTGACTAGGAGGAGGAGATTTGGCACTTTAAGCTTAGGCTGTGATATTTCTTCTGTAAATCTCTTCTGATCTGTCAAATGGTTCTTTTGCAACTTGTATAAATCTTCAGTTTGATCATCTACATCTGGTAATGGTTGCCAGTGCTAAGAAGCTAAGAATGGGTTGAGAGTTGCTTTAAAATACCTTCTTCACTGGTACTTATTTTCAGAATAAGCATTAATGTTTTGTAAATGATGAACTGGTTACTCATTAGTGTCACATGCAGCAAAACATGCTTATATCAGTGTTTGGCAATATCTGTTTTAAAATAACTTTATAGAATGTTCAAAAATAATTTTGGTGTATTATGAGCATAAACTCATGGTAGTGCTACTTCCCTAAGATACTTCATCTCGAAAGGGTGGTTTAAGTGGTGCATTTGCACCCCTGCACCTTAGTCTTGAGTGAATCATCATGGATGATCTGCATGGATTAAAAATAGAGGAATATAAGGGAGTTGTATCACTAAGTACTTGCCCTCTGGGTACACCAACTTAACTGTTGGTCTCTGAACTCTTTTGCTGAATACAAAATACTGTCTTGTAGGCATTTTTCTGTCATGATTATCTATCATGAGGACTAGAACTCAAAAATAACCTTCACTATACTACTTTTGACAATATACTTACAGATATTCGAGACAATTTTGAGATTGCTTTTTGCATTAAAGTGATACCAAGTAAAGCTATATTCTCAAGCTTAGTAAGCTTCAATAAAGTTCAGATGGGCATTGCTTCCTAACTTTCATTTATATACTCAGTGTGGTAAAAAAGAAATTCCAAACTGAATGCTTCTGGGAATTTGGATGTTCCCTGTATCAGACAATGAATTGACTGCAATGATGCTAAAAGATTATGGATCTACAGCCTGCTTATGTACAGTCTGAAAAACACTCACTGGCAGTATATTCTTTCTTAATAAAGGCTTAAATACTTGTAGTTATTACAGGAAAATCTGAACTACTTGGCTTAATCCAGTTTAGGCCTCTGTTTTTACATTATAGAAATTGCATTGTGTGTAGAGCTTAGTTTCAGAGTACACCAGGAAGATAAGAGGTATGGTAAGAAACAGAAGCACAGGGAGTGTAGACACCTCCCCTACATTTGTCTGGCAGGCCATTGAAAACCCCCCAGGTTTCTAAATGTGAACAAGTTGAGCAGTGATACTGCTGTATGTGTTATGTTAACATCAGGAGGCCTTTATGGAAGACCTGATCTCTACTGTGCTTTATTGCCAAGAATCGTTCCATAAAAAGACATTTGTCCAAAATAACTCGCTTATTAGATTTGATGAGGTGCAGCGGGCTGATGGAACAGAAAATGTTGTGAAGGTTATGGTTGTGCAATGTAGTAGTTGAGTTATAAATTAAATAAACATTTCAGCTTGCATAATAGATATTAGAACTAGATTAACACCTCTGCATCAGGTATGACTGCCTGGCTTTTGTCCAGTGTAGGTTTTTTCATAGTTCTCAACTGATCATTTTATAGAAACTTTGAGTTGCAGGTAACTGACAAATTCATAGAACATCCACCTTTCTGGTTACAGTTACTCAGTGTGAATATGAACACGGTTTTGCAAGATATATGCTGATGGCTGAAAAGTATTAATATCTGTTCTATTGTGAGGAGTAGTAGAATTTTAAGGTTGTGTTTCTGTATTCAGAAGCATGGTGTATCCTAAAGGAGCAACAGTGTAGATCCATCACTCTGGTTAATAAAAGTTTTGGTGTGTAACTACCAGCAGGGAAAGAATTAGCTTTTTTGCAGGTCTTTGAGCACGTGTGTACTAATTCATAAAGATAATAAATGATAGCCTTTTTGATGGGGTTAGAAGACGTATCCAGATAAAAGCTTTTACATTATAAAACAGATGCCAGGTTAGTTCTTCAGCTGGTATAGTGTGATATATTGATGACATGGATTACACTAGCTAATGACCTGGAGGTTATTCGGGACTTTGCATGCTTTCTTTTTCAGAAAATATGAAGGGGAAGTCAGAGACCAGTTAATTAGAAGATGTAAAACATTGAGCAAAAAAAGATGAAAGAATTACATTTTAACTATGCTTCCTTGTAGTATTGTACATTGTAGTGCTGATATGTTGGAGGAAACCGTATGCCTGCTGTCTGAGACTGCAACGTGGAGATGTATGGGAAGCTCACCATACACCACTCTACTGGTCTCTTATCTATTCTAGTGTGACAAATAATTCTGCTCAGCTTGTCAGCAGTGACAGCCGAGACTTTTTGCTTAGATGCCTTGACAGTGCTTGTATTAAGCAGCCAGGGCCATACACTCCATTAAGTTTTTGTAAAATGAACTGTCTGCTACTTGCTGTCTCACTGATACTGGCAGCATTTGTGAGCTATAATCCTCTCCAGCTGCAGACTGCCTGAGCAAGTCCCTTCAGCCACCTGACAGGTAGGGAGTCGGGTTGTTTTTAGTGGCGTCTCGGGTCACAATATTTCCTTAGATAGAAAAGGTGGGATTCCCCCAACAGCAAATGCTCTAAAAAATGGTCACAGTGTATTGTGGAAGGCAGTTAACTAATTTGAAATTAAAATAGACAAAGTGCTGTTTTGATACAAAGGCAATGGACATACTCAAGAAAGTGGATGGAAGGCACTGCTGTATGGAGCTGTGAGATATGATCTGTGTACCGCTTAGATCTTGTGATGGCTCTGTATACCACCTAGACCACATGAGGTAAGTTTGAAAAACCAGTGGCATTTGAGTTGGGAATTTCATTTTTATGGTAGAGAAATACTGATAGAGTTGAGTTATAGCTGTAATTGCAAATGAAGGCATTTATAGCCTGATGATAAATAGAATTGAAGGCCCATTGTTGAATTCTTTTTTATATATGGAAGAAATTGCAGAATGAGGTTCCCTTCCTTGGTATCTCTACTGTCTCAAGGTACTGAGCGATGTGGTTGAGTTTCTGCCTGTAGCATTACAGGCTCTCCAGTGAAGCAATTGCAATTCTTTGGCCTCTGAACATGTGGGTTAGTTCACCAGGATCCCTCAGTTGCACTGTTGGAGAAGCTTTTGTTTCTGCTTGTCTTCCAAAGTCAAAATGTGAGTATCATGAACTTTATGGAATACAGTAGAATATAAAATTTTCTGTTAGGAAAATGTTTGTAAAGTCTGGAATTAGAGAGACTTTCTGGATGTAGAAATACATCCTTACATACTGAGACACAAGCACACGAATCGTTACACTTAACAGCTTACTGAATAGCATACTAAAATCAGTAGACACTTAACTTCTGAAACCTGCATTTGGTTTTCAATTCCCTCATAAAATGTGAAGAATAGGAACAGTAAAAAGGGATTTAAAACTTAAAAATGATAATTGATGTTTGAATTGTACATATAACTTCAATCAGTGTTTCTTACTCTGTCATGTTTGTTCAGTTCTACTTGGGTATTCTAAGGATTTGTAATTAGAATGTACTGCTTGTTAGAAGAAAAGCAGGAATATAGAGGTGAAATAAAGAAAATTGGGCTCCAAATGGAAGTTGTGAATTCTTTATTTCCTTATAGATCTCAGGCTATCTTTTGCCACATTCATTCTTACATAACTACGTAACATTCATTGATGTTATATATGTTAATGTTGGATATGAGTTATATTCTTGTGTTGCTAGCTGCAATTCACACAAACCAGCTATGAGGATTTCAAGGCAGTCAGGATATGCTATTGCACCTATGGTGTTTCAGTATCTCCATTTGTACATCCTGTGATAAATCTTGGCATGAAACTTCTCCCCATAGGAGAATACACTATTTTTCTTACATCTGATTTAACACTTTTTTCTTCTTCCAATTTAGTGATAGCAAAATGGAACTTGGCAGGCTTACAGTATAGTATGTGGGTTATAGCATACATCTTGGCCCACACATGTTTGCATTTTTAAAGCAATAGGAGTGATGGAACCAATTTATTTAATGCACTTTGTGTGCAGAAAAGCACACAGTGAATATTAAAAGAGCAAATCTTGACTCTGAAAGAATGGGAAGCCACCGAGCCACCGTCTGGTGACTGTCTTAATGCAAGGAAGTGTGCACTGAGAAGATGGATCAGCAATTGAGGATGGGATTATAATATGATAAATTGCAGCTGGTTCAGGAGAAGGACTTGCACTGAAGCTAAGCCTGATTCTTCAAAGCCTGCCAGAGGTTAGAAAAACAGAGACAAAACTTCTTTGCTGAAGTAATGGATGAGGTTTGCACCTTATGTGTGTAATCTAGATGCCCAGTGTTTGGACGAATCTTGTTTCTCACATACTCCTGCAGCCCCTAGCATGGATTTATTTTAGCATAGCTTCTAACATAAAAAATAGCACGCTGATGTGGGAGTTGTTACAACTACACACATGTGCTATGGGAGGTCTGTGCTGCTCTGGCAGTACTGGTGTAATAACAATAATGTGCTGTTGTTGGCTGGTACCAGGAAAGCTTTGCTTTGTGCAGTGGTATCATGAAGTCTGAGTTCTAGCTGTAATTCTGAACAGATGTAGGCCCAAGTTCTGCACTGAAATCTGAGCAGGAGCGAGCTTGTGCCACCTACAGCCAGTTAGTTTGGGACATGAGTCATGAAGATGGAGAGAGAACAAAGAGGGCTGTATCTGGATTCCTGTCTTCTCTATACCCCTCTGGGTATTAATTTGTAGCTAATTATCCTTCACATGTTTAGTGCTCTTTTTCTTTCATTGACTTTAAAAGTGTCTGTTTGTATGAGTGTGGGTGTATGAATTGGGTTTTGATCCCCTTTGCTTTCTGGAGAAGTAACTTTTGATGCCAGATTTTGTAAAACCTATTTTTGTTCACGCTGAGGTGTATGCCAATATCCTTCTTGAACGAATATTTTCTTAACAAGCCCAAATAATGAAAATACCTGCACGAAACAGTTGTATGTCAGTGTACTTAGAACTGGGATAAGGGGGGAGGGAAAAGGAAGTGTTTAAACTCTGATTTCAAACCATGAAATGAACAGACTTGAATTTCTTACTTTTGGTAGAGAATGAATTTCAACAGTAGCATAATATTCTGAGCTTGACAACAGGGATGTTTAAGAAGTGCTTCATTATAAATTGGAAACAGTGCTTTCCTATTGAATCTATAATTGGACTGTTTCAAAATAATTATTTCCTTGCTTATATTCTTAAATTGCCTTTTCCAGGCTTGTTTTCTTATTCTTTGTAGAGTGATATTTTTTTATAAGCAAGAATTGTCACCTTTTATACCAACTCATGGATCTATGATTGTATTTTTCATCTTAAAAAAAAGAGCAGCTGTCTGCTGTCTAGTGGAAGTCTGTTAACTCATTAAAATTGGTTTTCAATCCTAAATAAGTTCCTGAACTGCCAGATAGTTTGTATTTGTAGCTGTTAAATTGTTTTAGTAATCTTAACTTTCATGTACATGTATATTTTTCAGCTACTATGTATTAGAGGTGACACAGAAAACATAGACTCCAGAGGTTAAGCCCTGGCTGCGAAGGCTGGGTGTCACTGTGTGATGGGTGGACAAAGCAAGAAAACCACAGTGGCTTTACTGCCTGCCTCATGTACTCAAAAACTGTGGACCATGACCCAAAGAAATCATCAGATTACCTTCAGTTCTGGTATTTAAGGACTTCATGTGTATATCATATGAAAGAGACTTTTCTGTGCTTCTCTAGTTTTAGTTTTCCTAACTTGCCATGTTCATGTGTTAAACTTTACAAGCATGAATCAAAGATGTGAATGTATTATATAAAAATCACATGACACCATGAAATGGAGTCATAAGAAAAATGACCCATTATTGTGAAAATGTTACAACATTATTGGAGAGTTGATAGCTCTTTCTCTTTGGCATAACTGGCATTTGAAAAAAAAAAAAGGGAAAAAACCCAATATATTTAACTGGAACACTCAGCAGACAAGGCTTAAACTAGGAAGAAGTGTGATTCTTGTAATTGACAGTCTCTCTCTGTAACCTTGTAGTCTCATAAATTAACTGTTCTTAAGTACTAATGACCTGGGAAAGGCAGATGTTGTATCCAGCTGTTAAATGTTTTTTAATGTTTCCTTTTTTAGAGAGACAGTTAATTCCTGGGTAAAACCTAAAACCATTGCAGGAGGAAAAAAAAAAGTAAATCCCTAATGTGTTCCTCAAATGACTAGCAAGAACAGTGATAGTATGTAGAAGAAGAATGAGCATATAATAACTACTAATTTTATAGCTACTTCTAACAGATTTTGGGGGGAGGGAAACAACAATCTTCATCTCTTGTACCTTGGCAATCTGCAGCCTGGCTATGGGAACTGGAGCACACTCTTCCCTGTTGAGCCAAGCCCCAGCACATCAGTGACATGGGTTGTACTGGTGAGTTAGGACCAGGGAAACGCATTGCTTTGCTTTCTTGGATTGCCTGGGAACAACTGAGTATTACGCAATCTACTGCAGAAATGAAGTTACTGTTTGCAGGGTGACAGGATATTCTTTCATTGTCCCTTAAATGTCTCCTCCTCACTGTGTTCACAGGGTCCAAGTTTTTCCTGATGGATTGAGATGAGTGCAGATGAGTTTTGTGAGGTTATGTGAGAGTCCTTCATGTGTCTGGCTGCCCACTGTTCAGCCCAGAAATGTCTTCCCAGGTCTGACCAGAGATTCCTGCTCTGACTGTCAGGGTTGCTAGAACATGTGCCTGAGCTCTGCTTTCCCTTGCAGCATGTGCTGGGTCACCCTCTCACTGCTCCCATGAATTGGCTCTTTGTTCTTAACCCAAATGCTGGGAGTTAAAGCACTTCTCTACCTTCCAGGTTTCTGAGGGGATTTTTGACACTCAGGCAGCCTTCTCATTCCATGTCAAAGAGGCTTTTTTCCTTTAATAATAAATTGCAATTTAGAAGTTATGAATGCATGAGACCATAGAACAGTTTCAATGACAACATGTATACTTGGCAATCTAAGTTTTACTCTTGCTTCTAGATATGTGATTCAAAACCACAGTATGCTGCTTGGATGTGTCTTCAATTTTTGCAGCCAGTGGAGATCTAAGTTGTCTCCTTTGTAAATGAACGGGAGTTGGAGAAAGAAAGGATATGACTTTTATTGATTTTTTTTTTTAAAACAGATTTAATTGATCAGAAAACTTTGTGGCACGTGTCTGTCCTCACATGAGGAAGAGGAGAATCAATGCCAAGAAGTGAGATGACTTGTCAGAAGTTAGAGATAGCACATGTACTGCCTCTTGTCCTTATGATGCAAGGAGTTTACCCTTTAGAATGAGATATTTGTTAGTATAGGAACCAAATTCTCAGGCAATTCAGTGAAGATGGAACAGGCTATGGCCAGATAAATCATAATAATACTTGTATTTATTTGTGAATATTATTGTAAGATCAGTGAAGTAGTTAATGGCAGAACAATTGTCAAGCACTTGGAGAACTGTTTTGTCAGCTGCTGTGTGTTGATGGGATTTCTGATAATAGGTGTAACCTGGGGGCACCCAGGGGATCTTGGGATCATGTCTCCTAAATGTTTCCATTGCAAGATGAAATATGCTGTTAAACGGAGTCTGCTTATTTCCTTCTACAGAGTGAATGTGTGGGAAGGCTCGTACTGAACCACAATAGAACCATATGGTTAAATAAATGCTTTTTCCCCATAGATGTTTTTATTCTTTGGTACATTACTGTTGGACTGACAAAGGAAAAAGAGCTTGAAATCTTTGGTCCTAAATGTAACCTGTGACATAGAGCTGTCACAGCAGACTTTAAACCTTTATTTCAGTGTCTCGTATTTTTGTAAGTATCTTTAAGTGAACTGTACAAACTTTGCCACTAATAACACCAAAGATACTTTGCATTTGTCTCTTACTGGCTTCTTCACATCCTAGTGTCACATAGTATGTTTGACATATTTTCATAATTCTCACGTTTTTTTAGTTTGTCTCTTACACTCGTCCTAACTGTGTCAGAAAGCAGTCATAAAAATGATTTATTTTGGCTTCATATGGAAGTTCTTTGGTATTCAGAAAGATTATATGAGGGTTTTAGTGCTGACTTCATTAGCTGTGATCCTGTTCTTATTCAAATCCTGGCTGGCAGAACTAGTGAAATAATGTCAGAGGTTTTTTATATGTGTGTGAAATTACATAATTTGCTTTGTGATTACAGTGAATGCAAAAGCAAGAACAAAACCTTTGTCATTAATTATTACAGAGGAAAACAAAGCATGTACATGTTCAAAAACTTTTATATTGTGTGGAGCATTGGGAATGATTCCATGTCAAATATTTATCCATCTCTTCCAGACTCTGTTGTATGAGGTAAGAAAGAAAATGCAGCTACAACAATAGAAAAGTGTTTTTACCACATTATACATCTATCATTCTTACAAGGAGGAGAACAAATGTGCTCTGCCTTACTTGAGGGTGTAGGATGGAGACCAGCTCTGTTATGAGAACAAATCATTTTGCCCTTCTGTAAGAGATCAGTGTTTTTGCAGCTGCTTTTCCCCCCTGACTGTATTGTACTTACGTGGCTGTCGCTGGGAGCTCGATGGTTATCAGTAGTCAGTTCTGTATGTCACTCCAGAGGAAATCTGGAGGAGAGCTGAGCTGAGAGGCTTCCTCTGCTGAGAAGGGACCTCTGAAGGATCCTTGTGGATGGCAGCTTTTTGTTTCAGCTCTGACTGGAGAAGAGTCTGTCTGTCCTGCAGAATAGAACAGAGTGAATTGTTCAGTGTTTGAAAACACAAAACTGAGTTTAGATAATCAGGGGCATAGTCATTATGCCATGAAATTAATACTTGTCTGTATAGCATGATTAAAATCACAAGGCAACAGATTTCTCACATCAAATTCAACTTTGTGGCTAACATTACACATTCCTGGTCATCTGAAGAGAGGAGTCTAGGAATGTTGTGCATGTGCTGATCAAGAAACCTCTGCAAATGGTTTCTTCAGCTTGTCTAGGGGTACTTGCACAACTGGTGTAAATGCTGGTGGTGACCCTCAGGGCAGAGTCCCTGAGGACAGGCTTAGTGGTCTTCCCAATAGTGCCAACTGAAGTGTCTTAGCCTCTTACTGGGCTGGAATTTTAGCCTGCAACTTGCTTCCAGAAATAAATGAAAGAGTACAAATGCAGCTGTGTGTGATCAAGAATGTGGCATAGATCTCACCATAAACATGTTGGGTTGATTAATTTGTCTGACAGTTTCCTTGAACTTATGCCACTGACCAAAATAACATTGCTGTTATCTGTGGTGGTTGTTTCATCAAGCTTATCTCCAATCAAGCAGTTAAACTCTGCCTAAATAAAGTATTCTTGATGCTTATGGTTACATTCAGAAATACTTTTGCAAACCATTTAGGTACAGTGACCCGTTTACCCAGGAATAAGGTGAAAAGCTCCTGTACATTTTTAAGAACACGTCTGATGGAATGGAATATGCATTAAGGAGTGACTGATATCAAAAGCTGACAGCTTCAGGCAGACTTCTGAGCTGCATCTGTCCCTTTTACCACCTACAGTAAGAGATTTGTGGATCTGCTTAAAAGGGTATTTTATTCAACAAGTTATTTGTTTGTGCAGTGGTATATAAGTTAGGAACAGGCTTCTAAAGTGGTGTTATACTAAATGTTACTGAATCATAAGTCTGTGTGAAATATTTGCTTTGTGAATTTTTTCCCCAGTGACATTAATCTGGTTTTAAGCATCTGAAACTTCTGTGAAATTGCAGCAATTTTATTTAATTTTGTTGAATAAAGTCTCGTATCGGGAGGGAACCAGGAGGCAGTGGATGCTTATTGCTCAGGATATTAACTTACATTTAGCTTCAATGAGAAAAGCTCTTCAGCAGTGCTTAATTTTGAGCCTGATAATCCTTGTGGTTGTCAGTGAAACTATTCACCTGCTTAATGTTTGGTACACCTTGAGTGGTGGTTGTGAAGGCTTGTGTAGCGCCCAACTCCATGCACTTTGATGTGCTTCCTTGTAACATTATCTATAATTGGATATTGAAATAGAAAATCTGATATAGACCAGGCTGGGAAACTTAAGCAAAGAAGGAATTGTCTGAGGACTGAGCAAACTACTGTGGAAGTTAATGTTAAAAATTGGAAAATCCGGAACATTTTCTCTTTACTTGTCAAGATTCTCTCTGTTTTGCTAAACCATGGTTTTCTGATGCCAGTAGTTCATTTTAACTTTGTGTAAAAGAAAAAAAGTTGTAAATATGCATAGACTATGAAGGTTTTTTTGTTTAGATAAGTGAGACCAGTGATTTTCTTCAGGGTGTTGGGACGATGCACATTAGTTAGGAGCTTCTGTCTCAAGCTTAATCTGGGTCGTTATTTAAATTCCTTGAAACGGAATTTGCTGTGTTATTAGAAGGGAGAGTATTTTGCTTGATGATTCAGCATGGCTTGGTGGCTGAGGCAAAATACTGAACTGGTGCAAAAGTGCAGGGGTTAGAATTTGAATCATGACTTCAAGAACCACCCCAAGGTTCCATAGCAAGTATCTGTTGTTCTATACCCAGTGGAAGTCCATACCAGAATACCTTGCTGCGTACTTAATGTACAGCAATCCAGCCCTTGTCCTGCTTGAGTAAAGTCTTGCTTAACCTAGTTTGGGTCATATTCTAGAAATAACCTCAGAAGCATGGTTATGGAATGTAATTTGAACACCTTGTTGTCAAATACTTGGTACTCCCTGCTGAAGTCAAGTGGCTGAAATAATAATACCAAATCTTGAAGCTCTGCTCTTACATTGTGGAGTGCTGCAAATGTACTGGTATGTGCTCTATTCTGATTCTGAATGATAAGAAATTGCTGTGGAATGAGAGAAACATTTTTAATTGCCCTGTGTCAAAGGGAATTCAAAGAACTGACCTATGTTAAAGTAATTTCTACAAAAGCCATCTACATGATCAAAATCTCTCTTAAAATCCTTGAGCTATCCAAGTATTATCTGATATGACTAGCTTCCTTAGGAAAACTGCTGAGTATTTGTTGTGAAACTAAGAAAATTATTTACTTTGCCTGTTCCTGAAGTTCTAAATTTTAGGCTACTTTAATTTAAAAAATAATACCCCCTCCCAAAACAAACCCTCTATAAACAGTGTTAATCTTTTATCTGAATGGAATACTGCATTCCATCCAAATATTGCAAATAGGTTACTACTTGCCCATTCCTAGTTACTGTATTTGTCATGGAGCTTTTGCCAACATCACAGTGTGAAGTTTTCAAAAGTAACCTGGGCTTCGAAGGAAGATACTTTTAAGGAAAAAAAAATAAATCTGTAAACCCAGTTGATGCTGAGAAGGTTGCAGAGGTAGAACTGCTCGAGTTCCTCAAGCAGAGACCATTGGCAGCGTTCAGTGTAGCTTTGCTTTCAAATACTACTTCTGTCAAGGTAAAGTGTATCTGGTTAAGTCTGTTCACACCATCAAGGGAGTGTTAGTTGTGTTGTGATGGTATTAAAGCCTCTGTGTGTCACTCTGGTGCTGTGCAGTTCTTTGGAGAACTATTTAAATTAAGGGCATAATACTCTTTTTTTCACTGAGGAACAGCATAAAAGATGTGAGGATGAAAGAGCCATCATGCTGATGAAGGGCTGTGTTGAAAGGCATCAGAGAGAATTTATGTTGGAGCAACTGTCAGGGAAAATGGTAATTAATCAAGACCCTTACACTCCTTTCAGAATCCTATGAATATGACAATAGGCTTTGTCTTTCGAATCCTAGTAGTCTGAACCAAAACACTTGTTCCATCAGATCCAGATGCTGTTTGTGATTGGCTTTATGTCTAAAAACATGCTGCTTTTTTTTTCCTACCCAAGGACCTCACAGGTTGAGATATGGTGGGCTGTGGAGAAGTAAATGATTTTGCAAGTTTTAATGACTAGGGATTTAGTTAAAAGTGTAAAAAAAGTAAAAACCCCCCAAACTGTCCAAAAATCCACTTATCATATACACATATATATAAAAAGCAGATTGATACTAATACATCTTACTATATACTAAAAGCAAATATGCAGAAGTATGGTCTCTTCTTTAGGTTGCCACTATTACGTGCATCACTGTATAAGGGTTACCCAAGGCCTCTGTATTTAGTTTGTTGATGTGGAGCTGATACTCGAGCATCATAGATCGTTAGTCTATGCTTCAGAATGTAGGATGTGTTTTCAGAGTGTGCGGTTTTCCTCTGTTTCTTCCTCTCTCTTACTTCAGAGCCTGTAATAGTAATTTCTGAAGTTCCTCATTAAAGTATCTGACTTGATCAGTGTTGGTCAATAAATGACAAGTCGTGTGTTTAAAGAAGAGATTCTCACTAACATCCTGGAGCGTTTAAGCTGATTGGGCTCTGGCAGGAGCTGTAATTGCAGTGGGAATGACAGGCACTCTGCTCTGCTGATGCCTCACTGAATTCTAGAAAAGGTTGGACATAGTATATAACACTGACTCCCATAATTTTTTCTTAGCTCTTATAAAGCTGTTGCAGGCATCTTTATTTTGAAAAACTGTGAATGTCAATCTGCTGCTATGCGGTCCTTCTAAAATAAAATTCAGTTATTAAAAATATTAAGGTGCAAATAAGCAGCCAAAGGAATGGTGCTGGTGTACTGGATTCTTCTTGCTTTCTGGAACTCCCCATCTCTAACAGCCTGGGTATTGCACTGTGAGCCGGGCTGGACCGTGCTCATGAAAATTGTGCTGCTGACTCCAGTGGGAATAAAATTAGTGTTTTATAGCTCTACATGGCAAAGCTTTTTCTTTTACTGCAGCTCATGTTTGAATGAGCTTCTGACATTCCTGATTCTCAGCAGAGCATTAGACCAAAAGGTTGATTACTTCTACCATAAACCACTCAATGTATATACTCTTTTTATTTGAGGTCTCTCCATCTCCTTTCAGAGGAAACAAATGGAATGCAATCCATTACCACCTATAGCTTTTTCTAGTTTTCTGTTTAAATTAGTTTTTCTCTATTAATTTTCACGTTAGCTGTCTCTTTGATGTAATAATTAAGTCTACTTCACAGTGACAGAAGAGAGAAATCATTGAGGAATGTATTTTGGAGGTTTAAAAAGAGGTGATTTGTAAAATTGCATTACTTAATAAAACTGGATGATTTCTGCTACTGATTTTGGCTCTTTTATGCCTCTTTTTATGCATCAAGATAGCTGTTTAAGAGGTGACAAAGGGACAGAAGTGTGGCATCAGTACACATGACAGATCTGTTCTAGCTGATCTTAGAGTTCAATAACTTACCTCTTGTTAACTTGAATGCAATTCATGTAGTTAATGACCTGCAATCAACCTGTACATAACTCTAAGTGGCTGATTAGTAGAACATTTAAGCATAAGCGAGCAGGGCATTAAGTATCTTTTGCAATGGGGCACAGGTGGTCCATAGACTTTTGAATGAGGTTGGCTGTGAAAATACCAAAGCAGCTCAGGAAGTGCTCACAGTGAGCATCGTCATCTGTGCTTGTGCAGAACATAAGCGGTCTGAGGGCGCTATGTATGGCAGGAGTTGATCCAAGTAGTTCATACCTCAGGTAGCTGTGAAATAATTTGTTCAGATTTTTGAGAGCCATTACAAGCTATCAGCTCGTGATACCAGTGTGACCAATGTTGCCACTGACCTGTCATGTTATTTTCTAATTTTCTGTTACAAAAATAACTCAAGTTCAGACTTTCCTATGTCAGTCTGCTTATGCTCCTTGGTTTGTATGTGCAGAAGCAAGCATATGTCTGTGTATATACTTAAATATATATAGAAAACAAAGTCTAGATACAGGAAGGCCGGAGTTTGGGGTTTTTAAATAATTAGGAAATTTTTTTCCTCTTGGTGCAGCTGTTATATAACCTGTTGCATTAAACTCTCATTGGGCTGCAGATCCATGGATAGTGGTAATCATTGTAACTGTTAGCCTAAAGTGGATGTGTTTAGTCTTATCTCGTGTGTAATTAATAGGGCAACAATATTTAGGTTTGTCAGGGAAAATCAATATTGAAATACAGTTGCCCCAGTCATTAGTAATATCAGTAGAAGTAGTTGCTTTTTGGTTGGTAGCATAGAGTTCTGCAACAAAGGTAAACTCATGCCTTTCAGGGAAGAGAGAGTACTGTAGAGTACAGCATGCCCTTCCTGAAAGGCTGGGCAATGGGAAATGAAAAAAACCAACATTTTAAGTAGTTGAATGTGGTGTCTGAGTATATAGGAACAGGGAAAGGGGAAATGAAGATGACACTTTGCAGTGACATCATGACATTGATTTTCTTAAATCTCCAGTTGCAGATTAATGAAATGTTTTATTTTGTACCCTGGGAGTGTTGCTCTGTGTGCTCTGACAGTTCATTAGATGCTTATTGTGGTAGGTGGTAGCAGCAGTGCTCAGGATTGAGAAAGAAAAGCGTTTGCCACCATTCAGGATACAACGTTGATTCTGGCGCTGGCTTCAAAGTTTGAGTAGCATCAATTTACTGCCTCGCTGGACTGAATCTTGTTTGGCGTTAGACATGCTAACTAATGCAAATTTTAACTGTGTGATAGATAGCTGGAACCAGAAATATCTCCCAAGTCTCCATTCTGTCACTTGAAAACTTTAAGGTGTAAAAATTTATGGTGGAGTTGGCCAACTTACGCCATCGTGGGGCATTCAATTATGGATCTATGAGGCTAGCTTGATATTTTTCATTTTCTCAACTTCTATGCAGTTACTCATTTCAGGACAGTAGTGTTCTGGAAACTCTGTCCCCTTTCTTAAACACTGAACTGCTGCTGGGAAGCCTCAAGGGAAACAAAAAAAATAACTGAGCTGAATTAGATCACAGAGAGAGTGTTACATGCTGCCACTTGTTCACAAGGATGCTGAGGATGTTGGGTAATGCTAATGTGATGACTTTTCTGTATGGCCTTGAAACAACTTATTTTTTGCAGTACAGAAGTTCTGTGTTGTATATTTTGAAGTTACTTGAATTTCTGATAATTTGCTGGGAACGTCAGCATCACAGTGTTGTTGGACTTCTGTAAGTGGTTCAGTGGCTGCTTGATTTTTACTCTGCTCCTTGCCCAGGGTTGTAAAATCTTCCAGGTGTGCTTGGCTGTGCAACGGGGAACAGGACTAGCATTGAGAGGGAATAAGGCCCAGGGAACAGTCATAGTGTAGCCATTGAGGTCAGCAGGACTGTGCAAGCCAATACAGGATTTTCTAGTCTAAAGAAGCTAAAACCTCTGGTATGCTGAAGGTTATGGCTTGTTTGAACCATGCACATTGTAACTGGTAAACATCTTTCTTACAAACCTTTCTTTACATCATGGGTAATGTGTGTTATAAACACCCTCCTCCTTTTCCTGCTGGTGCTGCTGAAACTGTGACTGGTTTTGCTACTATAGATAAGTGTTAAATTGGAGCATTGTTGGTGCTGCTTGTATGCAGGGGAAGAAAAAGCTGAAATGCTGCTGGGTTTTCTTGGCTGCCCAGGAAAAGCTCTGGGGGAAAACCAAGCTTTGCTTTGAGGGGACACTGGTCAGCTAGGGGAGCTGCTGTCTGAGGAGTTACCTGAAGTTAAAACAAAACCAGTACTGCTGTGTTCAGGAGACCTGATCCAGGCAGAGGGTAAGGAGACAGCAGCGTCAGACCACTTGCTCAGCATCTGGCAGGCAGATGTGTGACTCAAGCAGGAGAAGCTGTAAGTGCTCTGTTGCAGCTGGAGGAGAGCCTTCCCAATTGCTACATGGAACCAGGCATTACTGGTTATCTATTTTAATAGAAGCAGTGTCCTTTGACATGTTTAGATTGCACATTGAAGGGAGATGCCAGCCAGTCTGCAGATCAGTGATTCTTACCAAGGTTTACCTGAAAACTCACTTATCCCGTGTCCCATCTGCATGTTTCTCAGTATTTTGCAGACAGGAGATGCAGTTAGAAAGCCTGCTCTAGGTTGGGAATTTCCACACATAGTTGACCTAGTTGCTACTCTTGAGGACACAGACTTGTGTTGTACAGTAATAGGGACAGCTCACAGCTCTGTGCTACATCTAGCAAGTTTTTTAGGAGTGTCAGTCCCCAGCACAGCTTCCTCCAGTACATGGGGTAGTGCAAGGGGCTGCTTTGCTGGGCCATGTACAGGCCCTGGTGATGCTGTTCCAGACTTGGATTTTTCTTGCATCCTGCTTAATAGTAATTTGAGTGATGCTAGTTACAGGTTTTTAAAAAAAACTCAGGGGAGTTTGTGGTGAGGCTTATAATCCTCTCCAGCTACTGTAATAGAGCATATTCTTTTCTGGCTAAAAAGTGATGTGGCTTTTGGTTTGGTTTTTTTCCCCTTAAATAAGTTAGTGTTAACTAATACTAGTGTAAGTTAGTGTAGATGTAGATACAGCCTGTATCTCTCTAAATCTGCCTCTAATCCTGTCTAAACCCATATGTTTGGCAGTTTAGAGTTGTAAGTACAGGATGCAAATGTGAAACATCAGGGTTGTTTACACAGAGTGCTAAGGTATGATTCATACTGAAATAGTTTTATCTTGTGAATTCATAGCTAAGGATTAGCAGAATTCATCTGACTATCAGGACTTGATAAAGTGTGAAAGCTGTGACAAAAACATTTGTGATGCACTTCTTTTAAAATCTCAGGGAAAAAAGTTTGAGAAGACTCAGATGTAACTGAGAAATAAAATGCAGAAACATTGCAGTAAATGTATTTTAAAAGTTTGTCAAAGTAAGCTGAAGAAAACTCTGCAGTCTAGTTTGAGAGAAGTACAGAAATGTATGATGAATATTAGGAGTTTGATGAAGCTCTATCCCTTTTGACAGTAGCTAAAAGTTTTCCCCTAGCAGAGCTCATTCTCTTTGGGTTATTCTGGGCTTCTGTTGGAGGCCTGTTACTAGCAGTGTTCCCCAGGGCTCGGTGTTGGGTCCAGTCCTGCTTAATATCTTCACTGACGACCTTGATGAGGGAACAGCATCAACCTTCAGCAAGTACACCGATGATACAAAGCTGGGAGGAGTGGCTGATAAGCAGGAACACTGTCCTGGACAGGCTGGGCAGGGAGAAACCAGATGAGGTTCAACAAAAGCAAGTGTGAAGTCTTGCACCTGGGAAGGAACAACCGTTTGTATCAGTACAGGCTGGGGGATGGCCTGCTGGAGAAGAGCTCAGTGGAGAAGGACCTGGGGGTCCTGGTGGATGACAGGTTGGCCATGAGCCAGCAGTGTGCCTCGGTGGCTAAGAGAGCCAATGGGATCCTGGGGTGCATCAGGAGGAGTGTGGCCAGCAGGTCAAGGGAGGTGATCCTCCCCCTCTGCTCTGCCCTGGTCAGGCTCTACCTGGTGTATTGTGTCCAGTTCTGGGCTCCTGGAGAGAGGGATCTCCTGGAGAGAGTCCGAAGAAGGGCTACAAAGATGATAAAGGGCCTGGAGCATCTCCCCTATGAGGAAAGGCTGAGAAGATTGGGACTGTTCAGCCTTGAGAAGAGAAGACTAAGGGGAGACCTAATTAATGTTTATAATTATCTTAGGCAGGGGATGCAGGGGGATCAGCCAGCCCCTTTTCAGTGGTCTGTGGGGACAGGACAAGGGGCAATGGCTGCAAGTTGGAGCACAGGAAGTTCCGCACCAACATGGGGAAAAACTTTTTCCCAGTGAGGGTGACAGAGCCCTGGGACAGGCTGCCCAGGGGGTGGTGGAGTCTCCTTCTCTGGAGATATTCAAGACCCGTCTGGACGCCTATCTGAGTGAAGTGTCCTAGGGAGCCTGCTTTGGCAGGGGGTTGGACCCGATGATCTCTCAAGGTCCCTTCCAACCCCTACAATTCTGTGATTCTCTGCTACAGCTGGGGCTGCTCAGACATCCCAATGGGTCATTTCACCCAGATGGATTGTAGTGGCTCTTCATTTCTGACAGTGTCTATTCTTTCAGGTTGGGTTTTTTCATTGTGTTATGGTTTAAGCAATGGATTTCCTGTGTATGCATCTGTTTGGTTTTATGCATTGGAAGAATCAGGCATTAAAACACTTTTGGTTTTGTGCGTTGGAAAATACTGATTTTCTAATTCCTTAGCAGAGATTTGCTCTTCCTAGAGAAATGGGAGACTTTACAAACAAAGAGAGGTCAGTGCAAGACAGAATGTGCAAAAACTAATGAAACACCTTAGAAATAGTTGGAAAATTGTTTTGTAGATGATTGTTGAATTGAATGGTCTTTGTTTAGAATTATTTTCATTTGTTACTTCTTTCCAGAAGAAGAAAGCAGAAGGGCAGAATGAAGTACAAAAATTCTTTTTCCAAGGCTGCTCTTTTCATTGAAAGCAAGGACTTGCTGTTCTTCTCTTTAAGGGTTTTTTTTTTGTTTGTTTAGTGGCAATAGAACTGAAATAGTTAATGGCAGGGAAAACAAGTATACACCAGCTACTGGGGGAGCTATCTGTGGCAGCTTGTTCTCCATTCCTACAAAATTAAGGGGCTTAATTTCAGTCATGGTGTTTAATTAATATGCAGATTATTTCCACTGCTACTAAAGCTGATGGGCGTTCTAGTGACAGTTGTCCTTTTTCTTTTTAAAAAGTCAGACTCCGTGTTCCTAGTTAATCCATGCTACCTTGGCATGTTTTAAGTACATAATACATTCATTTATAAATAAATGTCAATGCATGTCAGTTAACAGTCAAATTTGTCACTTTACCTTGCTTGGAGTTGCACTTTGTGATGCTTTGTAGTGAATACACAAAGCAAGTCTGGTGCTGCTTCCTTTCAGCTTGAGAATTCAGCTACAGTGGAGCTGGTTTACGTCGTTTGAAAGTGATGTGGCCTGATTATTTCAGTGGGTTATTTCCCAAGTGGTTAAATAATGTCAGTACTGTTCCCAAATGGCAATGTACTGTTGGTAATTTCCAAAAACAGAGCAGAGTGACAAAATTGAGAGAGAGGAAAAGCCGAATAGGACGATATATGAGGCGTAAAACAGCTATGTAATTATAGGAATGTAAAGAGAGAAAGAAAGAAAACAATAAAAATTTATTTATGGCAGATCCTAAAATTGGAAGCTGATGAGAAGGTTCCTCTTACTTTGGAAAAGAAAGAGTGACTTGTATCAACTCTCTCCTGTGCTATTTTACCCAGTGTTGCCATTGCTGCTAATCTTCCTTGTCAATGCTTTCCCACCTCTCTTAAATCTTGTATTTTTTCCAGGCTTGTTTGAAACCAAGAGGTAGACTAACATCATTCTCCCTGAGGTATGCTTCTGCTAGAGCAAAGAGGTTAGAGATGGAGCCTGCTTAATGTGAAGTTTTTCTTGGAGATGATTAGTGCTTGAGCTTAATGAAAGTTGGAATCCCAGACTTCTTTTAAAATATAAGCCTGCAACTGGAGGGGGAGGATATAAGTAGTGGTTTACTACCTACGCTTTGTTCAGTAGTTGGGGAAACCTAAAAGACTTGATGTTTATGACATGAATTTCCACTTTCTTCTACGGCTGGGCTTTCTATACAAGCAGAAGATTAGGAAAACATACATTTTAAAAAGCGGAGAAATGGTTTTAAATTACTCTTAAAGTGTTTCTTTTTTAGAGATGAGCTGTCCTTATGTGCTTATCAAGTCTTTTGCAAGTTGAGATGAATGCATGATTCTTTGGGCTGTCTGCAAAATAGCAAAGCAAGCTATTGAAATCTATTTGAAGATAAATTGCAGAAGTTACGCTGACATGCTATCTGAATTTTCTAGGAGTGTTTGCCACTCTTAAGTGTGCTACAGACTCATACAAACACAAATAGGAGAAGAGTGGCAGAGGAAAGGGGAATATTAACCTCTATGCCTTTTCATTAGCTAAAGTAAAAAAAAAAAGAAAGTTCCAATTTTCATCGTTTTTCTTCAGATTTTTTTCCCCCTAAAATAATAATTTCAACACAAGGATCCAAGCTGAGTGAAACACATGATGGAACAGCAAATTGGGAAGTGAAGCAAAACAACCTTCTTCCATATCATACTCTTCTGTGCTTGCTACCCACTAAAAATAATAATTCTCATTTTCTGATCATCAGTGTCATAATCTGTAGTGTAATAAATGCACAAGTTTGGTTGGTTTGTTTTTTCTTTGTCCATTATTTACCAGTTAATGTATTCAGCACGAGTTTTTGAAAGCAGTAACAGTAGAAACAGAACTTAAAGGGGATTTACAGGTGTGTGCACTATTTGCTTTACAGATGGACAAAGACGTTGATACGTTGAGGAATGAATCTTAAATTCCGGAGTTAGTAGTAGGGAGGCATACCGTGTGACTCGGCCTAAAGATGCTCTAACGAGTTGGATTTACTGGTGTGACTTTTTCCTGATAGCTTTAAGTTCAGCATCTCTGCATTATTTATAGCCATCTGCTTGATGTGTTAAAGGCTCTGGCTCAATTAGATTACCTTTTAGCAGTAACAGCTCTCAGGAACAGTACGCACAGACACGTGTCTGGCTGCTACAGAGTAAATGGAATAAAGTTGGTGATGTCTTTCTGTGAGTTTCTTTAACTCCTTTACTTATGGAATAAAATGGATATGTTCTGAAAGTACCCTTAACTGAAATCCGTAATGGCCATTGCCACATACTACAAAAAGGAGGTATTAAGGTCCAGAGTCAGAGTGGTTTGTGTTGGAAAGGACCTTAAAGATTATCCAGTTCCTCCTACCATGGGCAGGGGCACCCTCTACTAGACCAGGTTGCTCAAAGCCCCATCCAACCTGCACAGGAATATCTTTGTATTTATAAAGGATTAAACAAAAAAACACCTGATGAGTTTCAAATGCCTCTGAGCTTCTGAATTTTCAAAAATCTGCATATCAGTTTTTCAGGGTTGAGTTATTTCTAAACTTAATTTGAGGGGTCAGGTGGGATGTGACATTTTAAACAAGATGTTTAGAAAGATCAGCCAGGAGGGATGGAAACCACAACGTACTGCAATCCTATGGCCACAGGCAAGTCCTTCAGTCCTTTTTCAGCCCGTTGCCAACAGCAGCTGTGGGTGAACAGCATTCCTCTTCTGCATGATCTGGTTTGGAGGAAAATTATGTTCACAAATGACTCATATGCTGTGGAAATATGGGATGAATGAGGTAAATTACAGTGACTCCCTCTTGATTATGGGTGGAGAAGGGAAAAGATGATCTTTAATATTTTAGAGAACTGTAGGTTGTAAACAAGAGACTGACTCCAGAATTTGACTGTGCGCTGAATAATCAGAAAAAGATGAGAGGCAAAATAATCTTTGACCTTTGCTGCTTCCAAGGATTGGAAGGTGAAAAGATGACCAAGATTTTGTGCTTTTGAACTTTGCAGTAGTATAATACCAGGGAGAGCTCCAGTATGCATTTGCATGAATTCATTTGTTTGTACTAAATAAAGCCATGTGAGTAGATGCCAAATGGAGGATGTTAATCAGCTGAGATGTGAGTTCTTGAGTAAGTAGAAGGCATTGGTTAGAAAGAAAAGCTTGGATAGTAGACTTCTAAGCTCCTTATTTTGTTCCCCAAAACCCTGCACCTGGATGGAGGGCTGCCCTGTGTCAGCAGCTGTTCCTGAGAGCCAGTGGCTCAGAAGGGATGCAAGAACTGTAAGTTCCCCATTCAGTCAGAAGTGTTTTCATAGTGGAAATGCACAGATCAGTATATTCTTAAATTTTTAATAGTTTTTTTCTGTTGAAGTTTACTCTTAACTGCTTAAGATGATTATTTGTATACTAAACCTCAGCATCATTAATATTGGCACAATGGAGCAGATTTTATAGTTGGGAGCTTTTTAATATGTTGATTATTGTTTGTTTGGAGGGAAAAAAATAGAAGGGTGGGGAATTCTGCCTTAACAGAGATGAGCAGAAGCTGTCCACTTGAAGGACCATGGATAAATGGAGCACACACAGTCTCAGTAATGTTCTTCCTTGTAATTATGTGATTTGGGTTTTAGCATCTGCTTCTTTCTTAATTGGGTAAATTACAACTGATACAAATTATTATGACAATGACAGTAATTGCAGATTGATCAATTAGAGGAACAAAGATGCTGAAACTAATTTGATTGCTCCCCTAAATCATCCTGGGCTGTGGTTGTACAGAAACGCTGCCATTTCTTCATTTTGTGGAAGTTGTTTTTCCCTTTCAAGCTGCTTCTCAATATTCTGAAATCAGCCCCTTATTATCTTAGCATGACATTTGGCCTGCAGCTCCCAGCTAGGAATGAAAAAGGCTATCATTGGTCCTCTCTGCACAAAATAGCTGGGCAGAACACTCCTGTATACAGGAACTGTTATTCTCACCTTTTGAAGAGCAGTTTCTTTGAGTCGGAGAATATTTGACCTTCAAAGTAAAAGCTGCAGGCAGTACAATTTGCCTTTATAGCAGCTGTATAGAGGTTTCAGGGTTTGTGTGTGTCTTCCTTGTTAGTTTTGAGAATAATCTCTTTTACTTCTCTGTAAAGTGGAGTGATCCTTATTGAACTGGTTAGTCCCATTTGGACTTGGAACCAAGTTACCAGTTTTGGAGGATGGGAATTTTTATGGTGACTTCCTTCTACCAGAGGAGCTGCAAGAAGGACTTCAGGGGGAATTTGCATATATTGTTCTTAGCAAATTTTATCTGAAACTTGTGCTTTGAAATTTAAAAACTTTTTTCAGTAGTTTTATGTAAAACCTCAGATGTACTCTGGAATACTGTAACACAAAGAAACGTTGTCAGTGATTAAATACACCACAGTTAGTGAAGAAAGAATTGCTTTTCTATTTAAAAGATTTTTTTTAGACTAACATTCAAAGATTTCACCGAAAGAATAAATATTTATACTTTGCTCTGTCCACTGTATGTCAACAGTTGAGATTATTGGTGTGCTCTCTAATTTTTGACCCAGAAAATTCAATACACTGGGCTGACAGAATTAGTGTCGGAGATGCATACTTTGGGGGTGGGGGTGTCCAATTACTGGATCAAGGTATAGTCACTGTCTTCATACCTGGAACCATAGTATTTTCTGAAAAGGAGCTTTTTCTATTGAGGGCTAAGATGATTAATTAAAAAAGCTGGGGGGAAAAGGTTGTGATTGATTTTTTGTACACTTGTCTGTATTGATATCTGATGTATTGCAGTAGGTATTAATGTGTTCAATTTAATAGGCTTAAATTTCAAACTTAAAATTATACAAATCAGTTTAGAAGCAGTTTTTCTGTCTGAATTGTCCTGGTTTCAGTCAGGATAGAGTTAACTTCATTTGTAGCAGCTGATGGAACGCTGTGTTTGGGAGTTAAAATGAGAGCAGTGCTGATAACACCCTGATGTTCTTAGTTGCAGTCAGACAGTCAAGGACTTTCTTAGCTTCTTCTATTTCTCTATTCTTGAGAAAGGAGGGGCAAAGCCAGGACAGGTGACCCAGATGGGCCAAAGAGAGTATTCCATGCCAATTACGTCCTGCCCAATAAAACGGGGGGCTGTTGGGAAGAAGAAGCGGGGCGGTCTCGGGACGCGTGCTTCCTCTCGGGACGCGTGCTTCTTGGGGGGACGGTCGGTTCCGGGACAGCTCTGGGTGGTACCTGAGTTGTGTGGTTCGGTGAGAAACTGCATTGTGTATCAATAGTTTCATATTCTTTTGTTCTAAAGTCCTGTTAGCATTGTTATATTTTATTTTTCTGTTATCTTAGTAAACTATCCTTATCCCAACCCACGGGCCTCTTAGTTTATTGGTTTTGGAGTTATTTGTCCCTTCCTTTTCCCTTCCCTTGTTTCCCCCTTTTTTCCCTTTTCCCCTGCTCTTTTACTTTAAGGAGCAGGCAGCTGCGTGGATCTCAGCCCACAGCCGGGGTGAAACCACGACAGTCTTTTTGGCGCCCAACGTGGGGCCCGAAAGGTTGGGATAACGGTAGATCTGACCCTATAGTAATTAAGACAAAGTTGTGATAAGTATTGTTGTTTAAGCAGCCTCCGATCATGAGGCTGTGGTATTTATTTCCCCTGTTCTTGTATTTTATGTTAACAGTCTATGATACAGTAATAGTGAACTTGTGCTGGTATTTGTATGAGAGCTTGCTGCCCTGTCCATTCTTTGGACAGGAAGGGTTTAGTAACAGCAGCTGGCATGGTGGGAGTACTGCTTTCTTTTCCTTTGGGCTAAATACAACAGCTCTGCTAGCAGTCTTTGAAAACTTTCAATATCCCTGGGATATTCCAACTAGCATCTTGCTGTTTGTAGGTTTGGTGCAGATGGTTCAGTTGTTGTCAAATATTAAGCAGAGGTTTATGAATACCACTCAAGATTTTTCTGTGAGGCCAGATAATCGTGAGTGGCAGGGCAAGTGGCAGAGCATGGGCAAGTACCTAGGCACTTTCTTAACTCCGGTGGTTTGGAGTTTCACTCCTGAGCAGTTACAGGATCCTGAAAAAGTGACTGCATATCTGAAAAGAAATTGCTCTAAGCTTGCCAGAGATACACACCTTACTGCACTGTGCTGGGCCCTGGCCACTATTTACAAAACATTGCTTGATAACAGGCAGCACTGTCAGTACTGTCAGCACTGTCAGAAGGAAAAGAATGAAAACAGACCAGCAAAGACTGCAGCTGCTGCAACCCCAACGACTGGCACTGCAGCTACTGTAACCACTGTGACTAGCACTAAGGCCACTATGACTAGCACTGTGGCTACTGCAACTTGTCCAACTGATGCTGCAGCTACTGCAACCCCTACAGCAGCTACTGCAACCCCTACAGCAGATACTGATGATAAAACAAAAAACCAACCCCCACCAGTGTCTGTTGCTCCTGTACAAAAGAGGAAACAAAGGAAATCAGTTCGTGTAGTGAAGGATGAGGATGAATCAGGGCCATCTGGAGCATGTCAGGATGACTCAGGGTCATCTCAAGCATCTCAGGATGGAGCAGGGCCATCTCAAGCACCTCAGGATGGAGCAGGGCCATCTCAAGCCCCTCAGGATAGAGCAAGGCCATCTCAGGCATTTCAGGATGAGGCAGAATCAGAGGTTGTCACACGATCCCTGACCCTGAGTGAGTTGCGTGAGGTTCGAAAAGATTTCAGCCGCCGCCCAGGTGAGCACATCATCACTTGGTTGCTCCGATGCTGGGATCAAGGGGCCGATAGTCTGGAATTAGATGGCAGAGAGGCCAAGCAGTTGGGATCCCTAGCTAGAGAAGGAGGCATTGACAAGGAAATTGGGAAAAAGCCAGAAACCCTCAGCCTCTGGAGGCGACTACTGTCAAGTGTGGAGGAAAGGTATCCCATAAAGGACTATATTACATGTCAGTCACCCAAGTGTAACAACATAGAGGCAGTTATCCAGTACCTGAGAGAATTAGCTGTACGGGAGATCATTTATTATGATCTGGGCAAATGGCAGTCTGACCCTGATGAAGTTGTATGCACCGCAGATATGTGGCGTAAGGTTGTACGAAGTGCACCAGCAGGGCACACCAATTCATTAGCATCAATAGACTGGGATAATATGTATCCACCAACTGTAAGTGAAGTGTCCTGCCGACTCCGGAAATATCAGGACAATGTTTCCCAATCTGTGATCGCAGCGGTAGAGAAACTGGTCGAACGACTTGACAAAAATTTGTGCAACTCCCAACCCGTATCGTTGTGTGAGGTTGCAGCTACTGGGAGAAAGCGTCCATCATCCCAGAAGGGAGGATGCAGAAGGTGTACACCACGAGACACGCTGCGACAGCAGCTGTGGTTTGAACTGTGTGACCATGGTGAGGACATGAGGAAGTGGCATAGGCAGCCCACCTCAGCCCTCCAGGCACGAGTAAATGAGCTGCGAGGTAAAAGACAACGCGATTTTGCCAGGAAGAAGGCTGCACCAGTGAGCAGCCAATATGATCAGCAACAATAGAGGAGCCCTGCCTCCAGCCAGGTGGAGGAGAGGGATAACCGTGCTTATTGGACTGTGTGGATCCGATGGCCTGGTACGTCAGACCCACAGGAGTACAAGGCTCTGGTGGATACTGGTGCCCAGTGTACTCTAATGCCATCGAATCACGTAGGGACAGAACCTGTCAGCATTTCTGGAGTGACAGGGGGCTCACAACAATTGACTGTGTTAGAGGCTGAAGTGAGCTTAACTGGGAAGGACTGGGAGAAACACCCAATTGTGACGGGCCCAGAAGCTCCATGCATTTTAGGTATAGATTACCTCCGTAGAGGTTATTTTAAAGACCCGAAAGGGTACCGGTGGGCTTTTGGAATAGCTGCTTTGGAGACAGAAGGCATTGAGCAATTGCGTACCTTGCCTGGACTCTCAGATGATCCTTCTGTTTTGGGGTTGTTGAAGGTTGAAGAACAGCAAGTGCCAATTGCTATAATGACGGTGCACAGAAAACAATACCGCACTAACCGGGATTCCCTGATCCCCATCCATAAGCTGATTCGTCAACTGGAGAGCCAAGGGGTGATCAGCCAAACCCGCTCACCTTTTAACAGTCCCATATGGCCAGTGCGGAAGTCCGATGGAGAGTGGAGGCTGACGGTGGATTATCGTGGCCTAAATGAAGTCACTCCAGGTATGAGTGCTGCTGTACCGGACATGCTGGAACTCCAGTATGAATTGGAGTCAAAGGCAGCCAGGTGGTATGCCACAATAGACATTGCAAATGCTTTCTTTTCAATACCACTGGCGCCAGAGTGTAGGCCACAGTTTGCTTTCACTTGGAGGGGCATCCAATACACGTGGAATCGTCTGCCCCAGGGGTGGAAACACAGCCCTACCATTTGCCATGGACTAATCCAGACCACACTGGAAAAGGGTGGAGCCCCAGAACACCTGCAGTACATTGATGACATCATTGTATGGGGCAATACAGCAGAGGAAGTATTTGAGAAAGGAAAAAGGATAATTCAAATCCTTTTGGAAGCTGGTTTTGCTATAAAGCAAAGTAAAGTCAAGGGGCCTACACGAGAAATCCAGTTTTTAGGAATAAAATGGCAGGATGGGCGTCGTCAGATCCCAATGGACATTATCAATAAAATAGCAGCTATGTCTCCACCAAGCAACAAAAAGGAAACACAAGCTTTCTTAGGTGTTATAGGTTTTTGGCGAATGCATATCCCAAACTACAGTCTCATTGTGAGCCCACTCTATCATGTAACTCGGAAGAAGAATGATTTCCAATGGGGCCCTGAGCAGCAGCAAGCCTTTGAGCAGATCAAGCGTGAGATAGTCCATGCAGTGGCCCTTGGGCCTGTCCGGACAGGGACAGATGTTAAAAATGTGCTTTACACTGCAGCTGGGGAAAATGGCCCTACCTGGAGTCTCTGGCAGAAAGCACAAGGGGAGACTAGAGGTCGACCGCTGGGGTTTTGGAGTCGGGCCTACAAAGGGTCTGAGGCCAATTATACTCCAACAGAAAAGGAAATACTGGCCGCCTATGAAGGGGTTCGAGCCGCTTCAGAAGTGATTGGAACTGAAGCCCAGCTCCTCCTGGCACCCCGACTACCGGTGCTGGGCTGGATGTTCAAAGGGAAGGTCCCTTCTACACATCATGCCACTGATGCTACGTGGAGCAAGTGGGTTGCACTAATTACTCAGCGGGCTCGAATAGGAAACCCTAATCGCCCAGGAATTGTGGAAGTGATCACAGACTGGCCAGAAGGCAAAGATTTTGGGATGTCACCAGAGGATGAGGAGGTGACACGCGCTGAAGAAGCACCACCTTACAACAAACTACCAGAGAATGAGAAGCGATATGCCCTGTTCACTGATGGCTCCTGTCGCCTTGTGGGAAGGCACCGGAGATGGAAAGCTGCTGTATGGAGTCCTACAAGACAAGTAGCAGAAGCCACTGAAGGAAAAGGTGAATCAAGCCAATTTGCTGAGGTGAAGGCCATCCAGTTAGCTTTGGACATTGCTGAGAGAGAAAAGTGGCCAATGCTCTACCTTTATACTGATTCATGGATGGTAGCTAATGCCCTGTGGGGTTGGTTGCAACAGTGGAAAAAGAACAACTGGCAGCGTAGAGGCAAACCCATATGGGCTGCGGACTTATGGCAAGACATTGCTGCCCGATTAGAGAAGCTTGTTGTAAAGGTACGTCATGTTGATGCCCATGTACCTAAGAGTCGAGCCATGGAGGAACATCAAAACAACCATCAGGTAGATAAGGCTGCTAGGATTGAAGTGGCTCAGGTAGATCTAGACTGGCAACATAAAGGTGAACTATTCCTAGCTCGATGGGCTCATGATTCCTCAGGTCATCAAGGGAGAGATGCAACATATAGATGGGCTCGAGATCGAGGGGTGGACTTAACCATGGATGCTATTGCACAAGTTATCCATGAATGTGAGACGTGTGCCGCAATTAAGCAAGCGAAGCGGTTGAAGCCGCTTTGGTATGGAGGACGGTGGATGAAATATAAATATGGGGAGGCCTGGCAGATCGATTACATCACTCTCCCACAAACCCGCCATGGCAAACGCTACGTGCTTACCATGGTGGAGGCAACCACCGGCTGGCTAGAAACATATCCTGTATCCCATGCTACTGCCCGGAATACAATCCTGGGCCTTGAAACACAAGTCCTATGGCGACACGGCACCCCAGAAAGAATTGAGTCAGACAATGGGACTCATTTCCGAAATGCTCTCATAGACAACTGGGCCAAAGAGCATGGCATTGAATGGGTGTACCACATTCCTTATCATGCACCAGCCTCTGGGAAAATTGAACGATATAATGGACTCTTAAAGACTACCCTAAAAGCAATGGGTGGTGGAACATTCAAACACTGGGATACACATTTGGCCAAAGCCACGTGGTTAGTTAACTCTAGGGGTTCTACCAATCGGGCTGGCCCTGCCCAGTCAAAATTTCCACGTACTGTAGAAGGAGACAGAGTCCCAGTGGTGCATATGAAGGGTATATTAGGGAAGACGGTTTGGGTCATCCCTGCTTCAGGTAAAGGTAAACCTATGTTGGGAATTGTTTTTGCTCAAGGACCTGGTTGTACTTGGTGGGTAATGCAGAAGGATGGAGAAGTTCGATGTGTACCTCAAAGGGATTTGATTTTAGGTGAGAATAGCCAATGTAATTAGTAAGGTAGAAATTGTATTATAATAAGTACTAAATAACCCATTACTGTATATTCATTATTACTATAATTGCTGTATGTTGTTGTTTGTTTTACCAATGGAGTTACAGCTGGAATCATACACGACAATGAAGGAAGACTGCCACGATGATGGGACCAAGACCTGCCATCACAAGAACTTTTTCCTCTTCCCCTTTGAAAATGAACACTTTTGATTCACAGACTTTGACCATGGACCATGTCAGATGCATCGGTCGAGAATCCGAGATGCAGCATGCAACGAACCAATGACGCATACTGACACCATGAGAGACTGTTACAACGAATGAAGCCTGAAAATCATGGACTAGATCATTTACTCAACAAAACTCAGATGAATGGTTCATAGACTAAGGGAATAATACATATATGTGTGTCTGAAACATTGATTGTACCCAAAAGAAATGGTTGGACCTGGTCATGACGTAAATGGTATGGAATAAGGGGTGGAATGTCCTGGTTTCAGTCAGGATAGAGTTAACTTCATTTGTAGCAGCTGATGGAACGCTGTGTTTGGGAGTTAAAATGAGAGCAGTGCTGATAACACCCTGATGTTCTTAGTTGCAGTCAGACAGTCAAGGACTTTCTTAGCTTCTTCTATTTCTCTATTCTTGAGAAAGGAGGGGCAAAGCCAGGACAGGTGACCCAGATGGGCCAAAGAGAGTATTCCATGCCAATTACGTCCTGCCCAATAAAACGGGGGGCTGTTGGGAAGAAGAAGCGGGGCGGTCTCGGGACGCGTGCTTCCTCTCGGGACGCGTGCTTCTTGGGGGGACGGTCGGTTCCGGGACAGCTCTGGGTGGTACCTGAGTTGTGTGGTTCGGTGAGAAACTGCATTGTGTATCAATAGTTTCATATTCTTTTGTTCTAAAGTCCTGTTAGCATTGTTATATTTTATTTTTCTGTTATCTTAGTAAACTATCCTTATCCCAACCCACGGGCCTCTTAGTTTATTGGTTTTGGAGTTATTTGTCCCTTCCTTTTCCCTTCCCTTGTTTCCCCCTTTTTTCCCTTTTCCCCTGCTCTTTTACTTTAAGGAGCAGGCAGCTGCGTGGATCTCAGCCCACAGCCGGGGTGAAACCACGACAGAATACTGTGTATTAACAAACAGGATGTTAATGGCTAGTGATTTTTGCCAAAATCAGTGGAGTTTTGCCAGATTTATGGCAGAATAAGTAAACTGAATTTTTTCCTCTAATCTATTGGATTGGCTTCTTTCATTCATTGTAAAGTCTAGCGTTTCCTTACCTTTCCCCAGACAGGTTGACAGGTTGCTGAACAGGACTGGCTTTGAGCTATGAAACTGAGCAGCTGCTTTTAAGAAGTTAGTTCTTTCCTGCAGTTTTGTACAGCTATCGAAGTCCAACCCTGTGTGATACACACTGTAGTAGCTTTCATTCAGTGGTAAAAATGAATCTGGAGATCTAGTGCCTGTCAGTGATCTGCAGGTTCTTTCCCTTTCTGATTGCTGCCCGTTGCAGTAAGGGGATTGCTGGTGGGGAGATGGCATTGTGACAGACACGGTTTTTCAGGTCTATTTGCTTTGCTATTAGGGCATCTGGTCTGAACATAAAAAGCTATTATGCTATGCTTGTGTAAAGATGTTTACTACTGCTTTTCCTAACTTTATGTGTCTGTAGGAGGCTTGGGAAAGAGGCTAAAAGCTGGATTTTTGAGGAGTTTGGTAAAACTTCATGTGATACCTGGCTACATCTTGGAAAATGAGCTGAATTAGTTCTGTGGTTTGGTTTCTGGTGCTCTGCTCCACACTGTGGAAACTAAGTGGATAACCTGTCCTCTGTTAATGCAGTGTGCTGTCTACTACTTAATGCAGAAAAACCTTCAACTTTGCTTTTCATTGTGGGAATAAATGTATCAAACTAATCAACAGGCTGGAAGAGCGGACCTTCGTAGCAGCTGAGCAACAAATTCCTCAAAAGCATTGCTGGTTTTACTCAGTCCTTCCTGAATCGTTGTCATGAATTATTTTTATTCTCAGTAAATTATATATAACCACAGGACAGTAAGCACTTGTTAAGAGTTCTAGAATCACTCCTTTTTCCTCACATACAGTCTTGATGAGAGCCTTGTGCTCCAAAGTGCTGTGTGTGCTCCTTTCCTTGGGGGAGGATGCTTATTAGCTTTCTAGTGGGAAAGGGGTTGTAAGAACAAGTAACCATGTACAGTTGTTTGCTGCTAAGTAAAAACACATGCAAGTCCTTCCCTAGTAGAGAAGAATTTGTTTTCATATAGCCTCATATTTGAAAAGAGCACTTTGCAAAAGATTAGGAAGGCGCTGGTGTGTGTGCGTGGGGGGGAACACTCCTTGAAGTAAGCTCAGTTTAGAACTGTGAGAAATACCAAGTGTCTTTTACAGACACTAAGTTACAGGTAAACTTAGCTGCCAATAGAGAGGAGAAAAGACATGATTGTACAGGGGAAAAAAACCCCAAACCCTATTAATTTAGGACTATTTGAGTAGTTGGAGATGAGACAATGTATAAAATTCTTGAAATTTCTTGGAGATTAGCTGCTTAGGATAATTTTTTTAAAGGCTTTTGTTCTTGTGTGGTTTTTTTCCACCAAGAGCAGCTCATTTAATTTGTAATACATTAGGACAGTATTTATAGAACAAAAAAATCTCTTAACCTTAATTCTGGTGATGTATTGATATTTAAAGCAGTGATAATGCTGTTAACAAGAAGCTTTAATTGCATGATTATAGACCAACAAAATTAGGCTCTCCGATGTGCAGTCATGATAATCTGGAGATATGCTAAACTCTGTATTTAAGGATAAGACTTCCTCTCTTTGCATCCATATAATGTCAATGTAATAAGAAGGTTTCTAAAAGCATGAAAGTCAGAAGATGTGGTGCTTGTCCTTGCATGCTCCTTTGCCAGCCAGTTATGTGATAGGCTGCGTGAAGTTGATAAGGTTCAACATCTCAAAGAGAAGTTGGTTATTGACCTGATGCTCTTTGAAAAATCCCTCTCTGTGCAGGTTTCCTATCTTCAAAATGGTTATCCTTGAGGACATAGTGTGAGTATCAGGAGTCCAGGGTACACGAAGGTAGTTGTGAATCCCACCAGTCTGTGCAAGTTGGCTCCACTCATGAGCTGCAGTGGGAACACCCCAGCTGTGCATTTCAGTACCGGTGCTGAAGAAATGCTGTAGTGAAGCACTCAGATTGCCTATTAACAAAAGACTGAAGTTTATGGTGACAGGCCAGCATGTAAACATGGCTTTGCTGTTCGATCTTAGTTTGTGTCTATGCTAATGTATATGTACTTGGTATAAATGGAGAGCTTTTATGAAATGGTCCACACAGATTGGTATTATTCTAGTTTATTTTGGTAGGGTTTTTGGGATTTTTTTTTGGGAAGCATGAGTTACCAACAGATTTGAGTAACAGAAATGGTAACAAATGTCTTTTTTCCTTTCTTTTTTCTTTTTTTTTTCCTTTGTCTTCCATAAAGTATTATATAAAGTCCATGGCACTATCTTGCTAGTTTTTTGCATGGATGAGGCAGATAAATCCCTTTTATTACAGAGTGCACTCAGCAGTGCAGTTGGGAGTGATTAAATACAATTCACAGTAACATTTTTGCTCACGATAGTGATTCAACACTTCTTGTTTCTTAGCAAAGAACAGGGCTGCAGCCATCCCCTAATTGCTCTCAGCCTTGTATGTGGTGAGAGTTTTCTGTTTGGGTTGTGTGCTTTGCCCATCTTCTGCACTTGCACTCTCATAGTTAAACTCTAGCATGTTAACTTACATAGGTGTTACACTCTGGAGATAGCAGTCACATAGCATCATTCATTAAAACCAAACAAACAAACCTATGTAGTCTCTGCTGCTTTTCGTTTTGAAATAAGAAAATGATCTTGGCACAGGGCACTTCCTGGGGATTAATGACTGGCTGGGGTTAATGGCCCTTGGCTGCACTGTGGGCCATCAACTCCTCCCTGCTGGTCATTAATCTGCAGGAAATGCCCTGTGCCAAGATCATTATTGTTGTATTTGGGTTCTCTGAGAGCTGAATTCAGGAACCCACACTGCTCTAATGTGTGAGAGCCTGCTGGGTTTTCTTACATTTAGGCCCTACACATTATTTTTTTTTTCCCCTGAACTTATCTGAAGTTTCCAAATGTTTCAGTTAATGGAAAGTGACTGTAACGCTTCAGGTCCTTTAAAAATCTTTCACTGAGCAGCAACCAAGGTAATGCTAAACTTTATGCGGTGGAAATAAGAGTTCTGTGTGGCAAAGAGTCTTGGAAAGAGTGTATACTTGGGGGTAGTCTGTGCCTAATAGCGCAGCCTAGAGCAACAAGCCTTGCATTGTGCTTGGCATGGGAACTTGAAGATGGTCCTGTCAGGCAATGCGTCTGTGCTGGCTACTGTACGTTAGGGTTGGAGCACTCATGGTCTGCATCAGCTCTAAAAATCATCTTCAAGTAAAGATCGTTTTGTTTTCTTGGAAAATTAAGGGTGTGAAGCGGTGCACTCATTTTCCCTCCCACTACCTGCTGCCTGGGCAAGGAGTGGAGTTTCTGTTCATTCTCCCCATATGATTTCAACTTCAGAATGTACAATTAATGTTTTTAATAGATTCTGCTGATTAAGTTTTACTCTGTACTGAAATCAGTTTAGAGTTGAATATAAAATGGGGGTTGGGGATGGGGGGAGGGAATAAAAATCCTTCAAATAAGTCAGTTCAGTATTGTAGCCCAAAGTGGCAATTCATGACTACTGTCGCATCTCTTCATTAAAAATAAAAAACCAAAATATACAACCAAACCCCAGCATTCCACCCCAACTACTGGTCTTCTACTTAGGAAATCATGTTATATTAGAAGTAAGGCTATAAGGAAGTGAAGCTCACAAGGCAAATAGTAAATTCAGTGTTGGGAAGTCCAAGCAGATGATAAAGCTGGTACTGTACATACAACTGGTAGTTCTGGGTGACCATTTTTATTTCCCTGAATTAATGAATTCACTGAAAAGAACAGAAAGCAACCTTGTGCCAAGGTTGTTTTTTTCCTTAAATGCTTTTCCCTTGCTCCTTTCTTTTCTCTCTCTGTTTTTTTACCTTCTGAAGCTTTGCAGATAGACAGCCTGTGCTGTCTTCTTCCCAGTTCTCTGATGTACCATGCTGTGAAGCTGCTTTGGGTCAACAGGAAATCTTAGTAACGTGCATTTCAGATCTTGAAAATGCCACAGTGTGCGTGAGATTTGAAGACAGCAGCAAGCTTAGTAGAGACTCTCACATCTGTATAGACCTTTTGATGGGTTTAGTAGGATTTCAGCACAGAGGGAGAGGTGTTTCATGAAGAGAAAAGGTCCAGGATGAGGTCTACATATACAGAATTTCATAGATCTTTCAATTGAGTGTGAGGTTTGGATTTTTTTGTTTATAATCACAACCCAGTCCTCCTGGCTACAAGTCAAGGATTATTCCCATTATCATAGGGGAGACACTCTGAAGTTTTTCCCTGTAGTAGTGATTATGAACTGCCAGTCTGAAATTTTTGCCTAGAAAATGTGATGTGACGAGAAATAAGGCATACTAATCCTTTATAAGTAAACAACACTATTCTAACTACTTAGGTTGTATTTTTATTCCAGAAGGAATGATAGTTCCTACTCTGTCACTGAGCCTGTAACAAAGAGAAGACAGCCTGCCATGTCACTAGGTTGTCATGTGCTTTTTAAAAATAGATGTTTGTGTTCTGCCACTTACCAGTGAACATCATTTGAATATCTGAGATGATGTAGGTAAGTCAGATGTTGTTGATGTGCTTGAGAGACTCCATTTGTGAAAGCAAAGAAAAATACAGTGAATAGCAGGGGAGAAATGACAGGGTTCCATGGGGATTTTTTCTTTTTGGCTTATAAGGAAACCTTGCCCAAATTCCAAATATCTTTATTTTGTTGCTAATCTGGTCAAGTCCTCTTTTATTGCTCTTGTCTCTAAACTTTATGCAGAAGATACCTAGTCTATGCTGCAGCCTTTTGGGTTCACAGGCATTGATTCTCTTTGCAAACTTTTTACTTAATGTTTTCCTAAAGACTGTTTTTATTTTTTCCTTTGGGGAGGACGGGGGAAAAAAAGGTCCTAGGGAAAAGATGATAAGCTGCCAGAACTGGATTTTGCAGCCTGTTCTATCTTTTCACCCAGCCTTGATAGTGACTGGTCAGACTGGGTTCCTGGTACTAAGCAGCAGGGAATCAATCCCCTTTAGGTTGTGTTGACCTTGGGAAGGGTGGAAGGACAGGTGTGTTTCTGTAGATGAAACCTGGTACCTGGCAGTGTTTTCACTCCAGAGAGACTAGCTTTCACCAATCTGCATCCTTCCTGTATCTGTAGGCTAAATGAAAGTCCATGAAACCCTCACCCCTATTGCTCCATCTCTCTCCTTTTAAGTGCAGTTGCTTTTGATGTTGAGATATTTGTAATTCATGAGCATTCTTGGTGCTAACAACTACTATCTATATCTGTATCTAATTTCCTAAAGTACAGACAGTGATAAATCAGGCCCCATGTCCTTATTATTGGGAGGTATATTTATAACAATCTGTAATGAGTCTTTACTTTTTGCCAAGTGCAACTTTCACATACTGTTTGTTTTTAGATATGCCTCAATATTTTACTTTGCTTTCACATCCAGAGACTAGCAAAGGATTTGCTGCTTGTGATAGCTGGGTTTGCAAATGGTTAACCGGCTCATGGTTAGTTTGTAGTCTGTATTGTAAACAAGGCAGTAGAGTTCAGTTATGTTATTTATCTTGGGAAGGGGTTGGTTCTGTCTGAAAAGAAACCTGTCAGAAATTGAGTAATTATTAATTTTTAAAAAATATTGTGGGCTGTAGATAACATTTCAATTAAAATTTTAAACACAGAATTCTAAAGCTGTTTTGTTGGTGTCAGAGCTGTCAAGATCATAAAGCTGACAGTTAAAATTTTCTGATGGATGCAGCAGAATGCCAATATGTTATTGTTATATATCATACTAGTTTGATCTCCTGTTGCTTTCTATCTGTTTTCAGAAATCATGGAAATTTTATCTTACCGTAATGTTTTTCTATCTGTCTTAATGTTTGCAGAGCACTATGTATACTCTGAAGTCAGAACGTGGCAAACTGGAAGTAGGATGATGCCCATATTTTATCTACACTTCATTTCTGCAAAAGATGATTTCATTAGTTATTATTTGTGTTCATAAAAATAGGTAGCTCTGTACATTTTGTCCAATCAAATTTTAGCTACTATTTTTCTTTGCTTCTCATTTTCTACCTGCCAAACATTTGAATGTGCTATCACAAAGAGATGCAGGCTGTGATACTGGCTTATTGGTTATAGAAAAATAAGTAACAGTAACACTTTAAAAACTTGTTAGCCAATTACTTGTCTATATGTGTTGCTTAGTTTTGTTGGCTTCAGCAGAAATTTATCATTCTCTTTGAAATGTGGAACATCTTAGAGGAAAGAAAGACTCCTAGCATTTGCAAACCCCATGATACCAGCAGAACTCAGTTTGCAATCATAAAGAGAAGCAGTCGTGCCCAAGAGACATCACTACTGGACTAAGAAAAATGTTTGCCAATCATTAATATATAATGAATAATGAACAATATTTGTCATCTCCACAAAAGTGGGGCATTGCAATGCAAATGGTACAGCTGTTATTCTTTAATTGCAGCTGGATTAATAAAATGTAATTTTTACAGCCCATTTGCAATATACCACTGGGGAATACGTTTTATTACCATGTTGGGTGTCTTTTAGTTAATAAATTTGTGCCTTTTGAGCATAAGTGTTTGGCTTCAAATCCCAGATACAAATTTATTAAAAATTGTAATAGTTCTTGGAGACTATAAAATGAAATGAAGTGCACAAAATGTGCATTTCCAGTGCCTGGGTTTAAAACATTTTTTTACTTGACTAATTTCAATGTTTCCAACACTAGAAGGTATTGAATTTAAATAATTACTAAATATTTAACTAACCAGATGTATAGCATCATTTTCAAGAGATGATTTATATTTGTTAGTAATTAAAGATTCCGAATGGCACTGAGAGGATGTGGCCATAACATATAATTTTTAAAATGTGCACCATGTTTATGCAGAGCGGTGTCACTGCAGTGAAGTAGAACTAATATTTGAAGTCAAACTAGAGCACGGTGGTAGTTAAATGGACTGATTTACAGAATAAGGCTGACCTGGTCAAAAATAGTTGAGAAGCCTTTGGGTTTTACTGCTGGTTGAATGGAATTTCCCATTGAAGTTGGGGTTGTCTGATTTCCCTTTCTTTGTCATGGGCAGCCTCTGAGCAACTGAGATGCAAACCTACCCCTGGGCAAAAGCACTTCCCAACAAACTCCATCATAGTCTTTTTAAGGTGTTTAGCCATAGTTTTACTCTAGGGGCTGTTCATATTTTTGATTTGAATACATTCTTGTTATTCCTTCATACTTTTTAGATCTTACTCTGAAAATTGAAATCAGCCTGTGCGAAGGGAATCATCTCCCTTCTTTAGCTTATTCCAGTCTTGTCCAAAATGATGCGTCATAGGACAGGATTAATACTGCCCTTTTATAGATGAATGTGCAAGACTAAGGTGTGAAAAGAGAAACTCAGAGCTTGCACTGAGCAAACACTACATGTAACCTGTCTTTGTTACTCGCTGATAAACCCTCTTATCTCTGAGCATTGTGTGGGAGGGAGGGATGAAAGATGAACCTAGCCTCTCAGTTAAAGAGAAATTTGCTTAAAGGTGAGAGCACAGTAAAAGGGACTATGTTAAATTTGAACTGGAGTTACTGCATCTGTGTCAGGGTTTGAAGATCATACTCTGCACAAAGATACTGTAGAAGGGCACTCTGTCTGTAGTCCTGCTTTTTTTGTTCTTGTTTTCCTTGCCACATCGTGTGTGAACTCGACTAGGTTACTTTACAGGTGTTGGTTGTAATTGTGGGAAAAGACAATGAATTTTTCTTTTTTTAAGTCTGAGGAACTTGAGCTTGAAAATTCAAAACAAGCAACAGATAGGAGCTCATTGCTGTCTCTTGCCACATAGAGAATTTTCTCTGAACTTAAATTTGAAAGAGTCAGAATGAAGCAAAGAATGATCTAACCTTCGGGCATTACTCTGTCATGTCCTGTCAGTAAGACAAGATCTGTCTTGTGTGGGCACTTGTTACTGCACCTTGACCACTGGAATCGTGGCTGAAACCAGGCTTTCTGTTAGACAGCTTGACGTATAACTTGCTAGGTACTCAACATGAAATCTATAATGTTTGATTTTTAATCAGATGCAGCGATACAGACAGATGCACGCTGTTTGTATTCAGTAATATGCCAGCACAAATGCTGCTGAAGGAACTCCTGTGAATTAATTTTTCTTGGTTAATTATTTTTTCTTAATTGTCTGAGAACTTGAGTGGGTGAGTTAGGAATTCTTCATGAGTATTGCATCTCCTGGAGGAGAAGGTTGAGATGTAGAAAGTCCATTAAGATCGAACTCATGTTTGTGCCTTCTGAAAATTCTTCCTTCTCCCATCCCTTTATTCTCACAAACACATTAAGATTGGGAGTGCTGATATAAAGCACAATAGTCATTTGGGTTTGCTTATGGTGTATTATTTTGAGGCACTAAGGAAATCGGCTGTGAGCATTTATATTAAGTATTGTTCTGTATCCACGTCTTTGGTGTGTTCACTGCTATGGTATTATACACCCTTTGTGAATACAAAGATGCTTATGAAATGTTAAGGCTGACTATTTAATTTTGTATCAAGAAGGACTCCCTGCCAGTGTTCAGCTGAGCCATTATGAATAATCTGTAGTCTCAAATATGGACATAAAGAGCTTTCCTTTTGTGTGTGATGTGAGTGGTGTTGTGGATTTGAAGATGCTTTTCTTTTTTGGGTGTATTTTAAAATGCAAAACCAACTGGTCTTTCAGGAGTTTGGAACTGGTGAAGCAGCTTTGCTTTGCTGCTCCTTGGACCTGCTAAAGTGGCATGTGTGCATGATTCAGTTTGGGGGTGCATATCCATGGACTTGAACAGTTACCTGACTTATTTTTGGTTTTTAAATTTATATAGATGCAAACTAAGCATACACATTTATCACAAAAGCACGTGCCTGACATCAGTCATAGAGCTAGCTTAGTGGTTTTGAGTGAAACTCTCAATGTTGGACGGTATGTGAACAAGTTTGCCATAATACCTTTTTTAATATTAATAGTGTTGTGCAATAGTAAAGCCAGCAGGAAGGTACAGTTCAGGAAACAATTTGGCCACAATTAAATGGGAGGCAAAAGTACAATTCTGCCTATTAAATTGGATTCTTCTTTAAAACACATGCACTAGAAGGATATGGCAGTCGTCAGGAAGCATAAAATGCAGTTAACCAGCACCAGCTAATACTGTATGTGATTTCTAATGACTTCTGTAGTTTGTCATTGTTTAACACAATCAAATCTAATTGGCCAGAAATTTTTTCTTGGATCATCCTAGTCTATGACTATGTTTTTACTCTTATTGTTCCAGCTGCTTCTTCATCACCCCAACCTTTACTGCTTTAAGTCTTAAATTAGACTTTGACAATTGATCTATTTTATTAGAATTATCAGAAGAAATACATACACGCGGCCAAGTCGAAGTGGAGGCTCCAGCATTGTGTATTATTTCGTGCTTAGCAGTTCCTTGAGAGCTATCAAAGGCAGGGATCCTTTATTGGTAATTAAATACTCCTTGCTTTAAAATCATGACTAATAAATGTCAAGTGCAAGAAGAAGCACCGTTATGCAGTGAAAGTCCTTGGATGTGTTTTAGGGTGAAAACGTGTAGGCATGAAGGTTGCTAGATTTTGAAATGTTGTAGGGTTGCTTTCATTACAAAAATCCTAAAGTTAACCACTTCAGATAAAGCTCAAAAATCATTGAAACATTTGGGGAGCTCTTCTTACCCTACAGGAAGCTCTTGACATTTGTGGTAATTAAAAGTGAAGGTATCTATTAAATACTTAAGTTGTTCAAATAAATACCAAACTGGTATGCAACTGTAAGAGTTGTCTATATCTTAGAGCTGGTCAAAACTGTTCAGTGAAACTATTTTCTGGGCTTGGTGTTTGGGTTTTTCTGTTTAAATGAGACCCAAAAGCTCTGAGGAAACACTGACCTATGGGAGGTTCATTCAGAAATATCCCTGTGGTTGGCAAATCCTGCTTGGCTGTTGAAGAGCAAGGATTTGGTGTACCTTCTCCCTCGCTCAGTCTCACCTGTGTGTCTTACAGTCTCTTTTGGAGTGGGTGCTCAGTGCCCTGTGTGGTTGTCTTGGTGGGGTTGTGTTTGTGTTTTTTTTGTTTGGGTTTTACTTGTTTTTAATGAAGATTAGGAAAAGGCACCTCACTTTTATTCACTCTTCAAATGAAAAAGTCTTACTTCTCCAGTTGATCCTGGCTCCAGTGTCCTAGGTGCTTCTTCCGATCCTCACCAGCAATAAGTAACTCAAGTATTCGGATTTAAGAGTATCTAAAGAGAATTGTGTCCAGAGACAAATTTGGAGATATTACTTTCCGCTTGGGCAGTGTCAGCAAAATATTGTTGGTGCCGTTTTAAGGCCTAATGGGATTAGGTTGAATCTGTAGAGAAAAACGTGGCTGAACTAATGTGGGGCAGATACTTTAACTATTGTGTTATACAGTAATAACAGCAGTAGAAATAACATTGTAATTGGAAAGGTATTTTCTTCCCAGTGGTGAAAGCCTCCCTGATAAAATGCTGAAGTCTTTTCCCAGTTTGTAGATGATTTCATGTTGGACAGTCTGTTTGGTGGTGATGGAAACAACGAGAATGGTTAGCAGAGGAAGCTAGAGGGATTTATTTTATCATATCTTCTTTAAAAAAGTAAATCCAAACCTCAAAACAAAAACAGGTCAGAAAAAAAAACAAACCAAAACCCACCCATTCTTTGGATACTACTTTAATTTAGCTCAGAAAGCTATTTCAAGGGGTGTTAGAGAAACATGTTTTCAATTAATTTTGTAAGAGATTTTTGCCAGCATATAGTTTTAAAAACTGATAAATAGAGCACTCTGTTTGTAAATGCAGGTCTATTCAGTGTACTTTTCCATGCATTCACTTTTTTATACTTACTTTTCCACACGTGCCCTGGAGAAAATCATGCAATCCACTCTGAGGTAAACTGAATTTCAGCATAGCCTGTTTCAAATTAAATGAAATTGTTTATTAGTTGCAGTTCTGGAGAGCAGAGGCACCCTTGGGTTTTTATTGAGCTGATGAGGGATATGTTAGCCTATATATCCAGAGAGGCCTGATGCTAATGGGGTTTTTCACTTTGGTAAAGTCCTTGGTTTCAACGATGGAACGCAGGTCAGCCACATCTTTTAATTTAAAAACAAATAAACGAACTAAAAAACAAAATCCACAAAAGCAAAAATTATAATTCCTATGCTGGAATTACCTAACTGTTGAGCAATCTGTATATACAAGTATGCTCTCTTGTGGCAAGCCATTTTATTGAATCCTCCCTCAGTTCTAAATTTAGACCAATTTTATTTGAAACTATAATTTTTTCTAATCTTTTATCTTGCCATGTGTTTTAGAAACCTTTGGAGCATGGTACAGTGGCAGTGCTCGGGATGTGGCACGTGCACCTGTATGTATTTTGAAGTTCTCTTTGCTTATAGTGAGTGATGCTCAGTGCTGGAGCAGCACCTGACTTTTCTGGTAGCATCCACCTGTCCAACTTGCTGTCAATACAGTTCTATTTGGCTGACAATGATTACATGACTTAGATACCTGTATAGCTTCTGAGTATTCCATAGTAGAGGGGGGAGGGGGGCCTCATTCTGAAGCTTCTTTATCAGATTTGGTAACAGCATGATTTGCACTCGTTATGACAGCTAAGACACTGATTAATTGAGTCTCAGAAGTTTAGTCACTCCAGACTTGTCCAATAATCAATAGGGGGGAAAAAAAAGGCAGAATAATCTAGATGCTGCTCTGATGTGAATACTCCAGGGTGGCCTAAGCTGCAAAGGTGTACTGCTTTACTCAGCATTGCAATAGTACTATCACAAGCCTCAAGAAGCATAAAACCAAATACATTTGAGTTACCTCCTCTTGGAAAAAGTCAGCAAGACTATTTTAATCCTTATGATTAGCCGAACATCCAGGAAATACAATTTAATATTTGAGATACCTGTAATCTAAGTATTTCTTAAACTACAGCTGAGCCTTCTACCCAGATTCTTTACCTACTGAATAATTTACATACACATTTTCTTTGTTTTGCCTGGAGGTTAGGAGAGCCAAGTGTCAGTAAAAAGATGAGGCTATATTCAAGTGATCTCAAATGTGCAAGCCCTGTATATACATCAAGGGAAATAAGATCCTACAGAAGAACTTAAGGGAACGAAGACAATTCAATTCTTGAGTCAACTTAAAACTGCAAACTCTTGGTCCTCACACCACCTGCCATTGACTTTTGAGGAAGTTTTGGCAGCTTTGGTGACTCAAAGACCACATTTCTGTGGTCGCAGAGATGATTGTGTGCTGCTGTTCATGATCACTTAATGTCAAAACAATCACCTATTCAGCAGGTGTGGACTATGATAGAATCATAGAACGGTTAGGGTTGGAAGGGACCTTAAAGATAATCAGATCCAACCCCCCTTCATTTGGCAAGGAAGCTGGATAATGTGTAGAAGAGTAGGAGATGGATGGGCTAAGAGCATGCTGGAGTAACGCTTTGCATATGCTGGAGCTTAGTTGAGATGATGAAAAGCATTTTTAAAAGAACTTTTTGATGCATACAAGTTACTTCCTTTGTTATTCTTTAATTGCAGTTATGTTTTCATTAATGAGAACTGAAAAGTGCAACCATGTCTTCTAGTTTTCTTCCTTTTTTTCTTCAACCTGAAAGAAACAGTGAGTTTAAAAGGTTGATCATGAGATGTGTTGACTCAGCTCCTTGTGAGAGCTTAATAGGACCGTGAGCAGAAACCTGTGCTAGGAGCTTAATATAAATATTTTATGGAGAAATTCAGTAATATTTAAGTGACAGAAATTAGTTAAGCTCCATCAGCAGTTTTGAACTTCAGAAGGCAGACAAATTGCACTGTTAGCTGTGATAACTTTGGCAGTGTCACGTATCAATCTAGAGTTTCAAGATGCTGCTGTGTTACTGGATGTTCATACACAACCACATGCTGGTGATGCTATTTCAGTGTGTTGTATTGCACGTAACTTTCCTGTGCAGAGTCCCTCTTACTGTAGCACGTGAGTGCTTTCAGTTGAAGACTTTTTCTTTGGGACTGGTTGCTGTACTTGGCAGTTGTCATCTCTCCTGTAGTGGCTTTCAAGTTGTTTTAGTTTCCTGTTGTCCTTCACACTTTCATGTCCTCACCCATTCTCCTCTTCTTGCTCAATACTTAAAAATCCCAAGACTTTCAAAACAGATATTTTCATTTGATGTTTCAATTACCAGCTACTGAAGCCAGAAACACTTCATCTTTGGTATCAATTCAGCTTTCTGTAGAGTATGTGTATCAGATGCATGATGGTATACTTTTTTCTTCTTGTTCAGTATGCTCTCTTCAAGCTTTTGTTCAACTGCTTTCCTGTTGGATCAGATTTTCTGTTTCTTCTTTCTCACCAGACTACTGTCAAGATAAATACAGAACAAAGCGGTGGCAGCTTCCATTTTTACCCCTAGTGATGCCAGTTTAGGACACAGAATGATGCATGGATTAAATAATAATACTTACCTCAGTTTTGAAATGCATAGCTGGTTCAGTGTTTGACTTTGCAATATTAATGCATTTTTCTTGTTGTTCAATTTTCTAGGCAGGCTGAGTAACTCTAACCAGTTACACAATGCAGAGTCATAATAGCAGCCACAGACCTGACCAGCATCTAGCAGTGTGCCTGGCAGCTACACATCTGTAAGCAGACCCTGCTTGCTGTCTTTGAAAGAGCGAGACCACTGGTAGTTTGTCACGTCACTGTTAGATGAGGGGGAGGGATGCACAGCTTGTTAGTTCAGGTGATGTTGCTTCCAGATGAGTAAATGAAGTTTATGGTTTGGAGTATGTTAGGGCCTGCAGTAAATTTTTTAGGAATGTTGTAGACCATGAATCTCACTGCACTCTCTGTCCACTTCTGCTCTCTTTTGTGGCCTCTCTGTGTTTTATCTGCTGCTTCTCCCCAGCCCTTCTTGTCCCATTCCGCTTTTGTTGTGCTGTGAGCTCCATTTCCCTAAAAGTAAGCCTGTTAAGACTTTGTATTTGTTATCATTGAGTTAAGTAAATCACATGTCAGGGATATCTAGAAACATCTGCTCTTGGATTGAGAAATTCAGCATTTTAAGCCAGAAAATTAAAATCCATCAGTTATGGGTGTGTGGAACCAGGCATCATGCAGTGGTAAGCTTGTCGATGCAATGTATAGACAGTAGTATCTGGTATGACTGCTAGCAATGTAATCTGTGAGAAAGCAACTCTTGGTTTTTTCCTCTCTCTTCCATTCTGTCTTCTTGCCAGTTGTCTCAGTGTGCAGTGCTCAGAACCCTCATTGCTCTGTCATTTTTATTATTTTTCTGGTACAGTTATGAGCTTAACTGTTTAATGCACGTTCTTCAATGAATAACTCTGAAGAGGATGGAGGGGGAGTTCCTAACAAACTCCTTTCTGTAGTAGGTTAATGTATGGATTAATAGATTCACTATGGGCAGAAGCAGAATCATATGGTAGTTGTATTGGTGTTGTAATTGAAAATGTTTTAAGGTCTGAAGACCTGTTTTACATGAGCAATGTTTTATCTTCTATGTAGTTACATTTGCCCTTCAAAAGATGGAAAGAATCAGGTATCTTCCTTTTCCACAAGTAAAGTTGTATCTGTGTTGGAAATAAACAGCCAGCCACCGAAGCTGGAGACAGTTTTTCCTCTTAGTATAATAAGATAATTTATTCAGTCATATGCTGAATACTCATGTTCTGAAGTGTTCTGATTTTTGTGTGTCTGCTGGCAAGGTTTTTTCTGTGTTTGAACTTTGAAACAAATTTCCGAGGTATCAATTTTCATTGCCACATTTATCAGTTTGGCAGCAGTTCATTCTGAGCTTGATGCTAAACATGGTTATTGTAAGCTATTAACTATGCTTATTGTAAATAACACAAATCTACCCAGCTCTGCTAGCAATGTAGTGGGCTCACAGGGTGATGCTGCAACATGGATTTGTGATGTTTGTTACTGTTCAAAAATGAATTTTCATATTTTCAAGAAAAAGAATACTATTGGGTGGAGAGGGGAATTTTAAGCAGTATTCCTATCTTGTAAAGAAAATTATTGAGCATCTGGAGTGCCTACTATTTACTTTTGATCTTTCAAATAGGAACACTTCCTGTTCTCTGATCCTTAAAATCAAGCCCTCAGTTGAAAAACATGTAGAAGTAGCTGGTTGCTCTTGGTGTTTAAAGCAACATTTTGAGTCTCCAGCTGGAATCTGGCACCTCTTGCATTTGGTTGCTGCATGCAAACAACCCCATCTCCCAACCCAACCTTTGCCCCAGACTGCTTAAAATGAAATGTAACAGCGGCAGGTATAGCTGGAGGAACCCAAGTTAACTGAGGTAGCTGTGCCTCAGGAGTCACAGCTGCTTATCTATTATAAAGTCTTTATTTGGCACTATAGCCAAAATGAGTCTCTCTTTTTGGGACAGACTTCCATACAGTTGTGCACGGCTCCGTTCCCATACATTAGCTAGCTATGCAGAAGCTTTGGGATGAGGCAGAGGCACATGCTGGCTGAAAGGTGGGACAGCTGTGTGCAGATGTGTCAGCAGCAGAGCCATTCCTGCTGGGTGGAGTTGTCAGTGTGTGGGAGTCCAGTCCTAATCTAGGAGTCTTCTGAAAACAGGGACCTGGGTAAAAAAAGAGAAAGGTTGGGATCCCATTAGAAAAAGCTAAAGCTTGAAATTTCAACATCCCACCCCCCAAAAAAAAAAAAAAATCCAACAGGAGAGAGGAGGACGGATGTCATGTGCTCTACCAGAGGGAAAGATCTTCAGTCATGGCTTAGGCTGTATTGTGCAGCAGAGATCTGGCTGTGGGACGGCAGGCAGCCAGCCCACATTGCTCGCTCGATGTGTCTGCAGAAGGGTAAATCACACGTGCGGTGCATGTTAGTGGCCTCTGGAGATTTCTGTATTGATCTGATTCTTAATAATGCATAATAGGCAATCAGAGCTTTCCTGATCTCTTCAGACCAGAGTCTTAGATCACGGTGCTGCTAGTGGTTGTGTCTGACCTGTCCTCCACTTGCACTAGTGGTGTTTATTTCCAACGAATTACTTCTGACCTGCCCCAGAACCAGTGGAGCCTCAAGCTCTGTGGTTGGAGAAAGTCACCTTTCCATGGCCTTTCAGTGGGGAAAGATGGTGTATCCACATTTTATTAAAAAACTCCCCATGGAACAGGTCTTAGACTTTTATTTTTTTCTCCCTGCATGAACAAAAATGTTGGGTTTGTATGTTAGTAGAGTTGTGTGTTCTGTCCTGTTTCATCTTTTCTCTCACTTACAAGTGTCTATTGTGGAATGGTTTAGGATGGAAATTTTCTTTTGGATGCTGAACTAAGCAGGACTTTGCAATTCTGATGTCAGCTCTGTTCCACCTCTTGGAACATTGATTTCTAGCAGTGTATGCTCTTAAATAAATATGATCTTTATTGCAAACATACATTACAGTAGTGCAGTGCGTTTAATTAGAAACCAAGCAAACGAGATTTCTGAATTAGTTACTGCTGCTTGACACGGTGTGCAGTACTTGGCTCCTGGACTCTGGGAATTCATAGTAGCTGTTGTAAAGTGGGTATTTTATCCTTTGCCGTAGAGTAATTGGTGGCGTAGGCTAATGGATATCTGTGGAATTGTGTTAATATCAGTATTGTGTGTAAGTACTCATTGTGCAAAGTACAAACAGGTTATTGGCTATCTGGGTTTGGATTTGACAAGATCAGAAGTTAATTGGGCTACCAAAACAATGCAACAGCAGCAATAGCATAAAATTTGGCTTATAGCATGAATATAAACTCAGCTGGCTGCATCATCTACAGGCTACTCTTTGGGGTTTTTTTTTCCTTGTGAGGGCCTAGGTAGTCATGACTTTTTCTTCTATTGGTTCTTTAGCAATAAATAAAAAAACCCCACTGAGTAGAAAACTCATTTAAATTTGCAGGAAGTAGGAGAATTGCTGGCTGGTTTGGATATTTTGAGTAAAATGTTTTATGTATTGTATCTTGTCTAATAAATATCATGACCAATAGTAAGTCAGCAAAATAGTATGTACTGCACTGTTCAAAATGAATCAGCTCATATTTTCCTCTAATCTTGGACAGACAGTAGGTTGCTAGTGCTGCAGCTTACCAGGTGGATTCCCCCTTGCCAGGTTTATTCAATAAAGATGAAACCCCAAAGATGTCAATGGACCGAAGCTGAGCAGTCCAGAGTGCTTGTCTGGACAGGAGGAAGGGTAGATCTGAGATGTATGTTGGACATCCATGGCATGTGCTAACCACAGAATTGCAGGCAGAATCGGGTGGGAATGACAAATCTTCTCTCCTTTTGAATCAGTGGCTACTGATCCTACATAGTGAGAAAGAGGAGTGTGACCTCGGTCGGGACTGCCTCTCTGGTGGGGTGCTTTGCTGGTTGTGGTGAAAAGGGAGAGGAGGAGGCAGCTCTTCCTGCCCATCCCCTTGGTGAAAACATGGGATGACTTAAATGCGGTGTCTTCTGAAGGATTAGATGAGGAAGTGTATGTAGGTGTGGGCAGAAATATCTCACCATTCAGGATAAGCTAGCTTGAGTACAGTCTTGTTTCATTAGGGCACAGCTCGGAGTTACTGTAGTTGTAACATGCCTGAACGAGCTCATCGATTACTACTTGGTCTGTCTCTCCACCACAAAATGTTTTGCTATATAAAAATGTATTGAAAACTGTCTCTGCTCTTTGTCAGCACTGAGGCTGAATCACCTCCTCGTGGGCTCATGAACCCTCTGTGATTCCCTGGACGCAGAGGGGGCGTTTTAAACTTGCCAAGTGCCCAAACTCGTCTTTGCCCATAGAGCCCCTGAGTTCTGTGTGTCCTGATGGGGTCAAAACTAAAGGATCAAGACTGAAGACTTTGTAGTGATGAGTGTGTGTGAAACTGCAGCTCAACCTTTTCCAATGAGCCAAGAATTGTTTGAATTTTTTTAATCTAGCTGGCTGCTTGCTGCTGCAAGATAGAGAGCTGTGGTCTAGCTTTTGCATTCTCCTTATTTAAAAACAACCTGGGCACCCAGGATGGTACATTTCTGCTGGAATTATGTACTTTTTTTTATTGCCAATTTATGAACTCTGTTGATATAAGGAATTTAATAAAAATGCTGACAGACGATTATCTATAGTTGTGCTATAATAAAGCCTATTTTGGTGAGGTTTATAACTTTGCAGTTGCGAAATACAACAAATTATTAGATGAAAATAGTTGTAAAGTCTGGAAATAGACTTTTTGCTATTTTTTATGATTTAATCTATTTAGAGAGAGAAAGACATACCTTCTTTTCACAACTGGAATGAATCTTGATGACAATACAAGTAAAACCATAATATATATTATCTGACATGTTTTGTTTGCTAAGGGAGGAAAATGCAACCCACTTTGAAGATGAGCCTTGTCTTTTGTTCTATTGCTGAGAAACCTGCCTTTCCTCTCATTTGCCTTATTTATTGTGTCTGAATATGCTGAGTGTATGAACCTTCCTTCTCCTTAAAGGAGATAACCTGAAAGATAAAATATGGTGTGTGTACCCACTAAACCTGATAAACTGATAGTACTATCTTGATAGAATATCAGAAGGCATAAAAGACCTATTTCAAAACTTGTTTAAAAATGGCAGAAATTCTGCAAACTTCAGTGCATTTTGGACCAGGCTGGAAGGGAAATGTGTCACTGGGTATATTGTTGCCAAGTTTTGTTCTCCTTCAGAGTATTACACTACCTTGGTGATCTTGTGTTACACATCTCAGTCTTGCTGCTGCTCTTGCTGCTTTGAAATACTGCAGTGGGTCTTACTCTCAGTTTGAGGTGCTCTAAACCAGCAAATATTTCTTTTATCTCAGTCTCAAAGGCTAGACTGTGGCTTTAACATAGACAAGAAGCACTTAGAGGTGATGGCTGACCTTTTGAAATGGGTAGAAAAGACCCCCCAGGCAATCCCATTAGGAGCAGGGAAGGTAGAGAACAGCTTCTGCCACCCAAAAAAGGTAAGTGTTCTGCTGCTTGTTATTAGGAGACTTTATAACTAAACCCAGTTTCCCTGTCCAAGCAGCCAGCTTTGTCCTTTAAGTGCTAATTGTACATGTATTTTTCTCTGAATATTTAAAGGCAAAATCTTGGAGTTCTTATAAAGACAAAGCATACTGCCAACATAGGTTCATTGTTTCTCTTGCTGTAGTGACTGGTACTGGTTCTTCCCTCTTCCAGTCCTTTGTTGAGAACCAAAGATGAGAGTGGATCAATTGGGTGCTACAAGGGTTTGGTGCTAGTTCTGAACTTTCAAGTTAATCCCCAGCTGCAGCCTGGCACTAGTTAGAGCAGTGCATCCATCAAGTGACATGTGATGCTGAGATTTGAGTTGTAGTTTTTGATTTTTATCATGCATATAATACCAATATATGCTGCTCTACCTGTAGTACAAGTACATAGAGGTACTATGACCAGATGTTTTCTGGAAGTTTTAGATGGAAGAATTTGGAAGGGGGAGATAGACTGGGTTGTTTTAATAGCATTATTCCACCTCCAAAATTTTAATTGTGGCTTCAGCAACGTTCAGTTCTTTTTTTTAATTGATCTGATTTTCCTGGCTGTGAAATGGAGGGACCCTTGGAGAGAAGCTTGCTTCTTTTCCACGCTTAGTCTATCAGAACTTTGTCTTTCGACTTAACTTCAAAATGATGAAATAAGAAAATATGTATCATGACTTGTAGGTATGAGCTGGTAATTTTCAGTTGCAAGACTGGAGATTTGTTGTATTTATTTTGCCTGATAAAAAAAGCATGAGTTTTAGGAGACCTTATGAAAATTTAAGATGCAATAATTTCTCTGTCATGCTGTGGTCCAAGAAGTTAATAGTTATCATAATATTCCCCTGTTGTATTTGCCCAGGGTTTCTCATTTCAGAGCTTACAGATGTGGCAATTGCGAATCCAAGGTTGAAGTTTCATAAGAAATACTGAACCTACCCCAACACTTGAGCCTTCTCGTAAATTAATGACAGTGTAAAGGAAGGGGAACCTTTCAGTATTTACATGTGATCAGATTGCAGTTCAGAGATCTTGGCAGTACATCTCCAATACAGTACCAAGATTTAAACCACTGTTTGAAATAACATTATTTGGACAACCCTTTAATTGCTTCAAACATTGTAACAAAAACTGAGTTTTCTTATGTTTTGGGGGTAGTAACTTTAAATTATTGAAGAGCAGTTCATGAAGTTCTTCAAGACACGACAGAAAATCATCTTTTCTGCAGTCAATTTGTTTTTGGTTTCTGTGTTCAAACTTTGGATTTGAAAACACCAACTCTTTTCAGAGGATAAACAATGTTGTTGGAAAATTATGGATTTCTTTCAATTCTTTTCATCATCCTGAGGTACAGGTGCATATTATTGCCTGCACAGGATTCTGTAGAAATTGGAAAGACTTATTTGGATAGAAGGCTTTTTCTGAAGTACTTTTCTTCATTGAGAGAGTGGGAGAAATCCATGGTAGTTATAAAAAATTTACTGTAATCATGTTTCTGTGTTTTATGTGTTTCAAAATCAGAGAAGCAAATGAAAGAAGTCAAAAAGGATGTTTCAAAACGGCTGAAAATCCATGCTCACAATGATGCCTAGGCTATTGTTCTAATCTGCTTTAGTTCTCTTGGTAGGTCATAACAGTGGGTGAGTAATTTAGATATGCAACAAAGCTATCCCATTACTTCTTGGAAATAACAATCTTTCGAGCTTTTATACTTAGACAAAGACCATTTAATTGCTGTAAGCCCTCCTGCAAAACAGCAAAAGTCAATCAAAGAAGAAAATGTCACTTCTGGAGTCTTAAAGTAGAATGTAACTGTTTCTGTTAGCTGCGGCCAAACATGAAAATTCTTACTAAATGCAGATACTTTGAGCACTAACCATAATAGCAGAAAATATAGAGCAGAAGTGTATGTCTTCCTGGTCAGGTTAGTTGGGAAATGCTTTTAGAAAGGCTGGGATGGCTGCACAACTGGTTTTGGGTTCATATTTTAGGCAATTGAAGGTATTTTCTTGACAGAGGTGAGACTGCCAGAAACCCTCTCTGTTGTCTTACTCCTGCAAGAGTTTTCACCTCACCCACCACCTGCCTAACTGTATGGACATGGCTGTTCAGGGCGGTCTGACTGGGCAAAGAACAAATCAGAGATGAAAGCAAGGAAGAGATTCCTAATTATGATGTATGAGAGAAATGACTGTCACCAGTTCAGGTAATCCTGGCTTCTGCCAGTAAGTAGCTCTGCTGTTACCAGCTGCCTTTAAGCTTTGCCTTAAACCTCCTCCTCAGATGCATACTGTGTGCGTGTCATGCTTAACTCACGAGGTTAGATCTACTTGCCAAAATAGTAAATGGCTTGGGGGGCGGGAAATAAAAAAGCTGAATTGTTTGTTCTTGGTATTCTCAAGCATTCACCAGAGCATTACTGTGACCAGCATGTGCTGGGACATGTGTTGCTCTCCTGCCTTCAGGGGTAGAGCGGGGAACCACATACGCTGGAGAGGTGTGTGGACTGTGCAATTTTTGGTGAGGTGTTGCCCACCGGAGTTTTCTAGAGGAGAAATATTCAGGTTTTGGACTACAGATGATGACATCAGTTTCAATTAGTACTTATTTTGTATGTAACCTTATAGTGTGACTTGGACTAGTACAGTCTCTGCAAGAGGTGGAGCTGTGCATCTGGGAGGGGAACTTTGCACTTGGAAGGCTTTGAGATGGAATGCAGTACCATTTTCTGGGGATTCAGGGAGCTGTGTTTGGGAGTTTACCTCTCCAAAGAACCAAGAATAAAAGCCTGTAGCTCTGTTGCTTAATCCAAGTCTCCCTCAACTCTGGTGTCTTTGCTTACTACATAGCCCACCAGTGTCCTCCAGAAACTATTGACTTTGCAACAGTTGGGTCTTCTCATGCTGCAGCAACTCCTGGATCTCAAATGTTACACGTAGTGGTCTCCTCCACATACGGGAGTACATGGCTCTCTCCTCTGCAGTGGTAGGGTTGAAGGACCACTCTAAGCCCTCTTCCTTTTCATCAGCCTTTCAAGGGAAACTGGTTACTTCTGCTGTGCCCCCCCCATAACTTATCAGATGCTTTAAGTTTCTATACTAATACTACAATATAGGACAGTGTGATTTAAAGTGTAAGATGGTAAGAACAGAAATAGCTTCTGTGTATTGTCCATGAGAACTAGCAGACCTACTGATCACCTCAAGTACCATTAATTCTTGATTGGGACATGCCAAGCTTGTCAGAGGAGCCATCTGCTACTTTGTTCTGTATGCATTTATTAGTAAGGTGAAACCCAACATCTGATGTGCAAGAACCATAGGGAGAATGACTTTTTTTTATTCAGCTTGCAGCAGAACATCTTACTGAGAGGATGGTTTCACTGTTTTTGGCGATTATTTCTTCTGATACTCTGCATCGTGATGTGTTTCTTTTTATATTATGCTTGCTGACTACTTTCTGACTAATATATCTTGATATTTGCTACTTGAAGTGGCATGCAAAGCAGCTGTCATCACCAGCTGTGTAGACGACATGTGAGAAAACCATCAATAAGTATTAAGAAGGAAATGAAAATGTGTTCGCTACCCTACTGAATTTGACTTTTAGTATTGTTTTTTGCCATCTTTCTCCCTTGGCTCAACATGCTTAAATGCTCAGAGAAATATTGTGCTGGCTGCTGCTTGCATGATCTCCAGGTGCACAGGCCTGTGCCCAATTTCCTGCAATGCAGAAATAAGTCAGTTGATTACATTTCTGTTGCCTTTCTGAAACCTGTAACCTTCAGGCTCTACTAAGATTTAAGGCATACCAGAATAGGTTACTTCTGAGTGTCTAAACGTTTTAGATTGAAAATAAGTGTTCAGCCCCTATCAAGAACAATTTACTGTTCTTTTAAGAAGGAAAAATAGGAAGTAAGCTATTACCACAGAAAATTTCACTGCAATTTTCTTTTGCATGAGCTTAAATTCTGAGTAGAGAGGTTGTCAATTAGCGTGCAGATTTTTTTAATTGGCTATAATAAAAAGCTAATTGGTGTTTTGCTTAGAGTGAATTAAGAAAGTGTTGCTATAGAAACTTTGCATGTGTATAGTGCTGCTCTACATAACAGTGAATATAATAGTCTAATGACCTTTCTGAACCAGCTGTATAGTCAAGGAAAAAGTGTTAAATTCTGGCTTGCTGAAGTGATCATTAAGGAGTTTGTGACTTCACCCATTTTGTTGCCTAAAAGTGTGCCTGGCATTGTCTTCTCGCATGTTGCTCTTGACTCGTGTCAAACCATGTAATGAATGCTGGTCTCAGAAGACTTGAACTTTTGTAAAATCCAAGTGCTTCAATTTTGAATGTGTAAACCAATCTGTAATCTGTCAAGCATAAAATGTACTGCTGGGAAAATTTCATTTTCATAATCTGAGAAAGCATGATGATGGATCATAAGTGACAATATCTAATCCGCTAGCTGTTGTGTTCCTGCCTTCTCTCCCTGCTTTCTCTGCCCACTGAATTCTGAGCCTCATGTGAAACACAGGAATTACGATATTAAGTCAAATGGGATTTCTGTTCTAATTTGCAACATTCTCTCCCAGCAAAAATACTTACCTCCTCTAATATAAACTTTGCTGAGGAGAGAATAATTTCTTCAGGATTTGTGAACAGGAATTTTTTCCCTTGGGCTAATGCTTGCTTGCTTAAATTACTTCAGAGTCGTTATCTGTACACTCACTACCTGTGTAAAAGTGAAAGATACAGGTGGCATAGACAAAAATATACTGGAGTATATAACGAATGTAAGGAAGAGGCCAGTAATGCAGTAAGTGCCTCAGGTAAAGGAGAAAATGAAAACGACCTATTTATTTTACTTCCCTGGTCCCAAATCTCGTTGTTACTATGCAGATGGACAAATTGTATCATCCCCTTTCTCACTGCACATTTAGAAGATGCAGGAGTGTGAGATCCTGTGGTTATTAGTCATAGTGACAAAAAAAACCTTAAGACGTTCTGCATGTTCTAAATAATGCTGTGACATTCTAAATGCAAAAGACTGGACAAAACTAACCTGTTGGATTTCTGTGGAGAGAGTTTGCTGTGATCTTTTTTCTTTGTTTTTCAATTAAAAAAGTAAAACAGTTATTCTGGATCTGCTAAATTTGCCCCTGCACTTTGTTCTTCAAACTGGTAAACTGCAAATATCTTTGAGTTTGGTTAGTTTGTGGTTTGACTTTTTTTTTCTTCTCAGTAGATTCTTGGAGGAAACTAAAGTGAGTGAACTTCGGAGAATCTCTCAGAATTCTCTGGAACTGTAGTCTCTGTACTTCTGGATCATGACTGGGTAACATCATAACTTAGCAGCTATTTTTCCCCTGATACACATGTAAGCCCTGTTAGTGTTAATGCGTCTGAAATGCTTCCCTCATATATTCAATATCTATGACTGATGTCCAGACCCTAAAGTCTCGAGTTGCATGGTGTGTGGCTATCTCTAGAGTTTAATAGAAAGTTGAATTTAATCTTGTATTTCCACTTTTGAGCACTAAAACTGTAAGACAGATAAAATGTTTTAATGTGAAGCTTTTATCTGACCTGTGAGCAAATAAGTCTTTTTCTGGTCTAGGGAAAGGACTGATTTTATTTTCTTTTCCTTCTCTCCTCACCCCTGTTATCTTGCCCAGGAAGACCACAACTTCAATGTGTGCTTACATGCGCTTGTATAGTTTAAAGGTGATGTTTTGCAGAAGAGCAGGACAATATTGTATTTACAACTGTCAAGGAAATGTGCTTGTTGAAACCTGATAATTCGTCCCTCAGTTTAAATTTTTGCTGCTGTGCTGAAGTTCATTGTCATCTGCCTTTGTGAAAAGGGGATGATGTCTGTAACAGCTGAACAGGAGTCTCCTTTAGGACTGGTATTTTCCACTTAGTGTTTCTTGACAGTAGGAGGCTCTGAGCATTCTGATCTACTGTTCATGTTGTTTCTGCTTTAAACGGGGATGTTGAACCAGGTGAATGTTTAGAGTTCCCCCAACTCAAATTATTTTGGCCGTCTCTGACAGAGCTCAAATCTGCAATGATAAAGGGACTATCTTCCTGTTGTTGGTCTTCCATTTTATGAACTGTGAGTCTGCAGGGGTTACCTTGAAGCCAATTGCAACAGCAACTGGAGTATGAATGGTGCCGTCAGTCGTGTGTTGGTTCTTAAAGATAATTCTTCTACGGATGACAAATTCAAACATGACTATAAAATTTTATTTTCCAGCTTTTATTTTCCTGATTATTTAAAGGAAAATTGTAGCCATGTTTTTAGTGCACACCTAGGAAAAGGTGTAAAAGCCTGTTTATCCCCCATCCAAAGCTTGTCTGTCTTTTCACCACTCTCCTACCTTGTAACCTGCAAAAAGGGAAGGCGTGTTTCAGCAGGACTGCTACAGCCAGTATGTCGGATCAGTAAAACTTACATGAAAACCTGATGTCTGGGAGATAGAAACTGCATTCCAGCTGGATCACCCCATTATTTGTTTATTGGGAATAGTTCTGGCTGTGGCCCTATAAAATTAAGCAGACTATTAGAAGAGCTCAATGGGTTCTTTCTTACTTTTTTTTTTCCAATGTTACTACTTCATTGCTCAATATGATTGTGTTATTACAGTGGCACAACTTGGTTATTATTGATCCTTTTTTCCCATTGTTTTATAATCTATGTAGTGTGGCAACTGGGGGTTATTAGTTGAGCTGCCTGTAGAATCTTTACGGTAAGCTTTGATTAGTAGTGAACTGGAGTGATATATGCAGCAACTGTTTAAATATGTACTGAGCTATCATGTTTTGCTTGGGGAAGGAGCACGCTGACACCTTTTACATTTCATTAAAAAATGGAGATTTATGTGGATGATAATGAGGTGGTGGGAAATAGGTGAAAAATTGAAATCAGAATAACAAGGTTTAGTTTTTGTACTAAAATCCCTTCTACTTTTACCAATGGTTAAACAAGGCAATTGTTGTGGTATCATGGGAGAGACACGACCACCACAATTCCCTAAATGTGAACCTCCTGCTTCATGAACCAGACCCTGCTAGATGTGAAGTCATTGGTTTTTACATTTTAAGCAGTCACTTTGTTTATATAAATAACAAAAATGCAGTGTAAGTACCAGCACTTTTAAAAATACATTCTACTTTACTGCTGCGTCAGGAAAATTCATCTTCTATTTATATTTGCAAGTTGCATCGTTGTAAATGGTTTGATTTCTGTCAGTATGAATGGTCTTATAAAATGTGACGTGTTCCTCTCTTGCAGAGAATTAGCCTAGAGGCCAGATTGACAATATGCCTTCGTGAGTGGAAAAAGTAGCTACCAAGCTGATCCCATCTTGGCTTTAAGGTAAAGGAAAAAACGTGTTAAACACCTATTCTAACTTCTTATCATAATTGTTCTGTTTGAAAGAAATGTGAGGATACTATGTGCTCAGAAGAAAGTAGGCATCTTAAGGAGGTATGTTGCAAAATGTAATATTTAGTTGAAATAAAGGGTAAGCATGAGCCAGTAATTTGGGGTAGGCTTCAGTAATTAAACAAAATGACAGTCAGTGGCATGAATGCTTATGTGTGTCTCATACTGCCTTGGCAAATGTCTGGTTTTGTCTAAAAAGTGAATATGCGTATGAAGGAAAGATCAGTATAACCGAATGGAGAATGTGAAATTATGAAGGCAGCAAAGTATAAATAATTGAAACTCAGGTCGCAACTCTGGCTTCTGTACTTCATGAGCTAAGTTACAAACAAAACTGCTAAAATGGGAATTCATATTTTTGTTGCTCTTAATTTTACTTTCATGGTACCATACTCCTGGTGTAGAAACCAAGGCAGTGAAAATGATGAAGGGGTAATTAAGTATCTGTAGGATATAAAGAGCTAAACCAGAGACTAATTTTCTGCAGTGTATAGCTTTCATTATAAATGTATACGCTTTGATTTCTCATGTATATGGAAAATGTATCCTCTAACGCTGCATATTTTTACTCTTTCTCATCCAGAGTTGTTTAACTTGCTGTATTCTGTTGTAAGATAAGGCAAGCTCGTTTTGTTTGTGAAATCATTGCGGAAAATAATTATTTTAATAACTTTCTGAACAGTTAATTACTTGTGAGTATAGCTAGATATTCATAATCTCCACTAAATACTACTTCATCATGCCCATATTTTGTTTGACTGTTCACAATGGCTTTTTCACTCAAAACGGGTAATTCTCAGTGTGTGGAACTTGTTGGATCTGCTTGCAGTGCTGTGTCTCTGGTTGAAGGGATTGCTGAAATTACTGTACCCGAGCCTTATTTTTAAGGGAAATTTTCTCCAAACTTAACCAGTGCTACTAGACATAATTAAAACCATATGCTACCTCGTACCCTTAGTATTAGTGGTTGTGATAATGACACATGCCATAAAGCCAAGTTCCAGGCACCAGAATAAGTTTGAAAAATTCACTGTCAAAATACATTCAGTTATGTACCTGGTTTAAAGGCCCAGGGCTTGCCCTTGAGTGTCAGGTACTGTTTAGAACCAGATGAGATTCAATAGTTTTGCTTGTAAGAGGAGATCAAAGTAAAGCTGCCAGCAATCCTTACAAAAGGAGTGCTAGACCTTCGCGGAGCTTGCCCAGTTGCCCATGGAGTAAGATAGCAGCTCATAGTTAGAAAGGGGTTTTATTTTGGTTTGGCTTGTAATCTTGTTCTACCTAATGACACTGTATTGTGGGCTTGGCTGTGTCCCCTTTTAGGATGGGAATTGCCGTCCTTCCTTCGGGAGCTTAGGAGAATTGGAAGTCTTCTTTAAAATTACTTACTATTAATAATTTTCTCATTTGAACAGCATTTAGATGCAGATACTCATATAGTAAGACTCTAGGTTAAGTGTATTTTAGAACTTAATTATTGGGATGCATCATCATTTGCAATAATCATCCAGGACTCACAGATGGCCAGAATGTCTTACTCTGAGCAAGTATTGAATTCCTCTGAATTACTGTCATGGTGCTGATACATTGTTAATAACCCCAAGGCTTAATAAGTTGCAGATCGAGGCAGAAGGGCTTCCAGTGATGGAATTACGTGAGTCCAGGATTTGGATAAATATGTTCATAACATTTAGTCACAACAAACAGAAAACAAAATAGCATTTCCCAGTGGATCAGAGCAGTAGCTTTGCGTGGCCAGGATGGCCTTTTCCACTCTGCACTCCCAAGGCTTCCTGTAAGCAGGTAGTGGGTTGCCTTGGCACACCAGATAGATGGTTGGGCTTGAGGAGAGGCTGCTGTCCCTGATGATGGGCTCTCTCCTGACACCTCTAGGCCGTGTGGGCACAGCAAGAATCATTTAAGATTCTTGTGCTTTCTCTCTTCACCCTGTTTTGTGCTACCAAACAAATCTGGCTATTCCTTCAGTTGTACCATATTGGTTTCATGGTTTAAATAGTTTTAATGTCTCTATTAGGCTCTGGCATCAGAGAAATACTGAAGAAACCTGGCAGCATTAGAGACTGTTCAGTATTGCATTTGTCTAATTAGCAAGTAGACATGACTCTGCTTGTTATGTTAAAGTAATTATCATATAAAATGGGCAACATAAAATCCTTTTTCTTGCGCTATATACTTTGAGAGCAAATTACAGAAGTTTCATCTGGAAATGAGAGGATAATCTTCAATTTTGACCTGTGTGGACACAACTAGAAGAAAATTTTCTAAAACGTGACTCTAAAAATGCTTTTGTGTTTTCAGGAGCAACAGTAGCAGTCAGGATGTTTCCTTCCAGAAAGGAAATCCAGATGACTGTCTCCATCATGTAGTTTTTCTGACAGCAGAGTTGTTTCTGTGCATTACACATGCTCTTCTAAATTTCGTTCATTTTGATTTCTTGGTTCATGAAGTGCATAACAAAATACCTAGGAGCCTCATTAAGGAATTGTGGGTGAGCAGTAGTCCGGGGTGATAGCACTGTACTGTCTCTTATAAATTCTTCATGTCAGTGATAGCACTGTACCGTTTCTTATAAATTCTTCATGTCAAATGTAAAGGTGTTGTAGTGTGGTTTTTCTCCTCTGGCAGTTGCTATATGCGAACCATGGAATAATTTAAAGCTGGAGCAACTGACGGAGTTGTCCTGTGTGGATGCAATAAGCCTTCCTTGAAATAAGTACTTTTGTGAGTTCAGTAGCTGTACTTAAAATAAAACAAAAGCCTCCAATCCTGAAGGTTCTGGTGATGGAAAAGCTCTCCAGATTCTTGGAAAGTTGCCCAACTGATTCAATTGTTGGAAAACATTTGCCCTGTTTATTTCTTGAATTTGTCTGGATCAGCTTGAAACGGTGAAAATAGCACACTTTTTCTGTTCCCCTGCACAACCTTATGCTACTACATTTCTGATCTTAGGTTAGTTACTTAAACTGCTTGTTAATCACACCCAAACTTCTTCTTGGGTATTGGATTGAGCTCTTCCAGCCTTTTTCTTTGTAAGGATGTTTTTCAGTCTTGTTCGTGGTTCCTGTCTTAGTAACCTGTAATGAAGTTCCTTCTCTGGTGATGGTTAACAGAGCTGAAGGTGTGTTCACGTGGTGGTCTCAAAAATAAAAAAAAAACCAAAATAGACATTACAGCTTCTTGTTGTATGCTTGAGAGCCTCTGCACAGCATCATGCAAGGAATCTGGTGTTTCCCTACTGCTGTAGACTTGCTGTTTTTGCAATGTGTGATGTTTGCTTTTTAGTGCTCTGCAATAAGTTTTTAAATTTCTGAATATTTTTCTTCACTTGAGGAGTTGTATTAAATTTCAGTCTCAAGAAAATTAGCAAGGTAACAAGACTGGGAAATATCAAGAACGTATTATAGAGTTACTCCTTGGTAGCATTAAGGTGGTACAAGTAAGAACTGATGAGAGAGGTATCTTCCCCTTTGTCCTTAGCTAGGGCCATGGCACTTCCTCTGTGTCCCTGTGGATGCTGGGGCTGGATGAGAGCTGCTCTGGCTGGTGCTCTCCTGGGACTAGTTCATCGCCTTCATTTGCATTGCATAGTTCAGTTTCTAGCTGCATAACTTACCTGCTGGTGTCTGCACCGGGAAGTTAACCTGTAGCTTGAAGATGGGCAGGTAGGGAAACTGCCACTTTGGAGGCGGTGAGTATTTCTGTTGGTGCTGGGACGGTGGATCGGTACCTGATTGTGGCTGAAGTGTTGCTTTGTTTCCATGGAATACATTAAAGAAAGCACACTTGTCTTTCTGAAATAAATTGATTTTTATTTATCTCTGCAAGGTTTAGAACAGCATTTCCTCATGTTGAATGCTGTTCTTCTGGAGTTAAAAAGCTGTCATCTGTTATTTTTTACCATTTCAAAGGGCACTTCAGTGCTGTCGGTGTGAGGTCATCACTCGCTAATAATAGGCATTTTAGATTTCTATTAATATTGCCTTTTAATAGAGCCCTCTTACTAAAAGAGCTGTACCTTATAATCATGCTGTATCTTTCACTTCAAAGCAGATATGTGAATCGTGTGGATTGGCTAAAATCTATTAGCTATTAAAATTGGGAATGTTACTTTTCATCAGAAAGGAAGTCGTCTTGTTTAACCTTCCCCCTCCCCTTCATACATCTACAAGAGTGGGAGCCTGTGTGAGGGAGAAAAGAAAGGGAGCTTGATGTTGGTTAATGGCTAATGAATACGGCTAAGGATACAGCACTGGTTGCCTGGCAACACGGGGAGGATGGGCTAAGGTCCCATGTCGGTACACAGGAGTTGACAATTGGCTTGTCTCCTGAGCTCATGAAGACTGACTTCTGCATTTTTGCATACTTTATTCTCAATAGGTATCATCACTGGGGTAGACTTGTGTATTACCTGGTTTGTCTCTGTTTTATTTAAAAGAAAAGGAACACAAGAGGAATGGAAGCAAATCAAGTGTTTTAGTTAAAGGACAAAACATGTTGTGTCTGTCCCATGTGGTTGTTATGCTTTCAAACCCAGGGACGTGTTTCGGAAGAGATTTGGCTAAAATTGCAAACTCTTAAATCTAATTCCAGGTGAAGTCATGTTTTCTTAGTCTGAGCTCCATCTGAAAATGACCATCAACACGCTCAGTGCTCAGAGATGATGAGCCTGGGGCTGCTTGTATAACTGCAACCTTGAGAAGATTGCCTTTTCTGTGGTTGAAACACAGTTATGAAGTGACACATCTCCTTTTGCTTCCACTCTTACTGTGGTGTAATACCGGGCTGCCAACGGCGTGTGTGCGCTGAGGGGTGTGACAAACGACCTTGTACGAGTTGTTCTTACAGGAATTTAAATGAGTTTTGAATGTGGGTGTCAGTATGAGCTGTAGATCTGTCTGCTGCTGCGTAAGTGTGCAAAGGCTGTGCTTTGTTACGGAGAGATGAAAGGTGGCCTTTGTTGGTTTGGTCTTCTCTAGAAGGCTTTATGGAAAAGTAGATTGACAGTACCAATTGAAGGTGGTTATCAATAACTGAACATCGAACTAGGAACTTTTTTCTTTCTATGGAAATAATAAAGGAAAAAGTTGCAACTGTCTCACCCAAGCTGCACAATCCAACAGGCTGTGTAGTTTTATTATTGCCAGAGAGTCATTTCCATGGCCCTTTTGGCTCTCAAGAACAACCTTGGTGCTTACTGATAAGATCAAGCTGCAGGAAACTGTTTAGGTTCTTGTTTTGAAGCATTGGACATGAGAACTACCTAACCATTTCCCTTGTTTCTTCAACCAGGCAAAAATGAGATTAATGTGTGTATATATATGCACCTGTATTACTCTAGGACTTTGTAAAAGAAAAAAATTAATTCTCCTACTAGAAAGAGTAATTGTCACTTGCAAAATGCTTGCTTCTATTTTTTTTCTTGTTGGATTCAGTGTTTGTTAATGGCTGTTGTTAAGGCTGAAACTTTTTAGACCATTTGGCACACTGTGAAACCTGACCAGCTGTCAAAATATAGAGTGTTTGTATGGAAATGTTTTGATGGAAGGTGCAAAGAAATCCATTATGTTTCCTGGACACTTTCTAATTATCAGGTTTTGAAAAAATCAGTGTTTTCCTCTTTTTTTCTCCACGGTCTATTCTCTCCCTTTCTGTCCCCATGCAGACACACAGAGGCAAGATAGCAGCAGCCAACTGTGTGAATTGCTTCCTTGTAAGTGGAGATACTCAGAAAATCAGGTGAAAGGTTTGAAATGTTTCAATTTGTATAGCCAAAGCCTTCAGGCAATTGTCATTAACAAAATGGTCTTTCTCTTTCATGCTTCATGTTGTAAACTATAGCTTCTGACTTACTATTTATCTTTTTAATGGTTTATAGTTACCATACAAGCCCGAAGTTTGCTACAGGGTATTGAGAAATGTTTTGTAGCTTGTGATGATTCATGGTAAAGTTTGGGTAAACTGCTGTACGCTGTGCTTCGTTGTAACTTGTACTCTTAAGGGCAACTTCAGTCTGTAGGTAAGATTGCCTTTTCCCATAATCTTCACCTTTAAGTGTCTGCTGATAGAATTGTATTAACTTAAAGATAACCACCGTGACTGAAGGAACTGTGCGCTGCTCACTTTGGGTATTAGTGTTTGAAGCTGTGATTTAATCTGCTCTGTCAATGAAGGAAAAGATTACAATTTTAAGATTTATGAGCTTGTGTTCATGTCAGAGATGTGCATATTGTTGGCTGTTTACTCCCCTGTAGTAGATTCTAAGAGAGCAAAATACCTTAAATATTATAATTGAACCAAGAAAATAAGTGAGGATCAATGAGATTTCAACAAAATAAATTACTGTGGTTTCTGTGTCTGTACTATGCAGTGCTGTTGGAAAAAAATCTGGCCAACTTCTGTAATGTTACCAGAAATGTTTTTTTATTTGCAACCAAATAAAATAATTTAAAACTTTAGTTGTTGGGCAGCTTTAGGAAGGAACGCAAGTGGAATAATGTTTTCAGCACCCTGTTGGAATGCCTGCTGGTGTCTTACGAAATTTCAGCACCGTTAATCCATTAACACATTGGTTTCATTGGAACATTGGGTAACAAAACTTAAAATATGCAAGGTTTTAAACTGATGCTTTAAATCAGTCTGTTTGGGCACTTTCAACTTATTTTTGTATGGGTTTTCTTGACACTCTACTGTGTCATACTGTAATAATTTCTGTTGGGCTTTTGCTTTTTGTATGGGGCTCAAACATAGAAAGTTCTGGAAAGATCAACCCCCAGAGTAAGCAAGTTAAAAGAAATTTTCTTTAAAAAGATATTTGTGTACTATGAGCATTGTTTGAAAGTGAGGTTCAGATTCCTTTTCTTAATTATGGGCACAGTATTAACTTCTCATTATTCATTTTGGCCTCTGTGCTGTTTTATTTGCCTTCTATAATACCCCGTCTGGGATACAGAGACAATTTATTGATTAAAGCATGTGAAACAAGTGCATGGTGTGTAAGCAGGGGCATGGGTAATGTGTTTTTGGATCTCATTTCCTATGTTACTCCTGTATTGAAAAAAATCTGTGCAGAAATATATTAAGCAATGCAATAACTGCATGCTAGTAAATAGAAAGCAAACAGCTGTGTTTTCCAAGAGTGCAGCACCGCAAGTGGAATTGGGAAAAATAAAACTTTATTGCAGATTTGGTGAGAAATGGAAAACAATGCTAATCTAAAAATCTTTTTTTATTATTTTTGCTTTCCCCCTCAGTGTAGGAGAAAAAGATTTTGCTGCTTTGACTCTCTCTGGAAAAATATAGGTCAGTCTGTTTTTTAGGAGTATTGCGTAGATAATTCAGAGATGCAAACAGCAATGAAAACTGTTATTCCATACTGGAAATGGTTTATATGGGGAGTTACTGATTGTAAATAATTGAACTAACTAGTTCAGAAATAAATGAGGAATTGATATAGCATCAAGCAGAGCTCCAATGTGATGTGTGTGCCCTGCTGCCCAAGCAGGTGTGCCGGGACAGAGGCTGAGCCTCCATGTGTACAGTCCAAGTGCCACGTCACCTACCCATCTGATTCTGCAGAGTAGTTGTTAAAAACTAATGAGATATGCTCTACTGCAGACTAATGAGATGTGCTTTATCTGCTGAGGGTTGTAGGCAGATGTGATGTGCAAGTATCTCACTGGAGAGGAGGAGATGGTAAATCGTATGCTGAACTTGGGCTGCATGTATGTGTGCATACCGCACCGTGCAGCTGGATCAAAGAGGCTGAGCTCCCCAGCAGCGTGTCAGCACTGAAAAAAGGTGTCATCTTCCTGTGTTCTGCATTCCTGTGCTGATAAGCATTTTTAGCTGAAAATTGAAAGGTAATAGGAAGAAGTAGGTACGTTTCTGCTGGCCTAATGGGTTAGTGAACTGAATCAGCTTATTGTAGGTTCAGGAGACCCAACCTGACACAAGGAGGGAGCAAGTCTACTGGCTACAAAAGCAATAGATGGGTGTAGGAATATCACTTCAGTGACAACCTTTTGTCAATGTGCCTTGTTTGTCAGCAGGTGTGTTTGTGTCATAACCGTTTGTCAGAGTGACTTCCTATGTAATGACATGCCATTTAGTCTGGTTGGTGGTAGGACGGAGCTTGTTGCGTCGCTTGATTTGGGAGGGAAGCTGTTTGTCAGCTCGTAGCGCGCAGTGGGACCTGTGTATTGCCACTTGGGGCGTTTGAAGAGATGGCTGTCCTGCTGTGTGTGGCAGTCCCACAAAGTGAGGTAATGGGTTGGCATAGTATGGCTTCTTGTAAGATACATGTACATCTATCTATCTATCTTTATGTATACACATACATATATCTATATTTTACAGCTCTTCTGTTGGAGCAATCTTTAGTGATTGAAGATTCACACATAAGATTCTTCCTGGCTCTTCTATATTTGCTGGGATAGAAGATATTTCAGAGTCGAAGTACTCATTGGCTTTTGAAGTTCCATCTCTATATTAAATCACTGCATTTGATACAGTGTATTTGTTATAAAAGCTTACATGTGGGGCTGCCATGCAAGCTGACCTACTTAAACCCCAGCTCTTCTGTGCTTGATGCAATAGTGATGAGTGTTCATCTCACTGAAATCTAAACCCAAGGTCACCCATTTTAGTGGTTTGAGGAAATGCTTTCTCTAAAAGGGCAGAGTAAGGATAAAATAGTGAAATATATTTTTTTTTTTTAGAACTGTGATCGGCTTTTGATTCCCTGTATCAGGTTTTTAGGCTTTGCTTCCCAGTGTGATCTTAGAGTAGTAAGATTTACTTCTTAGTTGTGGAAGATGGAGTTGAGTATTAGTTAGCATTTATAGCATTAGCTCTCTTGCCAACAAATATTAGAAAATAATTTTTCATTCCCTCACTCTTTTGCTCTTCTCTTTTTTTTAAGCTGCTTACTTTTGTCATTCAATTTATCCTTTGCTTTCAATTATAACTACAAGATTCATCAAAAGTAGAGGTGGCAGAAATAAATCGTGCAGAGATTTTTAAGTAAAACAAACAACATGTTTAAAAAACACTCGCTTAATTCCACTGCTTTTATAAATAATCAAGTGGATTGAAGGGCAGTGAAATTGTTACGACTTACACTAGATCTTATATATGCTACGTAACTATTATATGCAGGCTCAGATTATAAAGTATCATCTTTCACGCATCAGATCTTTATACTTGTTTGCATAATTGGATTTTGTTTAATACTGAAAAGACCGAATTGGAAGGAAGGAAGGAAGCTAATTCTCTCTTCTGGCTTCTACAAACTGACTTTTTACTAGTATGTCTGCACTCATCTTTCAGCTGCTGAAGTCAGCTTGAGGTGTTATTTATTTTCTACAGACTCATCTATATTTTCATTAAGTAGGAAGTCTAAAATCACTAGAAGTGAATCAGGAGGCTATTGCTGATTTTGATTGCTGACATTTTTTTTGAGGTTTGGTTGCTAAAGCTGTGTGAATGAAAACCAAGGAGCCAGGAACTGATTGGAAAAAGATATTTAAAGAAACTTCAGAAACGACATTTTGACAAAGCACCATTTTTCTGTGTGGGGGGAAATATCTCTGTTTGGAAAAGCTGTCAACATGTTCTTGTTTCAGCTTTCCAAATGAGGACTTTGGGAGTGGAGAGAGAGAGATGTTGAGTTGTTTTCTTACGGTCATAAAGCTATCAAATGGGGTCACAAATTGAACTGTCGTCTTAGATCCCCTCTACTGTGTTACATTGGTCAGTCATGTCAGGACTAATGGGTCTCAGAGACAGAACAATTATCCATAATTCAGGTGTTGTGAGAAGTAATGTATGCTTTATTAACAAACCAAGAAAAATTAATGAAAACTCCATGGATGTTTTAAACCCTGATTTCTTCTGCATACTAATAAATTCCCTTAGCGTTGATTTTCTCGCTCAGCAAGGGCTCAGGGAGAGCTTGAGCTACAAGCTATTCATTTTACTGGATGTGATTTTTGAAGGAGGAGATTGCTCCGATGTGCAACCATCCACTGCCAAAGTGGCCAAGAGGGAGAAAACCCTCCTGTTGGGTCTGGAAGTCTGAAATCTTACTCCCCTTCAATCCCTATCAGTATGTTGCAGGTTAGAGTGGTGCTTTGGAGCTTATTCTGGTCTCAAAAAACCAACACACCACAAAACAAACACAGTCAACCAAACCAAACGGCAACAAAAGCATTTTTGAACCTAGGAAACATTCTGAAACTCATTAAGACTAGATCTTTTATCATAAAATAGTTGTTCCAACAAAGTGATATTTTTCTGATGGCACGTAGTTTTCTCATGAAAAGTTAGTGACCTGTAATTAGTGGTTAGAAATAAATGAGAACAAATGTATTTGTTACCTACTAAGCTCCAAAGGGGTGATGTTTGCATCTGTACCACAGCCTCCTTGTAAAGGGTGAAAATCTAGACTTGGGAACAAGAGTCAGGCAAGCCAGAGAAATGCGGGATGAAAATGTCATCCGTGATGGAGTTATGTCTATCTTGGAGTTTGCTCAGTGCTCAGCTCTGGGCACTCTCTGCCTGCTAGCACTCAGTTGTCCTTTTTTTCTTGAGACTGGTTGTCCTTAGTTTTATATTAATGTCTTTTAATTGTGGGAGAAAATACTTTTTTCCCTATTCCCCTATTTTTAATTTGAGCTTGTAGGCTAAGCACCTGCATGTAATTGTGGTGAACCAAATAATACTGTTTGTTTTACTGTATCATTTTCTGTGGACCAAATCAAATAACCATGTTGCTCTTAGAAGAAACAAGCAAACCCCACCACCACCAAAAAATCCTAAATCACCAACAGTATGAAGATCAGTATCTTTGCCTCTCTGTGTTTGTCCAGGAGACAAGACTGGCATTGTCCCTTTTCTCCTAGCACTCCTGCTGTTGTTGAAGGTGAAATATTTGCTATTTTTTCCTGTGAAAAATGTCAGCCTGTGGTGCCAGACAGGTAGTCACTACAAGAAACTTGGTGAACTGCTTCTCTCCTGTGACACACTTTAAAACACTTGGTTATCAGCTGGCAAGCTTTCACAGAGGCTGGATCACAGAGTCATCTTAGCAATTTGTGTAAAAGAACTCTGTGTATTCCCAGGGCTTACAGTTCAGTTCTAGAGATGAGTTGTATTATCTGTGCAATTGCACATGTAATAAGTGTGCCTCATTATTCATGCTTTTGAAAGGTTGAAACTATATTCCTTAGGGGAATAAGAGCTCAACCACTGTCTTTATAACATTTGTAGAGTATGTAGCATATTACATCTGGGAGTTTGAAACAAGTTCCCAATAAAGAATGACAGCAGCTGTGTTAGCTGCTGGTGTTATTTGTTTGCATTAAGTCTATAAAATATCTGGATTCTGGAGTAGAAGTGGGAGTCCTGAAAGCAATTGGCCCAGCACTTAGGGGAAACTTTTGCCTTTCTGAAGGCTTTCAGTTGCAGAGCTGTCCTAGAAAGCTTGTGACAATATTCATCTTCTGGCAAACCTTATCAGTACTAATCTGCTTGTAATGGCATTGAACTTAGCCTTGTAGTCATCCATGACGTTTGCAGTGTGATGCAGTGATCTGGTGTGACTCTGTGTGTGGTGTAGGACCTTTCGTAGCCCTGAGTGCTGTCTTCATGAAATGATATTTCCCTTGGTTGTGAAACGCAGTCCTTAGAATCAAGCAACACTGCAGTTGCTGTACAGTAAATATACTGAAAAACTTTCTCTCTTCTTCTGGGAGCAGAACAAAACCACTGCATCTTTGCATTTGGGTCTTTCCAGAGAGGGTAAATGAATTAAGAGTTCCTCCTCTGGAAAGCATTCCATTTAAATCACTGCGTCCAAGTGAGCGCAACAAACAGTTTTAGGAGAACATAAAACCAAGCTGGCCATTTCTCACCATCAGTCATTGTTGGAAGAGGGAGTGTGAAAAATCCTGAGTTTCAGTCCTTTTTACACTATTCCCACTCGTAGGCTTCATTTCAAAGGAAGAAGTATTTTCAGTACTATCACCCTCGTCTTCTGAATTCTTAAAATTGTCTTAAATAATTAACAGAGGGTGATGTGATAAAATGCTGGGACTTAAACTACAAAATACTTCTGTAGGTGCTAAAAGCCTAAACTCAGAATCATATTCGTTAAGTGTCAGTACTCAGTAGCTAAGAAGAATAATTATTTTTTTGTTGCCTCAGATTTCTGTATTCTTTAGAATATGGGGGAGGACTCACAGAATATGGTATAGAAGGTAAAAAATAACGATTGGTTTCTCCTGTGTTTAGAAGCTGCAGTAACATAGGGTATTCAAGGATTTCTGTCTTTTGAGAGATGCACAGTTTGTGTTTGGAGAGGGCAGAAATGCTTACGTTTCTGTAGTGTCAGTTATAATTACCAAATACATTTTGCTTTGCACTACAGAACTTAATCGATAAACTAACTTGCTTTTTTCTTAATTATGTCTTTTAAAATATAGAGCAACTTAAGCTTGTTCAATATAGAAACTCAGCACTACACCTTTGAGATCCCCTAGTTTGATGGTCAAGGAGGAATTTCTCTATGAGCTCCTCCACTGCTCCCAGGAAGGGATACATGCAACCTAGGTATTAGTTCCCAAACCAAATTAATAGTAAATGGTGCACTTGCTGCAGTGACCTTGTTTGAGATCTGAGATGAAGATCAGCCCCAGGTATTTTTCCTTCTCCTGTCTTGGGTGCATTTCATCAGCTTTGAAGTTGAGGAAGATGGTGCAGATATCTCTCCTTACATAGTCTGTATCTATATCCAGTCTCAGATGCTCATTTTGTTAGCTGTACTACTGGATACTTTCAGAAAGGCCACTTTGCCAGCTTAATTACTACTTCGAGTGACAAACCGAAGTTCTTATTTATGTATTTCTAACTTCATTTAGTCTCTGACTTTAAGTAGAGGAAGCAGTGTTCTAGAACTGAGCTAAAAAGACCTCCATCCTCTAAATGGATGCTTCAGTTGAATGTGTCCCTCATAGTTTCAAGTGGAAACAGTATAAAATTCAAGGTGATGTTCAGCGTTGAAACTGGAAGTGTCTGGGTGTCTGCTGTGTGGCTGGGAGGTTCCCCAGGTGTCTGGAGGAATCTCACTGCCTGCACTAACTCAAGAGCAGCTTCAGTTCACTGACAGTAAATTGGTGCTCTAGGAGGGATGAGCATGGTGAAATGCAGGAACCAGTGACGGCAAATTTTGAGCCATGAGCTGAGATGGAGGATTATGAGGGGAAAAAAAACTAGTAAAAGCTCAGCTAAACTAACAGAAATAAAACGATGAAAGGCTCATTTTTCAAACAGAAGTTAATTTTGCTTTTGTCTTTGCTTTCTTGCTAAAAAGCCTTTTCTGGCTGTTGGATGGTTGATTTAACCCAACTAATTTGCTAATCAGGCAAGAATAAAGCATGAGCTTTTTTCTTGTAAATTCCTCAATTTTTGTGAACTGAGAAGTTCTTTTGAAATTCATTGTTGAGATGATTCACGTTTGCAGTGTGTGATTCACCTTCTCTCCCAGAACTCAGATGTTTAAGGATGGCAAGCTAGTTGTTTGGATGGGGAAGGTGCTTAGTGTGTGCAGAAAATGTTGACAGTGAATTGCTAAAGGACATGATTTTATGTCTGCTGATGTGATGATTAGCTTGAGGAGTGTTACTATCTGTGGGGATAATTTTCTTCCGAAATAAAATTTTGTTTGGATTAGCATAATTTTTCAGAAATTCTATATTAAAGTTACACTTCACCTAGCCTGAATTATCTCCAGAAGCTGTCTTCAATTTTCCCCCCCGTGTTTCTGTTCTAATAAACAATTATTTCTGTACTTTAAAAAAAAAAGGTGAAAAAGGCAACACAGTTTAATTTTAAAAAGTCTTATTTTCTACTGGATTAAAAAAAAATCTTACTCACTTGGTTAGAGTGTTTCAAATGTAAGTTAACATTGGAATGTTAATGTTAAAGTAGTCTAGTTCCCATATGGAAGTTAACATTGTAAGAGCTGCTTACTCTTTTTTCGGTCACTGTTTGTTCCTTTAAAACTGTGCTGTGGCTTCTCTTTGATTTTTGTCATTGGCAATTGCAAATGTAAATGTTAAAAGAAATCTAACTTTGTAGACAGAGATGGGTTCAACAAATTGATCACAAATGTATCAGACACCTGCGATTTGATTGCCACAGCAGAAGAGAGCAAATATTTTCTTGGAACTCAACTTGAAGTCTGGCTGGATAAGATTATCTTGAAAGTTTGTGTCCTTGTCACTGGAGAAGGAGGGAAAGGGAAGTAAAATAAACTTTGGCTTTTTTTGTTTGTTGGGGTTTTTTAGAACCCATTTTTGTTACACAATCAAAGAGGTCTCAAAATTCAGTGTTCGAGTAAAGCATTTCCTTTGAAAGTAATCTTTGGGAAAGACAGAGGAAGAAGGGTGGTTTTGCTTTTTAGGTTTTGGGTTCTTTGCAAAGACTTTGCTGTCGGGCACTGCATTTGCAGTGATCGGATCGTCCTCCTTTGTGGTAGAGAGCTGTGGCTGCAAAGTGTCCATCCTACAGAGATTGCCTTGATAGCACTCACTTTTTCCTATGAAATGAGAACTCAGAGGATCTTTAAAATAAGTTGCAAACTTTCTGTAGCCATTTTGACTAAAACACCTGCCGGGAGAGAACAGTATTCTTCAGATGGTTGGTTGTATGAAAGGGAAAGGAAAGGGTGGGGAGCAAGTGAGCCAGAGAGTCCAGAGGAGACAAAAGCAGCCTTGCCTGAAGCACATGGTAATCAAAGGAGATCAAAGGATATGATGTCAGTTTATAGAGAAACAGGTCAGGCAAGCCCAGGTAGCTCAGGAAGCAGGGTACTAATTATTCACAGAAGAAAGTCAGGTGTACGGTTACTGTGCTACAGTCGAAAGTCAGGAGGTCAAAACTTGCACAGCAACTGTGTCAACTTGGTAGAACAGCTTGGCTCCTTCAGGGGTGTTTATCGTCCTCTAGAAATGGGAGACAATGAATCTAGTGTGCCCAGCCCGTCCCAAGAAGGTAAGCACATGCAGCCTGTGAAATGCTGGGCTGTCTGGAGGTTTGGGGCATTGTTAGTCTCGGCATGTGGGAGCTTGTTTTGCTGTCGGCTGTTGCAGCATGCACTGCCTGTCCACGCGAGGGGACACGTGTGTTAGCGTGTGTCTTGGGGAAGGGAGGAAATCTGCATCCCTCATCTCTGCAACACATCCCTTTTTAAAAAAAACACTGTGTGACTTAAGGAACCTAAGGGAAGGTCTGATAAGATCATCTAAGAGTTTGGCACTCGTATTAACAGAGGTTGCTTTAAAGTAAAGGTGATCTCTGGATGTTGAGCTTACTGTGCTGTAGCTTAGTTCGATCATCTGCAAATATTGTTTGGATAGAAAATGCTTTACTCAATGTGTTGCACAAACTGAGTACCTGTTGCATGTCAGAAGGGTAAGGCAGATGCATAAAGATTGAAGTCTAATGTTGATGATATTTCTGTTCTGTGTTCTTGGCTCATTCCAAGTTGTTGTCCTTGTCTGTCTTTTTTTTTTTTTTTTTGTTTCTGTGGGCTGTGCTAAGGCAGCACCACCACATGCATGCAAAATAGCCTTGCAAGCACCGGTGTGACTAAGAACATAATATTCTGTCCTAGGTATGTGAAATTATCAGTAGAAACCTTAACACAACAGTCCATAAATCTTTATTATTCCTTCTTCTGCAACATTAATGTCAAGTTTTTGCTTTGAGAGAGAATGCTTTCCCAATAGCCTTTTTTTCTTCCAACAGACAGTTTTAACATCCCAGGAAATATTATCTTCCTGAGGAATTATTCCTTTATTTTATCTTCAGTGTTTTTTCTTCTTTTTTCCCCCCATTCAACCCTTGCTTTTCTCTTGCTTGATTTTACCAGTCTCTTCCTGGCCTCCTCCTTGTGCTTTGCATACCAGCAAGGAATAAAGCTTTGGATCTATTTTGGGTTTTGCAAGAATCCTCAATCTATTGTAAAATTTGCAAACGGCTTTCTGAGAGCTGAAACAACAACTTTCCTGTCAATGAGAAGCTGTGCTACTATTTCTCCTCCGAAGTTATTCGTTGTTTTCACACAAGCATTGTTATACTGGGATGCTAAAGCGTGTCTCAGACCTGTGTTAATTCGGAATAACTCCATTAGTGCCAGGGCAGATTTTGTTCATGGAGAATTTCTGTTCTGCTTCTGATATTTTTTTGTGCATTAGGAAGTATGTACGTACTACACAGAAAACACACATTAGCAAAGTCAGTTTTGCTCCAGACTTGAATTTTCTAAAAAGCAGCAGTAAAGTTCAGTAACTGATATTCAGACATCATTTCCAGTGTGGTAGGGAGAGATTTGGTATTGTTGTTCTTTTTACATTCAGGATCTGACTCAAGGTTACAGCAGTATGCTGTGCAGAAATGTATCCAGCCTATGGTGCAAGTGGGGAACTATTTCACTGCTGCTAATAAAATAAAATCCTGTTGATAAAACTGATGTAAAATGATTTCAGGCCCATTGTATTTTATGTGGGTCTCTTGAAGAGACATGATTGTGATTCTGACTTAATTTTGTGCCTTTTCTCCATTAGTGTAAGTGAGCTTAGTCAAATGGAATTTCTCTGGAGTTGTATTAGTTAAAATGGGACAAGAATTAGGACTGCACGATTAATTATACTGTTTTTAACACACACACACAGAATACACTTTATCAGTTGCCATCAATCCGATGTACTGGGTTATTTCCGTGTGTGCTTGTTTTTAGAAACTGTCCAAAATAATTGGTGATTCAGCTGGTATTTTTTTACAGGGGGGAAAAAAAAGGTGGAAAAATTAACATTACTCAAGATGCCTGTCAAAACCACTGCTAGCGAGTGAGCTTGCATTTCTTTTCAAGTTATTTATTTTTAGAGAACTTTGCACTCGTATGAATTACTAAAGGTGCCAGATTGACAGCCCCGGAGGCCGGCTTCACTTATTCATTAGCAAAAGAGATATGGCCTGGACAGCAGGTGCACAAACCTACTTGCTGTGCTGTACCCATGTGTCTCAGTTCTGCTGTGAAAAAAACCCTTTCTGAGGATCCAAGGGTTTCAGTCCTGTTCACTCCTTGCCTTTCCCTGCAGCGTTTTCTTCTAAGGGCACAACATAATGGTCTTGTGATGATTAGATTTGCGCACTAAAGACTACGCAGAGACCTTTATTTGATTTCACCAAACAGCCGTCAGATGGTGAAGAAGGCTCGGGGCTTACATAAGTCAGTAATTCTCGCCATCTGGTCAATCAGTAAATATAAGGTCGCTCTGCCGTCACAGCGCTTCAGTGTTGCGCCGAGTACAGTAAGCCCAGAGAATATATCAGCTCTCGATTCGGTTCCCTTGTTATTCTTCAGACCTCCATTTCTGTGCAGGCTTGCAGCCGGGGTGTGACAACTGAAAAGAGCAAAGCCCAGAACAATACAGCTTTGACTGCCAGCCATGAATTGATTCCTCGTTCAAGCGAGCACACTGAGAGCCCTTCAAAAATGCACTGCGACTGACCGAGTAGATCTTGTATTTTTTTTTGGTTGGTGGTGGTTGTCGTGTTTTTTGATTTTAGAATCAAGATCCGTTCCTGCACAGAAGTTGGTTTTAGTCTTCCTGTGAATTAAGTACTGTTTGCTGGAGAGTATGACAATATTAGCCCCACAAGATGCAATTACTGTACATTTTAATTTTATGATATTGTACATGAGCTGTAATTGATTTTGCACTGTGTTTTGTTGCTAGATGATCATAGTAGTTTTGTTCGCTCGTTAAGTGTGTGTAATACATACTCGCCTCTCTGGCCCGCAGAGGACAGAGTTAAATTGACAAGTTCAAGTCAAAGCAGCTTATTCTTTCTGCTCTGGGCAGGCACAGTGAGCGAGCAAGGAGGAGAGGGCTCAATGAGCGTTATTAATATACCGCCCTGAAAAATGTTGTATTTTCAGGGCTCCCTGGTGTGCTGTTTATTAGCATATGGAAAGCGTTTTTGTAAGTGGTTTCATTATAGATATCCTTAATATAAACATATGACTAAATAAGAAAAATACTACTTAAAATAATTTCCAGCAAATTCAGATTCCTTCTGTAATGAATCTGGGTTTTGGATCAGCTCCAAAGTGTGTGTTCCTCAGGGTTTGTTCTTGTGTTCTGATGTTGATTCTTAGATCAATATATATGTAGTCTCATGAAACATTTATGGGCCAGGTCTAAAAGAAGCAACTGCTATTTTTCACTGAGAATAGTGATAGGAAAATATCAACACCCTACTTAAAGAACATGGCATGCTTGGGTAGGGTGGTGGGAATGAAAAGGGAATGTCTCAGGGAATTCCAGATACTTGGCTTTTCAGTTGCAAGTTTCCCTTTCCTATTGAGAAGGCTTCATGGCCTGCTTTCTAAGCTATATGAGCAAGTTTTGTTTCAGGTTTGTGGTTTTCAGCAGGGCTCTGAATAATGCTAATGAATGCTGTAATCAGCTGCTGTTATTAACTGTAAGGTTCTGTTGCAGGTGGTGATAACTCTGAAGGTCCACTGTAAAAATGCTTCCTCCCCCTTTGTGTTTGATGGCCTCAGTCATCAGCGTGGTTGCTCTCTGGACAGTTATTAGCAGAACATCACTGGGTCTCTTGGCACTTTTTGAATGATAATAGTGAGGGTTTCCTGTGACAGCATTTCTTACACAGATTGGCTCTATTCACCAACCAGGTACAGTAACAATGGGTAATTTAAAATAATTCATTTTAGCGCTGCCTCCTGTAGATTTTAGACTTTCATTCCTAAGTGGTGAATCTAGAGAGCTGGAGAAGTATGTTCTGATCACTATTCTGGTGCTGAGAAAAATATGAGAGTCAAATAGTCCCGCAGAGCCATCAGTGGCTGGATCAGCACAGAGCACTCTTTTGACTTCAGCTGAAGGCATTCTAACATTTTCTGGGTGCTTTTAACACTTTTATCACAGGTATGCTATTTTTTTAAGCTTTAATTTCTCAGTCCCTATATGCTCATGGATCAGGATTTAGGGTTTTGGTTCTACAGAAATATGCTTACTGATAACGACCACATGAAAACAGAAAACTGCATAAATTGAAATATGGTAACAGTGAATCTCTCTCCAGTGGTGAGAATCCACTAAGGAACTGGATATCAAAACCAAGACTTCCAGCTCCCAATCTGCTTCATATTATTGTTGTTTTGCCGTTATAATCCTTTCCAGTTTTTAGAGGCAAGTTGCAGATGATTGCATCCTAATATATATGCTTGAAAATGAAACAAGATAGCAACATCTTGCCGCAATAAATAGAACTGAAATTGAAAATGTGGTAGATACATAGTAAAAGGATGATGTTTGCAAAGTGTCCAAAAACTTTTCCTCATAATCTTGATCATAAAGCTACTTTAAACTTTTAAATTCTACCAAGTGTAGAATTAAGCTCTTGTCAGCTGTAGGGTCTATCAGATTCAGTGTTTGCTACTCGGGGAAGTGATCCAAGGGAAGTTGTTGGTTTTTCCCTCAATACATCATTCTTCAGTACGTGTGTGTGGTAGGTACTATATTTATCTTGGCTTCTCCTGTACCTCTTTTCTCCTGAAGTATGTCACTTACTGGAGAAAAATAAAGAACTGAGGTCAACACAGTGGGGATATCAACATGGTTTTAGCAATCCAAGGTTTGTATAAGCTGTTTATGCAGATATGACATTAGTTCATGATCTAAAGTGTTTTCTGCATTTGTAGCGGGTCCTGACAAGGTTTCTTTTGTCTTACTCCTTCAAATACTGGAAGCTTTTTGGGAGGACCTGGAATTTTTTCCACTACTACACAAGGATTGCATTCCACAGTCCCAGTGGGAAAGTTGGTGGTGAGGGGGGTGTTATTTTGTCTTTTTCCTTTGCTGGAAAAAACAGCATCTCCAATGATCACATTGACAAGCAAGGTGGTAGAATCCTGGGACAGAGTCCTAAAGAACATTCTGTGTTGCAAGGAACTTTTGAAATGCCCTGTATAAAAACAAGCTAGGTTGTTTTTCTTTATTACAGTGTTGTCATGATCAAAGTATTTAGATTTGATAGATTTATTAGATTAGATAGATAGTATTTAGATTTAGACCCTAGACACTCATTCATATTTCTACTTGTAAGACCAAGCAGGCTAGGGGGTAGAGAAGGCATACTGCTTGACTTTACCCTTCTGAAAATATTAATGAATTGCTAATCTATGAGCGCCTTGAGAAGGCTATCAAACAGAACATGACAGGCACGAAGTGGTTTATGTCCCATCATTTACTCATGCCTTGAAAAGAGGTGAAGTGCACTGCATTAAGACCTTTGTACTTTCTTAGTGATGCTGCTTCTGTTGTGCATGTTTCAATAGTTACTGCAAGCGTCTGTATTCATGGCAAGTAGTTAAAATTTAGCATGTATTTAAAACAAGAAGCGGGGAGGACTTGGAATATTTTAGCCTTATTTATGAAGCAAATGAGGCTTATGTTGCCTCTGTGAGATGAACTTCAGAATCTTCAGGCAAATATTTGTTACTTTCTATGTTCTTCTGGAAACATATTTTTTCCAAAAGATTTTATCAGGGATCAGTTGATTTATGCAGCAGTACATGTAGCTGAAGACCTGTCTTAAGTATAGGGCAGTTAGGGGAATCATATAAGTTTAATTACTTTTTAGTGACTTCAGATCTTCGTATCCTAAGATTAATTTTTAATTACCCAGAAAGCTGCGCATCTCTGAAGAAGTGTGGACGTGTCCACACCTCCAGAACAAAATGCTGCCTGGTTTGCTAAAGAAGGGTGTGCCTTTGTCAGAAATACTGTGATTACATTGCCCGTTACAGGATTTTTTAACTCTCATTATATCAGAGAAAGAACAGCTCTGTAAGGACACAGCTTGATATTTAATGTCTATATCATAGTTGTGGCAATTTTTTGGAATCTCATGGCTGTGGAATATATAGAACTGGGAACAATAACTGCAAATCTGTTCCTTTTGTGTTTAGTCAGCAGTCAGAAAAGCAAGAAAGATTCACTTGATCTGCATCAGGAAAGTAGCTGGAAATGATTGGAAACCAAGGGTCAGCTTCAAGGAGACTTGTTATATCCTACCCTCTCAAGAAAGATGATGTGTTCTGTGTAGTAGTGCTGAAGCTTTTTGCTCAAAGTTTTAATTTCTGGTGTTCTGGTTTGTTTGGGTTTTTTTGAGAATTTGCTATCTCCAGTGCCATGCTTACCTCTGGACTGTATTTCAGCTGGTGCAGAGGCATGGGGGGGTTTTGGACCTGCACTGGTACTAAGGCATAACCTACAGTTAACTAAATCCATCCCTGTAGAAACACTAATAGAAAGTGGAGCTGAAGTTTTTAGCTTGAACGTTACTGTGACTCTGTGGTGCTAAGCATAGCTTCATAATAGCTGGATGTGTCAATTTGTATATATATTCATCTTTTTCTTCAAATAGTGCTTGTATAAAAGTGGTGTTTCTGCTGTCTGTGTAAGCTCAGCTTTACGTGCCTTCCTAACACAATTAAGTTTACCGCATTTTATTCCTGCTAGCACTGCAAAGAGGGGCTGAGTCAGACTGTATTTGTTCTTGTGCTTCATCAGCAGAAATGTTTACCAACTTTCTAGTTATATTTTATTTGTGAAAACACAATGAAACTAATGGGGTTGTGCCGGTATCAGAAGGTTTAACTTGGCCTCTGTCATTATTAGCATCGATTTGAGACATGAGCAAGAAATAATCCAGTTTTACTTCTAGTGCCCAAGGCTGAGTTTTTAGGGCTGACAGGAAACAAATACACATCTTTTCACTTCTAAACTGAGTATATTTAATCTGAAACTCTGAGAGTTACAGTAAACCCAAATCATGCCAGTGTTGGTTGTGCAGCAGAATCATTTTTTTGTCTTCTCTTATAGAGGTGATGTGCAGTTGTCCTCAAACAACTGGGCTGTCTTGTTTGCTCTCCATGTCTTTTCTCAGTATGCCTTTGGTGGAAGAAAGCATAGGTGGAGTATTTGGGTTATAAACATAAAGACATCCTGGTAGATTAAATTACAGATGCTATATTACTCCGGCTTCTGGCAGCATCAATGACCTCGCTGCCTTGCACGCCTCCTGGTCATGCTGCCTCCCTGTAACAAAGGCTTCATGGTAGCTGAGCTCTAAGAGACTGAAAATTCACTTCTGTTCATTCCTGGGTGTTCTGGCCATCCACCTGTAAACTGTGGTGTAGCTGATGGTTAACTAACAGATAATTATATAAGCCCATGTCCTCTATGTATGTAAATTTCAATGTTTATAGCTATTGCTTTGGTGATACAGAAAATTTGTCCTGTTTACTCTTTCTATACTTACCAGATTACATGTAAAAACCATAAAATCCTTTATATTATCCATAAACATAATAAAAAATGCTACACTACATAACTTTGACTTAGTCAATAATTCTAGGCTTAGCCTGAGGGGTTGAAAAGAAAATTATTCCTGTTACAAATTTTAATTATGCCATAAACTTTGGGAAATAGCTATTGATCTTCAGCATCTGGCATCAGAAATGTTGCCTGCTTTTTTTGGTTAGTTTGTGAGTAGCATTGTCATATAGGGTAAAAATAAAAAGTGTCAGAGGAGATGATGTACCATATGCAAATGAGAATATTTTGGTTTGTTTATGTACTAAAAATATTTTATTGCTGAAGAGTTTTTTGTTTCTTACCAGATTTTTTTATCCATCTCCAGAGAAATTTGCATTTGAGATGCAGGAAAGCCGATTCTAATTCTATCAAAGGCCCTTTCTCACCATGGGATGCTGCAATAGATACAGTATGTTTCTTGTCTTAGAGGTACATTTAAAATTGCAATTGCAATTCAATTAACTTTTCTCTGTTGTGGAGAAATCATAATTCTAAGGGCCAGATGAGACAAAGGCTGGAGTTTTTGTACTGTTTGCCTTAACCTGGGCTGTTAGACAATGGCTGTAAAAAAAAAAAAAAAAACACATCAAAAAAGAACCCCAGCAAACAAATCGGGCTTAAAATAGTAAAAGTGGAAATCTGATATTAAATCAGTGGCAAAGCTGACATTGCTGTGCAGCACACTGAGCCCCTACTCCCATGTCAGAAAGCAGGAGAGGAAGAGCTTTTTAATGTGTTGATATTTCAGAGCAGCATGTAGTAAGAGCAGCATTAGAAATTCAGACTACCTTTCTAATCGTAATAAGGCCTAGAGCCGCGTGAGTTGTTCCATGGCATGCCTGCTTATGGATCATGGGCTTTGACTGTAGGTGAAAGAAGAGGGAGAACTGAGGTGATCCCTGAAAATGGTTGTTTTAGGTGATTGGAAATACAGACTATACTCTCATTAAAATTTCAGTGGAAGGATCCTTGTTGACAGAGTAGGTTAAATTTACTTTTCCCCCATCCAAAATGGTTATGAGGACATTCTGATTGATGCCTTCCTTTTACGGTAAACAGAGGAAGATCTGCTAGGGTCTTCCCTTCCCTGGAGAACTGGAGCCACATAGCAAGTTTTCTCTGAAGGAAAATGGGTTGGAGAGCTCCAAGGAACTGCCTCTTGGTATGGTGGTGGAGGGACAGGTCTCTGGAATGGCAAAGAGTGACGGAGGTGCTCAGACTCCTGAGTTAGATACCTGTGGGGAAAAAAAGTGCTTGGTTTCTCTCCAAATGTCTGTGCTGATGTTGTAGCCCCCGCTGCCGGTGAAGTGCCATGCAGCTGCTTGCTCACTCTTCCCACCCTGCTGGTATGGGGAAGAGAATCAGAAGGAAATGAGTAAAACGCATGGGTTTGGGATAAGGACCTGATTTTAGTGCCAAAGATGAAGTTGATGCATCTCTATTAAAAGGAAAGATGTGAGCAAAGTTACAGCATGTGGGAAGCCTGCTCTGTGTGGGAAGCCTGCTCTGTGTGGGAAGCCTGCTCTGTGTGGGAAGCCTGCTCTGTGTGGGAAGCCTGCTCTGTGTGGGAAGCCTGCTCTGTGTGGGAAGCCTGCTCTGTGTGGGAAGCCCCCAGAACATCCTTGGGAAATGTCCCTTTCTCCCTATTTTAGCAAAGGGTGAATGCACTTCTACCTATTTCTGGTTGCTCGTTTTATTCAGATCTTCATTTCTTTATCTTCATGCACCCCATGTGAGCACGAAGTTTTGGCAGAAGCATTAAGAAACGGCATCTGAAGCTTCTCAAACTTTGTGCCTATTACTATGATGTTGTGACCTCCTATTGAATAAGTAAACTAAGCAAACTAGGACAAAGATGACTTCGTAGAGGCAGCTTGTAGTAGCTGTTGCCAACTCTTCGGCAGGAAATTGCTCCCTCGTAAGAGTATCTGCCAGTGGCGTATTGATGCTTGAACTCCTCTGGCTGACTTTACTCTGCCTAGCCTGGAACAAAAGGAGTGGAAAAAATATCATTGAGTCTTGCAGGCATTAGAGGTGGCCAAACTGACAGGTTGCGTTCCAGCAGGTAAACGGAAGCCTATTAAGAACACACAGAGACAAAATGTGTTGTGTGAGTGTTGAGTGTTTTGTTGGGGTTAACCTCAGTGAGGAAGGCAGCTGTGGCTGTTTCAAGGACACAAGGCTATGATGCGGTATCTGAAGGCTTTCTATAGCAAGGTCAGAGTTAAATATTTTCATAGAAGGCTAGATGTCTAAATCAAAAGATGCGTCTACGTTCTCTTTACAGAGCAGGGCTGGGATCGCGTATCTGACTGACTGACTCTTACTGAGCTCTCTCTGTAAAATTAAAGCCACCACCCCATCCCTGTTTTGACTTGTCTGAAGATCTGTTGAATAATATATTTTTTTAATCTGCTTTCATTTTCTGGAAAAAAAAAAAGTGTGAAATGTATGCATTTTTCACAGGGCAAAAGTCCACTGAATCACCCAGTTCTGTCTCCAAAAGTTCCATAGCTTGAGAACCCAGACCTGCCTTGGCTTTTGTGCAACCACAGTTACCCTTTAGCCATATAATTTGGGCCTTATACTCTGGGAAAGTTCTGCCATCATTGTGCGAAGCAGTTTATTTTGGTGACAAAGGAAAGCTCGATACTTTGAAAAATGTAAGCTCTAAATTTTATATATTCAAACTTTTTACAAGTTTTTTCTGCCTGGCGGCTCAGATTTGTACGGCTGCCATATGCAGCAACTTAAAATTCACATTGGTGTGTCGCTGCGGTTACTACGCTGAAACCACCACACCAGAAAACTATTAACTTTCAGTTAATGATAACAGAAAATGTTTTATAATAAACTGTGAAATAAGCTAATCATCTGCAAAAGGTGTAAAAATTCTATATTAAAACGCAATTAACTTCTGCTTTCCTGTTTTGTTTCTTTTTAGCAAATTGGTTATGTAGGACATGCGATTAATTGGCTTCTGCTTTGGAGCGAATTTGTTTGCTATGACATGGTGTCTGCTTGAACAATAGATGACTGCCACTAAATTTCCAGGGGTTTGCTTGGAGGGAGATAGGCTCTTTTTTGATAGGAAAAGAAAGAAGAAAGTGGGAGTTTTCACCTGTTCAAGCTAGGTGCAGAGTTGTACTCTGAAGAGCCAAAGCTATGGATGGGCTAAGACAAGAGAGGACTGGTTTCAATTTTTGGTTGAGTAACAGATTTTCTGTATGGGTTTGGCTTGCTTTGTTGTCTTGCTTTGTGCAAATCTCTTCACCTTTTGCTTAGGCTCTTGAAGATCCGCAGATAACAGCTGTCTGAGCTCTGCAGGCATCACAGTGTTAAAAGTCTGTCAATAATTCTCAAGTGTCTTTATCTTAGCGAAGGTAAATACAATAGCAACAAGGACTTCTTCCAAATACCACTGTGGTTTTAGTTGGCTCATTTCTAACAGTGTTAGAAACACTAGAAGAGAGTGTTCAAATGAAATGGAAAACCCCAAAGGTTTCTTTATGAAGGGAAGCTTCCTAAGATGTGAAGTCAGAAAGTGCTGAGCTATTAAAAAGTAAGAGGAAAACTCTTGCAGTGAAGGATGGAACTGAAAGGTTGGAGGAGAATGACAACAAAATGACAATCTTTTCAGAAACCTCTTCTGCAGCGGTTGCGGTGGGTTCTGAAGGCTAGTGGTACCAGGCAGCTTCCTTTGCATTGGTGGAAAGTGATCTTCAGGGAAAGAAGCAAGTTTCCACCCTCCCAAGAATGTTTCATGTCTCAAGAAAGACTTATCAAAGATCTAATTGTCCATCTGAAATGCTGTAGGCACTCTACTAATAACAGTGTTTAGAAACAGGTTCAAATGCAACTCTTGATGTCGTTATTTCCATTGTCTCCTTCCTGTATCCTGTAGAAGATTCAGAACAGATTTCTGGATGAAAGAGGGATTAGTTACTTTGGTGCCCAGTTAGCTGAATGCCTCTTTGCCTGTGCTGTAAAGCTGTGTCAGAGTGAGTATCAGCAATCACCAGAGGTGATCTAGAAGCGAAGGGTACCCTGAATGTTACTTCAGTGTGTCTCCTTTATAGAATCATAGGGTGTGTTAGGTTGCAAGGGACTTTTAAAGGCCATTTAGTCCAACCCCCTACAATAAGCAGGGGACATCTTTATTACATCAGGTTGCTCAGAGCCCCATCAAACCTGACCTTGAATATCTCCAGGAACATCACAAGGGGTCCATAAATCAATGGGTTTTTAGCATTGTATTATTCATCTGCAGATTAGAGACTACAGGTTACATACCTGTAAATCATCATACTTGGAGGCTGTGTTGAGGGTGAGTGGGTGTATACACACACAATATGGTGATCTGGTTTTTGCCTAGAGACATTTTTCATAATTGGTAACATGCAGAATGACTTCTCTACCTACCTTTGGTATGTAATTTTCTTTTGCTAAATTCTACCCTTTCCACAGGGCCTATGATGGACACAAATGGGTAGAGCAGTGAGGGGGGAGGTTGTACAGTAACTTGTACATGCTTTGTGGTTAAACAGAAGGGCAGTGGTCTAAGTTTATTGTTTACAAGATCTAAACATATACCTCTTACTTTTAAAAGCTGTTTTCAGTAGTAAATTTAGGTTCTTGGTTTTGTAATCCTAATTTAGGAAGTTAGCGATACATTCACAGACAGTAATCACATTATATCTCCAGACTAGTTTAGCTAGGACCTTTCCTGAACGGATTCTGTGAAGGTTGAAGTGGTGGCTTTTCTTCTTTAGATTTCCCAAAAGCAAAAGGAAAAAACCAAATTCATTTTAAAACCAAAAGGAGTCTTACTCTCAAGATGTACTTAGCCTTAGGGTCCTGTGTTCTTTGGTTTATTTATGTAATGAGGAGAGTCTGTTGTAGCTTTATTTCTGTTTATTGCTTTGTCTTTAATGCAAACCAAAAGAAAACATTTTACTGGATTTAATGTCTGTATCCTAGTTCTGCAACATGTAGGGATACTGCTGCGCTCCCAGTAAGTGGGGCTAAGGTCCAATAAAACCTGGCTTTTCTGTGCTTGTAAAGTCAGCTGTTGCATTTAAGAAACTTAGTGTTCTCTATTTTCTTTTCTTTTTATTTTTTTCTAGTTTGGTGTCAGCTGCAGCTATTTGAACTGGATTGAATCTTTTATTGCAATTTCAGCAAAGCAAAAAGTTTCAGGAAAGAAAAATCACTTTCATATTTCTGAAGTGATTTTTTTTAAAAATAAAAATAATAGAATAGGTTTCTATTGTCTCCAACTTGTTTGTTTAAACCCAATCATGAAGTCTTACGGAGATTTAATTTATTGTTTAATTTTGTACCAGTCTTTTGCAAATGTACTGCCTCAGGAGCCAGTGAGGAAGCTTTCTGTGTACTGAAGACTTTGAATGGGGCTTCTTTTAGTGGAGTTAAGCATCCCAGGAGAAGAAACAAACTTGTTGATGAAGCAGGCTCTTGTATACAGATTCTTGCCAGGGTTTAAAAAATGTAGTAAATTTAGTTCACAGCACATTTCTGGTTCAGACCAAGTAATTGAGTTTGGTCCAAATCAGTTCTCCATCTTCAGAACTGACTTCTAAAAAGTGTTTTTTGTGTTATTTTCTTTTTTGGCTATGGAAATCTTATGGCCTTGTCTGTGTTCAGTCGTTTCATACACGCTTCATCTGAGTGCAGTCAGATCTTAAGTGGAGGCGATGAGATACGAGATACGGCTGGTATCTTTAAATTATTTTTGACCACATGTGAAATAGGCCCACTGAAATTTCATTACGGTCATTTTATTTTTCTGTATGGAAATTCTTACCTGGTAAATAAACAGAAATGTTTGAGAGTTTGAATCACACCCAAGCTTTAAAACCTTTAGGCATTATAAGCACAAATACACAGGCATTTTCACTAAATCTATTTATTTAGTTTGCCCTATCTATCATAGTTAATATGAATTCTTCCTCTTAAAGGCTGCAGAGAAATTGTCTGCTTTTCATTTAATTCACTTTATCTTGTGTATATTTCTGAGTCAGAATTGGAAGAGGGAGCCCCCATGTCTGGCTTTTCAGGGAAACAAAGGCAATGATATACTGGCTATTTTAATCCTAAATATAAATTAATAAATACTAAATTTAAGTCGGGAACTTTCATTGGAAATAGACAAATTACAGTTGGTGGTATCCTGTTAGTATGATTCTGTTTCACAGACTGTTTTTAGCACAAGCGTTTCTACTTGCTTTGTGGTTTTTGTGGCATTTATAGCCTAAAAAGTTATAACTGGCTATATTTTTCATTTTGTGTAGTTGTTTTTATCTTGGTATTGGTTTTAGGAAGTTAGCGTTAGGTCTTTGAATATGCACATCTGTTGTAAAGATGGAGAACTGATAGAGACATGATTGCTTACTGTAATAGGAGAAAATTAAAATCCTATATTCCATGGAATAGAATGCTGAGACAGGACGTTTGAAGAAGCAGCATTTTAAATGTTACTAGATTATTCGCTTATCATTCGTAAACCCTGTAACCGTGAGGCATTTCAGCCATTTTAAATTACTAGTGTATAAATGTTTAAATTATGCCAAGTATAAAGATAAACATTTCTATTATGCTTCAAAATTTGAAGATCATCAGTAGCTTCCTATTCTTCATAAAGTTCAATTTCATGCAAGAGTAACTGATGTTTTCAGATGCAGTCAGTGATGCTGTGGCTTCTGCAGAGCCTTGTAGTTGGTAAGGGAGAAGAAATCAGAGAGAAATAATTTTGAGTAGCGTATGGTTGATTTACTAAACCCATTGTGACAGTGTATCCTGTATCATGTTATTAAACCCAGGCGTTATCATATTAGTCATTTTATGTATCATCATAATTGTATAATTATTGTATTTTATATACCCAAGTTTGTTCCCATTAGCTTGTAGTCTTAAATCATTAAAGGCAGATTTTAAATTCCTTGTAAATTAAAATACATTTTTTTCCTTAATCAGGTCAGTCTATGCAATAAGCTCCTGTGGATTTTGACTTCAACCTATTATTAAAGCTTTCCCTTCTCATATCAAAACTCAGTATTGTTAAGTAGTTTGTTGTCTTTTTATAATTAACTGAAATGAGGACATAGTGAAAATGTGTTTTTAACTATTTTAATAGTTCTATTTGAAATTATTTCCTTCTTTCCCATAAGGAATCAAATTTCTAATGATTCTTCCTGCTTGCTAATTTGCATTGTTGTCTGGTTGCCTTGCATTTAATCAGCAAGCATAAACTGTTAATACATCACTGGGAATCTGTCAGGAGTATCTATGGAGCACTGTGACTGCTGGCAGGCTATGGAAATCCACTGGAAATGAAGGGCTCAGTCCGCTGGGGATTTCATCTCTTGTCAGAAACACAATGACTGGCATCTCAAAATCTTCAAGTAGGGGATGCAGTAACCCAGCGCTGGTATGGGGCATTGTGCTTATCTAGCAAACCACCTGCTTTCTGTCTGGATTAGTATGCTGTTGTTATTTTGCTGTCTACCAGTAAACAGCAGAAATATGTTTATCTTGGTAGTAAGTGTTTACAGAAATGTCTGGTTTTGTCTTGTCGGTTTTTATTTACTGCATCAACAGAAGGCTAGGAGTTGGGTTGAATTACTTTGCATGGTTAACTGCAAAATAGAAGTTTTCAGCTGGTTCTGAAAAAAAACTAAACCCAAATGGCAGTGGGACCCTTATTTCCTTTGGTGGAGACCTACTATCTACTGAAATTTTACAGATGTTTAGTCTCACATATTAGGCAGAGTATCAACGGTGAAATTGTATACTCCCAACTTTCTCACTGTGCTTATATTGCCAAAGATGCTTTAACATTAATAATGGTTCATATAGTAAAGGGATAAGATCCTTTTTTTTTCTAGAAGCCTGGAGACTGCTGAAGCTAGATAATTCAGTCTTCACCCGTTCACAGTAATTAAATAAAAATTTAAAATAATAATTGTTTAAGAATTTTGGAAAACTAATCAAAAAGTTGTAAAAGAAACAACAAAACCATGATTTTTTTTTTTTCCCAAGAATAAAGATTCCCAACCCCTCCATGAATTTCTGAGAAAGGATGGAAGGCTTAATGAAAAAAGAGAGCAAAGAAGTTACATCCCTAATTCTTTGCTGCTTAAAATGATGGTGACGGTCATCTCTGAGGGGTTGTATGTCATTTGCTGTCCAGTGTGGCTCTTATGCCTGCAAACTATACGGAATTATAAATATTATAAATATAAATAATTAAAAATATTATAAATAGTCTTAAATTTCCCAGTTGTGCAATGCTACAAGGGAGAATTGTTAAGAGCTTCAAATCCTGGGGTTTTTGGGTTTTTTGCTTTTAACTACTTCTAATCCCAAACTCAATGTTTGATTTTTCAGTTCAAAAATGGAATATTTGGGGGAGAAAAAGATTGTTCTGTTCAAATATATGGCAAACTCAGCCTCTCTTTGCCTGTATCAGGTTTCATTGACTATCTCACAACCAATAAAAAGAAATTTGAATGATTTCACCCATCTGGCTTTACCTTCTTAACTATTTCTTAGTTAACAGTGGCATAGGAAGAAAAATAACTCCTTTGGTATTTCCACTGTTGCACATATTCCACAAATAATAAAGACTTAGCTTGTCATTATGTCTTACAGTTTAATTTTGCTGTTGGCAATATCAAGGCGTAAAAAAAAAATGAAGCAGAAAGCATACTGCAGTCTTACTCTTGAATTTTTAATATTTTTTTTTGCATTTGTTAGTAGCAGATCCTCAACACTACTTGAAGCTTGAAATATATTCATTATATTTATGGATTAGGGTTGTTGCCCTGGCCTTTCTTTGTGAACTTTTGAGACAAGTTGCCTCTGTGTGGTATTAAGAGAGGGGTTTTATCAAGGAAGAGCCAGAAGCTTCATAACCTCATATAAAAGTGATCATTGTACACTGCCAGCATTAAGAAAATGTTGAACACTCCTCAAGTGTTAGCCGTTACATACCTGGCTCCAGTGGGCATACAACTTCTATCTTATGTTTTGCTTTGGTGCAGTAGTAAAAGTGTAAATTTGAAATGGGAAGATCCTAAAAGCAAAAATAACAAAGCCCTCAGTGTTTTATAACCCTTTGCCAGGACAGTTGTTTTTCTCTCTTCCCGTTAAGAGACAAGAGACACTTTTTAAGTGTTGAGTCCCTGTGCTATCATTTCTTCAATGAACATACAGGTGAGGGTGAGAGTTAATGTGATACCTTGCATGAAAGTGCTGATGCTACATGGAACCCAGGCAGAGCAGCATGCGTCTGTAGGAATGACAGCCATACGATCTAAAGGGCTTTTTTGTAAACCTGGAGTCTCAAGTGACACACCTGGATCTGAACTGGGATGTCATGTTACTCATCTGTGAGGTAAGGCCCCAAAACTGTGCAGTGTCCAGCAGCCCTGTGTCTTCCAGGCTGTTGTGCGTGTGCAGCTATGGAAACCCGGCTAGCCTGTGAAAATGAAAACACTTTTTTCACCCTTTTCCAGTTTTTTTTTTGCTTGAGTTGTGTTTTTGATTAGAGTCAAGATTCATTTTATATTACCTTAACATTGCAGTAATATATTGAGTTTTCTAAAACCTAGTCAGTGCTAAGTGATGTGGATGTGAAGTTACTCCAGACTCCAGCCTCTCTAGACTGTTAGCCTTCTATTGCCTATTTGACTGTTCAAAGGTCATTATGGGTTGTTCCTTTCTTGAGAAATGCATTGTGTGCTGGGTACACAACATTACACAGAGTTTTATTCAGGAGGTGCTGATAACAGACTTGATTTGCCAGTTTGCTTGATGCTAGATCATGTTTCCTGCTTTGCAGGCCATTCAGTGTAAAATTGGTCTAATTTACTTCAATTTAAATGTTAATGACCCTTTTTTTCTTGAAGCAAAGGGAAACATGCACAATCACTCTGAAAATAAAGATTTATTCTTCTGACAATCCTGGTAATAACTTTACGTCTAAGAATCGCCTTTAAATACTTGTTTTGCTATCTGGCATTTTGCTATTTCTTACATAGACAACTGTTTAAAGCCATTGATCAGAGATTGAGATTTCAGACTCAGTCTGAGCTACTTGAGGCTAGTAAAATGGACAATCTGCTTCTGCTGTTTTCAGGTTTTATCTAGCACCTTAATGCTTGTGGAAGCTTCAAAGTGCTGTTGGAACGTTGTGGGTAGAAGTAACAGTATTTTATCAAACTTGATGTCTTATCACGTGCCTTGTTATGAAAGCTTTGGCCACCTGTATTAATAGACTAGCACTTTTCAGAACCCCTAATTAAAATGTGCACCAAGTCTGCGTAAAACCCATGTGCTGCTCTAAGAGGAAGTAATTCTTCCCTTGGTGAGCTTCCTTCCTGGATAAGTATTTGTTGGAATAAATCAAAACGAGGTATACGTGGTACAGGCCAATAGGTGGAGAAGAAACAACCCACTGAAGAAGCATGGGGTCTTTGGCACTGTGGCTCGTTCTTGACTGAAGCTTGGCACCGGGTAGGTGCACAGCACTCATACAGTGTGGCAGGGACCTGCAGAGTGCTGTGCTCTGCTGCACCCTGAGCAGGGGAGATAGAGCTTGGTTTGGTTTTTTTTTTCTGAGTTGTGATTACCAAGCTCTGTTCAGTTCATTATAACAACATGCAGTTGGAAAGCTGGTGCTGCAGGGGAATGTGAATGGGACCAGTGATGTGTTAAAGTCTCGAGAGCAGGCTGAACTCCCTATATTTCCATTCAAGGGGTTGATGAGAAATTAACTATTCTGTTATTTGAAGCACATACAGAAGTACTGCTTTTGTATTTCAAATGGTTGTTGGTGCCTCCCCTCTTCCCTCTTCTTCCCCCTTCTTTCTCCTTCCGCCAGCTCCCTGGAAAAACAGATGAGTGTTGGCTTGCCATTTTCAAAACTGCATTCCCAACTTCTGTCTCCTCTTACTACATTCATGTCATGAAGAACAGGAAAGGAATACCATACACACCAGGAATCATGCTGGATATAAGCAGATAAATGTAAATATGGATGCGAGTAATCTACCCTGTCAGGGTGCTCCTTTCCATGTGAAAATGGAGAATTTCTTGTGAATTTTGATGAAACATCTGCTTATTTTGTGTTGGTTTTGCAAGGCAGAAAGGAGTTTTTTCCCTTGATGCTTATCAGTCTAAGTGTCATAGTGGTTTGTAAAGTTCAGTCATTTTAAGTTGCTTTCTAATCCTTCGTTAAATGGGCACATCGCATAAAGAAAGTTGCTTGATCTAAATAAAGCAAACATGGGTATTACAGAAAATGTTCTGTGTGTTCTGAGCCTCAGAAAGTACATCTGCTTTCTTTTAAAATGGAAAGTCCTGTTTCTGTTTATGGTAACAGCTGGGTCTGCCATTGATTTTTTTTATTTTGCTGTTCAAATACTCTTTATAGGCAAAGGTGCTAAACCAGTTACATCACCGCATTTGCTCTTTGGAATATCATTTATTGGCTTTGGATTATATGCCTTATTTACTTGATTGCTGTGTTTTGGTTTTGGGTAAATGTGTCTTCATTTTTGTGGCATTCTAAGTATGAAGTATGATTAATATCAGCAGAAAATATTGGAGTAGTTAGCCCTTAGTGTTCAAAATGTTGCCTTTTTTGTGAGGATGGAAGAATGTGTCAATAAGAAAACAATTTTCATTTCAAATGAGTGCTCATAAATATGTAGAAATTAAAAAGCAATGAATTGTGTTTATGAATTTTAATGGATGGTATGGTACAGCATTATGCAAAGGAAATGAATGGCATAAATTACAGTAGTATATTAATTCATATCATTTTATATGTGTTAGTCGTATCTGTGAGCAGCCTAGACAAGTCATTGTCACATGCATTGTGAATCTTTCCTCACAACAAACAACTCTTCCGGTACTGAAGTGGAATACGAGAGCATTTTTAAGGGTGCTAATCAAAGCAGTAGCGCTGTTTGGGAGAGGTTGAGGAGGGGAAGTTCACTCCTGCAAGGCAGTACAAGAGAAAGGCTATAACAAGAAGTACTGGCGTGTTTCAGTGGGTATTACTGTAGTTTCCTACTACCTTTTAACTACATTAATTTTTTCAGTAAGTTAAATGAATGCTAACCTACAAAGTAAACGAGTAACTATGTTACCTCCCTTTCAACAAGGGAGAAGAAGAATGAAAGTAAAGGATTATTCAACAAAACAGTATTATTATTGCTCTATGTAGTTTACATCTGTGGTAGGCACAGAGTGTTGTATGTGGTCACAGGGTGAGTTAATGGATAACGATAGAAAGTGTATTGCACAATTTGTAATAAACACCAGCGGACAGGGATTTCATTTCTTCCTCTGAAATCTATGATCAGAGCGAATTGTGGTGTGTTCAAGGACAGAACGAGACAGTGGCTATAGGCAGGCTTGTATTTAAGATGGAAAGGTCAGAGCCGTAAGCTGTTAAAAAAATATTTATAAAGCCATCATTCATGTGTAGCTGTGGCTTCAGAAATAGTCCGAAGGCTACAGGAAGACCTATGTGCTGAAATGCAGAGGTAATTATTACTGGTCAGCTTCAGTAACTTACTTTAGCACTATAGAAAAACCAGGTTCAAAGCAGCACCATGCTGAGCTTCATATGGAAAGGTGTTCATATGGGAGAAAGGAATCCAAGTAGAAATGAAGCTGTTGCTAAAAGCTAGCAGAGGCATGTTTTAACCTGGTGGCCATAGACTCTGTGGAGTCTTCTAAGGATCCCTGAGTGTGATGAAAGAAAATTAAAACTTCTGTCAGCTGGCCTGCATCGGCAGAAGAAAACTTCGAGCCAATAAATGGGGAAACCCCTGAGTTAGAGCTTAAGTGCCCAGAACCACCCTGGGTTGTGTGTGAGATGAATTACTAATAGCTGACCACTTCCCTCCCAACACTTTAATTAACTGCAATTAAAATTTTAAGTTTGGATTGCACTTTGTACTGAGGGCTTCCTACAAAGCTTTATTGCTTTTAAAAGATGCTGTGCTTTTCTGATTAAAGATTTTACTTCCTATTAAACAAAAAGACCAGGAAAATTCTCTGTCCAGCTGCTTTTTATTTTCCCACCTTTCCTACCTTTAATTGGAAAATTAGCCTTTGAAAGGTACCTAATTTTGCAAAAAAGGAGAACCTACGTTCTCTGGTGTATTCAAATATGCACAAATGGGCACTATAGAGCAGGTAGCTGAAAATCAAACATCATGCCAGAGCTATAAGAGGAGATAACACAGATGTTGTACAAGACCTTTGCAGGTCTTGAAGACTTTATTTTATTAAAGTATTAACTCAAGACAGTATTTAAGGTCATTCTTAATTTCAGAGGCAGTTAAAATAATTTAGTAGAAATGGAATCAAAGCACCAATCTATGGATTTAAATCAGTAACTTGATGGAATAGGAAGATTCAACAAGTTCACTAACTTTAGTCAGTCCCTAATGGTGAACCTTCATAGTTTTTCACAGCTCTGAGAAAATACTGATTTGTGGGGGTTTTTTGTCAATTTCAGGATCTGGTTTTGTTTTACTTAAATGTATTCCTTTTGAAGAAAAAAGCTACACCTTTCCCTCCCACCCACCCTCCCTATAGAGTGCAGCAGTAGGTAGCAAGAAATGAACGTTTCAAGAAGTGGAAGCTGTGGCTAGACCTGAGGCTGGTACATCATGCAGCAGGCAGGGTGAAGGTACCGGGTTACTCAATATTTGCTTTAAAAAGTCTCCATGTGATTTTGTATTATGTGATGTCAACATGCCTTTTAAAACACTTATTTCAGTTGAATGCAAATTTATATTGTGCAGGAAGCAGTGGCGCCTAGGAGCAAGGCTGGTACATAACCAACTGCAAATATTTTTCCAAGTACAATTACTGGTTTTTTTTTCCTTGATACTTTCATAGAGAAAAACCTTTCACATTAGAAGAGCTTTTGAGTATTCTGTTGATTTGCCATTTAAAAATAGATATGTTTTGATTCTAGGTGCCTGTTAAACAAGAACACTTTGAAATCAGTGGCCTAAAGGGATTGTTTCTTCTTGCAGCAATTTTTAGATATTTCCATGATTTTTGGCTTTTTTATTTTCCTTTTTTGAGATGTGTTCTCAAATATGTCTTCTATCCATACCCCAGCTTGCCACGTACATGAAAACCAGTCTTCCTCTTCGTCCTCTTAATTTCCTCTATGCAAATTGTAACCCATAGAAGAATAAAAAAAGTACAAAAGAGTCAAATAAATCTACAAAGAAAATCTGTTCATAAATGGAAAACTTAAATAAACTTGAGAAAAGAGGCTGTTATTTCATTACACTTAGGCCTATTTTTGTGGGTTTTGAAATGGCTAGAACTAATATCAAAGATTACATGCGGTATCAGTAGGCTTGTGGGGTTTGTTTTTAGAAAAGAGAAAGCTCTGCAGCTTGGAGATAAAGTGTAATGTAGTAGTTGCTAAGGTAACTGCATGTTTTTGTGAATAGTGGAACAAATTAGGTGAGCAAAACATCTGTAAATTGTCAATACATAGGTTAGAGCTGCCCTTAAGCTGCAGAAATTAACCTCTTCAGACCTGCTGGCAAAGCCAAGGAACTGAAGGGGGAATGGTCATGCTGAGTTCTCTGGAAAGCTGGTACTCCGGGGGATGCTGTTGCCTCTCCTTGGGAAACAGAGGGCAGCTGCGGTGGTGGCGAGTCTGCAAAGGGCCGGTGAGCAGGGATGAGTCTGGCTTGTGCATGTGCACGACAAGTGCCTGCTGCTGTTTTGTCCAGAGTGATAGCACGAGCTTGTTTGCCTCCTGTGTTTAATGTGCTGGTCTTATCTTCTGCTTCTAGCAGACTAGCCCATGCCTCTGAGGATAAGTTTTGGAGAAAGACAGCCCTGCTTCAAAGGATGGGACCTCATGTCCTTGTCATACCTGGCTGCATGAGGACTGGTGTGTGCCCGAAGTCTGGCATCAGGGCGGCCAGTTCTCATTGTCATCTTATATAGGAGGTGGTTCTTGATCAAGTGGAGTCCTAAAAACAAAATATAATATGTGGTACCCTGAAGGGAGAGGGCTGAGTCCCTCCCAGACATCCAGCACTCCTGGGAGAATGCATAGTAGCTGAGCACACACATAGTGAACCTTTGCTTAACCTCACACTCTGGCAGCTTTAGGTAGATGAAGAATGGGTGCAATTGTCTGCTGGCTTCTGGAGGTAAGCAGCTGGCACTTTGCCAACTACAGGTGACCAGTAGGACATGTTTTGACAAGATCTGAAACACAAATGTTACAGGATGAAAGCCTTTTGCTGTTATGAGAGTGCTTTAAAGAGTAATGGCTTTAGGCTCCAGTCAAAATCTGGCCCGTATCTACAGAGCAGTAGATAGAATTTTATCTGGGAGAAGCAGCTTATTGAATTTCTTCTGGCACACCAGAGGCTAAAGACTAAAAATGAGAGCAGTAAGAATAGCAAATGCCTTAATGGTTCCAAATCCTTTAACAATAAAGATGATTGGCCTCATTGCCATTCAAAGCAGGGATTAGTTTCCAGAAGAAAGTCAAAAAGTCTAGGTATGTCTAGAATTCAGTGGGTTTTATATACCTATATTTCTGAGCAGCTGTATCTCTGGGCTTAAAGATCTTTGTTTTCTACCTTTGACATATCTGCCTTCCACAAATTGAAACTAAGATGTCTTGATAAGCAAGCAAGCTGCAGTCATTTGAGTTTTGCTGAATGCAAAGAACCAACGGTTCATAAGTAGATAATTAGTACAGGGATGAGGCCTTTTTTCATCCCTGTCCCTTGTGGTTAGTTGTCCAAACTGCAGAATTGTCTGAGCTCAGCATGTCATACCAGAATTAGCTGTTCCAGCGTAAGAAGGGAGCACGGAGTTTGTGGTGTCAGGGTGATTTGCAGTGTGGAGGCAAGGCTTCATGTCGTTCATCTGCTTTACAAAAGTAAATTCATTATGGTTATCTGGAATAGGGGGTGGGGAATAACACGTGAGTGTTGTGAACTACATCTTCCTAATGCTACCAGGCTTGTACTGACACTTTCCCCTAGGCGTGACTCATACCAGCCCTGTGCTTAGGAAAATCAAGACATGCAAGGAGCTCTGCAAGTGGTTTTGTCAAGACCACGTACACTGCGGTCACCCAGATTGATTTGAGGGCAGCTCAGACATGCAAGTGCTGGAAGCGCCAGCTGCCTTGTTTCCTGCCACTGCTACAGGGTTTGAATAAGCTGTGTAGCTCTTGCACCAAACACAGCCCCACGGCTTATCACGTGGAAACTTGTGCCTGAGAGCTGTGCTCTGAACTTCTCGGGAGCTGGCGCTACTCCTGACAGTGGGACCAGTTGGTTCCAGTACAGCTGAGCCTCTGGAACACACAGTATCTTGATTCAATAGCAATTCCTTATGTATTTACCAATTAGGTGTGAGTAACTGGTTGTATAATTTGGTTTAGCTTATTACAGTTGCAAAGATAAATGCATTTTTTAATTTTCCAGGGTTTTTTTTAGTTGTGTGTGGGTTTTATGTGGTTTTGTGGTTTGTTTTTTCTTTTTTTCTAGGAAGCAACCACAATTGCTGTTATTGGATAATTTTAGTGAGTAATTCTTTACGTGTGTGGAGACTTTCACCATTCAGTTTTGTACTTAATAGTGCAAAGTGACCTTCCCTACTGAGACTGTCTAGAACATTAAACTGTTGGTTGAATCTGCCTAATTAATTCAGGAGTTAAGAATAAAAATAAACTTTAAATTGGGGGATGAGGCACAGGCAAAACTACATGGGGCTTGGGTTTGTTGTCTGTAACCAGGATCTAAAATAATCTGCAGAGTGCATCTCCCTAGAAAGGAAGAAATCTGTTTAAGATTAGGAAGGTAGCATTGTATACAGAGTTACTTGGCCTTTAAGCGTAGACTGTCTGTATTGAAAAAACCTCTGTCCCAGCTCAGAAGTTTCCTCCTTTCTATTCCTCCTAGCTCAGTGATTACTAGAATCTCATTTCTGAGATAGTTTCAAATCCAACTGATTATGTCAGAATTGGACCACAGGATCCCTAAAGATTTGGTAAAAGTGACTATTACCTTGGTCTGACATTGCTTGTGTCCATTCCCATGGTGGTTTCCACTTCACCTGTCTCTTGAAGCTAGTTGCAATCAGAATTGCTTTTTACAGTGAGATCTGTGACCATATAAGAAGGAATAAGTTATTAGTGTGGGGCCACGTGCAGCCTCATTAATTTTCATCCTTATTTTTCCAAAAGTGAGTAGAGGCGAGGATGAGAGCTCTCCCATTGAAAGCAGAGCTCTGGGCACTGTGTTATAAATACAGGCAGCTAAAGAAATGAAAATCAGTTTCCTGTGGTTCTTGTGCTTGCTGTTTTAGGTGGTAAATGCTTATTATGTACACTTCAGAATTGTGCATCCCATATCTCTGTGCTTTGTAGCATGCACCTCCAAATGGCATTATCAGACCAGGGAGATAAACATATTCATAAAATATGGATCTTTATAAATGTATTATGGTTTGCTTTCTCTTTTAAAACACATTTATCTGGAGAATTTACTTTCATGACATGCCTCTTTTCCCAGTGACAAAATTGATTTCTCCTCTGTAGATCTCCTTTAGCAGCAATGGTTTGCTTGCTTTTCGGTCTCTACTTTTCTTATACCAGTTGTTTTGCTGTTAAGAATGCCTCAGTTTCCTTCTGGAGATTTCTTAATTAAAAGCTGTGAGTTGTTAATTATTTTAGAATTCCAGCAAGATCTCTTGAAAGGATAAATTTTGTCGGTTCATGGCAAATGTTGACACCTTCATAATTCCTGGTGTTTTTTGGATGAACAGTGAGTATTTCTCAGAAGAACAATTTCAAAGCTTTATTGGAAAATGTTCTTGGCCTCTAACAGGGAGATCCAGACTGTTAATAGCTGTCAATCTGAAATGTATTTGGAGCCTGTCCAGAAAACACACTTCTGGTCTATTAAACAGAATGCATGATTTTACATATTAAGAAAAAACATGAATCTCTCTGTAGATAAAATATTCAGAAGAGTAAAACTAAACCAAGGATTTCCTTTTTTCAGCCTTATAAAGTCCCTTTGTGATCTGTCAGTGGGAGAAGTAGAGAAGTTGACCAAACATCGGGTTTAAACATGATTGCTAAAGTTTGTATTCTGTTTTCATCTGCTTTATTGGTCTTTCAGTAGTTTACTGGATGAAAGAAAATTCAGGTGAAGCAAACCTACTGCTACTTAAAGTGTCGTGGAATGATCTTACACTGTGGTGATAAATGTAACATGGATGTAGGATGGACAGAAGGACAGTAGGACAGTGATAGCATAGAGGAGTGATGCAGGCATGTCTCTCTCCATGTTGTATGTGGTTCCTTAAACTGCAACAAAGTGTTGTCTGCCTCTGGTTTGTTTTTTCCCTTGAGTAAGGTCAACTCTGCACAGCCTCAAGGTTGGATGGATCAGGCTGATACTGGGGTTTTTGGGTTGTTTGGGGTTTTTTTTTCCTCTTTCTGGACAGTAAACAAGAAAAAAATAAATCAGAACACTAGCCAGACACGTGATAATCAGTAGCAATGGTAACAATATCAATTATATGAGAATTCAGACAAGTAGTTGTGGATGTAAACCACAATGAGAATCACAGCTGGTTTAGACAAATGGGAAAAATAAATTCAAGAGAGAGTCTGTGCTGCCAATGAATGGAACAAATTGTAGAGAAAAAACACCAAACACATTACCTTTATTTCTGAAACTGATAACAATTATTACATTTAAGGGGGTTTGGAGAGATAAAAGTACAGCTGATCTTACGTGTTTGTCCAAAGCATTCATCTGGTTGAATATTGCAAATATCACTTAAATGTGCTTCTAATGTGTGCTATGTCAAATGAGCAAGTAAAGGTTTAATTCTGTACAAATGTATAGGAAAGCAGTATGGGATATTGTGTGCATCTTGTAACTAAGAATGCAATACTAGAGGAAGAATTGTGTTTTATAATATGGCAGGTGGGCAGAATTTCAGAGGATTTAGAGCTATGTCATTTCATGCTTAACTATAAAAGCAGTGTTTTCTAACAGAGTTGCTATTCTGGATGGAACCATAGTGCTTTTTAAGGGTGAAGCCTGGGGAAAATTGAATTTGTGTTGAATGTAACGTACTGCAAAAGGGATGCTCCTGATGTCTGAAGTGGCTGCTAGTTAGGTTTAGATTAAAGTGCATAAGCTCCTCTTTTCCTCTTCATAAGGAGGTTCACAGGCATTAAAAAGTAAGGGCATGTTCTGTTTCTGGAGTGATTAAAAAGTAAAATGCATTCTCTGGAATAATCAGAAAATGGGAATAATTTGGTGCTATTGATCTATGTCCAGGCTGGTATTCTAACTCAGAGACATGTTGCTAGATACAGTTAAAAAATAGCCAAGTAACTTGTGCTTATAACAACTGATGTAGCTGAAATAGTTGTCCAGAAGCTGTAATTGTTTGAAAATAGGGGTTTGCCATTTTGCTTTACTGTACCTGACAAATTCTGTTGTAAGAAGAGCTGGATTCAGGTTAATGTGTGCTGTGTGACCATGGGAGTTGAGTCTTTGAGAATAAACTCTTGAGGACTGTCTTTTTGTGGGCATGTGATGAAGATTTGTGATGCAAATACGTGGAGTGTGGAGTCCAGATTAGAATCAAAGTGATGACTAAAATGCTAAAAGCTGAGATAATGTAGATGTAAGGGTCATGAACCTACTGTCTTACGGGGCTTTTATTTGCACGTGGTCCTGAGATTTTAAAACTCTTCTAGTACCTCTGAATTATTGGCTGAAAAGCTGAAAATGGAGCCAGATGTAGAGCAGAGTGGGACTGCAGGGCCCTTAGAAGGACAGCTTTAAGATGTAACATGAGTGCTACTTGTGTTAATGTCAGTATATTGCAGACATTTAGGGGTATGTCCCAAGTTCAGAGGGGTTTTGGTTGATTCCCAAATGTTATTCCCAAAACACTTGATGTGCAGAGTATTAATTGTTAGGACACCTAGCACACTTCATAAGCTATCAATATGGCTGTACAAAGGGAATAACTTTTTTAAAAGAAAAATTACTATGGAAGATAATTTAAAGGAGAAAAAAATTAGCATAAAAGGATATATCATTATTTAAGCTGCCAAAACGCTGTATTAAATTCAGTATCTCCTCTTATTTTTACTGCTGACAATTCAGAGAAGGCCTTTTGACCTTCCTCTGTTTAACAGCTGTCAGTGGCTGAGCCATTATATTCATAAGCAGTTTTACAGTACATCTTACAGTACATCACCTATTTATATTAATGCCCTCATACTGCAATCTGGAGCACGTCTCCTTTCTAATCAAACATTTGGTTAGAGGTGGCCTACCGAAAAGATTAATGAAATGCAGACTTCATTAGCCACAGTGAAACATGTAATTTGACTACTGAAGTTACTACTGTTGTTCACCTAAACCTACACCTTTGACCATGGGAATTTAATGTGTTTGATCTCTGGGAGTGCTTAAAGAGGATAATTGGGTGATGCTGGAGGATGGGAAGCATCCTGAGTTAGGTGGCACGGTGTGTATCAGGTGGGAGGAGGACTTTCCTGGTGACACATTCTGCCCCTCATTCTCCTGCAGTCCTGTGGACCGGGTTACAGGTGAAAACTGGCGTTGAGCAGCATTAGTTACTGTGCTGATGTGCAGTGGGGCTGCATGCTCAGCAAATGCCTGCCTGGCCACACATGGTTATACACAGGGTGAATCCACACACTGCAAAGGAGAACGTGAAGGGCTTAGAGGAAAGGCAAAGTCAGGCTGGTTTGGGTTTTTCCCTACAAAATGTTTGGGAATAATTTGAATATGACCTTCTGGTAGGAGTAGCAATTTGTTTAAATGCTGAGTAAGAAATGGCTGCATTGTAGCATAGATTCTTATTTCTTTATTACTTTCTGGACAATACTGATCTCTTTCCAAGATGCGTGTAAGCCTGTGTGGTACTCCTTGCTGATTTGCATTTTATGCTTCTGTGTCCCAATGAAAAGAGACTTTAGGTGTAAATCAGTGTTCTGTCTCCTCCTGATTTGCTTTTAAATTGGTAGATTTTGAGTCCAGGCTTTTAATAAAATGGGTTTGTGATGAAGCTGTCTATAGGTGCATGTTTTTGTGTTTAGCGTTAGTAATAGAGGATGTGGGATTTGTAGAGGAAAAGGAGCCCGACAGCAGGTGGAGCAATGAACTATTTACATCACTGTATTTTGATATTATATGTGTTTTTTTATTTTGTACTTGCTCCATCTCTGTATCCTCAGGCTGTTCAGATCAATTGTCAAACATCTGCCTGTCAAAAAAAAAAAAGACAAAAGATTGCCTTTATTTGAAAGATTAATTGGGTTATTTCAGTAGCAGAAGTTGCCAGCTCTTATAAAAATGGGAGGAGAAGGGACACAAATTGTAGCAGCTACTGATTAATAACAGATGTATATTCAACAGGATGGAAGATAAACTGCTCTTTCCAGGGATTTGATAGATAGGGTGCTTGCTTCCCAGTTTCCTGGGGAACACTGCAGGGCACCTCTGTTAGGCTGCAGAGGGTGTTACCTAATGAATCTCCATTGATTACACGATAGTGAGCATTGATCAGGTCGCCATTGCCAGTCACGTCCCTACTCCTCCTGCTGCCTCTGCCAAACTTTCTCCAGCAGCAAATAGCAAAGGCTGCTTTCCCTTATTTCTTTTCTTTTATGTTATTTCTTTGTGCTGTTAAGGACTGACTTGAAATGAGATATGTTCCTAGAAAAGATCAAATCTTAGAAAAATCAACCCAACGAGCACCCTCTTGTTATCGATTATTTTGTTTAATGTGTAAACTGTCCAGCAGAGTGTGTAATCCAGTGTTTTGGTCAATTAGTAAATCAATATAATCCAAAGCATATTTATAAACTGCACGTAGACAACCTGGGGAACAGGATCTTTAAAGCCGATAGCATCAGCCAGCATGTCTGAAGTTATAATGACAAAAGTACTCGTAAGAGAGTAACTAAAAGCTGGATTGCTTTGTAATGCTGTTGTGAATAAAAGGGACTCTGCTTTTATACACAACATGAGGAAAAAGCATTGTTGGCCTACCATAGTGCTTTTGTGCATGTTAGCTGTATGTAGATAGCTAGCTACCTCTACTAGAAAGAGTAGAAGAAAAATGTGAAGGCGCAAAAGAAGAGATTGATAGCAGAACTCGTAGGGAACTTCATGAAACAGTAATTTGTAATCCACTTTCAGAGGAATCCTGAAGTGCTTCAGATGCTCTCTGCAGATCATACACCATAGCAGTGGTTCAGGTTTTTGTTCTGTCATTGGTGTTGCACTTGTTTGTCTTGTAAAATTGATTGTTGACATTTTTGCATGTTTTAGCTGCTGTTGGTTAGCTGAAATTTAAATTTATTTTTAAAGATTGCCTGTCACCTGGTATTTTTCTTGAATTTCCCCCTGGGGGCTTGCATCTGACTGCGTTTTAGTGCTGCTGCGGACTGCCTCTAGGAAGGTGGAATCACTTGCAAATCATTGAACTATCAGGAAACTGTAAAGAATTCGACTAACTGGATATTAACTTTTTGGTGGGTTGACAGGAATTTTCCTGCTTGTTAGCAATGGAAGTCAAGCTAGCATACAAACTGTCTTAGCTCTGCAGAAAGTACTGTGCTTTTTTGGTTTGGTCTTGTATTGTGCCGAGCACCACCAGCATTATCCAGTGGCATGTGTTTTAATTTGAAAAACAAATCACGAATGACAAATTTAATCCAGACTGCAGATAGTTATTTGAAATCTCTCTCTCGACTCCTTCCTATGGTTTGTGTGTGGCGGTTTCTTGTTCATCCCTTTGGGGGATATTTTGCTGTAACATGCATCATGTGAACTATCTAAGTTGCCTACTGCTACATCACTGCACTGCAGAAGACAGGCATTAGAAAGAGCATCTGCTCAACCTCTAAATTTTTGACACGATCCCAGCAGCATCACTTGGGGCAGCTGTGCTTCACCAGGTGTTGCTGCAGCAGCTCTGAGGAGGGTGGCTGATTACAATGTTCCTTAGCTTGAAGGGTGCTTGGATGAAGGGAAGAAAATAGAACACGGTGACTATATGAAAGTAAATCTGTTGCATGATAAATGATACTTTTATTCTTTCATTACATCAGTCAAATTAAAAATACATAAGCATTGGTGTTAGTTTCTAAATGACTCTATAGCTGAAATGCCTGCAAGCAGAGAGAAGTTAATTTAATGAAATATTTAAACATGCTACTTAACCTCTTGATGTTGCCCCTGAGATGTGTGCAGTGTGCACTTGTTGCTGGGGCTGGACTTTTGCTGCTGGAGCAAAGTTGGCTGGAATATGGAAAACCATCAAATTCATGAGAATTTCCTTAGTGAAAGACAAGAACTCCTCCTTAAATGTGAAAATGATACATGGAAGTACATACAATAATTTGTTTTAATTTATGACACAGCCTGTGTGGGATTTTTTTTCTGAGCATGGTACTGTTTGAAAGAATTTACTTTGTAACTAGAAGCTGAAGAAATAACAATGGTTGTCAGAGTTTTGACACAGAGATAAATATTAATGAAATACTTCTACAGTAAAGCCTCCTTGGAAATTCAGTCAGATCATTTCCCTCATTAGCTGAGAGCTCCTTTGTCATTCATGCAGTAGCTCACTCTTCTGGAGGAACAGAAATGTTTTTCAATGAAAATTTCAAGAAATCTCCTTGTGTCTCATGTAACGTGGTGTTCTCTAACTCATAACTTTTTCAATCAATTCCCAAATTCTGAAATTAATTTAAAATATATGTATTGGTCACAAACATTCATGATTTTTGTTGCTGGCAACCAAATCCAATACAGCTGCTTGCTTGTTCCCCCTCCAGTGGGATGGGGGAGAGAATCAGAGCAGTAAAAGTGAGAAAGCCTGTGGGTTGAGATAAAGGCAATTTAATAGATAAAGCAAAAGCCACACACACAAGCCAAGCAGGATGAGGGATTCACTCCCCACTTCCCATGGGCAGGCAGGAGTTCAGCCATCCCCAGGAAAGCAGGGCTCCATCACGTGTAACCGTGACTTGGGAGCACAAATGTCATCACTCCAAATGGCCCCCTCTTCCTTCCCTCTTCTGCTACCTTTATATGCTGAGCATGACATCATACAGTATGGAGTATCCCTTTGGTCACTTGGGGTCAGCTGTCCTGGTTGTGTCCTCACCCAACTCCTCCTCTACCCCCAGCCTACTCGCTGGTGGGGTGAGTAACTGCAAAGATCTCAAGTCTGTGTGACCACCGCTCACCAGGGACAGAAACATCTCTGAACTATCAGCACCTTTCAGCACAACTTGAAAATGTAGCCCCATTCCAGCTACTATGAAGAAAATTAATTCTATCCCAGCCAAAACCAGCACAATGTTTTAGAAGACACTTCAGATGATGTAAAACTGATGAGTGTTTCCAGGCATGTAGCATTATTCGTGTGAGAAAAATAATGTGTTTAATCACCTTGTGTGTTGGGGATTACCTGTCTTTTGAGTGCTCTTGAGAGCTTTCCTATAGTACCACCCACCTGGCTGATGACTCCAGCTTCTCTCATCATTTGGAAGGTCCTACTGTATCTGCTGTCAGTCATTGAGGTTCTCCACGCTGTTTTTCCTCCTCGGCATAGCTGTACCTGTACTTTGAAGTTACATTGCGTTAACTCAAGATGTTGTCTTCTGATCTCTTACAAAGAAATAATAATGAAAATACAAAGATCTTCTCTACTCCAGCTCCTCAGGCTAAACCACCTGCTAGCTGCAATTACCTGAGGCTTTCCATCACTAGTATTTTCCCATACAGCCAGACTTCAAAGAAAACATATTAAATGTTGCTCTGTATTAATGATTAATTGTAATGTTGTATAATGCAATTTCTGGCTTTTCTTGTAACTTTGCCTGTTAATTTATTTAGAAGATTTGATTTGAGTTTTTCAGAAAATGCCTGGGTAACAAAGGCCAAAGTAGGTGTTTTCTCTGGTTTGATCAAAAATCTCTCCAAAATTTGAGGTTTTTCTAAAGGGAGTAATCTTATTTTTTTTTCATCCCGTGAACGGTCTTGTGCATGTAATATGTGTAATGTTTCTTCTGGTTTCTGGAGAATTTAAGCAGAATTTCTTTGCTTATAGTTCAAACACTCCCTCAGTGTGCTTAAGCAAAATGCACTTTCTTTGTGGGCTGATTATCTATATCCTTGACACTTTGCTTTGGCTTTTTTCCCCCTTCCATTCTCCTCCTCTCTTCCTCCAGCACACATCCCTCCAATACAGCCTCTTTGTTCACACCATTACTGGTACTGACAAGTGTGTGTTTGGGGCGGAGATGTGTCCCCTGTACTTTGCTCGTGCTGTCATTTCAGCTATCTCCATCCGTGGAGAGACCAAATGCTGCCTTGCAAGCAGTAAAGTCTGGTGGTTAAAAATCCCCCCTTTTAGCTCCAGTGGAATTTCACACAAAATACAACACTATTCTCAGTTCTTCTATTCATGCACGTTGAGACAACCACTAGGCTTAGAGAAATTTCTTTATAATTATTATTTTTCACTTTGGATTATCAGAATTAATGTTAATGGAAGGAGTGAATGATTTGATCAGTACAGTTAAACAGAAAATCAATTTTAAAAGGGCTGACAGTAATGATATAGAGGGAAGCATCTGAAAAGTTACAGGTTCAAAAAGAGCTATCAGTGTTATGAAGTAAAACCCCACCTCACAAACCTTCCTGTGTTTTCACATCCTTAAGTATCTTAGACTGAGATCTTCAGTAGGGATAAGATCAGGAGGACTATAACTGCATGGAGGCCTGAGGCCAACTCACTACATTTACAGCTTCCCTTCACTCCTCACCAAGAACTTTGTCCAACTTCCTCACGGTTTTAGCAAATTCAGGTTTTAGTATTCTCTACCATCTGAGAGGCAAGATTGACTGGTGAACTACAGACTTAGATTATAACCTACTTCACTGCTGAATATCATAAATATATGGACCAATAATCAATGTCTGTTTTTTGTAAATCAACAGTGGTGGGTTTTTTTCAAAAATAAAGCTGGAACCTGAAGAGCTGAGAACTGAGAAGTTTGGGGGTTTATACTTCCTCTGGTATTCATATTTGTCGTGGTTTCCCCCCGGCTGTGGGCCGAGATCCACGCAGCTGCCTGCTTCTTAAAGTAAAAGAGCAGGGGAAGAGGGAAAAAGGGGGAAACAAGGGAAGGGAAAAGGAAGGGGCAAATAACTCCAAACCCAAGAAACTAAGAGACCCGTGGGTTGGGATAAGGATAGTTTACTAAGATAACAGAAAGATAAAATATAACAATGCTAACAGGACTTTAGAGCAAAAGAATATGAAACTCTTGATCCCCAATGCAGTTTCTCCCCAACCACACAACTCAGGCCGTACCACCCAGAGCTGTCCCGGAACCCGACCGTCCCCCCAAGAAGCACGCGTCCCGCCACCGCCCCTCTTCTTCCTCCCCTCAGCCCCCCCGTTATCCTGGGCAGGACGTAATTGGCATGGAATACTCTCTTTGGCCCATCTGGGTCACCTGTCCTGGCTTCGCCCCTCCTTTCTCATGAATAGAGAAATACGAAGAAGCTGAGAAAAGTCCTTGACTGTCTGACTGCAACTAAGAACATCAGGGTGTTCTCAGCACTGCTTTCATTGTAACTCCCAAACACAGCATTCCATCAGCTGCTACAAATGAAGTTAACTCTATCCTGACTGAAACCAGGACAATATTTTATTTTAATTCTTGTTTTGAAAGAATCTCCAACCCAAATTTTTAATTCTTATGATGAAATCTTTTTTAAAATTTGAAAGGTCGTTTTGTTGCACAACATGTTTAAGAATTGGTAAAAAAATCTTAGTTATATATTGGAAACTTCTAAAGTGATTCAGGATGTCTTCTGCAGTTCTAAAGTAGCTTAATTGAATTTATAAAAATCCCAAACCTCTAGGATGATATAGGTAGAATGTTTCTCTAACAATCCTCATGTATGTGTTTTCTGTTTGCCTCTGGATTTTAGTACTAAATTTGAGAGCAGGAAAACAAACCCAAATATTACTATTAATATATTGAATCCATTTCACCCAAGAGGCTGCCTCTGTTAGAGCTTTTCAGCGTTAAAACATTCAGTTCTACCACTCATCTATTATAGCTGCATTTTACAGCCCACGAAGCTTTTACTATAAATATTTTCCTGCTACCCATGTGAAGTACAGCATTTTAGGATGCCGTGTAAAACTTTGTTCTTTCCCATATTTATATTCTGCTTCATTCCTCCATCTGTAGTCATTATGATAGAGGTCATCATCCTCGTGCAGATGATTATAAAGCTTATGTGTGCATAGTTTTCTGTAGCAATCATGGCTTTTAAAAGGTACTTTACTTGTACTGTATTTAGAAAGTTTATTGTTTGTGTTTAGAGCTACTTTTTTGTTGTATGTTTAAGCATTTTCTCCAGAGCTGGTACATGCTGGCCCTGCTTGATGCTTCAAACACTGCTTCTCTTAAGAAATGACTTAGAGTATTAGAACTTGGTACTGTTGTTTTAAACTTATCCAGTGTTGCAGAGAAGGACCCTGGAAGGAATGGAGTACACCACAAAGCAGTCAGTATTAGGTCAGATTTGCACTTTCATCCTGACCTGATGATCTGCTGTACCCTAAAATATTGTGAAAGTAAGACAGCAGATCTGAGCCACCTCATGAGCGTTCACTGAGCATCTTCACATTGTCAGGAGTTCTGTATGAGCTTTGGGTTCTTGGTCTGTGATGTGGTGAGCTTTTGCTTTTCCCTCTGTTTTCATCAGTGCTGAAACTTTCTTACTCAAGTTGTTCATTACTCTGTTCATGACAAATTGAATTAAGAATTTTTGCTAAGGCCAGGCTTCTAATGGTATCTAAAAATAATGTCAAAACCAACAGTGTAATGTCTTTCAGTAATTGTTAAATATGAGTGAACTGACTTAGGCTAAAATAAGAATCAAGCCAATTAAACCACTCTTTGAGGATAGTGTTGCTTGTAATTAGTGATGCTCAGGAAATGTTTCCCTCTCTTTCCCTGCCACTCCCCAGCTTTTTTCTCCCACAAGATGACGGAAAGTGAAGCGAGAGCATGCCCACCCGGAAAGCAGAATGCTTGAGCGTCGCAGTGCTCACATGGGAAACTTGAGAACTTGGGTATTAAACCTTGAAATGAGGTTTAAGAATGCCTTTCTGTGCAGCTTCTGGGTTGGTTTTGTTGTATTGGTTTTTCTTTGTTAAGAACCAGTGCTTTCTGAGAGAAAAGAGTTTTTCTCAGAAAATCTCAGTAATCCACAATCTGTGGTGGTGAATGGGATGTTCAGTGTTTTGAAGACCTGTAATTATGAAGTGCTGCCATAAGGATACAGAAAGACTTTTACTCTGCTGCATCAGGAGCCTGTGGAAGCCTTACTTTTTAAAATAAGAATTTTTTACCTCTTCTCATAAATTTTTATTCCTCATTAGCTAGCTGAGAAATTGCATTATGAACTACATTACAGGTGTACTATAATGTTCTGCAGCTCAAGGTGGAACACCAAATCTAATCTTGACTCATGAAGTTACTTCTGTAAGTAGAGAAGCTGGGGAGAGCTGTGTGTGGGGAGGGGGAGATACCTACAAGCAGAGAAGATTTGTGACTAGGTGAGCCCCAGTTTACCAACTTTTCTAATAGGAGAAAACCTATTAGATGCTGTGAAGTGATTTTAAAAATATTATTTTAAAATGTATTACATTCATCTTTAATTTCTAAAGATAGCAATTTCATTTGAGGGAGACATTCATATGAATACCTCTAAGAAACAGTTCCCTTGAGTCAAGGAATGACAAAAGGATTTGTAAAATGCAGGTGTTGAGCACCAACAGGGCTACCCGATGATGGTATTCTTCATTGAGCCTTTTAATCCTGGATTTTTTGCATCCTTTATCTAACCAATTTCTATCTTAATGTTTGTCATTTTTGTAGTAGCATCTCTACATGAAGAATCACAAATCTTGTCCACTTGAAAGACCTTTGGTTTCTGTCTGGTTTAGGTGACTTCCTTTACTTGTGACCTAGAAATACCCGTATTGCGGTAAGATGAGTATTTCAAAACTGCACGACATGTTGAAAGTGGGGAATAGCATGAGAAGATGGTCTCTTTAAAAAAATAAAATCCATATTGATGAAGTCTGCAGAAGTACTGAGCATCTGCTGGTTTTCATTGTGCAGCACTGGGAGCGTGGTACAGTTTCATGATGTAAATTTAGCAGTAGAATTTATTTTTTTTAAAGAAACTTTACACTGACTTTTTTTTTCATTGTGAACAGATTCCAAAGTCCTCAAGGTTTTGTCATTCCTAGATTTTGAATGTCACAGCAGTTTGTACGGTCTTGAATGCGGCTTAATTGGCTCCCGGATGTGAGAAGAAAATGGACCATTTTTTCAGTGATCTGTAGAAAACATGGACATCCACAATTACATCATTTGAGTGTATTGCTTGGGAATGTGATAGACTACCTCTCTTATTTTTTTTATATAAGGGCTTCCTTTTTACAATCAGTGAGAATTTCATAGGGAAGGGATTCTAGTGTGGATGTATATTCCCTATTCACCCAGAGGTCTAAAACCCAGCATGATTTTGTCTTTGCAATAAGTTGTATTTTCCCCAAATTCTTTAAATTACAGACCAAGGAGTCTGATCAAAACCTGGTGCTAACAGCAGCAATGCCTTTATAATGTATCCTTGTCAGTTGATAATGGTTCATAGTGTTGCACCTAAATAAGGACAGCCCCTTGTAAAAGATTATAAAATCAAAAGAAAGGGATTCTGGTATTACTGAATTAATAACTCTAAAGTGTGTTCATCTGAATGGGTTTCTCAGCTTTTGTGGTTTTTTTCTCCTTAAACTCCTATTCCAAATCCCCTTGATTGAATAATTAATGGGAAATTTAGCTCTTGGGATATTTTTTAGCTGCTACCATTAGCAGGAATGTCATTCCAAAAGCAGTACGTGGTATTACTGTCTCTTCACGGTGTCGTTAGTACAATAGTCTTAATGGTGCAAAAATACTTCTAACTCAAGTTCACCTTCACCGAATCAGCTACTACTAAAACTCTCCTTACGTGTTTAAACATACTTCCCTTAATGAAAATTCATGGTAAGAGGAGAGAGGTGAGTGGTGGTGGTATAAAATATATACCATCAGGCACAAATATGTTTTATGAACTTGTGTCACATGAAGCCTTGGGAAATCTTATACACATGAATGCTTTCACAAATTATGTTTATCTTGTACGTGCACAGGAAGAAATTACTTTTTTTTTTAGTCTTCAGGGTATCTGAGAGTGGGTCTGTTCTTGCCGATTCGGTCTGAGCTAAGAAATATATCAGTAAGGCTCTAGACTTTGCAAGGTCACTTCAGATGGGTAGAGTTGTATGGAATTTCTTGTTGAGGCTTGAAAGCAAAGGAAATTCAGGTGGTTTTATTCTTCAGTATGATGTCAATTTTTTACTAGTTTAGGAAGAGGACTAGTCGAAGTGTGACAGGAGTTATTATATGTTCTTCCAGGTTCTGCTGTTATAGAAGGGGAAGGAAACTACAGTTTTGGAAAGAAGAAAGTAAACTAAATTATATCCTTGCCCACAGAAAAAGTGTCAGAATCCTATTCTGTAGAAGAAATTGGTCAAAAAAAGGGAGCTAAATATTTTTCAGCTATATTGAGGCTTAATTACGGCATTGTCTATTGGATGCTTTCCAGCATTAGCAGCAAATCCCCCCTATGCACCCCTCCAACTGCCACAACTCAGGAACACGCAAAACTCAATATGATGCTATTTTTATTGTATTTGTATTTTCTAGTTACAGAGATGGTGCAATTATTTCACTTAAAGTGGGGGAAAAAACCCCCCACCCTCTTCTGTCTTCACATCACGTAGTGGGGTGACCACAGTGCAGTAGTGTCTGGGATGAATATGGTAACTTTTTCAAGTATCAGAAGTATTTCTGAAAACTTTCAGGTTAGCTGCAAGCTCTGGCATTTTAAGCAGAAGTAAAAATCACACAGCTATGAGTGCTTTGCCATTTCCCAATAACCTTCCAAATAGAATCGAGTGGGTTTTGCGTAGCTTTCACAATTGCTTTGAAGAGCATTCAAATGTACCTCTCATGTTGAAACAATCTTGTACTTAGAGTTCCCACACACCAGCCCGGAGTGTGTCCTAAGTAGTCCTCTGCAGGGCATTCCCAGACTGATGTGTGAGAATTCAGTGGTTGAACCACTCCTGTTTCATCAGTGCAGCTGCCAAACCAGTTGTTTTAGCTATTGACTTTCCCTTTTAATCTTTGCTGTCTTGGTTATTCACATGTACTGAAGAATGAATGTTATTAACTCGGATGATGACAGAAGTACTGAATGCAAACTTGTTTAAACTGGGTATGTAATTTGAAATTAATAAGAGGAATCTTCAAGTGGAAGCAAGTTCTCCACCAGTAATGTTGTAGGTTCTGTTAGCTTTCAATCCATATTTGAAAGTAGGACTTCTGGATTTTCTTAATAATCTTGTATCAGAGAGAGGCTTCTCTGAATTCAAAGACTCTGTGTTTAACTTATGACAGGTGGGGAAACAGGACCTTCAAGGACCATGAAATATGTGACATCTACTTTGGGTCAGTGGTGTGGAGGAATGGAATAGGCAATTGGTCCAGGAGAATCTGCTGAATGAGTACATGCCCCCATGTATCACAGCCCACAAAAACCTTTCAATAGAAATGAGACCTATATTAGAAGGCAAATGCAACAACTGTATTACATGTTATAATGGCATAAGAGCAGGAGAAATAAAAGCCATGGCTCTTACACTGGATATCTGTAATGAAAAAACACATTGTTAAATACCATTCAAGTGGTCCTAGGAGTGGGCTGTGATGAGGAAGGACAAAACAGAAATGTCAGTGGTCATTGCCACTCTTGAGACAGTTCTTCCCTGTAGTGTTGACCACGTCAATATAGTCTATTTCGTAAGGAGCAATCCCTTAGGCACCTTGCAGCTGTGGGAAAACTTTGCATTATGTTCTGCCTGGCTTAATTTTCCATGTGGGGCTGTTTGTGTTTTCAGTTCAAAGGGAAAAAAAAAAAGCATTACTGGTGAGAGAAGTTGAACAAAAAAAGGTGAAGGTATACTTAGCAAGAGCTATCAGTCCTTGTTTAGTAGAGTGGACACTAAATTTTGAGTGTGTCTCAGATAACCAAGGAAAGTGCCATTCATTTGAATGTTATTGGAGGGCTTGCTTTTCCTCTTAACCTGTATCATTGCCTGGACGGGGTGTATTGTCTTCCTCTTTGGAAATCAGTGTAGTAGATGTGGGCATTACTAGATACCTTGCAGTGAAAGGAAAAGTGTTTCCAGAGTTCGAAAATGGTAAGGATGAGTGGAGATCTTACTTTCAGCTACTTTGCTTTAATTATGTTTATAAGTTGGCTTTGGCTCAGACCTTGCAACTGTGTTCAGTTATTCTGTAAACCCACAGATCTAGAAAACAAAATTTAAGGGTATTAGGACTAAAAATATTTGATTCCTTTGTCGGTTTGATAAAATTCTCCTTTGGTCTCACTCACTTATAAGTTAATTTCAGCTGTGAGATCAACTTGCTTTAATACTCTTTAAAAATCACTGTAAAATAACAGACATTGGAGTACTAATCATGGAATCACAGACTGGTTTGGATTAGAAGGGACCTCAAAGATCATCCAGTTCCAACTTCCTGCCATGGGCTTGCCCAAGGAGCCCAAAGCCCCATCCAGCCTGGCCTCAAACCCTGGCAGGGATCCTGGGGCTCCAGGTTCTCTGGGCACCCTGTGCTAGGGCCTCACCACCTACACAGGGAAGAATTCTTTCCTAATGTAAATCTCCCCTCTTTCAGTTTAAAGTCATTCTCCCTTGTTTTATCACTACATGCCCTGATAAACAGCCCCTCCCCATCCTTTCTGTAGCTCCCCTTTAGGTGCTGGAAGGCTGCACTTTGAAATCTGGACTTCAAGAGCTACCTTATTGAGAACTGTAATTCCTGTTAGGATTTTGGCTGATATGTTTCTTAATTTGTCAATAAATCTTTGAAGTCCTAAGAGTCTGCTTTGCAGTCCTCATGTATTGAATGGAGTACTTGCCCTTTAAAATTATCAGTGAACAGTGGGAGTATCAATACAAACACCCGTGCTCTGGAATCAGACACACACACAGTAAGGCCAAGGTAGTCAGCTCTTGAAGATCCATTTTTGCAGTATTAAAATAAGCCTGCGACTAAGTTTTAGTGCAGTTCAAAAGAATTCATATCAAATAAATACATAGATGCAGCATAATTGATGCAAATCTATGTAAATAGGTAGTTACGGTGAATTAGAATGTAGTATTACTGAATGGACTGCTCAAGATTTCATTAACTAAAAAGACTGAAGACCCTGTTTACCAAGAAAAATATTCTTTATTCTATACCAGTTGCTTTAGGTTGTTAATTTGAGAAGCGGAATGTTTTGGACCATTAATCATAATAATTAGAGACAGATTTATTGAGCTTTAGTGCAGTTCTCAACTAGACTAATAGTTGTGTAATCCAGTATTTATTAATATAAATGAAGTAAATTAGAAGCATGACATTATAAAGAGGAGGAAGAAACTTCAGGAACTTTCCTGGATCCTCCCAAAACTCTATTAATTTGCAATGACATGTTGTTCTTCACTAGTTTGCTTTGGTTTGGTTCAGTCTTTTTGTTATGGTTTGGTTTTTTGTCTTGCACTAACAGTGCTGCAGTTCAGCCTGGGTAAGCAGCCTAGGAGAAGAATGTGTGCAGTGTTCCCTAGCCATTTTTACAGTTACTTAATATGCCTAGATTTTGATATTTGGACAGAGAAGAGAGTAGAGAACTTACCAGCCATGGGAAGTTGTACTCTTTTTATACATATTCTTATCAGTAAGATCGTGTTCATCTAGCTGGAGGCTCTGAGCCAGGATTGCCAGCATGTATGAGATTTCGTGTGTATGGAGACTCCCACCCCAGCTTGGTGCAGCAGTTTATCTGTGAGAGTTGCCATGCAGAGGTCTAAATAAGAGATACAGTGTACAGTGATGTCTCCTTGCTGCCCCTCACAGGTAGTGGGGAGTGAATTTTCGGTCTGCTAAAGCTGACACATCTACATCTATCTCTAGTCTTACTTCGAAGAGGAGGTGGCATACGATGGAGTCCAGTGTAGAAGTGAGAGGATTTCCCCAGCTCTGTATTTTTTGTAACTTTCCTGAAGCCAGTCACCTTTGAGAGTCTGTATTACACCACTCCTGGCTTCTCATGGCAGATTAACACTTGCTTGTAGCATCCCTGTGTCTGGACTTCTGACCGTTACCTGGGGTTCTGGCATGGGGTCTGTGTGTACCCCTGCGTGTGGGAAACGGATGTTTCCAGGGGCTGTACTGGACTCGTGTGCTGAAGTGCCACCATCTGAGCTGTGTGTGGTGTTAATGGGAAAGCTTCGAATTTCTTTAGGATTAGCATTGGTTTCTCAATATAAACCTAATGCTTCAGTACTTCCAGACACGTGAGGTTCCTCAAGCCTTGTGGACTCCCACTCTAGCATTGGTCTTTCAAATGTTTTTCAATAAAATGAGTTTCACCAGATGAAAAGGCTCCTGATACCTGAAGAGTCAAAACATCTATACATTAAAAATCTCCATGTCCATTTAGCAGCTGGAGGAAGTCTGTGTATGCATGCATGTCACTTCCTGCTTCCTAAAGCAAAACCCACTAACCAAACTGACCCACAGATCCTAGATCCCCAAGAGCTATCAGCAGTTGCTTCCTCAGAGATTTTTTCTATTTAAAAGGAATGGAAGGCTTGTTTTTTAACCGGGTGCTTCTTGACCTCCCTTCCCTTTTCCGTTTTGGATACACAGGCTTGGTTGGTATTGAAAAATCACATTGCAAATCTAAATACCATTAGAAAGCATCAGAGCTCACTTTAGGAGAAAAGATGCAAGGAAGGCAGCAATTGCCATATTCATTTATTTTGAATAGCAGTTTCTTCTTATGCAAAATACTAGACTGAGGCTGTAAAGAAGGTAATTTCCTATCCAATCCAGGCTCCTGCTTACAAATCACCTGACAGAAACACCATGAAGAAGTAGTTTTGGGACATGTGCTCGTCCGTCACTCCGGTTATTCCACAGCAGCTTTTCAGCGAACAAGTTGGGAAATAAGACCGGCTTTCCAGTGGAAGCTCCTTAGGGTAGGTGGTTTCAGGTTTTGCCTCCTTTCGTTTGAGTAAGACAGGCCTGTTTGCAGTTGTGAATTCTTTAGGAGCGTGCCTTCACATGCTACTTTTCATACCTTTTTGGATCGCCTTAAAAGAAATCTGTACCTGTAGTTGACCTACTTAATCTATGCAGTTATTCCACTTTGCTTGGGTGTATGCACATCTTGTTCTTGTGTCTGTAGTTTTTTCCAGTTTGGCAGCTGTTTCATTCCCTGTTAAAAATACCATATGGGAGCTTGAGTAGAGTATTTTTATTGTTAAAATTGCTGGCCAGAAGAATGGATGCAGAAATCAGGCTGCTGCTTTCAAAATCACAGCTCATTCACTGTTTTCGCAGAAATCCTGCTGGATTAATTTAGATGTTTTTAAGAGCGATGAGTAAGGCAAAGGGAGTCCTGCTGAAAAAAGCAAGTGAAATGTCAGGGATGGTTGGTTCTGGTTTAAAAATGCACGCGTTTCTAAACAGATCTTAATGCAGCGACGTCTCTTTATCCATAAATTTATTTCAAAAAGCTGATGGTTATCTTGGGCCTCCTTGTTATCCTTTGTGTCTTGCCAAATTTCCTCATACGTTCCTTCCTTCCTGGTGGTAAAGTTGCAGTGTCCTTTAAAGCTCTAAAGCCTGCAATCTGAAGGAGTGTTTCTGGATCAAATTGCATCTGAGTGGGGTGTGTGGAGAGATGGTTCAAAAACCCTGTGTACTCTCTGGTCCAGCAAAACTTCTTAACGAGTTAAAATTGAAGGATCTAGGTAGTTTTCCTGGAGATACTGTGTCATTTGGTGTTACTGCTGGCTTAATACTGGTTTTCTTAATGTGTTATATTATCTGTCATTTAATTGATGTAAGTAAAACTCAGCAAGTCTCTTCAACTTTTAAATATGACTTATTTTCTGTTTAAATTTCCTCTTTAGTTATGGTTCAATGCTTACTTGTATAGGAAAGATTTGGTTTAGTTCCCTTATGTTACTAAGTATATACAGTTTACTGTGTTTCTGTGTAGAACACAGATAACAGTTTACAGATAAAATTAAATAGAAGAGATTTTAACCCATGCATAGTAATTTTTTGGCCGTATTAACATACACAGAGGGAGGACCAGTAACTGTGAACTTCTTAGTTATGCAGATTACAGCATCTCGTACTGTCTAGTGATTTGGTTATAGCACTCTTGACCCCTGATGTTTTACTTCACATTTTTCTTTTAAATGTGGCCTTCATAAAGTTGCCCTAATAAATTCTTTCCTCTGTTTTCTGAAGTGTTGCTTTGCCCCTTGGCTATCATAGGGAAACAGCTATGATTTAAGACATCAGCTTTGCTATTAACATCAAGCGGCTGCATAACAACTATGAATCATCTTTATGAATGTGTTCTGACTAAATCATAGGACTCATTAGGTGTGGATGGATGGATATCTGAGAAAGTGATATAGGTAGTAGGCTGTCTGCTAAGATAATGAAAAAGTTTTCACCTTCACTTTTCTTTACGTGCTTCCCTTGGAAATGGTGGCTTTCTAATACAAATACTTGGAAATGCACAGCTGGAAATGAGTCGTGTTACTGTAAATCCAGTTGTGCACAAAACTGATTCATATGATCAAATGGTAATTATTCACATTGGGGACTTCTGTGGCAGACTATTTTATCAGACGAGCAAATTTAGTTCTTTGGGTTTAATTTTTTTTTCTTCAAGTTGGGAGTTCTCTGACATCTGATGGCCAAGAAAAGATGGTCCCTTGGTATGCTCTCGAGAAGGCATGGAGACTTTCTATAACCCATCACACAAGAATGTGCAGAAAACAAATTTCCTGAATTTCTGTTTTGCCAAAATAGCCATTTAAATAGCATGTGTTCCTCCTATGCGCACTCTGTATAGGAGAGTATTTAATTTTTTCTCTATAATTTATTTAAAGGAAATAATTTTATTATTCTACAGAAGAACCCAGAAATATAAGCAAACTGCTTCTTGGCCAAGCCATATCTCTTAACCCAGCAAATATAATTCACCCCCTAAATGAGCTAGGTTAATCTGTGGCTCCTGATAATTTTTTGCTATAATCAGATTTTTCATAGTTGCTCTCTAAATACTAATTTTAATTTGATAAAGCTTTCAATTTATTTGCTGCGAAAAATGGTTATTTAACAACAATAAAACCCACCCCAAAATCAGCCTGTACAGTAACTGCCTCAAGACATGAACTCATTAGCAGCACATACTCAGATTGATTAGGCTGATACTGATGGTGATGATGATAGTAATAATTGCATTACAGTAGTGCCTTAGGATCCAAGCTGTAAATGAGGTTTCCATTCTTGAAGGTACAAAGCTAAGATTTGCTCCAGCCCTGAAAAGCTTCAAACCTGGAAGTGAAACCAGAAACAATGAGCTTTTGAATACAAAGCTTCCCTTTCTTATTTTAATTGAAAAAAAACACCGAAAAAGTAAAAAAAAAAAAAGTAGTGACCTATTTGGATCCCAACCAGATATGCCAAATTCTGTTCATCAACTCCTTCAAAAAAAAAGCAGAATATCTGTCAAGGTGATAAAACGTTTATCACAGCACTCATGAAACATTTTCATGCAAGTCTATGGCAAGTTCTGCCCTCTAATTTGTGGTAAGCAGTTAATAAAGAAATAATGAATGGTGCATGCAGGTTTCAACTGTAGTAATGCATGTAGTGCTGGTAATAAGCGGGGAGCACATATGCCTGTTTGAAGGATGAATTGAAGTTTATACCCAGCTATTGCTTTTACAGTCAAGCAGATGTCAGTGGGCTTGCTTTACAGGATATTATGATATATGAAACTGAAGGCTTTTGAGTAGTAAAAATTACTCCTGTCAATTCGTCTTTGTGTATGGCACTTTGATATATCATTCACAGCTTAATTATATTGTCATAGTTGAGAGATTAAAACAAAAGTCAGGTTGACTCTCGCTTAAACCCTTCTCTGAAATAATGCTGGTAGGTGAAGGGGGAAGAAATCCATAAGATCTCTATAAAATTCCATTATAATGTACTGTGCCATCAATAACGGGTTCCTTCTGTGATGCAGTTTCACATAGTGCAGTTAGGGAGATATTCATCAGCTATCACTCACTACACAGGAGCAGAAACAACTAGTACCAGACATATCGGGGAGAGGGGGAGAAGGGGAAGAGAGTGGGAATTGTCCATTGTTGCAAGCCTTGGAGCGGCTGGGGTTTAGGCTGTGCAAAAACCCACCTGAACTAGGGCAAGGAAGACAAAAATCCCTCCCTGCAGGTTTATGGGCCTGACTGTCAAGTCACCACTCAATAACCCCACCCGGGAAGTCACCCAAATGGAGATCACTACCTGTCTCCAGAAGGTTACTGCTGGGTGGTGGGAGCTGAGCCCCCTTCAGCTGCTGTCCCTGGTCAAAGGGGACAGGAGTGACTCCCTGTTGGGGATGAGAAACGCTTTTTGGATATTGAGCTGGGCTCAATTTGTTACCAAGGAGATGTGTGATTTTGTGTTTGCATGTTAAATGATGAGCTACAAATGACAAAACAAACTCTAATCAAAATAAATTGCAGAATGTCATTTAGGCATGCAGGTTTTGAGGCTTAGTTATCAACTGCATTGATTAAAGCAAACCCAATCAAAACCCAAAAGAGAATTCTCTGTGTTCTCTGTTAGTCTTTATGCTTAGGTATTTTATCTGCATAAAGTGAGTTACTCTTACATTGAAGTTGTTTGGCAAAGTGAATTGCATATTGGTACCCAATAAAGGCCTACGTGGCATCCAAAAGATCTGTACAGTTAAATTAACATTGAAATTTTTCAAGATGTTGTATTTGGGATGATATTCCCACAGCTCATATTTCTGGATGGCATTGTAATGCATATACAAATTAAATGGAATATTAATGATGACTTCCAGGAGCTGCAAAAAAATAGAATTTAAACACCAGACAAATAAATGTAACTTATTATAAACCTCTTAATATGGGACACTGTCTTATTTATTGCATATGCTTTATAGGCGCTGATTCAAGTGATGAGTTAAGGCATGCATTTCATTTAGTTAACAACTTCCTTCTGTAGCAATGAATTTGCCCATGGCTGGCTTTTGGCATGACAGCTTTGAAGGCAGGGAAATGTTGTTTATCTTTGAACCTTCAGGATGAGAAGGGAAAAGGGTGTGGACGGGCAGAGGTGCGGGTGATGATGCCAAGTGGTGTGTGCTTGGTAAAACTGGCTGCTGAGGATTTCTTCCATTGAAAGAGCTCATGTTCAAACACTCTGGAACTGTTTCTGTGGCTGCAAAGGCAGAGCTGCTCCATACTCACCTGCCTGGGGATGTGGCACATGCTGACAGTACATTTTACATATATGCAAGCAAGTGAATTAATGAAACACGGGTAAAAGTTCAGACATGCAGTCTTTACAGACATAGTTGCTTTACCCCTAAAAGATTAGATTGGCTGTCATAAGTTATTAATCTGAGCCTCCTAACTGTACCAATTTGGTGTCTCTACCTTTCTTTTCTCTAGCTTAGTGTAATGAAATTGTTATTGCTTCCTTCGTGTATTAAAGAATCTAGGTAATAAAACAAGAAAAGAAAGCAAGCCTTTCCTGACTCCATGCCTACCTGAATGTGATGAAATGGGTTTGAATTTAATGTTTTCAGGTATTTGCTTTGCTAAAACAAATTCTTTAAATATATGCAAAGTACTTGTAATATTTAAGTAAATATCATTTTACCTATTACATGTTTGGGAAAAAAATAGTCATTTGGTATGCTATAAATTTGGAAGAATGCTGTAACGAACTGATATATTGCCACAGATTACTTGCAGAGTGCATGGCATGTATCTAGGTGAGAAAATGGTAGGAAAGCTTCTCATCAACCTTGGCAAATAAACCTTTAGCACTCAAACCCAAAATTTCAGCATTCTAGGAAAATGAAGAGTTTGTTTATTTTTTTCTTCACTCTGAAATCCTCTTTTGAATGAAGGTTGAACCGTGATTTGGTACTTTAATACATAATCTGAGGACCTTGCCCTGGGTAGAAATCGCTTTGTTGTTATTTAGAAGTAAACTGCTGCGCCTGAAAGCACAGTGTAAATTCATGTAAAATGTATTTAGTTATGTGATTTGGGTGCATTAAAACAAGAATCTGAATTTTTTTCCATTACAGTTAAAGACTCTTTGAGAATAGCTAGCTTTCTGAAGAGTTTTCCACATCTGTTCTTATCTTGCTATTTTAATTGTCTAGTGCTGGATCTGTGCACAAAGATTCCCTTTTCTTTTCTGTAATAAATTTATATAGGATGTTGCTTCAATACTGTTGTTACTGTGGAACTGCCTGGCTGACTTGGGTGAGCTTTGTCCAACGATTGAGACATAATAAAGACAGGAAATGTTTCTTTTTTTGGTGTGTGGGTAATTTGCTTTTTAAAAAAGGAAGAGGCGGAGTCCAATGTTGTGTAGTAATGGTTGGCATAGTAATATTTTTGTTCCTTTAGAAAAGCATTCACTGGGCAGGAGACCAGAAGCAACAGTTTACCTACTATTAATCTCTCTGTGGAATATTTAATCCTCTCATTTTGGAGGGATTTGCTAATAGAGTGATTCGCCTGAGTAACCAATGTCTTCTGAAGGAAAAACAAACAGATTTGTTTATCTATAGCAGGTTGCTGAGATTTTTCACTTTCTCTGTATGTATTGTCTATGCAACACATTACTATTGATATCTTAGAGAATAATTTTTTCCTAATGAAGCTTTGTCCAATTTTTGGCCAAATGGTGTTTCAGTGTTTTGCTGACATTCTCATATTTTCCTTTTGAATTTGATGTGATGATCCCAGGCGGATGCAATTTAATACATAGTTGTTGTAAGAGGGTATGGATGTTGTATCCTTACAGCAGTACAGGCGACCTGGAACCTTTCAAAGCTGATGAGAATGCAAGCATAGCCCTCACAGGTATCATTGAGTTTGTGCTCCAGGGACATGCTGTGTTAGTCCCCCAGACAGCTAATCTGCAGGAAGAGGCAGGGGCCTCTTCAAGTTATGGATTTCAGGACTTGGTCCTTTGTTTTCCTTCATGTGCCCTGGTGAGTGGTACTACCCTCTGTCCTCTTGCAGGGTCAGGGCCTCTCACGGTTGGGCAGCTTTGCCAGTCCTCCTTGCATGCCCTGTAGGGAGGTGAGGAGGCTGCATGCATCTACTTGTCCTTTCTCTTGGCTGTTTGCAGGGCCAAAAGGTAGGAGGTGGGAAGGGTTTGAGGTTGGTGGGGCACTCTGAATTCAGGTGTTGTGTTAGGCCCAGGTGAAGGAATTTGGAGATTAATGTGCCATTGAAGAAGTGATCTCATATGCCTATGTATTGGTCCCCTTCTATGCTGGCTACTGCAAGCTAAACTAGTCCTGTGTATGAAAATCCTCTTTGCTGTCTTCATGTATGTAAGTTACTAACTAACTCTGATACTATGTTGAAGATTTTTAGTAATTGTTATTTAGCTATACTGTGTACATGATCTTGTTTAGCTACTTATTGGGTATGTCTTACTGATTTTCCTAAACTTCCCTACCAATTCCAAATATTCATGTTACATTCTTCTTGATGGTAGGAGTTCCTGGCTCTTCAGCCCCACGGTTTCCTTTTAAGGTAACTCTAAGATAACTTCTTAAGTAATAAGACGTTTTTATGTTGTTTTATAAATAATGCATTTGATGATTTTTCTGTTCAGTGAATTATTTCTCCTGCTTTACGTGAAACAATGTTAAATGTTTTTGTGGAGACTGCAGGTTCTTGACTTGCTCATTTACTTGACAGCTAATCTGGGTTCGTTCCTGAGTTTGCCCCCAGAGTCTCTCCTCATTTGCCTGCAATAGGGGAAATGGAATAATCTGCTCTTGGATCGAATCTGATATTTAGCAATATTTTCAGTTATTGAGAAGAAAAATAAATTTTTGTTTTCTGCATATACTTTCAAATTGCTGTGCTGGTAAATTACTGAGGGATTGCTACAGTGAATTACTGCACTGTAAAAACACTGCTTTCTCAGTGGTTTGGAAAGATTTTTTTTTTATGTACATGCTTCACTTAAAGGATACCGTAACATTAATCAGATTTATTTGAAAGGTATTATTAGATTTTGTGTACTCTGTATTGAATAGTAGTGTATCCTTAACAATGATTACTCAGAAATCCTGCAATTATTCAAAGAATAGCCTCGTGATTAGTAGCATTGACTGTGTTATTCTGTGTTATTACAACAGTATGGAAGCATTTTCATAATAACAAGGGATTTAATTGGTACAAAGACTTATTTGCAGAATACTAAACACATTAGTAAGCAAGGCATTTGAATTGTGCATTACAGGCACCCAGAGTATTATCAGCTAATTAGGCACTAGAAGGGCATATGTAGTGTTAGAGAAGGTTGTTCAACTTCTGAACACAGTTGTTTTTCAGTATTAAAATGGCTGGAACAATGATTATAAGTTTTATGTGGCTTGATGTTTTATCTCTGTCTGTGAACAGTTTCTAAACCATACTTTTAAGCTGTTTTCAGGGAACAGTGCTGATTTAAGTTTTGCAATGAAGCTGCTGATCTATATCTAGAAAACTGTGTAGGAGAAGTGTTTACATCAGTAATAGAATGGCATAAATATTTAATCCGTTTCCAGGAAAAGATGGCGTTTTTTTACCAGCAGATGTATTTTGTCAGGTGGTGGGAAAGTAAGAAAGTAGGTTGATTGGTCCAGGTGAAGGAGGAGATGCATTAATGGGAGTCTGATACCCTGGGGAGTTCTTGATTATTAACCTGCCAGTTTTAAATTCCATCTGTAATGTATTAATCAAATGCTTGTGACAGTTTAAGCTTTATTGTCACCCATAAACCTCTACAGAAGGAGGATTTCCTCTGAAATCTGGTCTGTTTGTTACACAGCTGTTAATTATGCCTAGTGATATGTGTTGTTAGCTTTTCCTTCCTTCCTTCCAGGCCAGTGTCATCTGCAGATTTCTTTTGCTTCGAGTCTGTGATATTTTATCCACTTTCCTTGCTGTTCCTCACTTTTCATTGAATTTCTTGGCAGGAATGGTAGCCCACACAAGTATTTTATCTTTTGTTCAAGCCTTTGATTATTTACAACCAGTCAGCTGTCAAAACCTTACAACTGCAGGCATGCTGTAGAAGTTATCCTTGCTGGAGGCAGAGTTTATTTTTTTAAGGAATTAAACATTTTATCATATAGGTGTGGCGTTCGAAGTAGATAAAGTATGTTATTAATGCTTCACAGAGAAAACTGTTGCTAAGCAGGACAGGTGGATTGTCATTTCATGAACAAATGCTTTTTTTTCTTTGCAAGTGCTTGCGCAAGGTGTGCAGGTGACTGCCCTTGCCTAGGGGAACACAGAGTCCCTGTCCTTGCTCGGGTGCAGAAGGGGCGCCCGGTGAATGTACTGGCTGGAAAGATGTGTTCCCTTCTCCTTCCTGCTCGGGATGTGACTCGATGGAGCCAGCAACCTAAAACAAAGGCTGGCTACACCAAAGCTATGCTGTGTCCTCAGGGGGTGGTGGGTAATGACATAGTGGCAATGGCAGGGGAGGAGTCACGATGAGAGAGAGCACATCCCTCTTTCTTGCTTCGCAAACCAAATTTAGCTGGGCCTGGTGCTGGGAGGAGGGAAAGTTCTCAAAAGCCATCAGATGTCCAAATGCATACTGTGTCAGGTCTGATCGCTGGGGTGTAGAGATTCTGTAGTGCTTTGGTTTCTCCTATGAGGACTTTATCCATCAGAGTTAGTCCAACAGTAGTGCCTCAGGACCGATTGAGCTTTGCAGTCTCATTAAAATGCCGAAGCTTAGGCTGTGCGCTTGCTCTCCATTAAGTAGCTATATTAATGTAACAGACCAATTTTGTCCTCCAGTTTGTTTATTATACCTCTAAACCAAAACGAATAATCTCAAAATGGCAGAGTTCGCTCTTCCTTGTGCTGCTGGCGGGTTATTTACTCACTTGTTTGAAAGCAGTGTCAGGAACCCCTTAATTCCCCGTGCCCCACCTGGAAAAGTCTTTTTCGCCTATTAGGCAGAGTTGTAATGCATAAAGTGCTTATGGGGGGATATATTTCACAAGTACAGCTGAAGGTAAGTGACTGACAGAGTGTAATATTGTGAAATTGTGCTGCTGGCAGACCTGGCAGAGAAAGGAACTCACCGATTTAATGGTTTTATGCTCTTGCAGCAGTCGGTGTCCCAGCTTTTCAGGGCATCGTGATACAATTTACTTATCTAATACCTGCAATTAATATGTGAGCGCAGTATCATGTTAAAGATAGAAGGTGATGAGCAGCAATAAGGTGTGTAACATGTAGTACTCTTCAGCTGCATCATGGTTAAACCCAGATGTTTTACGACTTTTTGATAATAGCACAGGGTGTTTTAGTCTTGGTGCTAATTTGAGTTACATTTTATAAAGTAGAAATTCATTCTCTCCTTCATTAAATAAATCAAAAATTACAATATTTGGCAGTTTATAATTCTAATAGTTCCCTCTGTAGAACACTTTAAAAAGATTGGTATTTATGTCCTATACGTTGCTAGTCTGGAACAGGCAGGATTGGGAGGGAAGAAACATTGCGTGCAGCATATAGCTGGAATATAAGTCCAAGACCAGTGTATTTTTATTGTTTTGTTTGAAGAAGTTGTTAACTGGTAGTACATGAGAGAGTTTTAAAAGAAATTGATTTGCTTACTAACAATGTTTTCTTGCCTGAATAAGAGTTTAATCATATTGGTGGGAAACAAAATTGATGAACCTCTAACATCAGATGGTACAGAAATAGTGATTAGAAACCATTTGCCTAGAGTTTAGAAGACAGAAATTTAGATTAAGCACAACTAAAACATTAATTTAATCTAGTTCTGTTGAAGTCATGGGGAAAATCTGCTGCTGTAAAATTAATCTTACTCCTCATTTGCAGTTATGAGAAGGGTAAAATAATGTCAGTATAATTTTAGTGTAGAAGTCATCAGTATACTTTTTTTCCTTCACACCTGATGCAAACATGCTTCTCATTTACAAAATGTCCTCCTCCTCCCGTCATGTCTCTTGCTTTCTGCCATTCCCTATCAACAAAACAGTCTAGATTTAGCTTCCCTAAGCTGATGAAATGAGATCCCAGCAGTCAAAAGCCTTCTTGGAACAGAATTTCCTAAAAAAAAAAAAAAAGAAGAGAGTCTGTCCCAGCTGGTCTGCAGGCTTGAGCGGGAATGAGAGAGCAACTGTGGTCTTGGACCATTTCCTAGAAGAAATGCAACAAGGCTCAAATTGTCCATGGTCATTTTCTTCTCTTGCCAGGATTCTGGTCTGGGCATTCAAATTGTTTGGTCTTGAACTCATGTCTTTTTCCCCTTTGTCTCTTTTCCACTGTTTTCTGTAGACTGTGGTTAAAGAAATCACATGGGGAGGTTCGTGTCTCTTCTCTTGACGCTCCTTTGTGTTGTATGAATACTTGTAACGTTCATTCCACTGTTTAAAGAAGGTTTTGTTTCACTGGATTTTGGTTTGGTTTTTGGGGTTTTTTTTGGGTTTTTTTTTTCTTTTGAGAGAGACTCTTGTCTACTGGATCACACACTTGATAGGAAGGACACTAATTTAATAAAGATTTTTCCGATTCACAGGAAAAATGCTTCTGGCTGTCAGAAACAACAATAGATTAATTCAGTCTTTGAATTAAAAATCTGTTACTGCGTCCTTCCTTGTGCAGGAGTGAAACTGGACTTGTTGGTTCTCAGATTCCAGTGTGGTCCTTCCCAAATGTTTGCAACTGGATCTGCTAGAGGAACCCCAACATAGTCTGACCGCAACTTATAGTTACTTTTATTTAGCAGAAATCCCAGAAAACTCTGGTGTCCAATAAAGCTTATAAAATTGAAGTTGTATTTCCTACTACCAGCAAGATCAGATGTTGCCTAATGTAGTTAAATGCTTGTACTCTGTGTGCCACTTTCTTCTCCTTTTGTCAGAATGGAGGTGATGGGCTGGTTGGCTGGTCTCTTTTCCCAGCTTGTGATTAGTGGGCAATAAACCACTTCCATTTAGGTCAGATTCACTAAGGTAGGCAGGTTTTTTTTTCCTGATTAAACTCCTGACTCCCAGGCCCAAGTCAGCTGCTACTCTGAAGATGGTCACAAACATACTTGTATGCATCTGGCCTGAGCTTCCTGTGGTCCCTGCAAGGATTGGTGATTTGTTGAGATGTGCTGGCTACTGCCACCATCTAACTATGGTGGGATGTCATCCTTCTAATTCTAAAGAAATTAATTCTGAAGAAGATCTAAGGAAGACGTAAAGATTTTCTTTGTTGAAAGGGTTGTCAAACATTGGTCACCATCACTGGAGGTCAGGTGGACTAGGCAGGGTTATCTGACTTGCTTTTACCTGAAGTGAGAGAGGGCTTCACTGATCCACATTTGCGTTTTGTGAGTTAAGGCCAGGGGGCTGGAGAGTTACAGTGGCTCAGGTGATGTGGGCAATATATTAGTCTGTGACACCTTTATTGTGTGTCTGAGGTCTAGCTGCGCTGTCTGAATGTCTTCATTAGTGTTTGCAGTGCACTGCGCGTGCATACTGATGGGTGATTTCTGAAGGTCAGATCTGGGAAAGATGGTTATGCCTGCGTACATAGTTACTGGTCCAAGCAAAAGCTAAGCAACACAAGCAGTTTTATCAATGCTGCCTTTTTACAAGCTAAAAGCTTTTGTGTTTGTGTGGAAGTTGCATTACAGTAGAAGTTGTGCACGGGCAATGATCCTGGGCTGAGATGTGCTAGCTGGTTAATGCCAAGGCTTTCTATCGATGACATCTGTCAGTCTGTTAAAATAGTGAACCTTTATTGTGCATCTGGTTTGATGATTTAAATCCGAGGACTTTGCTTTCTGAAAAAAAACCGTGCTCCCTAACGCTTTCAGATAACTTGCCCAAATGGTTGGGTTTGGGTTATGTTTAAAAGTATATCTCTGAAAAAAAATAATTGTTAGGATAAAATAGGATAGTTATTCATCTGTGGGTTGCGTTTATTACAGACTTCCTTTAAAAGGAAAACAATTATGTCATTGTTGTAATCTACCAAAAAAAAATCAATTAACGTGCTAGACTAATTAATCTTAAAAACCTAACAATCAAATACAGCGCATTTCCTCCCATAGGAACACACAATACTTCTAAAGGTCACCATTTAGGTGTGCACCTCCTTGGTTTTTTTACACTTCCTCGAAAAAAAAGTGATGAGAACTCAGATCTCTAATGCTTAATAGATGTAACCTTTATCATGGTATTGAGCTTGATGATCCCGCATGAAAGAGTGCATGCTGCTTTAGAGGTATTTGGGCAAGCTCTTAGTTAATAACTTTTATTTGCTTTACGGTTATCACTTGGAATATTTATTAAATTTCTTCAGAATATAGTAAATACAAAGAGTGATTACAACAGCAGAGCTGGGAGGATGGCTCCTTTGCAAGGAGGATCGTGTGGATACGAGTGACTGTAGAGGATGCATGTTGACTACAAAAAGAACTGTTGCCCTGATGTCTAGTTCTGAACATACTTAAATTTTTCAGGTGCAGGTAGAGGTAGGGATGTGATTTACTCAGTGGTTTTATCCAGGGTTCTGCTCTGTAATATACATCTAAAATTTGACATAAGTGAGAAGAAATACTGACATTTTTCTGCTTGTACGCTTGTATTAGAAAACCTGTGGAAAAAACAATAATTTTGAAGAATATAAAATATACTTTACATAGGGGTATTCTCAAAGCCCATCAAACTCAAAGCTTTCAAATTTCATCTCCAATCAGGCATCTTTTATTGCTGCATTGTAAGGAGTTAAGTATCTTTTCTCAAGCAGACTATAATTCTTCATCATGTATGGTATGCTAAGTTACTTTAGGAGGTAACTAGAGAATGAATTTTATTACTGATCCCAAAGTAGTGCCCAGAAACTCGTAGGTTCCATAAGCATTTCTAATGATCCATTAAAATCATGTTAACCATGATAGATTGTAGGATGCTATGCTTTACGTCATGATCCTCATCTGTACTAAAATTAAGTTCTTGTTTCCTTAATTGAATATCAAATTTATTCTATTCCTTGGTGGACCAGTTCCTTAGCAAAAAGTCTGACTTTCATTTGTAGCAGGTGAAAATGTTACCCAAAATACACAACCTTACTATGGCTCTCTTCCCAAGAAATTCAAGTTACTTTGCCACAGTGTGCTGACTGCAACAAATGGGCTCTACTTCTAGATTGAGCTGAAGAGCCACGTGGAAAACCTGAGTTTTAACACAAGAAATGTCAATAAATAATCCTACCAGCAGTGGCAGCGGTTGTGCTTTGGCGATACACAACCTCCGTCATTGTTTTAGGGATGTCAATCACTTGGAATATTTGACTTGCTTGTCAGTCAGTACTGGCCTTCTCAGAAGCGTGAAGAAGGGCTGGAAAGGCTCCTTCATGTTAAAGCCTCTTTTGTCACTGTCAGTTTTGGTATGGGAAACATCCATCAGCGTCACTAGTGGGAGGAAGCTGTGCTGTCTCTGTCAAAATCCGGTGCTCCTGGTTAGTGGATTTTTGTTGTTGTATTTTTATACTCCCCCAGCAAACCCACAGGATCACTTGTCTGACACTGTGTTGGCTTCCAGGGACATAGCACTTAGCTTCCTCTGAAAGCTGTGAAGCCTGATACTTGCTCTCCATGAACAGTAAGTGTCTTCAGAAGTCAGAAAGCTGCTTTCTGGCTGAGCTTATTTCCCTGAGAAATATACGTGCAAAACTTTTTGCTACCTTGCGTGCCTTTCCAGATAAAGTAAAATGTGCTGGCAATTGCTGCTTTAATTTTTGTGTGGGCAGCTGTTTCATTTATGTTAAGTATTACTCCTTTTGAGAAATTGCTGGAAGATATAAAAGTTGAAGTTCTCTGCTGGAACATAATTCTGGTGTTCATAAAAGGCTTGTATCTCCCAGCCTCTGTCAGCATGTTCAAGCATGTGACAGGCAGCACACGTCTTGCTGCTCTTCTTACAAATCTAACACTTCTGCAGGCACTAGTTGACAGCAAGGAGTCAATTACTAACAAAATACATTTTAAAAAAAAAAAAGGTAAAATGCAGAGCATCTACAAGTCAAGCCTTTTCCCAGAGACTGGGTAGAATAGCTTGCAATGGCTGTGTCATCTGTCAAACACCAACCAATTGGTTAAACAGACTTAATATTACTGTCAAGAGAAATAAAAGAAAACACTAAGATCTCAATTTGGGATATTGGATTGTGGGCAAGACTGCCAGCCCTGAAGAATGCACTGCAGTTTTAAGGACTGCTTGAGGTACCTACCAACTCTTCTCCTCTACAGAAATCTTCATTTCTCATATTTTAAAGGCTGTTTTTCTGGGCTTCAAACATACTTGTTACTGTGTGACTCATCCCACCATATCGAGCTGCTGGGAAGGGGCTTCTCCACAAACACGATTTGGAACTGCTGACCCCCAAGATAGGACTTGCTTCCTCAGAGGCAGATCTGCCAGGAGCTGTTCCAGTTCACGCTGAGTTGCTTGTTGCTCATCCTGGTTGGTGTTCATGCTGTCTTTCCTGGAGCATGGCTTATGGCTTCCTGAATCACTTGACCTGCACCCCAATCTGCTACTCCCTTGCTCAGGGGCCTGTGCAGTCCCTGCAAGCATGCCTTCTGAAGGACCTGAAATGTGCTCCTTGAGCCTTCTCAGCTCCAATGTCACAAAGGAATAATTAACTGAATATTTCCTTTGCTAATTTAAAAAAAACAACAACAAAAAGACCCACCCCAACAACCCCAAACCCCAAAAAATAAACCCAAAGCAGAACAAACTCACCATATTTCAAAACAGGCCAAAGGAACTCATAGACTTGGAATTGGTTTAGTTGGAAAAGACCTTTGAGATCAGCAAGTCTGTTAACCCAGCACCACATCTACAGGTCTGTTAAATACTTCCAGGGACAGGGACTCCTCTGCTTCTCTGGGCAGCCTGTTTCAATGCTTGATAACCCTTTTGGTGAAGTTTTCTTAATACCCAATTTAAACTTCCCCTGGTGCAACCTGAGGCCATTTCCTCTGGTCCTATTGCTTGTGTTTTATAGAATCCCATTTTCCACTATTTCTTTATATACTGAAGAAACGGATTTTAAGGACATCTCCATGGTAGCCTTTTCTCACTCCTGTTTCCCACACAACACCAGAGTAGAATTGCCCACCTTCCTTGGCTGTTTTAGGCGTTTTCCAGATAATTTACAAAGTCTAAATGCAAATGAAACCATTGGGGCCTGGTCCCAGCTGTACACATTTCTGTCCTCCTGTGCCCTCAAGGAGACGACTGCCATCTGCAGGTCAGGCCACAAGATTGGGTAGGTAAAAGCAACTTTGCTCATATTTCTGAAGTTTGTGACTCCTTGCATTCATGGGAACTGTGAAACACTCTATTAAATGTAGATTTAGAGGCCCAGTGTTTTTGAGGCTGCCTTCGTTAACAGAAAAGGTGGTATTGAATGTGTGAAAGAGTTGAGGTGATAATTGTGGTGCTTGAAATGTTTTTTGCTTATTTGGTGTTTGGATATTCAGTCAAGTGGCTGCATAGTAAATATTTGAGGGATGCTGTTAAACTAGCCACACCTCGCTGTGTCCAGGCTCTCTAGAAGAGGACTCATTTCTTTGAAGAAAAAGGGACACATGTATCAGAGGAAAAACTCTAAATACGGAGAATTTTTCTCACTTTGTAATAAGGAAAGGTGAAGTTGTTTGCATGCTGGGTATCCCTTCTGCTGGAAGTATTTTATACAGCGCTGTAAGATATTAACAATACTTTTCCATGGCTTACTGCATATGTGAATAATCAGCTCACAGCCTCTTTTGCAGTGGGTTTGATTTCATAAAATTTGGTACAGGAATGGTATTACAGCTTGCAAATGTTTCAGAGTCAGCTTTAATATAAATTTTTATACTCTGCTAGATGAAGCCACAGTCTGAAATAATTTTACATTATAAGGAGTTCTAAATGAAAGTACTTTCAGATTATTTCCATGACATTTGTGGAGGAAAGAATCTATTTTCGCCTAAATAATATTGAAGTCCATTACGTTATGAGAAAACAGTCATCTCAAGTTTTACCACCTTGAGTGGTGCTGAACTTTAGTGATAGTAACAGGCAGGTAAAAGTGCTGAGAAAATAGACTTGCCTTGGGGGAAATCTCTCTGAGACCAAAATTTGGGAATCCCATTAATAGGTCTTGGATAGTCAGAGTCCAACACACTGAAGCCTGATGGTGAAGCATCTTGGCATCCTTTTCGAAGTGTATATAATTTTCAAAAAAAATTATAATTAGAATATATTTTAAAAATATTTTATATAATATATATTTCTGACGTCATTATAAAGTTTATACACATGTAACATCTATTCTTAAAAAGGTGACCGTAGTGGTTTTGTGCTTCTAAAACCATAACCCAAATCACTGCCTTGGAGGCACTGGAAATCTGGGAGCTTCCCTTTGCATGCTGCTCCAGTGGAGGGAAACAGCCTGTTTTGGAATAGCTTTCCTATGTATCGTCTTGCAGATGAGCTTTGCTTTCAGAGCTCAGACAATTCATGGAGGAGGGAAGGGTTGGGCAGGTACCAATCCTTTAAATGTCATGGGCCATTGACTGTGCACCTGCCAATGCTCAGAGGAAGCTAACTGAATCATAATTATGGTCGTTGGAAAAATGACCAAACAATGCAGCCCCAGTTATAAATTTTATTAGCTAAGTTCATATGGACATGTCTGAGTTGAGGTGGGAGAAGACAATATTTGTGTGTGTGCTTAACCGGTTTTTACTGTGCATTAAATAAGGTTGTTGGCCTCAGGATTTTAGGCCCATGGTTTTGCATTGAGCCACACACCGCTGAATTCTGAGGCTGAGGATTTTGTTTGAGGTCAAGGGAAATAAAAATCTGTTAACAGATAAATTTTTAAATGCCATTTGATTATTGGAACACTTTCTGAGAGAAAAAAGTATTTGTTTCTTAGGGGGCTTTAGTTTTATTTTTCTTTTATGGAAACTGAATGCTTCAGGTGATGCTGAAATGATGTCTGTAGTTTTCTGTAATGGCAATAATAAGGGTGGAGAGGTAACGAACTCATTGCTTTTGTTAGGATTTGGGAAATTCTTTATCTTGTAGTGCATTGCTTCACAGAATTGTAGGGGTTGGAAGGGACCTCAAGAGATCATTAAGTCCAACCCACACTTGTATATAACTTATAATTTGACTGAACTACTACAGTATTTAGATTCTTTTTTTATGGCAGTTTTAGAAATTTCCAGTTCACATATGGCAGTTATGTTCTGCAGTGGCCTTCTGTTGCTTGTCTTTGGGCAGATGTTATCTTTGTCTTTTGCTGTTGTTGATGTGTACGTGTTCTTCATCCTGCTTGTGAGCTTTCACAGATCATAGGAATGTGTGTGCACTCTCCTGTATGATCTCTAGAGGGCTGGGCTGTTCTGAATGGCAGCTATGGCTTGGTAGGAATCTGTACAGTCCTGTTCACCATTCGTTTTGTTAATTTCCAGCATAGATGTAATTCCATTGTGTGTTAGAACAGGGATATGTGTTAGTAAGCAAACAAAAAGTATTAAAGAGGTCGCTTTACAGTTAAGCAGAGTTTTAATTCATCCCATTATTTTTTATTTTTCATTAACCAGAATGCAAAAGTGATAGCAAGTAATAAGGAACTTCTAATTCAGGTAACTCGTCATTCTATGTATGAAAGATGAAACAAAAGCTGTCTCGGAGATTCCTCTAAACTTTAAAATCTTGACTATGAAAGTATGCATAGAAAGAAGTGGGGTTTTCCTTGCTTTCTGCAGTTTTGTTTTCTAATAGCTGCCAACAGGTTGTCTAGGCTGACAAAATTATATATACGACAGTACAAAGTACAGGCTTTTGGTTGTCAGAGCAACCTATATATTTTGGAGCAATGGTAGTAGGGTGGATCCAGTGAGATTTCTAAGTGATATACAACAATGAGAGAGATGAGAATCGAGCCTGTACTGCCACCCACACTAGACATACCAATGGATTTTATGGAGTGGTTTTTTTTTAATGTGTTTATTAAGGTGTAAGAAAGGGGAGTAAAGTAAGGTTGTCTAACGGCATGCGTTATCTTTTAAGACGATATAAGCTGGAAGAGTTTTTAAAATCAATATTTCAAAAATCGCATCAGGGTGTTATTCTTTTGCTTGCTATCTCCTTCAGCCAGTAATGATGATTGTGTATAATTCTCTGTATTTGAAAACCTTCTTTCTTATAAAGGAAAAACACCCAACATCCAGTGTTAGGAATATTTTGGTTGCCAGGATTGTTCTTTTAAAATCTACTGTTGGCTTCAGGAGAAACATTTCACACGTGTTTTAGAAAATTGCCTTTGAACTTGCTGTACTAGTGGCCCTGAAAGGATTTAATGTGGTGCAGAGCTGCTGGACAGCTTAGGCTGCCGACCCTCAACTGCAGCGTGAGCAACACGCATCTGTCTTTCCAATGCTTGTCTTCACTGGGGTGGTTACTGGCACAAGAACTGAACAAGTCTTTAGTCATGTTACCCATGGGGGGAGCATAACTGCAGAAATGCAGGTTTGATTTGAGAACTGGCTCTGGAAATACAGGCTTGGGTTTTGGTTTTTTTTTTTTGCTCTTAAGAACATTACTCTCATTAAATCTTTGGGCTGGGTCTTCAAATGATGATCTGCATTTTGTCTCTATGAGATGTTTCTGAAGTGGTCACTCATCTGCATGAGGAATGCTAAGAAACACTAAGTAAAGAATGGCAGATTCAGCAAATCTTTGAGGGTGGGTATATGGTTAAGATTGTGCAATCAGAACTGTCTGTACCTTTTATATCCAAGCTTTTAAGATCCTGATTTACACCCTAAAAACCTGTTAACTGCTCTGGGTCTGTTTGTATTGTGTAATACAGCAATATCTACCTAGATGTTCTGGCTCAGCTATATGGTAGCACAGTATGTGGCTGCTTAAAGCATGACCTAGTGTCCCGTTATGGACTTGTAAGCCCTAACTTTGGTGCTGTAGCTCCCTGCTAAGCCCCAGGGACCGTGGTGGCACTCTTCAGAAAACAGAGCTGCCATTCAAATGTTTCTGTGATGTTCAGTGCTTTCGTTTCACCAAGGCTTTTGTATTTTTTGTATTTGTGGAAGAACTTTTTCACAGTGAGGGTAACAGAACCCTGGAACAGGCTGCCCAGGGGGTGTGGAGTCTCCTCCTTTGGAGATGTTCCAGACCCGTCTGGACACTGACCTGTGTGACTTGTCCTAGGGACCCTGCTTTGGCAGGGGGTTGGACTCGATGATCTCTGGAAGTTACTTCCAACCCCTCCACTTCTGTAATTCTGTATATCAAACTATTTGTGTTTTAAAAATCAAGGATAAAGATGTTCCTACATTTCACATCTTGTTCATTTTCCTTTTGGTAGCTAAGCCAAGCTGTTGTTTCAGTGGGATGCACTGAGCCGTACTGCAGTGGGAATAAGGAGAAATAGTTTTTTCCCATACCTGTGCTTGAACAGTGACTGCCTTAAATTTGGTCCATTAAGTCTTCCTCTCCTGAAAAACAGAGATTAGTAAAAAAAGTATGATTAATAGGGTCAATTTTAGTGTATGCTGAAAAAAATTAGTGCTCACTCATAAACTGAAACACCTACAGGAAAAAAATGATGTGCAAGTGTCTGCCAGCATGTGAAATTACCTGTCACAATAACATGTGTATGTAGTGTAGGGACTTATAGTAGGTACACATGAAATCTACCAAGAATTTTGGACTACTTAAGACGCTGGACTTTTAGTCCCTCTCCAGAGATGGGTATGTAGCAGGGTCAGATATGTAATATAATATATATTTGGTAATAGAAAAGTAAGAAGCTTATATTAAACTCAAAAATGTTCCTTTTTTTAAAGAAGTGATACTTTTGTTTGCCAGATTTTGTGGGAATTATTGGACATCCATTAATGACCTCAGTATTTTGCTGTGGCTTATATTAGATTTTAAGTGAGAAAAGATGTTGTTTGAATTCCTCTAAGCCAAAATAAACTTTACTTTCTCAGAATTTCTTAGAGCATTTCTACAAAAAAAAGCCACTTCTTACTTGACCATGCCTTGGCGTACTCGATGGTAGAATGAAGAAAAATATTTTTTCTTTCTCTTTACATAACATCTATCTCTTTAAGATAAGACGCGAACAACTCTGTAGTACATTTAATTTTATATGAGAAAATGTCTTCTCAGTTCCTGCCAGATCATCACAAAATGTTATTTTAACCACAAAATGAAGATGGAAAAGATTTTATTAGGTTTTTTGGTCTGAATTAATTTTGTCAAACTCATTTTTTTGAGGTATTTGGAATATTTTTTGGAAGAAGTTGGAAGGAAACTGGTGATGTGCTGGTATGTTTAGGTAGAGGTATAAACAGTTCTGTTCTTCAGTGTCAACAGGGAAAGCAGAGCAGATTATGAATACATGTTTATGCATTTTGTCTTTCGATGAACAACACTGACTTCCAAAAATTTGCAGAATTTCTATATTCTGAATAAAAGTGTTGAAAAAGGCCTGAGTAGTCAGATAGAAAATCATCTCAGACCTCTCAGGAGTCCATGTGAATAGTGAATGTTCCTAGTTTGTTTCTTCATGAAATCTCAGACCTTTTAATTTCTTGGTGTTAAGGATGACTCTGGGCACCGAGAGGGAGGTTGTTTTTGTTTTGTGGGTTTTTGTGTTTGATTTTTAGTTTAGGTTTGGTTTTTTTAAACAAGAGCATAGTGCTGTGTGAATTCTGTCTGCAGAGTCAGCGAAAATTTCAGGCTCTGGATTTGTAGATATATTGCCAAAAATTGCTACCCTTGTTGCTGAAATATTCCCTTTCATGGAAGTGGATATTGGTTTATTACTCCAGCAACTCTTTTGAAGAGGATCAGTCAGATCAATTGGAAAATGTCCTCCTCATCTGTGTAGAGTTGCAAAGGCAAGCATAGAAACCTCCTCTTTTGGTGTGTTTTCTTTAATCCTTCCATTTCCAATTAATAAAGTGGAGAACTAATGAGCTTTTTTGTGATTTTTAGTAGCTCAGAATGCTCTGGTTGCTGGTTCAGTGTTAACATGGGCTTTATAGGCATTATGATAAAGGAATTCATGGATCGTAAGATGTGGGAAAGCAGTAACTTTCCTCACAGAGTGGTGCAGAACTCCCTGCATGACCATGAGATGGTAAAGCTTCCACATAGCACTTCCATAGTATAGCTGCAGTTCGTATTTACATCACTTACAGGTGGGGCTGCTGATGCTTCTACTCATGTATTAAAACCAAAATTTACCTGTGTTTTTTGCAGTGTAAGAGGGGAAGCTAGGGGAAATCTGATGCTTTTCTGATGTGAGAATTTTAACAGCTCCCTGCTAAAATGTCAAATGCTGCCCAGGCATGTTCTATAAGAATATGGGGGTGTTGGATGTTTGTGTCGCTGCACTGTGAATGCTGACAATAATAATAATGATGAGACACAGAAACTGGTTAAACAACTGAAAAGAAATTAAAAGTAGTAACTAAAATACTTTTTAAAAGTTTTAAGGGTATTTTTTTAAGTTTAGCAGTTTTTTTGTTTCAAGAGAGTGTCCTTTTACATCGCACTGTGTCATCTTAAATTCAGAGTTTCTCTGCTAAAGTAATGTTCCTTCTCCTTCCAAGCATGGTGTCTGCGATCCTCGTGCTTCATCTCAGTGTGCCACCTCTGACCATTAATGCAAATTGGAGGCCAGATAAGAGTTGCTCTGGATTTAAATTGGTGCAACTCACAGCAGAATCTGTCTCCGGTTCATATGAATGACTGCAAGTGGGAGAAGCTGCCTGGACAGATAGAAGGCTCTAATGAGACCATGTTCCTTCACCCGTAGCCATAACTGTGCCACCTAATCTCTTTTCTATACTAAGTGCCGAATCAAGTTAATTTAATTGTATTTTCAGTTAAATTCTGTGAAGAGTGAATATGAGAATAAACAGAGAGCCATGTTTGCATGTTCAAACCTCTTTCTCTATAAATCCCCAGCTTGCTCTTTTCTTGGTAATTGCACTTCAGTTGTTCCATGGCATGCATGGCTGCTCTTGGGGGGGGGACACACAGGGACTGGTGGCAGACGCTCTGTCTTCTTAGTCTTGCTCCTTGGAGCACCTGAGGCATTGCAATAGCCCATGCTCGCTTGGGCCTCTTTCTTCAGAGGAAGTTCAAATAAACACTGGGAGAGTATTTGCTTGTCCGTACTGCAGTTAATAGCAGGGTGAGATTTCTGTGTGAAGGCACTGTCTGCCAGCAAAGCAAATAAAGATATTGTGATTTTTATTTTTTTTTTATGCTGGACAAAGGGCAATATTTATTTCATCACTAGAGAGCTGGCGTGAAGGACGTTATTCCCAGTGTGAGTGTCAAAGAGGATCTCCAGCGCCTTGCGGCAGATACCCTAAACTGCATTCTTTGATAAAGTGCCTTTTGTCAGCAAGTGTGTATGTTGAAAATTAGCGGTTCCTTCAGCATGAAAACCTTGACATTGAATATAATTGAGGAGGTTAGTGTCGGCATGTTCGTAAGTATTACCTGTCATTTGAAATATGACAGTGCTATAACTGCAGGACCTTGGGGACTCGAGTGCGTTGGCACTGCCATCTGACTGCCTTGGAGTCTGTGAGACAGCCTTCCGAGTGACTTCGACCCTGAGATAATTAACATGGCCCTGGAGGCTTCTGCCTTTTGCTTTTCTGCATTTGTTGTTTAATAAGATGTTTGTTGCTCTGCTTGTCTCTGATGCAGTGGTGTGCCTTTAGGGACGTAGGGTCCTTCACATTCTGTCACCGTTCATAGGTTTAGGTAATGCAGTCTGTGCATCCATTTCTTTCATTTCCAGCAAATTAAAATATTATCAACTAGCCGGCTATACCTGGTGACTTGCTTCATTTCTGAAAGGATGCATGTTTATGTTGTATAAAAAGGTGACTGGATGGGAGGGAGAACATTTGAAACCTGACTTTTCTTCTGGCAGTTGAATCACATAATAATGTTGAACGGTAAAATGACATCATAGAATGCAGAAAGGGAAGACAGCATTGGGGGAGGGGGAAAGCTGAGTGTGGGCAGTGGTGGCTGATGTGGTTATTGAAGGTTATTGACTGACAAGACAGGTTCTATAATTGCTGACATTGTTTGGGACCATAGTGGTTTAATCTATAAAGTCTTTGTGGTGTGTTCCTGAAAGCATAATGAGCTTGAAATAAGAAAGGGGATAAAAGAGATGAGAAGTGTTGAAGCATCTTCCTGAAGACAAGCTGAACACAACTGGTTTTCCTTTTTCAATCTGTGAAATGGTGTTTTAAAGGGTTTTGAAAAAAATCAGCTGTATTACTCCAGAGAGATCCATGCTAATACAGACTCACGTGGCTGAACTTCTATTTGAACATTGTAAGAACTCAAAGCAATGTTGAATCTAAATAATCGACTCCAGTGGATGGCATTGTTGAGCCAGGGTGCTTTCACAGAGGTGAGTTTTTAGCCACAATAAAAGCATCACAAAGTCATCTTGTTTCTAGGGAATTGTGTGTTTTGTGAAAACAAACCTTAAAATATTCTCCTCTAACAGCTGACTTTCTTTTAATGTGTATTTCTGACAAAATGCAACAAGTATAGCCTGGCGTGCGCAACCTCAGAGAGCTGCAGTTACACCATTTATCTCTCATTTCATTATATAAGAACAAATGAAACTGGAAAGATGTCTCATTACACCCATTTAGTTTGAAATAGTTCTAATCTGTCTTGCTTGTGGGGAGTATCATTCATAATTAGAACTGGGAATCAATGGAAGATAATATTGAACAGTGAGTTTGGCTGTGTCAGAGAAATGCTTTTACTGGAAAAGCTTGGAAAATGCTATCAAATAGAGTTGCAAATATTGAAAAGATTAACATATAAACTACCATCCACCCGTAAGAATTCCCAGTGTAGTAACGTATTTCAAGTTCCTTGGAGTATTATTTCCACTGTCGTGCTAATACAGAATGAAAGAGGGAAATACAGCTGTTTCCTGCTAATAATGCAGTGCTAGTTCAGAAGTTAAAGCCAAGATGACTGAAAGCTACAATATACTAAAGACTCATTCCCCAGTTCCTTTACCTTATACATATAAATATCTTTTCAGTTATAGACATTAGGCTTTCATTGTATAGCCCACCATTGGGCATAAAACATTAGGCCATTGAAATCATACTGATTTACAGCTGTTCTGTACCCTCACTTTGCAAACATTAAGGAGAAGTAAAGGGAAAGGGGATTTGAGGGGTTTACATCGATACATTCATCTGACTTCCATTTAGGAGTGCTGTGTGTTTGGCTGACATGGGATTTTTTTTGTTTGTTCTGAAGCATGATTCCAACATTTGCTGTTTAGTTGTAACTTGGCTGTCTAAAATAGTAGTCGTGTGATACATCATTCTTCTCTAACATAATGACTTCAAGAGAGTTGTGGATTTTAATCTACATCTTAAAGCATTTGGCTCACTCGGCAAAGGAAGGCGCGAAGCTTAAACCCAAACACATTTACTAGTACATTCAAGAGAACTAGTTGACTGCACAATCATGTAAGAGTTGATCCTTTTCTCACTTAACTGCTACTGGAAGGGAAGAAGCATTTGCTCAAAGGTAATTAAGTGCAATATGCTGATCAACTGCAGCTAATATTATTGTTTGAACTTCAACCGGCAGTGACAGAACACTTAAGCAAGCAAAAGAATACACAAAATCAGTATCTACCAGATGTGATCCTTGGGGCATGGCCACTTGGGCATCTTGGGTTGCATGCTGCTGCTTTTGTTCTGCCTTGGCTTCTGCTCAGACGCATCAGGGGGGTTAATGGGAATTAGTTCAGTAGGCAATAATACTGTAGGATGTCAGAGGGCTTCCAGTGGTTGAAAGAAGCATGCTGCACAGATCGATGTCACTTTTCACAAAGCCTATCAGAAAATGAATTCCTGTGTGTTTTCCCACAAAATGGTAGAAAATAGCAAGAATTAAGTGAGTAAAATTAATAGTAATAAAGTTAGGGAAGCATGAAATTAAAAAAGTGCTTCCAGTAATAAAGTGTAAAAGTTTTTCAGAATAAAATAATATCCTCGATATAGTGAAAAACAATATTAGTACTACTTATGAAAGAGGAAGACATTTATATTATCAGTATCTCATCTGTGAGGTCTAGGTACTACTTAGGATTTACCTACTCTGTTCTATTTGATTATCCTAAATTAATGTACTTTAAAACTAATCAATTTGCCTTCCCTGTTTTAATGACAGGTAAGTATTAATGGCTTAGTTTTGAAAAAGAAAGAAAAAGCAGCTGAGGCTTTTGAGGTAAGTAGTCAGACTTCATTAAAAAGGGCTTCAGTTTTAGATGCTCAACAAAAGAAGTTTCCTAGTAACATTTAGGTACTTCAGTCTGCAATTTTGAAGCTTATCCAGCGACAACGCCATGCAAAGTGTGTACGCAGCCCTTGAAACAGAAACTCATCCCTCTAAGGGAGGGCATACTCCCAAGGACTCTGAAAAATACCTTATTTTGTTTGGTTTTGGTGGTGTTTTTTTTTTCCTTTTTGCCTCCAAATACTTGTCCGCGCCACACAAAGCGGAATGACTTCAACAAGGGGGTGGAAGAGGGGGTGGAGGTGTGACTGTGAGTGAGGAGCAAGATAGAGGTTACAGGTTGTAATGTAACAGCACATAGTTATTCTACAAGATGGGTTTAGATTTTAATCGTCTCAGGAACTTAGGCTCCACAGAAATGACTGAACCCTGTGGCTTGTGCTTAGTTCAGGAGGGAAGCGGATAGACTAAACAAGAACTGTTTCTCCATCAGTCATAGAGTTCTTCCATACAGCAGCTGGCATAACCCAGTTTTCAGCAGGACTTGCATGTGATTCCTGCCTGGGTGTCAGATTTACTAATTTCATCCACCAGTTTCATGGTTACCAGTGTGGCCCAGTAAAATTTTGGTCTAAGACTGAACAACAGAGCAGCAAGTGGATTGTGGAGTTTGTATATGCAAACGCAATGTTACAACAGTGTTAGTTTTTTGTATAGAGACATGATTACACAATTTCACCAAAATAATATTTCTGTATAACTGCCAAGATTTTTTTCCCCTAAAGTTAGTCATTAAAATGCAGATAGAAATACGCCAATAAACTTAGAGATTATTAAAGGGACTGTCATTTGTAATCGCGCTCCCTTGAGATGCTCTGCTTTCACAGGTCTCCAGTTGGCTGGTTCATTTGGTGTTAAACAGCTCTAGCAGATCCGGAGAAGCTGAAAAGCTTGATAAGGTCAGAATAGTGAATGACTGCTGAAGGCGCAACTAATTCACAAAAAATACATCTAGTTCTTTGAGTGCCTTTCTATTCATCTTTTTATCTCTGTGTTAGAGTTTCACATCTTCTATAGAAATGTCAGCGCATTTTTAATTTATATTTTTTATTATTTTTGAATATTGAGCTTTGCAGGAGCTGATCTTTGTTTTCTTGATCTTGCCCTTTTAATAACCTTTAAATATAGTTCTATTTCTTGCTGGCAGATCAGCTACTTTGCCGTGGGGGTTTGAAAAGGGACTCTCTTAGAATAATGTATTCTGGGCAGCATTACGTTTCCCACGTGTTATTATCTGAGTCGCATCAGCTCAGTGGCACATTAAGTAATAGGCTGTCATGGTCTGCTGTTATGGAACAGTTCCCATGAACAACCATTGGGTGTATCTTACGTAACAAGCCTGTCTTTAGGCTGATGTACAGAATTCCACATTCGGAGCCAGACAGGGACAAAGCTGATGTTTCATGTCTGCTGTTATGTCCATTTTTTTAATGTGCATAACATAAGTAGCACTTGGAAAGTGAATGCTGCTGCTTTTCGTGCACATTAAAAGGAGATAGCTTTATTTCATCAAGATGTATTCTGGAAAGAATACCAGATTTGGGATCTGTAGCTGAGATGCCATAGGCTGCTGCCCTGCAAGTGATCAAGACCTTGTCCTGTAGCACTAAAAAACCCCTGTGGTCTCAGGAGAGGTTATTTCAGTTTTGGTGGCATTTTAAGACTCACTTCAGGGCTCAGAGCAGATGTTTCTGAGATACCTACTGCCACTGGCAAATGCCTCATTTTAAATAACACACTTGCTGAGTGACCTTTGAAGAAAATCACTAATTTCTTTGTTTAGAGTGCAGAGGGCATGGATCTCATAAAGCAGTTTCTGGTAAGCGGAGTATATTACTTCTATATCAGTGTCACACTGTCAGAAAGTGGCACTTTGTTAAGATAATGTGACCTTTAGAATAATCATCTTTCACTCCTTTATTCCGTCTGTGGTACTGTGAATCTCTACTTTAAATCTTAATGCTTTCTGATGAAGTAGAAATAACACAAAATTGAAGTATTTGTGTTATTTCCCTTCAGCTATCTTAGATGTTTTTCTTCACAAATGGCACAGGTGTCACTTTGTCCATGAAAAATTTCTGTTTGCTGACTGCAAAAGGTACATCTGTTCTAAACTGTAAACTTAGTACAGACATTTACATATTTTATAAAGGAAAGAAACTGATATAATGGTATCAACTGCTTTGTAATTGCTCTTTTTTGGGGGGAAGGACAAACGTTGCCTTGTGAGCTTTGTGCAAGGTTTTCACAGGAACAGAAAGTCAGTGCACGGGAGCAATAATGACTTAAAAGGAGGCTGAGAGACGAGCTCTGGGTTAGATATACAGCTGTGATTTGACTACTTAACAGTGCTATCTGCTAGTAATATTTTTTTGCATTTAAATCCTAACATACTGGTTTTGAGGAGATGGCCCAGCTTCGAAATGTTTGCTCTCAGACAGTCCTCATTAAGCACTCACTGAGTCAGAGGTTCAGCTTGGTCTCTTTCCCATCTTCTCTCTTGGAGCTGCTCCATTAAATATGAGTCATACAATATGCTTTGGGTCAAGAAAACAGGCGCCTGTGCTTCCCTAAATATGTGTTATGTTTCAGTTTTAGAAATGAAGTTTGCTTGGTTGGGTTTTTTGGTGGTTTTATTTTTTTTAACTACCAAAATATTTAGCTGAAAGCTTTCTGTCCAGCTGGGCTCTTACTCTGATGAAAGTCCAGGCTTTCAGCAACTGCTTTTTCTCCTTTCATGTCTTGAGGCCTAGCCTTAGAAAAAGATCCTATTAGCCAGAATAGGAACCAGAGGTATGCTTGATTACTTTTTCAACCTCACTGTTGAGATACAAGACTAAACTGAGTAGAAACGTATTACCAAAATATAGCTCAGTTCATTTACTTGTACTTTTTTTTTTTTTAAAATGAAGTTGAAGAGATGGTCACATTTCACTGGAGAGGAATGTGGTTTTGGAGTAGAAACTGCTTCTTCAAAACCCCATGCTTTTAGGGAGCAGTGTTATAGGAGTTCTTTTATGCTGTAATTGTTCAAAGACTGTAGATTTTAAACATTTAGAAATATTTGTAAGTACATATTTAAGTACTATTCTATCACAGAATCCACATAAAAAAATCTCAGCATTGTTACTGTACTTGGTTAATTGGTTCGTGTTGATAATTGAAAGGCTTAGCATATATTATTTTTTATATGAAGAAAATAACCCAATGTAACACATTTTATTTTGTGCTTAAAATTTGGAAGCTATTTGCTCTTAAGACTGAAACAGATCCTGTGTTTGTGTGACAGATTAAAAAATGTTACAGGCAATATTTTGTAAAAATTCTGAGAAATACCTGCTTTCTAAAGTCTTCTTATATCAGAAACTTTACGAAAGTCCATCTTTACAGGTGTTACCTTTGATACGGTTTTTTAATAGGATGAGATACAAAACCCCACTTTTTTATTATGACTTGCTAATGGCAAACTTTCAGGCCCTCTACAGTCTCCTACAAAAGTCTAGTTTCCTACTGTGGGTGTATTGCAAGACCTTTAAAGCACAAATAATAATAAACCTTTTCAAGAATATTTCAAACAGATACCAGACACCTTGTAGATGAGTGGAGTTTGTTAAAGCTAATACTTTAGCTCTGGGAACCCATTTGGCACTTCAAGTGAATCTCCCAGATGGTAACAATGGCATTAAAAATTAATTGTATAACCACTGGACCTGCCTTTAAAGACTTTTGAACTGCTGAGGCTTTCTAATCGTATATTGTTGCTCTAGTTCACCAGTGAAGCGAGTCCAATGACTTTTTCGGCGTATGGCCTACTTCTGTTAATGAAAGTACAATTTATTCACTTCAACATACAGATTGTAAAACTAATTTCCTAGTTGACACATTATGCTCTTCTGCATGTTTGACTTCTCTTCACTGAGCCAAAAATGTATATAGCAAATCAGAAGGGACTCATCGATCAACTGGGCATCGTTTAAAATCCAGTTAGTTTGGAATTATAGTGGCTGTTGTGTCAAATACTGAGCCAGGTTCTTCTCCTTGGCTGAGCTAAAGGGGGGATAGGGTTACATCAGGCGAGGCTCTGGGCTGTTAGACCTTCTGGGGCCATTAGCATTCAAGGGTGATAAAAAAATAGAAGGAGGAGAAGAAGAAAAGAAGACTACAAAGTTATAAATTATTTTTTAAGAAGCTTTTTTTTTTTATTTTCATATCTTGAATTACTTTCTTTTTTTCCCCTCTAAATATTTCTATGTTATTTTAAGACAAAGCAGACATTGCCTGTCTTAAAAAAACCAAAAGTTCTAGTCCTCTCCTGCACGGCTTCCATTGTAAATTTGGCATCTCCTGGTATTTTATTGTGAGAAGCGAAGTCGTGGCTCCAGAATGCTGTATCAAACTAGTTTTTGCCAATGCTTTTTCACTGGGGGTGTGAGGGCTACACTAGGATCCTGCTGCATCAGTGACTAGTATAAATGGTTGGTTTTCACTGGTAATGTTCTCTCAGCATATAACTGCCCCAGGGGGTGGGAATGAGGGGGTTAACTATGCTGTTCTATGCTCTGCTCCATTGATTTACTGGTTGCTGCCATCTTCCTTCCTGTAGAGTGACTGAGGCTGTGGTGATGGGTTCAGTCAGGGTATGTCAGATACCTGTTTTGACAGGATAACTGCCTCTCAGGTAATTGCAGGTAGGGGCAGAGAGAGAAAACTGGAAGGCTGAATAATAGCGTGTGTCATCTAGCAAGGGGTGTGGGTGCATTAGGGAAAAATTTGCACAGTAAAATTTGCTTTTAGGTTTTTGTATTTTTTCTGTTTAGAGGCAGAGTTACCACTTGATTACCATTTAATTCACGGGGAAAGTTGTACCTCTGGGCTTGTTTGTTCCTACTTGCAGCTCTTTACTAGCATGGGATAACTTTTGGGTGGTGAAATGCATCAGAAAACATCAGTGGCTTCCACCTGTGTTAGATCTCTCACTGTTGAACTGGACGAAATAGATGAGCTGGCTCTTGGTTCAGATTCTGCTCCCTTTCTGAGGCAAGCTTGACCCATTTGGGCCTCCAGCCTGGGGTAGGGGAGCTTTGAGACTGTGGTTACAGCCAGGGCAGCAGGATGCTGCAAGCTCCTGGTACCATTCTTGTTTGGACCGTCGAGATGGCAGTGTCCTAGTAGATATCTGCAACTACCACATCATTACTCATATAAATATGGATATCTCCTTTATATATACCTTTTACAGTTCAGGTTTGGGGTTTTTCCTGGAGGGCAGAAGTAGGTTGTTTCCCAGCTGCGCTCCTGGCTTTATACTAGCAAGTGTTTCCCTTGTCCCATTCCTCAGCTGCCCAGCTCCAGCAGATTTAAGGGGTTTTTAGGGTCATTTTAATAGTCAGAAGCATGATACTCCAACACTAAATATTTAAACCTGACAGTTACTACTGTCACTTTTATGTTTGAATAAAGTATTTGTTGCCACAAAAATTATTCAGCAGTAGTGAAGTTTAAGTCACTGCTAGTTAATTTGCATTTATCCTGCATATAGCTATAGAAAATGTATGCATATATATAGTTGTGTGTATATATATTTGTGCATACTCACATATGCGTCTGAATAATTTATTTACAAAATATCAGCCATTTCTACAAAAATCCAACCCCCCAAACAACATCATAGATGCAGCAGGACATGGAGAGGATTCTAATTAGACTCTGACTTTAGACTGTCTTTTCACAACACACTGTTGTAGGCAGACTGAAAGGTAAGTTAAAGGTTCATTAAACAGCCATTCAATTTAAAAAAAAAAACCCTAATTGTCTGATGTGGTAAATGCACCATTACACTCTGAACTAGTATGTCATATTTATTAAGATTTGATTTGCACTTCCTTTTCAAGTGACAAGCACAGCACAGAATTATATGATATTTATATATTGTTTTCATTATGAGGTTTATTTTAATATATTTTTCTTGGTTTATCTAGCATTTCAGGCTACAAGTCGTAAACCTGCTTGGAATAATGCTGGGGATTTTGATGTTTCTACATCAAAGTGACCTTTTGTGATGTTTTTGTTCTGTTCTGTTAACTTATAGGGGAATAAATTGTGAGAATGAAAAAATAAAGGAAGCAGTTGTAAATACTTCACCTCACTTCTTTTATGCCATTTACATACCCAATAAAAACTAGGAGGAAAAAAAAAAAGGTATATTGCAGAGACAAGGTGACACTCCAATCAGTTCTGCTGCTGTTTTTCTCCTCCGGTGCATTCAAACAGAGAAGCTGGTCCCAAGCTGGAGCTGATTTGGTATAGGATGTGGAGAGATGTTATCTTTATGAAATTTAACATTAAATAATAAATGCTTCATATGTTATTTTATAGCAGCATAAAATCCAGAATCTGACTTCTGTAATCCATTGCTGTATTAGAGTTTGCTGAGAAATGGAACTAATCAGAAAATAACACGAGGAAAGTTTGCATGATGAGGTACTTAAATCAGAAGGCTGTTGGGTTTTTCCCTTCAATATAGGCAACCAGCTATGTCATTTCTGGTCAGAATTTAAATAACCCAATAGATTCTACTAGTGATTTTGATACTGTTTCTTATATATATGCATCGATATCTGTCTATATAAATTGCTATTATACTTTGTGTTGTAGGTATAGTGACCCTTCCAGTTATTTGATCTTTACATAAAGAAAACAAATATACTATTTTATGAAAAAATGGAAACATCATATGTACACTTGTTATTACTTCTACCTTACACCCAATCCACCCTTTTTTTGCATGTATCTCAGTATGTCACTAGAAGACTTAACATAAAGCAAGCAGTGACTAGAACAACATATTAGAGTCTCTTAGTGACACTTTACCGATTATTCAGAGAATCACAGAATTTTAGTGGGTTGGAAGGGACCTCAAAAAGATCTTCCTTACACTTCTAATCTTAAATTTCTGTCTGTAGTGCAGAGGGTAATATATCTCTGATGTAATGCCAAACCCTTTAGGTTAAGATGACTCCCACTTACTTAGCAGACTGCCCATCAAACCTAATGTGTTTTACTATTTATCCTTGGCATCTTTGACTTCTTTGGAGGTAGGAGATCCTTTTCTAAAACAGTGACCTGCTGTAGTAGCATTTGAGAGAGATTCTCTTCTCTCCTTCAGCCTTCATTGGCATAAGTGGTATGTTAAATAGACCAACACAATCTTATCTTTTTTTAATTATTCTCTCATTTTCATTAAAATCATTCAGTTCCTGGTTTATGTCTGGTATCGTGCCTGTATCATGCTTCTCCACTTCCATGCAATTCAGTGCTTCTGCATAAAATGGAGAATTAATAGGACTAACATTTCCTCATTGCTTTGACACGTTAGCAATATCAGTGTTCTGTGCTGATGCAAGAGCAGATGTTGCATGTACATCTTCCTGACCTCTTTGTACCTGCAAAACTAATGATAAATCTTCTTGTTCAGTGTTTTATAATTATAGTAATTTTCTTGTCCTAGGCAGCATGTGGATTATGGTACTGCTTTTTTTGTTGTTGTTTTTAATCTTACATCTTGCATTAGGAATAAAACATGGTATAGAACTTCTTGTTTTCTATTCCCAACTGCAGAATAGATGGGTGGAAAATCATTGCCAGTTCCACAAAAGATATTATACTGCAATTAAAAGATCAGACTGGACATTGTTTATTCCCTCCTTCTTTCTCTTTTTTTGGAATCATGTTCTAGAAGTTATGTAATTAAATTATTACCTGCTGTATCACCATCTGCTAACATGGTTTTGAAACGTTTCTAATCTCTGTGTGTGTGTACACTTCATGACTTCAAGAAAGTGCCAAAAAAGCAGTGAACGTACTCAGCAGATGGACCGAGCAACACACACCCTCCAAGCAGTCAGTCTTGATTGTTCTGGGTATAATTAAGCATATTTTCTCCAAATCTAATTATTTGGTTTCAAAACATGGTGGGGAGATGTTTCTAGTTGTAGTAGTAAAATATTCCTTCTGGGGTGAAGACCTAGCTCAACATCATGTCTTTAGATAAATGCTATGTAGTTTCTTGGTAAGATCATACCTTACCGTAGCTATAGGGTTGTATTGTTATCTTTTAAGTAAAAAATATTTCAGCATGGTCCTTGCACTACAGCATGCCTTAGGCAAATCTTAAAAATGAAGAAACAGATCTGGAAGGTCATAGCCTGCCAAAAAATGGAATCTAGCTTTAAACTCTTAATGCTTAGGTATGTGCTTACTTTCAAGCAATATGTTAACTCATTCAACGCAAATAGAATATTGAGAGGCTTATATTTTGAGCAAGTTGTCAAACAAAAAGCAGTGTGTGACTCCAGTTTAGAGAAGGAACTACAGATATGAAATCCCCGTGAAAGAAGAACAACAAAATCTGCCCCCCAATAAAGTAATAGAAGAGCGTCCTCCCCAGCCTCAGTAAGGGCAGGGGTTATTTGTGTGTGTGTTTGTAAATAACAGGTCATGAAGATCTTTGAAAACATCCATTGGTTGTTGATAGAGAGTGAATTATGGTTTATTGGGGTATTTCTCTAATACCAGCCAACGCTACTGGGAAGCTGGATACCTGCTAATTGAATATGTTGTACTGCTCACTGCTTACAAAATGCAGAGCTTGTTGCCAACAAACTGCCTTTGATCTTCAGTTAAACATCTCATCTCAATCCAGTGTTGGTCTTTACCTGTTATTAAAACAGTGAAAGTCCACAGAAGTCTCAGTGGTCATTAGCTTATTAGTTTAAACACAAAGAAATCCGAAAGCAGGCATAATTATTAGACATTAATACAAGTTGCGGTGTGTGAGGGGAAACTATTGCTGGGTCAGTTCTACTTGGTTTAGTGTTTAGTTTGGAGAAACTGAGCAAACTAATTTCTGTAATAACACTGAGAGTTAAGAAACCTCAGCAGCCCCCAGGAGAAGTTCATTATATGTCAAAAAGAAGTGATCCTCTCAAACTCACGTAGGGTAAGAATTTCACAGACTCTTGTGCAATCATTAATAATCTTAGACCGTAGTCACAAACTAGAAGACTTTGCAGGTTCATTAAATGAGAGTTCATTCTGGTTTTATTCAGCAGCTGTGTGAAGTCAAAGTTGTGATAGGGCTGTAAGAAGTTTTTGCTTGCTACAATGTTACATAACTTTTCCAATTTCTTACTCATTTTGCAGTCATTGTGACCTTTGGTAAAACAGATTCAAACTGTCTTCAAAGGCATTTAAGTACCTTTTTTCAGTGCTGTGCTCAAAAACTCTGAAGTTAATATTCTCTCTATATTTCATACCCTATATATTTATTTTTCTGATTCTCATTAAATTAATTAGATTGCAGTCCTCCTTTGCTCTTCAGGAGATAGCTGTGCAGGACAAATACATTTTAGCTTTGATGCTTAATGCTGGATGTGCATACTTATATAGGTATCAACTCAAAAGTGCCCAAAGTAAAGTATTCTCCTTCCCCTGCGTACAAAGTTCCCAGTACAGTCAGTAAAATTGCTAGAAGTTTTTGATAATCTACATCTCTAATGAGAAAGTCCTCTCTTTGCTTCAATGATAGCCACTTCAATCATACATAAAAGTGCTTTAGAACAGAGGTCAATGTCTTTTATCCTGATTTTTGTTTTTCAGATCACCCAGCAGCCTAACAACCAGCCTGGATAGAAAATTCAGTTCTCCAGCTCTTTGTAGTAGTCAGTACTAGGTATCAAAGTTTATGGGCATTTAGCCAACTCTCTTTTGAAGTGTTGCATCCACCTGTTTTGACGTTAATCCATAAAAATAAATTCCATATGTAGCCCAAATACTGATCTTTGTGGGTCCCAGTGTACAATGGCAATAATTAAAATGTTTACTTTCATGTCCCAGATGGTAACTGTGGTAGATAATTGTACTCTGCAATTATTTTGGGCTAAGTTTAGCAGTGGAAGATAAAAATCCAGTATGGTTTTGTAGCTGCACACATATTTAATTGGTTTAACTGTGGGCTGAATTATTTCCAGGATCTAAAAGTAAAAGGAAAATGGAAATTGATTGCAGGTCTAAACAGATTTATACAGAGTTTACATTATTTACATGGAGATGTGACATAATGGTCACTTCAAGGTAGTTGTCTTTACATTCAATGTGGCTTTGGGCATGACTCTGTCAAGGCTGTATTTGGAGTTGGGATTTTTTTGGCAAAGTTATGAAAATGAATAAAGGAACTGATTACTTTTGATCAGGAGTATTTAGACCGTACCCTTTGTAATACATGGCAGTGCAGCTAAAGCCTTCACATCTGTATGAAGCAGAGTCATAGCTTGATACTTTTTAAAATGAATGAAAATTTGAGTATTTAACTAATGTAATGATTACAGATGAAATGTAATGCAGTTGTAACAATTTTGTTTGTGGTGTTATAATAAACCTAGTTATTTCAGGCTGTGTTTTGGTAGTATAAATAATCTGTGATAAAGCAGTGTTTTATGACTTACTGAGTTTTACATTTTCATGCCATTTGCCTGACATTTAGTCTCAAAACAGCATTACTTTTAAGTGCCATTGAAGATCATTTATTTTTAATAATGTCTCTGTTCATAAATAAATTACAAAGCTATGAGACGTACTTAAAATAGTTCACTGTGTTTTGAAATACCTTTAATATATACAGAAATTATAGGTATGTGTGTGATCTAAAATACAGGGAATTCTGTGTGTTTGCTGTTGGAAAAAGAGCGTGTGCATTTTCAGTCTTGAATTTCTGTTAATGTGCAAACTGTTTTCTTAAGTCATTCCTTGATTCATCCTAATTATAAATTTAGTCTCTCTGAATTTTTCATGAGCTGGGGTGACTTTTCGCTAGAGACTGATTCGCCTCTGTCTTTGCTGTAAATGATGAAAAAACCTTTGCACTGGGAAGCTCAGTGGAAGACATTTCACTGTAGTAGCACTGCTGCTACTTTAAAATGCATGGTCTGATCCTCATCCCATGGAAGCTCATGGGTGTCTTCAGACTTACTCTTTTTTTTTTCCCTGAGCTAGAAATTAGGTCACGTATAAATGAAGCTGATAAAGTTGTTATGTGAGGGAAGTATTCCCACTAAACCCCTAAATTTCATCAAAATGCACATTTTTAGTGAGGAAATGTTTGTTTCCAAGAGAAAGAATTGCCATGTAAAATAAAGGAGAGGATGTTTGGCTTTGAATGACATTTCAGGGGAATGTTTCTGGGGGAACTGCAAAAAAATTAGTTTTCCCATTTTTAGAAGTTGAAGAGAATATGCATAAAGTTGGGAATCTGTATCCATATTTCTATACTATTTGTTAATGTAGTGAGACTTAAAATGGGAAAGGTGGGGAGAGACCAGGAACATACTGATAGCCACTGTAGCTATCTGCACAGATACCCAGAGGCCTGCAAAACATGAAGCAGCACCTTGATGATCAGTTATATATATATATTTTTTTATCTATTTTATGATGTCTTTTCTTCTTTCAAGGAGACATCTTGAGTGTTGTGGTAGAAAAGAAGATAGGCAGTGGGACTGTAATTCATATTCCTGAAAAATATTCATACTGTGTTAAAAATACCCAGGAACTTGCAGATTTTGCTAGGTTGTCATGTTATCCAGGTTCACTAATAGTGTTTCTTGGAGCCCTTTTCAGAGTCAGTTACAGATGAAAGTTTCATAATTATTGTGAAATTGTGTTCTTTGGACAGTAGCTTACCCAACTCTCTTCATTTTGTTGGTTGCTCTTTGACAACTTTGTTTTTTTAACGGTTGCTAGGTCTGTACAAACAATGATTTGAGAACTGGTGATTGAGAGTAGAATTAGGCTGGGAACAAAGTTAAAAAAAAAAAAAAGCTTTACAGATCCAACATCTTTGAAACTTCCTTGAAACTCTGAAGTGTTTTTAAAACAAAGTTGTCTCCAGTAGTGAGAGTTTCCATCTGTTTCTGTCACTGGGAAAATGCAGCAGACAAAGCCCAAGCTAGGAAGCAATTAAATTTATTACTGCTGTTTGAAGGAATGTTTTTGTTTTCTTCCTCTTCATGGCTAAAAGGTTCATTTAATGGGACCTCTTAGAAAGGAAAATTTTTCTTGGGTAAGTCTAGATCCTGCTGTTTGTTTAGATCTTTCAAAAAATTAGCATGTTCTCCGTATTCAAACCTGCTTCTACAGGTCCTGGTGGGAATGCTTGTGGTTTTGTCCTGCTCAAACTCAGCTGAAGTTATTGAAGGTTTTTTTTTTTTGAGATTTAGGATAGCAATAGCAAGGCATTGTACAAGAATGAATTAACACAACCCTTGTTTGTTTATTGTTTACTTTCTTATGTGAAGATGCCACAGAGAAGGATATTTTGGTCATGTGCAAATTGAGTTAAAGGCTGCTGCAAATATGAGCCATGTACATGAAATGCTTCATTTATCAGTGATTCAGAAAATCTGCATCATTCATGTGCTTCAAGGGTTACAAGTCAAGCAGTTTTTAGCAAGCTGCTAATCTGCTATGCTTGCTATATAGTTATAGTTGCTTGCTATCCCAGGAGTTTCCAGCAAATGCTCATACAATCTGATTAACATGGTTCACATACAAAGGGCGCTGGCCTGGGGACTACCACGTCTCATTAATGGAAATGAATTTTTCATGCTATGGCTGCGATGTCTGTCTGTTAAAACTTCCGCTTCTCTTTCCATTTCCGTGGTTTGATTTTATTATTTGATTTCTCTCTCCTTTTTTTTTTTTTTTTTTTTTTTGAAGGCAGGACTTGTCTGTATGGATTTTAACGGTGGGGCTATATTCCAGGTTTGAGGTTTTTGATTTTTGCATACTGGTGTTATTTTTACTAGGGAACAGATGTATAGGCGGCAGGAAAAAGAGGGGGTGGGGAGAAATGGCAGGCGTTTGTGCTTGTATTGAACCCTTTAGCTCTGATTGAATGCTTGATGAGCTCAGTCTAAGGATGAGGCGATGCGATCTGGTGTTGGCAGGAGGCCTGCTCTGAGAGGAAGGTTGGAGCAGGTGACCTGCCAGCCAATGCTTCTGCGGTTCTGAAAATCATCACCTTTTCAGTATAACTTTCTAGAATTAAGAGAATTAGTGTAATTGAAGTATCATCCCGTCTTTTTAAGAAGCCCTAACACATTCTACATGAATACTGATGTGAATACTACTCTGGTTTATAGCTGAAAGCAGGGAAGAGTGGGTTTAGTCTTCTCTCACAGCTGCTGCTTGGAGTGTCTTTGGATTAATGTCGCTTTTTAAAGGAAACTGGAGAGGAAGTAATAGTACATATTAGCAAGTATGCAGAGTATGTTCCGTGACTGGTCATCCACAGCTGCTGTTCTGTGTCATTTGCTACTGAAGGGTTTTTGTGTCAGCAGACTGTCATTTTCTGATTAATAATATTTTGTTGCAAAGTTCCCAAACAGCACTAGCTGTCTTGTACAAGAACGTGTACCTGAACATGAGCATCAGCATCCTGCAAGATCATCAACATACATTTTGTTGATGGTATAAAGCTGAATTAGCACAAACCATCAGTCCTTCTGTTCATGCACAATTCCTGATTTAAATGGGAAGTGCTGAAATACCTCTAAGCGTCGGTTATATAGTTTATAGCTTGCTTTAACTCCATATACTGAGCTATACGTTTCTTGAATATGTCCTCTTTGTTCTTCTCGTAATGCACACTTTGCTTATCTTCAATTGGTAATGTCTCTAAATCAAAAAGTAGTACAGCATAAACAGTTTAAGCTGCAATAGCTATGCACAAACCATGGCCTAGCCTAGAAGAATGAGGCCATTTGTTAAAAGATTTTCCTCTGAAGCAGCCGATCTGTTTATTTTAGATTGTGAAGTACGTATCATGCTGCTCTGTTCATGGTCAAGAAGTATTATGTTCACTACTTAAGAAATTATTGCTCTAACTTCATTAGGGCAGACTAACACTATCAATAAGAAGTTCAGAGTTCAGCCTAATAGCAGGCTACCATAAATTCTGTATCTGTAGACATTTAATTGTCAAAAAGCAATTATAACAAGCTGAGATAGGCTACCTCAAACCTCAGTTGTCTTTAGGATATTAGGCTTCTCTAGTTTACTTAATGTTAACACCCTCATCTTTATACAGCTTAGCAGGGATGAGACGTTTCCATAAGTGGTGATGGGGAGTCCATCAGAGGCTGGAACTAAAACTACAGGCTAAGAGCTGTGCCTCTTCTCCCACGGCTGCAGTCACAGTTGGATAGGGCTTGGCTGGAAACAGCATCAGCTATAGCGGCTTTTTGTGACTTAATTCCAGAAGGGTTTACTTCATCGCAGATCTTAAACGTGCTTGCAGAGTGAGTGATACCCAACTAAAGGAACAAAGCTGTTTTTAATGAAAGATGCTTCCACACTGAACTTAGTGCTGGCTGATATGGAAAGGCTGTGTCAAGAGTGGCAGAACTGCCAAACAGGTAGGGATGTGGATGAAGCACCAGAGGGAAGGGATGCTTCCTTTCATTTTTATCCCCAGAAATCCACTGAGGATTCCTCTGTTGACCTGAACTAACGCACCTTGGATTCTCTTTTAAAGAGAAATCATAAACTCATTTCAGCGTGTAGACAGTGGCGAGTTCAGGATGCTGAATGTCACACCGTGTTGACTATGTGTGAAATAACATGTTGTGATAAATTCATGGGAATTGTATAGCATGCAAAATTACACCGCTGGGCAAAATCAAATGACCAAATTCTGACATTTCTCAAACTTGACAGCTTATTTCAGTTGAGGTTTAGAAACAAAAGGTCAAAGGACACCAAACATATTACTACTCAGCGCTTTGCCTATAGCTATAGCAACACTAAATCTATTATTACATCTCATGCCAAATTAAGGATTCCTGGTTTAGGTCCTAGAAACAGGAGTATGGGCTTGAAGGCTTCGTGGCCATAATATGTGGAAACAACCTTGTCTTGTATATATCATACATAGAATCGGGACCGATAACGCGTGAAGAGCTTGCTTGCCTTCTGGCAGGAGTCTGGAGAGCCGGTGTGCCTCGGCATGTGGACACGGGCTTCTAAGTGCGCTTTCATAAACATGTTCCCATCTTGGGTTGCTGTAGTGGTTGCCGTGGCAACATCACTCTGTGTACTTGAGCTTTAACATTCGAGAGTTCACCCAGAAAATAAATTTGGTGCGATTATGTGTAGTAAACTTCCTTGTTTTCTGAATTCTTTGGATACAGATTGTTCAAATAGGCAGAAAATTGTCACTGCCTTATTCTGTTCTGTGCTGTAAACCATGCACAGAATGATTAAAGCTGTCATCTATCAAAATATAGTAAAATTCCAATAAAGCCAAATTGTAAATGTTGCCATCTTCAGCTCCATAATATATTATTTTTAAGGGTTCCATGTCATTGTTGAAATTGATAAAACTCAATAAAACACCACTGAGCAAGAAATGAAAAAAAAGAAGCTTCTATAAATGGTGTTCTGAAACAAGGATTTGATTTTTAATACGTGCTGACCTATTTTTCTACAGCAAGTTAGAAGACCACAGAATGGTGACAACAGAAATGTATTACTTGTGTGTATCAATATTTTAGATACGCCATTTAAAATCTGGTTTTATACAAAAACTTAGTATTGACAGGAGACATTAGGGTTTCTTGCCATGCTTATCTCCAATTTGTATGTGAAATCTTAATATTAGGAAGATTTCTCTTCTGTAACCAGATAATTTGGCTCAGGAGTCAGCAGTTTGGGGTTTTAATTAATATAACAACAATGTATTTTTTTCCCTCTGCTAATGGAAAATAGTAATGTTTTCATTGCTAGATTTTCACAGTGATTATTAAAAACCAGGAATGAATTATGTGGTCTAACTAGCTAAATTCCTAGTTCTAGCTTATCTGTAAAAGTGACTTTTTTCTGTTGTCTTTTGTTGGGTTTTTTAACAGACCTCGGTTGAGATCCCATAGCATTTTGTAATGTTGGTTTACACCCATTGAAGTTGAGTACCATTAGCAAAGTTTCTTAGAGTGTGGTAGCTTCTGAAGGTACAGTAGGTACAGATTCTGAGTTTTTATGTTAAAATTATTCAAAATTGCTGTTTAAGTTACTTTTTTACAGTCATTTAAATATGATTGTAATTAATGAAGAAAAGGATTGGGAGGGGGAATCAAAGTGTAATATTCCCAAACCAAAGGCTGGCAATGTAAAACTTTCCAAAGCAGAAATGAGTCATATAAAATTAACTTTCTTAAGAACTGCTAGGGCCTGTTATTGCAGCTATCTCTGTCAGCATTTTCAAGTTAAACACCGTTTACAGTAATTTTATTTCACATCATTTCAACTACAAGCTTAAATGCAAATGACCCAATAATAGTTTTTGTCTTGGTAAAGCTTTGTGGTTTATTTCGTTCAGAGGCAATTATAACGGCTGGGGAAATGTAATGCAAAATATATTATTGATGAAACCTTGAATTTGGAAAAAAACTATATACACAGGCAGACTGAGTATTAGGTTAGCATACAGGCAGCTTTTCTGGGGAGCAATTGGAAAAGGGAAAGATGAAGGTGTTCAAAGAACAGTTTTGAATGGGTTGAATGCCCTGCAAGAGGAGGTGGTACCTGCCAATCATCCCAAACCCCATTGGGTGTGAGAGGCAGAGGAGTTCTCCCAGGATCCAGCGATGCTGCAGTTCAAACCAGGCTGTAGCAAGGACTGGCTGAAACATGTGGCTAAATTTTCTTATTTTGCAGGAAACTTTTTTTTTGCAACTGTGTCCCTTCTGAATGCATCTTGTTTGTTGCAGTTGTGTAATGTGTCCAAGTCTTTGAAAGCCCAAACAGGGATAAGAATGCCAGCATTTTATTATCCTTTTTTGGAGTCAGATGGGTTTCCTCACCCCGCCAGATGTTGTGATTTCCTGGGGAAGCCCAGGAAGAGGTGCTGGAGTGGGATGACAGCTCCAGCAGCAGGGAAGGGAGGACTGAGGGGGTTTGGGACAGCGTTGGGGAGAGTCAGGGTTGCTCTGGGGATGGGCATGGACAGCAGCTCTGGTAAAGGTGTGGAAAGGTAAAGGGCATGGGCATGGTTGGGGTAGGAGAGGATAGGTGATGGTACCATGACCTAGTGCAAATGAACAAAGGTATTAGGGTATCATTTCTTCCCAGTACACTTAGTTTAAGGTATGTAAATGCACGTAGGCAGCATGTCCCTCCTGGTGCTGAGAGTCCTGTTTCTGTATCTGACTGCTACTCAGCTTTTAGAGATGCTGCAATCCCATCCTATGCCCCTCCCAAGGAGAACAGCATGATCTGAGTGTAGAGGCCAAAGGAAAGATGAGTGTTTAATTCATGGAGTGAGGGGCGAGTGTGTTTTGGACCTCTCCCTCCTTGTTTGAGGTTGTTATGTTGTTTGCACACAAGCGTAGTAGAGTGAGCAGCTAGAAAACTGAGCTGTTATCCATCTGAGCTGGAGGGAAGAGCTCTTCTGAAAATGGGAGCAAAGCAAAGGCAGCAGCACAGCATGTCCCACAAGAAATGTGTGGACTCTGAACAGGGCCATTTATACAGATCTCATTACACTGCAGTTTTAATAAACCCCCTAGGTAGGCTACGCATATATCACAGATGCTGCTAGCTGCTATAAGGTCAGTAAATTTATCTGAGTTTTGTGCAAATAGGTATTTGCAAGCTAAACATGTCCAAGGATGGAAAAGATCTAGGTTAGTAATACATGCATAGCATATTAGAAACAAGCTGAGTCTACCTCGTGGTTATGTGGTGGTTATGTACTGGGTGAGGAGGAGAACTTGCAATTCTTCTTTCTCTAAGCCCCAGGACTTCAAATGTTCTGAAAAGGCAGCAGGCAAATATATATGAGTGTACCTGTGCACCCCTGGATGGCCCAGGGTGTTATAGCTAAAGCAACTGATGGATTTGATCAATGCTTTGACAGGCAAGTAAGTTCTTGCTTCTGAGGGGACATCACTATGCACAAGTCTTACCAATCCAAGTGTGTTACCAATCCTGCTCTTGTCGTGTAGCCAGCCTTTGTGTTAGAATGAATAGCATCGTGATCCGTGTGGCTGTCGGTGATATGACATTGGTGAGAGATTCTGAAGATGTTAAATATTCTGTACCATTACAAATGCCAAAAAATACTGATTAGCATTATATGGAAAGACAACTTGGAGTTAGTGATTATCTGTATTCTATAGACCTTCTATCTCAAGTCTGATCTCTCTGTTGTGTCTTCTGCTGTGACATTGCGTGTTTTTGTAGGTTGTGTTCATCTTCAGTCAAATAATGAAACGTGAACAACTGGTAACTTTTGTCATTTAGTTTTATATGGTGGTTGTGCAGAGTGACAAGGAACTTAATTGTCCTACTCTAACTGAACTGGTTCCAAGCCCATATACCAAACGTGAGGGAAGGGAGAAATTATTACTGCAGAAAATTAAAGAAGTGATGATGGAAACATCACATTATTTTGTGAATTATGGCGTAGTGTTATGTTGCTGTTGACAAGGGCATCATAATCTCTTCTGCAAACAACTTTTGTCAGGGATTTATAACTCTGAAGAAATTTGTCTAAGCCTGAAACTTGGCATCATCTCATTTAACAAAGTACTAAATTGTTGTCACAGGCACTGTAAAGACTTGTATGCACGGTGAGTGGTGATTTCCCTGATAAGTACTGCTACTTGCCCCTTAAGCATGTCACATTACATCTGCTTTGGGGGTTTGCCTGGATGCAAGAAAGATTACAAGAATTTAAGCAAAAGTAGTCTGTTCAGAGAATACCAAGAAGAAACTCAAAGTGAAGAACCTTTAAAAATGAGATTAGCCCACAGGCCTGGATTTCTGGGTTTGTTACTATACAAAGGAATCACAATGCCTGGAGTACAATTCCTGGGTAAAGTTTGCCTTTTCAGTCACTGAAATGACAATAAATGGCCCAAGAAAGCATTCAGTATGGGCAACACCTTAACACTTGCCACTCTTCCCGATGTAAATGAGAGCCTGCTAATTGTATCAGCTATTTGTGAACTAGATTTAACATCTACAGTGCTGGTCACAAAAAATCTTCTGTAACACATTCATAATGGTCTCTCCTTGTTGGTTTCATAAAATTCTTATATGAACTGACCTTTCTGTTGTGGAGGTATTAGGGAGTGCGGTGATAAGGATGCAGTGTCTTTCATGTAGTCCCTGTTACATAGTTTTCAAAGAATTCATTGATAAGGGGTTCAAGTTGGAAAGCTATCACCAAAAAAAGTTTCTGGTTGCTTTGTAACAAGACACACCTACAGAGCAAGATGTAAATGTGTTACCATCAAAGAAAAGGTAGATTTGAAATGGGCTCATTAAGGCTAAAATGATTTGTTTCATTGAAAGGATCTTTAGCACTAATTTGATACCTTTTAATAAGCATTCTCCACACAAATCAGTTGATGTATAGAAACACACATCAACTGTGTTGGTTATCAGTTTGGCTCTGGTGAGTATTCCAAAGTTTATGATCCCCTTTGCTGTCCCTGTAGAATGGCTTTAAAGCTCACTCAGTGCACATTCAGACTTCTGGCATTTTACAGTTGCTCTTTTATCTTTATAATAAAACATTTATTTAACAACAATTAAATGTTGAAACAGCTTGCTGACAGATGGGATGGATTTTCTATCTCCTGAAGTTTTCAAAAGTGTCTTTCAAAAATATGTTCATTTTACGGTCTGTGTTATAGAGAAGACTGAACTAGAGTATCTTGGTGGTTTTTTTCTTCATAGTTTATCCATATTTTTATTGTCTGTTCTTTTGTTATTCTCTATTTTCTTTATCTGTCATATGTATTTTCTTAACCAGCAAAACACCAGATAGAGCTGTGGTGGTGCAAATGCCTTGAGAGTAAGGAGATTCATTTCTAATACCCCCATTGGCGTATTTAAATATGCTGCAGCCCCTAATCTCAGATACTTTGTGGTAAATTGTGCTGCGTCCTTATAGTCAGATAATGAACTTAGCAAAGTTAGGAGAAAAAAGTGAAGATGCTAACTGAAGTGACTCTTGCATTCTTTACATGCTTTAACTAAAGCACACGTGTTGCTAAGATGATCCCATACACTGAAGGCTGGTCTCAAATATAAACCTGAATTGCATATTGATTCTTATTTTAGCTAATTTATGATTTGCTATTTGGTTTGGAGGTGGTTTTTTTTGGGGGGGATGAGATGTGTGGTTTTGTTTCTGGAGTGAGGTAACTGGTTCTGGTGCTTTGTATGAAAATTGACTTGCTGAGATACTAAGCTGTGGAATGCGATTACTACTCATCTGCATTAACAACCATTTAAAGACATTTCACTGGAATTTTTATTACACACATATGTAGATTTAAATAACCTTTATTAATACACTCCATTGAACAATAACATACACTTTTAAACTGCCATAAATGCAGAGAAAACTTAACTACTGTGGATATGCAGTGGTCACCATTTATAAGTGCAGCACGATTAATATATACCAATGCAGCTGCATCTAAAAGTGCCTTAATCCCTGTTCCGTGAGTAATATTGTAGTAATCTGCTGTGGATTTATTTGTTTGGCTACAGCAGTTTAATGACTGTAGTATTCTAGATTCCAAATTATCTGTTTATGGAGTACAGTAATGATGTGGTTTGCTTTTAAAAGACAAAACACTTGCCTTTAAATTAATTTCTAATAGAAAGCAGCATGAAATGGAGTTAGAAAGATGAGGTGGTTGGGCGGTTGTTGTTATTTAGTCATGACCTCTGTCACTGATGGCTTGCAAATTAATCCCTCCACCAACAAAACAGGAGGAGGCAGAGTGATAGGGCAGATATGTAGTTTGAAAATTGGTTAGCTCAATTTTCCAAAGAATGTTAATAAATCACTTGATGTCCAATTGGTGCTTGGTAAGGAGCTCAGTGCACCAGGGAACAGTCCTGGGGCTGATGTTATTAAATATCTTCCTTAACAATCTGGATGAGGGGACAGCATGCACCCTTGAGAAATCTCGGGGGTGCACAGCTGTCAGCAGAGTGGTTGATCTGCTGGATTCTAGAGCTACAGTTTAGAGGGATCTTCACAAACTTGAGGGTTGGCTAGCGAAGTCCAGAAAGCTGAGTTGCAGTGACTTTGGAGATGTTAAGCCATTTGTTGATTCAACTGGAATTTAGAGCTTAAGATTAGTTAACATTATTTAAATAAACAAATAAGGCAGCTTTTCACACTTATTCAAGATGCTTTAGTTCAAGTCACTCTAAACTCTTGTTGCTTCCACTGCACATAGAACAATTTGGACTGCAGGTGGATTGTTGATTTGCAAAGTGTATACAATAGCTGCACTTGAACTTCAAGCATGGGCGCTCTTGACTGTTCCTAGGCTGCCTGACAGTTATAGGTGAGGGATATTTATATGGCTGTACGAGGAAATAGGACCTGTAAATTGGTATTGTATAGAGCAAGATAGTCTTTCAATGGACAATAGGCTGTTTCATTATATCAATGCTTTCTAACAGTTTGCTCTCTTCAGAGAGCTTCAAAAAGCTAAATTCTACTTTGCCATTAGAGTAGGTTCATGTATTATGTTATCTGGAGGTAATAATGTTATCTGGAGGTAAACCTTAAAGAAAGGAAATGCCTTAAAATGTAAAAATGGAAGCATAATGTAGTGTTGTAGGTGTCAGCCTGATATCCGTCTTTCTGAGAGAGTTAATATCTTTATCTTCATTTTATTCTAATTGGTGAGTGAGCCTGGTGTTTGAAAAGTCCTAAATTAGAGATGCTTATGCGATGGAATAGCTATTGTCAAAGTATGGAGGAAAAAGAGCACTCTGTTGTTGCAGTCTTTAAAAATGGTTTATTGAAAATTGACTTTGAATGTTTGTACTGGAGGTCAGAGACCCCTTCAGAGGGCTCCTACTCCCATAGAAATATCTAGAATTGCTGCAGATCTGCCTTGCTATTAAAGGAATTATTTTGATATAAATACTTATCTGGCAGTGCTTTTAATTCATTAAAATGGGAAAAATAAGTGGAGCAAAACAGCTGGGACAATTTCTAAGTAAATTCATCAGTCATTCAAGAACTATGCATTTAAAATACCTATAAATAATAGAATGCTCCATCTAAATGAAGCTTTTTATTGATGTATAAGTACAGTGTCACCCTGAAATTTCTTTTTTAACTTAGCATTTCCCTGTGTTTAGAATCAAATCAGTCAAGTTATATTATTTTCACTTTTTCAACTTTATTTTAACAGCATTATTCTGTATGGTGATTGAAATGGAAATAATACACACAGTTGTTAAGCCTTAAAATTACTTTTAGGTAATAAATAAGTGTTTTGGAAACTGTGTCTTCACTCAATATTTTAATATTCTCTTGGGGACTGAAAAAATAATGGGATAACTTTAGTACTTTGCTATTGGCACTTGTAAATCCCCTTTATTCATCTGTCTTACAATATATTATGTTCCTTTATATACCTTCCTTTCCCTCTGAAGATGTTTGTGGGACTGCTGATCCCACAAAAGAAGGCAGGAATGGAAATGGGGAGAATAAAATGCTGAGAATCCAGTTTCTGCTTTTTACTATGCATGTTTAGTTCTTTACAAATAATAAATAAATTGGTGTCTCTACATAAGGAAACAAATATTTAGGTTAATTGGGGGTTTTAAAATTTTGTTTTAATAGATAGAAAGATGGCTTATCACAAAGTGAACGCAGACCAGAGAGCACAGGGGCACTCTCCTTACCTGGACAACGATGAGCTGCAAGCCACAGCACTGGAACTGGAATGGGACATGGAAAAAGAGCTGGAGGAGCCTGGCTTTGACCGTTTTCGACTGGATGGTGCAGTCCAGCATCACTTGGGAAACTTGCAGAGCCCTGACCTTGATCTCGAGCCCATTCAGCCCTCATCTTCTCCGAAGGGAAGATTCCAGCGGCTTCAGGAAGACCCTGACTACATCTCCCACTACACGAGGCCGGCACCAAAGAGTAATCGCTGCAGTTTTTGTCAGATACTGAAAGTATTTTGCACTGCTTTGATTTTATTTATTTTTGGAATTGTGGTAGGATACTATGCACGCAAGAAATGCCCTTCTTCCCCAAGGTCTCAAGAACCAAATAACCTTCATATCTACCATGAAATTCTCAAGGAAATCAAAGCTGAAAATATTCAACAGATTTACAGGTATGAACCTTGACGTGTTTTTGTGTAACTGCAGTCAGATGCCAGTGTGAACACTTCTAGTGATTTGTTTTACGAGGAATCTTATTTACAAACATTGACCTTTTTTGTGTGTGTTCAGTTTTCTTGTGATGCTTGAAAAGCTTTCAGATACGCACATGAAACTGGTGTATTTTTTAACAACATGGATTTGTGTTAGTCATTATAGTTTTTGCCTTGATAAAATTCTAATGCTAAATATATTCATATGAGCTTTTACTGTAGGTGAATTGAAAAACATCAGTAATTCCAAGTGGATAGAAATATGAATGATAGACCAGCTGTCTTAGATCCAGTAGACTGTCAAATAACATTGTCAAAAAGCAAGATTTTAGATGGTGTTTTGAAATATTTGGTGCTTTAAGAAATCCCCATCCAATCTCTGGCAAATAAGTGAATCCTGGCTTTTATTTTTCACTTTATATGGTGAAGTAAATCTTTAGTCTGCTTGGGTTTAGGATGGAAAAATCTAACTGAAAAATGGTGATTTTTTTTTTTTTTCCCCTCCTTCAGTACCTGTTTTATGTATATAAAATGTTATTAGATATCTACTGACTGGGCTTGATTTTAACTTTTTTCCATGTGGAATATTTTCAGTCCTTTTAAAAGTTTTAAGTACACATTCATATAGGATTATAATCGCTTTTCTGTAACAGAACGTGTAGTAGAATGTGGAAGAAACTAGGTTTTCCTGCCAACTTTTGAAAGTCAGCTCTATGAGGGAGGAAGTGTGCTTATTTCTGCCTTCTGGAACTGCAAGTTCCTTTTTCATGATAAAGGAATCACCTTGCAGAGTTCTTGATGAGTCCTAGTTCAGAAGCAGCAAAACTTACACACCTGAGGTTAGAAAGGATTGTTGTCATGGACACCCAGAGACTTGTTCTTGAGTAAGTCAGAAATACATTTAAAGTAACCACAGAAGTCTTCTAACATAATTTGTGTTTGTTTTTTTTTTTTTTTGTTTGCTAAACCAAGTCTAAAATCCTGAAGCTGTTAGTACCATGTTTGGAGCTAACACTGTTACTACATTCAAGGAAAAAAAATAGGAATGGAGGATTTCATAACAGCTTTCATGGGCAGGACTGCCTCTATACAAATCCAATTATTTTCATAATGGAAAAGGGTATAGGTGATGAAAAATGTTGATTCTCAATAGTAAAAAAAAAAAGGCCTTTTTGTCTTCTCAGAGAGTAAATTGAACTGAATTCTTTCATTAGGCTTAGTTGTGGACATAGTATTGAAATAAGATAAGCTACCCTGATTGGGGACTGCACACAAATTACAGCAGATTGCAGAGAACTCTGTCAATCTCATGGAAATACTCCAATTCTTTGCATTTGAGGACTGGGAACCACTTGCCATTTCATTATTTCAAAGGATGGCTTGAAAACATTCCTTGTCAAACTCTTCAGCACTTTGCAAACTCTTTCAGCTAGCCATTAGGATTTTAGTTATAATCTGGACTTTAAGGAAAATTAATTATACAAAAGCTTTGAAATTTAAAAAACATAGTGGATAGAAATTGATAATTTTTTCTACGTAATTGCATATTTTCAACAAATTTAATTTGTTGAAACATTCAGTTACCTGTTGACTCTCTGTATAAATATATAATCAACACTTCTAGTATACCACATTGCCCAGATTTTTCTTAACCCATTTTGATCTGAGACAGCTTTTATCCCATGCTGTGTTAACTTGTTTCCTCTCAACATCTGTTTGGCAAGAGTCAGAGCTACTGCAATGAAACCTATGTCTCTGTAGCCCCAAAAATACAGAAGACACAACATATGTTGCCTGGGAAAAAAAAAAAGCCCAAACCTGACAAAATCAATATATGTTATTGTGAGACTTCTTTCAATATAATAAACTTTGAGGTACCACGAATAAATGGCAGCTGCTTAGCTTGCAATTTCTAAATGTTACTGAAAATGACATTAATTTAATTTTCTTAGCTTACTAGTTAGATCAGACTCAATAAAGGTAAGGGATTTTGCTAACAGTCCTGATAAAGGACGTAGGAGAAGAATGTATGAAAGAGACAGCAGTGCCGATCGCATCGCCCAAGCAGCCATTGCCCTAATGTGCTTGGAGGTCTGGAGCAGGAGCTTCCTAGCAGGATGAAATCACCTGCAGATTTGGGATGAAATGTGAAAGCTTTGAGGATTGGGATCCTCTGGGTTTCTGAAGAGGTTCTGGAAGTGTGCCGGGGTACTTGTGTTGATATCACTCGGATTTGGACTGGATTCTGAGAGAGCGGAATGAAGGCTTAGTGTTAGGAGTGGAGGATCATGTATGATAACAGCAGTTTGTCTGCACAGTTTGCTGAACATGGATGTACAGGCATTCCTGTCCAGCTTCTTCATTGGAGGCCTTTGGTAAGAGCTTGTGTGCTGCTCTTCTGTCGGTCCCGTACCGGCCATCTACAGCAGCCAGGTCTGTGTGAAGCATGTTTCCCAGCAGATGTACTAGAAATAATTAGGTAAGAAAAGTCACTCTGTTGGCTTTCATTCCTTCAACTTTGCAGCCTGCTTCCTGTGAAACTTCAGTGCTACAGAAATTCAGTGCAGTTTAGCACAGTCGTAATTACTGACCTTGGCCAAATTGCCTAATTAATGATACAGCCTAAGTGAAGATTATCTCTGTAAGCCTTTTTGAACACCTCCCTTCACCTCCTGTAAGGAAGTGCTCACAATGTTGATGATAAAGAGTAAGAAATCAGTTTACTTCTGATGCAGAGGACCTGTGGGTGGTACCTGAACAGGGGAAAGGAGTCACCACAAAAAAAATGAAGACTACCTTACCCTGTACATAGCATTTTACATGCTGACAAATACTGTTAATGGTATTCAACTCAAATCTAACATTTTTGGAGTGTGAACGCTGAATTTGCTGAGATAAATATTTATAAGGGAAGCAACCTGCTCCACATATGGGCAGAGTCAGAACTGGTAAAAACAGACACAAGTTCTGCAAATGTCACTGAGCTGATAGGAATCCAGTAGCACTATATCTGTTTGTGCCAAGGATACGGCTTCTCTTCGGTTTTCTTTTGGAAGATATATGGAAAGGTTTTAGTTCAAGTCTGGTGTAACTTAGCTCCCAGAAGCCTTCAGGGTGAATATGAAAAGGGCATAAATCCCCTGTCCAAAACAGACCAGGTAGAAGTGGAGGTACAGAATACCTTGGGCACTGTTTAAAATTATATCCGTAACCAGCAGGATTTACTAGGGCAGCACAGAGGTGGATAAAGCTGGTAAAATTTATAGGCTGAAAGTAGGCTATCTCCTGGGACAGCTAGGTTGAGACTTCATGGCCAGATTGAGTTCTCGGAGCCCTTTTAGAGTGAGCATGTCAAGAGGGCATGGCTGGAGAGTTGTTGTCTGTGCTTTGAGTCCATGGCCTTGCTCCCTGTGGAATGTGTCTGTGACTCTGAAATATAATCGTTAGAATAGGAGTAGTCCTGTTTTCAAGAGTGATGAATGTGTTTAGATGTGAAAGTCTCTAAAGTTGATAATAAATGTTTAAGGTCCTGAAAGGCAGACTTTCAAAAATACAGAAACACCCAACGATTTTTCTAAGCAGGCTGTCGAATTCTCAAAAGTAAATGAGCCAAATTTCCAAGGAAAACTGACATTTCTAAGCTACTTCTTTAAATGGGATTCAGATTTCTAATAGCACCTCAGTGCTGCTGAGCATTCAGCTTTGTTTTTTTCATTCTGTGTGTAAAATAGGGGCTGCTAAAGAATATCTTTATCTTCTTGTTGTGCACCTGCCAGATGCAGGTTAGCTGTCCAGTGGGTCATTACCACATAATTTAATTATTCAGCAGATTTGTGTTTATAGTGAATGGACTGACTTCCTTACCCCCTGATTCAGAGTGTGCCATTGGTGCTGTGTAGTGTCCCTTCTGCCTCCTGGGTGATTTATTTTTTTTTCCTTGCCTTTTCTTCAGGAAAAGACAAGTGGAAAAATATCTGAGACACCCCAGTCTGAAGACACACATTGTCACTGACCTCAAGATTAACGTAACTAAATGCCAAGATTTTAACCATAATATATGTTGCTAATCTTTTATAGTAAACATTTGAGTTTTGTGCAAACTGAACTTTGAGTGTTTTCAGTTAGATTTGGGTTGAATATTGTTAACAAAATCTAGAAGGACAAGGTAATGGAAGCACAAAGAGTAGCAGAAATAGACTTTTCAAAGTCCTTTTATATAATAGTCACTTCTACTACCCAATTTGGAACTTTTTCTTCAAGAAAATTTGTTGTGTTTCATGTCTGACAGTGCAAAGCATTTCAGTAGGGAAAATATGACTATTATTTTATGTGAAATTATTTCAATTTTGTTTTTTCCAAAGCTACGTAAAAATAAAACAATACTAACTTGTTTGGGAAAATGGGGGAGTATTCTATTCCTAAAATACAACTTCCTATTTTATAGGAAGTTGTAATTTTGGGGTTGACCTCTGTAAATTAAACTGATAAAGATTGATGTTGACCAGCAAGTGTCAAGACAAATGGCCACTCGTGCTGATGTCAATGATAATTCTAGCTATACTGTATTTATCAGAAGAGATAATTCTCTCAAACACTATTTTTTAAATTCTGAGAGCCTTATACCATGTAATTCCTTTCAAGAACTGCATGTCTTGGTTGCTATCAGATTCATGGTCCTCTTGGATACATTTTTTTCGTGATTAAGACTGGGGAGCCACAGACAGAAGTGTCTTTACTTTGCTCTTCATCCAGAGTACAGGGCAGCTCCTATATTTCAACTCTGCTTTTCATCTGGTATATTCTCACTCAAATGCTCTTTCTTTGCTATCGGTTTTTCCTCTTGCCTCGAGCAATAGGGAGGTTGAAATCCCTTTGTAATACATCTAGTTGTAACTAACTGTCCTTTGGAGGCATATCTGTTCCTTCTTCCAGCTGGTAATATCACCTGCTGAATCTCACAAATCCATCTCTGGCAAGAATTGGTTTGTCACTGGTGCCTGGTGCCATCCATAACTTAAGCTTAATTCTTCAAAGGGCTTTGGGAGAGCAGACAGCAACCGCTCTCCTGTGTGGTCGCAGCCAAAGAAACAAAAGCCTCTGTGCAATGAGAAAGGGAGTTTGCTTGTTTGTTCTGAAAGTGAAGTGAGAAACTTCCATACGCAAGTATTGATTGTTTCTGATCGCTTACAATCAGTATTGTTAAAACCCTGGAGCTTCATGCCTTTTTTTTTTGGGTAAAACCTGTGAAATTCAGACCTGGCAAGCAGAGAGAGCCTAGAACTTCTCAGAAGATTTCAGTGCTGAAGATTTGGGTTGAATTAAATTTACAGGCTGCTGCTTGGCAAAATTGATTTTGCTGTCCCAGGAGTGAGAACTCATGGCAGGAGCAGAGCCTTGTGTTCTAAAGGAAGGGTAGGAGGAGAGAAAGAAGGGCTCTGGTGACTGCTTCCCTTAGGAAAGGACTGCTTTGTCCTACTCCTGTTAACAGCTACTGCTAATTAATAGCTACATACTGACATTACATGGCTGATGGTAGCAGTCTGCTGGCCTAGACCATAGCTCACTTTTGATCTGAGTAGTTGTCTTTGTGTTCCTTGTACACAAGCAAATTCTGGTTTTTATTATGCCAGCTGTTGAAAAATACATTACAAAAAGTGAATCTCAGTGGGAACTCATCTTATTCCCTCCTGTATATCAGTCTCGGATATTTATTGTATTGCCATAAAAAATGCAAGTATTAAATGTAGTCAGAGTCTGAAGTCCTGCCTACTACATCTTTAGAAATGGATGTCGGCACGTCCCTGGGTAACTGGGAGCTAAGTGAGCTCTCTGGATTTATTTCATTCCCACACTCTGTGTAATCACTTGGGATTCTCTTTATTCACATGATAATTTTGAATGTGTATTTATAAGTACAAAGCCCCTTTTGAAAGGAGATAAGAGTAATGTCAAACAAGTGAAAGTCCCCACTTATCCTCCTGCTCTTTCCCCAGCAAAGAATGGCTCTGAGAACACTGGGAGGTATCTTTTGTAGAAGAAAGATGCCCCGTGTGACCTGAGAGGTATCTGTGGAACTTGATAAATTTAGGCTCCAGATACCCACTTATGTCAAATATAATTCCCCCCAAAAAAAACCCAGAAGCTTATATCTGTATTTCAGAGGCTTTAATATGAGGGCTTGTCTGCTTTATACGTATCTTTGGTTTAATTAAATTTGCCTCTCTCTTAACTTCCCAAACACAACTCTTTCATTTGTTTCTCTGTAGATGAAAGAAGGAAGCATTATGTTGATACAGTGCTTGACACAGAGGTGGAAGTTTATTCCTGATAGGGTCAGGAACTTACAGTTACTCTTCCTTTTGAAGTCTTAGCTTATGGTTTACTTAACATTTTAAGGACATGTTTGAAGTCCACAATGTGGCTCACTGAGGATGATTATTTTATCTCTGTTTGGGGTGTTTTTTGTTTTTTTTACTGGTACCCATAGAAATATATTGATTTTTAGATGTTTGCTTTGGGAAATCATTTACAGTAAAGTCTAATTTTGGTATTACAACTACATCCTTTGCAAATGAAGTATATGGTGTGGCCTTAAAATATTTTTAAAGCAATAGACCAGTTATATAGTAATAAATTAGATCCAATAAGCTGTATATTCATATTGGCATACTAAGTAATGAGTCCCTTGATAAATTTCCTTCTCTGTCACAACCCACTTGAATGCTTCTGTCCTACTGCTCCTTTCTCAAAAAGAACATACAGATTTTTGCTAGGGAAAATTTAAAGAAAATCACAATTGGGCCAACTTGCCAGTTCAGAAGCTCTTTAAACAACAGAAAAGCATTTTATTTTGCCTTTGAGATATCAAAAAAAAAAAAGAGAGTTTGCCAAACCTCAGAGACCTTATTTCAAAAGAGAAGCAGGAGGATTTGTGTACTGTATGTCATGTCCCAGGGTGGACATCATGTGCCATCAAAGCGAAAACTGAAAATGAAGCTTTTGATGATTTTGTGTGTCATTCGAGGATGTGTATTTTGTGGAGTAACAAAATGCTTAAGTGAGCTAACTGGAGAGTTGGCAAGATTTCTTTTGGTTTTTTCTTAATTACTGTTTGGGGTTTCTTTAGGGGTGTGTGTTGGGGGGTTTGTATGTTTGGGGTTTTTTGGTGCGGTGCCTGTTTCCATGCAACATTCAAAGGCTCAGCGTAGAAATCTGAGAGAGGAAGATGGGGACAGCTCAGACCACTGAGAGGTTACACAGGATGCAAGGTTACAAACCTGTTCTGCCATAGGTGGAATGGGACCTGACACTTGAACGTGTCCCATTGAAGTGCTTTCCTGCACATCACCTGTGTGCTCAGGCAGTGCCTCGCATTTCCTAAGGAAAAGGAAGACTAGCTTTTGGTAGGTTGTACAATGGAAATGAATTTTGTTCTGATTACTTTTGGGCTTGGGTTGCATAATCTCAGCTGTTTTAAAGATTACCTTGTCGAAATTTCATCAAACTCATCATAGAAGTGCGCTTAGGGTTTAGAGGAAGAACCAATTTGCAGGGCCGTTACTTCTCTACCTCTATACCATGACTGCTGAAAAGCATGGGGCGTTTTAGTCCCATTTAGAACAGCAGTTCTGAAGTACTACTTCTTCTAACAGACTATGCAGTGAGCTGTGCCCGTGTGTGAGGGAGAAATCTGTTTTTTAAAGGTGTAGCATACCTTGGTTTTGCCTATTGGGAGTAAGAAAAGGAGTAGGCATGGTCTGAAGACACCTTAAATGTTCCTTTTTGCCGGGCTGTCCCCAGGATGTCTTGTGCTCCCCTGTGGCTGTTTGGACAGCTCCGGTTTTCAGTGGATTGTTCCTGTTTCAGTATGATAGATGGTAAAACGTCTATGGATTTTAAAAAGTCATATCTTTTAAAAAACTTTGGTGAGTAGTAGACCCTGTAACCTGACTTTATGTGGAAAAGAGAAATACGTGACTAGACATTTCTGAGCGATTCTGACACTAATACTGGCTAAAAGGCAGTATTTAGAGCCAAAATACTTATTTATGTTCCCATCCATCAGTTTAATGGATGTAACCAGGCCATATTTCTTCTAAAAGAAAGAATCTGAAGGGGGGGGAAAGCACACATGGCCTGTTGAGATGACAAACCAGTTTTCATTTTGGGCCAATTGCTTCCAATGGGGGAGATACTAGAGAAGACAGAAATCAAAGCTGTCCTTCACTGCCCAGTCCTTGCAACTCAATGTAAAGAGAATCAGCAGTTTTGGCTAGTGGTCCCAGGGACATACTTATAAAGAATCTGAGAAACATAGGTCCCAGAACAAACCCCCTTAACAATTTAATTAGTTGCACTAGATACGCCGGCTATCTACTAATTGCCTGAAGAACTGTAAGAGTTTGCTCCTGCTGAGTTAACTGTATTGGCTCTCCACTTCTCAGCAATACAGCGTGCTTAGAGGAAGGCTGTTTTCTCCGAGGAGATGGTGGCACAGGGCATTGCAAAGAATTCTCTTGTAAAATTTCTTAAGCACCGAACGCGGGCAAATTCCTGTTTAGGATGCATCTCTCATCAGCAGAGTGTAAAACTGAAGTCTATTGGTACTCCTGAGATACAGCATTTGAGTGGAGTGCTGCAATTCCATGGTATGCACTGCAACAATTAGCAATTAGTTTCCTGCCTGTACACATAAATCAGTTTAACAAAGCCTCGAGGGGAAAGAGTTTTCTCAGCCCTCTTTGGTGGTGCTTTGACATCCAGTTCCCTCCAGTCAGCACCTATGACAGCTATTTACTAGAAGCCTGCTAATAAGTCAGACTTGTACTACTGAGAGCAGCGGGACAGCAATTTGTTGTGCAGTGTAAGGTTACTGCTCATGCAGCGTTCCTGACTGAAGGCTACTAAGGAGCATATCTAAAAATCGATCAGAGATAATGAAATTGATATTGTCTGAATAATAATCAATTTTAATAGCAGTCTTCTATGGTACTCTTGCATTAAGGGGCTTCTATTCTCAGGACAATTCCCTTTGAAAGCTGATGCGTTACTGAAGTGTACTAGCTGCCACCCTGAAACATATGAAATACATTGAAAAGTTGGGGCTTTTCCTAGTAATACTGGAACTTGTACAGCGTTAGACTTTTGAAAATTAAACAAACTGTTGAATTTGTTGAATTTCTAGAGTACTTTTCTGGACAAGAAGTTAAATAGTGCAGGAGGAATGTATGCATGTGTGTCTGACAGTCTCAGTAATGGGTAGTGTTTAAAGCTGGAGAAGTCTCATCCTTCATGTGAGGTGATGTTTCCCTTGGCCATGTGTAATTGGCACAAATTTACATACACATGATATCTTGATAAACTTGTTCCTATCCAAATTAAAATACTGACTCATACACCACTTACCGTATGAGTATTTTTTCATGGCTGAAAATGTTCAAATACTTAGGTTAAATGAAAATTTTCTATCTTCTTTTTTTCTTTAGTAAAATATAAATCCTGAAAAGTGAAGTGTTACTACCAGAACAAAAATGCTTAAACAGCTCAGAAGTGAAATCATTTGGAAATCTTGCTTCTTGGAAACTTAAGGATTTTTATTTATCGCTTTTGAAAATCGATTAATTAACAGCATGAAGAAAATATAACAACTTTCATATTTTCAGGTGGTGTGACACCTTTTTCTTTTCTGTATTTTCACAGAGACATTCTTGTACCATGCTATCAGAACCATTAAAAACTCAATATATCTAATAGTCTTCAAATCTTTTACTTTTAGTGAGCAAATGACATTTGAGGGTTGTCTCCATTTTACCTTTTTTAATGGGTGCTCAAACATTTAATTAGCCAGCAGGCTAATTAAATGGGTTGTGTGAGGCTTAAGGGGAAAGGTCACTATTGCTGTGGAGGTTAGGACCCCATCAAAGACTGTCTTCTTTTGGCAAGTTTTGGAAAGCTCTTCAGAGAACAGTTTGTATGAACTATATTTTTTTCTGAGATCTGGGTCTAGAGAAAGGAAATAATTTGGGATGTCTGTCTCTTTGAAGTTACGATATGGTTGGAGACTACTGTAGTAATGTTCCTGTGCAATATGGAACTGACCAAGTGACCAGAGTTCTGAAGTTTTTTACCTTGACTCAGCTATCCAAGACTCATGTTATGCTCTGTGTTCAAGTGACGAACTGAAGCCTGTAGGTGCCCAAAAATTGTCTAAAAGAGAGAGGAGACAGTGGGAAGAAGCTTTGATAGTTAAAAATTCCTAAGGAGTCCATGAAAACGTTAGGATGCCTTCAGTGGAAAATGTTTTCTTTGTTCCAGTCAAGGTAGCTGTGATTTAGCAGAGAGCTCAGACATTTACAGTTGCAATAGTGGCCGAGGCAGGAACGTGTTCCCAGTGGTTCTGGAATCTGTTCCCTGTCGAAGGCTACATGTGCCATCGCAGATGAGTGCAGCTTGAGGCCGTTTCATTATTTAAATAGCTGGCTGAGTGCTATTTGAGAGCAAAAGGTGGTAGTTCTGGGAAGTTGCTCGTTTCACAGCCATTTGTTAGTAATAGTTATTGAATGCTTTTATTTTTAATAAATGTCAACCTAGGTGATAGGCCCTGTGATGTGCATTATTAAATAAACAGACAAGCTTAGAAAAAAAGCCATACGGTCATGAATAAAGTTTCTATTCCCTGTCAACTATTTAGGGAACAAAGCAAGGGACTGAATTATTCATTATATGCTCAGTGCAAGGCAAATGGAACCTGCCACTGTGTTGCTGGCAGTGCAAACAGTGACTTAAAAAATACAAATGGTTCTCATCTGTGTTATCGTGCTTGGTTTTTGGTTTTTTTTTTCTTTGCTAATGTTTCTTGAAACTGTTTAAGAAAATTAAACCCTGTGGAAAAAAGAGTTAAGTCTGCGGAGTTCTTCAGAATCTCCGCACAGATCCTGTGGGGAATTTCATTTCTAAATTATTCAGCCTATGTGCTAAAAAGATATACAAGACATGTTTTGGAAGTGAATGCAGTTATTCCTTTTGTACTATTGGAAAACACTGTGGGGTCTTTGGGTTTTTTTAAAATAAGTTTTGTAAAGTTTCCTATGCACGGGGCTTTGTGCATATGTGAATACATAGATCTAACTTTGCACTGTAGCGGTAGATCTGTCATTTACACTAGACTTCTCAAAACTGTCATATGTTCTAGTGCTTGGTGCCACTTCTCCCTGTGGCCGTGGCTGAAACCTGATTGCCATTCTATTGCAAGGGCCAGAAATACTGTTCCTTCGAAACTGTAAGAACTCAAAATCCTGTGATAACTGGGTTATAAATGCCCAGAGTTACTAGGGACAGTTCTTAACCTGAGGATGGCCCTCAACTTCCAATAAAGTTATTTGTTTAGCATCTGAGAAATAAATATAGGTTGGGGAGCTCATCTCATTCATACAGAAATAAGTATTACGTAAAATTAAAATATTTAGTTGATTGCAGTGCAGAAATACTTCCACACAAAAAGAGATACCTGGGCTTCTTAGTCTGTGGGAAAAATACAAGAACCAATGCCTAAGAGATCAAGCATTTAATTAAAAACAAAAGTATACAGCACTGTTAAGATGACAAATAGAATAAATTTCATTATGACTTTATGTTGTTCGATGTTCTTTAAGCAAACATCATAGTGTTCAACACAAGGTAAAATATATCTGTGACACAGAAAAGGTGAGGTGAGATTTAGTGTTTCTTTCTAATTTTTTTCAATCTGTGTTTCATCTGTCTTTTTTCAAAGATTTTACTGAAGCATACTGAGATCAGTCAGATTTGTTACTTGTACAGGATAGCTCTCAGAGTGAGAGTTCGAAAACCAGTAGTAGTTTGGATGTGGAATGAATTCTTCAGAGGGGTAGCACTGTTCGTTATTTTTCCTAATCTGAGTGCAAGGACAATGTGAATAGTTTTCTGTCTTTCAGATACAAAGCCAGAACAGGCAACCCCTTTTTTAATTCTTCAAAGGAATAGGAATATTTTTGAAATAGGATTCTTTTTTAAAGATAACAAGAAAGCTAACTCTGAATTTTTAACCACTTCAAAAAATTATAATTGGTATCTATGATTTGAGAGTTGGTGTATAGCCTGTGTGTTGTGGTGTCGTATAGAAGTGTGCTCTGAGTACCTGGAGCAGGAAACAATAGCTGGAGGAACATAAGAGGTGATGTCTGTGTTCTGCAGCACTTGTCAAAACTTAGATGAATGACTGTGTTAATGCAGTATATACTCAGTCTCATTTCATCATGGGTGAGGTAAGCTAACAAGTGAATAAAAAAAACACCAACTTATGAGCAGATTAAAAATGTTGCACTCTAGTTGGTTGTTCTAGTGGCAGCATGGCCCTACTCTGCCAACTGTCCCACTGCCCTCAGGTTTCTGGCTGAGAAGAAAACAGTTCTTCAAGCACACCTGGAAGTCTCAAGCCTGCACGAACGGTCTCTGCCTTGTGTCAGCTATGGTCAGATGAGATCAGATTCTTCGATTCTTCATCTAAAAAGCAGCAATGATAATTTCATTTTATAGAGGAAGCTAGCATTAAGTGTTTACATTTTAAGAGTTACCGCTTTTTTTCCCTTTGTTATTGAGCTATTTCAGGCAAGGATGCCTGAGGAGGTTTGATGTTAATATTGGTTTTGGATTAATAAACTGAACCGAAGCAGAATGTTTGGGCTCTGGTGCCCAGAGGAGCTGGGTCGGAGCTGGGTGCTGTCACAGGGCTGCGAGACGGTGCATGGAGCTGTTTATAGCACCGTGAGGCAGTTGGGCATTATCTGGGATTTGCAGCTTTCTGCTGGCAAAACTTTTTTTAAAACAGACTCTGTTAAAACAAGGATCATTCGGTATTATTTTAGAAATACAAAGCTAAATACATTAAATCCTACTCTTAGTCTTACGGATTTGGAAATTGGTTTTACATGCTTTCGTCACATCCTGGCTGGATTAATCTAACTCTCTTTTTACAGTTTTGCCAGTGTTGTCGCTGCAGGAATTGTACACAAGCTGCAATGGCAGCAATGATCAGTGGCTCCCTGAGGAAGAAAAAGGCTTGCAGAGGTCTATGGCTCTTTTCCCTCTCTCTCATTTTCTCCTAACTTAGTATGTCTTGAAGTTAAAAAGGTCTTGCTGTTTGGGAAACAGTTAATTGGATCAGGATGAGTCATGCCCAGGATTAAATGCTGGCAGTGGGATTGGAACCCTTCCCTGTAGTTAACGTAATTAAGACTGAAGGTAAAGATCACATTATCCCTTACCAAATTAGGGCCTCTGGTAAGCGAGAAACTCTTGAGGGACGTTCCTGCCTAGTGCTGTCCCTGCCTTGCTGAGGGACTGCTGGACCCCACAGGAGCAGGCCTCTGCTGCCTTGAGGGCTGGGCTCTCCTTGGGGGGCTGGCTGGGCCCTCTCCTCTGGGAAGGAGGTATGCTGGCCACTGCCAGGGATCAAGCAGTGCTGTGGCCCCTTCTCAGAATCCTGAGGATAAGACACAGACAAGATGAGGAGCATGGTGGTGTCTCTTAAATGCTTGACAAGATGGCCTGGAGAGATGTTTGCTAAACGCAGTGTGACCAGCCTAGACTGTATGCCTGTGCTGCTGTTTGGGTGGCAGGTCAGAGCTCTGGAGCAGAACTCACAAGTTCAAGTTCAATTTGTGGTGGGCTCCTCCTTGATATCTTCAAAACCAGTCATTCCCCACATTACTTTTCAGAAAATACCTTTGTCCTTGCACCGCATCCCAGCTGAGCTGGGTAGGTTGCTGCTTGCACAGGGCGTGATGCCACCAGGATCTTCTGGGACCTCTGAGGGACTTCATCTGAGCCATTTTCTCTGGTTGGTTTCTGGTCCTGTTGGCATCATCTTGGCTAAGAGCAGCTGCCATTTCTGCAATACCTTGTAGCATAGGATGATAAATTGCTTTACGTGCCAGCTCAGAAATTAAGTTATCCTCCAAAGAAATCACAGTTTGGGTTTGAAATGCGGTTACTGAATAATCCAGTCTACCCAAAAAGAATTAACTTGAAGATTAGGTTATATACTGGATCTTTCGGTGCATAAAGACATTTTAACACCTTTTATTTATTGTGTGTTAAACACTGTTTGCTGGCTGCATTATATTATGTGACTCTTAAGTTCAGCAGAGAAAGAAAACAGATTTATCTAAAGAGAAGTCTTAAGTATTTGTTATGTGCTGTTTTGCCACTCATGAAGAGTGACTTTGGGATGAGAATGGTGATATTCCAACAGTAATTTGAGATATATTACCCCAAAGGAAAAGCTGTTACATTTTTTAGAATGAGGGAAAAGTAATTTTATGCAGATATGGATGGTAATAATTGTCAAAAAGCTTTCTGTATTCGTATGCAAGTAAGTTCCTAGTTTCTTATGCCAGGCTATGATACAGCATGTAAATAGTGCCTCATAAAACCACCAAAAACATAACTTGAAAGAGAAAGTGTTACCTTAGCAAGAGTGACAGGCCAGCTATTCCAGAAGCAACAAAAGCATATCATAGCACTGTCTGTTTGTAATCCTTTAAATAGATGACTTGATAGTAATGGAAAATTAGTCATCTTTTCTAGATTCACCTCCAGCTACAAAATGCATATTTATGTGTTTTTGTATTGCCAACAACATATTAGCTTCTCTTTCAATTCTGAATGCTACTAAAGTTTGCCAGAAAAGCTCGCTCTTTTCTTTGCCCCCACTGATGTTTCAAATCATGGAAACATTAGAACGTATTTAAGATTTGTTCGTTATTGTTATAGCTGAAAGGGAGATAATCGATCTCTGTTAGCATATTTTTCAGGCATTGTTTAATCTGCCCTGGGAATATATGAGAATACACAGCAAAATCAAATGATTTTTACTTACAGTATTGAGTGCTAACTTTGACAGAGGCCATACTCTGTTAGATATGGAAAATTAAACTGAATGTTTGCTTACAGGTAATTATATGGCTCTGATTGTATGTAATGGAGGAAAGCTCTGTGGAGACATCCTTATTTGATCTTGACAAAGTTTTCAATTGTTTTTCCCTGATAATCAGAAGAATTTCAGACCTACTGGCAATACTGTATCTTACTAGTCCCAAATACAGGGAAACGGTGAAGTCCAGCTTCACAAAATAATTAACTTTGTTGAAAGCTTGAATTGTCAGAGGAATTTTAGGGAAAATGATTGGATGAAGACAAGAAAGGCTCCTTGATGGCATTTTACTTGCATCTCTTTCAGAATGTGTATTCTAGGATAAAGTTTTCATTTAATCAGATTATTTCTTAAAGGACAAATCAAGTAAAGCTAATTAAAGAACTAAACAAAAGACAGGCTTGAGTTGTTACATGAGCATTACTATGCATTGGGAATCAGAAAAGTGTGAGTTCATGCTGTTTGGACTCTTCCTTAAAGAAGTAATAAAATATTTTACTTTAAATTCCTCTTTCCCTGAATATAATGTAGAATTTTCCTCATCTTCTTGTATCACCAGATATGGGCAGAAAGGAGTAGTCAAATGAATAGTTTCAGCGACGGCTGCGTTTTAAATTACTGTGGCATAGAGAAAAAGAACTTCAAAAACATAATAAAGATGAATTATGAATAAAATGAATTATAAGTATCATTTTAAGCAATATACCAAAGATCATGAAAATGGAGATGTGGTTCTGGAAAGTAGAAAGCCTCATGGTGAATGAAAGCAAATGATAGTCTTTTTAAATGCTCCTCAAATGTTTTCCTTTGGTTTTGTCACTGAAAGGTAGCGCACCCCCCAGTTTGCAGCTACCTTTGAGATGATAAAAATATGTAACAACGTAGAATAACTTTTTCTTAGTCCTCTTTTAAAGCAGATTTAAAAACTGGTTCTTGATTCCAATTTAGGTTTCCTAGTATGCACTTATTTTTGTGAATTTCAGAGTTGTTTTGAATTTGCAGTTGTGTAACTAAGTTCAGAGTCTTATTTAAATTTTATTTATAGTGTGACTTTAAATATTTTATTTGTTAGGTATCTCATGTGTCTTTCCATACTTGAGTAATACAGATTTCTTTTTTACTTAAAAATTTTAAAAACCCATAAGGCATAGCTGTACATAATTTTGAGATAGATCACAGGAAGGACAAATTAGGTTGATTATAACATCTATATACACTTCTTTTTTGAAATTTTTTTAAAGAAATGCATCTGTGCATAGAAGGACCAAATTAAATAAGACCATGAAAGTATGGATTTTCAGGTTCCTAGTTTGTCACGTGTGTGGGCTGGAAACATTTTGTGGTGGTGAATACCTTTGTTTGCTGTATATGCAGTGGCCAATTTCAGTCCTGCACTGCAATTCCTTGTCTTTGAAACACTAAAATGCCAATAAAGCTGTAGTAACACTGCCTTTGTTTTCCTTATTAATGCCTGCATGTGTAGCTTATGCTACCTAAATTTTGAATGCCCCTTAATTGTATAAAATGAGAAGATTGTAAGCACAGAATTGGAGGGAAGGTGAAGCTTTTGCTGCTAATGAAACCTTAATTGCTAAAGTTCAAGTTAAAAGCTGAATATTCAGAATTGTATCAGAGATGGCAAACCCCCTAAAACTTACTACTTAAGCCATTTCAAAATGATTGGGCACTTGAGTTTAATTTGCTTGAAGGTGAAGAGCTTGTAAGACGTATTTGAACCTAGAAATAATTCTGGCAGCTAATTTTTGCATGGATGAAAAAGAAGTTTCAGAGTGGAAACCTTGACTTCTGGTATTGTACAAGAGCTGGAGTCTCGCTGTCATAAAGGTCCTAATGATTTCTGAATTAATTATGCATCTGAACACTTAGTGATACACATTTGCTATCCTCTAGAGATTCATGTCTAAGCATCAAATACTGGATGCAGTCTTTGGCTGTGAAACCTGCTTTGCTTTACCTCTCTGGTTGCACAGCTCTGCTAAAATCTAGGAGATGGATTCTTTTGGGAGCATTTCATGTTTAAGTTAAGCCTTCCCCCCACACCATCTTAATTTATAAATAAATAGCGTAAGTATGTTGGAGCTCGTTTGCTGACTGTGTAAAATGCTTTGGGATAACTGTTAGGCATGTAGCCACAGCCTTCTCTGTGCCCATCTGTCTTATTTTTGCATGCCTGGGGATCTGCAGTGCGTTATTGAGGAGAGAAGAGAGAAGCTGGAGCTTTCAACCAAGTATCTCTCTCTTAGATGGCAGGAGAGCAGTGCTGGGGTGGGAGAGATGCTGTAGCAGCTGGAGTTGCCCTCCAAAATGCTACTTACCTCGTGTAGGAAAGGAATGTCCCAGGCTGGCCTGAGATATAAAGAAAAACCTGGCCAGATAGAACAAGCAGGCTTATCTCTGCCCAGTTCTGGGAACAAAGCTGTGAAAGAGTCATCAGTAGGACACTTGTTCTAATTATTTCATTTTGTGTTATTAAACCTGGTTTAATATAGTTGAAGAGTGAGACTTCAGAAAGGTTCTGCATCCAGAAGTGCTTCAGGCATATTTTTGAAGGATTGTTACCCTTTGCCTACAGTTAATTCCATTTTAAATATGTTTATTTTCACTTAGAAAGTTCAACTAGAGTTTGGATTGCTTCCCTGTTGTAGATAATTTGATTTCAGATTGCAGCAGTTTAGAAGTGTATAGGCAGAGGAAAAATTCCTCCATAAAAGCTGCACGGTTTGTAAATCATCCTGTTCAGGCAAGGAGTTTCATGCTAAGTTGCAAGTTTTGTCTTAGGAGTGAATGATTTATGGTTATGATATAATATTTTAAAACTCTGCTGCGCATGCCTGTTTTTAATAGCTCATGTGTCATCCAGCTGGGACATTTTATGTCTATGTATGAATATTGAAGTTAAAACAACTTAATGGAAATGGGTTTTCAGATACAAGTCGTGACATTGGTTGTTTGTGGTTTTTTTTTTCTGTCAGACATACTAAAACTGATCTGAATTCTCAATAGGTTGCCAAAAATGTCAGTCTCGGACAATGTTGAACCTGTTTGGGTATGATGCATTATATGCTGATGCTGTTTTCTTGTTTACATAAGTGGATTTGCATGGCTTGGTGCTCCAAATATTGGACTGCTGAAAACCACCTGCATCTGCTGAGGTATTGAGACAAAAACTCTGGAGGCAGTCCAGGTTTCTGGAGTGCTTTTGCTTACGTGGTTGACAGTAACATCTGGTAACACAGATGTTGAATTCTGGAGAGCCATAATTATTTTGAGAGTAGGGAGAAGTTGTCACACGTAGTTATTATCATGCTACTATCACAGGTATTAGAATCAAAGAGATGATTTTGTTCTTTGCTGACAGCATATGTTTTCTCAGCTTTGGAGATGTGCTATTTTGATGCCATGCAATATGCAGATTAAAAATTATCTTTCTTTTTTTTTAAACAGCTTGAAGGTTAAAGAGCAAAGAGAGACTGTAAATGCAAAATGGTTTGTTTCCTCAGAGTACCGGCTCCGTTGCAGTTGTGATTGCTGCCAAAATACGCTTCGTGCTGTGCCCTGGAGCCCCTCATAAATAAGCCTGTTGGATTTTGTACTAGTGAAAGGGAAGCGCCTTGGCTCTGTTCATCTCAGGTGTTAGGGTTTTGATTTACTTTGGTTTGGTTTTGGGGTGTTTTGGGTTATTTGTTTTCGTTTTAAACTCCCTGAATCGTTTCCAGGCACATTATTATTGGCAGGAAAAAGACAACTGAGATCCTGGGATTTTATCTATTTACAGAAGTATTCTAGAACAAATATTTGAATCTCTGCTTAGAGAGAGATTTAAACTCTATTAATAGAATCATTTTGGAAATTTTAATTAGACAACTTGGTATCAGGAATTAACATCCATTTTTATAAGAACCACCTTTTATTGAAACAGGGAAAAAATTACTGCTTCATTTGTTTACAGTAAATACTGAGCTTTCTTCTTAAAGCTTTGTACTTGGACATCTGCACAAGTGGAAATGAGCATCTTGTGAAATTTCTCAAGTCTAGTCTGATGCACAGTAATGTTTTAACATTTTTTTTCAAAGCTTATGTTTGGAGTAATAACATTTTTAAATTTCTTAGACAACACAAGTTTCTAATGTAGCTAGGAACAAACTTGAGGCATGAGCAAGATCTCCCTTCAGCCCGAGTCTTACAGCAACCTGGTCAAATGCACTTGAAATATTTGCATTATGTAGGACAAGTATTTTTAACTTACACCTGCATATTATAGGAAGAGAATTTGAGAAAGTGGGACCGAATGAGTAAGAGCCCCTAGGAAAGTAGTACCATAAAGTTTTTCTAATGCTTTTTCTCTGCAGCCTAAATCTGAACTTAGCAGTAAGAACATTTTTATAATGATTGTTTTTATTTAGTATTAGAAAGTTGCGGGGTTTAGTTTTAAACACAACTTTGCTTGCTTTTTGCAGCATATAAGTATTCTTTATTTGAGTATCAATCCTTTGGCTGAACTTAAAAGTGCATTTGTATTTTTCGAATTCATCAGCTTTCCTATCCACACAGGTTTGCAAGTGCTCAGGAGGCCAAGGGGGAAGTGTTGTGGTTTAACCCAGCTGGCAGCTGAAACAACCACACAGCCCTTTGCTCTACAGCACCCCTCTAGCCCTGCCCCAGTGGGTTAGGGGAGAGAATTTAAAAGAAGAATGGTGAAATTTGTGGGTTGAGACAGTTTAATTGACAGAAAGGGAATATATTACTATTACTATTATTATTGTGAATGTATAAATAATAATAAAAGAGAAATAATAATGATAAAAGAATATATGAAACAAGTGATGCACAGCACAACTTCTCATCACCTAGAATCAATGCTCAGCTTGTTTCTGAGCCACCCTGCCTCCTGGCAACCCCCCCAATTTATATATATAGAGAGAGTATGACATCATATGATATGTAATATTCCTTTGGCTGGTTTGGGTCACCTGGCCTGACTGTCCCCTCCTGGCTTCTTGGGTGCCCCCGCCTTCTTGTTGGCAGGGCAGTGTGAGAAGCTGAAAAGACTTTGATGTTTTAGTTGTTGCCCAGCACTCAATGTGTTATCAGCAAGATTCTCATCCTAAATCCAAAACACAGCAGCACACAGGCTGCTAGGAAGAGAATTAAGCTGAACGCAGGCCACACAAACAGGTCATCATTTTATTTCTGAAGTTCCTCTATATTACTGCCCAGCATACTGTGCAAATGTATATGTAACTCACTGTTGGCCTTAGTTTACGTTTACGTATAGGCTGCATTTATTGCCTGATGAACAAAGCTTCTGGCTGTGCTTGGCAATCACAAAAATAATGGAATTCCCTAAATCTTCAAGGGTGATACTTTGATTTACTTATTTTACCTGCTTTACTACCTAACCAGTGCTCCAAGCCCTCTGTGGCTTCTCACATTTCCATTGTATTTCCTATGTATTGTTTTACTTTCCAGTAGCTTTTTGCGTTCCCCATGTAATCGTTTCCTCCTTTGCACTCTGCCAGTGCCTGAGCTTCCCAGGGTGAGTCATTATGTGGGTTCAACTTGACTTTGATGCAAGCGCTTTATTATTTTGTGATGCATTGCATAGGAATGGTTACCATGAGACACATATTTTGTAACTTTCTGATATGGTTTGTTGATGCAACAAGCTTAAGCAATTTACCATCGTTTTCTGCCCTCTAGTTTTACTGCTGCTGGATGAAAAGGTCTGTTTAGTTTTATTCTCCTTTTTTATTTGTTGAGTACCACGTCTTTGAACTGTACTTACACAGTGCACTAGGTCAATTTTTAGTTTCAGGTGCTTCTCAGTTGCCCTCATATATCTGCATCAGTTAACCCTGGACAGCAGCTTGGGTCATTTTTATGTCTTTGGTACAACGTTTTCCCCTTGGTTGTATAAGTGTATGTAACTGGTGAATTCCTGTGCTGTCCTGCTAGCTGGTGTTGACAGTTTTCTTGCTTCTGTCCATTCCTGGCATTTTCGATCAGCTTTTTCTCCTGGAAAGTGCTGTGGCCCTTTCTTACTCCCATAATAAAATCCACATTGGCTAAGCTGCTACACTGACACTGCAGACAATTCCTTTTCTAATACATTTGAAAACATTACACTATTTCAGACATACCTCAAATAATTTACATGTTTATACGAGCTGCACATGCATATTGTAGTAGCAGAGGATAAATTACATTTTAAAAGTGGATGATCTCAAAATATCGCTCATAAAGCAGTCCTGTGAATTACAGGTCTGTTTGATTGCACTGGAAGCTTGCTTGTGACACCACAACTCAGCTATTTCTGTTTCCTTTTTGATCCTTGAATTTGGTCTTAATTTCTGACAGCAGGTCTTGACTCTAGTTCCACTTTCCCTGGAGAGACCACCAAGTAGTTGGCCTGTGAGGCTGTTCTTCAGTTTATTAGTCTTTAGTTGTTTTCATCTTTGCTTCTTCCCTTTAGCCAAGATATTAAAGCTTTGGAGTACTATCAGATACACTTTATGAACTTGAGACTTCATGGAATGTATTTTATCATTACTGATGATCCTGACTTTCCTGCTGGACATTTGTATATCCATAGGAGGAGCTGGGGAGGTGGGAAGGTCTGATTTAGGAAAGAATCAGAACTGGGCAGGGTGGCCAGTTTTTCAAAATGAATTAAGAATTGCTTCTTCATAAACTTTTTCGTGTATGCCAGGGAGTATTTGAGAGCTGTTTTTAAAGACGAGATTTTGCCGGCCTTGCTGCAGTAGGTCTGCTAATTTATCAGTTAGCCTTCCTCAGGGGTATAATTGCCAGATGCTCTCTGATGCTCATTAAACTGGAATCAAGATCCTTATAAAATCTATAAAGATGGACTGTAATGCTACTACTTCAAATAGGGAAAAAAAAATCCCTATTGTCAGCACTATGAAATGCAGTGGCTGTAACACATCCCAGAAGACATCTTGATTGCAGTGTTGTTCTATGAAAAAAAAAAAAGGACTAGTTGAAGACAAATGAGGTTTTCGAATGCTAACGATATTTTTGCCTATTTACATACAACACTCTGCACTATCACATTAATGATGTGAAATATTCCATTGTTATCTTATATTTTCAACAGCATCAATATAAAAGTAACATGCTAAATTCTGCCCAGTAAACATTGGTCTTAGTATTATGTCAAAGAGAAACGTAAGATTACTGCTTGTTATACCTGCAGTTTCTATTTTGATTAGGGAAAGTGGGTTCTGGGAGTAGTGAGATGTCAGAGCAAGCTCCCCTGAAGTAGATTTTTAAACTGTTTCTTGTTTAAAGAATGCTCTGATTTCAGAGAAAGATTGGGTAAGAATCTTTAAGTTTAAAATACAATGCAAGGTTATGTTATGTCTACTGTTAAATTACTACTGTACTAATTAACTTAAGGAATGAGGAAAATACAGAATTAATGGTAAAAATGTAAATGTTTTAAATATGCCTAATAGTATAAAAAGGTGTGGACTCCAGTTTGGCAACCCATAATGCTGTTAATTAATTAAAAACAGCAGCACCAAAAAGGCAAGAAGATAAATGGTACACATTTTTACTATCATCTAAACTTTCACAGTTGAGTTGTGCAAGTTAGCCCCACTCCAGAAGATCAATAACGTTCACGGATCAGGCATGTAATTGAACTAGTTTACTGCCTCCTGTTCCATGCCAATGCCAAATGCATCAGAGCATATTGTAAGAATTCACTGTCAATAATTACAGTGCAGTTAATGGCTAGAGTATGCTTTGAGGTGAAATGCTTCTGACTCTTCTGTAAAAAACCCCCATGTATTTTTAAAGGCAAATGCACATTTCATTAACCATCTAAATGCCTCATTCCTTCTAAATGTTGCCTAGCTTGTGATCAGCAAGTGCTCTTCACACTATCTTTATTAACAGAAAAAACCAAAAAACTTTCATCCATCATATTTGTGATAATTCTGCATGAAAGAGGAGTTTAATTGGGTGGAGAAGGAAAGAGCATAGAATTGCTTGTGGTGACAGATGAGACATCTCTTGGGTGAGTAGCACCTTGACATGGCCTTTGTGTCATTTGCAGTAGCACGTAACCACATTACCGGAAGCCTTGAGGATGCTTCCTTCAGAGATTACTTTTGGCCTCCTGTTGTGAGGAAGTTTCGCCAATTGTGTAATCCTGGGGTTTTTTTTTTTTGCTTTTGGCTTTGGTTTTTGTATATCACCAAGCTTTTTATGTTTGTCAAATCTTTGGGAGACATACATGTAGTCTGGCTGTTGTTGGAAGCGGTAAGAGTTGGGCTCTAAAATCAAGACATGTTTAACCCAAACAATAAACCTGTGTAGAAGGCAAAATAGGTAGCTAATAAGAATATTGAGTGCTCAGGGGAAAACATGTATGCAAGCTGTTAACGTTCCTGTGTTGGGCAGGAGATGAAGCAGCGAGCCCCTCCTGCCATACCCTGATGCTAGTGACAAGTTCCTTTAAAGATCTCATCCCTATAGCTCTCACAAAGTGTTTCCTCTCTGTTATTTCAGGCTCTATTAATGACAGTATTTGTAGCCATTTCCCTCTACTTTCACAAATTAAGTTTGAATTGCAGATCATGTAGAGTAATAACTTAATAAAATGAACTTTTTAATCACTGAGTTGTACTTCACTATTCCTTTAATAAGTAGCTGTTCCCTTTTAAATTTGTAGTGATTACTTTATCACTGCTGAGTCTAAAAAGATGACAAATCTGTCTGTCTTATTCTTTTTAAATATGGCTACAGCTTAAATTCAAACGGACTACTTAAAGAGGAGAGGTTATTGCTCATGCAGTGGAGCACTGGGGAGCATTGCCTGCTTTTAGTTAGTGCTTGCTAAAGGAGGTAAACGGGACAAGTCATAGAACCACAGAATCTACTGAGTTGGAAATCCTGCTCTTTCTCTCTGAAGCTGGATTACTTTATCAAAATGTGTACAATAGTACATGGTGCATCAAGGCACAAACCTTTTAATTGAAAAATAGAGAATTCTCAGTGTCTAACAGCATCTGTATTTAGGGTGAACATGTATAAACAAAAGAAAACTTTTTCTGGTTACAGAGTCCTTACTACTGCATGGCAACTAGACTATCTGGTTGCAATGTGCTGTCAGGAAAGGTGTCATAAAAAGTGAGGCCAAACCTGTCAGGCGCACACACTGAGGATATATCTGCTTTTGAAACTATCAGTCTGGAGGAGACTGATAAGATGACCAAAAGTAATCTTGAGCTGAGAAGAGAGAGAGAATAGAAGGATTTAAGATGATAGGGGAGAGGTGAGGTAAACAAGAAAGACAGGCTTCGGGGATGACAGGTTTGTACTTTAGTGTTAATAAATAGCATCCCATCTAACACAGGAAAGTGTATGTCTGGTAATCCTGTAGTGACATCCTGGGAGCCCAGCCTGCATCTCCTTGGCTTTGTCCCTGTGGGTGGCTTTTTGTGCTCCTGCCACCTTGCTCTCTGGGGAAGGGAAACAAGGAGAGCTCTCCTGGTTCACCTTCAGTCTAGGGTGTTTGCTGAGGCTCGGTTACCTTTCCAAAGGCAAGAGATGCCCAAGCAGAATATATGAAGCTGCTGATTGTATCCTTAGCATCTTTATCGTGATAGCTAGAGAAACAAAACTGTCATGGTCATCGTATACTCATCTGATCCTGTGACTTGCTTCAGACTGTAACACCAGCCCTGGAGCCTGGTAGTTTGAGCTCTGAGGCAGGGCTATGTGGGACAGGGAGATATGTGACACCTGCACTATAGGTACCTACTTGAATTTATAGTGCTGATGAAGATGCCTTGCATGTCCCGGGGTGACTGTTCATCATCTGCTCTGTTATCAGGAAGATTTTCTTGTCTGCTTCCTTGCATATCGTGAACTTACTGGTGATCTTGGATTTGGGACACTCACCAAAGGACTGTTTGGGATTTGGGCACGGGGGTCAGGTTGTTTTGTTTTGCTAATCAACTTCTCTTTTTTCACTTTTTGCCTTACTTAGTACTTAAAGTATTTCTTTTATGTTTACATTTATTGGGTAGTGGTGAACCACCACCTTGGGCTGTCCTATCACACTTGTTAAAAAATTACACCTGTTTCTTGTAGATAAGGCAAGAAACAAATTACTTTGGGGTGCCTTTCTCTGACATTTCATTTGTCTTCCAGATTGTGCAAGGGTACTTACCTTCATGCCAAAATTAATTATGGACAACTCTGGAATTGCTTAATCTGTCAGAAGCAACAGAAGAAAACATCCGTATTCAGTGCTGAAGGGCTGGGTGAATAAAGAATGGACAGGAGTTTTCCAGACATAAATGGGAGTTTTCTCACTCCTATTTCAACTAATTTTCAGAATTCTTGCTGAAGTTGGTGTAATTTCTGCTTTAATCAAAATTGTTTGGCTGAATCATAAATTAGCAGGATTACAGTGGCAGATGTTTGAAGAACTTCCTTTTTTTTCTATAGGAAACTCATTCACAATGTACACATTTACAACAAAGCTATACCCTCCTTGGGTTACTGTGTTTCTAGAAGAAAATTATGTTTAAGAGAATAAGTCTTTATATCAGCTGGATGCAGTCTTATAATCTAAAGACCATAACTGGTAACTACCTAAATTACTGTTATATTCTCAGCATAGTTTCAAATTAATTACTTTATTCCTCTTAGAACTGTTACTGTATGTCTTTTTCACCAGTAACACGGTGTGAGGCATCACTTGTGCTTTCCTTACTCTTACAAATACTCCCTTCAATTTTAAGTGTTGACAGTAACTTTAAACTTTGGCTGTTTGTTCGGAATGAGGCCAAATCTGTACATGGGGTGGTGGCTTTCCATGCTCTTTCCAGCAGGAAAGGATTAGGGCTAGGTTTACACGGAAGGTAAAAGCCTTTCACTGACTGTTGATTTAACGAGGTAGTATCTCTGCAGTCAGAAATAAAATTGCTAGCCTGAGGTTTTTCTGGAATAGGCTTATTAGTTTTTTAGAATAGTTTTCTTAATATTGCAGCAAGTACATGGGGCTTAAACATAGTTTAAGTCCTTTTCCTTTTGTCCATGTAAATCAGAACGGGGTTTGGCTCAGTGTTTGCAATCCTTCAGACCCCTTTGGTTTTCTCCATCTCTTTGCAGAAACACAGATCCTACGGTGTGGCACGCAGCAGCCATCCAGCAAACATGAGGTGGAGGGTATTTCTATTCCATATACTGCTTTTATTTATTTTAACTGTGTTCATGTGCCTAGGCTAGATGAGTGCAGCCACTCCTGGCAGCATCCAAAACCCTGTGTATATGTGTATCTGCTAATAGCTCTGTGCTTGCTGAAGCCTCTGAGCTGCCACTACGCTCCCACAAGAGAAGGGACCCCAAAAGCAACAGAGCTGGTAAGTGGCAAGCATCCTTTCTGTCTTGGCCCCAAACCTGCCTTTCACTTTCATCAGCAGCGTGGAGAAGGCTGCATCACACTGCTGCAGCTTGCATCAGATGAAAGAAGTGCAGAAGTGTGACACCGCTGTCCCTCTGTCTCATTCCCTTTTTTTTTTCCCTTCAATATGACATAAAGAAGAATTGTCAGCACCACATGGCAAAATGATTTATCTTCTCTTGTTACTTGCTCAAGCCATGAAAGTAATTATATTAAAATAGGAATACTTTTTTAATTTGTTATCTGACTGCTGAGTGTTCTTGGGTCAGTTCTGTCACATCCTCCTTTGTAATCCTGAAATATTTTTTAATGAAAACAGAAAATCTGACGACATCACAGTAATCCAGGAGCTAAGGCTTGAGATAAAGGCAAAATAGATTTGCATGGCTAGAAACTTTTATTTGTTTCTGTAGGCATTTCTATAGGAATTGGAGAATAAAGCTGGGGGGGCGAAGGCTCTGCTGTGAACCATGCATGACATTTTAAGTACTATTTGCTTGTCTCAGTAATAGCATTTTTATTCTGTAGAAATCTTGCTGATAGTTTGTCACATTACACTGGTGTGCCTAAAATGAGAGTTGTGGGATCATGGCAGCTTCTTGTGTCTTGTGTTTTTGCTCTTCTGCTCCAGCTGCTGTTTATGAAATGACTTTGAGCTATACTTTGTATATTTGAAGCACTAACTGGACTTTTTTGTGGGATGTGCCAAATATATTCTGTGTGTTGTGAGTAACAATTACATTAATACAGTCAAGAAACCCCACCCTGTTCTGAATTTTTCAGTTATTTTTTCCTGAGTGTAAATTACAATATTAAAATTGATGTGTTATTGGTAGTATCCAACTCTCAAAAGTAACTCACAGCTCCTTGTGATCCTATGTCCGATGCCATATTTCTTATGCATTTAACTTTAAATTGCAGCTGAGAGCTGCAACCATTAATTTTAATAATGTTTTTAATGCTATGCGTAGGAATTATTTGGAAATCCAAGCTGTAATAATTGGAAATACTGATTGGAGGTGGTTAATTAGATTGTATTTTATCCATCTGTCTCTTTCAGGCTTTTTAAAGCTTTTTATGTAAGTAACTTCTATGGTTTTGTGTGTGTCAATTTTGTTTTCATTACATAGGAAAGAGGTATAGAAATGAAGTTGTCTGCTAAGGGAGGCTACTACAAGAAAACGTTTTGTATGACACTGGTCTATCTGGTTTTGAGGGTGAGCAAAGTACTGGTTTGGCTCATGAAAAGGATAATGGTACAATAATGGTTCTCAAATCTATTTTTTGGTATAAAGAGGTTTCTTTTCAGAATTTATCACTTTATAGCAGTGCAAGAGACAGTGCCTTGAGTTTTGAAGCATACAGCAAATAATGCTTTTCAGAAGTGTTTATATTTGGTAGAGTTTTATCATATGAGTGCCTGTGTCACATTGTGGATCTGCTGAATATGAAGGTAGTACATAGAAAATCTTTGATAAACTTAAACTTTACCCCTTGTGTGATGCCGTAACTTTCTGGGCTTGAACATGGGCACAACTTTGCTCTCTAATTAACCCAACTAGGCAGAGCTCAATGTATGTGAGGTGACATTGTAATTTTTGTTTTGTTTTAGGAGCTTACATTACAGTTGAATAGTGGATATAATATTTGTAACTATTTTTTTTCTTTTTTTTGGCTTTGAAAATGCTCCTGTAATCATCTTATTTCCCAAAGATACTAAGGAACAATAACCTTAAATACTATCAGTAAGCTCAGTAGTTTCTCCATGTCTTGGAAAAATAAGGTCTTCAGTGTGTTAAAATCCAAATGCTCAAGGAAGAATAATCTCTGCTAATGGAAAAAACAGGTGTTGCTTTTGTTTGCTTAATTTTTTAGTTGGTAACAAAAAGGCTGTTTTTCCTCCCTTTCGATCTTATGTTTTTGGCAGCTGGGACTCTGCAGAGTTAAAGGGACATTTTACAAAGAAGCTGGTGAAACAGGTGAATGTGCTTACCCAGCAGGACAACCTAATGTGTGAGCACTGAAAGCTGAAGTGGGGCTTTCTCCCAGGCTTTGGTGAAAGATGCTGCCCAGTGGAAGGAGCAGCTCTTCCTAGCTGTGTCTCCTGGGATTCATGCTCCGTCTGGCAACAGACGAGTTGAATTGTAGCAAGATGGGTCCAAGGGTAGAGAAGGCAGGTTGTGTCCCAAACATCTTGTTTGCTTACTGTCATCTTCTGGTCTTTCTGCAATCACCCTTAAACTGGAAAATAACAGCTGCAGATTAAGCAGTTGTCAGGCTTCTTCCAGTCACAGCCGTTTATGCTGCTTGCACAAGCAGGTCCGTGCTCTCATCCACGTATACATGGCTTACCAGGTATGCCTGTAGGCTGTATATGTACAATATATCTCTTTGACTTTTAAACAGAGAAAGATACAATTGTTAAAATTTGCTTTAAAATTACATGTTTGTGTAAGAGACCTTTTCTTTTATAGGTAGAAAAGCAGGTATTTTCCTCTTATGCTCAATCTGGTCTGCGGTTTATCTTTTATTTGGCAGGATGTGGAAACATGTATATTGGCAATTGTTATTTCATGCATCCTTGTTCTGGAAATGTGAATGGATAGAAACAATGTACCTTTGGATACCTTTACACTTTATTCCTATTCATTCACCAATGCAGATACATGTCTTTGTATCATAAAAACGTGTGTCGGTTATTGAAAACTGCTTTAGTTGCAGGAGATGGTCTACTTCATTAAGTAGAGACCACTTGGTCTCATTTCATGTCATCTCCTGGCTACTTACTGAGTTTTTAACCTGACTGCTGGAGTCATGCAGTCTATTTTATCTTATTAATAGCACACCTTTAAAAAGGTAGGGCCCATTCAGCCAGAAGATTTTGATGTGGTGGTTTCATTTCAGGAAACAGAATAGCCGATGCCTACTGTGGGTGCTAGAGAAATGCTGGAAGTGGACTTGTATTGAATGGGGGCTTGTTAAAAGATTATAATTAGTCTTAGGGAGAGGACATGCTGCAGAAAAATATTTTGGTGAGCTGGATGAACAAATATGTAGTATTTCAAATGTATAAATAGCCCCAGCCTGTTTTGATTAGGATGGCTTGCTGTTCCATCAACAGAGCTGAAACAACAGTAATTTTCAGATGGAGGGCAAAAGGGTAGGGGAGGGTTTGGGACCGTAATCCCTGGAGCAGAACAGCTGCGGCTCGAGATGCCAGAGTTTATTGTGTGAATTTCCAGTACTGATAAGGTAGGAGAATATTTGAAGGCAGAACATTTGGTATGTCTCTTGAGACTTAGGGCTGAGGCCTGAGCAGGTAGAAGAGGTTGAACCGTCAGGGCACTGAGTACTATGACACATCTCACCCTGAGAAATGCATGATGCTGTTGGTTTGCCAGTCTTCCATGAGAAAACTTTAGCAGAAAAAAGATTTTAAACCAGCTACTTAACTCTTCAGTTAAATCCTTATGTGACTTAATTTTCAGTGTTCATAATTTTGAATTCAAGATTTTATTTATTTGTATCTTGGATTCTAGTGTTAACCATCCATTAAAAAAAAAATCTAGTCTGTGGGTAATGTGATTAATTCAGTTTATCCTGTTGCTGTTAGGTTTGCTGAATATATAGCTAGAGAGGGTAATTTTGTTGATGATTTAAGAAATGCATTCTAGCAACATAGTATATAGTAAGATATAAAGCCATTGTTGTCTTCATATAAATGTGTCATTAAGCCACATATCCTAATATAGTGGCCAAGGTGAACAGAAGATGAGATTATGCAGGGCCACATTATTCTCATTTCCCGCTTCTGAACTCTGTAAATGTTCACATCTGCCTCTGAATAAGAGTTATACAAAATCTTATAATTCTTTTTTTCTCAAAAAAAACCCACCTTAAGGAGTTCTTCTGTTCCTCTAAAAGAGAGGTGGCATATTAGTCATGAAGAGAATGAGTAATATTGTTAAATAAAATTTAGAACATAATTAGAAAGGTGGAAAAGGATTTCAACCATTTTTATAAGAATCTGTGCCTTTTGCTAGCCTACAGAGCAAATTCGTGGTCACAGACAAGTCATGTCAGGTGACATCACTTTATAAAAAAATTTATAACCTCAGTACAAGGTTTCAAAATACTTTCCAGCAGCTAGGCTACTCCTCTCACTGCTCACTATCTGGATATTTTGAGTAAATTATTTATATAAGCCCAAATTTCTGGAGTATTTCCTCTTTCTTTTGTGATGTGAAGAATGACGGACTGAGGGAAGAGTATGTGGTCCAGCTCCCCTGTCAAATTGAATTTCTTTCTTTCCCCATTCCAGGTCTCAAGGTGTGTTTGTCTCATCAGTCATTTATTTGGCCCCAAGGCTCAAGTACATTAGGTTATTTGTTTGCTGATCTTATGGGCTGAATGCACAGAGTAACATGTTAAGGTGGAATAGCAGGCTGGAATTGACAAGGGATGTTTCAGGGGCGAAATGGTAGTAAGGGAAGAGATCAGATGTGAAGCCATCAAAGGCTGAGGTTACCAAGGGACTATTTGTAGTGGGAAGAGGAGGAGGATGAAGAGAGGTGGTAGAGAAAGTCCAACAAAGAATGGTAAAAGTAGTATGTGACATGAGGTTATTCACCTCCCCCAGTACAACCCAAAGCAAATCACAAACCCTTAGAAAGAAGAGGAGTTTAGGCAGAATGTGTCAGTTTTGACAGTGATAAAGAAGCAAAGATTTTTTTTCTTTAAAAATAACCTTTTTAAAAACTTTATCTTAATTCACAGTGAGTGGCAGATATTTGGGTGACTGTGGCCTTTTTGCACTCTCTCTGTGTATACCAAGACTCTGCATTTATATAGCATTACTGCTGGCAGTAAAGGAAGTTTGCTATTTGAAACTGTATGTAGAAAAGATTCTCCCACATGTAATTCAAAACAGAGGCTTAAGTCTTTGTTTTCCTAAATCTTGTAGGCACCTTGGAAGATATTGCTTACATAAATATCACAGTTAATATTGTATTTTGTTGACAAAACTATTAACTTCACTGAAAATATGCTTAGCATCTTCCCTGGTGTTCTGTGTTGCAATGATTTCAGATAAAGTGAATTTCTAAGCTTAACCACATGTGATATTTGTTTTAATTGACGATCAGATTGAATAAAATCCACAATTTGTTTCACTCAATATTGCATGCATTTCCTGATCATTATTTTCTTCAGTAGCAAGGCTCACAGTAATGTAGATTTTTCCCCCTTTTTGCCTTTTAACATGTCTTAAATTGCTCAGGTCTCATACTATTGTTACTTGTACTTAAAGTGAAGTTTTTATTAAAAGCAAGTTCATTTAAACATGTATCCAAAATTCAGAAGTCAGTAAACAAAGAATAAAAGTAGTCAGTATCCAAGTTCTCTTTGTTTCTGCCCTGGAAGAAATTGAAGGAGTTAATCTAACCTAAGGTGCATATATTTGTTTTAAGGGGACTTTTTAGGGTATAGCTTTAAGTGGGGTTTGGGGGTAGCTTGACTGTGCGCTGTGGTGACCTGCTGCTGCTTGCTGGTAGTGGAGTTACCAAAACTGCTTGTGGGCACACTTTCAACTGGTAGAAAATGTGGAAAAGTAAAAGCCTCCAATGATTCCCCATAGAACAAAACAGCTACTTTAAAGCAATGTCTACATATACATTTCCACTTGTATAATTTAAATCCGTTTATTAAAATAGATGCTTGCAAAATTTGTAACTTGCTATTAGCGTGCTGCTCTGAGGAATAAACGCTCGAGGATTGCTGAATCTTTCACTGTTATGTTTTCCTCTCTGTTTGCAGTAAAAGTGTCAGTGAATCCTCAGCAATATGGGCTGTTAATCTGAACCATTTGGGGTGGGTGGGTGAAGAAGTGGAAGAATGGGCACTATACACGTTAGGCTGCAGTGAAGCTGCTACTGTGTTCCCATGTTTACTAAGTAAAGTAGATTTGTTTTCTGAAGATTTTCAGTAAAAGGCAATTCAACTTATCTTTCTCAAAACCAGACTTTACAGCTACCTGTGTTGTAGTGGGTATTGCTTTAGGTATAGTTATAATTGTCAATTTTAACTTTTTTTGTCTCTCAGTATGTTTTTGACTGTAGACACACTGCTAAAGCTGTGGTCCTGTCCCATCCCCTCTCCCCTCCAAAAAAAATCTGCTCCACAAGGTTCGGCTTAAATATATGTAGAGTTCAACCCCCTTACTGTGTTTTCCATTTTGATATTTATCCTTTTTATGTGTCAGTGAATGTGTCATATGTGTTAGTGTCAAAGATTTTAAAGAAACTTGGGATGAAATGTTGTGCCTGCATAATCCACATAAGTAGTTTGTTACCGAGAATGAGTATTCATGTCATATTAATAACAAATAGACCATCTGCCTCCCAGAATTCCTCCAGCTAGTAGATAGTTCAATAGATGACTTTGTTTTTGTGGAAGATGTAATAATCAGTGCAGGATGACCATGCCAATATTTTATTTTCTGCAGTGTAGATACATGACCACATTCTGTACGTGCAGACCCAGCAAAACTCTGCACCGCTGCTGCATTTCTCAATGCTGTTTTGTATCCTTGTGTCTGCCCATAGCTTCCTTAACACCACATTAAGAGCAAAATCAGACTCAGGACTGTAATGTTTTTGCAGGAAGAGACAAGAAAAAGTACAGAAACTTACCATTGATATGTAATGATTCTACTTTTTTTTTTCCCCCCACAAGATTTAATTGATACTGCAGCTTTGGAATAGAGCACTTTCCTCTTTACTGCCTAGCAACAGCCACCCCCCTCTGGCCTTCAGGTTGAAACATCACAGCACTACAATAGCCCATTTGTACTTGCAGTAAGCAATTCAGGTGATTGCACATTAAAGTCTGTTGAATACTAGGGGGCATTTTTCAGCCTTGATTCCAGTTCCTGAACATCTGCATATTGCCTCTGTTTTTTTCTTTTATTTGTGCTTTATATGCTTAAAAATGGGCTTGGAAATTCTAGTTATATCATAAGAGAGGCTGAAAATTAATTAGACCGTTTAAGTATTACTCCGTGAAACCACCACCCGTGGCTCCTGGCACACGTTGTGTGGGGTTTTTTTTTATTTTCACATCAAGGAGGAGTGGAAGTCCAAGGAAAATCTAGAATGGTCAAGAAAATATGGCTAGATACATTGCTTTAGGGGGAGCAAGTTACACTTTTGGGCTTAAAAGGTGAAAGGAGTGAATGTTGTATATCAAAAAGTGTAAAAGGAGAGAGTGGAGGAGAGACTATGAGGACACCTCCGTTTTTCCCTGTACACCTAGGCCTTGTAACGTGCCCCTTGAGGATGCACTTTACTGGAGATGTGTGGAATTTATACAGCAACTGGTTTGGATTTCATGGCACGGAGACTTCTGAAAGGAGGGTGAAGTGCATAGATTGGCCTTAGAAGTGATGGAAAGGAGAGGATTTCTTTGTATGGACCTGAAGTGGGCTGTGCAGGTGGTTGCAGCAGAGAGTGACTGCAGATTTGCTGGACTAAGAGCAAACTTTGAGGATTCTCATTGTAAACAGCATGATGACTTTGGAAGCCAAATCTCAAAGCAGGTCCAGCTTTGGGATCGGTAGAGGCTTAGAACTGAGCAAGCAAATACTTTGAATTTTGCCTACTTTAAAAAGTTTATCATTGCAGCTTAAATCATTGTAAAATTAACTTTTTAAGTCAGAACATGCTTGATTTTGGAGGACGCGCTTCAATGAAGAGATAAAGTTGCAGCCAACTGGGTTGCTGTCTGCACACACTGGTGTATGATGAAGCCTGGTGAGGCAGATGCACTTTTGGAAGTCTTGTGCTTAAGTGTCGTTGTTTGTCAGAGCTGTTTGGGGTTGGTTTGGGTTTTTTAATAAGAAGGAATCCATTTTTGGCAGTGGATTCTCAGCACGTTGAAAATCTGACCAATTTTATACAGTACATCAAGACATGTTCAGGCCCATTCCTTCTTGTGGAAAGTGAATGATGAAATAAGGAGGCCTCTTTGTGGTCAACAGAGCTAAAGGACTTGGTGAACTTACTGGAGATGTATGGGGTGAAATCAGAATAATACACAGCAGAGGAATAATAATTTTTTATGGAGGCAAATGATAACTGGATACTGGTTGTTAATTTTCAGTACAAGTGCTGTATTCACAGTGTCCTTTTGTTGAAACTAGGTTTCAGGAGTAGGGACGTGCTGCAAGAAGAGATCAGGGAGGGCAATCAGAGATTTCAGGAGCAGGATCTGTGAGGAAACAGATTAAGAGACTGAGGGTGTTTGGCTTAAGACAGGATCAGATGAGGGAAGGCTGTAAGAGCAATCCATAAGTATTAAAAAAATCTGTTGCAAAGAGAAAAAGATGAGTGTGTTCTCAACATTGGTGCTGGAAGGGAAAAAATCAAGTGTCTCAAATGCAGCTGTATGTAGGGTGATTGTTTGGGATGGCCGAGGAAGTGTCTATATTTGAAGCAATGTAGGGAAACATCTGTCTGGAGTGGCCGTTGGGCGAGCTGAGCCTGCCTTGACCGAATGATCTCCTGTGGTCTCTTCCCAAGCCTCTCTTTATACAATTTTATGCTTGCTGCTTTGGAAAGAGCTTTTTGTATATCCACAAGCAATTTGATTTGCGGTACAGCGTAAATAACTTCAGGACACACTGTTTTGGTTATCAGTGTTGATTTCCTCAGTAGTGTGTTAGAAATGAAGGGTCAGTTCAAAGATGTCAGTATTGTCAGATAAAAACAAATTCAGCTGAAATGCAGTTCAGCTGGTGATGGAGATTATCTGAACAAAGCCATGTGATATGACATTCATGATAACATTTTCCTTGCATAAATATGTAGAAATGGTATTGTATCCTTTCTCCCCTTTTTTTAGCTGCAGTTTTCATTCTAACTAATACACCTGACTGAACTTTAAAATGTTTTCGTAAAACATCCAGCTTTAAATCTCCCATTTCCAATAGAATTCCGCTGGTAGGTTAACATATACTGATGCAAAAATGAGGTTGGTAACAGAAAGGTTACATGCCATTGTCTTGTTGCTGTCTTAGGCTTTCCTGTACATAGGGTTAACCTCTTGAGATTCATGAGATAAAATGAAGGTTTTACGTTCTTTTTAATTTTAAAAATTAAACCTTTATTTGGGGATTTATCTAATTCCAAATAATCCTAAATCTTCAAATAATAGGTAGCTTTTCTAAGCACTGCTAAGTTTTTCTAGGATTTCAGGGTAGCATGCCCTCTTAATTCTTCATTGTCCTTTGGGAACTGGGATATTATTCAAAAGTTAAATCATACAGTTCAAATAAAGATGTCCAGTGCTGTCAGAATAACACTCAGCATTCAATCTAATTGCTTTTCAGTGCACAGTGTAACCTAGTGCTTGGCAATTGAAAAATATAAAATACTGCCAGTTGGGCAGTATTGAGAATATTTTTTTTTATCAGCAGATTTTCTCTATAAAAAGCAAGGTTTCAGGTTTGGGGTTTTTTTTTGATCAATAGATTTTTCTGCAGACAAAAGTGTTAGTGAAACATCCACTGCTATTCACGTACATACAGAAATGGTCTCTTGCTGTAGGTAAATGTAATTGTCACCGACAGTAAAAGGTACCACTTGGACTTGATTATGCAGCTGGTCACATTTTATTGAGACACTGACATATTCCCTGTGGTCTGTGAATAAAAGAAGATTATATTGTTGTGAAGTTTTGCTGGGTCAGTGCTCTGCCTGTGAATGCAGGGTTTTATGCAAACGCTTTCAAGGTGGGGGATTTCTTTTTACTGTCCTCCTTCAGCTGCAGCGTGCATTGCCCTCGGCATCGTAACCTGTTGGAACATGTGGGGCATGGCTGTTTGGAGCTTGGGACCTGGCTCTTGTCTTCCATTGGGAGAAAATAGTAATAAATGCCTTTGATAAATAATTAGACGTATAAACTTGAAGAAAATTATATTCTCTTTGTTGTATTTAAAACAGAGGTTAAGATACCCTCTGATGTCTGAAATACAAAGGTTTTGATTAAGTCATGTGGAGCACAATTGGATCTTTTGGACATGATACAAGTTAATTTCAAGCACTTTAGATAGAATTGTGAGAAAAAAATACAGATTGTGATGTTATACACACACAATCCTGTATGCTGTAGAGGCAAATCTGTCTTTTGTGACTATAACTTAGCAACAGTTTTAAAAAAAAAAAAGTGGTGATCTTAATGATTTTGAAAGAAAATGGCATCATTTTGAGAGATGCTCTTGCAAACAAGAGATTGTTTAATGACCAAAAAAAGGTTTCTTGTGTAGATATCTCCACCCTGCATATGCTTTGAAAGAACTTTTTTTTCCCAGAGTTCACCTGTTAAAACTAGTTTACTGTATTAAAACCAAAAATTGTATGAAGGAGTAAATTCAGTCTTGTTTGTGACAAGAATTTGAAGGCTGAGACCTTGGTGTTGGGAAGAAGCAAGGTTTGCTTGATTTCATAAAAGGAAAACCTTTCACCCAAACCCTCTTGTGATCAGAAGGAATTATGAGTCATGACAATGACTTCTTTTGCACTGAAGTGTACAATGTAAAAGGTATCTCCTGTCTCCTCTCCATCTGGAATTAACAGTCTCTATGATTTTGACAAATAGCCCATTTGAGGGTCTGAAGGTGTAGTTCTCCATTTTAAGGTTTCTGTGGCTCATTAGCTATTCAGGGAATGGATAATGATCACCATCCTTTTTTTTTATGTCTCCAGAATGATGGGGGAGAAAAGCTAAATGACATTCTCATCTGTCTCTAACCTGGGTAATTAGACAAGGTGTGTGTCACAGAAAAGTGAGTGGTTTAATGTTTGGGTTTTGGTTGGTTTTTTTTTTTAAAAAGGTATTAAGGATGATTTTAACTAAGGTGTAAGATGCTTTGGTACCTGAAATCCACGTGTGTGAATCAGGCAATCTGGTCTCTGCTCCTAGCTCTGTCGTCACCTACCTGTCTGCCCTTGAGTCATTTGCTTAAACTAAACATTTTCAAAACTTTGTGGTTTTCATTTCTTGGGTATCTAGTTTAATATCAGAGACAGCTGCCTCAGGTTTTTACCTACACGATTGTAAGTGATAAAAAGCAGTAACATAGCAAGTTATTCCATGACAGCAGAACTTCAGCTGATTAACCATGCTCATAGTCCATTCCAAATTAACATGTTTAAACAACCTTCGCTTTGGCCCATGCATTTTCCTGTACTTTTGTGCTCTGTTGATAAGCCAATCTCTTCATCAAGTACTGTGGTAATGTTGACTTTTTTGTCCTGCTTTTTCCATACTGCAAATAAAAATCATATTAAGGTCTTTATTTTTGAAAATCTAATGTATTCAAAACAGTTTCTATCAAATCTAAACCCCAGATAATATATTTTGCATATGTGCAAAGTCTTTTTGGCTGACTTGCAAAAGATGTGAATTAACAAAATTCTTCAGTTTTTTGCCCAGCAAGTTCTGGACTTGAATGCTAATGCACATATGCAGCATTTTTTGGACCTTAAATGAGGGATTTTTATGACTGGTGCTTGCAGATGGTGCTGATTCATGAAATAGTGAGAGTTTTCACTATGCTGCATGAGAAGACCATACACAGAAGAATGAAAACAGAACCTTCCTTGGGCTGGGATGCAGTTTATACCTACAGTTGATTCTGAAATTGTGGCTTATGCCAGGAATTACTGAAAATCAGAGTTAAAGGATTCAGAACAGAGATAAACTCATATTACTCTACTCTGGTGAGACTCAACCTGCAATATTGCATCCAGCTCTGGGGTCCCCAGTACAAGAAAGACCTGGACCTGTTGAAGCTATGTGGCCAGAGGAGGTCATGACAATGATTAGAGAGCTGGAGCACCTCTATTGTGAAGCCATGCTGAGTGAGCTGGGCTTGTTCAGCCTGGAGAAAAAAGGCTCGGGGAGACCTTAGAGTGGCCTTTCAGTACCTGAAGGGGCTAAAGGAAAGCTGGAGAGGGATTGGTTGCAAGGGCAGGGAGTGATAGGAGAAGGAAGAGTGGCGTTATGCTGGAGGAGAGTAGATTTAGATTTGATAATAGGAAGAAATTCTTCTTTGCAGGTGGTGAGGACCTGGCACAGGGTGCCCAGAGAAGCTGTGGCTGCCCCTGGATCTCTGACAGAGTTCAAGGCCAGGTTGGATGGGTCTTTGGGCACCCTGAGCTGGTGAAGGGTGTCCCTTCCCCTGGCAGGGGTTGGGACTGGATAAGCTATTTTAAAATGCTATAATGTTGTTTAAAATACTGTTGGTTTTGTGTCTGATGCTGGGATAGGCAAGGCATCACGTTTTACCATGGGTGTTCATTTCCACTATGAAAGTTTGCATAACTGGAATATGTATGTTAAACAAATAGATCTGAAAGGGTCTTTTTCAGTTTAGAACGGCATGTTGTTGCTGAAAAGTAAGATAAGTACTCTCTGAGAAGTCACAGATATTTGGAGCTATAGATTTTTGTCAAAAATTTTCTCAGCTTAAAGTAGACTAGAAGAGTAGTTAAGGGATTGATTTTGTGTGTGCTTGTCCTGTTTTTACCCTCTTCTGAGCAATCATTTCACAGACCCTTGTTGGAACTCATATTGGCATACTGATGTTCTGAGGCATTTGGAAGATTTGGATGCTGGCTAGTTGTCAGCATAACTGACATCCAGTTCTCCTAGAAACCTTTGGAAAGCCCACCTGTGGTCACTTTATGATTTTGCAATGGTTAGTCTAGAGGAACAATGAATTTGCTTGTTTTCCCATAAATAGTGGAATCACAGAGCGAGAGAGAATCAGGTATTTTTAAATGACTTCCACCATCTGCCTTGGATGCAAGTTTGGCTTCCATCCTGATGCTGGCAAGTGAGATTTGAAATATTCCTATTAATTTTATTTAAAAAATATAAAAGGCATTTGACTGTCTGATGCAGCGGGTAGTAGCAATATGTTTGGTAGTCCTGTGGTGAAAAAATACATTACAAATGTACAAAATAGGTAAGCTTGGAAGCCAGCATGGGCTGAGATGTGAGGGTATACTTCAGTCTCATGCCACAGAACTTCTCAGGTAAGTGAGAGGTTTGGCCTTAAACTGTTTTGTGTGCAATTATACCATAATAGGAGAGAGTACATGTGGTCATGTACCCATGTAAAAGTCTAATACCCATGTGGACCTAAACATAGTACAGAAATGCTATGAATTTTTGGTTATAACTACTTTGAATTTTTGGTTATAACTACTTTTGTGCCTGCTCATGGTTTAATTTTCTAAAAAGATGACTTATGTCCCTTTGTATTCAAAATACCCAAAAGTCATTGTGCATGTAATGTTAAAAAAAACCCAAAAGCTCCAAAGCATTTTTCTGCTAGAGAACTGCACATCCAGATCTGGAGTTGGTGTTCTGTTATCTGACATTATGTATTTTTTATGGTTTCATGAATTACATTTATTCTGTGTCTGTGAAAGGTAAAAGCTGTTATAAATCATACTCCTTTATGTTAATAGCATGATATCTATACAGTAGGCACTGCATTCATAGAGTTATGCAGGTGCAGATCTGTAAATGCTCCCTTTGATAGCAAAAGCGATATGTTGTTACCCAAGAATGAAAGGGGGTTTAGTTTTCCCGTCATTAGGACAGACCACGCATTCATCACTGTGTTCTGATGAGCCACCTGTAAATTCTCTGTCAGGCAGAACTGGGTGACAGCGTAGGGCTGGCAGAAAGCCCTTCCTCCCTCCAAAGCTCCATCTCCAATGGAGAGGCTGCTGCGGGTGATGAGACTGGCCAAAAATCAGGCAAATGGAAGACGCAGCAGCAAGTCAGATAGGAGCTGACCCATATCTAGTGTCCCAATGTCCTGTTTAACCAGAGTGGTATGTCAGTATTGACTTGCTTGTTGATGGTTTAGGAAGCATATCTGAATGGACTTACCCCTTAGTTATGGTTGTTACTCTGGTCATGGTGAAACAAGAATGAGCACAGGACCAGGTTTTTGTGACCCCTGGCTTCCACAAAATTAATATCAGTGCAGAAAATATGCCTGGAATATTCAGAATATGTAGGGAGTGATGGCAGATGTGACAAAGGACGTGTCATGGGTCTGCTTTTTCCAGTCACTGGGGCCCTTGCAGCATAACCTGAAGAGCTTGAAGCAGTTCTGGATCCTATCCTGCACTAAGTTGCATGTAGTCAACTCAGCACCCTGAGAACATACCACTTGCATATTGTAACCTCCTGATAAATATTTATCCTCTCTTGAACTTCAAAATTTTTTTTTAAAAATAATATTATTTATTTTGGAATCAGCATATTTGTTCAGACCACAGGAAATCCAACTGGGCAGGTTGGAGCACCCTAATTAACCAGGAGCATGTAATTAGAAGTTAAACAGATGTGGCTTGGGCAGGTGGTATTTCCTGAATGCATTTAGTTTTCTCTGAGTACACACTACAGGTGATGGATACAAATACCCTATCTGCAACTGCGAAAAATACTTGTGCATATGCTGAGCAGTTGGTTTGTGCACTCACCCAGCACTGCTGAAACTGCCACAGCTCAGCTCTTAATGGACTGAGACAATTCTAAAATCCTGAACATATGTAAACATTTTTAAAGCTCAGCCTGGACAAAGTTTGTGGGTAGGAAGAGAGAGACATGCATGGAAGCCTGTAAATGTAGTAACTCTGTATGATGCGTTTCTTGCATTCTATTTTGATTATGTGCTACCAGCTACTGTTGGAACTAGTATATCAGGCAAGATAACACTGATGTGGCTTCACAAATAGTGTCTGGTGAATTCATTGCAACTCCCAAAATTTGAAAACAACTACTATGCTGAAGAATTGACCTCTAAAAATTCAAAAGATGTATTTGATCTTAGTTCTTCACTAAAATTTCAGTAATTGCTTTATCAACAATTTCAGTTGGAAGAAAATAAAGTGTAAAAAAATCAGAATCAAAAATAGGGAATAAGGAAATTAAATAAACTTCTAGCTCTGCAAAGCTGGAATACGTGTTATTTTTACTAGGTGATGAAGGGTAGGCCCTTTCTCACTCTGACAGACATGAAATCTTTGAAGAAAAACCAAGCAAAGAAAGAAACCACACTTGAAGGTCTTCATATTTCAGGGAAAATTCTGTCCCTGTAGATTTTTAAGAGTAAATCTGTAGAATGCTACTGAGGTTTTAGATTTGTTGGGGGGAAGTTGTAACAGTTTAATAGGACTGTCTGATAAGGACTTGTCATACAGTTAAATTATTCCATCTTTTAGTTATGAGTGATCTCTCTTAATTCTTTGGCATCCTTTGAGCGGTGTTTCACAGGGTCCCAGTGTATCACCAGCAATGAGCAGCTGTCTTAGTTGCAGTACCTTGTTTCTTCTGTAGCAAGCTGCATCGAAAAAAGTGCTGTTATAGCAGATAACTTTTCATTTAGCTGCTGCAGCTCCATATTCCCCGTGGTTACCAATTTGAAAATGAGATTTCTGTATATTATGTGTGTGTTTTCATTTATCTTTATAATCATCTGTTGAAAAAATGGTCTTTTGAAGCTGCAGCCCCTGCTGCAAACCCAGCTTTATTGCAGATGAATCTTTATCTTATTTCAAGTTATTTTCTGAGCTTTAGAAGTTTGCACCTTTGAGAGTCATGGCCTGCTGCTCTTCACTGGCCCCGACATCCAGCTGATCATTCTGTAAAACATGAGTTAGACTTCTTGTTTACACAGGAAATCTAAGAACATGCCTTCCTAAGCATTTTCTTGATCTTGTCGTCATATCAAAGTGGGAAAGCCTTACTGTATGCAAGTGAGTTTCTGAGTTTTAAAGTGCAATTTTATCTGTATCTTTTCAGTTTGGAAACTGAGTGTGTTTGAGGTGGAGCAAATGAAACAAGTTTATGTCCTGTTATGATGTATATTAGTTAAATATCTGACCTATATTAGAAAGTAAGGGAAAGCAACTTGTGGAAATCTTGAGAGTACCCAGTAAAGGCTTACCATTGTTTTGACTTGTTATATTTATTAACATAGATTCTAACTTGAAATCAATCCTTAAATCTCCTTAAGGTAGCTCCACTTCAATGAATTACGCAGATTTACAGCAACTGAGATGTGCCCATTAATTTTGTGGTTATTCTTATTGGCTGAACTGGAACAGGTAGCTGAGCACAGTACATATTTAATGTAAGGGAATCCAAAATGTGGCCAATATTATTATTGCCAGTATTGTAAATGGGAATTGGCAATCATATTGCTATTGATTCCTATTGAGTATGCAGCCACTTGCAACACTGAGAAACGTAATCTTCCCCGGGGGCTGTTTCCTTCCGCTGCTTCAGTCTTACTGCTGGGGGAGTCTTGGAGCCCAGGTAGCTCTAAGAACTGAGTTGGCAATGAGAATGAAGTGCATGTGAAGTTTTGGGATTTTTCTGGATGGACTTTCAAACTTTACACTTTGCTGAATTTGATCTGGTTTAGGAAATACTGTGTTTTACATTTTATACCTGTTATTCAACTTGTATGCAATAAAAATGAGTTAAATTATCTCTGGCTTCAAGTCCATGCGGTCAGCAGAATTACATGGAAGACAAGTGCAAGTCAGTCATTGTAAGAAAACTGTCACCAAAAAATATCTTGGTGGTGGTGTTCATAAGGTTTATCAAAGTATCTGCTGATTTATTGTAGTGTAACACTTGCTTGTAATTTGTAATTTGATTTTAACATTCTATAAAGAAATTATGGAGTAAGTAGTGACTGCACTCATTTCTTTAATCAGATATGTTGTCACAAAAGTTTCAAAGACAGGCTTATTTAATAAGGAAGTGGAGAGTAACTTCTATTACTAAGGGAGCAAATTGCTTATTGTGTCTCTTTCTTTTAATGCTTAATTCCTTGTATTGAAACTGAATACTTCTTGTTGAAACGTGCCGTAACCTTACAGGCCTGGGATAAGTTTCTTACAATTATTTATTCTATTAATGTTTCTGTCACCTGAGGGAAATGCAGATATTCTGTTAATGGTTGTGTTAATCAAACAACTGTGTGTGTATCTGCACTGCCCAAGTTTGTCATTATATTAGCAGGCACAGGAGATGAAATTGGAGACTTGTAATATACTACAGATTGGATTAACTCGCCTGTTTTGTGTAGACAGCTCCAAGACTTATTTTAGATAATTTAAAAAGATTAAATCTTCAAGACAGTTATTCTTCCTGACAGGATCTCTGAAGGCTTTAACTCGAGGCCACTGTTCTTGTAAAGATTCTGAACTTTGTACACTAGCAGCCTTGCTGTTGTAACACGCGCTGGAATACAACCTATTTCTTTTATCAAAGAATTTTTGCATTTTTTTTAATCCTTTGGACATTGGAATAATTATTTCATCCATATAATATGACAGACAATGGGCATTGGTAATTTGAATATAATGCTTGAGCTGTTTCTAGGCTGTCATAGGTTTTATAACTTCACTCTTTGCCTTTTTAAGGTTTTGGTAGTGTCTAGGCAGTAAATTTTCTCTTTTTTTAAAGTTCTGCTGAGTGGTAAGATAGCTTTGTCAGGTTGGAGAAGGGAGTGTTGTGTTTGCTTTCTGACATAAGCTTTCCTTGGCAGAGCTGTCCCTGGGGTTAGTGCAGATGCTGATGGAGGGGAACCTCTAGCCAGGAGCATCCTGCCTGTAGCTTTGCAGCTGGGTTCTGAATACTACAGGGGTCCTATAAAGCTTTTGGTGAGATTCTCCAATACTTAGTGATTGCAATAATGGCTTTAGAAAGACCATGCATTATTCAACTCCTGCTTTTGATGTGTGCAAGACAGCTAGCGTATTTTTAAGGTTCTATTAAGGACCCTAAAGCATCTAAATATAATTGGTCTTTTGGTGAAGAGAAGCTTGGGAACAAGAGTTCCAGGCAGTGTCAGTATCTCAGTGCTTGGAAATCAATACCTCTGTGATCCTTAGTCTTGTTCCTCAGTCCTGAGAGCTTCACACACAGACACAAAAGAAAATCCTCACAAAATTCAGCAAAGATTCTGTAAGCTTTTTGTACTGAATTTGGATAGTGTTTTTTATTTGAATAAGGGTGCTTTTTATATGTGCTCTGCTTTGCCTCGTGTAAGTGCTTGATTGCATGAAATAGTGAAAGGCTTCAGTTGTCCCTTATGATAGAACCTTAGAATGGTCTGAGTTGGAAGGGACCCCAAGGAGATCCAACTCCCATGCCACAGGCAGAACCACCAACCTCCAGGCCTGGATCTTTCTGACAGCTAGCATATGATTTAGAGGAACACTGAAAATTTGCTTTATTTGATAAATTTAAGCCAAACTTATAGTTACCACTAATTTTCAGCTTCATTCCCTGCCTCAAGTCACTGAAATGCTCCTTCATACTCAGTGATTGGTTAAATTGATTGTACATCAGAAATCTGATCAGCACCAGACACATTAATTTTGAAACAATTACTGTCATAATTTCTGCAGGTTTCTTTATTTTAATCAGATATTGACTTCTTTTTTCCTTTTCTTTATTTATTTCCCAAAACCACACTTGCTTTTCTCCACAATTGGTGAGAAACTGTTTGCCAAAAAAATGGTTTGCGGTTTTTTGCAGTGTTTTTTTTTTTTTTGCCTGTTTGTTAGATTATTAATAAATTTATGGACTAACACAAGGTACAAGTGTCTTGGTGGGAAATAACTAAAACTCTGTTGACTTGTGTGCTGTGGTTTTTTTCCCCCAGAGATTTGCTACAGTTCCACAGAGAAGATGATGTAGACATTGCAATGAAAATTCTGGTTCAGTGGAGTTCCCAAGGCCTTGAAGATGTCCGGCTGGTGAATTACTCAGTTTTGCTTGACCTACCGGGCTCTTCTTCAAACACAGTGACTCTGCAAACCAGCGGTGAATGCTTTTACCCGAGTGGACAACCATGCAACAGAGACACCAAAACGCTTCACAGCCAAGACCTCCTGTACTCGTATGCTGCTTACTCTGCCAAAGGAACTCTTGAGGTAATGCAACCATTTGTGTTTGTCATTTGTGGTGAAATAGAGTTAGAAAACCTCAGCTTTTGTTGAACTTCGCTGGCAAAATGCACGTGTCCAGCCTAAAAATGAACATACTTAGGTAAAAATATGATATGGCTAATCTCAATTAAAATTTAAAAATTAGTCACACCTGAGTGCTTTTATGATATACACGTGTGTGTGTGTACATATGTAGGATCTAAGTTTGAGTTGACATCCTTTGCTTAGGTGTAAAAACCTGAAAGCTGTGTCTGGAGCCACACTTTATCCTTCATGATACATAAATGCTACTGGTTTGAGGGATGCCTGTAGGAAGGGTAAGATGAGGTTTTCTGCAGCGAGACTGGCAGGAGGTCTGAGCTAATACCTGGGGCTTCTGAATTATGGTTGTGGTTCTCACATACTTTCTTCTATGGCAATTCAGCTGGCACATCTGCTCTGTTTCCTCTTGAAACCCTGTTTTGTATTTTTATCTTACTGTAGATTTTGTTAGGAAGTTTTCCCAGTGAAAAGATCCTGCCTGATGGGATTTGTTACTTGCCAAGTGAAATAAGATCTTGGATTATCTTGTTTTATCCTCTTTACTGTCTTCACTGGCTGCCTCCCTATATTTGCTTTCCAAATATATTGGGGGTGCACAAAGGGGTCATCATTTCTGTTACTTTCTTGGCTATAAATCTCAGTAAGTATTTCTGAATATAAAAATGGCAGTTTCACTGCTAACTGCATTACTGTTGTCTTTCTCCTCCTTAAAATACTGTAAGTTATTCCAATGACACGGGTTTTTTTTTTCCCATCTCTGTTTCTTTATTGTTTAAAGATATCTTTGTTTTCAAGACTTAGAACTATAATAGACTACCGGGACAGATGGTGAATGGCTTTGGGTTTGGAGGATACCTCTTCCAAAATATCTTTATACTTTGTGAATAACTTAATATTTATAACATACCAGTTACTGAATTTCTAGCAGTAAAATGCAACGGTTGTGTATTTTTGTTTCTGATGGTGCTTGCCCATGATCTTTATTAATAATATGTTATACACTGTGGAAATCATGTAATGGGAGAAGTTGCATGAAGCTAAGGCAGCCATTTTATGGACTGTGAACATAATTTCAAATCTTGGCCTGTAGGAAATATGAGGGCTGGTAGAAAGTCAGAAGACCACAAATTTCAGCTTCTCTTTCTTAAAAGCATTGAAGCTTTTGAGTCCAATGGACTTTTTCCAGAGTGTAGAAATTAAGTTATTGCTCTCCTTTGGGGGAGAGAATTTTTCCCATCTCCTGTTTTTGTGTATCTTAGATTGATGCTTTCCATATTGAGTCTTGAGGTTGGTATCTCCATAAAGCCTGTGTTCTGGGATTCTGTTGACCCAACAACTTCAGGTTAAACTTTGTTGTTACGTAGCAATGAAGTATGTGAGGGTAGGTCCTAACCTATGTGATGCAAGCTTTAGCTTTTCCATGGGTAAGGAAAAAGTACTAATGAATAGGTTTGACTTCTCACATTTATCACTTAGAAACTCAATATGTAATATTACTTTTCTCACTGTAACTTAATAAGAGTAGCTGTAATGAGATGAAAGTACAGCTGTGGCCTTCAAGATTTATTTTGTGAAAATAAATGTGTTGCTAACAAATTCATCAGATAAAAGGAAATCCAATGTTCTGAGAAAAATCACTGATATTATTGCGAGGAACACATGTACTGCTTTCAGTTATATTTCAGAGCAGTGTTATCTATGATTGAGTTCTGCAGAAATAAGGACCACGAACATTGTGTCTGTACTTATCACTGGGGGTGGACATTGGCCTTGGCAAAACTCAAGGCTTGTACTTAAGACAAAGAATCAGTTGACAATTTTACGGAACGATCTTTGAGATACCTTGCACCCTCACAAGTCCTCAGGTTTTTCCTTCTTCCAAAAGTCTACCCAAAGTGTCCTGTGATCAGGAGGTTTGCCTAAAAGTAAAATTTCCCTTTTTTGTTTAGGCAGTGGATAAATTGAAAGTGATCTAACGTCCCTGACTTTCAATCCCACACGACAAACTCTACTGTTTAAACAAATGGAAAGAGACAAACTTTAAATGAGAAGTAGCAGGTGTTGGCTGTTGCTGTGTTCAGCTATCAGAGGGTGACTTGATTGCTTTTGGTAGAGCTACAAGTTGTGTGTTTTGAATATCTTGCAGTGGGTCGTGATTGCAAAATCATGAGAGTTTTCCTGTGAAAAGGTAGGTTTTTAACAGCTAATCATTATCTGAATAATTTTCTTCCAAATGTGAACATCCATAGTAGAAAATTTCTATTGTGTGTCACATAATCAGGTTGAATTGCTAATACTGCTTTGATGCTGCTGCTTCATTGTATCTCATTTGTATATTTGGTTTGCTGGAAGTTCGAGTAAATAAAACCATTAAGTTACTGCAGTCTGGCTACCAGCAGAGCTACACCTCTACTTTAATGCTGACAAGGTTATTTGTAGAATAGCAAGACTCATTTTCTTTGACCACCTGTCATGTCCATTCATCATATGGCCATTGTATATGAGCTATCCAATTTGCGCTTTCTGGTAACAGTCTAAACAGTGTTTGTGAGTAAAAATGTGAGCATTTGTGATCTGAAATCTACTTCAAAAACCTACTTAGTGCCATTGTGATGGATGGTGCACTTTACTACTGCTCTGTAATTCATCGGGCCCTGAAAAGGTGACACTGTTTACCCATCACAGTGACAGCCAGGGCAGCCTACAGTTCTGGAGAGAGCTGTCTAGTTGGTTGTGAAATAGATATTGCAGCAGTTATGTAAATAATAGATCGTAGACTAGGTCAGTTTAAGGAAAGAATGACACACATGAAATATATTTTTATTAAAACGTAAGTATCAGGTACCTTTTATAGAGTTTAAACCTTTTGTCTGCTTGATGAAAACAGGAAAGCCGCTCTGAACAGAGTACGTATATAAAGGGAAATTACATTGCATCAAACTTAGGCATTAAAGCAAAATGTGTTGTCAAACAGTATCAAACAGGTCACAGAGCGAGCATAGGGTGTTGAATCCGAATGTGCTGCTCCCTGCCTTCGTGGTGTGTGGTGCTCTGAGAGCTGTGCATGTGCTGTCACCAGCCAAGCAGTTGGAGGCATGAGCTGGGGAGCCGCTGTCAAGAACTGAGGAGAGGTGTGCCTGATCCCCCAGAGATCCAGCATCCTCCTTTCAGTACCATATTGGTAAGTCGTGTCAGTGTAGGTGCATATTGTGGCCCATCTGTTAGCACACGTAACGATGATCCTCCGAGTGTAGTGAGGTGTAAGGAAAGATGTATCTTGGCTGGGAGCACGGCAGAAGGCTGGGTGGTACTTGGGTCATCCGGATGGTTGGTTTAAAGCAAGCCCATGGAGTAGAGCAAACTTCAGGAGGAAACAAGTGTTCAGTTTTAGTTTTGCAGTGTTTTTCTGTTCTGTTCCTTGTTTCTTCAGCAACTGTAAAAAGAAAATCTTAGCAGAGGTAAATGGTTAGTGTGTTGGGACATTCAAGGACATATTAATTAAAGCAAAATGAAGATTGTATTTACTATGTATTCCCTGACTTTCCGCAGTTATGTTAGTGTGACCTGCAGTTTTCCTCACCTTACTGTCACTTATGTTTATTCACTCTTTGCTTTATGGGACTGTTAAGGAACTTTTGACAATCCTAAATCTTCTTTAATACTTTAGAGATACTTAGTGTCCTCTATTATGTGGCGTTGCCTCATGCCATGCTGCACTCCTCTGCCTCTTCAGGAATAACTGTATGCACCAAATCCCTGTTGTTTTTTTTTGCTGCTCTTCTATCCTCTCCTGCTTTCATTGTGGACACTCTTAGCAACTCAGCAAACCGTTGCTTGTCTTTCCTGGGCCTCATATACTGAAAGGACTATCTTCCTTCAGGAACCAGGTGAGGATGCAAGAACAGCACAAGTACCGGCACGGTCTTGAAATGGGAGTACATTTGCAGGCAGGGATTTGATGGTTTCATGGACAAAAATGAATCATCTCTATCTCCAAGGCAGCTCTCACAACATCTGGCCATGTCTCCTTTGTGCTTTGACCCCTCCTCTGTCACTGTTCCCTGGCTGCTTAGATTTTTCTGCTACATTAATTTCCCTATCGTTGTTTGCATTCCCTGACTGATTCTACCCATTTCTCTGTTCAAAGTGTCTGCTGATTTTAGGCATTTAGACTCCTTACTTGGCCAGTGATATCTTTGATTATTTTTGGAGGGGGCTGCAGGGAGCAGGCACGTGAGAGTGCCCACTCTTTGCCTCTGTCTACAGTATACAGAACAGTTTCTCTGCATCTGTTGATAGCATATCAGCCTGCTCCGGTTCATTTGTTTTGGTGACACTTTCTCAGCTAAATGAGAACCCACCACAGAGATTAATGCAACCTGAAGCGATATGCAGGAAGTACAGACCCATCTGTTAAGCTCACTCAGTGATCTTCCCACCTTTCTCCAATCCTGGTGGGGTGGAAATAAGGGAAGCAAGACTCAAGCTCGCTCTCTTCTTTCATATTGTCTGTTTTGTTACTACTGTGCTGAGATGTCTCCATGTACTGTCTCTCCCCGGTCGTTCACTCTGCAGGAAGATGGGAGTTTTCCCCTCCTCTATTGCCTGTTCCTCTGATCTTTCCCACTCATTCCTGGCGCCCCAGTCATGTGCATGACAGCCCCCTTCCTCTCTGCTGGGACTTTGCAGTACCACATTTCTGTTTCCTTGCAGTACTTGCGACTCTCTCTAGTTCTAGCTCTGCACCAGAGTGTTATAAGTTCCTCTGGAGGGGACAGTGCATCAGAAAATCCTTGACCCAGTGGCTTGCTTTCATTTGATTTGGTTTCATTGTGCTGGAAATGTGATCAGTGTACCCTTATTATATTTTATCTTCCCTCTAGCTAATTAGTGATAATTTCCTTAACAGTATTTCTGAATTAAGATTGGTGTCAGCGGGTTGGTTTTAGAAAATTCTACATCTTTCCAGGTTATTTTTATCCCTAGGCAAAATTTCCAAATGATCCTCCTGCACCATGCTCACTTTCACATCTTTAATTCCAAAGGCAGAGATTGTGTATTCTTCAGTTTGGATAACCACAGCATCTCACCCGGAGTCACGTTTGATGTCATGTTGGTGCAAAATATCAAGCTAGAGGGAATCTTGATACATGCATGCATTTAATTCTTTTAGGCATGCCAATTTAGCTCATTATTATCTTTATTAACGTTTCCTAAAGTTTCTTCTCTGAAGAGATATACTAGCTGAAATGAATCCCTAGCAACTGCAGTCAGTTTGCAAATGGTAGGGCTATAGGTTGAATAACAGATACACACAAATGAGAAAAATCATGAGATTTTTGTAACATTTAGAGGTTTTAGAAGAGCTTTATTTATCTTATATTTATAGAAGAGTTTCTCAGAAACCTCTTCCACAAATAATCATAATTTAGACTACTGCTCTGCATACCAAGTAGGCACAGCAAATTTTCAAGACAATCTCACTAAGAATATGGATTTTAGAATAGACTTGACCTTTAAACAGAAAACAACTTTCAGCATTAACTACAGCATAGCTGCCATTCCATTATAATTACATATAGGAAGCTGTGAAATGCAATGTGAAGGTTATATAATTTAAAATTGCAGTCAAGGACTACAAAAACGATCATTGAAGAGATGTCCCGCAGAATATCCTGTCAGTTTTCTGGCATATATCACATAACCAGTCATAAATAAAGTTGTACAGTCCCCTAAAAATAATAGTAGTTCATCATGCACCAAAGCCCAGTTTATATTGCTGCAAGATTTTGTGTCATTGAAGGGCAAGGTTTCAGAGATGCAGATGGCTCCTGCTGCAAAACCTTTTGCTGTTTTATAATTGCAATTCAAGATGGTGCTGGTTTTACTAATAAAATACTAGTAATGCCAATTTGGTAATCATGTTGTTAATACATTACAGGTTTTTAAGTGCAAAAAAGCACAGATTGAGGTAACTAGATAGCTCCAGATAGAACAGAGCACTGAGCACTTCCTGCCATTGCATGCAATCAGCTGAGGGCATATTTCAGTAAAGCCTCTCGACAGCGTTAGAGAGGGAGCCATGTCGGACCATAAATGTTATTTATATTCCAATTGCATGGTTAAAACTAAAGGGTGCAAATGCTAAGGGCATGGGGAATGGTTTTGGGGCTTTATTTAGGTGTTAGTGCAAGGAAAATTCCTATTGCAATCAATGGGAGTTACAGGATTTTTAACTAGGGTTGAATTTTGCTTGTTAGTCACTGTGAGAGAATATAAGTTTAAGTAACTTCTGTAATCACATAGGTCTTTGAGAAACATTTTTTCCTCTTTAATTGTTTTATTGTATAAATTAGACCTGGCAAGTTCCAATCACTTAATGCAGTTCAGTAGATATCTGGACTGACACCTACCCAGTTGTGTTTTTTTTTTTCATTCCCACTTTTTGTTAACATTGTTTGATGCAAACCTGAATCCAGAGGCACTCCAAGTCAAGAGAAACCTTTCTGCCAAATCACAGAGCACATTTTGTTTAGATGGTGCTGTCTTACTGGCTCCCTGTAATATCTTTTACATCTTCTTAGGACATTTGAACCTACCAACAAAATCTCTGTGTTTTATCTGTTTTAGTTTGTAAAGGCAATATCCTTCTCAGAGGAGGAATTCCAAGCAAAAAGCTGCTCTGCTGAGAGCTATTTGATTTGGGTTTCAGGGATCTCTTCCTGTTTAATTTCTCCAGTATTTGGAAGGTTTTAAACTGCCTTGAAGGGATCTTGCTTACCCTAACAACAAAAGCAAACATTTCCTCCAACAGAGAGACTATAAAACAAATATCATCTGCTTTTTTAAAAAATGCTGGGATAAGAGAAATAACATGATGCAAGTACAACTGTCATAATGAGAGCAATAAAAATACCTTTTTGTATTTATGTAATATTCAAGCCCTATCCCTAAAACTACTTATGTAACTTTACTGTTTAAAATACGTAGTTTCATGCATAAACAGTAAATAACCAGTTAAAATGCTACTCAGTCCTGGGATAGGTACAACTGACTGTAAAATACACTATTGTGTACACTATTGCTTGTTCTCATTTTTGAGTTTATTTTTGAGGAAGAGAAACAAATCCTACCCCCTTTTAAGGAGCCTTATCAATACAAAAGCATCTCTAGTTGGAGGCAGATTACATCTTACTGTGTCTGTACTACGTGTACCTGGGAGCATGGCCGTAAGATTCAGACCCCGGCAGTCCCAGGCATCAGTGAGTCCTCTGTGACAATATTGAGTTAGAATCACAGTAGGAAAAAAAAATAAGACCCAAACATAATGCTTTTTCTGATGTACTGCCCTTGATTATTTTTGAAAATAGTGAAAAAATCTGCATAGCAGTAGTGTCTCTTGTGAATTAGAGCTGGCAGCTGAAAAGAACAGGAGTAACTGTTTTTTAATCTCTGATGTAGTGTGATAAATCTTAGTTGAAGCCTTAGCAATGTGTTTTATCTTAGGGGTTATCTGTACCTAGCAATATAACTTTTAAAGTAACTATTGGACAATGTTTTGGCATAATCTTACACAGTGATTTCTTCTAATGTAATAGTATCAGCTTACTGAATACTTCCCTGCTAATCTCTTTTCTTTTTTCCTCTCTGTTAAAGCCTTTTCAATATTTGGAAGTGAAAGTGGCATTGAAAATCCAAATCATGTCTGAAGATTTCCAGTCTGTGTTAGGATGTGATAATCTGAAGTCCAAATATAATCTTCTAAAATGACCACTTTGGAAGACTGGGAATAAGTTCTTACTAAAAAAGAAAAAAGCATACACGACAGGTTTTAAATTTAATCTAAACTAGTTGAGGATAAAGCTGCCATTATGTGAATAACTTGGTAAGGACAGATTTTGATGGCTTGTCTGGCTTATGTTGAAGATTTTTTGGTATGAGAGAGAGCAAAGGATGAACCTCTCTAGAGACTGCTTTGAGATATGCTAGAATCCTGGACACAGAGCCTTAATAGTAAGAAAGACCAAAAAGCAAAGAAGGCCTCTCTCAGAGAAAACCCTTTGAAGCAAATGTCTTTTGAAAGCCTTTCTGAGCAGGATGAAAAAATGTGCAGCTGTGAAACAGCTGGTTCAAAAAAAAAAAAAAAAAAAGAACTGAATTCTTAAAAATGTAAAAAAGAATAATGTTTTTAAAAAGAGACCCAGTTGCTAACCAGAGGCAAGACCAAGTTTGGTATCCAGGTGCAGTTGGCAGAAGTGCATTGGGTGTGTATGTGAACTGTCAAAATGTCAGCACTTGTTCAGTGGCTGGACTAAAATGTCCTGAGAAAAAGCTTTTGTTCAGGATTTTGCTTTTAAGCTGGTTGGAAATTCAGCACTCTTGACTGTGCCCACCAGTTGCAATCCCAGGAGAGAAGTAGCTGCTTATAAATTAGGAAAAAAAAAAATCAGTGCAAGCTAAACAAAGCTGAAAATACATTGGTCTTTCCTTTTTCAGGAATTAGGCATTCCTAGTTGTTGGGTTTTTTTTTTTCCTGTTTGTTATGCTGTCTCTTCCACTAAATACAAATAAATCTCACGTCTAACACCTCCTGTAATGAATATTAGTTACTGTGTTTATCTCATTCATTATGAGGGCCTTAATGTGAATTAATCGTGAGAGATATCAGTTCTAGTCTCATAATTATTTCTTATGTTCCTGTGCTCTGCAGTTCAAAGAGAAGGTGACTAATCAATCACCAGCCTGCTACGGGCCCAAGAGTAGGTGTGTGTGAGAACAGAAGATGCTTCAAGGAATTTATCTTCCTTCCGCTGAATTATGTTACCATATAGAGTTAGTCCTGTCTCCTGTAAGATTCACTGCTTCATACTGATGTCTTTGAGGGCAGACAGAGGTGAATAAGGATAGAAGAGGTCTGGCAACAGCTTCAACTACTAGAGAGCAAGGCTGCTTAGATATGCAAGGAAGGTCCTGTTGCATTGTCATCCAGGAGAGATGTTCCTCCTACTGCAGGGCAGTACTTGCCAGGCACGATCTTTACATGGGGAGCATTTTAGAGGATGAAGTAGAATGAAAAGCTAGAAATTATATTACTGGCAAAAGAATTACTGCATCATTCTTTTTTCTTTTATTTTTAATGCCTTTGTCCCTGTTGTCCTTTTACCTCTAAAACTCTTATGTCTTAAGGCTAAAAGAAAATATTTCAATCATGTAACGACACAAACTAAAAGTCTAGAATGAGAAATTGTATCAGTATGGACAGTGTTAGGCTCAGGATCTGGTGGGTAACATTGACTCTTTCAGCCGAGTTCTTTCCCTGATGATCTTACTGCTGTTGTCTTAATGCCTGTAGAGTTGCTCTGCCTGAAATAAACTTTCATAATTTTTTCCAATTTTCTCTTCAGAGAATGAAGATCATTTCTTCACAATGCATAGTGTTTGTGAAGGAAATACTGAGGGAACCTCTTCAGCAGATGTTATAAGTAGAGAATATCTTGAATGATGATTGTTGTGCATTCTTTGTCTCATTTATTGAATTTAGTCTCTTGTGTTTGCTAAAATTCAGCAAAGGGACCGCTTGATGTGGGAAGATGGACCTTTAGGGAAATTTGTGGTTGAATCAGAATTTTTCAAAGTGCATCCTGAGCTCAGTATTTCTGGTTTCTTTTTGTTGATTGTTCAACATCCTGGGCAGGAGGGATTGTAACGGGTGAAGAGAAAGAATTGAGTACAGATTTCTATAGTAACGGATCATTCTGTAATAATGTCCCAAATTGCTTTTATTGAAAACTGTACCAGAAAGTACTATAACTGCAATAATACTGAGCATTTCTCTACTGTTGTGAAAGAGGCTGCCCTGTATTCCAGCCTGTGTGGAAAACAGGGGGAGTTCTGGTCAGACGCTATTCAAGAGCTCTGGACGGGTTGCATGATGGCAAAGCTTTTGTGTTAACCAGTGAAATCAGGTGATGCCAGGTCAGAGTACTCTTTCCTTCCATGAGGTTGTCCAGATTCCAGAATTTCTTCAGACTTTCCCATATGTTTTAGGTAATGTGAACGTTTTTCCAGCTTTTCTTTTGAGATGCAGTTTAATAGAATGCCACTACTAGGTGAATGTTTTTCTGGGCCCTTTCCTAAAAAGAAGCAGGTTCTGACCTCTCCATGGAATTTCTTTGTCCCTGCTGTGGCCACAGGAACCAAGTTCACAAATTCACCATGTTTTTTTGCCATCATTTAAGAGAGATGAATGTTCAAAATGTCTGTGTGAAATTTGGCACAATTCAGAAAAACTTTCACCCTAACCTCTGAAAAGACTTAGGATAAAGGTGAGCTGCTGACAACATTATAGCAAGGGACCTATTCTGAACTCCCATTTCATCCTTGCTGTTGTTTTTTTTTTTTTAATTTAATTTAAAAATGAAGCTGAGCTGTTTCTGAAAGCAAAGATAAATGCTGCTGCTATATAAAACCTTTACATGACTGAGCAAGGCAGAATGCAGGATCACATTTAATGATCAAATGTCAATTCCAAAATATTGAGGACATTTTTAAAAGTAAAATTTGAAAGCCAGAAACAACGAAGAAATTGGTTTCCTCCCTGGTACAGTTTTATTATGTATGATACCTGAATCGCATGCTCCATGTTTCTAGTAAGTTAAATCTGCTTTCTAAAATCTTGGGTAATTGAATAATTGAAATGTATTCTTGTTTAATCACAGAGTGGTGCTGTTTTCACATACAACCATGTGTACATTTTTCTTGGGCAGTCATTTGGGCCACTTCACCTATATTTCCTTGTTTTCATTGGAGTCCTTTTCTCTTATCTGAATTTATTTCTAATTTTAGCATGTATTTTTGCCCAGTCTTTTTTTCTACAGGTGTAATTCTGAAAGCTATACATCTTCGTAATGGCTCAAACCAACAAAATTGACAGGAGAGAGAAAAGATGTCATTTTCCCTTTCACAACTCTGTTTGCTTCTCCAGCTTTGATAAAATGCTGCTTTAATACTCAGATTTGTGTTTACAGCCCTGTGTGGTTGGACATCTCTCTGATTATGTTCAAGTGCGTGATGTTTGGCCAAGCAAGGGCTGTAAGTACTCTGTGAAAGAGCATTTATTGTACTCTGAAAAATAGAGTTCTCACTGACATTTCTGAAAGTTCAAGTGTTCTCTTGATGCAGTGCGTGACCTCCTCTTGTACACATGTGTGATTATCTGTATCTTTGAGCTAGATGTCTGTTTTGTCTTTAGTGATCTGTGTACTTGAAGTAACAACAATGTATGCTTTTCATGCGTTCAGCAAGTGCCCATAGAAATGTAGCTGGTCAGTATGTTTCCTGATGCTATGCATGCCGTGGTTTGAGAGTTGGTTGGGAAACAGGCCTCTCATCTGATGAAAGGTGCTGCTTGAGTGGCAGAAATTGGAAATCTGAGAACTCTGAGGCTGTTTTCTTGCTGGTTTTGTGTTGGCACAGGCTAAAAATGAAATAGTTGAACAAAGTCAAACTGCTCTCTAGGAAATTAAAATATATTATAGTTATAAAATGAAATATTTAAAGTTCACTTAGATTCCAAAGCACTTCCATGTTATGTTTCAGTGCAGCTGGAACGTATCTTCTCCCTTTGATAGATAGTGTTTGCATTCACAAGACATCGTTCTTATCACCTGTCATTTCAGACAGGCAATTACTTTCCTTCTGTCTGTGTAGCTGCAAACTCATGGGAGGGTCTGCCTGGGTGCAGTCTGGTAGCCTCTCCTGACCAGTGGAGAAGGATCCTTGCCTATAACAGCTGGCAGCTTCTGCTGCAGCACACAGAACCTATTTGAATGTAAAGCACGCCTTCTGTAAGGTGCAGGCATCTTCTCTAAAGGCTTCATGGCTGCAGCTGGCATAGGCAGGAATGCCTGGCTTTTATTCAATGTACGATGAAGAGGCCATTGAAAGACAGTCTGCAGTCTATGGATGTCTTGTTTTCGTTCTTCATGTTTGAGGGTACCAATAAAACCTCCACCTTGATGCAGTCCAGCCTTCAGAATTTCTTGAGTTCTGATGTAACGAGACCAGATTCTGACATAAAGTAATTTCATGGAAAAATTTAAAGCCAGGCTTCAATCACACCATTATAATTTACTGTCTGCATATGTAGCTTATGATTTATCTTCTAAAGATGTCACATCACAGCTGAACAATTCTGGTTTGTTTAGTTTATCCTTAGTCTGTTTAATTAGTAAATGTACATTTGCATGAATAATTACCCCTGAATAAGCTAAACCAAGTATGCTGGCAAATACAGATTGCTGTTCCTTCTTCGGAAAGTATGATCAATGTGACTTTATGCTTTAAGGGACCAAGGCTACTAAATACCTTAGCAGTTAATTCTTATAAAGAGGGGGATATAAATAATGTTCAACACATATAAGAAAGAGTCATTAGTAAAAATGAGGTGACAAATAATCAGCACTGCTTAATGAAAGTTAGAAATAATAAAATTTCTGATACGGTTTTAGACATCAAATGATAGGGTGTTCTTCAATATTTCATAAATTAACATTCTTAGAAATTTAAAAGTGATTAAATATAAATTTCATATGATTGAAAATAAGTGGTTTATTTCAGAAAACCTGCAAAACTAGATTTGCATATATATCTAATTGGAAAAGATGACAAAAATAGATTTGCTCTTTGGGTATCTTGAATTAAGAAGTTATATTCAAGTATTATTTTTGGCTTCTGCTAAAGGGAAACTCGAAGAATGTGATTTGGGATGGGGGGAATATGAATGAATAAAAGAAGTAAAAATAAAATTGAAAATAGATATAGAGGGAGGAGTCTACAGGTTGAGCATTATCAACAGGGAACTGAGCTATGTCAGCTCAGATTTATCTGAGGCTCTGTAACCATAAAACACAGAAGAGGTTCTTTTCTGTAGGCTATAAAAAGGCTTCAATCTTAATTCAGTCTCCCTGGGAGTTGGTAGGAAAAAAACCTGCTATAAGCTGTAAAAAGCAAGGCAGCAAACAAGTTAAACCCCAATGTCTTCCTAAAAACAATACTGGAACAGCAAAAGCAACCTGTAAGCCCTAACCTAGAGCCCTACCTGGAAGGGAGCTGTGTCAGCTGGACAGAAGTGGAAGAGGGAGCATGTAAAATGTGGCTGGGACAGAATTCCATCTGCAAGACCAGACTCTATGAGAGGTTAAGGGATGTCTCACTCTGGTTCCTGTTTTGGTACAAACTACAGTTTTAGCTGGCATTGTAACATAATGTGCAAATTTTATGTTGTACAAGCTAGACACAAAGAATCCTTTTGACTGTAAGCTGACACTGTGAGTCATATTGAGTTACTCTGGAATTTTATTGTATGGATAGGAATATTGAAGTAAACCTAGAAAAATGCTAAGGAAGGTGCTAACAACCATGAGGGAATGTCATAGATCTGTTTGAACAGAAGTGCCTTGTGGGTAAAGCCCAATAGTTACTTAATGACCAGCTAGTTATTAGATGACCACACATACACAGATATCTTCCTTTGTGGAGCAATATTGAATTTCTTTGATTTAAATCTTCCCAGACCTTGTTGGTCTGGTGCATCTTTTACTATTGTAACAGAAAAAAAAAATCTGCTCTAATTGATCCAGGTATGTAATGATTTGCTTTTCTGCGCTCAGGCAGCGTGTTCAAATTCAAATTGTACAAATATCTCTCTTTGGCTTGCTTACATAGTTGCTTGGAAGACCATTAGGTAGTTATTTTTTCAAGGTATAAGGTTATTTTCCTCATTTTAGTTTCCAAAGAAGACATAAGAAGCTCAAGGATAGGGAATCCTGTGCTATAGGAATATATTTTGGATAAGTAGTGTTCAAATTTGTCCAAGAAACTAGAGGAATTTGCTTTTGAATATGCAGTTCTAATTATTCGTAGGATTTCACAGAGATATTTCTGGGATATTTCTGATTATCCCAAATCTATCTACAAGCTTTCCCAGCCAGTTTGGGAATGTCCAAGTATCGCAGAACACACAAAACTTTCTAAGTGGTATTTCCTACCAGAAGTCAAAGAATCACAGAAAGTTAGTGTGACGTATGCCAAAATTTTCATGAGGTAAATTGAGAATGGGAAGCTGACACAGGGATTTGATGGATAGTGCTGTTTTGGAATCGAGAATGGTATTTGCATAAAAACTGACTTTTAAAGATAGGAATTCTATAGCAAAATCAGCTCTAGCTCTTTCATGTGGGAGTTGGACTCAATCATCCTGTGGTTCTGTGAAAGCATTCCCCTCTCACCCCAGAAATTCCCTTCTTAAAAATTGCTGTGTCATCTGCCTCAAATGCACAGAAAGTCCCTTTTTGCCTGAAACCAAGGGGAGGACATAATTTGAAACATACTTTTGGACATTAACATTTCTGTAGAAATGCAGTAAGTGCAGAGAAGGTGGCTGTGGCTCTGTGTTGTGTCTCCGGTGTCTCAATCGGACAGCGAAGGAGGCTTGGGTGGGAGCAATCACAGGGCAGCAGCTGTGCTGCCCTGATTATGGGTGGGATGGTTTTGGCTGAAATGGGAGCAGCAGCTCCAGTCAGAAAGCCTAGCAGAATTTCCACCACCAACGGATTTGGCATACTTGGGCACAGCTTTGTTATCTCCTCTTTTCTTTCTTCCTTTTCTCTAATTTTAGAGAAGAGCTAGTTTTATGTTTGCAGCTTTCTTCGCGTTTGTTGATGTCCAGCTTTGATCTACAGCCAGCTTGAGTTTACTTTTATGCTCCGCTGAATGCTGCCTTCAGCCTCAATTTCAGAGCTGTGCAAATAAATTATAGTGAAGTGTTTAATTAAAGTTAGCCTCATGTCCTGATTGCAGACTAGTGTCTTCTCAGATACAATTTGCAAATATATCTTGGAGTTTTCACTTGAGGTGGGATGACTTGTTGAAGGTTATTTACTTGTCTTTGCTTTGGATGTTTGTTACCTTTATTTTGTGAACAACCTGAAAATCGTAGCTGAATTTTGAAGGACAAATAAAGGGCATTGACATGAATGACAGGAGTGGTAGTAAGCCTGAACAGTCACAGAACTGAGGGTGAGATACTTTTTGGAGAAGCTGTCATAATTCTGAGGAATAAGCAGTCCCAAATGTATGCATGGCATTTAATGTTCCGTTTCCTTCGACGCTTGGAGTTTCTGACACTTGGGATGGATCGGTCAGAACTAGCAGGAATATTGAGTTTGACTGTGCAGTCATTTTCATAGCTGCAGTTTCTATGTTCCTGACCTCCCAAAGAGTTTGTTTAGAAGCTGCTTGTTAATATGAGCCAACCGATTGGTATTTGAACAAACATACTAATAAACTGTGATTACTGTACTATGGCAGTAAAAAAATAGGTAAAATTAAGACAAGATTTTTTACCATAGCCATTCTGTATGCTACTTTTGGTTTGTCTTCTGCAGAAGTTTACACCTTGCAGATATGATTTCTTTGGGACTTCTCAATACGAACAACACTTCTTAAGAAATAATAGTAAAACTATTTCCTTAGGCATAGTGTTCTTTTCTACCCTGGATTCCCAGCCTTGATAGCTGGAGCAGATGCATTTATGGGCTACCTTCTTATCTGCACTGACTCCATCTGTATTTTGGTAGTGGTGAGAGATTTCCCTCTGTGTACTGGCTTGGAGGTTTGTTTGTTGTTTGTTTTTTGGTTTTTGGTTTTTTTTCCCCTGTGGGTTTTTCCCTTAATCTTTTTCCTGTCTTACCTGCCCATGGCACATCAGCCACAACACTCCTCTTATCCAGGGTATTGGATGCAGATGTCTGATGCTGTTATTAAATTCCTTTCTTCATTGAAGTAGACTGAATGCTAACAGTGTGATATGGAAAACATATTTCCATTAGTATTTTTGACCTATTTAACTTTTTCTTTTTCATTTTAGTTGCCACAGCATTTGTAAACAAAGTGAGGTTTTAAAACAGTATCAAGCATCTTCAAGACCCCATCTGCCACCTGCTTCATACAGTTATTCATACCTTTCCAAGACTGGTCTTACCCTTTTTCATCTATGGCTGGATGAAGTACTCTGGTTCATTCTCTTTAATTTTGGAAATAAATAGAAAAAATTGGGAAAAGATGCTTGACTGTCTTGATTGTGGCATTTTCAGAGTGCTTGTCTTTTCTGTTTTGGGGGGATTTTATCATAGTTTTTAAGACAGAATGTTTACAACTCACCAAGAATCATCTTAGAAACTAATAAGTCTAACATAAAATAATTACTTTTTCTAAAAATGTTTGGTTTATTACCTACCTCTGCTTCATTTCATGCATGGGGGACTACTACTGAACTCCAAATTGCACACAGCAATTTGTTCCTAAATAGAATAGTTTTGTCTTTCAAACAGCATAGCACAAAACAATTTGAAGAGTAAGTACCTAGTTGAAATGGATAAACCAACCCATTCTTTAGCATTTCCTCGTTTTAGGGTAAGAGAATTTACCCTTGCATATCTAAACCAAGTGCACAAGTGTTTTGTCACCTGATAAAAGGATGAATTCTCTTTTGTTTTTGAACAGAATTACCTTGCCAAAGGAAAGGAGTTTATCACATATGGGCAGTTGAGGGTGAGGTGTTTTGCTTTTTTAAAATCTGGAATTTGTAAAATGAGGATTACATAATGATGTAAGCATGTTTTAAAAAAAATAATCTTTATTCATTTCTGAAGGTGTTAGGAATGCTGTGAGGCCTTCATTGCACAGGACCTTGTGCAACATAAATGGACTCTTAATTTCTTGGTAGATTATTGAGAGTTCTAACATTCTTTGGATTCAATAGGATTCTTTAACATGATTTTAATGGTATTTTTTTCAATATACTATTTCATACTAGAAGTAAAGGGTCCAATTTGTTCAGCCCCAACACAGTAAACAGAAAACTGATTACTCCCAGATAATGCTTCTCTACTGTATTTGATGAGATGTTGTTATTAAGTAGTGAAAAAGATTTTGCTTTTTATTAAAAATCTTACTAGAGTATTCATCTATAGAGGAAAGGAAGGGGTAGGATTTATTTTTAACTTTTTATAATTTATTGTTTGCCTATCAGTTTATGGACTGTACAGCCCAAATCTTGTGCCATTGTTGCAGACTCTTTCAGTGGGTTATTGTCTTTGTTTGGGGGGAGGAGTCATTTGTAGTTTACTTGAGAAGTTTTTATTTCAATCTTTTTGTCATTATAACTGAAGTTTGATCTGAGATTAGCTGTACAAATCACCAGGTGTCAGACTATACGTGATGTCACCAGGATGTGGTAATACACTTTGGTAGATGTGTGCAATAGTTTTACCCACCATTCTCAAATGGGTTAAATTGAGGGTCAGAGATGTGAGATGAGAAAAAAGCCACTTCAAAGTTACAGTGAGGTATAAGTGTGCAAGTATCCCGAACGTTGGACTGGAACAAGAGGCTTAGGTCATACTTATTTTCAGCCAAGTGCAAAAGAAAGACTTCTAATACCTTGAGCTTTGACATACCCTTCAAGTGGAAGACGTGTAATGAAAGCACATGTAACTGTTATGTTATACCCAGCTGCTTTTTCATTATGTAATGACTCCTTACATTTACTCTCAGTGTATGAATGTATTTAATAGCTTTGGCATTGGGGCTTACTTTTAACATTTGGAGCAATGAACATGGCTTGCAGAGTGTTTGGGGCAGCAGGGAGTCAAGGTCTGGTTCTCACATAATTAAAAATTGATCTGTGCTTTTTGTGGGGCTTTTATTCAGCCTGCTGTTGTTGAGCTCATATGTTGCCTGGAAAAGACTGGTGAGCAGCTCTTGAAGATGCAGTTTGCATCCATAAATTAACTAAGAACATCCAAGGGCAGTTGCTAAATGCATTAATAATTGTGCAAACATGTAGTTTTGTTGTTTACAGAGTGGTGGATAGCACCCTGGAGGAGCAGCTAGCAAAAATGATGTGAAGAGAAGCAGCACACAAATGTAGATGGGCAGGGATCTCATTTTCACACAGGCATACTGTAGAAACGAATGGTTAGAGACTTCATTATGTTATATCTTTGTGTATTGATTTTGCCTCAGGAAAATTCAGTGTAGTTTCTCTCATACGAATGATGAAAGCTGTGATTTTTGGTTTGCTTTGAGGGTAGATGAGAAGGGCATTGGGTCTAAAGGATTCAGATTCAAGGTCTCCCCAGAAATCAGCCTAGATATAACTTCTCAAGTAATAAGACTTCTGAGACTCTAATAATTATTGCACTAAAGTGTATCCATTGGCATGTGTGTAGGTACAAATTAAAATAAACTTGAGATGTACAGAATGGCGTAAAATCTGTCTGAATGTCAAGGAAGTCCACTGGTTAAAACCCTTTTCTCATTTGAGGTGAAGTCTTTTTAACTAGAAGCATCCTGTGTGGGAAAATATAAAATAGCTTATTAATTTTATTTTATCATACTTTCCAAATATAATGATCACACTGGGGAAAAAACCATATGTTGGATTTTAGCCTGTAGTTGTCATTTTAATTTTTTTATGAAATAACTTCTGAAGCACTTGAAAACTAAAACTCTCACAAATTTCAGAAGAAATGGTGTGAAAAGCCAGATTTTCCATTCCTGCATTTCAGTATTTGGTGTTAAATCTGTTTTGCCTGTTCCAGAAGTGTTTTATAACTTTGGTTGATCTTTCTAAATACTTGGTTTAAACAGCACTGATGACATGTTAGCGACATAGAAACTTGTTAAGTTGAAATTTTAAAGCAATATATTTAAGATGACAAGAACCTTGGCAACTTTTTTTTATTTTATGAATTCAACTCAGACAAAAATATTCAGATACAGTTGCCTAAGTAAAATGCTGTGGTCAGGAATCTAGTAGAATTTCACACATCCTACATATCCAGAACAACTGTTGCTCTAATTTGCAGTTTATGTAATGATGCCCAAAATCCTAACTATTGCCTTTGGCAGTGAACCCATACATAATTTACCAAAATTGAACTGCCGAAGAAATTTTTCCATCTTGTACCCTGCTCCTCTTATTTTAATCTTTATAAACTTCATATAATATTCTTGGCCACCTTGTATTTGTGTTTTATGTGAATAGTGCATATGTATTTAGAGGTTCCTGCATGTCTTTGATGGTATCCTGAGAGCTTCATGACATTCAAAAATAGTAATGTACAAGACTGATTATCCTCATACTTAGTCTTCACCAGAATTTATTGCTGTAAACGTGTGAGAAAAATGCCCTTGGTCATTCTTGAGTTTTTTATATATATATAAAAAAATCCTTTAGAACATGTCTTGAAATATTTCTCCATCATTGCCAATGCTTGACATTTAGTCATAACTTAGGCCTTTAGTACATATTTTTGGGGTGTCCGAGTTGAAGAGCTGAAGCACTTTTAATTTAGTTGGAAGTGGCTCTAAATTTTAAAATATCTATCAGTTGAAAAGTTTACAAGTCAGAACACTGTAGGCAGATATCACTATCGTTATCTGAGCGTAATGCTTGAATAACTGATGGAGTATAAGAAAATGCCTCAATAGGTAAGGTAGGTTGCTCAGCAATTATATGAGACCACGTAATAAAGCTGTACATTGATAGTGTAAGTATTATCTGTATATTTTCATAAGTGACTAGTATAATAATTCGCTCATTTTATGAAATGCTTTACAAGAGTCTGATTCCTTTTAAGAAAGTTAACAGAAGTGGGTTAACATCCCTTCCATGGATTTAAATACATTTCTATAGCTAACGAGGGGAAATTCTCGTTAGAGTCAGCACTAGTTATTAGATTGCTGGGTGGGGGGTAAAGGGGCATTTTATCACAGCTGATGAATTATGAATGAAAACTACAAAGATATAAATTTACCTGTCAGATAGAATTCCCAAGTTCTGTGCTATTGCAGGTATTGCTGATTAGGAAGTAGGGGGAAGGTAATTACAGATCTCTGCTCAGGTGCTTGTACGTCAGCTTTGTTTCTGTGGCAGGAACACCCTCGGTGATCCATAGTTCTAGCTATAGGCTAAACATTGTCTTCTCTTTGCAGGCAGAACTTGTTGATATACAGTATGGGACTGTGGAAGACTTGATCCGGATTCAAGCCATTACCAACGTAACCAAAAAAATTGCACTTTTGAAGCTGGGACAATCGCCTTTGCTTTATAAGGTTAGTCAAATGCTTGCTGTGCCGTGGCTGAATTATTTGTTTCTTTCAGTTTCAAAATACCAAACCAAGGACATTCCCCTTCTGTCCCAATAAACCAGGATTTATTGGCATTCATATCCTTTCTTAATACTAGCCACTTCGATCTGTGGTGCCTTTTATGTGTCACAGTTATTTACTTTGCTGCATATCTTACAGTGCCCCAGTAGCAGGCCATATTTTCTCTGGGTGTACTGTAAGCCTTTTGGTAAATAAAGAAATCCCTAAAAGAAATAATAATGCATGAAGTAGCAGGGGGAAGGCAACTGAGATCGGGAATACTTGGGTCTGTGTCAGCTAAAAATGTACCTATAACACTGCACTGAACTCTTTTGTTTCTGCATAGTTGCATGCAGCACTTGACCTGCAGGCTGTAGTCATAGCGTGTGGTGAGGGGAGGCAGAGCACAGTATGTGCTCACCTGGCCTCAGGCTTCTGCCCATCTTTCCAGTCCCACTGGGCTGCGTCAGCATTCTGGTCCTCAGATGGAGACTGTGAGGTAGTAACTGACAGCTTACTCTATTGGAGGACCAATGCCATTGTTTGTGCATTTGTTTAAGAAGTGACAGTAACTTGATTTCACCGTGACATGATGTAGCCTTGCTCTGTGGAGAATTTGCCTTTGTCATCTTGGTTCTTTCTGACATCCTTACCGCCACAGAGGGAGGAAAGGTGCCGAGTGTGAAAAGCGCATCAACTTCTGTGGTGGTTTCGGCTGTGGCAAATGTGTTAAGCAGACTACCCTGGGATATGCGGGCATTTATTCCCCCCTCCCCATTTGTGATCACTCCTGTGAAATCATTAACAGCAAATAGGTCTATGGATGGGTTACCACCAGTTCAGAATGAGAACCATGCTTTTCTTCCACTCCCTCCTCCTTTGGTTGCAGTTACCTGTGGGGAGGCATCTGTGTGGGTATGTGCATGTCCATTCTTTCTCCTTCACAGGGCAGAAACGGGGTTCACTAGTCCTGTATGTTAGACATACTAGACTCAACACATAAACCACGTTTAAACTCTAAATGTCAAGTAACTGCCTTGTATTGCAAATATTTTATAAGCAAAAATGCTGCTTTGCCTTTCAGAAAATACACTAGCCCAATAAATATTTAAACAATTCATTCCCAATTCACAAAAGCAATTATAAAAGAACAGTAACTCCAGATCTTATAATTAGGAGAATCAGGATCTGCTTTGTCAGCCATAGAAAGCACAATCGGGACCACAGTCCAGGTTCAGAAAATAACTGCTTAATATTTTTTCTATAGGAGTAATATTTGTCTCAATAAATATGCCATTTTCATGTGAGTAGCTTTGGCTGTTTATGTAAATTATTTAGATACAATCTAATTACACCCATGAAAGGTCAGTTATCATTGTTGGGACTTGGCTGTTGTGCATCATTTCCACCAATAGATTTTAGACCGTGCTTCCCTGCTAACTGACAGAAACAATGAAATAGCAGTTGGGGCTTATAACGAAGGAATTTGATAAAGATGCGAAGTTGGCTGTAATAACGCTGTCTGAAATGTCTGGTGAGATGGACTTTTTGCCAGTTTAATTTGTGATCCTGTAAGGACTTGCTGTGTCTAAATTACCATGTAGTGCAGTGGAAGGAGCAGGGCAGAGCAGTCGGCACTGAGGACAGAGCGCAGCTCAGGAACTTTCCCTGGGGGTCTGCTGTAGCCTGGTCCCAAGAGAGTGGCTAAGTGGTGGCTGAGGTGGATTAGCTGCACTTCTGGTGCTCATCTGCTATTCCCAAGGAATCCATTTTGCACATTCAGAATCAGTTATGCAATATGAACCAAAGCGTGATGTGATGAGGAGATTGACATAAAATGTGCACCTAGGACATGATCTAAAAATACAACTCTCCAAACCTACTTTGTGCTCTGCTCTCACTTGTAGGAGTTTGCCCTTTATTTGTTACTCGTTTTGAGATTATAAACTGTTTTGGTTTTTTTTCAGAATCTAAATTACGTGTCTCTGGTTGTGAAATAATTGTAAGCAATGAAAAGTATGAGGAAATATGTGGGAAGATACCAGAAATAGATTCTTCTCTCATAAGGAATATTTGAAGTTAGAGAAAAATTGCCTTAAAAGCAAGTCCTGCTGGTTTAAATGGCCCCAGTACCTCACCACTGAATCCACTTTTTGTGTCATTTCCCCCCCAATATTTATGTTTCTGTACTTACTGAGTCTCACATTTCTGTTTCAGCAGATACTTCCCTCTGACTGTATTTTCCTTATCTCTGTCTTCCATGTGCTTGCTTTTACATTACATTAAAACAGAAAATTAGTTTGTAACAGAGCTATTGCTATATATATATGTATTACTAGTTTTCTTTTTAATTTTCTGCATTTAACATGTCTTTTCCACATTTTTATGTGCTTTAATTTCTCATCATTATTACTTTATATTATAAAAATATCTCACTTTGGATTTGGGTCTTATTTTTATAGATCCTGCACCGAGGTTTCATATTCATAACAGAGTATCTAATCATGTCTCCTCCATTTTTCAACCTTGCGTTTTCCCTCGCATGGGTATGCTTCTTGCCTGCCTTTTATTGCCATCATCAACTGCTGGTTTTCATGTGTTTTTCCTGTTTTCCCCTTTTGTGTTTCTAATTTGCCTTTTTTGGTTGTTTTTGGTCTCAACTATTCTTTTTCTCCATATTGAGCCCATTGGAAAAAGCCTGAAAGAGATAATAAATGGCTGCTGGCAGAAAACTCACCATGAAAACTGGACTACATTTCTTTAGTCTTCACATCACATTAACAGAAAGAAGCATGTGATAGCTGAAAACAGCTTGGTGTACAACTGGATAATTTCTAGAAAGAAGCCCAACTGATGGAAAAGTGAATATTTTGAAAAATAATTGTGTTACAATATTTGTGCTGTAGATGTTATAGCTTGTTTAATTTGGGGGTGGGATCAAGGTTGAAAATTTAGTAAGGTTCATAAAATTTAGCTGCTTCATGAGAACAATATTTGGAGCAATCTGACCTTAAGTTATTTTGAACATTAACATTGAATTGTAATTGAACATCAATTTCAGATGTTATTGGGAGTGTTGTGTTTCTGTTCCACTGAAAGAGAACGTAGTGTCTGATCAGGGCAAGAGGGATGGCAGTGGGCACATTTCCTAGAGCATCAGCAGAGTCATGCAGACACATCTCCATCCCTGAAGTTGGATCTTTTCAAATAAAGAATATGCTACTACAGCCACATGGAAAAAGAAAAGAATGTAGCCCCTACTTTTGTAGCAGGGTAAGGTATCAAAAAGAGCATTAACTCTGACGGGGGAAAAAATAGGTAGAACTTACATTGCTGTGATAAAAATAATAGACTAAAAAGATAGTATTAATGTATACATAAACAAGTAGGAGCTGGATTGTTTCTGAATAAAGAGGGAACTGGATTAAGGTTAAAGAAAATCTTTAAGTGGAAAGCTGAAATGAGACAAATGTAGAACAGAAGTGAAACACAACTTCTGGAGTTGACTACCATAAATAAAGGTAGACTACTTGCTTCCTCACACCTTCAGGTGGAAAGTGACTGCTTTCTGGTGTTCTGGTGAGAAGAAAATTCGTGCTTTGGAAGAACTCAGGTTATTGTAATAGCCGGTAAACTTCAGAGACCAGCTATGTATAGGAGGTCAGGGCAGCATCCGCCATGTCCTTGAATCAGAAGGATACATAAACGTGATTAGGCAAATCACTTCTGTGATGTAGAACCCACGTTGAAAAAGAGCAACTTGAGTTGCCTGCTGTGTTTATAGACATAAGCGTTCTCTTCCAATAGTTTAAAATGTGTGCTGACGGAAAGATTGATGAAAACCACCTCAGTAGCACCTAGCTTCTCTGCCCTAGAGCTCGTCTGAGTATATGTCACCACTGTGAGCACATAAAAGAAGCCAGAGGCAGCTTTTTTTTCAGGGAGAACTGCACAGTAGTTTCAATATCCAGCCTCTGGAAATACCATCACCAGATTAATTTTTTGAAAAATGTTGTGAGTCTTGATCATGATTTAATCTTTTGGGGTTGAGATTCAAGAAAAAGCCATAATTTCTGTCCTAAATTAACTTTTAATAGAGTAACAAAAGCCCTGAAGGCCAAACCACTTCATCTTTAAAATGTTCACATATTAACATTCCACATCCATTAAATGAAGATGTTGTTCTAATGTGTAAATATCTGTATTTCTTTTAATAATTTACTGCCTTCATAAATATTCATAAAATTGCTTTTTAACTGTCATAAAGTTTAGAAATGTGGATGCTGGCATGTTTATGCTGAGGTTATTGGCAGGCACTTACGGATGAGGATTTACAAAATGGAAAATATTAGAGTCCCAGAATAAAGGCAATTTGCAAAAAGATTTCTATTTAATAATGGCATTAGTTTTAAATGACTTTACTCTGGAAAAAGTAATTTTACTTTTCTTGTGTCTACATTGTTTATTTCCTTCCCTCAGGTACTTTTTATGGCCAGCACACATAACTGTGAGGATCACATTTTAAATCTGCATTTAACTAGGACTCTGTGTCTCTCCTTCCATCCCTTTCTCCCTACCTACATACACACACATCTATGTGTGTGCGTGTGTATATACATATGAATAAGTATTTACATTATGCACGTAATAAGTATATATAAAAACTATATTGAACAAAATGGCTTTCAGGGAACTTGACCACCATATAAGTGTTTTGTTACTGAGATGTGGGGGTTTGTAGGGTATGTTTATATATCCTTTCCTGTGTGAGTGCTATGGGATTGTTAAAGATATGGTATCCTCTCCAAAAACCTTCCTTGAAAATTCAAGGCATATGTATAGGTGTTATGGATAGAATTTATAGAAGTATGTAAAACTAGACCTGTAGTTCTGGAGCCACTAGGATAGCATCCTGTTTCTCAGGTTTTCTCTAATTTATCATCCTTTTAAAATCTCGTCTCTATTCCCAAAATTCTGAGCACTCCTCTCAAATAATCCAAGCTGAGGTCAGATTGGTTGGTAAGTCAGATTTGTTGATGCAGAGTTTGCTCTTTGGCCAAATTATTTTCCTACAAAATACGCTTTGTTTTCAGTAAAGCACTAGTTGCTTTGTGGACCTTTTTCCTTAACCTTTGTCTCCCCTGAGTTTATAGGAGATTCCCTCTTTCAAGTCAGTTTCTTTTATTGCTATTTTTATCCTTTTTTTTCCCCCAAAAAAATAGGTTTGGTTGACTTGTGTTCTTAACCTTCCTTCTCATCAAAAACCTTCTTTAATCTGTTAGATACAATCTAGTCTGAAGAAGGCTCCCTTTTAATTTCTTCCTCTACTTCCTATATAAAAGAATTCTGTGCCAAGGGCTTCAAAAACTTTGCTGTACCAAAAAGCTGTTTATGTAGTTGAATTTTCACATGGCCATCAGTCCTGTGCTTTGAATGATTTTTTTGTCACCAGTTTACCTCTTCCTGATTCATGGAATGATGCGCAAGCTATTTTGTTTTTCAGTAGTTACTGAGAAAATTTATATTTGTTTTGAAGATCACAGGCCTTCCTTCACCTGAAAGTGCATCGAATTTAAGAGATTGATAGACATACTTCTCACTTACATTCCTCCTGCTTTGACTGATAACAGTTCTTCTTGTCCCTTTGAGCAGAAGGCGCAAGCAGTAACAGCTAATTAGAGAAGCCTTGGAGACACCGTGCCTCAACATCATAAATCTGTTCTGTGTTGGGGTGACTGAGAAATCCACCCCCAGCCTGTTGAGCGCACGGACCCAAGTTAAGGCAAAAACAACATGTCTCTCTGCACAGATTTATCACTTAAAGCTTCATCCCAAAGTCATATTTTAATTTTTTATTAGTAAACTTAGTTTAAAATGTAGCTTTTAAAAAAGTGAAAGTACCCACTTTGATATATTTTTTCCTCTGTGTGAGGTCCTAGGGGGAAGAAAATTGAGAAATGATACTGACTTTAGAAATCTGTAGTTGATGTTTAAAAAAAAGTCAAAAGAGTGTTTTTTGTATTGCTGGTTGGAACCAAATCATACTGAGCTCTATTGTGTAGTTCCTAGAAGGCTGTTACTACCCAGAATAATTTAACTCGAGCATGTCCATTTACCTATTACTTAATCCAGCATTTGAAGCATGATGTCTTTTGACCTATACCCCACCTAAAAGCAAATTAGTGCTGCGTACTTATAGACCCCATCCACATCTGCCCAGATGAATATGAAATAGTTGATAATTTTGCTCTCTTACCCCTGTAGGCAAGTGTGCTGCAGTAAATAAAAGGAGTGAGAATTGATTCTTTATACAGTATAAAGGCAGGAAAGTCATTTACTCTTGTAAGCAATGAGAAGAATGTGTCGGGGGTGGGATAGCAGAGAAGCAATTTATATCTGGAAAGGAGCATAATTGTAACACAACTTGTCAATATTCTCAAGTAATTAACATTTGGTTGCATCAGTAAAAAGACTTTTGGTTATTACTCATTTCCTTTTCGATTAAGAGACCCTGGATTCGTTGAATGGAAGGAGAAATGTGCTATTAGCAGAGTAAACGAGGGGACATGTACCTTAATGAGCAAAAGTAGATATTGATTATTCTGCATTTCTGATGCCACAGAATCTCCTCTGAATGCCTGCAGACATACTTGTATTCCCACCTTAGTTCCTGTTCTCTCTTTCTCTTCTGGATTGATACAGAAGTTCCTGAATGTCTTAGCTATTCGACTGGGTTACATGGTCCTGTTACCTTCAGTAGCACTGAACACTTAAATTTCCCTTGGGAAAATAATTCTAAATATTCATATACTCAATTGGGTGTTTAATTGCACATTCACTACATATATTAAATGCATCCTTTGAAAAATTAGTCCAGCTCCCATTACGAATCGCTGTTTCCTGAGGGAAAGGGCTAACCATTTTATAGCAGGTCTCCTCCTTTTAGTACAATAGGCTTAAATTGAGTGAGACAGTGAGTGGCTTCCATTAAAAAATGGAGGGTGGCTGGTTCATAAAAAATTCATTCTGGGGTCTCCTGAAGCTCTTGTCAGATTTTAGAGGTGTGAAACCCAAGCATAATTTTCTATTTTATCAAGCCCTTAAAAACTGAGTAGTAAATGCAATCATCCAGTTTACTGTCTGAGTGCTATGTCCTGATAAATGATGCAAAGTCAAGTGAAATGGCTTTGCTGTGAGGCAATTGTTCTGAAGCAGAGCTGAGCAAAGAAGTCCATTGCTTCAATTTGTACCTCAAACCCCTAAGTCCACACAGCTGATCAGCTATTTGTGTGCAGGGCAATAGGAAAGACTTACGCACTTAGTCTTTCCATCATAAAATCTAAACCTTTAAAATTTGCTCTTTCTGCTGTTGCACTACCTGTACTTCTGCAGGTGATCTTGGCACTTTTTCTGCTACTTAAATAGGGCGTTATAGGCATTTTTTTCTACTCAAGCTGCTAATTGAGAGCGCCATTTGGATGAGTTGAGCTGGGACTCGAGAAAAGAGCCACTGACAGACAAATTATCTGGGCCTTTTTTTCATCTCATGTGTCCAGCACAGACTGATTTCAAGAACAGCTAAGAAAGTGAAAAAGAAAATGGAAGATATGAGGGCCTTCAGTAGGGATGAAGAGTAAATAGATAAAACCCGATCCTGACAGAACAGATCTTTCTGTCTTTTGGTTCTTTGGAAGTGTTAGGCACTGGGCTGGGAGGAGCAATGCAGCCCATGCCATTATCATAGAATCATAGAATGGCATGGGTTGGAAGGGACCTCAAGGATCACAGAGCTTCAACCCCCCTGCCACAGGCAGGGCCGCCAACCTCCAGGCCTGGAGCTACACAAGGTTGCCCAGGGCCCCATCCAACCTGGCCTTGAACACCCCCAGGGATGCAGCATCCACCACCTCTCTGGGCAGCATGCTCCAGCACCTCACTACTCTCTCTGTGAAAAACTTCCCCCCAATATCTAATCTAAAGCTTCCCTCCTTTAGCTTCAATCCATTCCCCCTTGTCCTGCCATTATCTACCCATTTAAAAAGTTGATTCCACTCCTGTTTCTCTGCTCCCTTCAGAGACTGGAAGGCTGCAGTGAGGTCCCCCTGCAGCCTTCTCTTCTCCAAGCTGAACAAGCCCAGCTTCCCCACCCTCTCCTTGTAGGGGAGGTGCTCCAGCCCTCTGATCATCTTTGTGGCCCTCCTCTGAACCCTCTCCAACACTTCTACGTTTTTCTTCTGTTTCTTGTGTTATCTTCACAACTGCCTACTTTATCAGCCTTGCAAGGGATAGTTACAGATCAGTACTGCACACGCTGGTTGTTTTATATTTTCTGAAATAGTGACCAGAGGAAAAGGCCATCTGTCCTCAGGCAAATACTGTTTTATTAATACTCTCCTCCTTCTGTAATGTGCTTGAATTATATGGTGACGTCTGTAGTAATTACTGGGTTTCATTTTATTTAAAAGAACTTATGACTATTCCTTGGCCTCTTTATGCTCTTCTAGGTCTTTATCTTTCTTGTTTCATGATAATTAGTTCTTAATAATCAGTTTATTTACATGTCTGTAAACTGTTTTGAAATATATCAAGTCCTTAGTGTTGAACGAAGTATTTATCAAACTTAAGAGATAACAGGAGTGAATAGTTCTGTTGCTAGAATCAAGGTTTATTTGATAAACCAGGATGTCATGGTTTATGCACCTCAGGCCTGATATTTGTGCTCTTTTTGTATTGTCATCTGTCATTTAAAATGCAGCTAGGTTAACACAGTTAAGAAAAATTGGTTCCCTAACCCAGTGGGTGTTCTGAATAGAAGTAGCTTTGAAGCTGGTCCTGCAATTGAAGGAATGCAGACACATCCAGACCTTGGTTGGGTGTGCATTTGTTCTGTGTGGCTTTAGAGACTTGTCTGTGACAACTGGTTCACAAAATCAGCACTCATGATTTATGTATGTAAATCTGAATTTTGCCCTTTCATGAACACCTGCAGTTTATATTGCATCAGAGCTTTGAGTAGAAACGTGCTCTCACTCAGTGCTGATAGCCACCCTTTTCATTGGCACCAGTGGAGCAAGTTTTTTAGACTTTACATTCAAAAAAGCCTATGGAAGATTTCTATTATTTTCCTTAGGGTTATTTGATGAATTTTTTTCAGGTCTTCTGTACCTGGATTTTGTGGAGCGCAGTTGGATAAAACATGTAACTACTTGTCCTATGGATTTGGGAGGTTTTGCTGTTGGGATTTTTTTTGGGGGAAGGGTAGCTTATGGCATTATATTTTTTTCCTGTATATAGTGCTGTGAAGCAGCTGTAGGACACCAGTCAAACTTCCACTCTTGGCTGTTTGGGCCTTTTGATGCCTGTGCATGAATTTCAAAAGCAAGTCCATCAGGACAGATCTAATTGGCATCTCTTTGCAAGTACAGCAATAGCCACTTGGAATCTTTTGTTTCGACTGCCAAAACATTAAGCTAACCTTCTGGGCAGAAAGCAATTCTTCAACAACAAACATATTTTCACTTAACAGGGAAAGCTCACACATCTCAATATAAGTACTCAGGCATTTTAACTTCATCTTTAGGTCTGAGTGAATAATACACAGGCAGCAACATGCATAACAAAGTTTAACTATTCCTTTTTTTTTTTTCTAGATCTAGCGCTAAGTAAATTGCAACTTGCTTCAATCTGTGTTATCTTCCTATTTACTGATTTTTTTTAAAGTGTGTTTGAGGTTTGTGTGTGCTTTTATGGAGTTTTTGTTGGGTTTTTTTTTTCCAGTATTGATTTTGTTCTAAGCGGTTTTCTGAAAGCAATTAATTGTTCATTTTTGAAGTTGGGAGTTGTGATCATTCAAGGTGATTTATTTTATTTTTTTGAAAATAAAAGTATTATTTTTGATGCTTTTTAATATAAATGACCAATCAAGGATTTCTTTCCTGATGATCATTCAGAGAGAAAAGAAAAATCATGATCACAGTCACTGGAACCTTAAGTTAAAACTGGTTGTTGCTTCTTTCCTAAATTGGCTTAGGATGCCATCTAATAGCTACTAATCCTTCTCATTAATAGTTCCAAATTTCACATCACTTTCACACTTTGAATTTCTCTAAAAATTGGGGGCTTCATCAAATTGAAAAAGAACCAACCGCTATGATAGCCTTGTAATTGTAAATAATTGTAGTACATGTGTTAGCTGAGATTTGTCACAGTTATGTCCAGATACAGGTAATACTTCAGATGGAGGACAGAGTATTTGCATTTTGTGAAGGCTGGAAGAGTGCCTGCACTGACAGCTGAACCTGTTATTTATGTTTTTCCACTCAAAGTCATTATGCAGGCATCATGAGAACTCTTACCATGCAGTCTCTGAAGTGACTTTGAAATGACCTAGAGACCACCCTCTCAATAAGAAGGCAGTTTATGTTTCACTTGGAAGTCAATCTTTGCTTTCCCTAGAGTGGGACCTGGCTGTGATGCCCTTTATATCAGTATTCAGTTCTGTGCGATGGTTTTATAATATAAAATATCCATTGGGGAACTCACCTTACAATTCATTTCAGTCAGGCCTCCTACTGTGATCTCAGAGGAAAAATGATAACGTTTAATCCACTTAACAACCTGACCATGTCCCATGCCTGTTTATCATATTACAGAGTATGAGCAAAAGACAGGTCCAAATCTGCCAGTTCAGGTGATTCTTGGATACCAGGTTTGATATCTTTATGACAGATTAGAAATTAATTAGTCCTGTGCATCTGACTGCTGTAGACATTGCTTTCTCTCGATAACCATGTATGCTGATACATGCTATCTGAATTTCAGATTTTGTTAGCATTGCAGCTGTGTGATACGTTGGGTCTGTGGTTTCCAGTATCAGACAAATGTTGAGGGGTACGCAGGCTTTATGAGCTCTTGCTGTGCCTGGCAGTGCAAGTTTGTACTGATGTAAGGTGCTGTGTGTGAACCATAAAAATGACATGCAGGGAAGACGTTCGGAATGTGTTAGGAGAATTGTGGCTCCTCTTTCTGGGTAAGAACTGCATGTAGCAGCAATCCCATTCAAAACAGTGTATGTATTTATCTTGTTTTGAAAAATCTAAGAAATGGTGTAAATGTCATATTTACACAGCGCCTCACACTTGGCATTAAGGGTGGGAGGGTCTTTAAAAGATGGCTTTTGCCCTGGCCAACAAAATGGGCTTGGAAGGGTGGTACGTAGTACAGCAGAGTATTTATTTTCCTTTTTGTTCCTTATCACTGTAATACAATTTATCATAAATCTACTAATTATTAGAGGCTGAGATCTTAGCATTTAAAACAATGCATGTGAGGCTATGGCTACACTGGATAATTTGTTTGCAAATGACTATAGTATTCTGCTTTCATTTGCACATTTTCGCATGTACTTTTGTCTGGAAAACTTATACCCTTTGCAAGTGTAAAGTTGGCCTCTCAAATATACTTATAATTTTTAAATGATTCTTTTATTTAAAATGATGATTTATTGATTTCTGTTATTTGCAAGTAGACCTGACTAGGATGAATTTTGATGTGAGTGCTGTACAGATTTATTGAATGCAAATCTGATGTTCCCTCTCAAAGTGCTTTATTTTCTCTGAAAGTGAAATTGTTTGAAATCATTTCAAGGCATACAGATTCAGAAAATAAAGATTGCTTCTGACCTACAAAATGCAAAATTGTTCAGTGCTTAGTGGTAGCAGCGGTAACAGGGGAAGGTAGCTTAGATGTCCTATTTCTCCCTTTTTCTGTTCAGCAAATAAGCAGAATAAAACTTGAGTACATGGTGTAATTTTGGGGAAAAAACTATGTTGTAATGCTAAAATTAGTTTAATGTTAGTATGACAAAGTGTGTCTTCACTGTAGAGACTAACTTGATACAGGAAGTATCTAGCATTCTACTCCTGCTCCAGAAGCATATAGAAACAAAGCCTTATCTTTAAGCACAGTAGAACTCCTTTTATTTAACAACAAGAACAGGTTTAAGTGTGTTGCTTAGTATGTTTGACAGGTACAAGTCCCCTTTAGCAAAAGAAGCCATGTCTGGTGTTTGTTCAGGTGATGATAAGGTCACAGCCATAGCATAGTACTGTTTTTGTTGACATGTTACCATAAACTGTCATGGTGACATGCACAGAAAATCGCTCATCCGGAATGATCGTCTCCTTAAGTCTTCTGCCAAGTTCTTATTGACTGGAAGAAAATCTCCATCTTTTACTATGAGAATGTAACGTAAGAAAGGTGCTCTGTCTGCCTGACATCCTTACCTGACATAGCTCGTGCTTAGGGCAAGTGTGTGAGTTACAAAGCAATTGCAAAGTAATTTTTTTTAATTCGATGTACCTTCCCCAAAGGTGGCAGCCATTGCTTTTGTGTCTTGCTGAGGTGGACTATTTGTCTGGGTGATTTAATTATCATCATGAATACTCCATGAATCGGTGTATTCCCCTTTTGAGCCTGTTTATACGTACCTCTACAGTATCTTGTGGTGATGAGTTCCACTGTGTACACAGCTATGATTTATTGATACAGAATTGTGCATTTGGGAAAGCATGGCTTTAAAACTGAGGCCATGCTTTGCTGCTTAGTCCAAACAAAAAAGTTGATATAGAATCATAGAATTGTAGGGGTTGGAAGGGACCTCGAGAGATCATCGGGTCCAACCCCCTGCCAAAGCAGCTCCCTAGGACATTTCACTCAGATAGGCATCCAGACGGATCTTGAATATCTCCAGAGAAGGAGACTCCACCACCTCCCTGGGCAGCCTGTCCCAGTGCTCTGTCACCCTCACTGGGAAAAAGTTTCTCCGCATGTTGGTGTGGAACTTCCTATGCTCCAACTTGCAGCCATTGCCCCTTGTCCTGTCTCCACAGACACTGAAAAGGGGCTGGCTGATTCCCCCTGCATCCCCTGCCTAAGATAATTATAAACATTAATTAGGTCTCCCCTTAGTCTTCTCTTCTCAAGGCTGAACAGTCCCAATCTTCTCAGCCTTTCCTCATAGGGGAGATGCTCCAGGCCCTTTATCATCTTTGTAGCCCTTCTTTGGACTCTCTCCAGGAGATCCCTGTCCTTTTTATAACAGGGAGCCCAGAACTGGACACAATACTCCAGGTGGGGCCTGACCAGGGTAGAGCAGAGGGGAGGATCACCTACCTTGACCTGCTGGCCACACTCCTCCGGATGCACCCCAGGATCCCATTGGCTCTCTTAGCCACCGAGGCACACTGCTGGCTCATGGCCAACCTGTCATCCACCAGGACCCCCAGGTCCTTCTCCACTGAGCTCTTCTCCAGCAGGCCATCCCCCAACCTGTACTGATAGAAACGGTTGTTCCTTCCCAGGTGCAAGACTTTACACTTGCTTTTGTTGAACCTCATCTGGTTTCTCACTGCCCAGCTCTCCAGCCTGTCCAGGTCTCTCTGGATGGCAGCGCAGTGTTCCTGCGTGTCAGCCACTCCTCCCAGCTTTGTATCATCGGTGTACTTGCTGAGGGTCGACGCTATTCCCTCATCAAGGTCGTCAATGAAGACGTTGAACAGGACTGGACCCAACACCGAGCCCTGGGGAATAGCAACCTATTCACAAAATACACCAGCTTTAGTCTACATATGAGTAGACCAGGGTAAATGATAGAAATCTAAAGGGATCAGCTCCATGCTAAACACTTGTCTTCACCCTTTAAGGGTCCTTAAAAGAGATCCTTCTCTTGGACTCAAGTTTAACAGACAGTGTAATAGGAACGTGTGCTCCTTAAATAACAAGCAGTTTAAACTTTTTTTCTGAAATTAATTTTGTTGGTGTCTCATGGACACACTGTGTTACATGATGATTTGTCTTACCACTGAACATGTTTATATATACTTGGAAAAAAAATATATATTGAACATTGCTATTATTGTATTGTCTAACTACACTCCAAGGGGGAGGTGGTGGTGACCTAACACAAAAACAAACACCACCACCTCCCAAAAAACCCAACCAACCAAAAAATTACAAACAAAAACCCCAAACACACTTAAAAGCAGATTTGTGTCTTGTCATTAAAAAGAAATCAACACTTTCTTTTGTATCTTCTCTTGTTAAGTCTTGGCAATGGTACCAAGTTAGCATTTCAATTTGATTACAATTGGTATGTCTTCATTTTGGAAATCCATTTTTTAATAATTGGTTTTGTACAAAGCTATATTTCTTGTACCTTGAAATCCATGTATGTCAGTTTCCTAGATAAAACCATCTGGGATTTTTGTACTGATGGATAATACATGATGTTTATTGCTTTGTGAAGATCAGAGGAAGAAAGATGATGCGAAATGATAATGTCAGTAATACAATTGTGATAATATATGGCTTGGAATTTTACTACTGTCTGAATAGAAATCTTGTACTTATTAGTAAATTTATTAACTGTGTTTATTATAAATAAAGTTGGATAACACAAGCAGCATATACACCTAGAAAACATATTGCTATAGATCATTGACTGAGTAAGCAATGTACCATAATTCCATTAAAAAAACAGAAATGGAATGGGTAAAACATTTTTCTCAGTAAAAACCAAATATGTTCTCTGAATTCTTCTCTTTTAATACCTACTTCATCTGCTACTTCTGGAGGCGAATAAACCAGCAGTTATCCTATTATTAAAAAGAGGGGTTTGTATATTGCTTCTAGGATCCACTTAAAGCATTGAATCAGTACACTACAGATTCACCTTCTACACAGTTAGCCATGTGACTCCAGAAAGCTATGTACCTTCTTTTTACTTCTGTGTCAAAAGTAGGGCTGAGTGAGATCCTTTGGAGAGAACTACATCCACAACAGATTTGTAAATTCTCAACTGTGAGTGTAATTGAGCAAACGGCTTGAGAGGCTTTCTCAGACTTTGTATTGTCACCTGATCTCTGATCTCAAGTGTGAACCTCTGCTGCCTTCTGGTTGCTAGGAGATCAGCATACCAAAATATTCTTCTTCAAACATTCTGTTTCAGAATGAAAACATTTCAAAGAAGCATACAAGACTTAAATCACTTTTTTTTTTTACCTAAAAAATATTAACACACGCACACACCACACCTCACTCTCCCAGATGAATGCCTCACATAATAGAGCAATAAAATTAAATTTATTGACTATTTTGTTGTGGAAGGGCTAGCCAAGTAAATAGGTTAATCCAAAAAACCTGATCATTACTTAACAGCGCCTTCTGGAAAATTACAGCTGTTTTGTTCCCTATCAAAATAGCTCAGGTCTTCAGAACAAAACACAGCAATAAGTGTTTGAAAAGATGCTGAGACCAAAGAATAGGAAAATTTGGGCTTATTGTTGGAAAGCAGACCTCTTTGCTGCTTTGTCTCAAGACTTTCTGCTTCATTTTGAAGTCAGTAGAAAGTTCTCTCTCCAGGTGGGCTAAAATAATCAGTTCATTGTAATAGCTTGTGCATTTTTCTGGAAACCAGTAAGAACCTCTTGACTTAGCACCCTTTTTTACAGTGTGTTTGTTTAATACCAACCGGTTGACACAGCTTCTGTAAGAAGGGTTATACAGAGATGAGAATACTCAGAAGTTACACAAAAGCTTGTCCAAAACCCCAGAGATCATAGATGGTAAGCCTGGAACTTAACATAAGTGATTGTGAACTGAAATTATAAATAAATGCTTCTAAGGCAGACTTCAAAGTCTGAAGTTATTTTTCTAATAATCAAATATTACGTTATGGGATATGAAGAGTTGAGCTGTGTGAGAGCAGATTGTTGCTGTCAGAGCTGGCTTTTAAACTCAGCATATTTATGGAAAGTCACTTGCAAAGATCATTCTTTTCAAAAATCTGGTCTGGAAGGACAATTTAGTAGATGCTAGAAACAAAAAGGCAAATTAGATTTTAAAACCCCTGTCATTCTGCTTTAAGTATCTTAAAGTTTAGGTATCTTAACAGAACTACTTGGGTATTCAGTGTTTACTAATGGCATGTAGGCTTCTGTTGGAAAGATGGGAGTTAATGAATTTCTTTGTTGGTCTAAGTTGTATCTAATTCTACAATTGACTATTCTTTATGTACTTTGTCTGTATTTGGATTAATCTTTAGCATTTGCTATCAGAACCCTAACATTTATATTTTTTCCAGATCCTGAGAGAATTAGGTTCACTACACAGATACAAAGCATGACTCTCTTCATTTCTTATCCAGTTTAAGTTTACTGACATTGAGTGTGCTGTGGTGGTGTAAAGCTGGTGCAATTAAATGCAGATTTAGACACACAAGGATTTCAGTAACTATTAATATTCTAAGTGTAATGGATGTAGTTGCATTTTCCGTTACTAGGTGATGCAACAGTAAGCTGCATGTGTTACCCTGAACTGGCTTTATTTTCACCTTTTTGACCAGTTGCAAGCTGTGGTAAGTACAAAGATTAGTCATCACTGCCAAGCTGTTGACAGAGAAAAAGAATTAATGAGTGAGAACAAATTTCTATTTATGCTGTTTTCACTCCTTGCCTCATTTGCAAAGATGCATGAGAAAATTCTTGTCTGAACTTGGTACCATTCCCTGGTTTTGTATAGATTCCTATGCTGTGCTAAACACCAGGGGATATGTTTCTGTGTCAGACCATTTATCGTATGGCCTTGCATACAACATAACTTGTTGTACCTGAGCTTTTATTTGGGGTTTGGGTTTCTTTTGGGTGGAGGGGGTTGGTTTTGTTGTGGGGTTTTTTTTGCCAATGTTACATTGTGTGAGCTTTAAAGACTTCTACTGAAAGTTCTGTTTCAAGAGAAAACAGTAGCAGAACAGAAATTGATTGATCATGGGTTTCATTGTGTCTTTTTCATCTTCTAACTACGGTATTCTGTATTTGTCATTTGGAAGTCAGTTCACAGGAGTTCTACCAGCAGTAAGTGGTGCTAAATCTTTTCAGTGGGACCATTTGAGGGAACTGATTTTTGGGTGTTTATTTTTTTTAAACATACAATGTTTCGAAAGAGATTTTGGTTTGATCTTTCCTTGCCTTCCTCAAGAATTGTCAGAGAAAGACAAAAATCACTTTACTGTTGTTACTGTCATTGACCTCGTTGATGAGAGGAGTGACAGGGAGCAGTAGCATTGCTTAAAAACCTTTTCTGTGACCTTGCTTTGGTAATGGGGTCTTCCTTTCCTAATCACTTCTTAAAAAATTCTTCATGCTAATAAGCCAGACATATGTTTCACATTTTGTATTTTGCACTGAAGTTTTTTGTGATAAGGCAAGGGTAAAATTTTGGATTGATGTTCTGGAACTAACTGTATATACTAGTGCTATTGAAGAAGAACTAGGGGTTGTTGATTTTAGTTTGGGTTTTTTGGGGGTTTCTTAAGTGATGGTGAATGAATGACTTTGTAGTGCTTTGTGACTGCCAAGCTAATACAACTGCCATCCTCATTCTCATCAAGTACTTTAACCTTGGACCTTCTCTTTCTACTACTTCATTTTGGTGAAATGGGCTATTTAGTAGGTCACAGGAAGAGCCAAAGCTCTGTTTTACTGATGTGGTGAGTGGAAAGTAGTGAAAAAAGAGACGATTGAGGAAGAAACAAAAACTGCAAATGTTGACTTTTTTCAGGTATATGTCATTGTGAGATTTTCTGCAGTATTGCTGTCCCTGAGTTATGCATAAACCAGTACTTTACTGCATATTCTGCTATAGACCCTGATGATCAATATGAAAGATAAGCTCCTGATATGCTCTATGTAGCACAGTTCATGATTAAGTTCTTGTGAAAAGAATTCTAGTTGCTGAAATGTAGTCATGAAGCAAAATGGGAACTAGCCAAATTCTTAATTTGGGGATTTCTAGGGGAGCTTGGAAGTGGAAATTACTACTGATAATTTATAAAGAACTTTTATTGCTAAGGTTTTTAATAACTTCTGTAATATTTATAGTTTTTGAAATAACTTTATACACTGGGGCACATTCTTTATGATAATTTCTTTTATCATTCCTGGTTTGTGACTGTTTTTCTAATAAGGAAGATAAATAAGTTCATTCTGAGTATTGATTTACTTAAAGGCATGCTAACCAAGTAGTTAAACATTGCTCTTTTCCATAAATGAAAGTAAAATATTCATCAACCAATTAATATTATGTGGTTTTCCTAGTTGATATATAGATATGCCTGAGGCTTACATACAGCATACACTATATCATTATATGTTCCACTTAAAAATATAAAATTAACCAAATGTAAATTTAAAAATACATAAGAATGTTATACAATATCTAGAGAGACTGTAATATTACATTCAAGGCATTATTTTAAAAGCATGAAACCTGGATGCAATGTAATACCCCAGAAGATAGTTGAGCAGAGAATATGTTTTGTGCTTTAAAAGAAATTGAATAGCTTTTTATAGAATCTTACAAGATAATAATTTGAGAATAAGAAAATAAGTGAAAAGGAATTTTTTGCACAGGTCTGACAAAAACAGTTGTATTTTAACAATCTAACAGACGTCCTAAGATGCAATTACTTGAGGCAGCAAATGTGCCTTAATTAAAAATCTACGACCAATTGTTATGTGGGTGTTGAGAACACCTGCTAATATCCCAAAAGATACCATATAACATCTACACTCGTGGCACTCATAAAGTCATAATCCTGCTTTATCTTGGAGGTGATAGCATGCCTTAAGCAGTTTGCATTTCAGCATTACTAACTTTCAACCCCAAGGATATCCCAAATATGGGATAGATGTTAGTTGAGAAAAGGTTGTTGAGAGAATCGGAGATACTGAGTTTACACTGCATACGATGCATGGTGAGGGGGTTTATGCAAGTAGGTGTTTCCCTTGCTGTCTGATTATTTACTGGCTTAGTCTTGATGATTATATATTGTATAATTGCAGAATCAACACAAGTTTTTTTCCCCACATGGTCATCTCTGGGGTTTTTTGTGCATACTCTTGCTTTGGATGGTGGACTGGGGCCATTTAGTGTCCAAAGACTACCTTGTTTGGAGAATTGTGTATAGAAACAATTCATAAGTGCAGGAAATTTTGTAGAATTAATGCAGGAGTTGAGTGAATAATGGTGATGACACCTAGAATCCCCAGGAGCAGTTGTAACAATGAACTAGGGTAAATCAAATGAACTAAAGAGAACACATTCTTGGCTTTCACACATACGCAACACACAGACCTCTGCTGTTTACTATGTCAAACAGTGTAGTACCTCTTGTATTAATTGTTCAGTCTTTCAGCCCACCTGCCGCTTCTCATAACAGGCATAGCATAAGTATTTGAGGATGCCTTTCCTGAGGTTAAGGTACAAGTTGCTGTCTTCTCCTACACTCTCAGTAGATGATTTACACTACCATTAGCTGTATGGTTTTCTCTTATGGGCAGAGGACAGTGGCTGTGGTAATCCGAATGACTTCAGAAGGCTGATAGCTTGTGGTATAAACTGGGATGCATCTGTCAGAAGGGGTGTTTTTCCCTTCGTCTAAAAAATACACTCATGTTAGTGATTTGTACTGCATATAACTGACAAATAAAAAGTACTCAATTCTGTAGCTTCAAAGTGGAAAAAAAGCTAAATCTAGGAGCTGCTACTGTGTCTGATGGGCATCAAGTTTCATCTTCTGTGTTAATGCGGGGCGGGAGCCTGCTCACCCCTCTGTTGTAAGGCTTAGGGTACTGCAGTCTCACATCAAGAAGCGCCTGGATGTTGCCCTCAGTCTCATGCTCTGACTGGGCTGTCCCTGTGTGGATCCAGGAGTTGGACTCAATCCTTATTGGGTCCCTTCTGACCTGTGATATTCTATGATTCTATGATCTCCCTGTTTAACAGCATTGAGCTTGTGTGTCATATTGCTATGGTTAGCAGAAAACCAGGAGAGAAAAAACCACTGTGGGTGAAATTTATTTTTCTAACTCAAGAGTAATGGTGACCCTAGTCTGAGGGAGACCTTGCAGCAGGGTGGAGCAGGAGCCGCTGCGTTTGGCCACACCAGTCAGGAAATGTGCCATCCTCCAGCACGAGTGGGACTGGCCAAGCCTTGCTGTATGCGCTGCCTCAGATAATCCTCCTGGCAACTCAGAAGCTTCCAGAAGGAGGATGAGGTCTGTCCATCTGTGAGGGGCACTGGGGCATATTCAGGTGGGAACCGCCACCCACAGCAGGCTGCCTCATGGCAAATCTGCTGGGCAAATGCCACAAAGGAAATCCTGCTTGCCATGGCAAGGTGCCACGGCACTCTGTAGAGCTGGAGGTTGCAGTGGGGGATATTTTGGTTTCTCACAATAATTACCTTCCTTAGGGAAAAGCACTGTGGTGCAGTGCAGAGGAAGCAGTGGCCTTCGCACCTCCTACCCTAAGTGCGAGCTGCTGGGTAGGTCAGCAATACCATGGGAAGAGATCTGAAGTGAAGCCAAGTACTGTACTAGAAGCTGGTCAGAGGTAGGTTATTTGATAGTTAGGTGTCTCCGGGCTGGAAAAATGCTGCTGGGTTTGAGGGTGATGAGGGGAAATGGACTGCAGAAGTCTGAGACCTCCCTGAAGTTGGGACTAAGTGCCCTGAATGATTGTGGCGAACAAAATGGCTGCTGTGTCCTCATTTTGGCAGAGGTACAGTTAATTACTTCCCCGAAGCTTTCATAGCACTGTGCTGTGCATCACTTGCTTTGTATATTCTTTTATCGCTATTATTATTCTGTTCCTTTTCAGTCCCATTAAACTGCTTTTATCTCAACCCATGTGCCTGTTTCTTTGCTTTTTGATTCCCTCTCCCATCCCACTGGAGAAGAGTGTGTTGGTATGTGGCTGTGAGCAAATGGCTGTGTGGTTGGGTTAGCTGCTGTACAGGCTAAACCACAACATGCTGGAACAGTGAAATTACAGCCGCCTCAGCAGAGAAAATATTCTTTGCTTTTTGTGGCCTGCTTGAGGTACAGGACAGTGTTATAAGCCTGATACCATGGCTTTCTGCATAAGAGTTGTGTGCTGGGAACACTATTTAAATTGTATCTGCTGACATTACCTCATCTTTCCAGTAGAAACCAAATAAATAACTGGGGGGGGGGGGGGGTGAGAAGGAAAAGGAAAAATTGGCAGATTTGACTCAGACCTATGACTGTATTGCCTGTTTGGTAGATTTTGGATTAAAAGTTTGGTAGAATGCATAAAGTATAACTAAGGGTCTAATCAGTTTATTCCTGTTGATTTACCCAGATTATAATTATATCTTTGTGTAATTGTTTTTTGTATGACGGATCTTCAGCTTTATTCTCTATAATAGAGTCTAAACATAGACTGAAATAACCATAAACATAATCAGAAACAACAGTTTCAGTATGAACAAGGAAATGGCTTTTTGGAGTTTGCTCATCTGGACATTCATCCTTTATGTTTGCTGCTTGGTTTTAATGTTTACTGAATATTTAGTGATACTTACTGTACACACAGTGTTCCTTTACATGCTTATTTAAAAATGAGTAGTACTTCCTGAAGATGCAGAGATGTAATAGCAATGTGAAAGCCTTTGTATTATAAACTCATCAAACAATGAAGCACTTTTTCTGGACTGTAAGCAATTCAATTATTATGTTTCTGAAATAAGTAAAGCTTATTGAGTCCAGTCAGCCCTTGTTTCTAGGGAATTGTTGTTCAATTTCATTTTTAATTAGATTGAACATTGTGAATTTCTTACCAGTGGTAAGAAAGACCTGGCAATAAAATATGCACTCAATTTGTATTAAAAGTTCTTAAAATCTGGTGCAGGGAACTGGAAGTATATATATGGCTTATGTTTAATTGCCCAAATACTCTATTGTGAAAAACTTCCATGTTTAAAAGCCACTGATGTGTAACAATTTACTTTTCCTTCTTAAACTGTATAGAAGATCAGCAGACAGCAAACAGGAAAAGATATGGAACAAAACATTCTGTTCCTTATAAATGTAATATCACATTTAGGACCATTGCAGTGCAAGGATTACAGGATTAAACCAAACTGCTTTTAATTTAGAGATTGTGGGAGGAAAAAGTTCCAAGAGATTTTTTTCTCAGTTAGTATGGCTGCCCAGAGACTGGTGCCTAGATTTCCAGTCAGACTAGTTGATGACAGCCTGAATGTGACTCAGTATTATGCATGAAAGCTTGGAAACTCTTGATCCAGTTGACCTGCCAAGTTATGGTATGGTAGCTTTGATTTATTCAGCACTTAATTGCTTTTGTTGGTGTGAGTTTCTTTCAGCTTTGATTTTTTTTTTTTTTTTTTGGTGGTGTGTGTGGCTATATATACAGTTTTACAGTCCAGACAGCACTGCTGGGCTTCTTTACATAATGCAGGTACCCTATCTGGACAAGGTGGCCATGCCATGGCTTTTGAATACAGCCTAGTTCATAGGAAATTTAAATGTGGCTGTCACAGATCCATAGCTACCTATGGGGAATAATTTCCAGCAGGGATTGAGGCCAACATCACTAGAACATGTGGGACATGGTAGAACATAGTGTTGGTCTGGTTTGGTTAGTTGTTTTCCTCAGAGAGTGAAAATGTTCAGCTATATATATGGTAACGGATAACTGGTGTATGAGAGATGTCTGTGGGAAGGCTGGGTATGTATATTTCATTGCGTGACAACTTGGTCCCTCTACTTCAAGAGCAGTTCTAGAGAAATGAATGGAGATTTGATATTGCTCCAAATTGATGGGGTGGGAGCAATGAAGCCTGTCTTCCTTCCCTCCAGTAGTTTCTTTTTAAGATAGCTGAAGTAAGGAAAAACAACTTACTTTTTTACTTGCAAAATCTGATGTTTGTGAACCTTCACAAATCTGTTTTCTTGTGGTTACTTTTAATATAAAAGTCTGTTACCCTTGAATTGCACTTATCTGACAGAAGAATATAGTTAAATAATACAACTGATGGTAAATCTATACAAAGTAGCTCTTGCTTCTCACTGCTACAAAACCCCATTGCTTTTATGTAGATTTTTTTCTATGGTTTGGGTTTTTTTTTTACCCTTCCTTCCTGCTATTCTTCCCACATTCTACAGGACATCCAGGAAATATAACAGGAAAATTTTCTCTTGAATCTTTCAGTTATTTGTACAAAGAGATAAAATTCTGAAAATCGAAAGTTGTGAATGACAATTTCAAATAGCAAAGTTATTAATAAACGTTTGTTGAAAAAAACCTTAGGAATGCACTTCCAAGTCTTTCCACAAATAAATACACTTGATGTCATAGTTTGATAGTAAGTAGGTGAGAGTTTTAAGATCTTGCCATGATGCAGAGCAAGTATTTGATTAGGTATTGTTCATAGATATGGTGGTTGTTTAAATCCACTGCAGTATGTTTTTTAAAAAAAAGTGTAATTTATGAGATCACATTGTCTATATTTTTACCTTTTTGAAGTTTTATATAGCTTAATTATTTTCCCAATCCTGTTTGTTCAGTGTAGCAGTAAGTGATGTATTTCTTTTCCTCATCTTCATATAGTCAGCCATGAAACTGGCTATATCCTCCGTCTCTTAACGCATCATCTTGAGGACTGACCAGCAAAGCCCAAAACCTCTTCAGACAGTGTTTTGCTACAGAATTGCTTTGAACACTGTGTCTATGACGAGAAATGAAACATTAAGTACAGTATTAAAAAATTAAGCTGAAGCCAAAACAGTCCTTTGCTGGCTTACTTGTTAAAAATATACAGCTTGGAGGAATTGTATAAAAATATAGATATGTGTATCTAGGTGGTTTTTTTTCTGCCTTGAGTCTTGTTTGTGTTACTGCATCTTCCAAGTACCCTGTATTATAGTAGGTAATTGAAAGGACAGTGGCATCTAATTAAATCTGCAGTATGCAAAGTCTTATTTGTCTTCTCAAGCAATCTGTTTCAGACATAAAAATATGTTATGTCAGTGAGGTCTTCCAACAGTTTAAATGGCACTTTCTCTTTGCTTGGTAATTTTACACACTGCCAATTAGTAAAATGAGATGGGAGTTCCTTTCAGAGCGTCATGATTTTAATTGGAACTTCAGTAGAAAAGAGTAATTAATAACTTGTAGCCTGTCCAGCTAGTAAAGCTGTGTCTCAGATTAATGAACCAAGTCTTTTGCACGTTGCACTACGAATTGAAAAATGCAGTAGTTAAAAAGTAGTTACTGTTATTTGTCTAATTAATGCTGATCATTGCACTGAAATGCAATGACAATAGGACATACAGCTTCTACACATTTTCCTAATACATTTGATTTTAAATAGAACAATAGGTAAGACATAAATGTATGTATTTTTTCAGATATATCTTTAAAATATATAATTTCCTCTGAAGTATTGTCTGTATTATATTTATTTTACTTTTTTTGTGGTGGGTGATGGGTTTTTTTTTGTTTAAATGCTCCATATGTATTATGACATTGAATATAAAAATTCTGCATGATTTTTTGTGTGGATTACCTAGAAGGAGCAGAGAAAAGGGGATGCCAATTATATGCAGGCAATCAACATATAAGTGGGAATATCCACTAAGTGTTTTATTTTATGAACATGTTTTATCTAGGTTTTACTGTCTTAGTCTTTTAGCACTGAATGGACTTGTAATAATGCAATTGTGAGTCTGACTTTATGAAGAGGAAGACTTTTGGCCTGAAGTTATACAGAAGAGGTCATATGCTAGAATAACATGTTCTAGATGAATTTTGCTCTACTGTCCGTAGCAGAAAGTTAAAGGCCTTTATTGTCTATATGAACTGTCATGTGATTTACACTAAAAAAGACATGTAAAATACCATTTTTGTAATTTTGTGTGCATGTTTAAGGAGGGCAAGCTGTCCTCTTAAAGTTAAAAAAAAAAATAAATCCCGTGCTTAAACATGGATTGCTTGAATGTCTTCATTTAGGGTTCTGTTACTTTGTCAGACGCAGATATTTAATTTTTTTAAAAACAAAATTAGTGATCGTTCAAATTAAGAAAGAAACGCTTGCTTAATTTACCACTTAAAACTTCAGCACCTTGGTGTTATAGCAAAGACAGCCTTCTCCAGGGCCTCTTGGTTCCTTTTCAATTACTGTTAATGTTCACTTGTGACTGAAATTTCCAGGGTTTCATAGAAATAAATTCAGGGAAGTTGAGTATATGACCTTCACGGTACTGATGTCAGTCAGAACCTCCCAGTGTATGGCATAATTGCTTTGATTCTGATTTACGCAAGAGCCTTCTTTCTGCCACATTTTGGTGATCCAGTAGTAAGGCCTTTAAAACAATGTGACTAGGTTCAATGAATCTGTTAATGCTAGTATCTCTGCCCAGGAGTGGGGATACAGCCAAGATACACACTTTCAGTTATGTGAAACACATGCAGGTGAATGCCTTCTGAAGATGAGAACTACATTTTGAGGCACTTTTGTCTTAAGACAGCATGGTATGCTAAAGGTCGTTTTCAAATGTAGATTTTTCAATTAATACTAGCGTAGTGTTGAAAATAGGCAATAACAATGAAAAATAGAAATCTTAAATACCATTTTGCAGTTAGTTTATATAGTTTTATTTACTGCTTCACTTTAACTATTATGTAATAATTGATTGAAAATCTAAAGGCTTATGTAATATAGAATAAAGCAGAATTAGATCTAATGTCACTACATTTGTATTGAACCTAGTATTGAGAAGTAAAATGTAACAGAAGGGAACCTGTAGTAAAATTGAAAAGATCTCATTCATTCTTTTTTCCAGCACTGGCTCTTGATTTATCACATGCTGAAAAATTCTCATCAATGTATATAAAAACGTTGAAATGCGTTTGAAAGTTACTGTATTTTAAATTAGCTTTTACATTTAAATTAACTTGTCCAGACACAGTGTTAGTATGACTTGTTCTGTGTAAGGATAGAACTTTCCGTGATGAAAAAGTCACTACTTATATGGAATTGTAACCCAGTGTATCTTCTACTGAACTGCGTTACCTTACACAATGTAGCATTTGATAGAAGAACAGGTTGTGCCATGAGTTAGTGAACAGGTTTTTCACAGCTTTGTTTCTCAAGGTTGGATTTAGAGGTGTCAAATTTGTGGTCAGAGTTTCTGTATTCTTTTCCATCTGTCGCTTGCTCTCTTGTGATTTCTTATTTGCTTTCCCCCCTTCCATTAAAGGGTAAGCTCTCCAGATTTTATTAATGCCTTCTCAGTATGGTGCATTAGCAGGATCTGCCTCTTCTCCACTCGGTATCCCATTTTCATTAAACTTGCAAGAATATACTGAGGTATTTCCTCCTGTGAAATACGTCTTCTGTGCCAAATAATCAGTGGTTCAATTATTACTGTGGATCAAGACACATAAATGGACAAGCATAGAAAGCAGACCAAAGAATATTTATTGTAATGGGGCTGGTATTATACCATATAAAGTGTAGCCATTCCAACTTTAGGGGAGGGGTAATGGAGAAAGAGAGAAGAATTTTGTCCATCAGGGGATATGGAGGGAGAATAATCACAATGTTGATACTATCAGTGCTCTCTGTGCTTTTAACATGATGCCTGATGGCAAAGATGGAGAACTGTCAAGACAGTGGTACAGCAAGGTTCTCAGGAGATTTGGCCATATTTTGTGTCTATTTCCAAATATAGTGGAGAAAAATTTCTAATAAGGGGAAGCTATTTTAGTATGTAATTGGTAGGTTGATCTCATCTGCAGTTACCTGATCTGTCATTTTTTCCCAAAGTTTTCATAATCATTGTTAACCATCACTTTTAGGAATATACAGCGTTGTGATGCACCTCATCTGTTGATCATGCATTACTACTTTATAAATAATTTTTTAATAGAAATATTATTAAGAATCCACTAAAGGGAGATAAAAGATGACATGCTTATTTGTCTTTAAGCAGTTAAAGTCTTGCTGGATCAGAGAAGATAGGGTGTTTGGATGCATTGAGAGAATAGTTTAGGAAGCGCTTTTTAGCTACCTCTGCACTCTTATTTGCTGTAATCCAGATGAGACCAAAGGGTGATGTGCTTTTCTGCTCTGACCAGGAAATGACAACTGAAACTTAACACCAGATGTGGACCCCATGAACAAAACATCATAGTATTGCTAATGCAGTCAGGCTTCTATTTCCACCTGGAAAATGAGAGTACTTCTTAACAGCTACATGCCTCGGTGTGCATGTTTTTAATCTTTCTGAGGCTCCGTGGTTAGCAGGTAACCAGTCCAATGTACTCTCTGGGCAAGAATTACCTGATTACCTGATTTTTCTTGTGCTTTTTGATTATTGGAAAGTGCAAGGAGAGTCTCAGCTGGGAAGATGAGACCAGGGGAGAACATCTTCAGGGAGGAAGAGCTTGCTTTCAGCTGAAAGATAAAAATTACAGCTTGAGGCTAATACCTGCTGCATTTCTTCATGTTTATAACCAGTCACTTAAGGACAGCTGTTATGCATTACCCTGGAGTTTCATATAGAGAGGCTGTAGTTGCTTCTCTTTGGTAGGTTTGTTCCTATGTTCAGATCACTAACATAACCCCCTGATTGAAGCATTCATTCAGGCATATGCTAGCCTCAGGTGAGATAAAACACATTAAAGTCAGCTGTGAGAGGTAGTGGCCCCCTGCTTCTTGTTGCTTCTTTTTTCCAGAAAAAAATTGTGCTCAACTTCCTTTATCTTTGACCTAATACCTATCTGGTTTGTGGCCAAAATTCAAAGTACAGCTTGGCTCAAATGTGAAGTACAGACCTGGCCACTGCTACCTATATGCACGTACAAAAGTTAACCGTTCCCTCTGCAACATTCAGAGATGGTACAGTTAAAATGGAGTAGTTGCTTTGAGTTTTCCAGGTAGAGCAAAGCCTAGTTCTTTAGACAGTTGCAGTTATCCTCTGTAAAGAATTGGTTTTGCTTACTCTTCCAGATCAGTTAACTTGCTCTCCTGTCCAAAAACTTGAATGTGTCATTAGGGTGCCCTCTTAATGTCTTCAAAGCTATTGATGTTACAGTTCACATTCAAGCAATACCTTTTTCTGTAAGAACCTCTCTGAGTAAAGTAAAGGCTGCTGAAATCACTACTTGCTACTTAAAATAAAGATGTCTCTTCACTGCTTCTGCCACATCGTCTTTAAAAGGCAATTTAATGGTGCCTTATGGTATGTAGAGTTTACAAGGCTAATCTGTCCTCATTACATGACAGAGCCTTTGATAAAGCAGCAAGTGTCTCATATTAGATTAAACTGAGTCCAGAATGTTTTATGGGGCAATTTAATATACCGGATTGAAAGAGTTACTGTTTTTTAAGTGACTCTAAAACCTGAGGATTTAAGAAGCCATAAACAACAAAAAGGTTAACATTGGGCACCAGCATCTGTTATCTTGTCAAGGGTTCTGCTGTTCCCATTTTATCCAGAGTTGTTTGTGGCTTTGAGAGAGGGAGGAGGCATGCACCCAAAACTGTGAGGAGGAGATTCAGCTGTCAGTTGGTTCTGCAGTGCATTGATTCTATGTGTACCAGTTAACTCGAAGAACTTAATCTACAATCTTTAGCCATAAAAAAATATTCAGTACCTTCCTGAGATTCTGTATGTTTGCTAAGGTGTTGAAGTATTTAAGATGCAAATGGAAGAAACAGTATGAATTTATTGTTGGTGTAGTTGTGATGTCACTGTTGGAAAGTTAAAAAGTATCAATTATAGCTGAAATCTGAATGCTGTTTTATAATGTCACGTGTACAACACAACTCCTTACTAGAGATTGTAGCCATGACAGCAGCAGTTGCTGCACTTTGTGAATAACAACCATATAGTTACCTCCTCTGTGACACAGAGGGATGTAAGAGTGATTTCTGCTAGGTACAAAATTTTTAACACCACCCCCACTCTCCTTCCCCCTCCCCCTCCCCCCCAAAAAAAAAACCCAAAAAAAACCCCACCAAAACACCCCACAATACAACCAAAAAAACCCAACTAACCAAAACGAGATGAGTGTGTTTCCTAACTTCTAGGCTATTAAGTAAAGCCTAGATACTGAGGAAAGAGATACTGGATATGGATGCAGGAAAACGTCGATTACTGTTTGTCTAACAGTTACATCATTTAGCTATGATCTGTTCTGCTTCTCCCATTGTACCCTCTTCTCTTTTATTGTGTAATCAAATCCTGGCTGAATATCTGAGTATGAACATGAATTGGAAACAGAACAACATATCAATAAACTGACCTACGATTTTGGAATTATTTATTCCTGCATTACATTTAAGGTCTGTGATACATTTTTAAACACCTGTGCTAGTCATGTTCTCATTCTGCACACTCATATTCATCTGAATAGAGTTCTTCCAAAGACTGTTCCCTCTTCATCTTGGGACTGCCTGTTTGATTAGGATGTGTTGGATTACACAGGTGATTCACAGGTTCACTTGCATCTGTTTATCTGAATTCAGACTAAAGGGTCAAAATCTAAATTAATCACAATATTAGAGAAGTTTTCTTATAGAAACGGCAAATGGCAGGCTGCTATTTTTATAATTCTTTGAAGAAAAGCAGAACTAAACATCAAATGCTTTTGAGACTTAAACTGAATGCCATATATTAATGTAATTTACATAGTTGCAAACCAACAAAGAGCTATGCATAAACATTCCTTAAAACCAACTGCTAGGAAATAAAATGAAAAAAGATATAAATACTCAGGAAAAAAAAAGAAGGTTCAGAAAGTAAAGGACAACTGAACCAAGAAACAGAGATACAGTGACAAGTTCTTGGGTTCCTATAGAAGCAGAGTGTAGTCCAGAAGCATGAAACACTTGCAGTTGTTCCTCAGACCTTTTGGAGCCATTTGGAATTTCATCAATAGCACACAGTGAATCATAAAATAATTCTTAAATACCAGAATTAATTCTGTCTGAAAAAATTGATATAGTTTTGTGTCATTGTTGCAGTCTTTGCTCAATTCCAAACATGCAGAACATTACACACAAAGATTGGGAGTATTTGCCACATTAGTTTGATTTCATCTACTCCAGAATAAAATCCCTTTGTTTTTTACTTCTTTATGAAAGGGAAAACCTGAGGTTTTTCAGCAAAAAATTATCTGTAGTCTGCCTCAAGTTATAGTACTTGGATGCTTTTGTCCTTGACTTTGGAGAGGTTTGCCTGATTTGCTGTCCCAGTTCTATAGATTTTTGGAAAGGCTAATTACAATTACTAACTCAAGCTGTGCTGTTCTAATGAGACAGAATAAAAGCTGTCTGCCTAACAGGAGGCAGACTCCATGGTTTGGGTAAACTAGACTGTCTTTATTTATTTAAATCTGTAATCTCCTTTTGTTTTCTCTCTTAACTGAAGAGTGACTTTGTCCAGAAATCTTGTGCAAGACTGATGCCAGGGTATGCAAGCATCTAGAATGTGCTGTACAGACTCATGTATGTCCTTGAACAGGTGAACTAAGCAGGAATGTCAAAATGCTAATAATATGGAAAATATGGAAGCTCTTCTCAGGATATTTTCATGAGATTAGTTTCAAAACTAAGGACTTTTCAAGATACATTTTCATGTAGTATAAATGCTATACTTGCCACCCCAATAGTAAGTGTCCAGTGAGTAGGAAGAAAGGTGATTCTACTCGTATTGCTTTGTATATCTTACTCAATCGTAGCCAATGCCTCTTCTGAATATATTCTCCAACATGACAGCCTTGGCTGACTATCACAATAAGGAGGTGAAGATAGTTTAGTTGCAAATGTCAAATGAGGTTGCAGTAAGTGTTAGCACTGCTGACATGTTACATATCATTTAGAAGTAAGAATTATTTTGGTTAATAGTCCTTGAAAGTACTTTTTGACATTAACACTACTTTGAATTAATTTTGGGGGGTTCAGATTTTGTCTTTTCAAAAAACAACTACATTTTTATTTTTTGGAACTGCACCTGGTTTTAATCCATTTGTACAGAGCATTGTATGGTGAGAGCTTGATGCATGATAAAGCCTCCATCTCAACAGTAGTTAAATAATAACGTGTTCTGACATAATTTTTGTTAATACCCATCTATGTTGTTTGTTCCTGCAGCTTTCTCTGTTGCAAGACGCAGGATTTGGTGGCGTTCTTCTTTACATTGATCCTTGTGACTTACCAAAGACTACAGATCTGGCTGATAAAGCTTTTATGGTTTCCTTGAACAGTGGAGGAGATCCATCAACACCTGGTTATGCCAGTACTGGTAAGTACTCTTCAAGGTGTATTCAGTCAATGGCCTTTTTAATTCTGTGTTGATTGTAAATATGGGAGTTAAAACACTGAACTAAATCCTGCCTGAAACAGAAACCCTAAGCAAGGGAACACTGTGTAATGCAGCGTGGCTCAAAGGATAGTAACAAATCTCAAAGTGCTTTACTCTCAAATCTTGGCAGAAAGTCTGTACTCTAAATAATTTGTCTTGCTTTTTCTATTCGTGTATTCACACTGAACCATTATTTTGGGCTGCTTATTGTTATCCCAGTGGTATCTGAGCAGATTCCATGTGATCTGTTCCCATTGAAAGAAGCATTCTTCCCTTCATTCTGTCCTGCAATTTCATGGTATTGGTAATGAAAACTTCTGATCAATAGGAGAAAATGCAAAGTAATTAGAAAATTATATTTAAAGAGATTTAGTGAAAATGAATGTTTATAGTAGTTTTCCTCAATTGCCACTTTAATAGGTTGTATTCATTTAGCATTATGCTTTTCTATTTTTTTTCTACGTATTTTCAAGGTATGAGAAATAAAGAATCGATTTTCAGAAATTACATAGTCTTTTAAAAGTTGAGGTTTTGTGGGTTTTTTTTTTTAAAGGAATATTAACAATAAATAGAAGCAACAACATATTTTACATGTACGCAATACTTAAATTTCCATTCTGGCAGTTGAATGAATGTGTGTTCTGCTGGTTTACTGCCTTTTCAGCTTTACAACCTTTTTACTATCTACCTATTTGGAAATGTATTAAGCAGCAGTCTATGAGTTTGTGACAGGGCTTCATCAAGAATATTTGGTCCAGTTACTAGCTCAGACATCTGAAGTCTGACTTGAATTGGCACTAAATCAACTAAGGCAATGCTTAGATACTTCATGACTAGAATGGCAGAAAATAGAAATATTTGCCTGGTTGTCATAGAAGGGTGTTAGCTATTCACAGCATGAATGCCTTGACAGCTCAGTGGGAAAGAAATTGCACATTTTCTCAGTGTCTCAGTGTACCTGACCCAGTGTTCTTAAAAGTGCCCTGGGAGCTAGAGAGGTAAATATAACACTCTTCAAGCTTTATTCTTGCTCATTTCATGGAGCCATTTGAAAAACAGTTTGTCGCTTATCTGTCTGGCTGACTCCTTAATGTTTTATTTACCCTACATGAAAAGTAAAGCTAATTAAAACAGATACACCAACATGAAGATGCCACTTCAGTTGTCTAAACCTTATGCGCTGGTTTTCTGTCAGTAAATGATCTCATCGGCAGTGTACATTCCAATCTGTAGCTAGAGAAAAAGAAGTTTAATTAGATGGAAAATGGTGATATCCTTATTAGTACTTCGGTTTCTACTTGAAACCTTAGTGTAGCTTGTCTGTGGTTTGAAATCTGAGTGTCGTTCATAAGCAGGAATAGACTATCGAGTTGCTAAAATCATGTATATTTCTGTCATTCTATGCAATGATGAGCTGGAAGGAGCTCAAAGGAACACTTGAGGAACCTTTTTTACAGTTCTGTCACTAGAAGGTAGATCAGATGGAAGTAATTTCTGTGTTTCTGATGATGGTTTGCTTCTCTGGAGACTATGAATCAATTTGGTTAGAAGTAACTTATGCTTGGGACAACTACAAATATGTCTGGAGTGCAGACTTGCCCGAGGGATATGCTTGCATATAAGGTAGTTAAACTACCTACATGTAGAATAAAAGTGCCAGATACCCAGGGTTGCCCCTGTCACTTTGATTCACAGAGTATAACATGCACAACGAGATTTTATTGGAAGCTCCTGCTTAAGTTATTGGCATATCTTTGATACCATCTGCACTTCACACATTGCCAAAAGAACTGTTACTATTGCAATCTCAGGGACTGTTCCTACCACCGATTCATCCTTTTACTGGGAAATTCCTAGTAAGATGAATGATTTGATGTTAATCTTGTACTAGGTGAATGAAAGGTAGGAAACCTTTATTTTCATGCTGCTGTCTATGGTTCTTACATTCTTTTAGTCTGAAAACAGATTTCTTTGTGGTGTCAGACTATTGAACTGCTTTAGATTTTTTCCTAGAAAAAAAATCTTCAGGAAATAATGGAACAAAAAGTTGACTGCATTTTCAAATGGGGTTTAGGTAACAGTTCAGAGAGAACTCTACAGTTCTCATGAGGTTTTAGCTCAGATTTTCTGTTTTGTGAAGATTAAATGTTGCACTTCTGCATATGAATTATTTTAGAATGTATGGAAATAGCTTGAGGATGGGTTTAAGGTGCCTACTACTAATGAATGGAATGATTTTTTGATCTCTGTTTTATAAAGGGAAAAAAGAAGTCATGATGTGGAAAGGGAAGTCAACAGCACTTATGCTAAAGTTTCTGCAGCTTTGTTGGAGACTTTATTTTTTCTGTTCTTAAGATTCTCCCAATCTTATGTTGTGCCAGTCCTGAAACAATCACGTGAACCTTTGTGAGCATCTATTCTGTCATTCTGATTGCCAAAGACTAGTATCCTCTATTTTTAGGAGTATTTCTTCTCTCCCTGCTTTTGAAATGAAACCGATCCAGTGGATGTGACTCAGCGAATTAAACATATGGGATTAAAAAGCTTAAGAAGGAAATAAAAGACTTATGTGACAAAAATTATCCTAAAAATAAAGTTTAGAAGAACAGCGTAAAACTTGAGTGACTTCCCCTATGTATTTTTTTTTCCATTTTGACTTTTAAAATGCTGCATTTCCTTTCACCTTCCTTTGTATGGCAGAGACACATTAGTGTTCTCTATTGCTGTACTTCAGAGACATTTTAAATCAAATTTGTTTCCACACAAGAAATGGCTCAGGAAACAAAAATATGGATAGAACCTGTTTGTCAATCCTAGTATGTAAATAGAAAAGTGGCATAGTGATAAGCATTAAGAAGCCTGTCCCTGAGATAAGGTATAATAGAATCCCTATCAGTGCAGTGGTGGAATAGGAATTATTTCATGAAGAATTAAGACACCATCATAGAAAATACCATAAGCTTAAAAATGCTGAGATGTAACAGCTGTAAAATACAATTGTATGCTATCAGCTGAAGTTTCAAGTGTAATGTTAGAATTGTTATGCAGAGGTTATAACAGTTGGGCAAAGCGGTGTATTTGAAAGTAGTCTGTGCTTCAGGTCATTGTTAATGGCTAGTCATGTGAACCATATTAAAGGGATTTGGGGGAAAAATCAGTAACGCAGGGAAAATGCACACAGTCCCGAGAATTGTGAATCATGAACATTATTCAGGCAGAGGAATTGACAAGAGCATTCCTCAAGCATTACTAATAGTGTTTGATTTCAGAGGAAGGGACAAGGAAGTCAAGTTTTAGATTCTCACTGTCCAGGTATGTTTTAATTGGTGATAGTTGACTCTGTTTTTCCCATGACAGTAACTGTTGTGATCTTCCTGTCTTTATCTTAACCAATGAGCTTTTACTTTTTTTTTTTACTCCACCTTTTTCTTTTCTCCTCCTATCCTTTTGAGTAGAGGGAGTGAGAACATGGCTAAGTAGGTGTCTGGAAGTTGACCAAGGTTAACCCACCACACTGTGTTCTCCATGTTTTGATAAATGACAGTAAAAGTTTAAGAATATCAGATATGCATCATAAAAAGCCCATGACATTTATCGCTTTAGTCATGTGTCATTCTTCAGTTGAGCCTAGACATTTCTTCTGCAGTGAATACAGGGAATTACTACTACTGCTTGGAATATGGGTAAGTACATGCTGTGATAGAAATGTATGCCTACTTTATTTTTAGTCAGTCCTGTGATTCTGTATGCTTATGTACTTCTTGCCTCTTATCTGAGTTCGTCCTTACTGTCCTTTACTTCATGATATTTTGCTCCTCTGAAGCAACCAGCTGAGCAGAAGTTAACTAGAAAATAGAATGTTGTGTAACAGTTTTAACCATGCATATGCAACATATGTTCTAAAATGTTTTGTTATAAATCATCGTGACTTTTTACAAGATGCTCTCGGCCCTGGTTTGTCTGTTCTTTTAAAGAACAAAGCACAGTTTTGGAATAGTTTTTTCAATGCTTGCTGTTGCAGCTGTGGAAATGATCCTGGGAGTATTTTATTTTATTTGTCCAACATTTTTGTTTATGCTAAGAAAATCAGATAAATGAAATGCAAACATAACTTGGTATAGAATGACAGCCTTCATTCAAGGCTTCAGAGCTTTCATGTTGTATTTTCCTTTAAGGGCAGACTGAAGTTGGGAGAAAGAAAGGTTTACCATACCATATTTTAATTTAGGGTGTGTGTGTATATATATGTTTACATCTACTCTCAATCATTTTATTTTTTTTACTGATGACATAATTTTAGTGGTTGTAATAAAAACAACCCTACACTTTATCGTTACCAACTGCGTTATACTGTGTGATGTACTGTGTTATTTTCTATATGAAAAAATCTGTGCTAATACAAGAGAGAGGTAAATCTATAGAAAATACTGGCATTTGAATATCCGTGAGCATAGTAAGGAATAATTTCAGCAGACATTCAATAATATCTCTAGCACTAAGGGTTCAAAAGGTATCTGAATCCATGGTCTGTCTCTTAATATTTTGCAAGATACACTAAAGCAACTTAATCTGTATATATGAACCAAATTACAAGCTCTGAAATTTTTAGGTCCTGTCTGGTTTACAGTTGATGTTGCATGTATTTAAAACTGAGAAAATCAGTTGAACATCAAGATATTTTAGGGTTGAATATGTGGACCTCTGTATTCTATATCAGAATGTATTTAAAACTGAGAAAATCAGTTGAACATCAAGATATTTTAGGGTTGAGTATGTGGACCTCTGTATTCTATATCAGAATGTATTATTTCTGATAGGTGGTACTAGTTATGAACGCTGCTATAACTGCCAAAAATGCAGTGTTCTCAAAGTAAAAATTCCGGTCAGATTCAACCAATAATTTTGGCTATACAGACACTGAAGGGGAAAACACCACAATGATTTTAAAGCAGTTTAGATACCCCTCACAGGAAGATAGAGCAGATAGTAGCTATACAGTATAAATAAAGGAACTGTATTTGCTAATAAAGCTTGGTTAGCTTTCCCTTACGTTTGTGTGTGTATGTAATACAATGGTATTTTGACCTCCAAGCAGTCTGTGTGTGAGTTGGGATACTACAGTGTAACTCTTCTGTATTGCAGAGTTAACACCTGCAAGTACACCTGCATAGTATCAAGAGCACCATAAAGTCAGCTGGCTGATTGTTTAAGCAATTAAAGATGTAATTAGTTTTATAATTGAATTTTTTCTAGTGCAGTTTGAATGCTGCAAGCCAGAATAAACCAAACCATATTTAATTCAACCTGATCTCCGTTCCAGCCCACTGCTTACCATATTCAGCAGCTGCATAAAAAAGATAATAGTACCTCGTCCTACTTTCAGACAGGTAGAAACTCCCCCAGAAGAAAACCTAATCATCTTAAAATGGAGATGTGGAAAATACTTTTTTGTTACATAAATGTGTACTATCGTATTATATGGCACTGTTCTGCAGAACACTAAAAGACATAAGTAATTCATCACTGTTTGGGTTTGGCCAGTTTTCAGAAGTTTTTTTCTTGTACTTTTCTGAGTTTTTTCAGACTTGCACTGTTTTACTTATTTTCAGAGATAGAAGAATGCTCTACTCAGGGGGACTGAGAAGAGAGGAAAAGAGGGAAGCTGTAGCGATGGCTTAGTTGGTTGGCTACGGACAACATAAGTGGTAAAGAAGCTTACTAGACAACAGGGTAGACAGTATGTGTATGTCAAATGTGGTCAAAGCCATCCAAACATACTGGGGGCAGGGGGATGTGATTTCAGTGACAGTGTGTTGCAGAGCATGGTGTATCATGGAGTGGCTGGGATGTCCCTGATACTGATGTCTGTAAATGGATCACAGCCCTTAGCACAGGAGAAAAAAATCGTGGAATTGTTGAGCTTGGAAGGGACCTGTGAAGATCACTGAAGGACAAGCTACCTGCTCAAAGCAGAGTCAACTAGAGCAAGTCGCTGAGAAGAGCGGTTTTGAGCATCCCCAACCACATGCCATTCTGGGCAACCTCTTCCAGTGCTTGACCACCTATACCATAAAGTACCTTTCCTTATGCTGAAGGGGAATTACCTGTACTTTAGTTTGTACTTGTTGGCCCTCCTCTGTTTAATGAATACCACTGGAGAAGAAACTGACTTCATCTTCTTCCATCTCCCATCAAGTGTTTACACATTGGTAAGGTCTTCACACTTCTCTGCACAAGAATAAGCAATCCCATGTCTCTTAGCCTCTTGTCATATGTAAGATGCTCCAGTCCCTTAGTCATCTTCGTGGCCCTTCACTGCACTTGCTCCATGATTGCCACATCTCTTCAGTATGGGAGAGCACAGAACTGGACACAGTACTCGATAAGTATCGTTTTACTGGTAATGAGAGGAGGGGAAGAATCACTTCCCTTTACTTGCCAGCAGTGCTATTCCTAATGTAGTCCAGGATGCTGCTGACCACTGCCAGGCACATTGCTCACTCATTCCTGCTTGCAGCCCACTAGGACCTACAAGTGTTTTTCTGCCTAGCTGCATGCCAGTTGGTCATCCCAAATGGGTACTGGTGAATAACAATCTTATTCCTCACCTGTGGTTGTGTTGCCTTTCCCTTTGGTGAATTTCATGACATTTTGGCAGCCTATTCCTCCACATTATTGAAGACTACCTGAATGACAGCATATCCATCTGGTCTATCAGCCATTCCACCCAGTTAAGTGTCTTCAGTATTGCCAGTCATCTCATTGTAGAAAGCTATCAGGGTTCTTAGATGTGAATTCTCCTTTTTTAAATCCATTCATACCACTCCCAGTGATGTGCTTGTCCTTCATATTTTTGCAAACTATTTACAAGATGATTTGCTCCATCTTATATAGCTAATCCCAGATCTTGCTCCTTGGAGGCAATAGGAGCGATACTGCTTTTGTCACGTCCTCATCAAGCTTTTCCCATCACCATGAACTTTTATAGATTTTTGTGGTCTCACAATGACAATCTGTGAGCTCCCTCATCACTCACCAAGTATTTACATCTTCCTCTAGTGCTCTCAAGCTGTTTGTTCCCTCTGTCATGTTTCTCAGTAATACAATCTACATTTGTTACTGCAGTTTGGAGGCTGACAGATAATGGTAGATGAAATTTCTTAGCTATGGCAGAATGTAGCTCTACAAAATGTATTTGGAGCAGGGAAGTGGTGAGTCATTGTGTCTAGTGGTGCTCTGTGGATAAAAGGAGCTTCCTTTGTTTAAAATCCACTGGATGGTCTTCAGTTATGATATTATGTACCACTGTAGACATTTTGCCTAAGTATACTCAATATGACCGTAGATATAGTGACTGCTTTCTATTAAGGGATATTAGATTTATGTACTATTGCTGGTACAAATTTACAACATTCATTTATGTAAGAGATTGCATCAGTTTTGCTGCAAAACCGTTCTTTTCTCTACTAAAACAATTCAGAATGCTCTGATCTGTGAAAGCACGGGGCTTCATTTTGGGAAAGGGATTGGAAAAAGTATTTGGGGGTGGAGATGGACAGGGACCCAGCTGCCCAATACAAGCAAATTTCATAAATGTGGGAAATGTCTGTAACAAGGAGGCAGTCACAGCTTACAAAGCTCTTTTCTTCAGTGCCCAGTAGTCCTGTATGCAATGGTGCCAGTCAATATTTGCTCTGTGATGGGTACAATGCCAGAATGAGAAACAAGCAGTTTGTTGCCAGATGCTTTTGTTATCTGACATGTTTTTCATGTGCAAAGAGAATGATTTGAATAAACCTTTGAAACTTTGATAACTGTTTCAATTTCAATTAGGACAAGTATATGCACAAAATGTGTGTAACTTCCAATACCTCTTATATGCTAATTTTACATAGCTGACAGGTGGGTCTATTGAGGTAGTGAAAAAAGAGGGAAGCCTCTTGGGTTATTTAAAATCTTGTTGAAGTCATAGATCTTTTAGAATAGTTATATAATGATTTGCATATTTATTTAAAATATTGTGCTGTAGGGACCACCCTTTACAAAACACGTAATGAACAAATGCTTGTGCTGCCTACTTGGGAGGTAATTTTTTTCCTTATAGCAGATGTCAGATAAAACTGACACGTGGTGACAATCTATTCCTTTCTGGTGTAACGCTCATAACAAGGAGACTAATTTTAGAACAGCTGGCCTACTCCTGTTTTAAAATGCCTGGATTTTTTCTTTTCTCCTTGATTTCTAAGCATCAGCAGTCTTTCAACTAGTCCACTGTGCGATTTCTGCCAAGCCTAGTTTAATCCAGGACTGGAAGGGATTTTCAGCAATATTTTTCATACTCTGAGAGAACTGAACACCACATTGCAAGCCTTCAGCAGTTAAAATTCAGGCAGTAATAATTTTTGCATAATATAAAATCTATTTTGCTTTTTGTAGTAGCAAACAAAGTGTAAAGGTGAGGTAAAAATTAAGAATTAATTGCATTGTCAGTTATCTCTGATTCCTCCCAAAATTGTGGTATTAGGTGAAACTTATAGTTTTGTTGGTAAGGAAGTATCTATTATCATGACAATATTTTTGATTATTTTTTTTATTAAGATGTGGGGGAATGAGAGAAATTCAGTAATATAAAAATGTGGGCATCAACTTACTAATACTGTCTTCAGTTACTATTATTTGTAGACATATTAGGTTTGTAAGCCTTAGTCCTTTGATACTCTTAGGACTTTTTTAATATTGGCATTCTGGTTTTTTAAGTAGAAGCATTACCTTGTGAGCCTCAGGATACTAGAGGAAACCAAGAAGTGCAGCTTGAAGGCAGGAGCAGTAATCCTAAGGTGGTCAGCAATCAACAATATTTTTTAGAAGTTACAGCTTTGGTTTTATATTTAGAGTTTCTGGTAATTTCATCTTGCTAGACAAAACACATCTGTGTTCTAGAGTTGGATTTATACAATGGACCTGTAATTCTGAACTGTGAAGCCCTGATTTAAGAATCAGTGCTTTAAGATAGGATTTAGTTACATCTCTCATTTTCTTTGTAAGATGAAAACTTGAATTGCAAATCCTATAATAGATTTACAAATCCTAAAGCATATGTAGAAATACTGCAAGAGATTTACAAATAGTAACATAAATCTTAAGTAATTTTTAGCTACACAAATCTATACTCATTTCTAAGTTAAAGTCTCTGTGATCCTAGCAGAGATCATTCTTGAATTTTAATGTCTGTTGTTTTGGGTCAGATTCTCTATTATTTGTTTCTACAGGATTCATGTTTATTAAAAAGCTTTACTTTGTCTCATTTTCTCTTCCAACTTCATAGAATATAAAGTTAAAAAGCATTGCTCTCTGAACAGAGAGAGGCATTGCCACTCCAAAGCTATTACAAAAACTGTGCCCTCATGGTCTTGTCTTGGCTGAAGAAAAAGCCTATCTTCAATTTTTTTTATTGCCTCTATTTATTTATTGTATTTTTGAATACACAAGTACTGTGAATACTATAATTACTGTTTGGGGAGCTAGACACTGGAAGAGATTGCTGCCCAGAGAATATATCCAGTGTGCTGCTGGACATGGTCCTGAGCAACTTGATGTAAGTGGCACTGCTTTGAGCAGGGAGGTTGGACCCAGTGATCTCCAGAGGGTCTTCCCAACCTCTGCACTATTCTGTGAGTAGGTAAGAAATTTTAGAAAAAATTCAGCCTGGCAGCCACTGTTTGTGTTGACACTGATCAGAAAGTAAAATTAATATAAGTGATCTGGGACAGGGTGGCCTAAAAGAATCCAGGAACTGTGACACAAAGCCAGGAAGCCCCAGAATGTATTTAAATTACAGTTGTCCCTTACAGTCCAGCTGGATAAGAGTTGTCTGGCTGTAACGCTTCTTGAAAACATGTCTGTATGATGGGAAGGGAAACAAAATACTGGGCTAAATATAATGAGTCTGGCCTGATCAAGTTCTGCATAGTCTTTTCCTTTTCTGTGTTTAAATTCTGACCCAAAACATTAATCAACAATGTGGGAATAAAATGTGGGTTTGGCAGAAGTATAATTTCTGTTTTCCATTTTTAGCTATGACTCGGGGTTTTTTTTTTTAAGCAGCTCTTATAGAATTATTATTTCAATCAACAATTATCATCAACTGTTTCATACATTTCATTTCTTTGTCTTCAGTCTCGATCAATAGCTTAAAGGACTACCATCTTTCCAAGTATGCATCCCTTTAAATAGATCTTGATCCGGTATTACAATGGGAGAAATCTTCTGTGCACCTATTGTAATTGGCAGACAAAGGAAGAAGTGACAGATTTAACTGATTCAACATGTCCATCTAATGCAATTTCAGCACAATGGCAAGTGTTCATTCATGGCCCAATCTAAAGAATAAAAATAGGAGCAATTGTCTGAATTGGAAGAATCAGTGAATGTTTTCTGAGAGCTGTAAGTTTAAAGAGAGAATTAGATGGATGAAACGTGGGTACTTATATTGTTATAGTGTGTAGATTGCAGACATTAAAGATTTCTTGAACAGTTACAGGTGCTGTGCAGTGAGGAAGAAGACAGAATGAAATATATTTTAGAATTTTTATTAAGGGATTTTTGACAGGGGGTGAGAAATGCATTAGTTACATGGCATACCCTGTAACACTTAATCATATTGGGTTTTTTTCTCTGACTATAAGGAATGGCCTTGGTAGTTTATAGGTAGTTTTTGAAGGTGCTAAAGGAATTATGCTATCTGAATAGGAGATATATCCAGTGGGTCCGAGAAACAATGACAAAGAGAAAAGGACAAAAAAAACCCTTGAGGTGCAATAGCTTTTGCATTAGCTGTTGCAGCATCACAATAGTCTTCATGACTAGTTTGTGGAGCAGGATTCATGAAAAGCTAGATGGAGGTTTTCTGTAAGGTTAATTACAGTGACCATCCTACTATTCTGTTAGTTACTTCATGGTGCTCAAAGCTAATTTTTCAACATGAAAGCAAGTTGTCACTCCTGGAAGAAATGTTTAGTTAGTTATACTCCATTGTTAGTTTTGTTGCTCCAGACTTTGGGCACAGGAAAGCTATACTGAGCCTCCAAAATTTCTGTTTTCCCTTATATTGCTCTAGCTAACACAAATTCTTGTGGATAATGTAGTTGTCTGACAGTCGGATTCATCAGTTGGGTTTTCTAAAAAATGGAATTGCTTGTGTATCGGTTCTGTTATCTGTGTTTCAAAATCTGAAGATACACATATGTTTGCAGTTGCTTAAGCCATGTCTGATAGCCCAGGAAAGCTGAACTGAGTTATTAGTAGCTGTGCTAATCCACTCAGTATCCTCACAGGAACTGGTTTTTTACTTCGAAGACGTGACTTTGCAATACCCAGATTCCCTGTCTTCCAGTAAGGCTTCAGACACCTACTGCTTAATGGAGAGTAAAAAATAAATAAAAAAATAGGAGAAATGTCAAAAGACTTTGACAGTGCTATTAAAATAGAGAACTTACCTACTTCTCCCTCCTGATCATTCCTTCTAAAATTAGTTATCTTTCTGTGGACTTGGAAAATTGAGCAGCACAAAGTTTGGCTTCTATTGGTATAGCAACAAAACAACTGCTAATAGCTCTAATATTGAAGAAAAGTGATTACTACATACAGCCTATTAATCATATTGTGTGAACCTACTCTCCCTTCAAAAGGATATTACTGTACGTTTTTTCAACTTTAAAATACACTTTATTTTAATATTGTGTACTTTTTACATTATATTTGAGTAATAGAGATGATCATTGACATAGGAGAGAGTGCAGTAATTATAGTTAGGCTGGTTATGGCAATTTCAGAATATATCACCAATTAAAAAATTTAGTACTGAAAAATGCTTCTTGATATGTTTATGGGAAATCAAGAGACATTTTAATCTAGCAAATAACTCATAGGCCAGGAAACTGCACAGAAAAATGTGTTTTAAAAAATAAGTTATTTAATCTATGAGCTATTTTCTCTTCTGCAGAGTTACTTGTTTACCTTTCTTTTGTTTCAATTAATCTGTGATTTTTACTAAGACACGTTTTGACAAAAGTTTCTAAGTAGCTTTAGTATTGATATTTGGATTTCCTTGAGGAATTGTGGGGCTTTGAGGCATTCGACTAATGTTGGTACTTCAATTTTGGCTATTTTCTGATTTCTGTGAAGTGATGGATTTGTCTGAGTTTTTTTCTAGTAGAAGAAACTTTTTTATATATCCTAATAATGCTTCTTTATTCCACGTGCTTTATTTTTAATACCTGTATGTAATCTGTTTACTCTTCTGAAGAGTGAGAATATGTGGTGTCAAAATCGAGGTGTTGGCAATCAGCTGAAAGACAAATTTTCCATTTATTTATTTTTTTAATAAGAATATGATGGCTGCTCAAATGATCTGATTCTGTCATTAAACACATGAGAACTGTTTTTTCCAGACTTTGATGTTTGGTCAGTATTCTGCAGAATGACTTCTCTGCTGTCCTTTTCTGTAGACCATAACCAGAATACAGGACAAAAATAAATCCCAGTAAACCTGTTCTATTTTGGCTCATACTTCACAAGGCAGAACTACAAATATATGTCTACTAAAGTATCCTATCTGCAGAGTAAGGAGGCTAAATCCATCAAGAAATATCTTAAAAGCACATCTGGAAACATTCAAAATACCTCTTTTATGCTTGAGATAAGGTCTCCAGAAGAGTTCCAGCATTCTCTTAGCCTTCTTGCTACCTTAGTCATTAATACTTCTGAGCATTTTACCTTTGGCATTTGCATTTGTTTACCAGATAATACTGGAAACATGGCTTATTATTTTCATTTATGGAGGAGCATTTCACTATTCTTTAAGGTGTTGCATTATGTGCTTCAGTGTGTTGTTAATTAACGATGACTGAAAGGTAGCTTTGTGATAATAAGCAGTTATTGAGATAAATAATGATTGTGGAAGAATGATTTTTAAAAAGTCAGAGTAAATACTGATAATTCCAGTAAACGGATTTGTATGTTAAGAATCAAAATTAAGTACTGAAAGTCAAATATATTAATTATTCAATAATGATTCTTTGAATTATAATTATTGGTTTTGTTCTTTAACAAACATTTTAAATGGCTGAAATAATCTGAGTAACAAATTGATATGCATTACATGGTTTATCTAGAAAGTATGGCTTTTTTTTTTTTAACGCTATTTTGGACAATTGTTGATTTTTGAACAACTGAGAAGGTAGAACAATGCTACATCATTGGTTGTCACTTAAAAATATTGGGCTTCAGTATTCCTGAACAGAAGAAAGGGATTTTACTGTTCCCATTTTCAGTTGTGCAGAGAAATGTGCACAGAAAAAATTATTTGTCCATAAAGTTAGTCAGACAGACATACTGATTCCTGGGTTTATTATTATTATTAATTTCTTTATCATACGTTTTCCTCTTCCATGCTTCACATAAATTATGTTACTGAAACTGCTCCCTTCTTATGAGTGACATCAGTTGATCATCATTTATAAATTGTTGAACCTTGTTTTATGTTTCTGAAAAAATATATTTATACCAACAGGACACCAATATAATAGTATTTAGATTAGCTTTTGATGAACATTGTTCAGATCATGTTACTTTAAAAAAGTCTAGTTTGACCACTTATTATAAAGCTAGTGAAGGCAATACATATACATGTATGCACTTTTGTGTACCACCCCATTGAGGTTTTGATGCATTAAAATAATTTACGGCATAATTTCATTTTGTTGTTGTTTTGTTGGTTTTTTGGTTTGTTTTGGGTTGGGTTTTTTTTCCTGATAAGAATGTCATACTTGCTTCCTGGATAGAAACGCAGGCATTATCACGCTGTGGAAGTTTTGTTACTTTAATAGTGCACAAGTTTGATTATGTGGACAATTTGGATGCACATTATTTAGCTGAAGGATATCCCTTTTATTTTAATGTGTTTCCTGTTTCTTTCTTGTCATTGTAAATGGGATTAGCACAATTTGCAGTAATGATATTTATTTTTTTGAAACTGCTGAGTTGTGTTACTCAACACCATGGTCTGTTGCAGCTCTACCATACTGGTACTGAATCACATGAACTGTGGTTAGTATAAGTCCAAAACAAAGCTATCGTATTCTTTCTTCATTCATGTTTAGTTTTCTCTTGTCTCCTTAAGTTATTGAGGGGGGTGGTTGGGTTTTTTTTATCAGCTACTTAGTTCTTGAAACGGATCTGTGTATCTATTTCTTATACCAATGACATTTCATGGAAGATGCAGCATGAAAATGCTGTAAGAGTGGGGCTATTACAATCGTACAACTGTCTCTTAGTGATGCTTATGCACCAATCGATTGTGAAGCTTGGACTTCTACATTGTATTCAAAGTTTTTGGGTTTGTTTGGTTTCTTTTTTAACTTTCAGTGCAAATTTAACTTTTTAGTGGAAAGTAAAATAATGTTTTATCTGATTCTTTTTAAAAAGTTACAAAATTAATTTATTCTACAGTATGGATCTGAGCAAGGTAAACAGAGCATCCAAAGAATGTCCTCATGACACAGAGAGAATTACAAATTTGCTTGTTATAGCTTACTGAAAAAAAGTGTGTTGTATCTGTCATTTATGAGGCTGAATTTAAACTCACGTTGAAATTCTGAGTCTGCAAAAAAAAGGAATAAAGCAGAAGGGGATAAAAGAAACTGAATGTTTAAATAAATAGCAATAAAATATCCACATACAGACCTAAGGCACTAACATGTACTTGACTAGATTTTGATGTGAGCTTGTTTCTGTTTCAAATATGAAAAAACATGGGTTTCTCTTTAGCTAGAACCTGATAGATTTTTTTCATATATCTACTCTTAAATAAGGTAGAAGAAAGAGTTTGTGGTCTTAAATTGTACTGAGGGAAAGGACTGTATCTCAAGCTTCTACTGAACAACATTAGTATATTATACCAAGCAGCTGAACTACCTTATTGTAACTGTAAGGGTTGCCCATACGTTGTATCTCCTGGATGTTGGTACTAATTTGAGTACTTGTACCTCTGATGATTTGACTTGAGACCAATTAGATGGCTAGAAACACAAATGGGTAATTAGAGCTCAGATTTATTTAAGTAGTGCATAGCAAACTAGCCTACTTCTGTTTAAGTTTCTATCTTCCTTCTTATTGTGCTTTGTATCATACCCTGTAGGAGAAATCACTGCTAAAAGGATCGTCTTGAAGGCAATATATGTTGCAGCTTCTAATAATACCTTTCACCATTGTCTTCCCAATATCGATAATGATGCTGTAATTGTTATGGAGTACTTCCTAAAAAATGCTGGTGACTCTTCACTCTATTGATCTCATTGAGGTTTGTGGCTGTTCAACATTTCACATGTGTAATTTGCAAAAACTAAGCTTTATTCAGTAAATTGTTCGCAGACAGAGACTGTTATATTCTAATTGCAGACACTGTGCTCATCCAGAAAAGAACTTCAATTCACAAGGCATCTCTGCCACTTACTTAGACTAAAGAGAGAAAGGACCCCTGTGGAAGGAAAGCTTCAGGTTTTTTTTTCTGAAATGTCAGGCAAAATGTCAGGGCTGAGAATATCAGGCCAGTGATTTCTATGTTCCACTGATGGGATGTTTTTCTTAAGCTTCCATCGGTATTTTCCTTTGAATTACCTAGTGTCTTTTATTTTGTGTTGGTAAAGAAAACTTTTAACGTTCCTGCTGTTAAATGTTTGCTATAGATTACGTCCTCCTCATCTTTTTCAGTTCCTTTGACTCTTGTGTTTTACTCAACTGCTGGATTTTTCAGTGTGAGTGGTAACAATTAGAACAGTACTCCAGCCGAGACTTTGTGTGCTTGAATAATGAGCTGTGAATGTACCCCACGTAGGTGATTCATACCGCTTAGTGGCTTCAGAATAAAAACTCATTTGTGTGATTGTGAGGGTGCGGTTACAGATTCTGTTTTATAAACAGAGCATTTATGTATATTTTAAATAGTATTGATGAATATCTAAAGATGTCTACATAATTTTAGTTTAGTAGAGCTAGTAGTTCAGGTTGCTGTTGGTCAGGATATTATTACTTAATAGTACTGCACATCCTGTCTTTGTTTACTGTACAGGAACACTTGATAATTAATAGATGCTTCTAAACATAGAGTTAATACAATTTTGATTAAATTTGTGATGTTAAATCTGGAGAGCTAATTTAAAAATCAGTTGTAAAATGTGTGACTTCAGTTAATGGCAGCAAGTACCTGAGTTTAAATTCATCTAAGAATAATTTAGATTACTTAAAATTAGAGGAAACTACTTCACCTCTGACTAACTTAAAAGCTTGAGGTTTTCAGGTAAGATTTTTCAGTGCCAAGTTTCTGCTTAGCCAGTGTCCATAAATTATCCCATGACCCACTTTTCATGTTTCTTATGACCTGAATCTAGAGATGCCCAGTGATGTTTCATTTTCATCCATTTTTTTCTTTTGGCATTGCTTCATCTGCCTCACCATCCTGGGCAATGATTCCTTCTTCTGTCCTGGTTTTAAAGACTTGCTTCCTTTGTTATACACAGAAGAAATAAAATAATACATTAAAACCAGATCTCTTGTGACTTTTCTCTACTATTTTATCCATAGTTAATCTTCCGAGGTTTAAAACAAAAAAGACAACACATGATTTTGATAGCATGGCACTTTTTTCCAAGCAGTCCTAAAAATTTTAACAGTCCTAAAATGACAAATCCTAAATGTAATCAGTTATTTCAAATTTTTTTGAATGTAGAAATTCAATTAAACATTGCTTTAACTTAACCACAGTTATCAGCAGGCTTCTTGTGTCCAAGTAAGTTCCTGCAAAGACAGGATTCCTTGTACAACTCTATTTCAAATCAAAATAATAAACTTCTAATGGGAAAATTGTGATCTGATATTTCATAAAGCATGCCAGAAATATTTGCAGTTACTTACTGAATATTCCAGTATAGAATATTATGATAAAACAATTCTTATTTCATCTGTCATTCTTATTGTAATACTTGTAGTACTCTGAAAAGTTTTATTTTTCTTTCCTGGGGAAAAAGCTGAATTATCATGAGGGAGGGTTTCTTTGTTGATGTCAAAATCTGAAGTCATGTGCTTTGGCCCATTGAATGAAATCTCTTTTTAAGCTTTCTCCTTTCCCCTTGTGTTTTATAAATAATTTATAAGTAATTAGTTACAATTATAATTACATAGTTTGTCCACGGATCTTTGTTGATGGTAGATATTGGTGTGCTATTAACTCCCAACAATTAACTCCTATTCCTCTAATCTTAGAAAGGTACCGTGGCTGTGAAAAATAGTATGTAAGGGAGTAGTATTATCAGTGTTCAGTAATCACATCTCCTTAATTTCACTCTGGTCAGGTTTGGCTTATACACTTGGACTGTCCTTGCTTTAAGTATAAATGGGGCTTCTAGTGGGTTGAAAATGCATTGGAATATTTTTAACTTCAGAAAATACACATTAACATTTTATGCTCTATTTTTATTCTAGGTATTCAAATTGAAATACATACTCTTAAATGGCAAGTGGAGAAAAACGATTAAAAACTTCCAGTTATACAAATCTCAAGATAAAAAATTAGGCATCATTACAATGTACTTTTCTGCAGGCAATACTACTATCTTTACACTATAGCAAGTAATTAACAAGTAATATTATTATTAATTAATTTATGGATGCAATGTTGTCTCCCAAAATGAACTAAAAATTAAGATATTCTGCCAGAGTTCTGAAGTATTCCCTTTCCAAATACGGTGGTCTTACAAAACTCAATGTATTATTTCCCTTTGACCTCTATAGTGACAAAATATAAGTAGAAGGCTTTGAGCTTTCCATCTGTTAGTCGTTGTTTATAGAGAAAATGTTGCTTTGAAAATTAAAAATGCCATTTTGGTGTTTGTTTTGTTGTGTTTTGGGCTTTTTTTTCCCTGCCTTGGGACAAAATAGTATATCTGTTGTATACTGTGCAGATTACTCAACAGAATTCTTTATCCTATTGATATGTTAACACCATTACATGTGCTGTTCCTAAGGAATGGATAATTAGACAAACTTTATATTACAGGTTTATATTATAGGTTCAGTCCTATCTGTTTTCCTCCATTGGCTGAGAAAAATGTTACAGCATATGCTTTTCCATATATTTGTGCCAACATGGTATTGACAGCTCAGAGTTCTTTTGTTCAGTGATGTACTCTCTGATGTTCATTACTACTTAACTAGAAAGATAACAGAACTGACTCCTTCACATCTTTACAAATACTGTTTGGGAAGCTAGTTTAGGCTACACCCTAAATGTTCCTATCTTTTGTTAAGTATTGTTTAAGGCAAAAAATTTCACGTTAGAAGGGGTGAGGTGTTTACCCTGAAGTCTTTTTACTTTGCCTGATAAACTCAGTTCCTTAGGTTCTCATTGGATAGCTGTTTTTCATTTTATAATAGCTAAATATTTTCTGAAGAGTGAAGTCTTATATTCATAATAGGCATTAGACTATATATGCTCCTAAATAATGGCTGGAAGAAACCCTGTTACATTCTAACAGTATTTGCAAAGATTGTATCATTGTCATTAATGAGGTACTAAAAGGATTTTAATTTTTTAATTAACAAAGAGTACAGAATAAAAATGTCAATAAACACCCATCAAACCTTTTTATAGGATAAAAATAATAGATCTCTAGGACTGGAGATACAGTTTAAAGTTCTGGCCATTTTAAAGTCTCTTGGGAGTTTTCAGTTTACTTTAGGGTCAGAATTCAGTCAGTTTTCCACCTCTGAGTTACTGCAAGGTCAAGTTAATAGAGATAAAAAAATGTCACATCTGTGTAGCTGGTACAACAGCATTTCAGAAACTGTTTTGAAGTTGGATGTTTAGGAATTAATTCAATTTGCCAATGCATGTCCACACATCCTTCTCGGCTGTCGTTACCTCTACTTCTGTCTTTATTATCATACAGAGCCTGTCTTCCCTCTGGTTTACCTATTATTTCCTATTTTATTACTAAGATTTAGTAAAATCCCACTGAAGACAGAGGGAACACATTCTTTCTGTTTTAAAAAAGTTGTTGAGAAATTTAGTTGTTGCATTATATCTGGTTTTTAGTCTAATACTCAAACGCTATTTTATCTGACCTATTTTTGATTCATGCCTGTTTCATCACTAGTAACATAAAATATTCAGACTATTTATCTACTCCTTGGTGGGGTCTGCAATATTACTTCAAGAGTGGATAGTAATCTCTAACACCTGACTAATAAAACTTCTTTTGATCTTGTTAATAGCAAAACGCCAGTCTAAATCAGTCGCTGTTCAAGTAGGCAAAAAATCAGCTGAATTGTGCTCTTCCTTACACTGCTTCCTTGTTTGTTTATAAAACTTTTTCAAGTAAGCATTTTGAAGACATCAGCAAAGAAAGGCTCATTTTAGTCTGTCATTGTGAATGACATTTTGCTATTTTTGTCCCTTACTTCCTATTTATTGTAGACTGAACCCCCTAGCAAGTTTTCCCTGCTACACTCACCATTTTAATTTACATTTATACTGGATATTATGCCTGTTTTAAGATAAACGTAATGCCATTCTAGACCTTTTTCTAGAGTCTTTTCCAAATAAATGTATTTATTTTGCATGAAAAGATATTTTTATATAATTTAATGTTTTTCTTATGCAAGTGCATTAGTTCTTTTGTTCATCTCTGTGTAACTTGTGTTTTACACTTCTAATTTCTTCATTAGATGCAGAAAATATCTGTTAATTGTTTTTTAGCAAATTCTATGGTAATGGAGTGAAGGAAACCACCTCTGCCTTTTGAGGTATATGTACCCAGGAATACCATAATATACTATTTATCATTTGATTTCTTCAAATACTGCTTTTAAAACTGTGTAGATAATACCAATACACTGTGATGCTCAGTATTGCAGAATAATTAACAAATCCAGCTTTATTCAGTTAACCTGCCATTTGAAAACAACACGAGAAGTTGGTCTTTTGCAAGTGCAAATTGTACTTATTGTTGTATGGTAGTTCTCTGGAGTTCGTTATTTTTGAAGTACAGTGAAGGTCTTTATGTGGATCTCAGAGTAATTAGCTCACATACTGACCACCACATATAGAAGTTTATTTCAAGGGTTTGAAGTACAATTAACAAATGAGCATCATTTTCAGATGATGTTGCTTCATTGAAGGTTAAAAAGCATTCTGAAAATGAGCATGCCTCAGAATATTTTATGTAGGTGTAAATTGACTGTAGTAAAAATGTTATACTAGTAAACTATCTGGTCCTATGGCTGTGAGCATACATTCAGATTATATAGCTCTTGTAACACAACATTGTACTGTATTACCTGGAAAAGAAAGATTAAATGTCTTAATACATAATATAATGTTTGTATTTGGTGTCAGATGCTCAGTAATGGTTATCTTTGAGATTTATGTACCATTGAGTCCTCCCAAAAGACTATGGATTATTGAGAGACTTTGGGCTGAAATTCTGAGTGCTTGACAGCCTCCTGCTCAGAAAGGTAGGCACGGGGAAAGAAATCTCATTATGAGGCAACTTTGGAAAACATTTCTTAAGTGATGTGTAAGAAGCTATAGACATTACAGAGAGGTTACATAATGTAAGTGATCCCTGCTATTTATTTAAAGTTACTTCAGTATTGAAAACATTGTTAAGAGGGAGGTGACTATTACACCATCTAAGGTAGGTCTGGGTGATTTGTCTTTGAAGTGAAATGAATTGAAAACCCGCACTAGTTTTGAAATCTTGAATTCCATTCCTACAGATGTTTACCATTGTAAAAGCTTTGACAACAATTTCTACCCTCTTTACTTGAATAAATTGCTTTTAAGAGAGCTTTTTAGATTAGACTTTGGACTGGAAAAGGCATAAATATGTAGAAAAGTCTCCATTGTCAGAATGTTTTCTATTAGCCAATCTGTCAAATAACTAAGCTTGACTCAACTGTGGATTTTACTTAAGAAGTCATTCATATGAATGTAGAGTGTGACAATCCATTTAGGTTAATACAGGTTCTAGCTATAGATCCAAGGAATACAGAAGAGCTCTCTCTACCCACAGTGCATTTCTAATCCTTATTCACTAAATGTGACAGCTTACCTGGCATACCTGATTTCTTTATCTGAGTGTGCTAGGTATAGTTACAGACATTTTACAGAACTTTTTTTTATAAATTAATATAGGTGAGCTGCATACTAATCCTTAGCATTAGATCCTAAATGCAGACTTCAGTTGAAGTCTGAGCTCCCTAGTGCTGGAGTATTGATGAAAATGTTGCCAACAGTCACCTGGGATTCACTTTCTTCTAACACAGCTCTGTAATACAGCCATGGCAGGAACAGAGCACGCACGATTTGGGTTAAGCCAAGATCCAGCTTCCAGCTTTGCTTTCTGATTATATTGATCCATAGATATATTCCTGATATTATTTTTAAAGTACTATTTACTAAAAGTAGTCACTGTGATTAAATATATTGTCCTTGCCTTGTTATAGATCATTCTGCAGATGATGCACCTAAAGAAGTTAGATTTCAGGGAGCAGGGAGATGTTGGTATTTCTTCACACTTTGTTTTCATGAACAAGGTTCAGACTGCTGTAGAATATCTAAGAATGTAAGCATTTTTCTGGCTTTTAATCCTGCATATTTCTTACAGATTTTAATACTGTCATTTATGCATATTGAACCTGAGTGAAGCAGTAAATAGATATATATTGCTTTTTGTTGAATTGGACATTTTCAAGGCTGCTTTACTGGATTCAATCTCTTGTGTGTTTTAAAGGAAAGTTGAAAAGTTTGCAGGGTTTTTTTTTTTCTTTTATCACTTGAAATTTTTGTTTTGTAACCCACTGTCATAGTTATGGGTAGGACAGTAAATGAGTGGCATTCCTTTTAGCCCTTGTAGATCAATATTAGTAGCTGTCAGAAATTTTACTGTAATCACATTGTTTTAGAGTTTGACTGACTTAGGATTTGCTGTTACCAGTAATTACTAAGTTGAGGTAATGATTTTATCAAGTACTGATTTGAGAAGAAACTTCTCAGAACATGCTTAATGTCAAGTGTCTGTCCCAGAGGCACCTTCTTTACTTTTCACAAAGCCAATGTGTGAGTTAATACACAATATTATATTAAAGAATTATCCTTAGTTTTTATTTTTAATCTGCATTTATAAAGACTTGCCAGAGCAATTTGAAGAAGGCTAATGACACAATAAATAATCCATACTCTAGTTACAGTAAAATTTCCTCTTGCCATTTCAAGACACGTACGCTGTTTAACAAATATTTCTGTGAAATTTTAGGGCAGAACAATCCAACTGTAATTGTAACATTGACTTTGTACATAATTCAAGACAAATAATTGTCCCATCAAGCCCATAATTAACTTTAGCATATATATTTGAAATGTATTAGGTCTTGATTATAGTTCTTCAGTGCTTCTGCACTTCTACAGTCCTTCTGAATGAGTTCTAGCATTTTGCATTTTAAACAAATACCTTTGGGTTAGCAATTGCAGGTGTGTTCTGTATAGAAAGACTGTGTCTGCCAACTCGGATACAGCTTTCACTATTTTTAAATTTTATGTAGGCAGGAAGCACCACAGAAGAAAGTATCCTTAGTGTAGAACTTAATGGAACAATACAAAACCTGATGAGGGTTTTAAGTGTATAAGGTTGCCTTGAAGAGAGGGACTCATAATTTCAGAAATTAGTCTGATTATTCAGTGGACTATTTACTTTTCTGATCTGAGGAAGTTTCCAGCTGTAGGCTGCCAGCTCCAATTCAGGTAGTTAGCGATTGTTGAAAGTGTCATGTTACCTGACCATAATAAAATTAGTTTCTCCTGCAGGGAAAGTGCAGGTTTGTGGTAGCTTGTGCAAAAGGTGTCTCAGTGTGTTTATAGTTAAGAGATGGGTTAAGGAGGATTCTGTATAAACTTTGTCCTTTCCCTACAGGTTTTCATTTACTTCAGTCAGGTCTTTCAGGAGCTTTCCTGAGCATAGGGTTGAATAAGAGTGTGTAACAAACACAGGTTCATTTTGTTCTTCAGCCATATTAAGTCCCTTTAGAAATATTTCAGGAAAATACAGATTTTTGGGTACCATGGCACCTAACACACATGCTGAACGTGACCTGAGCCCTGTAAGCCTAACCAATGCTTCTCTAAAAACCACGTTTTCCAAAACCTGTAAGAAACAGTGCAGTGATGATTTTAAGAAGCTTTTGATCTAAATGGAATGGTTTTGCAATATCAACCGTGGACATGAGAGAGATACTTGTAGGAAAATTCATTTTTAGTGATAGCTTGAAAAATACAAGTACATTCAGAGTTCAGAGAGCATGTTAATGTGGAAGACTTCAATTCAGGTGAAGGACAGAGAAAAGCACAGTAGTAATGAAGTTCATGTTTATAGCTGTAGAGTTTTGTATTGTGTTGACTAAGAGTTTATAGGAACAGCGGCAAATGGATTCATTTTAAAATTCAGTAGCCAGAGTATAAGGAACTAACAAGCACATTACCAACTACTAGTAGAAAAATACAGTATTGTTCATTAGATTTTAAATAGATTTGTTTCTGGCTTTTTTTTTTTCTTGGGGACTTAAGCTAGAGGGTTAACAAACAAAATCTGAAATACGTATGGTAGGAGACAGAAAATTATTGAACAGATTTTAAAGGAAGTATAATTAGCCTCATTAATGTAAGGCAATACCTTATTCTGCTCAATAAGCTCTGATGGGAAAATTCATATTTAAACAAGTTTGCATACATAACTCAAAATCTAATTTTGTGATTAAGTTATATAGGTTTATAGATACTTGAAGTTTTATCAATACAGGTCCTCTACTATCTAATTATATGTACATCAGAATTCTGTAATGAAGATAAATATTAGCCTGTAGCAAATTCATACTAATATATTAAATAATTTGGGGGATTGATTGTTTCAAGTTTCCTTTTTTCTGTGTTTTCTCTTTCTCTTAACCCTCTAACACGTCTCGAGAATCAGAGCCTTTTTTTCAACTGTCACTCATGTGTAACATTGGATTTTTATGAGATGAAGGGGCCAGGTTTTTTATAAAGGAGTTATTTCCTTAATTCTGTGTTTTTTATGAAATCAACACAAGCAGAACACGCATCTATCTATACATCTGCTCTATTAAAATGCACAAAGCATCATCTCAGAGCTTGTTTTGTGACTATGTACTCAGTACTGGTGACCGTGAGAGGCCCGTGACTGTCAAGAAAGTAAAAGAATATCTTTCAAATGCTCTCCCTATGCTTAGTAGTGAGCTGCATTCTCAGTTCATTTTCAGAGGCTAACAGGACTTAAATTGCTTAACCAGATTAAACCAAAATTGAATAAAATTTAATTTTAGTTAAAAGAGAGGGGTAACGAAAGTAATAGTTTGTGCTTTTTCATATAGTAAATTTTTGCTTGCTTTGCAGCATTTAATATCTTTTTCTGTGTAATTGTTGTATTGATGTTTTTTGCAAAAGCCACATATGAAGTAAAAGCATAATATCAACTCTGTCTACAGACTAAAGTAGTATATTTGCCCTCTGATCTGTTATTACTTTAATATTTGACTTGTTTACTACAATTGAACTTCAGGCAGTAAAATGAAATTACGAACTGGTAACATGAAATCATGGTAAGGAATACTTGAATTTTGGCTTTATAATGAACATGATGGACAACTAAACTGTTCAGTCAGTTCTGTCTCACTGATTTAAGTGCTCTCATACAGCACACTGTGTTTGAGAATAAAATGTCTGCAGTGGGTGCATGAGAAAATTTGATCTTTGAGTGGATATAATGAATTTTTCTGAACAAAAAACATATCTGGGGAAAAACTGCAACTTTCTTACCACACTGTCAGTAGGCATTAGTTTATTGTAAAACTGCAAATGCTAGTTTGCACACTTGCATGAAACACCATCCCTGTGACAATAAAGAATGATGCTACCTATTGTAAAGGCAATCACATCACACATCAAGTGTCACTTCAGTAGAACAGTGCCAATGGAATTCATGGATGTGGCATCTATTTATTTCTACCAGTTCTGAGGAGGAGATGAAATAACATGGAAGTGATGATTACTTGTGACACATTCCTTTACAAAAATAACTACTTTAACCCTTGTTGTTATCAAATGCTATGTGTTCTTTGTATTTCTTAATTTCTTTCAATGAACCATATTTCTGGGGATTTTTGTGCTTTTGCTTATCAATATGGTGGAGTCAAGAACATGTACTATTTACTGTAAAGTTATGATAGCTTACCAGCTCTATGCAACTTTATATATCTTCAGGAACACAGAACTTAATTGTGATGCTATAGTAGTAGAATCAGAATAGAGGCAACATTGAGGATTAGATTATTAAGCATATTTTTAAGTAAGCGCTGAATTAACTTTACAATAAGGATTAGGTGCTGAAGGAGATAAAGACAAAATATGGAATGTTTTGCTTGACACTGACCTGTGGCATAAACAGCTCCTCTTCTTGTTGCAAATAGTTCGATTAACATTTCTTCCATGGACCTGCATGTTTTTAAGGAGGAAGACAGTCTGGTCTATAGTGGTTTCAGCTTGTGACAACAATTTACTTGCCGCAAACTGTTTGCTAGCAATTACAGATAAGAGGTGGCAAATCTAGAGTATCTTCCATAGTGTATTATATTCTCATCCAGTACCACTCTTTTTGTAACACCAAAAAAAAAAAAAAAAAAGCAAAAAGAAAAAAGAGAAGAGTTGCTTTGTGTTCAGTGCTTCAGTTGAGGTGCAACTGCTATGAAGAGTAAAATTTACATAGGCATTTCTGTCAGACTGTTTGTATTCCATAGGCTTCTAGGTATAATTTAAAATTCATTAAACTTCAGGGTAACAGTCAAAAAGCAGCTAGATATGTATTGATTTCTTCTCCTCCACTGCACTTTTGAGATTCTTCTAACCTATGTTCTTTGCTGTAAAAAGAAAAAAGAAAAAAGTTTTTCAGGATTTCCTGATTTGCCTATGACCCGAGTGAGCTCTCCGCATTTTACACTACAGAAAGGAACAAAGGAGAGTTCAATGCTGTGGTGTCCTTCTAATCCTGCAAATTAGAAGAAATGAGCTAGGAAAACTGAGAGGGCTGTAGAGAGTCTTGCCTTTTGATTTCTTTCAAAACAAACGAAAATCTTTCTACAGAGCAAAGATACAATGCAGTAATTTACAGCTGTGGAAACATAAGCAATAGAATGGTATGGGAGATTGGGGGGTAGACTTTGTTTTATACCTATGAAGGTTCCTTTAAAGTGAGTAGGAAATTTATCTTATATAGGGGAATGTAATATTCATCATTAAGGAGTTACTGTAATTTAGAGAAGGCAAACTTCAAATTAACTTTGGCATTTGAAAGAAACATAAAAGCTTAGGGTGAATGAAGGGGACATTTTCCATTTAAATAAGTTTTAAGTAATAATACAGATTATCTTTTCTGTGGAATTTTAGTAGCTGTATTTGATAATCTCAAAACTGTGGAACTGTTGGGTTTTGGATAATTTTTTTCAAAGTAAATACTTCAGTAGTATTTTTTTAAAATAACCGTAGGGATTTATGTCCATGTCACATATTAAAGGTCATGTTTTAAATTGTAATATTCTGGAATAATGCTGCCCACTCTACCCTTCTTTAGTAAGAAATTATTTTTTGTAAGTACCGCCTCATTTCCTTTTTTTGTTCCAAATTTTCTTTGCTTCGTAACTCAAATCATGGTTGAATTTCAGGGGTTTTACCCGAAACATTAACTAGTTCCTCAAGTCTGTTGTTTCAAGAAAATGATTTACTTTGCGTGCTAATCTCAGGTAACACAAACTCAGTTGTGTACAATACCTCAGCTTCTTCCAAGAGATGGTTCAGGAATCATTCAGGGATAAGGACTCCATTTGGAGTTTTGAGTGAATATTCACATATAGTTTGCTGTTGTGCACAAAATAAAATTCAGTTCTCATGGGTGTTTGTAATAGCCTTCTGAAGCTGAATGCAGCAGTTACAGTAGTCAGCACGAACATAATAAAACATTGCAAATACATAAGCATGTTATTAAGTAAATTAAATACCAGTGTTTATATCTCTGAGGAGCACTGCAAATAGATTATAGTTTATTTGTATCCGTTCTGTAATCCAAGAAATGAACCAATACGTTTTACAAGGATTTGCATAGATTCAGAATTGTAGGATTTTCAGAGCAGAGCTCTATGTCCATTCTGTACTATAAACAGGATTAATTAAGGAACTTGAGAACACCTGTATCTTCATTCTGGAAAACTGATGCTTGAGCTTGATTTGCCAGAGGTGTGGGACATTTATTCTTGAGCAGAGAAGACTTGCAGGCATTTTATCAGTGTGTGTGAATACTTGATAGGAACGTGGAAGGATATGGAGCCAGTTTCTTCTCCTGTAGCATTCAGGGAATCGAGGAGGGAACTGAAATATGGGGAATTTCCCTGAAGCATAAGAAAAACTATTTTATAGTGTGAGTGGTGAAGCATCATTAGAGGTTGCCCAGAGAGGCTGTAGCATTTCCATGTTTGGAGATGGTCAGATCCCCACTGGATAATCTCTGGGGAATCTTCTGTAGTTGACTTCTTTGAGCTGGGAGCCTGGCCTTCAGTGGTCTCCATATGTCCTTTCCAAGCTGAACAATTCGGTAGTTCTGATCTTTTCCCAACTACACTTTTTGTTTAGGGGCCACAAGCAGCCTTCATGTCATAGCTGGGAAGTGCTCTATGCTTCGGTGTTCTCTGAAAATGTTACGAGACTAATATCTTTTCCAATGGGGAATATTTTCTAAGTTCTGCAGGTGATACCATATTTGCAGTTCAGATATCAAGTACGGAGACTTGCTAATTTTTCTGAGAAGCTTAACAGATGGCAGTCAAAAGAAAAAGTAATGGGTTTATCTTTTTTTTTTTTTACAAGTGAAATGCTAATGACTACAGTTATAAATAAAGAAATATTTTGCTGATAAGAAAACAAATGTGGCAAGGGGATCTACAGAGCCATACAGAATGAGAAAAGAAGGCAGTGTAGGCCATCCTGATTTGATGTTCTTTAACATACTGCAAAGACAAAAAGTAGGGAAAAAAATACCCCAGTTGAGTACTTTGTGTATCAGAATGCAACATACAGAAAATTGTTCTTTAAATGAGAGTATTCATACAGAATAAAAGTAAATACCTCATTCACCATTCCAGAAATGTTCCAAAATATCAACTGAACAATAATCAGTTGTCAGGCCTGAGTCAACAGAGCATATGTAAACCAGCTTTTTTTAGCCCTAAGTAGCTTTCAAATTGATGTGTGTATTTAAGTGTCATTCTGTGCCAAGGATCAGTCACTTTGTGTCCTAGAGGATGAGAGTATCCTCTGTAATTGTGGTTTGATGATACAAGAATTGGAGGAATTCCTGCCACCTACCTCCTTTGTCCCAGCCTACCTCCTGCTCTGCTGATCTGTCTATTCAGAGCACTGATGCAATGTGAGTTGGAGAACTGATCTAACTTTAAAGAACTGAAAGTAAGTTTGCAGATCTGGTTCATAGTACATCCACTGAAAGGATTGTGCTACACAATTTGTGGCATTGCAGTGTGGGTAGAGGAATGAGAAAGCAGCTGTGGGAAAAGGGGGAGATTTCAAACCCCTGGATGACCACATATGTTATCAAACTGAAGCCAAAATGTGACTTTATATGATTTCACAGAGACATGAAAGAATGAATCAGAGAGATATATTATTGTAAGAAAAGCATAGTGTATCACAGATAACATATGCAATTTAATTTCCTGTTGTCCACCAAATATATACAGGCAGCATGTGATTCTGAGTCATTGCAGTTTTCACTACATGCTATAAACAAAATAATTGGTATCCTAAACCTGTCACTTTCAGTGTTTTCTTAGAGATTTTCTATTTCCATTCCATTCCTTGTAGAGTGTTATTGGGCTTTTATTATTTTTAATAACAATAAATCTCATTATTGTGGGTAAACAGGACTTTGTGCTTGTTTGTAACCGGAACAATGATAACATATATAACCTGATGTATTTTCTGTTTGCTGCAAAAATATTTCACCTATAGCAAGACAGTTATTTTGCTATTTGTAGTCTTGATCATCACTGAAGAGAAGGAAATCTGCATCAGTGTCTCATTTCCATGTTTGTTGTTTGTTTCATCTATAGTGGCCATCACCAGTGTAGAAAAGGTAGGTTAATTTCATGAGGGAATAAGCTATAAGACAAGCCCACTAGCTCTTGAATGTACCAGAAGTTGCTTATTTCTTGAAGTGTATAAGAGAACACCCAATTCCTACAGGATGTGCTTTGTGTCTTATCTGCAGGGGTGACTTAGTGGTCCCACTCTTGAGCAGGATACCCATGTCGGGTGGCTGCCTGGATCCTTTTTGCAGGAGGAAGAGAAATCTTTTATTCTGCTAGGCAAACCTAAAGTAAACTGACCAACACCAGTTATTCCCTATTCTCATCCCTGGGTCTCCTTCAAAAAGGATGGTCGAGCTAATAGCCAGCTGGTTAATAGAACTAGTCATGAACTAGAGAAAAACTGCTTGCCCGCTCAGAATAGGAGAGCTCTACTGCATTATCATCATTGCTTTCTTACAGAGGCTGCTACCAGACAGGAAAAGGAAACCAGTAAGGAAACTACATAAGGTCTGACTGGAATATGACACTGCAAATTGGAAAAGGCAGTTAGAAAGTCTGAGTATTGTAACTTTCTTTTTTACAAGAAACATCTTTTACTTACCTTGGAGGTAATAAGCATTATGGAAGCAAATGTAAAGTGCTTATGTTAAGACTAAATGTGTGTCTATGAACTAAATTGTAAACTTATAAACCATGAAGTATAGAATAGGCTTTATGTCACTTAGTACCTTGGTCTTATTTTATAATCTGTGGGTTTTCTTCAAAATTCTTGCTTTCAAAAACTATCTAAGGGAATGATGTAACCTTGCAATAGCAGAATTGTGTTTTCTGTGTCCATTTCAGCAGAGCAGGCCAAATTCATCTGTAGCCCAACTGCATTCAAGGGAGTAAACCTGAGCAAGGGCTGTACTTGACCCAGGGTATATAGGCAGATGGAACAGGCCAAGTAGCTTTCAGACATAGACCAAAGTATATTTTTAGAATGAAACTTTTAAGGAATTCCACAAAGTGGCACTTTGAAACGTTCTGTAAGATTTCAGTTTTAAAAGCCACCTCTGTCAAGCTTAGTACATCAGTTTGATTTGTGTTCCCTGATGCACACACATCCAGATTGACGCTTCCCTCCAGACTTCATTTCAAGAACATGGTATAGTTAATAGTCTGGGAAATAAATTTTCTAGGAGCAACAAATAGGTACATTTCAAATATAGTATAGAATTTGTGAAGTAGTTTAACTGAGAACTGTTTTTAAAAAGAAGTCTTTTAGTTAGTATTTTGGATTATACAGTTATTCTGAAGATCAGAGCAATCACTTCAAGCAGTTTTGCTGAATTCCATTCAATTGATCTCTACATATGTTAGGAAAATACAAAGTATCAGTTAATAAATTTCTTGTAGAACTATTTTATCATTTATGTTTGATTCCCTATTTGGTGCAAAGATGTAAAGTTTAAGAATTGTGGTATTTATTTTTACAGTCTTTAATGTTTCTGATTATCAAATTTAAGACTCAAATAATATGGTTGCAGGAGTTTCTGGTCACTTTTTTATGTACCTAATGCTTTTGAGTGTTTGCAACATTTTAGTACTGATTATTTCCCCACAGGCTCCCTTACAGTGCAAAGTACCCACATTCTTAGATTTAATGGAGGGCAAAGATGCTAACCAGATGTTTGGTATCAAGAATACCTCAAAACAGGATCCAAAATAAAATACCAAAGTTTTGAAGACAGTGGTTTGAATTTGGCATGCATGAAAAGAACAAAATGTGCAGAATATTATTGTTGTTGTTGTTAAATAAGCTTATTTTTAAAGTATTGAGACCTATGTATAACTTTTATCTTGTAACCCATACAACTTCTGTCAACCCTTTTGAACATCTGCCATCACTGTTGTATGTCACATGGCCCAAACTGCTGCAGCGAGTGGAGGGTCTCTTCCAGTTTCAGTAATGAGATGGATATTTGCTAACACAACTGAGAATTACCTTGTCCATCCATCTCTGTTAAATTCTATTGTTACTAGGATACAAGAATATTTTTTTAGCCATTTGTAATGTGGAAGAATTGCTGTTTCCTGTTTATGACTTAGTGGTTATACAATTGTAGCATTCATAAGAACAAAAAATTTTACTTCCACGTCAGTTGGTGTGAAGTGTTCTGCAGTTTTGCTCTCTTTTGGCCACTTCTATGTCATTATAATGATAAGCTGCCACAACAAGTGAAGTGGACAAGGGGATTCAAAGTGATGAGTACAGTGAAAAGTGTTTTTTGTTTGGGGTTGGTTTTTTTTATTCTTGCCATTTTAAGTACTTTTTAGAAGGGAACAGTGGGATTAATGAGCTGCTTTTGCATCAGTGTGTCAAAGCAGTTTTGCTTTTACAAAATAAATGTGTTGCTTTTTATTCTATTTATCTTAGAAAGAAGCAAGACTGACAGTATTTTGAAAGTAGATTAAGTGAGCATTAAGACAAGAGTGATTTGTGCTGAGAGATGGGGGATGGCTTTTTTTTTTCTTTTTTGATTAAGCACATTTCCTTGAGAGGGAGGTGAAAAATGACACTGGGTTTTAGAGGTATATCTCATACCAGCTATAGGATTTCTAGTTTTATTTTTAAAGGCTACAGAAGAATGTTGAGAGAGTCTTGGGTAAAGTATACCCAGATTTGCATTCACTCCATTGATAAAATAAGATATAAACAGAATACAGTGAATATACTTCGTAAAGCAAGACAATATCTCTGTGGTGTTACATATTTTTATATGTATCGGTGAATGTATGGTGTTGGTAACTCTGAGGATTTTATCACAGGTGGTCTGATATCTTTGTTTTATTTCTAAACAATTTGTTAGCTCTGGATGTTTTTATGGAGTTTTTTTTCAAAGGGCTTTTAAAAGAGTCTCATTATCAGAATCGAAACAATATTGAATTTTCAGATACTTCCTGACTACTCTCAGTAACTTATTTTTCCTTGTAGGTGGTCCTCACTGCCTTGAAGTTAGGTATTTTCTGTAAGTGTACATAAAGCTCTCATAAGCATGGCCATCTTTCTCCCCATAACTCAAATCAGTACATAGTTCCAAGCTTCCCTTGTCCATTTGTGAATCATGCATCCTGAACTGCAAGCTGCCACTACACTGTTGTAATTGGCAGAACAGTTCATCATCTCATGCTTCATTGCCTGTAAAGCTGCTTTGAAAGTCCTTAGTTGGAGCTGCTGTTTAAATCCCTGGTTGCAGAATTTCAAAGTTCTTTTTTGACAAAAGAGAAAGAAATGTTTTTCTCTTCTTCCGTATTACTATGAGTGGCTAGTGAAGCAAAGTACTTGAAAATTGATGTATGTTCCACACTGTAATTCTAGGGGATAATTCCTAGATAACTAAATGGAGACATCGAAGGAAACTGCTTGTTACTTCTACTCCATAGGCATCTGCTCCAGGTTCTGCTCTTCTCTCAAATAACAATTTTCTTTATCAGTTATTTTTATTATCCTAGCTGATATTTTTAGCTTACACCTTTCAAGATGCTCTCTAAGTTTGAACTGTGGTCTTCTCCTTCCCATTAATAAAATCTATTCTGAGCTGTGTTTTAAGCACCATAGGGAAACTGGCATAATTTTCTTTGCTTCAGATAGATGGAGGGGTTCTCCATTTGACTGCATATGCAGAAAAACAAGTATCTGGCTTTCAGAGTATAAACACTAAGCAGATGCGAGGCTTCCCTAGGATTTCCTGTCCATAAGTGCTTGGAGAACAGCATCAGTTGTTCTGGATCAACATTTTCACTGTGTCCATTTACATCTTGCAATTTAGTATTTGACTATGCACATAGTGCCACTGAAAGGAAGGCAGTGAGATTTACATTAGGAAAAGGTGTTACTTTGTGAAAGTATTAGTTGGAAGAGCCATGCACAAAAGCAGCAGCAACAAAAACCCCCTCAAATCTGGGCATATGATGCACAAATAGTGCAAGCCTCTTCTAGCAGCATTAACTGATAGTGTAAAGGATTAATTGAAGCCTGCTTTTTGAGTAGGGAGAGGCATGCCCATCTTAAAAATGCTGCTCAGGGACAGTATGGTGAGCAGCTGTAGCTGAAGATGTAACAAAATAGCTGCTGCATACCAGAATTATAATGATTAACAGCAGTCATGTGGTTTTAGTACCTACAGCCAGCAGTCAGAAGTAGAGTCTCCCTGTGGTAGGCACTGCTCAGTCCCTTTCAGGCTGGGCATGTGGTTAGATCTAAGTCAGGAAAACCACAGCTAAAGTGATTTTGCAGGACAGTATAAAGAAATCATTGTGACTTCATGAGCTTCGTGAGAACTGGGGGAAGCCTAACAGCTGTTGAATGTATCAGCAAACTTGGGGGGAACCTGAATGAGTTCAAAGCAGAAATAATATAAATGCCTATGATCTCCCAGTTTATACATCTTTGGTTTTGTCATGATTAATGCAAAATCAAGTGTTCACAAAGGGCAGTGCAGAACATGTGCTGGGAATGTGTAAATGGAAGAATACCTCTTTGACGGAAATGCATTGAACTAACTGTTCACTTCAGGCAGTTGAACGACAGAACCATCTTACTTGAGCAAGTGCACTTTATTCTGTCTTTTATACTCTAATTTATTCTCATTGTGTGCTGTGAAGTCCTGCTTGGAGTGTCGATTCTCAGCATAAAACTGTTTGTCAAATTTCTATTAAGCTTAAGGTGAAAAATTAATGAGCCATTCACTTCAGATATTTCAAAACTAATACTGCTCCATTATTAATGCAGCAGAAAGTTGACGATGTGGGTATATACAATTATGGTTCAGTGTTCAGTCAGACTGATTTTTTGTTTTCTATATTTGGGGCGGACATCATTAAAACAGTGTTTCAGGTCATAGAAGCAATTATTTTAATGAATTTTATGAGTAAACCCTTTAGACAGAGTTATTTATTAACCTTTTGTTTTTATCAGATCATGGCAAAGTGTGACTTTAATAAACAAATAAGGATGTAGTTCTGTCCAATCATTCTCTGAACTGAAATAAAAATGAGCAGAAAGATGATTCTCATAACAAAGTTTCTAGGGAAAAATAAATAAAATCCTAATTGCATAATACAGCTGTGGGTAAAGCAGTACTATTTGGACTAGAGAAGTACAACCTTGTGACTAGCTATCTTCTGTTTCACATGCTCTGATTTTTCAGCCTTGACAAAAGCCATTGAAACAATGGTAAAATTGTATTTTAACCTGGAATTGAGCGGAACATATAGTGTATGAATACTACTGTTTAATTCTTGCAAGAAAAGCTTTTCAGAAATCTCAGAATATGTTACCAATACCCAGTAAGTGGAGTGACAGAACACTCTGAAATGCCAGGTTAGAACTGCACATCCCAGACTGAGCTGGGACTGAAGCTGATGCTCCAGGTTTGTGCTTTCACTGAAAGAAAAACCCCACAAACCCACCAAAAACACAGTCACTGCAAATGTAGAAATGTGGCTCTCACTTTCTATGCAGAAACTTTCTAAAGATTGCCTCTTTTTGTGCACCTTAAATTAACTTAATCATTGATTACCATAGTTTTCTTCTTGCATTCCAGTTTGTTCTCTGCAGTCTTTCTTAAATTAATAGTGCTTTTAGGACTGGCAAGGTTAGATTGTTAGCGTTGCACAGAGGAAAGAATTCTGTTTCATGCAAGATTTTAATGGTATAAAACTAAATTTCATTACAAGAAAAATCTCAAATTTAAATTATCCTCAAGGCATCTGTTGTGCTCTCAGATCCTGAAAACACTGTGTCCTCCAAGGATTTTGGCATCCAGAGGGGAAAGAACAAGCAAGAATCTCAGAAAGTTCTTTTAGTACATTGGTTTGTTTATGAAGTTGCACTGCACTGTTTTGCAGCTGGTACAGCACCAAACCCACGTGTGTTCAAAACCTGAATGACTCTAGCACTGTAAACCTCTGGATTTTTGTGTACACTCTGTTTTACTGGGGAGGTTTGTCTTCAATCTTTCAATTTTGAGTCCTGATCATGATGCAGATAGCTTTCCTCAGTCTCCTAAACTACTGTCATGTCAACTAATAAATGGCTGGCAGAGGGAAAGGAATTCTATTTTTTTTTCCTAAATATTCCAATATGGCTTTTTTATTAATACTTAAGACAGTTCTGATACAAGAGAATTGTATGGAAATCAGACCTGGAAAAGATGTCAGGAGGTCATCTAATCTAGACTTTCCCTCAGGGAGGAGGTTGACCGTATCAACATCATTCCTTACATGTCTGTTTAATCTTTTCTATAAACAAAGAAATAAATAATCAGTGGTAGAGATTTTACCTGCCTTGAGAAGTCTGTATAATTCCTCCTGTTAGAAAGCTTTTCTTCCAGAAATTTTCCCTTCTATATTTGAATTCTTTTCCCCCACATACTTCAGACTCCATCTTATATTGTGAAATGGTTCATTTTTCAACATGGGAGGTTTTCTCTGTAAGTTGTTCTCAAAAGTGTATCTTTCACAGTTTATTCAGGTGTGAAGCTCGAGTTGTGGGTAACTGGAGAAGGGAGAGATGCTTTTCATCTGCAATGCTTTAAGCTTCATTGCTCCTGTAATAGTCTGCAGATTGACAAACAATAGACAAAATAATGTCTCAGTTACACAGCTTGGGACATTTTAGGATTCTTTTTTATTCCAGAACAGACTCTCAGAGCTTGAACAAACTGACTTTACCATCAATTTACTGAATTAACGACTTTGAGGGATTTTCTACCCTGCCCAACTTCAAGACCAAACCTTGTGTCAGGTATCATGTTTTGAACCAGTTTCGCCTTTCCACTTAAAATTTTGTCTGATTCTTTCAAGATGAGCTCTGATAACATTTCCACTATGTATTAAAACCAAAAACCACTTTTTTCCCCCAGAATTAAATGTTACAGTCTTGGTTAATTTTTGCATTCTGGTTAAAGGCACACTCTAAGAAGTCTCAGGAGCAAAAAAAAAATAAAATTGGAAGGTGTGCATGGATTATTTTATGTTTGATTCAGTGCTCCTGATAGTGATTTTATAGAAAATTAATAGAAAGGGTGCTGCTTATATTTGATGCTTTCTTCACTGTGATTGTAAGCACACAAAACGTAACGGATGCCTTCTGGTTGTAAAGGACTCTGTGTCAACAGAAAACGTGATATTTGTTTCTAGTTGGACATTTGGAAACTATTTAGTATAGGAGGCATACTTGGAAGGCTTTTAGAGTCTTGCAGGTTGTTCTAGAGCTGTTTTGTGCCCTATGCTGTGAACTTCTGATGCTTAAAGGTTCAGCAGTCATGTTTATGACAACTCTTTATTCTTTTTTTCCCATTAAAGAGAGATTTTAAAATATGTGTGAAACTGCTGATGTTGCTGAGGTTTGTGCTGTGGCTTGTTAAGATCTTAAAACTGTAAATAAAGTATTCTGTTGCTTTCTGATGTGCACCTTCCCTTACTTGACATGTCTGTTTAGTGTGCTCTTATTCCTGACCTTCGCCAGCCAAGTCTCCAACCTTCCATCACAGACACTCCCCTGTATTTATAAAATAAATTGTAGTCACTTTAGGAGCATTATACACACTTTGATACAATTGGATGATCAGATAGTATTGTCAAAAAGAGGAAGGTGTATATTCAAATTTTCAGGCTTTTTGGTATATGCAAGCAAACACATCAAGTTGCCAGTATGTCATCAACATCCATCTTGTGTGGGGATTGTAAAGTTATCATGAAGTTGTCACAAAAGCTTGTTCATGTCATAGATTTCCTCTTAAACAGTTTTAGAGCCAAGTAGCACAACTTGCATAGAATTTTAACATTTGGACATCTAGCAAAGCAGCCAGCCTTCTCAGCAGCAGCAGTGTGCAGTGCAGACAGATACTTTCAGGCTGTGTAAATGTCTACTCTTCCCTGTAAGGCTGTGCTCAATTCTTAATTGAATTTCAAAGTTATTGCTGATCGATAATTCTGTTTTTTTCACTAATTCCTTTAACTTCACACCCAGTTAAGTTGTTGTGTTTAAGTCACACCCAATCTAATATCTGCTTGGAGTCTTTGAAAGTTTCTTTCTTGTCGAGCTGTTTCCCAGATAATACAAGATGTCCATGCAGTCTTGTGGCATGTGTTCTTGAAGGTGTGTTTGTGGTTTTGGTGTTGGGTTTTTTTTTCTTTAAGGTAAGTACAAATTAACAGCTGCTTGTCCAAAACAGCGGTTTTAAGCTGTATTGAGATATTTGCTTTTTTATTTTATTTATACAGAAACCTTCTAATATATACTGAATTGCTGTTCTCTTTCTGTTGTTTAAGATGGAAGCTACAGGCAAAATCGACCGAACCTCACAACACTGTTAGTACAACCAATTTCTGCAGTGCTTGCCAAAAAACTCATTTCCTTACCTGAGGACACGGTCACAAACGATAAGTGTATACCCCTCCAACTGCCAGCTACAGGTAATGCTTTTAAAATATTCCTTTCTTTTAATAATGAAACGTTCTTGAAGGACTGCACTGTATATAACTAAGATATTTAAGTGGTTATGAGTATGTTTTGCTTAGCTGCTTTGTAGAAAAGACTACGAACAAACTAAGAAATTATGCTCCCAAAATCTGATAGATGGAATATTTGGTTTTAAAAAAAAAAAGGTCTCTTAGTAAAAGGCATTAAGCTCTAACTCTTAACATTGACTTAAAAACTCTATCTAGATACTATCAGATTTTGTTAGTGCTGCAAAATGCTCGGCATTGTTATACTCCTAAGAGTGTAGGTTGGACAGTGAGTCACTAGTACCGGTGTTAAAGTTATTCTGTGTCTCTTTGTTGCCTCTATAATAATAACACTATAACTATAAACAGTGATATGTCTTTCTGTGCTCCTTAATTTGCATCAGCTATAGAATAAGCAATGTAGTATTATCTGAACCTTCAGACACCTACTCCAAGTTTCACCAGGATAATGGTCATCATAAGAACAAAATACCTTGAGTAGAGCTGGATGTGATGAAAAAATTCATTAAGAATGCATAATGAAAGAACACCTTCCAGATAACGTTCTAGATGTGACGTATGTTTACACAGAAGATGTTTGGATTTTTATTGTGAGCTAGTCTATCTTTCACCAGGAAAAAAAAGAAAAAAGCAGGGTATATTTTACTATAACAGCTGTTTAAATCAGTTGATTTGAAGCACTGGCCTTGGAAGGAGGCCAGAAAATTAAGTTAGCCACTGTACCCTGTGCTAAATACAGTGATGATAACAGTAAAAACAAATTTTAAAGGCAACCACTGTATTACCACATATGTGCTGTATCACTTGTTTATGGCTTTTGGAAAGTTGTAGAATAGGAATACAATACAACAAGTCGTAAAAAAGGTTGATTAATTTTATGACTTGTGTTAGCATTTCTAGTTATACATACTAAAAAGAAAGGCAGAAAGACCTCATGCTTCATGGCTTAAGCTGTTGTGGTTAGACAGGACTGTTGCTCTCCATGCATGGCTGACTAGATGTTTTAAAGATGAACTGATCTTCCCCACAACCAGTAGACAAAGACCATATAAATGGGAAAAGGCCATTTTGGAGGTAGAAGTGCTTAGCCATTCCAGATAGGATGTATGAAGCTTAATGGTATTGTAGGAATTTTCAACAGCTGAAGTGCCTGAAGAAAAGCATGAATTTGGTCTGGAAAATTACAGTCATTTTAGAAAGATAAAAGGCTGCACTGTGTCTGTTTCTGAAAAAGCTTTGTGTGGAGACTGCAGGACAGAATAACCTAAAGGGTAGCTTATTCTACATTTTCTATGCCAAATGTGGCATTTTTGTTTAATTTCCCAGAGAAGGCAGGAATTCAGCGTGGTAGAAATTTCTGGAAAGAAACAATATTCCAAGATACCAGTCTAATAACAGCCAAGCCATGTCCAGCTTACTCTGATTTGTTCAGAGGCAAACTGGTCTCAAGGAATCTTGTATAAAGTGGCGGTCCCCTGAAGTTTACACTGACTGGAAAAGGGGAAACATAACAACCCCATATTTAAAAAAGTAAAATGGACAACCTGGGGAACTACAGACCAGTCAGTCTCACCTCTGTGCCTGTCAAGATCATGGAACAGATCATCCTGGAAACTGTGCCCAGACACATGGAAAACTGGGAGGTCATTGGTGACCAGCATGCCTTCCCTAAGGGCAAATCATGCCTAACAAATTTGGTGGCATTCTGTAATGAGGGTACAGCATTTATGGATAAGGAAAAAGCAACTGCTGTCATCTATCTGGACTTGTGCAAAGCATTTGACACTGTCCTGTGTGACATCACATCGTTGTCTTTAAATAGGAGACACATTGATCTGACAGATGGAAAACTTAGTGGATAAGGAATTTGTTGGATGGTTGCACTCAAAGAGCTGCACTCAGCTCAGTGTTAACACTTGGCTCAGTGTTAAGTGGAGACCAGTGACAAGTGGCGTTCCTCAGAGGTTGGTATTGGAACTGGTGCTGTTTAACATCTTTGTCAGCAACATGGGACATGGAATCAAGTGCACCTTCAACTGGTTTACCATTAACACCAAGCTGTGTGGTGCAGTCAGTGTGCTGGAGGGAAGGGATGCCATCCTGAGGGACTGGTACAGACTTGAGAGGTGGGCCCATACGAACCACATGAAGTTCACAAGGCCAAGTGCAATCCCAAGTACAGCTACAGAATGGGTACAGAATGGATTGAAGGCAGCTCTGAGGAGAAGGATTTTGGTGTGTTGGTCGATAAGCAGCTGATGTGACCTGGCAATTTGCGCTTGCAGCCCACAAAACCAACTGTGTCCTGTGCTGCATCAAAAGAAGCATGACCAGCTTGTCAAGGGAGGTGATTCTCCCCCTCTTCTCTGTTGTTGTGAGACCCCACCTGCAGTACTGCATCCAGCTCTGGGGCTCTCAGTACAAGAAAGACATCGACCTGTTGGAGCAAGTCCAGAGGAGCCCACAAAGATCACCAGAGGGCTGGAGCGCCTGTCCTGTGAAGACAGGCTGATGGAGTTGGGATTATGCAGTCTTGAGAAGAGAAGGCTCCAGCAAGACCTTATAGCAGCCCCCCAGTACCTAAAGGGGTCTACAGGAAAGCTGTAGAGGGATTGTTTCAAGATAATGGAGTGATAGAACAAGGGGTCATGGCTTTAAGCCAATTGTGTGGTGAGGCACCAGAGCACATTGCACAGAGAAGCTGTGGGTGCCCCCTCCCTGGAAGTGTTCAAGGCCAGATTGGATGGGGCTTTGGGCATCCTGGAGGGTGTCCCTGCCCATGGCAGGGGGTTGGAACAAGGTGGCATTTAGGGTCCCTTCCCACCTAAACCATTCTATGATTCTATTTAGTTATAATAATTGCTAAAGGGAAAGTGCTGAACAGAGCAATGCATATGAGAACAGTGGTGGCAGAATTTGTAGTCTTCATGTTGCTTTGAAGAAGCTTAAGAGAGAGATTTCATTTCTGACGTAGAACTCATCACTTATCTGTCAAAAGAGGTGAATGAGCAATTCAGATGATTGGTTGTCTTAAAATTTGTTAGAATAAAATGATCATCATTCTCTCATCAGTGTGTTTCAAAAAGCTGAACAGCAGATTCATCAGTAATGATTAAACATTTATATATAGTTTTCTCACATTGCCTCTTTTTTCCCTTAGCCTTGCAGTTTTCAAGAGACATAATATGACAGAGGGAGTGGGAGTACATGGAGAGAAACATCTGAGATAGATCAAATGCTTAGAACCTACAAAGCCAATGGTGGGAATTGTAGTTAGTTATTAGTTTTGTGTTGAAGTTAGTGATTAGATTAGCTTTTTATTTTGGTACTATGCATCATTGTTAATCCCATTTCGTCTGAAATTCTGTGCTCCTGTAAACTTTTCCAAAAAAATGGGCAATTAGAAGAAATTTAAGAGTGTGGTTTTATAGAAAAGCTATACACTTCTGAAGCTTGCTTTTTTACTGAATATTACTAGGATATTCACTAGAACTAGGAAGGTTGCTGTAAAACTAAAGCACTCCTATAAACATAAATGAAGAAGGTCCTGCTGTGTTGCAGTAGACTTTCTTTGTTGTTTATGTTACCTGCCAGTTGGTAGATTTTGCCAGGTGCAAATCATCCCTTTTCTATGAATCTTTTGAGTATTTAAAGGAAATGTATCCAGTGGAATTGAAGTGTTTTTCATCACTAATAACCATACACTTTGTGTTAAGTAGAAAGCCTGGTAGCCTGCAAGACTGGGAGCTAAAACCATGAGATACATGTTTAATTTTTCTCTTAGGCTTTAAGTGTCAGTTTTCATGCTCATATGATTCACATCTGAGAAAACAGAAGATGAGAAAGATCTAGAATTTCACTAGTGATCAATCTCCAGCTGTTTGTGGCAGGAGGACAGACCTCAGGATCTTGCATGATAAAATAGCTTTCATTGTCATGTAGTCTACAAGGAAAAAGGTGCTGTATTTTTCAGAGGATGAATGGAACCCTGAGGAACTTGACTTGCCAGACTTGTAAATAGGGAGATTAAGTGGGGGAGTATTGTTTAAAAGGTTCTCAGTTCAGATCCTCTCTAGAATTTAGGAAAAAAGAAAACAGTTATGTAGAGAAATGTGTTCATGTGGCTCAGTAGCTGTTTAAAATTATAGGAAACAATAAATAAAATAAAAATTGTTTTTAACATAGAAGAGATAGTCACTAGAAGAGAGAGGGATTTGTGATAGAAGGTATTCAAGTAATTTATAAATGGCGATTATAAAGGTCTGTCTCTCTCCTTCCTCTTCAGCCACAGGATATTGTGCATGCTAAAAATTACAGGAAGTATAATGCAGGCATTCATGCATTGATCTCACTTAAAGGCTTCTAAGTTTCTCTAGCCAACTGATACTTAAATCCAACCATGTTTCTCTCTTCAGATCAATCAAGATCATAGAGAGTATATTATTTCAGAAAATATCAGTAGAGGCAACACACTCAGAGGCTCCCATTTCTTATGAGCCTTTAATGCCTTTTGCTGTGAAGTAAGTGTAGTTTCTTAAATTTTAATTTACAAATAGTAAAACCAAGGCATGGATAATTTAAGTCACTTGAATGATAACAGGCACGGAGTGAATAATGGAGCCAGGTAGTACAAAGACTCCCAGCATTCTGCTGTAGCCAGCAAAATGACTAAGATCAAAATGCTTTTTAGGTAATTTGATTTTTTGTAACCTTTTTAACCTACAAAACACAGCCATTGATGAATGCTAAATCATCTTAATGACTGCAATGCAAAACATCATTATAGTCTGCAAACAAATCCACATCCTTAACCAAAAAGTTGAGAGTCAAACAGGGAACCAGAAGTAACTGTTACTGAAAATATCTGTAGCATAACAAAGGAGAATTTTTGTAAGACGTTGAAAAACTATTTTATACAGTTCCACATGTCACATGGTCATTGTACTGGGTTTTATAGTCAACTCTTACCACATGAAATTTGAACGATTAATAATATGAAAGGAATAATTGGAAGAGTCCTTTTCCAAGTTATATGACCATCCTCCAAGACAAAGTTATCTGCCAAGTGCTGCACTAGTGCAAATCAAGCCTGTCTTCAGTCAGAGGAAGAGCATGAAAAGGTAAAGGATATATATATCCTCCTATTAGGCTACAGCCTTGTGATGTTGTTATATGTGTTTCTCCTTCGTAGCTTGCTACTTGTCAGAGAGAAGAAAGAGTACTATATTTAATAAACTCTGTCTGTGCCATCACATGCTGTGATATCAATATGCAAACAATCCCATAATTTCTAGGTATTTGCGCACTGCTAAACATAAATCCAAGAAAACAAATAGAGAAAGATGACAGCATATTGTGTGGCAATGCATGTTATTGTATCTACCAAATTTGAATTCATTATATAGAACAGCAGAAATACAATGATGCTCTGCAGATATTGCTTATTAAGTGTTAAATAGGGAAGCCAGATATAATATAGACATACTGTATATGAAAACTTACAAACATTTATGCTAATACTGTTGGATTTTGTTTTTCTGATTGCTTTAAGTTATGTTCTCTCTTTAAATAGAAGTTCATTAAGGGAATTAAGCATGAAAAGTGTTTGAAGGGACCTTAAAGATCACCAAGTTGCAACCCCCTGATGTGGGCAGGCACACCTCTCCCCAGACCAGGTTTCTCAAGGCCCCATCCAAGCCAGCCTTGAGCACGTCCAGGGAGGGGCAAGCCACCATATATTTTTTAGTATATCTTTTCTCTGCTCATATCTGGATCAGAATTCTGTTCTGTGCCATTATTTTTCTGTGTGATGCTTTGGTTTTCATTGCTGTAAAGCAGGTAAAGAATCTCTCAAAATGGTGTAAGCTTATGAAATTCAACTATAGGATATGAAGCATTCTCAAAATTCCTAACACTCTTTGACACGGAGCGTGACACATTTATTCTGTGCTGCATTAGGCCACCCCGGTTTAGAGCCTCCTTAAAGGACTTTATTCTAGACATCACCTATTTTCAAAAGCTTTTAGTCTGAATAGATTTATTGTTGGACTCCATAGTGTGGATCAGAAAATATGATCAGCTAGCAAAAAAAAAAAAAGTGTTCATTAAGCTCCTCAGACCGAGATTTGGCTTGAGGACTCAGAGCCTGTGAATATCCAAGGAGAATATATTGTTAGGCAACGTGGTTGGTTAATCAAATAAAAATCTAGTAGGGAAAAAAAATAGAGATACTAGATTTCAGGGAGATTTTATCTAGATGGTGTATTGCTTATATAAAGAACACAGTAAAGGCTTTTTGTTACGGGGACAGCTGTCTTAGGGGCTTTGACGTATTCCTGCACAAATGATTTTATAATCAAGCAATACTGTACATTGTCACAGATTTCATACTGACTTTTGCATATGCAGTTTTATAGTGTTCTGCAATATATTTTCAGAGATAATATATAAAGTATATACTACTAACAGTTTTATTTGCTTTTTAAAGTATGTAGTTACATTTCTTATGGGTTTTTTTGAAGTGTAAATTATATTGTTATATAACTGCTTATGACAATTACAAGTCATCATTTAATGTCCTATACTTTAAATTAATTGAAAACTGGTATAAAATAGGGAGTAGGTAAGGTTTTGCACTCACATTGGCATGATGAAATACTGAAAAGTAACTAAAACATATTTTTCACAGTTCAATTCCAATAAGATTTCAAAAGCACATTAACTAGGCCATCCAATACAGTAGTAGTAGTAGTTTGGAATTTTACTCAGTTATTCTAGAAAATGTCTAATGAAAATGAAGCATTTGTTTCAAATAATGGCAAAATCTGCTGTTATATATGTTGTAATGTATACTTACCAGTGTATTCCAAAGTACACTTTAACAGGCTATTCCAAATGCTATATACCATTCCATATTATTCTGTACAGTATTACCAATAGAATATAAGAAATCTATGACATACTTGGTTATTCATTATATTTAAATAGTTTATGGTGTTTCTAGAGTGCAGTTAATTCTTACTGTGTCATCATGTTCTGTGGCATTTGATACTACTTTAAAGTCTCAGGTCTTGGGGTAGGTAACTTTATGAAAACTATAGCCTTTGTTATCAGAATAATTATTAACCTTAAGAGGTACATGAAAAGCTTGGCAGTGTGTGCTGAAAAAGGTTAGCACTCGGATTACTAGAGCCTGACATAAAGTTTTTGAATTATTTTTTCTGACTACTTCAGTTGAATCAGCGCCCCCGGAGTGACATGGCCATGGATGTTTGATGATGTTTGACAGCTTTGCTTTAATTGTGATTTCAAACCGATGCATTTTTATTCAGTAGTAGTATGTAGTTTATGTTGATTTCAGGAGGAATTATATTCATGTTAAAACTGGGTTTCTTGAAGTTATTTGGTGTACCTTGTTTCTTCAGTCTTCCGAAGTAACTTCTGGTTTTATGATCCAAGAAGTAAGTTATCAAAATACATGAATTCAGTTAGAACTTGATATTTCTGTACTGTAGTTAAACATGCATATAGGGAAATTTTGTATACAAGTAGCAAAAATCTTGTCAAACGAGTTCAATTTTCAAACCTTAGTCCCTAATGATGCTTTTTACAATCTAGTACTCAAAGGAATGCCCAGAAAAGTGTCTGATTATAGGTGTTTAGTATGATCAGGATTCAGCAATTTAACCTACATGTTTGAAAACATTATCCTTTTCTTATTTTGGTATGGGATAATGTTAAACAAAGAAATAAAACATGACTTGTTTTAGAGGTTATGAGTAGTACTTTTTTGCTCATTTGAAGTTCCAAAATTATCAAATGAGTGGAAAATAATTTCTAAAAATACCTGTAATTGTGAGAGAAGATTGTCATCTGGCATGAGGCAATTTTCAGAACTCAAGTCAATAAATAGGGAATATTGACAATAAATACTTTTCTTTTTTATTTCAGAAGTAGCTCTTGGTTTACAGAAACTCACAGTGTAACCCAAATAATGTTAAGCTAAATGGCTTCTTGTAGTTTTCTAGACAATACAGACAAAAGAGAGAAAGTTGTCAAGATCTTTAAAATATAGCATTAGGAAGAGAGGCTTGCTGTCAGGACTATTTAATGGGGATTAAATTTCACTTCTGTATACTCCAGAGTACTTTCAGCCTTTTCATCTGCTGCACTAAGCCTTTAAGCCCGAGTCACTTTAAGCTGACTACTGTTACATGACTATTAACTTGAATATCTGATTCCAGAATATGTGTATTACCAGAATTTAGTTCATTTCTTTATTATCAGTTGAACACTGGAGAGCTGATGTTGATTAAGAAAAAAGCCAGTTGTCTTCAAAAGGATTTATCATCTTTTTGTCTGAAATGAACCTAAAAAAACACCTATTTCTAAAGTGTTGTAGGGTTAAAAAAAGGAAAGAAAATCAGTTTGGGTTTGAAAAATCTTTTTCAAGCAGAATGAATTGGCTCTAGAATGGTTAGAGGTGAGACATCCATGTTTACCAAGCAGTTTATTCCATACCACAGCAAAAATTAATTTGCATGGTATGGAATAAACTGCTTGGTAAACATGGATGCTATGAGTTGTTTTCACATTGTTTTAAAAGAGGAAAAAAAAACCAAAAAGCACAGTGTAATGGTGGTAACCCTTTGAATTAATATTTTAAATTCTAGAACAATTTCTGTAGATTTGTAGAACAAACACAATTCATCATTGCATGGTGTTAATAAACCTTACAGTAACTTACATCAGAAGGGCAAAGTTAATTACAGCACATATATATGTGACAGTTCAGAATATGAAGTTGTTGCAATTGATTATTTCAGAGGAGCGTGGTGTGGTTTATTTTTAATTACTTAGGTTTGACTTACACTTTCTTTACAGTTGTGTTCTCACCAAAACAGAGTTGTCACGTAGAGGACATCTCTTGATAACAGAAGAGGTTTTATCTGAGTAAAAAGCAGAATAAATATATCTAGCATTTTTTAAAAAAGAAAGAAAGATTCTAGCAATTTAGTGTGCTCTGTTCAAATATCAGTGAAGACTAGTGAATGAAAATACATTGATTTTTGTTTTAAGAGAATTTTAAAGTAAATTTACCAGATGAAGTATCAGCAAATGAACCTTGAAGAACTGTATTTCAGAGATGTATTTTTTTTATTTTACATGTTGCAGTAAACTCCTCGCTTGAGTATTCCACATATTTTAGGGGGAAAAAAAGCCAGGGAAAAAACCCCATTAGAAATACATCTGTGGGAGGATAATAGCCTGGGAGTTAGAGAGCAAAATGATCCGTGGAATCTTTTAATTTTGGTCTGTGACAGTTGGGGTATGGACATTGCAGGAATTTTGGCTCAAAGATGCCTTTAAACACAGATCTGCTGGGGGGTGGTGCAGTACTCTGGATGTAAGAGAACCTCCCTGAAGGTCTAGGATGACATGGTGGTTATTGCCAGACAATTGCTAACATTTAAGTTAGAGCTTAAATTTAAGACATTTTCACTTTTCTCAGATAGAAGTTATGACCTTTCAGATGAGATGAATGTTAATACAGTCTATTAAAATGCAAGCGAAGCATTTTAAAAGTACCAGCAGCTCCCTGTAGTTAGTTGTTTTGTTTTCATTGCCACAAACTGTAGTTTGTAGTATGGTTAAGTGTGTCCCTCCTGGGGGCCAGAGGGAATAACAGTAATTCCCAGCAAAGACAGTTAATTTTTTTAAGCTATTTTAACTCAGACATTTACTTTGTGTTACAGTCTCAGCTGGAATAGCAGTACTGGCAAGTCCCTTTCATAGTGGCAGGTTTGGGAATGTTTCCTCAGCTGGTACTGGCTAAGCCAACAAAAGCTGTCTTCTGTTGGCATCAGTTCACGAGTGTATCACCAAAGACAAGCCTGGCAGAGTGACTGCTAATTCAGAGGTCTAACTTTTGCCATCTGATTTAACATAGGGGGGTTTCTCGATAAGAATAGTGTCATGTAAACCAGGTATAATTTTGTGAAAGTTGTTGAAAGATTGACCTGAATGAGGGACTAGGTGAGAAAAAAAATTTAAAGATTAATTTCCTTATTATAGAATTATGTAAATCCTACTACTTCTAATACCTTTTTCTGTTGTATTCTGGCAGCTTTTATTAAGTAAATTGAATGAGCTTTTAACTCAAGAAGTAGAGATCTCTCTTGAGATTTCAGTTTGGAACCCCACTGCTAAGATGGGACTAAGAAAATAATGCTATTTTTCGTGTTTTAATTTCTGGTTCCTCTGTTCCTCTTCAGTATTTTTGGTTTTACTTTTTAAGTGTGGAGAATCTCTACCTGCAACGTGGGGATTTCTTGGCTGAATAAAGAGTTGAACTTTTTCTTTAATTTTTTTTTCCATCTTTTAATAGGCAGAAAAAGAATCAGTCTGAATATTCAGTCATTCACAACTTACAAGACAATATCTAATGTTATTGGATATTTAAAAGGAACAGTATTCCCTGGTAAGTAGCCCTTTATAATTTTTATTGATCATTTGTTTCATGAGGGCTGGGAGTCATACCTGGGATCAGGACTCTGTTTTGCCAACTAGTGCAGAGGAAGGAGAGTGCTCCTGTTGTAGTAATTTTGTGATTTGTTTTATGACAAAACAGGACATAAGGGTTAAACAGAGTGAACTCTGGGGCATATCACAGTTACAATACGCATGTTTTTACACAACCAACAGGAATCGCACGTAGACCTTAGAGAGTATTATTATTTTGTCCCAAGTAACTATGTTACTGGTTTTAATTTTAGGGTGCGTGGTATTGAATGATTTTATATGTTAGCTGTCTATACAACTTTAGAAAAGGTTTTGATTTTTTTTTGGTCAACAGAATTTTGAGGTAAATACAGCACTGTGCTTCAAGTCCAGTATATCCCTACATAATTCAAGTGTCTCACTGAATCCAAGGTGTAGGCCAGCTTGATCACCGAGTTAGCTAAGAATCTCATATCAAACATGATTATAGTGTAAAAAGATCTGTGACTGAGTTATTAATAACTTGCTGCAGCCTCATTTTATGTTATAAGCATGGTTTAAACTAATTTTATACAAGTCTGTGAATAATAATTGCTGTTCTCTTTGTCTTAGAATAAAAAAAATAAGATTCTAAATTAAACTGTGACATAAATCACAGACCCCCTCCCTCCTTTGATGTTGTATGTAGATAATACAATAATCAGGATATTATAGGAATGAAGGTCAATTTGAGTTTATTCTGTCTGTGAATGAATTTGCCTGAAAGTCCAAGACTTCTGCTGCATGAATGGATGCTGTTGCTGGTTACTTACACAGTACAAAGTGTTGTAGACCCAGTCCAATTCCTAATGTACAGATGGCATTATGAAAAAACCTCATCGCATTTGCTGTGATCAATGTTCTCTTATTAGGTTCAGAAAAAGGCTGCAAATTTATCTACAATCCCTTAAAATGTGTGCCAGTCATTTAATATTTTATGTGATGGAATGAAGAAGGTAGAGATTTTTTTTTTATTCCAGTGAGTGAAATAATGATTCAGTTTTGTGTGTGCTCAGTGCTGTACTTCTCACCAGAATGATTTTAAAAACAAAAAACAACAAAAACCAAAACAAACTTAGAAAACAATTAGCACAGTGAATTTAATTTCAATAAAGGATTTAATTTCCTTCAAGAATTGGAAGTTACTAGTCTTCTATTGCTAATGTTTTGCAAATAGCTGTCATGGAATTTGAAAGGTAGAAACTGCCATGTTTAGACATTCTGTCTACTGAATTGTGAAACAGAAGCAAGACAAATAATAAAAAGCATGCATCAGTTTCTGTTTAATAAATTCTTTATCTTCTCTATATCTGAGTCTTTCATCTCTTTATTGCAATCTTAATAAGATGCAGCTTTTTAAAGGTATGTCAGTATATAATTAACTTTAAGAATTTATGAATATGTAATCAAGTGAAGTCAATAGTACTACCCAGATGCCAAGTAAATGTCTTGCTGAACAAGGGCCATAGCAACTGCCTTCTAATGTAGGCACAAGTTAAGTATGTAATGCACCATCGATAACACTTTATACAGAATCAATGTTAAACCTTCATTTGTTTCTCTACTATTCCTTGTTGATACTACAGCCATGCTCTCTTAAATGATGTGAATATTTTTTCATGGCATTGTTTCTTTGTCATTTTGATGGGGTTTTTCTTGTTTCATGCACCTGAAATATGCATTTTTATGTTCCCAGAAGTGCAGAAAGAGAGCAATGTTTACCTTGCTCAACAAAAGACTACAGAGCAACACCAGGAAGGTTTTTTGGTTTTTTTCTGTTTGGTTGTTTTTTTGTTTTGGGTTGGGGAGCAGAGGAAATATGTAGGTGGTAGTCTTTTAAAACCTGAAAAACCTAACACTGATTTTGTACCACTGTTGGACGTGTTTAAAAATGGGATTTACAACAGAAGAAAAAGCATGACATCACTTTTTTTTGATGAGAATTCTATGTTGTCCAGCTCATCACTACCCTGAACACTATCCCATCTTATGACTTTCAAAAGTATCTGATGGACTTTTTTCTCTATCTTTAGTCTTGTCTTTCTCTTACCATACGATCTCTTTCTGTGCATGCTTCAGCAAATGACAATGAGAAAGGACAGCTGCTGCCTCTGTAAGCATGACCGTCATTTGTCCTATACTTCTCCTATAGTCATTTGCTTCAGGGTATTGCCTCTATTCAAGAGGGAGAGATGTGCAAAGATGAAGAAATTCAAAGGAGGCACCAGCTGTTATGTTTTACTCCTGTTCATTCAGCTGTCATCTCCTGCAGTAAGTTGCTGCTTGTAGCTTTCTTCTCTATCAAAATGGCCTGTACTGTTTTACGTAAGGTCTGTTTCCACTCATCTTCACGTAAACTGTTCACAGACTGAACAGAGATTGTAATGTGGGGTAAGCATTGATCCTGTCTCATGTCCCTGTCTTAGTGCCACTTCTGCTAACAGCCTAGAAGCCTGTAAGGCCATTCATTGCTGTTCCCAATTCCTAACATTAAGTAACTTGGCGATCCTATGATTTTTCACTGTCAGTGGAATCTATAATTAAACATCTCATGATGCAATACACAAGTTACACAATTAGATTATTTACATGGAATTTTGCTACATTGTATTATGATATACACATAGATATACATTTTCATATCTGTTTTGGAAGGAAATTTTCATTTACATACCTGTACCACCACCACCCCCAGCCACTTGATTGGAAATGTTGAGTTACAGATCCCCAGTTTGTAAAGCATTTTCGATTCCTTATAAAACAACTTTGCCATGTATTATGTTAAAAAGGTTTGGTAGAGAATGGTTTTACAAAGTACATTGGTGTTCAGTTAAATTGTTTCTAGGCAGCAGTCACTGCAAAAACATGCTGAGAATTAGATAATTGATTTTAAGAGCAATATAAAACATGGACTTTTTACCACCTATGTGTTGCTACATTCCAGTGTACTGGAAATGGTGAAGAATAAATATCTGTACATAAATAGGGAAAGACAAAACTTTTTGCTCTTTTTGGAATGTAAATGACACCCAGTGATTGTTGTGGATTGGTATCACCTGATAACTATGCTTCTGTTCTCTATCAGTGTCCAGAAATACAGAGAGAACACCTTTAAAATTTAGGTCTGGAACAGAAAGACAACACCACCAGAAAGCAATTAGAACATAGTAATCAGTCCCTCAAACAGGCTTTGGTTGTGAATTCATCTCATACAGAAGGGCTAATAGTTTCAAGTCATTCAGGACAACTCTGCTTAGACTTCTTGAAATGCATGAGTCACACTAGTCATTCATGATGCTGTATACCACATCATCCTTTCAGAATAAATAAGGTTCTTTTCACTTGTGAGTTAGTACTTAGATTATCTATTATGCCTCAAGAGGTTAAGATTTCATTTAATTTTTCTGGGGAAAAAAACAAGTGTGGGGTTTTTTTCTGGATAACCATAGGAATGTTCTTTATTTCAGGTTGAAACTTCTTGCTTCTTATTTTATAAAATACTTTCTTCCAGTATCATCAAAGTTGTTAGGTCTGACTTACCGTTTCTGTATCATTCATTATCTTTATTCCTCTGTCATGTCTCCTCTCTAAACCTGCAGTCCAGGTCTTTTCAGTGTCTCCTTACACAGAATGGTAGGGGTTGGAAGGGACCTCTGGAGATCATCTAGTCCAACCTCCCCTTACATGGAAGTCTAAGTCCTGATATGTAACCGTTCTGGTTACCAGCTTCTCAACTGCTGTTTCTGCAATGTCTTTTTTGATAGGGTGGTGAGCACTGATCACAATCTTCCAGGTGAGGGAGTACTAATACTTTGTGTATTTTCTCTATGTTTCTCATTGTACTACCACACCTTTTGTTTTTTTTGGACACTAATATGTCTTGAAGGTAGAGTTTCCTACTTCATCATTTCTGGGTTTTTGTAACACACTAATGTGAGCATGGAACTTTTACATTATCTGTATGATGAAGTGCTGGCTGTAAAAACGGTATATATCAAATTTATAAGAAGGGAGAGTAATATGCAAGCAGTGAAGGCAAGAGCACAAGAATTAAATTGGGAAATTAGATATGTATATTTATTTACTAGTTTGTTTGTAAGTATTATTCACAGGTTTATGTATTTATATGATTGTCTTGAACATGGTCATACAAAATTTTGTTGACAGCATTGTGTTGTGTTAATGACATTAAAGATTACTAACACAGTTCATCTTTTAATGCTAGTATAAAGGAGAAATAAAATTCTGTTGTCTTTTTTTTTTTTTCCACATTTCAGACAGGTATGTCATCATTGGTAGTCATCACCATGGTTTGAATACTTATGGTGGACAAGAATGGGCCAGTAGCACTGCTATCATCACAGCATTTATACAAGCCTTGATGCTGAAGGTTAAGAGAGGCTGGAGACCTGACCGGACCATTGTTTTCTGCTCATGGGGAGGAACATCGTTTGGGAACATTGGTTCATATGAATGGGCAGAGGTAAAACAATTTTAGAAGGACTCATTCCAATAATGATCACTTTTGGTGAAAGCATGAAAACAGTGTGAAATTACCCACAGAAATCATGGTTCATTAATTTAGCCCATGATGTCTGTCTGTGCACATTTACGTATTCCATAGTAAATACACAGAAGCAGTTCCTGTGGAACAGAGCGTGTGATAATGAGATGGCAGGTTGTTTCCATAGCTGTGAAGGTGGCATACACAGCACCTTTGTGAGCTGATTCTCCTCCTTAATTCAGCAGAGGACTGTAAAAGCTAGCATTGCTCGGCCTTGGGAAAGAGGGAGAAACCTCAAAAAAGACTTAGGCCCAGGGATAACTTAGAGGGTTTTTTCCTCCTTCCTGGACTTCAACAATTACTAATCTTTAATTGATAGGCTTTGTGTGGGGAGAATTCAATCAAGAGCAAACTGAATGAAGAGAACCATACCTCAGTTTACATTATTTGCAGAAAAATTTCAGTCTCTCTATGGATATTTCTGCTTCGATAAAATCTGACACAGACAATTCCAATTCCTTGGGCTCTTAGTTTCAACAGAATAGAAATCACCTTCATGAAAGAAAATACCTTATCAGAGTATTGTTGATCATATAACATTTTAGTGGATGTCAGTTGATAAATTAAAGGAATAGCTGGCAGAGAGGTTCATGGCCACTGAATTAAAACAGTAAATAAAATGAAGAGTTAATTGCTTTTTATCATGCGTGAGAAGCAGCTAGCTCTCCTTGAAGTTTCATACTTCCAACATGATTATTCTTCAAAAACAAGAGGGGGTGAAAAAATCAAATTGAAAAGATCCAGGCTGGAAGCAAAATTTGTTTAGTTCCACTTCAAGTCAGCTTTACATCAGATGTAATTGCGTTACACCCCTTCTGTTCAATATAAAGAGCCACTTCATGCAAAGAGTAACTCATTACTGAAAAGGCAAAGGGGATCTTTTTAAAAAAGAGATAATAATTGAAACAGTTTGTACATACTGTTTTTGTAGTCTAAAACATAATAAAATGAAAACAGTGGGAAAATCATGCAATTCAAATCTGAATTTGGTCTCTAAAAATTGAGTGTATTTAACTGTTGATAATGATTGCTTTTGAAGTTTTTCTTCTGTCAGGCGTAAGTTTAAAAGGTCTTCATGTTGTTTCACAGTATGTAATGTTTTCATTTTTGACCCTACAAGTGTAGTCATTTTTAATTCCTCCTAGGCCTGTTTGCATTTTGTTGAGATGATGTGTGAAATGGAATTATAACTTCTGCTATATAAAGAAATAACATGAAGATATCCTTTGAAGTTTCTAACAGCGTATTGTAAGAAGTAGCAGTAAAGTAATACTTAGGGAATAACAGAGGATAAAAATGTAGGGTGCTCTTTTTCCCTAGAAGGAAATGAAAGAACAAAACCAGTTTTAATTATAACTATGCGTAGTAATAACCATTGCTCTGCTTGTGTTGTAGGATCTCAAGAGAGTTCTTCAAAGAAATGTTGTGGCTTACATTAGCCTCCATAACCCAGTCAGAGGCAACTCAACTTTACACCCTGTTGCATCCCCTTCTCTTCAGCAACTGGCAGCAGAGGTTAGCAATGAAATGTTTTCTTTCCCATGGGGTTGATGAGGTTACATGGTTAACCCTCTTGATGCCAGTTTAGATAACAATAGGTGATGATGTTTTGTTTAACCTCATAGATACACATGAAGTGTTTTTAAATAAGCAAGCAGGCTATATTTTCTTTTAAAATTGCAAGGTGTATTAAGCAGTTGGATAACGTTTCTATAGCTCATTATACCAAATCTCAACATGCTTGCATGCCCTACAGTTCTGTCACCTTTTGGCAGCTTTAAAGTAACATCTTTTCTCCTTTAGCACAAAGCACATATTTCTCTTACTAATCTGATCTTTCCAGAAACACCTTCTCAATTTGCATTTAAACATGTATATTTACCAGATGTAACATGACACACAGAGACATATGACTCTTACTGTAATAAATTCTGTCTAAAGTAAGTATGTCAGGTTCAGTGCTCAGCTATGCCTTCTTGACTAGTCTATGGGTCAGCATGTTCTTAGTTAAGTTAGTGTAAGTTCCCATAGGCTTTAAACTAATGACCTTATTGCCATTTCTGAGGTTGCTGAATTTCTTAGTATTTAAAATTAATTGTAAATAGCGTAAGGTACGTACTAAATGATAAAAATAATTTAAAATGACATGCATATAATGGAGTTCAATTTGACTTTCATAAAAAGTATGCTTTTGAGATGTTCCTTCCATAAATTTGTCAAGCAAATGCTCATTAAGTTCATTCTGAGGTATCTTTGACTTGCCCCTTTGAATGAACATTTGGTACTAAACACTGCTGAGAGTCCTGTTGAATTAGATGGAGCTTAAGAGTGATCTTGCTTGGCAATTGTCCAACTAAGTTAGTAAAATGATATCAGTGAAATTGCTGCCTGGCGATGCTTTAACCACTACTTCTATCCAGTGATTAGGTGGTAATTTCCTCATGGAAAGGATCTGATTTATTCTGTGTAAATATTGAGAAAAATGCAATGCAAAATAAATGCTTGCATTCTGGGAAATTATGTCTAATATTGTGTATAATATATATATGACTCTACAGGTGTTATGGCTATGTCGAAATATTCTTAAAAATTTTAGCTACTGTATTTGCAAAAAATACTGTTCTGATAGGTTGCTAGACTTTTGCTAACCTATTCATGTTTGTAGTCCTCTATGCATGAAAACAGGTATTTGCCATTGAAGAAATTTGGTACATTAGGTCCTCCAATTCTTTTTGATTCTTCTCACTTTGTTTCTTTGACTTTACAATATAATCCATGGCAGTGATCTGAGAGCTGGCATTGATCTGGAGCTGTGCAGCAGACATCTTCTTTACTATCTGTTTATCACTTTATTAAGGTTTGAATCGTTTGTTATAATAAGCATGGTGTTAGTAAGAGTGTTATAGGGATTAGTAAGAGTGTTATAGGGATGCTGTTTTGGAGAAAAAACATAGGAAATTTATGTTATATAATCACATCCATTTCCATAGGAAACTAAAAACTGTCCATCTCACCTTGGATTCTTTGATGGCTCAGGCTTTATTATTGTGATTGTGTCCATTCTGCAGGTTTGCCCTGCAGACCTATTTAAAAGGAAAAGGAGAAAATGTGTGGAAGGGCAGCTGTAGACCCTTCTTTTTTTTCTTTTTTTTTTTTTTTTTTTGGCAGGATAATATTATTTCTAATTAATGCATCTGTCATACAGTTGGTGACGTTAAAAAGATTTGTAGGAATTATTGCTTCACAATGCTGGCTGGATTTCTGAATTCATGTCAAGTATATTGACAGTGATGGAACAGCCCAGCACAGATCTTCATTTGTTCCCATGGGTACTCACAATTCCCCATGTGTCTAGAAGATTTTTCTCTGGAAGACTGATCTGCTTATAAAGAATATTGATATTACTGCCAGCACTTGCCAAGAAGACAATGTAATTACAGTTTACCTCAAAATTATGATAGTGCAAATGGGATAAGATGTCTCTTTTTGGAGCTCATGGCATCTCGGAGAAGTTGTGAGTGCATTCCCCAGAGATTCTCATTAACAGGTGCAGCCTGTGAAGGAATGCTTAAAGAGGCCAGCAAGAGACAAGGATCATTTAAATTCAGAAAATAAATTCTCTGAAATTAGGTTTCTTAGAAAAGAAAGTAAAACAAGAATTTATAATTAATAACAGCAATTGTGATGAAACCAGGACATCAGTATTAAAATGAGTAGAGAAAATAGCCAGTCTTGATTAGTTAGATAGAAACTTTCCATGATTTATGGATATGTGGAAAATATTGCACCATACCTTTAGATTCAGTGGTGAAATTAATACTTCCATTTTTAGATCACAACAAAAAAAACCCATTATTTTTTCCTAAACACTGTTTTGTGGAGGGGGAGACTTAAGTTCTGTTATCCATTTGCATTAAGGATGGAGTTGGGCTTTGTTCAGTGCTCACTTTGAGCATCTCAGTAAAACACGAAGAATTTTTCCCTAGGGACAATTAATACCAGTTACAAAATGAATGTTAAGTGTTAGGATTCTATGGAAAACAATGAAAAAAATGTAGTTTGTCCTTTGAAAAAAACACTCAAATAAAATCACATAAATGTAGAGCACTCAATGAATGTTACAATGACTGCAGCTGAAAAAGAACTGTGGAGGAATGGCAAGGTAAGATAGGCAAAAGCCTGCAATGGTGAAATACGTGGCTTTTCTAAAATAAACTTTTGGACACATGCAAATCACTGCAGCTTCCAGAACACTTTTTTTTCTTCTTTCCTTCCTTAATGTCTGGAAACTGTGGGGAAGGTATGGAAGAAGTTTTGGCTGAAATATAGTTTATATTAATATTCTACATTTACTAGTAAAAATCCAAAACTTGATGAACTGTCTAATCTGTGAGCTCTGGTGTTGAGTGAGAGAATAGGATAAGTGCTTGGCTGACTAATAGAGACCATGACTTCTTAAAAATGGTTTATGTGAAGGGATGACATCTTTATTTTAGTTGCAGGTTTGAAAAAGGAAGCTACATAAGCTTTCTGCAAATAATAATTTTATGTGCCTATCAGTGGGATTCTGTTTGAAACACCAAATTACATGAAGAAGCTAATTTCAATATTTGGATTAATTAAGAAAGAGGAATTCAAACAATTCTGAGACCTTGACGTATTTAATTCAAATCTTTTTTATATAACTATGCTAATTAATGTCCACATTAACAAGATGGAAATATTGCCAAGTTATATTTTTGCCTGCTATTATTTTGTAAGGAAAATGATTGTTAATTCACTTGCTCAGTTAGTGAATCACCATTTGCTGGCAGAGTGTCATTGGTAAATTGGGATGGTGTGATACTGGCATTCATTCTCTGTAAAGAAGGCCATTAATGAATTATTCTATAATTACCATTTCACAAGGAAAAAAGTTATTATGGAACACAAATTAATTGCTGTTTTCTTTTAACTAATTGTATAACTACTGATGATCAGACTTCAGGTCTGCTGTTACTGCTGCACCCAAGAAGACTTACTCTTCCTTTCTCCTAAGGAAAAGAGGAATTTAAAACCATTGAAGAATTACTTGAGCATCAAATGTGACTGTATCGAGTATTGTTCCATGCTATTTATCAGTATTTGTCTCTCTTAATAGAGTAAAAGGCATAAGACATTTAAAGCTGATGTTATTGACAGAAAACTAGGGTTTTGTTTTGAAGTAGAACCACAAGTAAACTGTGTAGATGCTTGTTACTTATTACCCCTTGATTTTTAAAACAAACCTAATTTCACATTGTCGGCATTGATTCCTTCCAGGTTCTGTGTTTCTCATTCATTTGGTTTTACCTTCAGCATCTCATAATGTGGCTCCAAGACTCATATATCAGTAGGTTGTAAAGTAGAAAAAAATATTAAATAAACATTATTTGAATTGCTTGTTGTATGCTGTGTAACAAAATATTATAGATTCCCCATTAATTTTCTGTCTTTATTATTTCTTGTAGTGTTTCAGTTGTTTGCTGATGTTGGTTGTTTTGTATTCATGTTGGAGGGAAAAAAGGTCTCTTGAGAATCAGATGTTTATGCTGTGACCTTCTGTCTCAGGAATTCATAGCTACGTTAAAAGTATGCTGTTAATATAGCAACTACTGCATTGCTAGTTCTGTTAAATTCATGAAGATGCTGCTTGTCCGGTGTGAAAAGCAGAGTTTCATTTAATGGTGGATTTGATTTTTGGAGTTGCAGCAGATACTTTCCATCTGCTAACTAGCAATACTTTTATTTTGATAGAATTTTGCTTTATCCACTCCTGCCTATTTTTTCACTCTTCCTCCAAATGATACGGTTTTAATAGGTAAGTGCTGATTCAGGAGTGGGTAAGCATTTCAGCCCACTCACACATTTTGAGGATATGAATATACTATTGTTGTTAACTGTAGGGGAAAAAAAAGTTTGTTAGCAAGGAGGAATGCAAGTGCACTGGGATTTTGCTATGGTCTTACTTGAGACCTGCAGATGCCCTTTGTTTCTAATGAATCATGCGTTCCATTCCCATGTCCTTCTGCCTCTTTGCAAAAATAAGGTGTTACATTCTTCCGCTAAAAGCATAAATTATTTGTAATTTCATCGGGGTGGGGTGTGTGTGTTTTGGTTTGTGGGTGTTTTTTATTATTATTTAAATGTCAACTTTGATAGCCATTGTTGTTAAAAATTGATGAAATACGGGCACTTTATTGTCTTTAAATGTAGTGCTGGAGTATGGGAGATTTCAGTAATTCTTTACCTGCTGTAGAGAGGATTTTGGATCTAGGCTTCTTATTGTCCCATCTAAATAAAACTGTCAAATGCAATAAGCTGTACTTTAATGGAATTGCTTTTTTCTTCCCAGAGACTTTATCCAGTGTATTGGAAAAGCTGATTTCCTTTCAGTCTAAATACTCCTTTTCCTAATTTCATCTTACTGTTCATAGTTTTTTTTCCCTTCAGAACTGTCTTTTTTGGGATAGTAGAAAGACGTTTTCTTAGTGATAGAAACCTTTTTGTGTAGGGAGTTTAAAAGTAAACTTCTAGCTCTTATGAAAGATGATCCATTGAGAGCTTCGGATATTTTAGATTTTCTACATAAACAGAAATCATTGAAATCTCACTGCTTCTTTTAGTCATTAGCTGCCTTGTGGAATGGGATTTACTTAGGATCTGTAAGGTATAGAACACAAACAGCACATGGAATGCAAAAAGGAAGTGTATGGTAAAATAACCAGAAAAAAAGAAAACATCTTTAAATTGGAATATACGAGACATTAGTATAAAATGAAATGAGAATTAAGAGCGTTGTGTCATTAGGCTCATAACTGTAACAGTCACACAGTCCTTACTTTTGCATGTGACAGAAAAATAATGACAATGTTGTGCAGATCTAGCTTGCAGAACAACGTGGAAAAAATGCTCCTGAATAATGAAAGCAGACCATTTACCTCTCATATAACAAAAAAGGTGAAATATTTTAAGTAATGCAATAGATATCTAATCTGGCTGAAAGAATTAGATACCTGTTTTTCAGTAGCAGCCTTTCAAAGTATGCTCAGCTTGTATTCTGGGAATGGGAAGCATTAAAGTGCTCTTTTGACACTGTTACTCATTCTATCTCAGCATGTCTTCTAGCTCTGATTATTCTTTAGACAAGCATGAAAATGTTTATTTTATGAAGCACATTCATTTTTAAATGATTTACCAGTATTATCTATCACAAAATCATATTCTATTTCATATAGTCCTACCCAGGTGACAAGTTGAGAAGTCAGAGGAATGTGAAGAAACCTGGGAAGGCTGGTTTTTTTAAGGTTTTTCCCCTAGGAAATGTAAAAATATGTCTGTAGAATGCTAAGCTGGTAACCTCTGAGAAAGCATTGAGCAGAGCCCCACTGGGACATGGGTATAGTAAACAGCATGGAATTTCTGCTTCTGAGAGTAGATTTTGAGGTTGGAAGTTCTCATCCAATGTAGGCCCTTGTTGTGCACACATAGGGGATTCTTAGGTGTGATCCAGTGTTCAGATTCACTGGCACGTCCCGTGGGATCTTGTCAGACGCGCTATGAAAATCCAGTTGAAGCGCATGTGTCAGTTTACTGACAGTGACTTTCTGAACTCATAATAGGCTGTCTTAATTTAGTGCTTGATCGCTTGCTTTTAGATTAGATGGAGATGGAATTATACTTTAAATAGATTTAAGAAACAAAATTATAATTTGAATGGTTTAGAATTACCTTAAAATTACGCTGATTGTTATCTTTTGGTTGCATGCCTTTTGCCTTTTAGTACACTGAGGTGTTTACACCTTGACCTCATAAATTTGTCACCCAAAGTGTCCCTTTAATTTCAGTGTCGGTGCAGTTGCATTTCTTATATGCAAAACCAAAGACTTGATTATTGTAAAGCTATTAATAGAGAATTTCTTTGTCTCTTCGATAGGCATAGTTATGTAATAAATACCCACGTTTGTGAAGAAAAAGCCAAAACAAAAAAACCCAAGCCTAAACATCTGACCAGTTCAGTGTCAGTCATGCAAAAGGAAAAAAAATCTTAAAAATTAATTTTTGGCAACTTGGTTGGCAAGAATGTAGTAGAAGCGTTTGATGAATTCTTTGGATCCAAAAGTTTCTAATGGCTCTAGTATGCACACAAAAAGGCAATGGTTAAACTGATTCACAATTGTGGTGAAGTGGGGAAAAACATTTTGTATTAATTTAAAGCTGTTATAGCTTGGATAAGCACAAGCATCAACTTGAACTATTCTAGGCGTTCTCTGTTCGTTCATTTTTCATGCCCTATTCATGTGTTCACTTCATCACTGCAATATTCTGGTGGCGGTGGTGTCATGTCCAGCGTGGAAAAACTACTCAACAGAGCAAGAATGGAAGTAATCAGGGCACTTCATAAACTGCAAATTTGAATTACCAGAAAATTTCACAGGTCATTTCAAGCCAATCAAATATATGTGAAAACTCTCAGTGTTTTCCAAATTATTAATGAAGTTTTAATCAGTAATGTGGTTGAGATGCATTTTCATTCAGTAAGTCAAAGAAATGTAATTGCCATAGTATTCTCCTGCCTTTAAGTGCACATAGAATGTGACTTCACTAAATATAACAGTGGAACCTTTTGGAGCTGATAATCTGTGATGTCAGGGAAAGAAAAAAATGCAGGAAATAGTTCTGTTGAAGTTTCTACAAAAAGCTTTCTTTTGGCAGGTAAAAGGTCAGACAGTTCAAACCTTTGTCTCTTGAGAGCCTTGAAGGTTATTTCAGAACCTGTTTTGTAGCCATCTATTTTAAGACTAATGCTTATGCTCCCTTTCAAGAAGAGCCTTCTAGCATTAAGGAGAGATGCTAACTTCCCTACTTTGTGTCTTTTCTCTCTCTTCTTAATTACCTATGTGGATGCATAATTATTTGAAGAAAGCTCAATGTTCTATCTTCTGTAGGAAGGAAATCTAAAATTAAAACCACAAAAAATAGATTGGAAACTGGCTTTGTCTCATTTTTCTCTCTAATGTGATCACATTGAATTTTAGTTGTCAAGATTTTTAAAAAGCTGCAGATCAAGCTCAAATTTATTGCTCTTGATTTATTTTTTTCCAAAGGCTCTTGAGCACTCCTTAAAACTTGTTGCATTCTGTGTCTGAATGGAAAAGAAAGACAGTATTTATTATTAAAATTAATAAACAACTAATGGGTTTGTGCAATTAGAGATTTAGGTGGTCTTCCTGCTGTTAGCAGTGTCTGACAGTCAAGGAAGGGCTTTGCTCCATTCTGGCTAGCTAGGATTTTCAAGATAATTGGGTTAATGCAATCTGGAGTGCAAAAATACATCTAAACATTTGTGGAAAAGTTTTCCTTAGTTTATCCACATTTTCCACCACTGATGGTTATTTAATAAATATCTGTTCTGAAATCTCAGTAATGGTCCAATAGCTTTTAAAGTGTCTGTCATGAAATGGGTGAGTGTCAAGTATACTTTTTTAAATCCTGCAAATTTAGCACATTTTTGTACATACTTTTGTCAAAAAATTAAGGAGGTTGAAATTCAGTTGAAGAGTAGTAATTTAGGCTACTAGGCAACATACAAAAATGAATGCAACAATACTTAAAGTTGTTTTATTCTTTCAAGTTGGCAGTAGGATAAGAGGAAAATTGATTAAGGTAATTGTAAGCCTGAAACAGTAAAGCTGAAGTCTACCAAATAATAAGTTATGAAAAAAGGGAATAAAATGTTATATAGAATAGACTGACATGGTAGCTAGTGCACATAACTCCACAATAGTATAATGTTTTTAGATTTCTTTCTTGCTAATTGCAAAACATTTTATTTGACCTTAGATTCATTATTTTTGAAAAGCTTACCTTGCACGGTGCATTTTATTTTTTGTATTTTGTTTGCTGCTTCTGGTCTGCTTACCAGGCTTTGTGTAATGATTAGATATTGTTTAAAACAAGTAACATCGTTCTTTGCAGCTGTCACTCAAAATATTTAATTGACGCCAAACACCACAAAATATAGATCTCGTTTACAAAATATCTTCAAGTAAACTTTTAAAACAGTTGCCTATGCTGCTAAAAGAGGTCTGAATGTTCAGAATCCAGGGTGTTTTGGAACCACATCTATTGCAGTAGATACTTCTTTTGGAGTTCGGTGGAATTGGTGGTGGGAGGGTAGATCACACAAAATCTTTTTCTCCCTGTAACTTAATAGATCATTCGTGTAAATGAAACACAGATTTGTAGTTGGCTTGGGTTGATGGGGTTTTTCTTCTATAACATAAATGAGAATTGAATCTTACAGATTCTAAACATAAGGTGTGATTAGGTAAAACACACATGCAAATGATACCTCTGGTGATACAAAACCAAAACTGGTGAGGACTTCAAGCAATCCTCATCTTGCTGCAAATACAAGTCTCTCTGATGTGTTTTAGCTTGCAGCCTACAAGATTCTACAACTTTCTCAGATGATCTGTGCTTGTCTTCTATCAGAGTCTCCTACCAGAGTAGTATTTGAATTTTTTTTTCCTCTACTGAAATCATCTGAGTTAAAGATTAATCTTTCTTTTCTCTTTCTTCCACTGGCAATTTTTGTATCTCCCTCTCCAAAATGGTTTTGTGTTTGCATTTGTGGGTTTTTTTTCAATCTCCATTCTAATAATAGAGAAGAGGTTGAGGATGGAATTCTAGTTTCACTTTTATTTCTAGAAAATGCTGTAACCCTTGTAATTTAAGTATAATTCTCCTGATTTTTACTCATGAGAGGCAGAAAAGAATTGGGTCATGACTTCTGATATATTTTTCTGTAAGAATGACAGAGATTTCTGCTTCAGCATTGAAACATATGGCTTGTGTTCTCCATAGTTTTTACTCCTACATGTTGAACAGTCAAGACAAAAGTCAGATAAGGTAGGTCATATGTGTGGGTATCAGTGTTAACTTAAGAACTACCATGGTGGAAACAAGTGTAATAACACCTCTTTAGAAGAGTAAAGATTGGTGTAGACATCTGAGTTAGGTTAGGTTTCTATCAGGAATTTTAAATGGTGATGTGCAGAATTGATCAGTTCAACAGTTCTGGCAAGTGCATATGGCAGCTTGTATTTTTACATAATAAACTTAAATCCATACCAAAGTATTTCTTACAAAGACAATAATAGTCTATTATCCTGTTCATTATTGACCTTTGTATTTACGCCATACGTACGAGTTTTGCAGTTTTGCTCTCTGGCACCACATACACATTTTCTCTCTCTTTCTTCTTTCTTCTTTTTTTTTCTTTTTTTTTCCTTCTTTTTACTGTTTCTGCATGTGTCAGAAGTGGCCCTAAAGATGAAGATAGGTGCATTTAATTAGCAAAATGTACCTTTGCCTACTGTGCTTAGAAGTCTTGCTTCTGTTCTGGCAGCATATTCTCATTCTGGAGTATTTAATCCCTTTTTTGAAAGAAAGTGGTAAATAGTCACAATTTCTGTGCCATTTCCTTTTTCTGATATCCTGTGCTTTCCCATCAAAGCAGGCACAAGTACTACGCAGCATTCTTGCCTGCAAATTTAGTGTTAGACACTCATGCAGCACTGCTTACAGTAAGTAATGCTGTAGCTCAAGGCAAAATACTCTTACAACTTAGCTTACAGCCTACCTGTGACCTTATAAAGAGAGAGCTATAACACTGTGTGAAAGGAGGAGAGTCCAAACATGGCCTTTAATTGGGACAGTGTGTTTATGCTCCACACATTCTGCCTTTGGCTTTAGTATAAATATTTTGGTTCTGATTCCCTGTAAATTAATATACATCTGGAGGAATTATATGAGGACTAGTGCAGCTACACTGCTGTAAAAGTGGGATAAAATGTGAGAGAGATTTAAGGTTGTTCTGTCACCACAGAAGCCTGGATTTGCAGCGGTTGGCTTTTGGGTTTTTCTTTGTTTTTTTTTACTAAATACTCTCTGACATAGAGCCTTTTTTTCTTTAAGTTTGCTTTCACGGGTTTTTTTTTGTTTGTTTGTTTCCTCCCCCCAAAGACTACAGTATAATCCTTGGTAATTAACTGCTGAGGTTAAGTTAATGAAATCCCATTGTTACTGAACCATTTTCCTGAAGACCTACCAAGCAAAAGAGAAAAATATGTAAGTAGCATCTGAATCTCAGTCAGCATCAACACAAATCATAGCATTCTTCTATAGATCCTGAAAATCATCTGTGGTTGAGTAACTCATCATACCCACGTTGTTCTTGTTTTGCACTAGTGGCCACCACTATCAAGTGCTTTCTTGCAGCAACATGTGTGCTTTGCTGGAAAGACTAATGATATGCCCCTCAGCATTCTGTGAGAGATATGGCTTTGGATATCCCTTTTTTGAGGAGCTAGCTATATTAACTGTACCAGCATGATTACTTGTGTTGACCCTTAAAATATCTGCCTGTATTAACATTTCTAATTATATGAACTCAGATCTTTATGAATTTTTTGCTGGGTATATTTTATTCCTTCCACATCTGTTTCCTACAAAGCGAAAGCCCAACAATATTCTTTTAGAATTTAACGAAATCCTTGTCAAGTGTTTTCATCAGTATTGTCATTCCAGGTCTGAGACCAGAGCTTGTTAATTAGCCAGAGCATCCTCTGGATCGCTGCTTTTGCATCATGCATTAACATTTTAAGGCTATCTTGGGTCTCCTCTGTTCAGAGTATTTAATTTTAAAACAAATGAGTAGCTTGAGTAATTTAATACTTTTGATAATACAGTAGTTTCCAAGTAGTTTGAATTCTGATTCTGATTATACAGCACTTCAAACATGAAGGACATTTTAAAAGATGCAGGTAAAAAGTGTTAAACTTATTTGGCTTTCTGTTTTGAAGATACATCCCATATTGGCCTTTGTACCGTGGAAAATTATATCCCGAGAGACAAGATAGACTTAACAGGAGGGGAAACCAAAATGATCCCGTTCTTATTAAAGGTAAAGCATGAAGACATGAATAGGACTTGACAAAGCCACAAAGGAGGGAATTTAATCCATATCTCGCAGTAAATGACTAAAGAGATATCAATTCTTAGTCTTGTGTTCTACATTTGGGCACTCTGGCACATTTGGCATTAAATTCACTCATTAATCTTAAAAGTTTTTAAGCAGCAGTTGGAATCAGTTTGAATTGCATAATGATAGTGGTTAATACAGAATTCAGGTATAATGTTGAAAATGTTTTAATATGTTTAAATGACTGATTAATGTTAAATGAAATTTCCTGCATGTAGTCTCATGAAGTTCACATACTTCTGACCCTTGTTTTTCCTGGTTCATTTGTTGATTGAAATTTATGCAGTAAATATTTTGCAAACTGATCTGATACGGATTTGTAGGTGCTCTGAAAACATGTATCCAACATTCCAGCTGTCAGCTGGTTCATGTGGAATTGAACTTGGTTCTCATTCCTAATTTGGTGAGCTTTCTAATGCTTTAAAATCACGTTTGCCTCTCCTTCTTTATTCAGGTAGCTGTCTCCGATTTTTTCACAACTTGGATTCAGACAACTTCATTTTATTTTTTTTTCTATTTTTTAAACTTATTGGTACTTGAGAATAACCCCTTAATTAGGGACTCACCCTGGTGTCAGTGAATGCTGAGCTCTCTGAGTCAGAAATTCAGCTTCAGCGGTCTTTTTGTAAAACCATTTGAGTTCAAACAAAAATCTAGCCCAGAGGCTTCACTAAACTTCTTTCTTGCTAGCTTGTTGGGTATTTTTAAATCTACAGACTTTGATGATGTATGTGGCCCATACTTGTGTTCTCTGAAGAACACACATTACACTCTGAAGCTGTCTGCCCTGCCTACATTAGGATCAGTACATAAAGCCCTACCAAGGAATGCTGATGCTAAAGATGAGGGTCAAAGCAGCAGCAGGACTCAGGGCTGGCAGAAGGGAGGAGGAGGATGAAATGCTGGTGGGGAGGGTCAGAGATGCTGGGGTATTACTGCTTTCAGATTTGCCACAGAGGTGAATGCGAAAAGTAGTTTACTCCGGTTTAGTACGTACTGTGGTGCAACTAAGTTGAAAATGATTTCTGACATCAAAAAGTCTTTAATGCTTTTAGATGGAAATCCTGAGCCCCCTTAATGTACACTAATACTGTTTATCTCCAATCCCTCTATTGAACTCTACATTAGAAAGGTTGGTGAGGGTTTTTTTTTTAGTTCAGCATGATTGGTTCAAATTGTAACTTGTTTTTCAGTGTTTTGATAAGTCAATCAGACTGCACTCAAATGTGTTAAAATGATGCACTTGAAGTGAAATTTACAGCTCTAGAACTCATCTGCATTGCTATTTTTGATCACAGCCTTTAAAAATGCTTATAAAAATATTTTCAGAGAAAATAAAGTGCTAAAATTTTGAACTAGGTATCCCATCTAATGCCATTCCAGACTCTGGCAGATGTTAATATAATGTGGAATAATTATTAGTATTTTGGTATTGTGTCAAGATACTTAGAGAAATGGATTATTTGATGAGTTATCTATGGCTACTGATGTCTTAGTAGCCTGTAGAGTAAGAAAAAAAGATGAGGATATGCAAGTAATTTGTTACATTTCCTTCCTTTTAACTAAAGGTTCATCTTTGGTTCCAGCTTTAGGTCATAATCTATTTATTTTTCTTTAGCAGTTCAGGATTGGACCTGTAGCTGTATAATGAATATATTACCATATATTTTCTTAAATATGAGAACCACTGATATGAGAACAAGTCATTCTAATCTCACTTCCCTTGTGGCTTTTCAAGTACCATGGATTTGTTACACAATTCTCAAAGAACAGTATATATCTCTCAGATTCATTCAGTTTTCTTTGTTTTCATAGCTTTTCAAAATACTATTCACAAGAAAATCTGCTCTTTCTCAAGAACATCAGTGTAACTGATGGTCCCTCAGGCCAGATCAGAAAATCTTAGGGTTTTATTTTAGCAGGTAAAATCAAGGATGTGCAGGGAATGGTAAGAAGGAGCATATACTGAAGATAGCCATAGGCAGGAGAATTTTCTATTTTTCCACAAACATGTTCTTACTCAGTAAACCAAGAGTAGGTGAATACAGAGTCTTCATTATATGGGAACTTTAAAGGACCAAATTTATAGAAGAAATTATGTGGCCAGTTTTCCAGTACTTTAACTATTATTATTGCACAATCAGAATACAAGCGACAAATGTTCTTATCTCTCTGCCTTTTCTTTATTCTATATATTTCATTCTTTCATCATATTTCAATTCATACAGGGCAAAATATGTCATAGTGTAAGTATATCATAGCATAACAGGCATGCATGTGGCCCTTAGCATGCCTGTTACGCTTCTGAGGTCAAACATTACCTGGCATGCAAATTTACAAGGAACTACTAACGGGTTTAATTTCCTCACGGAGCCATGATTTTGTTTGTTTAGCTATTTATGCCATAGTTGGAATCTGACACTCACCAACTATGATTGAGATAGTAAGCCAGAAACTGGAAGAGGTTGTAGTTATGAATCTATGTAAAGCACACTCATGGAACATTGGTTGCATCAATGTAATGTCTTTCATCTCTTCCTGTTAAGATATTGGGATTTGAATACCTACTTAGATTCAGCAAGCTGTGGTTGTACACTGAGTTGTTTGTGACTTTGGAATGGAGGAGGTCTGGGGCTGTCCTCTACTGGCCTAGGGAAGATTAGGAAACAGATGCACAGTAGCAGCCCTGAGTTTGGAGAAGCCTTGTCAACTGCGAAACCTGGGCTTCTGGAGTGATGGCATAGGGAAAGCTCTGAACATCTGCTTCTGTACAGGCTGATTTGTAGTCACACTCACACACCAATAGTCAGAGGAGACTCGAGGTAAATTGGGTGTTTAAGAACATGACTGGATTCACGCACCTTCTGGGTGTTAGAATCTGATTTTGGCCTAGGACAGATAGGGGTTTGATTATCATTAGAATATAGAATTTTAATATCAACAACTGTTCTGGGACATATTTTTCAATGGATACATTCATCCTGTTCACAAACATTTTAAAATAGGAGCAAAGTGTAAAATGTGTTTGCTATTCAGATCTAAGTACTGAAGTAAAAGGGTCATTTATTATTAAGAAATCATACATTGATTATATACATTGATTGTTCTTTGTTTCCTTGAGAATGACAGATGCACAAGATTTTCTTCAGCACCCATGCATCTTAACTCTGTAGTAATTTCATTTGTGTGTTGTAAGTAGTGGATATCTATCTATTTTCTTAATGCATCTTTTGAAAGAAGAAATCTCCTTCAGACTAATAGAACCGGTTGTTGTTTGTTTGCATGTTGAGGTTTAGATCCAAACTGCACTTTATTAAATGGTAGATAGAGCATTTTATTTGTTATGTTGTAGTTAACTGGGATTAGTACCAGATTGACATCTGGCAGTAAACTGATTCATGCACAGAACTGGGAAATAGTGGAAATTAGCAGCTGCTTTTTATATTATTATTATTTTATTTTAGCTCTTCTAAAGGCATATAGGAGAAAGAAACACTAGAAATTTATCTTATTACTGTTAACCATGTTAAGAATTTGGTGCTTTGCCTCTAAAACCAGCAAACTCAGATTAGTATTATTCTAAGAAAAATTCAGTTTAAAGGAGCAGCAGAATTTTGGATCAGCTTTTACTACATGACTAGTGTTTTTCAGAATAGCTAACAGGAAATCATAAACATTAGAGGAAACAGTGTAGATTATTTTGTCAGTCTTGCTGTCTAAACATCAAGTTTGTAGCCTTGCACAAAGACTGTAATTGGAAGTTTTTAAAGAACTGTGGCATCCTGTGAGGGGTCTGAAGAGGGGGAAAGCTGAAGTACTTGTTCTGCAGTCATTAGATCCCATAAGGCAACAGAGCCCAGAGTTCCAGAACTGAACCATAAGCAAAATGAGCTATGTGCACCAACATACAGTGACTAAAGGTGTTCCAGAAACTAAACGTGCTAAAGCTGAATCAGCATTGCAAAGGAGAAGTGCAGCGACCTGTGTAACTGTAGATTGATTAATTTTTATAATAATCCTAGATAAGTAAAGGAAAGGGATAATTGATTTTAACAGGATTTAGAGGAAGGACTGTAATTAGTGCCAGTCAGAATTTTTTCAAAGAACACGTCTCTCTGTCGTGAAACTTTTCTGGGTTTTTGTTTTAATCTTTTGAAGGATTGATACATGTACTTTATAAAGGCAGCAGCACAGACTTTTATGGAACATCTTGTATGGTACTCTGGAACTCAGAGTAAAAACAGTGCTTTAGGATAGCAGTTAATCACATGAATTTTAAATACAAGCTGACTGATAGATATTCAAAAGTATTACCTGTCAATGAAGAATCATCATTGAATGGAGATTTTCCTACCAATGTTTTTCAGGTGGCAGTGCTAGATTCAGTACTAGTCAACACCTTTGTTGGATATAAAATTGCTGCTCTCAAAGTATGTGAATTGTGAAACACAAAAGAGAGTGTAAGAATAAAAAAATGGAAAATAAACACATGCAAATTCACATGTGACCTAAAAACACTATTTTAAGTGTAAGAACACTGAAACATTAGAGAAAATTACTTTGGAAAAGAAGGATTATTACACCTTTTAGTATCTTTATATCTAGATTGACTTTTTTTGTGTATGGTATGTTTTACTCACATGACAGCAACTGATCCCAGTAAAAGAATATTCCCCTTTCTAAAGGAAAAGGATAAGGTAGACAATATAATTGCTGTGTTTGGCTTTAGACTCTCGATTGTTCCAGAAAGGATATTATTAAATACAGCTGTGCTATTAAGTACCAACCATACCAACAACCAGTACAATGAAAATCGTGTCCTGGAACTTCCAGTCTGTTTTGAAAATACGTATCTGTGTGCATATGCATGCTTGATTTTGTATCTATGAATAATACTTCTGAGCTTAGGGAAACAGTTCATATCCATAAAATTATTTGCATATACAATTATAGCACTGAGGCCAGAGTTGCAGACTGTGGAAGATGGAGTGCATAGAGAAAGATTTAATATTGAGGAAGAAATGAGCTCATGTTTATGTGATTCAGTAGCTTTAGTTCATTAATAAATATTGGGTTGTGTAGTAATTTTTTTCCACACTACTGACCGGAATCTGCACCCTTGAAAGTTCATGTAGATGCTGTATTATTTAGTATTCTGAAAGATGCATACAAGGAGCTTTCATTGATTTTCCTCACCTGATAATGTGATTTGTTTTCTCAATGTGTGCAGTGTCAATAGTTCTCTCTCACATACTTTGCATGCTGTTTGAGAAAGTTTGGTTTCATTACAACAAAATTAACTTTTGAAGATCAGAATCTGGAGGATTAAAACCTGAAACATGGTGTGAGATATATTTTTCTTAGATCATATTGTGCAGTAGTTTGAAGATACGAGTTTACAGTCGTGCAGATCTGTACTATAAATTCTGAAATAAAATACATTATCAGCCTTTCTGGGATTTGGTTGCTTGTTATGAGAAAGTAGTGACATATCTCCAGGATGTTGTAACCAATAAGCCCCCACATTTTCTTAAAATTTAACTTTGATCTTAGTCTTCCAGTACTTGACATTATATAGAAATTACAGTATCCCTGTTCAATACTATACACAGGTTTCGGAAACATCTCAGATAATACTAATTTGTCATGTAGGTGTAAGATGAGATTTGGGTAGTAGTTTGCTTGTGTGTTTTGACAAGAATCTTTTCACAGTTACTTAGACTAAATCAGCTTTGTGTGTGTGGCTACAATCACATTTTATCCAATTACATGAAGTTGTTTTCTCAAGCCTTAATATTTCATAGCTCTGGAAACTGAGGTCAAGTTCACTTCTATGGAAACCAGAAAGAAAAAGTCATTTGAATGTAGTGGCACTACTGCTTTCCCTGCTCTAGCTTTTTTTCTTCTTCTTTTCTGATTATTTTTTTCCCTTTCCAGTACAGCAGCGATACCAAGAATGCCTGCTTACCGTGTAAGTAGATAAAAGTTGGAAGAATTTGGTCAGGGAAAGCTTCAGAACATTTTACAGCCTATGTGGGGGTTTAAAGAGGTCCATTTGTCCCAAAGTTTTCTTTTTTTGTACCACTACTATAGAAAATAAAATCATCTAACATATTGTGGATCATTTATCTCCCAGTGAAGCCCAGAGACAAGTATTTGTGGTGCTGACACACTTTAATAAATCTGCTTTGTGATGATCTTTCTGAAAAAATGCAATTGATACAGTTACTTGATATTTTAAGTGCCAGTACCGTTGTTGTTCCATTTGCTCAATTCCCACTGAAATCCTGGAGAGGGGGTTTTTATGAAAAATATGGTGGTAGCTTATTGACCTTCATGCTCTGTATGGACTAACAGGAGGGACTTTCTATTTCAAAGAATGAAAAATATTTTTTTATGTTGTGACTGGGGAGGGAGTGATTTGTTCATGCATAGTAGCTATCGGGGAGTTTAAATGTCAGACCAGAGGTTTCAGGGCAAGGTAAAGCTTTGCCAGCAGTAAATTACTTTGGCCTTATTCCAGAGTTGTGCCATGAGGGGAGATTTGCAGTACTTTACCAATGTCACAAGAAAGTTCCTCCAAAGTGTTACGTGTGATTATTCTCTGTTCTGTTAAAAGAAAAAAAAATGCCTTTGTGCATGTTATAATTGAAATTACTCTAGACTGGGATTACAGACAGAAATTTTGACTGGAAATTTCTCCTATACTTTAAAAACTTGACTGTTCTGCTGCTTCTGTCATGTTTATTTGTATGTGTCCCCTCTTGCTTGGATAATGTGGTGCTGTATATGTCCTGCCTCTGCCTGTATTGGTAGAGATGGGCAGTATGATTCAGTAGGATTCTTAGGTTCTGGAAAAGGGTTGATGTGGTATTAGATATCAGGCGTTTGTGTGGAGGGCTTGGCAATGTGTCTTGTGTAATGTGTTCATAAGTGTGATGGGGATAAATGACCTATTTCTGTTTTTTCTAGTGGCACACTTCATGTTGTGTTCATCAGCAGCAGATTCTGGATCTCAGCATAGTGAATGAAGCAGGGCACTGCATGGGAAAGGGCAGCAGTGTGACTTTCACAGCAGATCTAATGTATACGATCCTTATGATAAAGCTCAGAAGGGTGTCTTTGTGAGCTGATCTGCACTTTGACAAGGGGATTTTTGGGGAGTAGTTACTAGCAGATGTTTCTGGTAGAAATACTACAGGTCACCAGTACTGTGCAGTTCAGAAGGAGGAAATAGGAGATGTGAATGCTGAGCTTGTGGCAATATAAATGAGTTACAAACTGTAGTATCCATATTGCTACTAACTCTGGGCCTCACTTCCACCGTTAGGTGCTGCAGTACAAACACACGCTTTGCTCTCTGTGTGATTTGGGTTGGTTTGTGGTTTTTGATGGGGTAGTTTGAGCCATACAAATGGGGCAAGTGTTGATCATTAAAATAATCCACAAAATTACTTTCCTAGTTTAGTTTACTAGGTGAATCTTAGTTCACTTTTAGTGGAAGGTATGTCCTGGAAGCTTTCTCTCTTTATTTTTTTGTCTTTGTGCAAGTTTGCTGAAGACAAGCGAACAATATGTTACTGCATGCATATTCATTTGACAGCACTGTCACAATGACTGTCCTGCTTGGGACACTTATGAGATCTTGAAGTAGATTATTGTAAATATTACAACTCTTGAAATATAACAGTGTAGATATCTTGAGAGGGACGAGTAACTTCTTTTTCTGTCTGTGGGGTATGGAGAAGCAAGACCATAAACTCTCTGGCACAAATTATTTAATATCCATTTGGAGGGTTTGAATGATGCATCCCAAAATGAGAAGCATGGTAGAACCTTATCATGGTTTAAAATATCAACCATTTGAAAATGGGGTGGTCTTGTCAAATCCTAATCCTTTTACCCTACTTAAGCAGTGTTTCTGTATTAGAAAAAAAATATTACTACAGTGTAAAACATTAGGCAAGTCACTGCTAAATCCAGTTTATCAGTGTTTTATATAAAACAGATTAAATTGCATTTTGTTGAATGCAGCTTTCACAGTATTTCAGTATGTATGTGACAGTTACCAGTGACTAGTCTTGCTGCTACTGAATACCTGGAAGAAAAGGCTTGAACACCATTGAGTCCAGGAAAATACTACTTTTTACATAATCAAAACATAAACATTTTTTTGCCAAGAAAAAGCCCCCACAACATATTTTTACAAAAAAATTTAAAATCAAAATTTTACATAATGAAATTACATAATTTGTAATTAAAGCATCCTTTAATTACAAATAGAACCATTCCATGCTCAAAAATAGTTTGGATGACAAACTAGATGTAAAAATATAAGCTGTAAGGGAAAAAACACACAATGTTTTCAGTTTGTTCAGCTGGGTGTCGAGACAGATTCCCTCTGTTAGTAGTGTTTCCTTTGTAGGGTGTTTGTCATAATATAATACCTTAAGCTGTTTTCTGAATCTTACCAGAAATAAAAGTAGTTTAATGAATATTGAGGATGAACCCATGGTCATGGAAAGTAAGTATTCAAAGTTACTTTACTTGAGGTGATGAAGAGCTTGTTTTTAGCTGTGCTGATGGAAGAAGATGGGAGAAGTTTTAATGTAATACTTTGTACATATTCTTGTTGCTAGGAGTATAGAGGTCTGTGGGTAGGTGGATACTTTGACAAGTACAGCTGCCATAGCTATGTTCTGTAATTTCTTAATTGCTTTTGTTAAACCTTGTTACTCTTTATGTTTCTTAGGTATTTTTAGATGTTTTTAGGTTTTTTAGATGTTTGGAACTACTGATGGCATTCTATTGCAGACTTGCCACTGACATAATTTATGCCATGTAATTTGAGCTCTAAATATTTGATTGCTCTGAAATTCTCTTATTAAATGGGAGCATACCTGCTTGATTTTTACCTCCCTTAAAAAACGTATTAAAATTCCTAGCAGTTTGTACTGGGTGTTGGCAACAAGTATATCTGAGTTAATGAGGCATGTGACTTCAATTTAGTTATAGGAAGGATAAATGTGATTCAGTATCATATAAAAGGCATCAGGAATCAGAGACTGTCAGTAGATAAAGTTAAATGAAGAAAAAGTCCAGCAAAGGAAATTAAATTTACACTATATACTTTTTTACTACCTTACTTTTGTATTTATTACTAGTTTGATGTAAACTTTGCATCTAAAATGTAGTACAGTCCTGTGAAGTCCCATTTATTATAAACATCTTACACTGATGGTCATATTTTTAAACAAATAAGCCGATGATTTAAAAATATGCAAATGCTGTTTAACAGAAAACAAAGCCCTGAACAGTAATACAATTTTATGCTTGTCTATTGTTTTGTGGCTGTAAATTAAACAGAAAATAATTTAAATTCGTGAAGTAATACAGTGTATAGTAATATACCTATCTCTGCACGATTTAACTGCTCATATTAAAACTTTCCCATTTGTTAGGAAGCCACTATAAAAAGGTAAAACTGCAGTTTTGACTGTGGCACCTTGTGTTGTATCAACTGAATTTTCCTTGGTTAGAAATCTGAATACAGCATCAGAACTGGGTCTTGGGTAATCTCAGTTTGATCTGATCTTTTATAAGCATTGTGTTGTCAAATTTTTTGTTTCCCTTTCTTCCCACTATGGATAAGGTCAGGCAGGATACCAGCAGGTGTTTTCTTATAGAACAGTTCTTTTAAGGCTATGTGGTATATCTGAGAGGCAGATATTGCTTGGGAAAATCCAATATTCTCTTTTCACATAGACTAAAAACCAGTTTGCTCTTGGAATTTCCAGATGGAGTGCTTTCATGCAAGAAACCACATATACATTTTGAGTACATTGTGGAGGAATTTCTAATGGGTTTATGGTAATTCCAGGCAGCTGTTGGTGAATCACCTGTGCTGTGATGGGTGTCAAAAAATTGAAGACCATGATAAATTCTTTGTGTTTGATGTCTTTAGATACTGCTTCTTGTGGGAGTTGCTATTCCCTGGTGACCTCTCAATTAAATTTCCGCCTGTGTGGACAAGGAACAGTTCTCATTTTACTGTGAGAATACTGAGGAACCAAAATTAGGAAAAAATTGAGTGTTAAATGCATCTTTTCTGTGAGTGAATTTGCAATGCTTCAGAACAGTTTCACTAGAAGTCTTCATGTGGCCCTTAAAGGTCAATTAATAATGCTCATATTTGAGATATTTTCAATAAAGCTTCATACATTTTTAAATGAATATATGCTTAATCTGAAAGGAACTAATTGCTGAGAAAGTAAGGATCCAATATTTTATTCCTTTTTAGTGCATTGTTTTATTCTAAATACAAAATTAATTAAAAGCAGCAGGTTTTAGTCACTTTACCTTAGAAGGTTTCTTGATGTGGTTTTAACCATATTTCTCTTACTCTGAACACTTACAGCCTTGATCTACACACAGATAATTTTTTCAGCTTTTCTACTTTGTTATAAATGTTGACTAAAATGTGCTAACAAGGTAAATAAGTACCATTAGATGAAGCTGTTCAGTTGTACTTGTGTCTCATACAGCATCCAGAAGACAAAGGTCGTTGTGAAACCGGCTTCTAAGTGGTTTTTGAACTTTGCCATCATTGCCAGAGTAGATGTGAAAGACATATACAAGCATCAAAATAGTGCATTTTACTCTCTATAGTAGAACATTATAATCTGCCCATCCCATTTTTAGATATTTTTATTAAAAAAAATAATGTCCCTAAAATGGTGGAGGTAATCAGATGATTGCACTGTGTAAATAGGCAAACACATCCCAGTGGTGGTGTGTGACATTCAGGCTATTGTGTAACACAACAGTTCTCTGTATATAACGTATTCATTTTCAGCAGCACATTTGGATTTTCTTTTCTTTATTTCGTGCAGAGAAAGAATGAGCGGGTATAATTTACAATTATTTTTATGTACATATTTGAATCATGGCAGTTTGATAAGGCTCAGAATTTGGGAAGAGTCATGCATTTAATTTCTGTTTAGTTGTTTTGCTCTGTGATGCTGGGAAAGACTGACATATTAGGTACCTTGCTTGCCTTTAGTTGATTCGAAAAGTGCTTTGAGGTCTACAGGGAAAAGTGCTGTATTCAATCTCCCTAATAATTTTATAAACAGCTGATTTGCATTAATAGCAAAGACAGAGATCAAAGCTGGATGTTTATAGCCAAACCCGAGAATCAGATGGGAGAAAACAGTGGGCGTGCTTACCATAGAATGAATACAATTCCTAGAATCTCCATGACATTTTTCAGCAGATTTTGATTGTCAGGGTAAGCAAACAGCTATAATATCTTTTAAAGAGCTTCTTCCTCAAACCATTTGTTACAGTATAGCAGGTTTTTATGGATGAGCGGTACATACTTGTGAATCTTTGTTGTGCAGCTTCTTTGGCCTTTTCTACCTGTTGATGATGATTTAGCATAACACATTTGCAGTAATGAAGATGCAAAGATTGCTTTCTGCATTTTTACATGGTCTGTGATTAATAAATTCTGGGGCTTTTTGTTTAGATGAATTTACTCCACTGGTCTTATGCTACTGCTTCTTAAATGCATTTGCCCAGCACCTATGTTACTAAGACAAGTGGTGATTCATCTCAAGAAATACAAATTGATTGTTCATGAAGAATAAGCTTCCTTGCTGTAGTTCTTGAAGCTTGGATCACTGACACATTATAAGAGTAATTGGTCATTCTTTATTTGTCCTGGCAAAAATTTACTTCATTGTTTTAATGTATTTTCAAAAGCTGGTGAGGTTTTAACTTCAGCTGGAGTCAGATACAGGAAGGAAGGTCACCAGACCGAACTGTGACAGCACGTGTCTCCAGGTGGAAGGTGAACTGTAGACATACCAAATAAATGGTTGTAAATGGTCCTGGGGGTTTTTAATACAGGCTTTTATTTATACCACATTCTTAACATTGCAGCAAAAGGCACCAATGAATGCATAGATATAATTAGTGGTAGAGCAAGGTCTGCAGTGAAGTGCCACTTGATTATACTTTAGATGTGTCAGGTCTATTTTATAACATTAATCTGAATTAAATGGATTTAATGGGCCATATGGTACTCTTCATTTTCTCAAATTTGTAATATAAACCTGTAACGTGGTGCTGAAAACCAAAATGAACTCCAGAGAAATAAAATTATTCAATTACAGTAGCATGCGTGTCCTTGCACTGACATGAACCCCACTCCTTGATTACTGCCTAACCACATGGCTTGCTTTCCTTCCAATCTAAAGGGAGGGCTTGATTGACACAGTGGAGACCAGCCTGAGCAACTGAGTGATCTAAATAGTGCTATTATGTGTGTTTTACTGTAAGACTAGCCAGCTGAAGAAATGTAGTTTGCCTGCTCTGCAACAGGGAGTTAGTTCTTACAGAGAGCATGCCTGGTAATTTATTCTAGATGCGTTCTTAAAGATTTTAATTATTTAATTTTTTTTGCCTACATAAAAGCTTACATTTAAAGGATCATTAAGTAGGACCTGACTGCAACTGGTGTAGTAATACATAGCAATGAAACTTTTTATCCAAGCTGGGAACTTACAGATTGGTTTTGTATATATGAAAAATTCTGTTGATTATCAGAATTAGAAATCTTTTTGTATATGTTACAAAGAGGGGGGTTTTGTAAATGGCACCAATTTAGATTTAAATGTACAAGAATATCAGACGAGTTGGTGAGTAAAAGTAATTAAAGAGAAAGCAGAATGCCAGAGTGCTCTGGAGTTGCTATTGCATGATGATTGAGGAATTATTTGGCATTGAAGGACTTCAAAATGCTTTTAAATTTTGTGTTTCTGGACACTGGTGGTGGTGTAACTTTTATCCCCACCCAGTCAATCCTGTGGCCCACATCCTTTAGTGAGACTTTTTTTTCTAAGGATTGACCTTCATTTCCTAGCAGTAGTAATTTTTTTCCACAGTCAGTCTTTGATCTCTGTTCTGCAGTGGTGCCTACTTGGCTTGCCCTGACGACCAGTCATTTTGCTGCCAAGCATGGAAGCTGTCCTGCTTGTCATAAACCACAGTTATGATTCTGGGAGACAAATCTTTTCCTGGTTTCCCAGGCTAGTAATTGAGACAGTGTTTGTATGTTTTGGTAGGAGAGTGTTTCATGTGATTAAAAAACCCCAATCTTTATCTCACTTAATCTTTGATTAACCAAGTGGTGTTTGTGGACTTTGAGGTTAATTTCCCTGTCAAAAACCAGGAGTATGTCAGCGCAGAAAGATGAGGCAAAGATTGAGGATGGTCCTTCTAGATAGGGATGAGGAGGGAAGGAAATGAAACCAGCATAATCAGTATGTGGGCAATACTTCTATAAACAGGTATTTGTAGGTATGGGGCACTTGGTATTAGACTTAATTGATGTCACTTTTACCTGCAAAACAATAATAACAAATACAAGGCTGGGCTGCCTGGACATTGGCAAGCAAATCTGTATAAATAAAGGAAATCCATTTGGTCATATAAACAAAAAATGTTTAATTCCATTTAAGGTTTTCTATACATCCTTCCTACACGTGCTGATTCAGTATGATACAACTTGCCTGTGCCTTGCTTTTAAGGTTGCAGAAATGCCTCAGAACATCTCAAATGCTGAACAAAGCAGTGGAAGACTTAAGATGCCAGTGCTATCGAATTGATATAAATCCTGTGCCATCGGGCATGGTGATGTAAGAGCCAAAAAGTACTGTATCTCATCATACTCTTAACAAATTTCTAAATATTTCATATGTAAAATTTAATACATAAAAAAAATTCAATGTTGCCATAGTGAGGAAAAAGTAACATTCTTTTTAGATGGTTGCAGTATAATGCAGTAAAGTATTTTCTGAGAGACAGAAAGCTGGCTAAGATGTCAGGCTTGGGGTTCTGAAAAAGCCATATTTATTTTTTTTTTAGGTTTGTGGTGCACTGCAGAAAGGGGGCTTGGTGTATATGCAGAATTAACTGACTTCATTTTCACTTCTTAGCAACAATACAGAAAGGGGAGCAATTTCAAAAGACTGTTAATTAGCTGTGTCCCTGCAGTATCTATAACCTTGATTCCTTTTTTGTGAAACCTAATCTGCTTAGTAGATAACAATAATGATCCAGCTTTATAATGTTCCTGATTCCTAGCCAACAATTTTGGGATATGGGTGAGATGACACTAATGGCATACACCTTAGAATGTCATTTCTATAGTTACACCAGTTGACTTCTCACATATTAGATTAATATTTTTTTTGGCATTTTTTTTCCATGTGAAATGTTAGTCATTGCATGAAAACCTGTTTTACTTCTGTATTTTTCTCTATTACCTCTCTCTCCAATCAGGAATTACAGGTATAAATTCCAAGTCCACACTTGTACCTCCAGCCAGAATTTACAGAATTCCTTCTTCGAGAATCCCATAACAAATTCTGGATATGAATACACAGAAGATGAGGGAAGGTTAATGGTTGCTTAGTCAAGTGAAAGGTAGAAAGATTTAGATTTACAGGGGTCCATTCCTTTTCCTCCTCCATTTCCTTATATCTGGTAGTTACATATATAGATTTTGATGGTCCTTACCATGTTTCAAGATATCCCTTCTATTGATTACTTCTTGAAAATGAATTCTGTATGGTCACAGTAGTTCCATCAATTCTTAACCTGAGCTGGATGCAAGTAGCATTAGCCTTGAGGGGCTTTGCTGCCATTGTGTTTACTGAGAACTAGGACCAGGGATTTTTAGAGCCAGGATCCTTCCACGGTAGTATGTGGCTTGCTTATGGATCATTGACTTTTCAGCTCTGTTTGTACTTTCAGATATTGAATTGTTTTGCCCGAGAGTTTTGTTAGGATTAATTTGGTCATTTAACTTTGTGTTTTCCTTTGGTAGGAAACTCTGGGGTTTTATTTCAGAGACTTTTCCTACTGAACCCAAAAGCTGTATTTCCCATCATTCAGTAAACTTTGAACTGTAAAAGTTTAATCATTTCATCATTTATGACATTTGAGCAGATGTGTTGGGCAGTTTGAGGAAGTTAGGAGTAGTCTGATCTGCACCATAATGTAGTATACTGTGGGATGCTTAAACATCTTAGAATTCCTGAAAGGATCAATCCCTTTTGAATAGATCTTGTGTGCATATATATGTATGAAATGATAAACATGCTTTTGTGTGTGGATGTGTGCTCTGAAGTGTTTGTGACTGGGAAAGATGTAGAAGATGAAGTGTGGTTATTTACAAACACCCTTTGAAATTGTATGTATTTTGGGCTTCAGTTTTTTCTGTTGTAGCTTCAGTTTTTAAACAAGATGATTGACTTTATTGAGACTTTTTAGGTGGCAAGGGGCTTTGTGTGTCTTTGAACAGTCACACCATGATGTTGTTAAATGTCTTCTCCATGTGATTGAAACCTTCTCAAGCATGGTGTAAAGTGGCAGTGAAACACAGGAACAAAAGTAGTTAAAGGAATGCCTTTAAAAAAATCCCCGAAAGCCCTGATATGAACTCTTGTCTGCAATTTTTTTAACAACTATGACTTAAATGACACCTAAATTAATGTTTAATTTTTATTATTCTTTGTTCTTACTGTGCCATGGAAAACTTCTTAGGGGATTTCCTACTATTTCCTAGGGATAGACAGCACATACAGAAGGGATGTTTTGTTTCTATTTTGACTGTAACTCTTTTTGGACAGAACTTGCACAACTGTGAATGTTTGTAAGAATATCAGGAGCAGAAACTTAACAGAGAGTGCTATAGCCACCTTTTGAACCCACTTAAGAAATGGAAGATTTGTCTTGAAGGTATTTTTAAATAGTTTTTTTGTGAGAATCTGCTGCCCTTATTTTTACTGGGTAATGCATTTGCATTCTTCGTAGCAGTGAAGTGAAACTGTGAAGCAATAATTATGCTAATTTAAATATGGAAAACTACCAAGATTTCTCTCTTTCCAACTCTTAAAACATTTTCCTGCTAACCCCAGGAACTTTAATTCACAGAATCTGATGTATTTTGGTATTAAAGGAGAACTAATCTTACCCTGTTCTTGTAGCAAGCTAGTAATTTAGTAAGTAGGTCTGAGGAAGTTAAGTTATACTGTATAAACTCTTAGTTAAATATAAATAATCTCTAGTACTTCAACTTCTTAACATTCTTAATACGAAACCTAAACAGCTTATTTGCTTTAACAGATGTTGAAAGCTTTTGTGCCTACTGTTTATTAAGTATTTAATTATCTGGTGTATTTGAAAACTACACTAATATATAGCACTCAGTCTTGGGCTTGTTTTCCAGGTTTCATCTTATATTTATTACAGTTCTGTTGTTAAGATTTCACCATTAAATACTCATGTGAAAGAAACACAAACATGTCACTGACTAGAATTATATTAAGCAATTTACCCAGAAAATGTATATTTATGTCTCTTTATCCTTTTAATTTTGCTTGTCTCCTAACCCCTATTGTTCAATTGCACCACATTCATTACACTGCCAGCATTTCATAGACTATAGATGTCTTGAATACATTTATCTGATTCAGCTTTTTTTTCTGTTAGGGAGCATGCTATTAACTGAGTAAAGAATTGATTCCTTAGTAGGCATTAAAGTGCTACCAAAAGGCTCCATGATGACCTCTAGTTTCCTGACCAGAATGGGACATTTCATATGCATACCAAAGGCTTCTTTGCTTGCCCCTCCTGCTGTTAGATATGTTTTTCACTGTCCTTCAAAAGACTCAACCATGTTGCAGCACACTCTGCCTTTTCTGCTGTATTCAATCTCTAAAAACTGCAGTATACACAAAGAGAGGGTGAAAAGTTTATGGACTTGCTCTCTACTAAGCATGATTCAGCTAATACCTGTTTGCACCAGTATTAAGGCCCAGCTTTGTGTTTTTAAAAAGCCAAAGACTGCTGTGTAAGTGGAATACTGATATGAGCTGTTGAGTCTAGTTGCAAATAAGTAAGTAGACTTTTGATTTGTGTTTGTTTTTCAGAGCCAGAGCTTCAACTGTGTGGAAAAGACGAAATGCCCAGGATCTAATGTGAGTTCTGTGCAGATACAGGGAGACGCAGATTATTTCATCAACCACCTTGGAGTACCTGCCATCCAGTTTTCTTATGAGGACATCAAAATATCAGAGGTAGTTATGAATAAAAACAGATAAACTGAAAATAGCAGAAAGATAGGATTAGATTTCTCAGGTTATATCCTTACATGACAGGTGTGTTGTAGTGGAAAGTTCTCTCCTGTAAATGCCTTTTTTTTAAGATCTTTAGAGGATTGCCACAGAGCTTTGAAGTGACCGATTTTATGGGGGTATGGTGTTCAAAAACCAGATAAGCATTTAGAACAAAAGAAAAGAAACAAAAAATACTGGAGGACATTATGTTAAGAATAGTAATATTGCTAATAGTATTATAGGCTGCATATTATCTAACCTGACTTTTCAGAACGCTTTGAACATAGAGGAAACAAGTTTTGATGTGTATTTTCTTCCTGAACAGTAGGATGAGACAGCCCTCAAAATGAATTTTATATTCATTTTCATACTGTGGGGAAAATATGACTCCCCTCCATGTATTTTGGTTGTTTGGGCTCTTTAAAACACCATATTCTTTTTCAGTCTGTTCTTCTCTGCAAGGTGGGTGGAAGGGACACCTTATGCTGTCTGCAGACCAGGTTGGAATTGCACACAGATAAACTGTTAGAAAAGTTTGTCCTTCCTCAGCCTTCACTGCGGTGGGTTGTATTTGCACCTGGACAGCTCAACCATTTACCCTCAGTTGGTCAGCTGAGGATCAGGAAGCCTGGCATTAATTATTTCATGGTGGTCATGAGAAAATGTATGTGCTGTCTTGTAAATGTAGTGATGCACTGACTTCATATTCCCCTCATTTCTCTTCTTGCACTGTGCTTATCTACATATGCACACGTCTTTCCGAGTTCAAGAGCAAAGCTGAAGCTGAGTTGAACCGGGATGATTCCTGGCACTGCATGCTAATATGTTTCTATTTCACAAATGCAAAGCAAAACAGAATTATGCCAAATGTTGGAGCATTGTTGTGATGTTGCTGTGTAAATTAAACTAGATTAAGAAAAAAAATTATACAAATGCACAGACTTCAGTTTCTAAATGTCACTGCACCTCTTAGGCAATGGTTGTAAGGAAAATGTGAAGGCAGAAGACCTACAAGTGCAATGTTTCTGACAGGCTTGTGGTACAGTGCAAATTTCTGTTGTCACTTAGCAGCTATTCCACGTAGTTTTCACTCCAGATCTGTGTATACAGGACCTATCGAGCATGCTAAAATCTGCAGACTTCAGTATATCAAAATAACAAGTTTTTCCTAGCAACATTTACAGTATGAACACTGAATGTTCCCTTGGCTATTGTCTATTTCAATCCTTCCAAAGTTATTCTTCATGTTCAGTTCACTTTGCAGATGTGTGTTTTTGTCTCTCAAAATGACTCAGCAATGTAATTAAAATCATAGAAGAAAAATCTTTTCATACTTGTTTAAATATGACACAGCAAATTTGATTCCCTGTTGAAAATGCAACACAGTTTCCTCCTTGGGAAATCATTTCCCAGAAATAAACTTGTGATAAGTGTAACCTCCAGTCTCAAAGTTGATGTACTGCACCTCTCAGACCACAGGACATCTTGACCCCATGAGATCTATTTCATGTAAGAAATAAATCTGCTTAGCAAAATGTATCAATTCGTGTTGGCAAGAAGATGGATTTTTTCCTAAGAGTGAAGTTACATGGAATAATTAAATTTACATTCTTTGCTGTATTTTTATCATCTCTGGTACTGATTATTGACAGTCCTTCAGAAAACTTTGGCTTCCAAACATAGTCCTTCAGAAAGCTAGTCTCTGCTAGTTTGCTGTATTCCACCAGACAAGCAATCTGGTTTTTTAGTTTGCAGTTTATTGACATTGCTTATTGGAGATTCTTTTTATTGTATCAAACAGGGCTAGTACTATACAGGTAGTACAGACAAATTATTCTGGTTTTACCAGCTGTATTAATAAACATTGTAGGATTTTCTCTTGTGAAGGCTAAAGACTGACAATAACCTGTCGAGTTGCAGGAAGGGATTTTTGTTTGTTTCCAAGCCATTCAGTTTTTTAGACTGTGCATGATCTGTGTCAGCTTCACTGCAAAACAAGATTTGGATTTGGGAAAACAGATTTCAGAAATGGGATGGGTTGGCATGTTTTTATAGACTATCATTTTACCAGTCTAGTTTCCTCTGCTCTCTCTTCCACCGCTGTGACCTACTCAGGAAACTCTCTACTTTTGGAATATACATTAGTTGTTTATTTTTTCCATCTGTCAGCACACAGTGTCACATAAAAGTGATGCTATTTCACACTCCAAAAAACCTGGTTTAGAGTAAAAAGCCCAAGACCTGTGCCTTGTAGTCTGCCTTCAGAGCAATAGTTACAGGTCAGCTTTAGAAATGCAATTCTTACACAGTAAGCATAATGCCAACCCTCATAGAGAAGGGTGTGAAAGCATTTCATTGGCAGGAACCTGAGGAGTAAATAAAAGGAAATAAAAGTTGAACGAGAAAACATTCAGACTGGAAGAGTAAGTGAAACTATCTTGTTTGAAATGATGCAATATAGTGAACCAAAGCCTCAGGCATCTTAAATCTGCATGGCAAATGCCTGTGGTCAGATCCGTGAGCTAGTAAAGTGCATTCTAGGTATTCAACTGCTAGTATAAAAATGCAACTCATTTACTTGCAGCAAATAGACAGCATTTTAGTCTGCCAGTAAGAAGTAAACTTGGAAGAATTTCTTAAGTGGAAAAAACTATATTAACTGAATTTCCCAGAATTCTCTGCAGTTGCTGAAGAAAGCCTTCCTCTCCTCCTAAGTGGCTTGATCTCCACCAAAGGGTCACATTTTGATTTGTAACGTATTAAGGGAAAGGATGATCAGCTTTTCTAACACTACAGATTCTCATACTTTGAAGTCATGCCTTTTGAGATAATGACTAATTTATACCTAAGTGACCGTGTAGAGCCTCTAGAAAGAGAAATAATGTTGATTTCAAATCAGAATTTCTCTACCATGACTGAAGCAAAATTTTTGGTTACTTGATTGTAAGTTAGGAATAACTCTGAAAACACTGGATGGGGTGATGTATGATCTGAAGAGCATGCACTCAGTTTCTGTTTGAATTCATTGTTCTTTCTGATTTTGTGCAGATGTGATAGAAAATATTGCTTTATAACTTGTTAGCTTACCATCTTTCCTTACGTATTTTTTTCCTCCTTTTCTGTTGCTTTTTGGCATCTTTTAAAATTTGCACGTTAATGGTAATTCTACTATTGGATGGGACTGATAACTGTTCTTCCATATGAAGTACAATTTATTGTGGACTAAACTCTGCTTCTGTGCATGACCTCTACAAAATACAAGAAAAGCCTTAAAAGTTACTGAAACTTAACCTTGACAGCAGTAAAGGGCTCATTTATTCAAACCTGTGGCTATGTTAACTGAAAGTGGTTTTTAGTCACAGTGAATGCTGCCTTGTTAAATAATATAAAATTGCCTATAACTGGAAACATGAATGTGAAAGTTGCAAGAATCCAGAATACTCTGGGTGATCTTGTTTAACACGATTTGGGAAGTTGTCTTGTGACGTTAGAATGATTTATTTCAGGAAGTGGATGCTATCAATGTGGTTTTGAGGCACTGAGTGGAAAAGCATGTATGGAGTGAGCTTTTTGCTCAGATTCCTAGACTTACAGATTTATAATCTCAGTCACTTGACTAGATTTATCATCTCGGTCACTTGAAACTAAAATCCTTCAAAATTTTTTGTCTGTCATATGTTCTAGCAGACTGTGCTGGGGTGGTTTAGCCCTTAAATATGCTGAGTTCCACAGTTCTAAGAAATCTCAATTGAATTGAGAGTGTTGACTACCTCTGAAATTTGGTTGGAAATTATTTTATGTTCAGAGAAACAAAAAAAAACTTGCTTTATTAAAACCAAAAAAACTCACACAACCAAACCAACAAAACTCCCAACAGTCTCTCTGACGTTGTAGTTTCGTAGCAGTGCTATGATCATAGAATCATAGAATTGTAGGGGTTGGAAGGGACCTCGAGAGATCATCGGGTCCAACCCCCTGCCAAAGCAGGCTCCCTAGGACATTTCACTCAGATAGGCGTCCAGACGGGTCTTGAATATCTCCAGAGAAGGAGACTCCACCACCTCCCTGGGCAGCCTGTCCCAGGGCTCTGTCACCCTCACTGTGAAAAAGTTTCTCCGCATGTTGGTGCGGAACTTCCTGTGCTCCAACTTGCAGCCATTGCCCCTTGTCCTGTCCCCACAGTCACTGAAAAGGGGCTGGCTGATTCCCCCTGCATCCCCTGCTGAAGATAATTATAAACGTTAATCAGGTCCCCCCTTAGTCTTCTCTTCTCAAGGCTGAACAGTCCCAATTTTCTCAGCCTTTCCTCATAGGGGAGATGCTCCAGGCCCTGAATCATCTTCGTAGCCCTTCTCTGGACTCTCTCCAGGAGATCCCTGTCCTTTTTATAACAGGGAGCCCAGAACTGGACACAATGATGCATATTCAATCCAAAGCTGGAAAGAACCTTTGGTAGCAAAGTGATGTTTCTGAGAAGTGTCTGTGTTTCTGGTCAAACCACTACACTCAAAAAGATTAGGTCCTTTCCCAGTTTAGTTTTGTCTTTCCTTACTAAATTTTTCCCCACATTGGCATAAAGGAACAGTGCTACCTCTCGATTAAAGCTTGAAGCACAAAGATGAGAGGGATTCTAAAAGAGCAAGGTATTTTATTAAAACTTTTTCTTAAATTATGAGAAAGTTTCGACTTTTTTTACAGTGTGGGTATTTTATCTATGAACTTTTCAAAAAGTTCTTTGGAATATAAATTCATCACAGTGAGCTTATACTGGAGCAGAAGCTTTATTCAGCAGTATTGATTACCTCTCCAACAGAGGCAGAGTAAAATACATCTCTTGGGGATCCGAGGGGGTTTTTGCCCCATTACTTTTCAGCTGCAGTAGAAACATCCCCTGTTATGGAAAAGCTGTTTACAGAGCTGTTGGTTATAGAGACAGCGATTTCAGGCATTATATACTGAGAAAGGTTAAATGTGCCAGGATGTATTTTGATAAGGGCTGCTTCTGCATGCTTATGGTATCAGTTGTTTAAGGCTGGTGTGCTCAAATAGGGTATTATTTTTGGAGGAGGGGACACAGATTCCACAGGATTGCTGAAACAGGCAACTTAAAGGGCTGTTTTCTAATCCTGCTTCTTTATTGGCCTCATCGAATGTGGAAAGACAACAGATTTCACTATGCCAAGAATATGTGTGTCAGTACTTGGGGTATATGGAGAGAGGATATGGGTGTTTTCCATGGTGGTGTAACCACTGAGTGAGCTCACTCATTCAAAGAGCTGCTTGATGATTTACTTAAAAGAAGTTAATGCTAATTTTGCTTTTAAACTGTAACACTTCTTTTGCAGTACAGTATCAAGGGTGTCTCCAGCCTTCTCCTGAAAGTTTTTTGACATAAATCCTTCCTTTCATTATTACACTTCTTTAAATATATAAAAAGATAATGCGAAGGCCAACACCGTGGTCTGGAATATGTTGTGATTTTTCCTGTGTCCATCCATAGTTCTACCTGTCAGAGAGGCTCAGACCTTCAGCTATTTATCCATACCTCCTCTTAAAACATCCTTTTGTTTCTTATTTCTCTCCCTTATTTCTTTAAGCCTTGCCTTGTTTTTCTTTTTACCTAAGTATCTCATCATTTTCCCTCTTCTTGGTGGAGGACCTTAAAAATATAGTTTACGATGCTGAATTCAAGATTTTAATCTGATGCCCAAACTTGATTTTTTTCCCCTCCATGAAAGAGAAGGAAAGTAATTTTTTTTTTTTTTTTTTTTAAAGATTTATATTGGGAATAGTAGTAGACTTCTTTACTAAAGAGAAAAGAACCAACCCTGTAGTTGCAAGTTAATTCATTTTCATTATGTCTGTCTTAGCACAGTTTATAGCATAGTTGCTGAAATACTAGAACATAAGTAAATCACAGAGACTGAGAAAAATCACCTTGCTGTGGCTGCATAATATTTTGGACACAAGAGATAACCTGGATTTGCCGTGATTTCTGTTAGAGATTTGATTGTTTTCTCAGTATTGTAAATCAAACAACATCAAACTGTTGAGCATTTTGAAGCTGTTCTATTCACTTGTAAACTTAAGCTGGTACAGGAGTATTTGGAGCCTCTTTCCAGATGGAAATACACTGTTACTAGCTTTTTCTGTGTTGTTTTAAGTAAACATATTAGTTAAGAATCTAATTTTTAAAATTACATCTAGATTATTCCCTATGTTATCTTCATATTACTCATCATTCTCAGTGCATCCTATTACATAATGATTCCTGTCTGATAACATGGACTCTTAAATCCCTTCCATGATAATATGGTAGGTTATGTCAATGTTAGCATTATCATTTTGTTTTGAGAAAAAAGACAAGTTTCTGCACAATATTTAAAAAACCCAGAATCCTACCCTCTTTTTTTTGGTTATTTATTGAGGGACACATATTTAGCATGAAATATTTTATGGGAGCTGTCCAAGTTTGGGTACGCAGGGCTTACAGAACATTTACTTTTACACCTAGACCATAAAAGTTGTTTTCCGTATCTTCACTCAAACTTAAGTACAGGCAAGAAGTATAAAAATTACCTGTCACATTATTCACAGGCTAGACCAAGATAGTGTAATACCATGGACCACTAAGCTAATTTAGAAGAAAAATGAAAAGAGGTTTCTTTATAGAAGGCATTTGTATGTAATATATGTAGAAGAGTTTAGAATTTTGACAGTTTGAGATTGTATCCTCTTTAGAGAGAATGCATAATGATTTTTATTTCTGTTGAAATATGCATAACTTTTTGAAGGTAACTTTCAACTTTCATTAGAGCCCTTAAAAGTGATTTTCGCCCACACTGGTGTAAAACGGAGGCCATTAAATCTTAACTCTTCAATGAATGTGGCTTCTTCGTTGTTTTTACCATCTGCCTCAGCTTCCTCCCTTCCCCCCCCCAAACCCTGCCCTCATTTCTTCTTTTTGTATCGCTCTTTGGGGAAACCTACTGCAGTTTCTTGTATTTCAGTATTTACATGCTTAGGCTGACACATCATGCATTTCTTTCAAAAGAAATCAAAAGCTTTCCACGTTCTCTTTGTTATGAGAAAAGAAACAGAGGAGCTGTCCTTGATGGAAAGAACTTAGGGTCTAGATTCCCAAAACATAACTCTTGCTTTGCGTGCTGCTTTTATCTCTTTCATGTGCTTGTGTTAGTGTAGAGGGGAGGGTGTGCACAGTAAGGAGTGCTCTTCAGTGCTTCTGGCTTGTGTGAATGGGAAACTGGTGGTTATACCAACTTCTGTCTGTGTGGGAACATGTCTATAAGCGGTGAGTTCTGGTGTCAGTGATTAGGAGCACCCTTTTAGTCCAGTTTAGGGGGACCTTCAGCTGCTGTTCCATGTCTTGGATTTCTTTGTGACATGGACAAGGTGTGAACTGAATGTACAAATTCATAGAAATCAGTATAGCAGAGGGAAGTTCTGGGTGTTGGCCATGTGTTAAAGGGACTCTATCCAGTCAGCCATACTGGTCACATTGGAACCTTGCCACCAGGGTCTTTCTTCCACTGATAACTGATGGTTTCCTGTCATTATTGATTGACTGATGTACTGAGTTGGTTCCAGTTATGACCTTGACATGATGTTTATAATACTCAGGTTTAGTTCAGTGGAAGTGTCTAAGTAATTAACATCTCTGAGAAGTTTAAGTGGAACATGTAGGAAGTGTTTGGAGGGTTTTTTCTTTTCAAATTTGCGTGTGCATTATCAATCATGCAGCATAGGTAATTCGGTAGTTGATGGCCACTGGCTGTCATTACCACATGAATAGCTATGTCCATTACCATTACAACCTCCAGCACACTGTTTCTTAGATTTCACAAAATAAGTAGTGAAAATAAAGCTCATTTCTGCCTAGCAGCAAGCCATTGCCATTTCTCAGACTGCCAGAATTTGTTAAAAGCCACTGCTTCATTGAAAGGACAGTTCTCAGTCTCAGTCTCTGTATCTCTGATACAGAATGAACTGTATATGTCAACAAAGCTGAAGGCAGCTAGTAAACAGTTTGCATACTGGAGAAGGACAGATGATCCCCAGTGACAGAGACAACCTCAGTCTTCTAGCTACAATGTCTGACCTACAACTTATCTGAGACATTAACATCTATTGTAGTCTGAAACAGATGGATGTTTTGTGAACAAACTGATAACTGGCACTGTATTTCTGACCAACCTTCTCTCTCTTAGTAAAGTTCTTGTCAAGCATTATTTGTGTGGGTAATATATACACATACGCTTTATTTTCTATACATGTTTATATATCTTTGTATGTGTAATCAAGGTGGCATTATGGAAAGCAGTAGGGTTTGTTGTGTAGCTATACCAGAAAATTCTGGGTAAAGTGAGAAATTTAACTCCAGAAACAGCCTTGTACCTGTGCACATAGATCTAAAGCAAACAGGAGTTGTCTGATCTATGATATCCTTCCTTGAGAGCCATTTTTGTATCACTAATGTAGTTGGTCAAACAGTGCTTAATCATGTTTTATGTTCTGAAGTTTCTATTCTCTGTATTCCTAATGCAGTTTTCTCCACATATGCATCACACAAAATCATAGACTGGTCTGGGTTGGAAGGGACCCCAAGGATCATAGAGCTTCAACCCCCCTGCCACAGACAGGGCCGCCAACCTCCAGGCCTGGATCTACACAAGGTTGCCCAGGGCCCCATCAAACCTGGCCTTGAACACCTCCAGGGACGGGGCATCCACCACCTCTCTGGGCAGCCTGTTCCAGCCCGTCACCACTCTCTCTGTAAAAAACTTCCCCCTAATATCTAATTTAAACCTTCCTTCCTTTAGCTTTAATCTATTCCCCCTTATCCTACCATTATCTACCCTTTTAAAAAGCTGATTCCCAGCCTGTTTCTCTGCTCCCTTCAGGAACTGGAAGGCTGCAATTAGGTCCCCCCACAGCCTTCTCTTCTCCAGGCTAAACAAGCCCAGCTCCCTCAGCCTCTCTGTGTAGGGGAGGTGTTCCAGCCCTCTGATCATCCTCGTGGCCCTCCTCTGAACCCTCTCCAACAGTTCTACATCTTTCTTCTATTGGGGGCCCCAGCTCTGGACACAGGACTCCAGATGGGGCCCCACAAGAGCAGAGTAGAGAGCGACAATCACCTCCCTGTCCCTGCTGGCCAACCCTCTTCTGATGGAGCCCAGGATACCATTGGCCTTCTGAGCTGCAAGAGCCACTGCTGGCTCATGTTAAGTTTCTCATCCACCATGATATCCACCCAGGTCCTTCTCAGCAGGGCTACTCTCAAGGAGCTCTTCCTCCGGTCTGTATGTATGTCTGGGATTCTTCTGGCCCAAGTGCAACACTATATACTTCACAGTGTTGAACCTCATTAGGTTCACCTGGGCCCACCTTTCCAGCCTGTCAAGATCCCTCTGGATGGCTTCCTTTCCTTACGTTGTATCAACCACACCACTCAGTTTGGTGTCATCTGCTGAGGGTGCACTCAATCCCATCACATCATTAATCTCACTGTTACTCTGTATCCAGATCATTTTCACCTTTGCTTCTGGGATTCCTCCAGTCCCTTTCCAGAAAGGAAAGAGTTAGTGACTCTCTTGAGATTTCTGGCTAACTACTTGAATGATCTATGGCTTACCAGACTTTTCTGGAAAATTTTATGCGGGTTTTTTTCTGTTCTTATTTATGTCCTCCTGGATTAAGTGTCACGCAGTACCAATTAATTTATCAGATCCAAGTATATTTATTAAGAACTTCAATTAGAATCATCATGGTATAATTTTCTTTGAAGGATCAGGGTACGCTGTATACAAAGACATGGTGTACTTCAACCTTAACTTCTGAAAACAGAATTTCCAGACTTGTGACATAAGCTTAAATGCCCTTAGAAGAATTTAGTGCCAGTTGTATGATCCTCATATTTCAGGGAGATTCCTACCCTAAACAGAAACCATATATTCCCTTTCTGTGTCTAGAGAGCAGGGAGTTTGCATAACAGCAGTGGGTTGCTGTGATGATCTGCAGTTTGGTAGCTTTTCCATCTAAAAATACAGCTCCACATGGCTCCACTCTTTCGCTGTTTTACTCCTCCTCTTCTTTCTCCCTCATATGTGTTAAATTTTTTAAGGAAATACACAGCTGGTAGCTGCCCACAGGGAGTTACGGGAGATGTTTCATGCATGTATGAAAGAATGAAAGAACTAGTGTGCTTAGAATACCAGAGAATACCAGAAATTCTTTGCAAAGGAGCAAATGTGTACCAGCCTCAAAATGGCAGGTTGCTTGGAACCCAGGATTTCCTTTTTCTAAACTGCCTCTGAAGAGTCTGGTGCTGTTACATTTGCTGCTGGGAGAGTTTGTGAACTTTGTAGTAGAACTTTATGGTCAGCAAGGTGTAGCAATGGGAGTTCGATGTGTCAAGGTGAAGAGAGAGACAAACTGCTAGTGTGTAATGAAATAGAGTTTGAACAGTCCTGAGCAGATTGTCTTGGGACTACTTGTGAAGGTAAGTCCAAACTACTGCTGCTTGTGTGTCTTACCTTTCTCAATCATGGGTTATTCATAATAGCTGTGCTTTTGTTTATTCGTACTGTATTTCTTTTGAGCAACATGTTTTTCCTGTCCATCTTTAGCATAAATTAGTGCTTTTTAATTTCTCAGTACATTCAGAGGTTACTCTGTGTAGTACTCACCAGTAATACATTAATGCATTAGTCCATCTGTTTGCTTGGACGCTAATTTAGTTGAATTTGATCGTGTGAGCATGCTTAAATTGTTAAGGTTAATGACTCACTGTTTTACAAGACAAAATACATTTGATGTTCAGTTGATTGCTTGAGTTGTTTTATTGAATAATATGACTATTTAGCTACGTAATTTCATGGAAGAGCATCTTTGTTATTCCACTAATGTTAGTGCAACTGATGATGTCCTCATCAGTTGGGTACATTACTTTGCTCCAAAAGAATCCTTTTGGTCTAACAGAACCTAGTGCTTTTATGTTCCAAACTTTCCACAGTGCATCCAGACGAGGAAAATTCTTTACATAAACCTGCCACACAGTAACAAAAATGCTCAGCTTCTTTAGCATTCACACTGCATGAATACATGTGTTGGTGGAAACTGTCCTTGCAGATTCTCTCATAGGCTCGTCATATTGGAATTTACTGAGGGCTGTTGAAAGTCAATGGAAGAAAGACAGTTTGGAAGGTAACAGAATCCATGTGATATGGGAAAATATGTGAGACACTTGCTTAGACAATTATTGCTTCTGTTTGGTAGCCTAATGAAGCATCTTGTTACTAAAAACATGTATTATGTGAGGATAGAAGGCACTGAATTACCCCTCCTTCCTGGAGAAGGGGTGTGTTATGTTCAAGATACCACTTTAACACTGTTGTTCGGAGTAGCTAAAAGTCTTCTGGCAGAGTATCTAAAATAAGTAGCAGAACTTGCTTTGTGTCAGCAGATGTTGGCAGTGTGGCATTCAATTTTATCTTTCAATACTTCAGAAAAAAAAAACCAACCCACAACAAACTTTGTGGATGGATGTGAGAAATTAAACTGTGAGAAACTAAACTATCAACCAGCTGTGATTTGAGTTAATGATGCATTCTCTCAAGTAAAAGTTGTAATGTTTTAAGTATCTTATCATGGCTATTAATTACCTTATAAATAAGGCTTTTGAGAAGTAAATATTGTCTTTTAAGACATTGTCGTTAGAAAAAGACAGTTTTGATTCTTATTGCAAAATAGCAAGCGTCCCACCTATACAATGTCTATCCAGTGGATAAAATCCTATCAGTTTCTTCATTTACCTTAATAACTTAAATAGGGCTTTTAGAGCACTAAAAACTGGAAATGAGAAGTATCAATTAAGGGGGAAAAAAAATTGTGCCTTATAATATTTGGGATTGTAAATTACACTCTCTCTGGGCTCCATGGCTTATAGCAGGACATTGTTAGGATGATGCACTTCATGCTTTCCATGTAATTTGAAAGCTTATAATCAATCATAAATTATTATGAAGTGTTCTTGCATCCTTCGTACCACACATCCAAGAAAAGCTGTTCCCTCTTACATGTAGTGCATCTGAACTATGTAAACTACAGATTCTGCCTTCAGTTTGAAAAGCATCAAGGGAAAACTCTAGAGAGGAATAAAGCTGTGCAAGTGCCCTGGTATCTTAAAAGTCACTTACTTTGTGCTGCAGTCTGTGAATTTCTGGCTTTATAGTGATTATTTCGATTCACTTACTAATGCAAATTAGAAGACATGAAAGAAAAGTGCTAATATTCTTTTTTCTAACTGTTGGGTTGAGTTTTTCTGGCTACAACTGAGTTGAATAATACAATAAATCATGCAGCAGTGATTCCAGTTATGCCCCTTCTCTTTTCTGTGCAGTCTGATTTGGCAGGCCTTCCTTATTTTGTCCAGCATCTGGTGACATCACATGTACATCTTCACCAGATCATTAAAACAGAAAATAAGCTTGGATTTGTTTCTATTCTAAAAGTTTCTTGTTAAAAATCCCAAAAAGAACCCCCCCATGTCAGAACCTCCTACTGACATCTATTGTCACCAAGTAGGGTCATTCTTAGTGTAGAGATTTTTGGCACACGTTAGGCTGTGGCAACTGCAAAGCTTTGCTTTCTAAGAATAACTTAAAAGTATACACATTTTATATCTTTAAATAATAACCAATGAAAACTAGTGAGATGGAGAGGTGTGCACTCCCCTCTGCAATGTTGGTGCAGCTTTATGGGCCTTTATGAGTGACAGATCCTATATGCCATACACTAATGCCATTGATTCAGTTGAACTCATACATTACAGACCCACAGTTTGGCTTCGTTTTGTTCTATGCTAGATAATTCCCGTTCTCAGTACATCTATTTTAAAATGTACTTCAGTCTGCAGCATGTTCCCAAATGAAAAGTATTCCAAGTAGCTGATGATGAGCTGTATTTTAATCTATGAGACTTTTCCTTTTCGCTTTCTCCATTTCTCCTCCCAGGCAAACCTCTAGTCCCATCTCTTAAACCCTGCTGTAAAAAAAGGGGACCACAGAGAAGAGATGGTCTTTTAACCTGGCTGAGGTGAAACACCTGTTTCACAAAGGAATACAATTGTATGTTTGCTGCCAAGGCACCATATGCCTGACTGCTTGACTTGGGGTGAAATGGAAGAAGGAATTAGCAAGAGCCTGCAGTGCAGGTTTCAGAGGTGTTTTTGTTCTGCTCACTGCTCTCTTTTTATCTTTTCTTCTTATGGGCCTTTCTCCTTCATGCTATGAGAAATTTTTGCCAGTGGTTTTGAATACAGATGCAGATGCAGACACATCCTCATGGAACTGTAAGCCTCTGGATCTCTGGGTGGTAGTTTTGGGAAGTAACATCACTTTGTAGTGTGTGCTCTGCTGGTGAATTCAACCTCACAACTAAACTTGCTTACCATGTTGATTCTGAAGGTAAGCTCCTACTAGTTGCTTTAGTGACCAGACACTGCATGTCTGTGTGTGTCCCTCAGGTTGCTGCAATTCCACTTTTCATGCTGTTGTAATACAAAAAAGGCAGAAAGAGTGGAACAGGTTAATAGCTCATGGAATAGGTTCAGCATATGTGGACAGGCAACAGATTATTTTCTCAGTCCTGATGCAGCAAAGGCTTTATATCCCTAAATTCTCCTCTACTAAACATTATTCTTTGGCCTATGCAAAGAAAATAAACAGCGTTCTCTTGGCTTTCATCCTTCCTTTTTAGTGTTTGCTTTGCAGACTCTAGCAGTGTTAGATTAGCATGTTAATACTGTTCAGCCTACCTGTACAAATTTCAGAAGGATTTTTGCTCTTGCTGTCCGTTGTACCTTCCTTAGAGCTTTGTACTTCTGTGCAGTATGAAATTGGTGAAGTGCTGAAGGGTGAAGCTGGCACAGCTATGGACAATAGTGGCAAAGAATAACAACATTCAAATCAAACTGATGAAAGGTTCTTCATCTGAACCTTACGTTTTTCCAGATTGAGTGTTACTGCTGAGCAGAGAAACCATGACTGCGTGGTACTTGCAAAATAACCCATAACCAAACAACACCAAAAAAACCCCCAACTTATTTGGAGGTATTTAGGTTTTCTGATAAATACTGGGAATATTCAGCAGGCCAAAAAAAAAAGTCTAAGTAAGTATGGAGTGAGAGCGTATTAAGGAATTATTAGTTAAATTATTTGAGTTTTCTGACTGGTAATGTGTTTTTAAAAAAGCAGTGAAGGAAATAAGACTGTTGTGGATGCAGCATTGTCCTGGCCAAGTAGAGAAAATTGTTTGGTTTATATACCACAAAACTAGCATTGTTGATTCTAAGACAGTGTGTGGTAAAATTTGGTTTTGGTTTGTTTTTTAATGACAGTAAATCTCTTAAGTATGTCTTGGTATTTACTCTGTTCTACATCAAATCACTGTGGGATTTTATTGAATGATTTAAAATGCATTGGTTGAAAGTTGGCATATAAATTGAAGGTATGCTAAAGTACACAAGGGATGGCAAATTTAGCACGTTTAGAAGGTGAACAGTTCTGTTCACTTAATTAGTTGAGGAAGGATAAGGTAGAAAAATTAGTCTAGTAAATCAGAAGAATTTTAGTGCAAGTGTCCATCATAAATAAACAAGAATAAGCTATGTTTGGGGTTTTAAGCGTTGTTTTTTTCCCCTGCATTTTCAATCACCATTTAATCGATTCATAAATCAATTAATTACTGTCATGAGACCCAAGGGCAGCAGGAAATTGGGTTCAAATTAAAAAGAAAAGGAGGCCATTTGTTTTAAGATTGAAAGTTGAATGTTCAATCAAAGTTTAATCAGAAGTAACCCATTATTTGAAAAGTGGAACATCAATGTCTTTCTAATTTCACAGAATGCTTCATTAAATGAGTATTGAAAAGATCAGGTTAACTGATCATTTCAAGAGGAAGATAAGACAATAGGGACTTTCAAAGCCTGCTTCCAAAAGCACGTTATGCTTGTTCATCTCTTCTGAAGATCACACAGGGAAACCAAATCATTACACTGGGGATTCAAGTTTTCAACGTCTTCCTTTCCAGGTTATACAGATCATACAATGAAAGCATGGCTTCTTATCAGAAGAGCATATGTTCTTAATCCGTTTGGATAGCTGTGTACCTACAGAACAATTTACAAAAAGTCTCAAACTGTGAGGAGAAAATTTACAAAGTCCTGACTGAAAGTTGGGCCACCTGAAATTTAGGGTGGCTCTCAGTGGTCTGACTTGAAAATGTCTTTCCATAAATGGATACCATCTTGAGAGCATGCAGCTGTGCAGTGTACTGGGGGGTGATGCTAGTGCCTGGCTAGAAGCGGGGCAGACAGATTCTGTTTGAATTTTCTTGTTTGCTTGAGTGTGAGAGAGTGCAAGAACAGCAGCTGTAGCTCCTACAGGGGGTGAAACGCAGAAAGGAACAATATGGTTGGTTTTAGTGCTCTTTGAGTTAGTGTGTCTTTTCCTTTGTGTGTACATACTAGAAATCTGCTTAGTGAATTGATGTTTAAAAAAAAAAAATAGCTCACTTGTTACTGTAAGCTTGCTGAAAGAATAAATGAAGAGTCTGATTCAGTTTGTTACTGTTGGAAAATGTTGCTCTTGCTGTTAAATGCTGAGAAGTATTCTAGAAGCATCATCTAGACTCATATCTCTGCCACATGCTCCTTGAGATAAAGAGAGGGCCTGTTACATGGAAAGTTCATGCAGGTGTCTCTGACAGGCATTGTACTGAAAGGCAGTAAAAGGCAAGAGAAACTGAGAATGTATTTGCCTTTTTAGTAGCCTCTAGTAGGAGGCATCTTTCATGGGGAAAAAATGAAAAAGGACAACTGGTTTTAACCATTTCCCTTTAACAAGTGCAGATCAAGATATTTTAGATGTCAAGTTATTTCAGGTAGCAATCTTGGATTAGCTGTTTGCAAATATTATATGTCTATGCACACACAGAGAATAACATGCACAAAATAAATGTAGAAATAATGTAGTTATGGTGTGAAATAGATAAAACTCTACTAATTTGTTTTATTTTAATTAAAAAGTGCACTCCATAGGAAAGGCTTTGGTTTCTGGGCAGAAAGCTTAATAGTGCAGAAATACTTAAGCCCACTTAAAGCAATAACTCTATATGACTGCTTTTCAAAATCTTACCAAACTGTGTCTTGATTCCATGCCATGTGTGATGACAATATGTGTTTTATTTGCTGATCATGTTATGTTCCTTTAAAAGGAAGCAGCTGAGGCAGTAGCAGAAGTTACTACCTGTTTACCTTGAGTAGCTGTAGTCATCTCAACTAGGTTGGCAGCATTTGGAAGGAGGGTTGATGCTCAGTGGCTTTCACGGAAGGAACACAGTAATCTGGGAGAGTTTTCCAGAGCACAGATGTGGCAAACAAGGGAGAGACCAACTGGGCTGGTTTGAGCAGCACTAATAGATGACCTCAAACCTTTCAGTACTGAAGGGACTGATGAGAAGAGCAGGGGAGGGTGTTTGTAGTCTGACCACAAGATGAGTACGACAAAAGAAATTATTTTCCTGGGGGTCCTAGTAGAGGCTGTGCAGAGTTTGGTGTAAAGTGGAAAGTCACTGACAGGCTGCTGGGATGAGGAAGAACTTAAAAGATAACGACTCCTTGTACAAAGAAACACCAGGCAAAATAAATTTGCAAAGTTTTTTTTTATTTTATTTTATTGTACTTTTGCTTTTTAACAAAGGCTGTTATCCTGGATTTTGTTCTCATAAAACCTGCTTTAAAAGAAAAGTAGTATTTTCAGTCATTGGCCTCCAGGAAGATAACCAGGACTGATCCACGTCAGAGCACCAGCTGACTCAGGGTTTAATGACACCACTCACTTGTGTAATACAAACACTTAGACCTAAGTATTTCTTTCCATGTAACCTCTGTAAGAGGAGCAAGACCTGCTCCATGAAGGCACCTAGATTAAGGGAATGAATGTATACTTTGAGCGTTTGTATGTCACCATTGAATGTGAGGTATGTAGGACAACTAGGATCCTAGGCCTTGCTCCACAGTCTGCCTAGAGTTGGATGACAAGCAAGCTGGTTAAGCTGTGTTTCTCTGCTTTGCAGGCATCTGATCCATCAAGTTTTAGATTCCAGAAAACGAATATTTGTCTAGATGGCATGATAATCTGATCTTGCGTAGCAAATCTAATTCGGTAATCATTCCCTTCACTGACTCTCAGTAAGGTACTCAAGAATGAATATAAATAATGTAATTTTTTCTAACTTATTGATTGCAATTATGTGAATGTTGATGAACAGCATTAGCAGCACAGTAGCAGAAAGACAGTGTTCCTCAACCTCCCTCCAATCAAATGACATGCGTGAATTTAAAACAAAGATGAATAGATGTTATGGATTAATCTTGATATATGTATTTTATCTTTATAATAAATGAGTTTGTGCATCTTCTCCCTCAGATCTAAAAAAAATAAATAGTTTTCTGAAGGGGAAGAATGACTTCATTTATTATTCTGATACTTCTGTGACAAACTACACAGCTCACAGATGCATCACTGAACACAAAAATTTGTTTAAGTCGGTGCTAATTATTTTTTTTAAAAGTGCTAGGAGCTTACTACTAGAAGTAATCTAGAAATATATGGAAATACTGATAGGATATTGATCATGTAGGCATTAATATGTAGAAAAAATAACAAGCAAAATTACCAGCAATGTAACACACCTTTTTGAGACATACCTTTCACTGGGTTTTCTTGAACATGTCTATGAGACGTGTCACACTGTTCAAACAAGCTTAATTTGGCTGTGCACGTACTAGTTGGGAGTGAATTCAGCATCTGTAGGGAACTGCACCTAAGTTGAGTAGGATTGAGCAGAGCATGTTGGTGTATTACATCATGGATATGATTATAATTAATTAGTGTCCCACGCTTGTTCCCAAAGAGAGTTCAGTGCTGTGCCCAATAAAGAACTAGCTCTTGGATCTACACGATATACTGTATTGTGTAGTAAAACATCCTTCCGATTCAGCAGGCATAGATCAGATACAACCAGTTTATCCCCCAGGATAAATGAGCAAGATACTTTAGTTTGTTTATTTTTGAGGAAGAGGATAGGGTTTTTTCTCTGCTTCTTTTTAACTTCCTTTATTTGAATTGAAGGTAACAGCTCTGTTAACTAAAGTACTATTTTTCTTCAGCCTTTGTGTGGCTTAGAACCCAGCATGCGAAAGAGCAAAGCTCAGTCACATAAAAAGAGGTTGTACAAGCCAGAACAAAGTATCTAAATTGTTTGTCTCTCTCACTTGCTCACTTCCTGATGTTTAAAACAAAAAACCCAACAGAGTGTTTTTAGCAAGTGAAAAGACAGTGGAGTGCCAACCTTACAAATCAATCCTGTTAAAGCTTCCATCAGTTTTAGCATTTTTCAACCAAAGCTTTATTTGGCCACTGCTCAGCATGCAGTCTCTGAATTCAAATAATGCATCATGGCTGTTGAGGGATGTGTTGGGCATCGTTACCAGCTTTAATGCCCCTAAAGAAGGGGATTGTAGAGTGAGAGAGATGCTCCTGAAGACCAGTATGTATCAAGAGGAAGAAACTGAAGAAATACTAGTCTAGTAGATATGGGAAGTGAGTATTTGAAAAGGACATAGTTCCACAGCGTTGTCAGTATTGCCTCACAATCTGGGAAATAAACAAACCCAGAAAATTATTCATCTTAAATGTAGGACCATGAGCTGCTGTGAACTTTACTTGGAATTCAGTATGAAATTGCTCTAGACATTTTTCAAAATTACTTTCATGGGGATGTAATTGTATTATAATCTCATGATGGCTTAGGCATTTCTGAGCCAGGAATATTGACAGATTCTTATTGCTACTGGCATTATTTTATACGTAAATTCATAGAACATGAAAGTTGCACTCAGAATTGTGATACTCTCCTATTGGGTCCTGTGTAAAGCTCCAGAATGTATATGTATAAAATATTCTGATTATGAACCTGGCAAAAATCATTTAATGTCATGCTCTTCCTCTGCTTAATGGATACATTTTCCTGTATTCTTTGTACTGTCCCTCTCCAGAAAAATAATCTTAATGGCATTAAAAGACACCTGCAAAATATGTTAGTTCTAGGACTAACCTAACAATCTGAAACTGAATACTTCCCTAGAGACTCTGCCAAGGCTGTCAGACAAAGGACAAGACTAATTTACCAGGATTCAGAAGTGAATCCGTGCTACAAGGAGGTATGTTCATGAGGGCTTGTAGTCCCTCTACAGTCCCCAGCCAGTCCCTTTGGTAAGCCTGTATGTGACTCTACATTTCACACAGCACATTGTGCACTAAATACGAGATAAAATAAAGACTTTAGGAAATTCTAGCTAAGTGCAATATATATTTAGGTGGTGGCATCTAAAATCAAAATCAAAATGCAGAACAAGATTAATGGACAAGGAAAGATTTAGGCCTTACAAAAGGAGGTACAGAATATTGCAATGCTGAACTTAGTTGCCTAGAGCTAACCAGAGTTTGGCAGAGGGGAAGTTTTGTTCCTCTTCAGGGCATGGATAAATGTATGCACCTCTAGTTATTTGTGCATCAGAGTTCACTTTGAAGGGTAGGTTCAAACGAACTGCTCATAGAAAGTACATTTTAGAATGTCACGATACTCATGCACAGTCACATCCTCCTGCTGATCTCTGAAATATCTTTGGGCATAGTTTCTGTACCTTTATGCTGAACTTACTGCTCTTGGCAAACAGCAAGTGTAGTCAAAGTATGCTTACTGAATTGAGCACCTCAGTCCATCAGGGTGCACCTCTACACCTGATTTTATGCTAGGTGGGGAGTAGATGGGCTAGGTTCCTAACTGTTCTGAGAGGGACAGTTCAGGTTGTGCCTAAAGAGCAAAACTTAGAGGCAGTCCTAAAAGCATAAGTTTAAAATAATTCCTGGTTTAGATATCTCTGCACCTTTGAGGCTTGGGGGTATTGTATTGCATTATTTTGGGGGTTTTTTTCAGTACACACATGGGTTTGTTGTTTCCTTGTGACAGCAAATATGTAACCTAACTACTTTCTTTCTTACAGTGCAAGAGGAGGTAAAAATCTTGTAAAAATAATATATTAAGATTGCCTGATATTTAGAAGAGTGGTCAACCTAAAGGATGTAATTCTAGGGAACTGATGAAAACCCCATATTATGCAGACAGAATTATTATATACAGAAATAGGCTGGTTGCAGAAGATAAAAATCTATTCTTTGATTATTGTGTTTACCTTTGTTCTGAAGACTCTAAATCATAACATATTTAATAAAATGTCTGACTGCTGCCTAGCACAGAATGAAATCTGTGTGGATATTTTTTTCTCCTAGGCAAGCTTTTTGACTGCTTTGGGAAGCATAATTGCAAAGACAACTCCCATTCAAGAAATAAAGTTGTAAGATTTAGGGGGCTTGTCTCTTTTAGGGACTTGGAATCATTTAATTAGATCAGTGAAATAAGTGTAATCGTTAGCAAAACTTAAGAACAATTTGAAGGGTTTTTTAATCTCTGAACAAAATCCAAGAAGCATTTGAAGGAGGAAATCATTGTGGAATCCTAAAAGGCTTCTTATTTCTTTCTCACAGAATTCTAGCTTTCTCTCTGAAGCTCTTTTTCCTGTACATACAACAAAAACTGAAGAGCTGGATCCCTCCTTTGGCCTTCATGAGACCATTGCAAAGGTAACAGAAATGGTGATCTCATTTATACATACTTTCCTTTACATAGCCGAATTTGGATTTGTTAATAATTTTGAAAGATAATCTTATTTTTTTCCTGTGAATACTTCAAGTGTAGTTAAAAACTGTGGATTGTAAGGGTGGATTTATTTTATTTTATTTTTTTTCCATTGAGTTTCACTTTGGGAATATTCTTTACTGTTGCATCAGTCAACTTGTGTGACCAAACACTTTCATGTGCAAATGCTTCATTTTCTGTGATTCCGTTGTATTTGCATGGTTCACATTGAATTTATGGGCATGAGTGCAGGGCATCGAGCCCCACTAGATGGCAGGAAGTAACAAGTTTGTTGCTGTCAGTTTTGTCAGCAAAGAGGGTCTCCGAGGGCACCTTTACATGCACTGATGCTTGGGTTTATGAGCTGTCACGGTGTGCTCACATGGGAGGAAGGAGTGGCCGTCCCAGGATTCTGGAGAGTGCTCTACAGAGGGGATGCTCTCAAAGTTAATGTGTTCTGACTGCCCTCTTGTTGCTCCATTATAATACTCCCTCCATGTTATTTATTAATACAATCAAAATTAGTCCTTGCTCTAAAGTGCAGTTTCTTCACACTGTCCACTCAGCATGCCCTATTTCTCCAGAGACAGGACTACAAATGAGTCCAACTTAATGAATTCGGGCACTTATAATTGGATTTCTTATAAACTAGAGCTATGTAGACCTCACAAGCAGATTTCTTTCTTTATTTGGAACTACTTCTTTTGGAAAAGCAGCTGCTCTTGAAGCATTTCTTTTGGCAACAACAAAAATAAATTCACAAAGATCAGCAATGTGCAGATTTAGCATGTAGGCAGATCAGCATCTTTGGCAAAAACAGACAGTGACTGACCTTGGGGTTTTGGGGATTGGGTTTTTTTGTTTGGTGGTGGTTGTTTTGGTTTTTTTTAAAGCAGCACATTTTCCTAGACATTCTTTTGAAGCTTGTCAGAGTCTGTCAGTTAGGGAACAACACAAGACAAGTCTTATCTGAAGGTCTTTCAATGGAATTGGTGGGTTTTTTAAGCTATCCTTGATGCCAAAGTGACTGAAAAGATGCACCAAATTTCTTTGCAAAGACTGAGTGAAGTAGATATGTAATTATTTAGTGCATAATTAATTTCTGTTTTACTAATTAGTGTGTGGTGGGCCATGTGTAATCTGAATAATATGTGGTTTAGTATTTGCTCTGTGATGTTTACTGACACAGAAAAATATTTATTAGATAGACTTTGAAGCATTTTGATACAGTTTAAATTGTTACAAATTATTTTAGGTAGGTTCATTGAGCATTACAATTTTCTTTGATAAAACTTGATTAAGATTGCACTGTGATACGACTATATTTCCATTTTGCTTTTCAGAATGTAGCCCAGAATGCTTTTATAAAAATGAATAATACATGCAGCAGTGGAGTGAGATCTTCAGCTGGCGATTCTGTCATTTTTAGCTTAGATCAATTAATCTTAAAGTAGTTTCTGAATAGCTTGAACAGCAAAAGTTTTTGGAAGTTTTCTCTACTATTTAGTCTTCTTTATGGTTAGATAATGGTGGTGTTACCTCTTGGTTCCCTCCATTTCCACCCTCCACCCTTCTTCTCAAAGGAAATTGAGGTAAGCTTTGCCAGGCAATTTCTTTCCATTCTCCTGCAAAACAGGCTTTCCTTTGCCTCTCTTTTATCCTGGTGTTTGGCATCTCTTCCAATCTGAAAGTGTTTGGGTAAATGTCCAAAAAGATATGCAGAACTTTTTCACACAATAATACTCTGGCTGCTTTATTCCGATACACACCTGGTTCTTTTACCACTTTCCAAATACCAAATATTCAATTTCTTCTTTACAGAACTAGGGTAGTACAAAACACTGTAAACTAGCTGTAACAGCTTTGAAAACTATGAAAATCTTTGTCATTTATCATGTTTCCCATTATATTAGGTTATAGATGTTCATATGTGAGGCCTTGGAGTTACAAATCTTGGAAATAAACCAATATAGTTGATGGCTCATTGTCTGAAGGTAAGCAGCGTTCTGCCATAGCTGAACTAAAAATTTTGTTATCTTTAGAGGCAGGGTACAAGCTAAGGCCTAGACCTAGGAAATAATATGCTGGGTCCATATCTTAATGGAATTCCTTCTATTTCAGTAATTGGTAATTTGACTGTAGTATCCACATTCAATAAGTAGTTATTTTTTTAAATAATTTTTTATTCTATTAATAATCCTTGGGATTTTTTTTCCTTTGGCAAATCGTAATGGCCAAATAAAAATCTGCTTTAAAGGGCAAAAAGAAATCTTAAGTTTTATAGCACTGAAAATCTGTTTTCTATATGGAAAATTTGGAAGAAGCATGTGTTTTAAAGCAGCTTATGTGTGAGACTTTGTGTTTAAAGTTACAGTCTCTGCTCCTTTAGTAACCAGCTGAGACCTAATCTGAATGACTCTGCATCTACTGGAACATGTACAGTAATTGGTATTTTTGAGACACAGTTGGTATATATTTCTTTAAGCTATACTTTATCAGATCAAACTGAGGTTTAGAAGCTGAGAAAATGTTGAATTCAGTGCAAGAAGGCACAGTGATACTGGATGGTTGTTATTGTAAAAAGGGTATTCACTAAATTGAGATTTATTCATTCAGACCTGGTGATGAACATGTCACAGAGTTGAGGGAACCGGAGAAAAAACAAATGTCTAAAAAAACCTAAGTGTGAAGTAATATTTATTACCAAATTTCTTGTGTATTGATGGGGTTTTAGTGAAGGAGGGTTTGACCTGGTTTGGGTCTTTTTTGTATGTTCAGGAGTATTAGATACAAAAAACCCTATTTATCCAAGTGGATTGATTCAGACATTTATGTTACTTCTTGGTTAGCACAGAGCCTCCAGAGCAGGCATAGCTTGGCTGGATAAGAGCAAGATTCCATTGGGTACAAAAGTCTACTACTAGTTGTGTGAAGTACTAGATTCTCAGGGAATAAATATATAAAATCAGGGAATCATAGCGTGTTTCCTCTGATATAATTTCCCACTTACTGCCAATTGGCAGTGCATTATTTCTTAGGCTGATAATCACACCTCTACACCAATTCCCATCTCTGTTCCACGTGTGGTTGTCTCTGCCCTTTTGTAATTCATTTACATTCTGACTTCTATCACATCTCATAGCAACATTTCCCACAATTTAATTCCCTATTCAGCCCCACTCTTATTTTTAAACTTGCTGTTTGTTTATCTCACTAGGTTTTTTCTGCCTTTGGTATAAGAAATAATAAACATGGTCTGTTTACTTTTTGATACCATTTGCTTTCCTTTCTAAACCATGTTCTGAGTGTAATACCCAGTTTGATCTGTCCTCATAGTTCATTCCTACCTAATAATATGTCACCTCTGTACTACAGCAGTTCAATGGCATCTCTTTAAAGTCATTAGAACTATGTACCATACTCAACATGCCAAATAACTGTGGATATATAGACTCTCTATGATATTTTTTTCTCTAATCCCAAATAATTTTCCATGTGCTGTTGGACTATTGTTATCCATTAACTATTCCAGATTACTTGAATATGAGTTAATACATAAATCCTGATTGTGTATACTCACAGGTTGTTTTCTCCCATGTGCATCACTTCATGTTTTCCAACAGCGACCTTGCAGCCAGTGCTCAAATACCAAGGGTTGCAGGTCAGGAAGGACACAAAGAATGACCATCCTTCAGTCACAGGGAGCAGAGGTGTGCTTAGTGTTCCGTTTGACGAAACTCATTTGCAACTGCATATCCCTCACAGTGTTCGTTGCTTGCATGGCCACGGAAGCTGGTGGAAGATCTTGTACTGGTTTTGGTGGGAAATTATTTGAGGCCCTTCATCTCTCTGAGGGAAACGGGACTTTAATGATATGTTTTTTACAGTATGCGAATGGCTTGATACTAATAAACAATGGAAGAATTTCAATATAATTCTTTTTACAAGATGTTCAGTATAAGAACAAATAATTAGCTAATTGTGGCTTATACTTTCTGAAGACAGTAGTTGCCTTTATTTCATGAACACTTCAAGAAGGAGATTGCCAAATGAGGCAGGTAGAATGAATGAGAAATGTGCAACTATTGGGGAGAGAGATCTGTAATCTGAGTCCTTAGAAGATCTAATTTGTGAGAAAGTTTGTCTGATCAATTTATCTTGGATCCTGGCACTTAAAAGGTGAATTTAGGGTAGACTGCTGCAAGGCTCAAGCTGATCTGAAAGATTCAGAGCAGAAAGAGAAACATGTAGGCTTCCTAGTGGTGTAGAAGCAAGATGTTCATTACAGCAGCAAATTGCAGTACAAAATTTAGTGGTATCTTAAATGATAGTTGCAGACCTTGTAATTTCAAGTGTGTTTTATAATACCTCTATGAGGTATTAAAATGGAGAAAAGTGTGCCTGCGGGGCAGAGAATGGATTTTCCCATCGGACCAGAAGTCAGGTGAAATTCCACAGGTACCAAATGCATAATCAGAAAAGTATGCCCTTTTTTTCCATAGGTTCCATCAGTGTTAATCAGCACAGTGTTTCACAGTAACTAGTCCATTGGAGTTATTAACGAGGTTGAAAATACTTTGTGTTATGAGGTATGCTCACTAGAGTACCCTAATAAGACTCAAATTATGCAGTTGTAAAAGCTTTAGTGGCAGTCCCCCAACAGGGAGTGCCGCCGGAGACACTTACCCGCTATCAGCCATGGCATAATAATAACCTTTTATTGATTTTTACATTGGCAGGCACCAAAGTGTTGAAAGGTATGCCAGAAGTGACATATTTGGTTTTATGATGAGTTATGGATGCTGACAGATAACTCTTGAGAAAATTATTAGTGATCCTGATTATTCTACTCTTCAATTATCGAGCTGCATAAAGTATAACTAACTACTATGATGCAATTAACTTCTAAACATTAAATAAAACACCAACAGGGAGAAATGCTTCCTTTTGTAGGGGAAATATTTTGTGACATATTATAGTATTTCAATTTGTAAAAAAAAAAAAAAGATAAATGGTTCTAAGAAGATGACAGTTTCTTGAAGCAACTGGATTTCAAAGTACTGGACTGCAGGACTGTCGGTAAATTCACATTTTGACCACAGATAAGATACAGCACAGCTATGTTGATTTGAGGACCAAATTCTGTTCTTTTGAACCATGGGAGAGTTATATATTCCCCTTTACCCACTGGCTAGTCCCATTGATTCTCTACTACAAGCAGAGGGAATACCCATGGATCTTGACAATGCAGTGATAGCCATAATTTTGGTAGTTCCTTTCTCATTAATGTCCCTTAAAATCAAAATCTGTGGTTTGGTACATGCTGCCTCTGCTAAATATTTTCATCTTCCTGCATGGCATCTGCAAAAGGGTTCTTTTTTGATATACTTCTTGTACTGAAAACACTGACAGTAACTGTGAAGATAATTAGATATGAAATTGTAATAACTTACTGAAATCCTATATTTATTAAACATAAGATAATACAACATAGCTAAATTAATATGCAGGTGGCATACCCTTACAATCCTAAAGACTCAGACTGCAGATTTTGAATTAGTAGATTCAAATACTGCAAAGAACAGTATTCCCTGCCAGAGTTCAAAATCAAAACAAAATCTTATTGTAGTCAACCAGCTTGAAATTTCTTTGCATTTCATTGAATCATCTGTTGTAGTTTTGGCAGGGATGCAGTCTCCATAATATCGGTTGGAAACACTTTCACAGACCATGTACAGCACATCTATTTTGCAAAGTTTTACCAGAAAAATTTCTGCCAGCATATTATTACTGGCATCCTTGTTTCAGGAGAGTACGTTCCCATTCATGTGCTGTTTCCACTACAAGTTGTCCTTTTTGGTATCAGATTGTTTTTGAAAAGCTGTGTGGCATTGTGTTCAGGTATCCCAGTGGCATCTGCATCAAGGCAACTGTACATCTGGATTTCCACAGCTGCATCTTCCTTTTTCATTTGGAAATTTCCTCTCTGTACAGATAGAGGATTTGGCAGAATTGTTTAAGTTTTCCAAACAGCAGAGAGAGAATATGACTCTGGTCAGTGTTACAGCACTTAACATGTTAGGGTGCTTGTGTGGCATGTTCAGAAGAAATCTGAGGTACTACAAAAGCAAAATACTGATGCACCCGAGTATATTCTATAGCCCAGAAAACTCTCAATCCTTGGAAGGCCCAGGTGGATACATGGCAGCCTTTTCCCTGCATCACGCTGTGGTTTGCTAACTGGAAATTTTGCCTGTGTGCCACGATTCCTATCCTGAAAATGTGACACCTTGGAGTGTCAGTTTCCACAAGTAATTTCTCCACTTAACTTTCTTTGGCAATGTCTTTTGATGTATTTTTTTTTTAGTTCCTGTCTTCAGTCTTGCATGTGGGACTTTCACATCATTTTTCAGTCTGCTTGTCGTCATACCTCTGAAGACATGAGTTCTGCACAGACCAACAGAGCTCTCGTGGCTTTTTAAAGACAAATGATGGTATAATTTTGTACTTTCAAAACAAATTAACCAAGCCTCTAGTCAGCAAACAGAATTATGGAGCAGGGATAGGTGGCAGTTGCTGACTGAAGTTCATGTAGTGGAAGCACCGTTTTTAGTGTATGAAGTGAGAACCAGGCTGGGTGACCTGATTAATATCTGTATTTGAGACAATCCGCTGTTGATACTGAATTTATAGGTGTGGTGTTTAATACTGTTTTGAAGACATCAGAATTGTCTGCAGTATTGTTGGGATGCTGTGTCACATGTAAAAGCACCTGTATGCTTGGGTTTTTTCCTGAGAAATTGCAGGATGACTTGGGACACCTCATGATTTTTCTGTTTGTCCTCCTGCAGCTGGCAGCAGTTCATGGTGCTTCGGCAGCTCTCATCTGCCATAAGGTGGTGTGACGGTGTAGGTGCAGCATAATGTGCCAATTGTCAGGTAGTCTTTCTCCATAACTTAAATTAGTTGCTTGGCTTTACTGATCAGCCTCTCATATACTGGTTCTGAGCGTCTTACTGGTGTTAATGTGAGACGTGCAAAGCAGAACCATGTTGTCTGTGGTGACAGTCCAACTGAATTCACACAAAAACAAACTTGTCTGCATTTTTCTGAGGAGTGCAGGCGTATTTCATGGATACGGTTTGATTTAGCACATATTCTCTTAAGCACTCAAGTGAGATGTTTCTGTTCTACCTTCTGTTCTACCTTTGCATGAAAGAACATATAATCCAGTTCAAGCAAAGGGTAAATACAAACCTGCTGAAAACTCCCTTCTGACAGTGTGTGGTTTGTTCTGCAGCTACTGTCAGCAGCGATAAAAACAAGAGTGAATCTGGTGATATAAACTGGCACAGTAACTTTGGGGATGGGGTATGAATTGTGGTCAACAGGGAAGTAACAGCATTTAAAGGAAGGAAAAACAAAAAGCGCTGTCTAGGGATTTTCTCAGCATTAGATGTGAAAGAGGTGACTTTGCAGCTAAAGACATGAGGTCTTCTGACAGACAGTCATACTGTGTTTGGCCAGACAGCATATTCTTTACCTGCTCTAGCCTAGTTAGGGTAGATATGCTTAGAATTTTTCAGTAGTTCTTGGTTCCTAAGAGCAAGTAACCTTGCACTTTAAACTCTGATGGATAAAGACTAGGTAATAAAAATAAGTTGAAATTTCTGAACCCCTGGTAAAAATTTGATGAACCAGCTGCACTGTCCAACACAACTTCATTTGGTTCAGTCAGGTATTAAAAAACAACACCATTCCACTACCCACCTGAAATTTTCCACATCTTTCCTGCTAATAACTCCTTCAAAATAGAAGAGGTGTTACGGGAAAAAACTAATTCCCTTTCCTCCCATGCCATTTATTCTTGAAATTGTGGAAAGATGGCAAGATTTGAGTATTCCAAGGTAATAGTCTCTGGATTTATTTTTGAGTGACTGGAATTTAGTGTTTTCAGCTTACAGAGCTCTGACAACTATGAAAATATAAAAATAACCAGGAAACTGTGGCTCTAATAAACAGGAGGAACTTAATGAAGAAGAAAACAACCATCATTAATAGCAGGGTTTGTGTAGAAACCATTCCTACAGATTTTCTCTCTGCAATCCTAACTGTTCAGTTCTCTGACTGTCAAAATTCTGTATTCCTTGAATCTTTTTGATAGTGCAGTGAGACTATATGTTCTGTAAAAAAGTTAGCATTGGCTTCTGTCAGAATGTTTCTGAACCAGATTGCTGTTTAGAACCACACAGTTGTTAATTCTTCCTTTAGACCTAAATTTTACTCAGTTTCTCTCAAGACTTGTCTGTCAACTGTTAGTGAAAAAGAAAAAAACAGCATTCCATCATTTTTCAAGCTAGTGTTGCGATTTAACTGAAGTAAGCAAATACATGTCAACTCCATCTGATCCAATCAAACACAGAATAAACATGTACATACATAATGTATCATTTTAAATCTTATGATAGAAACCCAAGGCTGGTGGCGTTTATACATCTCCTGGAAAACATCTGACGCAGTCTGCCTAAGCAAAAGAGGTATGGTAGGAATGAGAGGAAGCATTGTTTGATTCTCATTTTATAAATAAGAAAATGAAATACCATTTAAAATAACTGAGCATCTAATTCATACCACCTGAATTCAGCATTAACTTGCAGGCTCTGGTGATTAGTCTGATACCATAGGCAAAGACTAGGGGCAAATTTCAAAGCGGAAGTTAGATTTTTGAAGATGAAATGTAATACATGTTTGGGGATTGCTGGAATTTCAATGTTGGCTGGGCAGTTTTCTACTATGTACTCAGCTATGAGAGTACTGGTGTCAGTTGGACTTACCTGGCTTAGAAAGAAGTTACAGTGCCTACAGCAGTGCCTTCACTCCAGTGCCTTATTTTGGTTATGTTGAGATTTGTAATCTGGCTGCATCTCTAGCTGGTTACTGAGTGCTGTGCTGGGGACAGACTCTCAGCAAAGATGTTCATGACAGATACCTTTTTTTGTTGGGTTGGTGTGGGGTTTTTTCCTGTTGGTTGATGATCATGGCACTAAGAAGAAGCTGCTGTGTATTTACTGCTCTATAAAATAAATACTGTGGATTTATTTTATATCCATTGCTTTTATTTTAAAAACATATGTTTGTTATGAGTGATATCAAATAATTGGATATACACGTGCATTTATTTGTTCCTGAGTGGCAACACATATGCTTGTATCCAACCACTAAAATGCAACAATTAAAAAACCAAATATGAAACTTGCTACTCATTTAATAGGTAGGAATATGCTGGGAGTTATTTGAATTTTGCCATTTCCTCACTGTCCTATTCTTCACCAACTTAATTACTGAATTTATCAGAGCATAATTTTATTAAACCATTCTTTAGCATTAATAATATCATAGGCATTTGTTACTGGTTAACACATGCTCCAGCTGATAAAGGTTCAATCTTTATTCTTGGCACACATATACTGACTTTGGTGGCTGTGCAAGGAAGATGTGTTTTTCTTTAAACAAGATACTAGCATTCTAGAGGAATAGTTCCTTTGGGTACTCTAAAAGTATCTTGTCTGTTGTATTAGCTCACTGTATTAGCTCCTTTCTGTCTTCAGATCTTTTGACAAAGATGTCAAATCAGACGATCCTTTCCCCAGAGTTTATCTCTTAAAACACTAAGTTTCTACTAACAGCAATATTTTTTCTTTCTTTTTCTTTATTAATTTAACATAATCTAATTTGCATATTCGTGAAAAGGAGGTCAAGTCAGTGGAACTTAAGTATCTGCTTAAGTGCTTTTTAAAAAGAGATGGATATAGGGGCTTTAATACCATGAATGAATTAACAGGTTTTGCAAACAACTTGCAGAAATACCTGGGGAAATACTGCTGCTAAGATGCATGTTTATTTGTTCATTTTATTTTTTAGACCATGCTTACAACTTCCTTTGGAATACAGTGGTGAAATGTATTATTGACATGTTTTGAGGGGTTTTTATTATTATTTTATTCTGTGACATAGCTACAAATGCATCAGGGCTTTACAGATGTTGAAGTTTCCATCTTGAGCGCAGTTCTGAATTCAAAACTAGGTTTTCAAGAGTTTGGTTTCCCTTAAGGAATTTTAAAATGTCAGAATTTTCCAATAAGCTTAGCCCAGTCCATAATGTTCTAACACTTGCCTTTAAATGTAGACACCTATTTAGCATCAGACTGATAGCTGAACTCTGCTGGAACCATCCTCTTAGTGCTGAGCATTTCCTGGGATTGTGGCCATCCAGAGAGGGGAGAAGAAGATGAAAATTAAATGACTATACATTGGATAAGAAAAAATGTGTACTAGAAAAAAGCTCCCAAGAACCAACCCATCATGCTTGGACTTCGGGCATGTCAGCAGGAACCTAATAGCAAAAATTAAGCACAAACTTATGTCTAACTAAAAATTGTAGTCTCCTCTTGAGCATTGGAGCCTGGACAAGGGCTATTTACTAGAGTAGTCTCTTTGCAATGTGGAGGTCTAACCCTGCTGCAAAGCACCAACCCTCTAACAAAAACATCTGACACGCTGACACGCAGGAACACTGCGCTGCCATCCAGCGAGACCTGGACAGGTTGGAGAGCTGGGCAGGGAGAAACCAGATGAGGTTTAACAAAAGCAAGTGTAAAGTCTTGCACCTGGGAAAGAACAACCGTTTGTATCAGTACAGGCTGGGGGATGACCTGCTGGAGAAGAGCTCAGTGGAGAAGGACCTGGGAGTCCTGGTGGATGACAGGTTGGCCATGAGCCAGCAGTGTGCCTCGGTGGCTAAGAGAGCCAATGGGATCCTGGGGTGCATCAGGAGGAGTGTGGCCAGCAGGTCAAGGGAGGTGATCCTCCCGCTCTACTCTGCCCTGGTCAGGCCCCACCTGGAGTATTGTGTCCAGTTCTGGGCTCCCTGTTATAAAAAGGACAGGGATCTCCTGGAGAGAGTCCAAAGAAGGGCTACAAAGGTGATTAAGGGCCTGGAGCATCTCCCCTATGAGGAAAGGCTGAGAAGATTGGGACTGTTCAGCCTTGAGAAGAGAAGACTAAGGGGGGACCTAATTAATGTTTATAATTATCTTAAGCAGGGGATGCAGGGGGAATCAGCCAGCCCCTTTTCAGTGTCTGTGGAGACAGGACAAGGGGCAATGGCTGCAAGTTGGAGCATAGGAAGTTCCACACCAACATGGGGAAGAACTTTTTCACAGTGAGGGTGACAGAGCACTGGAATAGGCTGCCCAGGGAGGTGGTGGAGTCTCCTTCTCTGGAGATATTCAAGACCCGTCTGGATGCCTATCTCAGTGAAATGTCCTAGGGAGCCTGCTTTGGCAGGGGGTTGGACCCAATGATCTCTCGAGGTCCCTTCCAACCCCTACAATTCTGTGATTCTATGATTCTATGATTCTAAGAATTACCTTTGTTCTACATCATCTTTGTTTACTGTAAAAACCTGTGAAAGCCAGCTAATTGTTATGGTACAAATGCACAGTCCTCTTTTTCATCATTCTGTTTCCAAAATCAGTGAAACACTCGTTCTTCACTCAAGAACGGCCTGTACCTTAGACATGCTATAATATGCTTCTGGATAATAGAAGCTGCAGATTTGAGTTCTTCAAGCTATAGCAGGAACTAAACGAGTCCTAAGGTGTTATGCAAGCTTGAATGTTCACATGAAAGTGCTGCTGTTTATCCTTCTAAATAGTTTTCGAGTTAGTTGTAGAATTTCTGTTAAAAAGACTTGTTAAATTTTTGGAAAGTTAGCCCTGAATTGATGGTCAAGAGCTGAAATAGGTGGAACTTGAGTTTTCAATATGTGGCACCATGAAATTCTCTGCTTGCAGTTTATGGTCAATGTGGTAATAGGAGTGACTGGGCCTCCTTCAAAAGCCCTACCCTTTGATGTCTTCATTGCAGGTGTGCTATGTAAATCAGATTGCAATGGTAGATCATTCTTGTTCTGAATTGTTTTGTAACTCGGCTCCTATATGAGAAACCCAGTATACTCTCAGTGATAAAAATAGTAGAGATGTTTTTGCAACATACTCCTGTGTATGAAAATGTAGTTTGCTCTTTGTTTTCTTTTCATTTGTATCTAATTGAGATGTGGGTATTTACATCAGCTATAAAAGGAAAAGTACAGTTATATCTTTTCTAATAGATGTCCTAAACTGAAGGATAGCAGAATTAGCATGAATGAAGAGTGTCTTTTTAAATGCAATTAGACAACATGAAGAAATTTTGTAAAGTATAAATGTGGTGAGAAAAAAATAGTGGATAAAATTATGAGGAGTCAAAAAAGAATATAAGCTAAAGGCATTAGAAAACCCCAGGAAGAACATCTTGTTTATTGATCTGGTTTATTATGAGTGCGGTCAATAACAATGAAAAAATACTGCCAGTTTGCTTAGACACTCTAGCATTAAAGCAGCTAAGATTAGACCAATTAATGTTAGACTAAGAATAGTTGATTAGCCTTAAGCTAGAATTTTTAAATTACTAGAAGTGTCTCTTGGAGAATTGTGGGCTGAAGATCCTATATCACAAACAGTAGGGATGGTTAAACTGTTTCTTCCTTTTCCAGTATGTACAAGGGAAGAGATCGTGGAATAATGTCAGACAGTTTGGATTTATGATCTGTTCAGCAGCTTTGGGAAGAGAAGGGTTCTCTTAAGCAGTGCTTATGAGTAGGGAATACTGCCTCTCTCCCTGTTTCACCTCTGTGAGCCTGAAACCAGATCTTAGTTCGGTTGTGTTATAAAAGCACTTCATTCTCTGTCCCAATGTGTGATAAATGCATTGAAAGTGTTTAATATAAGCACGTGGTTTAGGAAACATAAACTCCCCTTCCTGAGTGTATTCCTCCTGAAGAAGGGTCACTGTTCAGTTTAGGCCACTATTCAGGTTTAATGCCTGAATAGGGCTTTCTGGTCTGCCAGTCACATGGAAGGTAAGAGTATTCCCACCTTGGTAGCAAAAAAAGGCTGAGGCAAATAAGCTTGGACTTCTGGTCAGTTCTGCCTTCAGGATTTAAAGTTGACGTGTGATCCTTTCCATTTCATTTGAGTCCAACAGAATAGACTCAAGCCAGTCAACACAAGATTGTGTGTTAACATAATGCGCGTGAGGTGTAATCAACCAGGAGTCACCACCTCATCTGCCATCACCCCATCTGCCTGCAGTTCTTGGGCCATGGGCTGGGTATAATCTGTCACAATCTAACTGTAAAGTCAAAGCCATATAAAAGATGTATTTTCTTACAGTGGAAAGGATATTTCTATTTCATAAGCAGAGATCATATATTGGCTATGAGGCTATTTTTTATTTTAATACCTTCTTGTAAAACTAAAAGCCAGGAGTTTCATAAATTGCAGCCTAATTCCAACCATGCACCTATAGTATTGATTTTGTAAGATACAGCATCTATTATCTATTGAAATAATTTTAGTTCAAAATTTAAACTAATATTACAAAGTACAGTATTTGGACTTGAATAAGATTTAAGAGAAGAGTCCCCTAAACAGCTTTTCAGAGTGATAGAAAGAAAGGATAGAAATTGTTCTGGAATAATGGAGTAGTATATTCTAGTATGCTGCAGCCTTTTCCTCATCTAAAATTAATATGATTATGTAGAAGTAGAGATAAAGTTTTATTGTTAAACTTATTTTGAAGAAATTTATGTCCTCAGCAATACTTACTTTGAAGAATCATTCATGAAAAGTAGTGTTTTCTTAAAGTTATGGAATAAATTTTGAATCTCAGAGAATTCTTTTCATTTCTGTAGATGGAAGGATAGCCCATTTTGTTGCCTAGATGTATCAGTAGTTAGGTGTACATGGATAATGCATGTGTGTATTTGTGAGATATTTGTGAAATTTACCTGATCTGTTTTAAATTATAACAGATAAGCAATAAAATAATCTCCATTTTGCTGCTGTCAGATGTGATCCATCAGCATTTATGTGCTTACATCTTTGGAAGAATGAAACTGAAGAGAGAATTTTTGCTTTCTTGTGACAAAATAATTATACATTTTAAATGGTGAAATAAATAACAATGCTTTTGCATGACAGATGTGGATGACGTCAAGAGTATTTACTTAAAATTAAATGATTGTTTTTCCTGTGAAGTTTGTGATTACTGTTAGTTAATAACGATACCCTCTGTTCATTCTGATGGGTACAGGAATGGTCGGGTTTGGTATTTGGGTAATGCAACTGACAAATGTGTCAATGAATAGTGACACAATTCATCAATACATATTGTAGTCAAGGAGAGCAATTTGCACAAAGATTTGCCTGTCCAGCCATGTGTCTCAAACCTGCCTGGACAGGGAGAATAGCCTGGGTAATCCATCAAAATTCATGAAAGGTCACTGGAACTTCGGAACATCCAATAAAATTTGCCTGGACAATCAAGGTAAGATGAAAATTGACATGTAGTAAGGATGATACAAGTCAGCATTGTCAGAAATGAATACTTGATTCAAACATGTAATTAAACTAAGTATCAAAATAGTTGAATACAAACTGATTTTAATCCTTTTAGAGTGAATGTGACTTCTTGTTATACTAAAACAACACTGATCAACAGCACTGTATTCACACAGCCTTTTTAATTTGTAGTGAGGCCAACTTTGCAGAATTCACTTCAACTTGAATAAGTATTCAAAAGTTCTGATATTTAAACAACTTTGGGGAAAAAAACTGGGCAGTGATTCTCTGGGAAATGGCCATCCTATATAGATTTGTAGCCCAATCTTCTTGTAAAAAATGCCACCCAAAAAATAACCACTCATATTACCAATGGTTGCACACACACACCCTTTTTTTGTATGACAGACATAAAAATGTAATGGCTGGTTTTGGTTTTCTTAATGGGTTTTTAATTGAGGTGTGGGGTTTGTTTTTTTATTAAATATTACTGGCTTTAATGAGCTCTGTGTACACACACACGTGCTCTCTTCACAAAATCCAAATATTTTGACAGAAAAAAAGGGGATACTAGAAATTGTTTACTTGCTATCATTTTCAATGTTTTTATAAGATTTTTTTAAATGTAACACCATTTTTATTTAATAATACTCAAATCCACAAAAGCCTCAGCTTTCTAGCCCAAGGTACTTACAGTTTTGCAGTGTACAAACTGGCAGACTTTTTATCACAGCTTTCCAAAATACCTTACATAACAGAAAAATTAAAGAAAAATTTGCTGGTTTCTGCTCAAATTATCTTATTGTTGCACTGCTTCCTGATTTTAGGGAGTTTATTGCTTATTTTTTTAAAAACAGTTTTACAACAGACAGGTGAAAATTGAGTAATTATAAAAAAAAACCCAAACCCCACATCATTTCCTCTGTGAGTTTTTCCTTGCTATATCATTTTGGGAAATCTATTTCTAAATAACGTTGCATCCATTAAGGTGCCAGCCCACGTTAATCATTCAGACTTTGTTTTTAAAACTCATGATCAGTGCTCTCTGCCAGATAAATGAATATTATGTAAACAGATGAGTCCAGGTCCAATTTCCATTACATTCCTAGTTTAGTGTACTTCAGGAGAGTTCACTCTTGCTTCAACCAGTGTAAGAGCCAGTGGTCTACAGGAAGAGTGCATAAAAAGAAAATATTGGTCAGATTTTTAGCTGTTGACAAAGTGTTTGAGTCCTTAAGTGCAGATGCACTCTCCGATATTCAGGTGCAAAATAAGAGGCAGCAGCTGCAAATATAATTCATTATGCTTCAAAATAAAATGTGTGGGTTTGTTCTGCTCTGTGAATGTAAGACCTGTTTAGGAATAAATTATAAATAATATTCTGCATCCCATCAGTCATCATCCAGTCCTATGCCACATTGACATTGCTGTGCTTGAGAGGGGAATTTGGTCCCAAGCTTAAGTGGAAGCAGAGGACAATTCTGCAGACAAAAGACTAAATACTTACTTTTATGCAATTGGAAAGCTTTATTAGGCTCAGTGGAATAAATGCTCTGCTGCAGAAGAAGGTATCATAAACAAGTAATATTGATCAAATCAACATTAAAAAAAAGAGATAAAGTTCCTTCTTCTGTTCTTTATTTTCAATTGAAATTTAGAGAATGTTCCCTTGTATAAGCCGAGCTTGTGGCTCAGCTCTCTGTGACCTTTGAGTTTTGGATATTGTTCTGTGATGAGAAGATATGGCAAATGAGTTTTTTATAGAAAGTGTAATGTAAGGAATTATATAAATAAAAGTAATTTACATAAGTCCTTAATTTGTATAAAATTTAGTAACCTTAACAGTTTCAGAGTTGTACATCTTGCTTTTAACATAATTTGTTAACCTTACTATGGAAGAACATTATTGGAAGTCTTTTTACTTTAACTTTTTTCCTATTTTTAGAAGTATCTCAGGAAAAGTAAAATGTTCTCAGAATAACAAGAAATGCTTGCTTCTCCCTGTCTCTGATACATCACTTCTGATTTCCTAACTCTTCCCTTCCTGTCACCTGTATTCCATCAAATTCTGAGCCGTATGTCACATTCTTAGCACCTGCTATTAGAATTGAATATTTTGAAAGATTTTGAAACTAATATAATAAAAAGCATCAGAAATATCCATCATTTGAATGTTGCTGACCTTAGAGTTTCACAGTTGCCCTAAACCTATCTGAAGGCTACCACAGAGTGAGCAGGATTAAGTTTGATCTGACTAAAAAAATCATCATTTGGTTTTGTTGTTGGTTTTGCTCTTAGGGGGTTGGTTTGTTTTCCGCTCTCAGATCTGATTTGCCACATAGACTTTAATGCCTGGGTAAGGAGGACTGAGAGAATGTGTAAAGATGACTGGGAGAAGTGCAGAGGGTAGCATAAGCAGTTACTTCAGCAACAGCATAATTTGTGATAGGCTTTGAAATTTGAACTGAAAGGGTGTTGAAATTGGCCCAAGGAAGGTTAGCTCTTTATGTACAGTGTGGCAAGTTGATTCTTAGATCATCGACTTAAAATATATGCCTTAAACTTAAAAAGACCCCTCCATGTGTGTTGTCATTTCAGTAGAATTCTAGAAGCATCCTGACTGAACTTGACAAGTAACGAATCGCCGCGTTTCAAAAAACTAGGGTGCTTTGTGGCTGGAGTGTTGCTTGTTCTGAACTTTGAAGGAAGATATGAGTAACAGATTACAAAGCCTTTTAGGAAACTCATCTGGATTTCAGGAATTGACTGTGTGAAGGTCTGATTGGAATTTGTAAAACCTAATTAAGAGTGAATGTCTTAGGGCTGTATTTGTAATTTTGGTGCTAACACAAGACTGGCTGACACCAAATATTGTGATTCAGAAATAATTCTCTTGTACCTGTAAAGTGCACAGGACAAATGTCTAAATCAAAACTTTATTTAAGATTTATTGGTAAGATTTGCATATCTTTTATTGGTTTATAAATCTCTTGCAGGGTTTGTAAATATATTTTAGGATCAGTAAATCCATTTAGACAATATTTGTTGAAAATCTAAGGGATATGCATTAGTTGAGACTTAAAGAAGGGTATGTTTCATTGAAAATCTTGTAAATGCTTTCCTGTTGTAGTGGTGGCAGTATTTATGGAGAGTTAATTGAAAGTGAGCTCTGAGACAGCAGATTCACATCTGAATTTTACTAGTTAACCATTGTGTTTAGGTACCATTAATAAACTTGTTTCATAATGTAGCTTTATGTATGGTTTAGTACCTAAAAAGATAATTCAGAAAAAAGAGTTCCTATGCACTATGTTTAAGGAAGCCCTGATTTAGAATTAAATCAGACTATGGTAGTTGTTCAGTAATTTGTTCTAGAAATACGTTTGATCCAAACATCAGCATTAACAAGCTTTTGCAAAACAGGAGAGCTAAACTCTGTGAGAAATATGCTTCATCTCTCTATCTCTAGATCTTGTTTAAAATGGCAGCAAATGAATATATAGCTCGTTTATCACCTGGTATGTCACACTGAAAGAGGTGGCATCACCATGTTCACTGGAACCACAGTTACGCAGTGCTTAACAGCTCCTTGAAAAGGCTGTGTTCCTCTTCAGCTCATTCATGTGACCTCCTTATTACAGAAAAAGCTGTGATCCCTGAGCAGCGCTCTGATCTCCATCAATCAATGCATTTGACACCAAAACCCCCTTAAACTTCTAGTCTCAAATAATAACAGTTGCCATTCCTAACAGCTATATTGTAATAAAAAGACAACATGATAATAAGAGCTTGTAAAATTATATGAGGACGTCAAAAGAGGCATGTCTTTTATTCTAAAAGAGCTAATACAGTGTGCTGTTTGGTTTAGCAACTATTGCAAATTCAGTAAAAACATAGTTACATGAAGGAAAGCGAATACAGAGAATGTATCGTTATTGCACAACTGGTAAGAGGGCAGTAAATTTGAATAGAAATGAACATAGCCTGCAGAAGGACCTGAGATAAATCACCAGAAATTTGGAATTTTAATGATTTTTGCATAGCCAAGTAAGGAAAGGCTTTCAGATTGAATGTCTGGCGGGCTCTCCCTGGCTAATTCAAATTTGAATACGCTTAATCTTTGGTGACAGTCTGATCCTAAAGAAAGTACTCAGCTAAGAGACTGACATAAAGGGAGATACATATTGGAATCATCGTCTGCCCACTTTTGTATAGCACAGTTTGACTGTGGGGTAATGCAGGGTGAGGTTAGACCTTTGCATAAATATTGTCTTGTCTAAAAGCGTTGAAGAAAATGGGGCTGCACAGCAATTCTGCTTTAACTGACATGAATGATGTTCTTCTGAACTTGATGTTCCAGCCAGTGCAATCATTTTGATTGACATATCTAAGGAAAATTTAAAACTTTTTTCTTTCTTTTTTTCTTGAGATAAACTGAACAAACTTGCAGCTGACAGGGGCCTCACATGAGATCCTAATGAGACAAAGAATGAAACATTTCTTTTTATGCTGAATTACCAGAACCATAATGACATTGTATCGTGGCGTAAAAAAACCCAAAAAAAACCCCCCAAAACCCCCTTGCTTTACACTCAATAGCTACTTTGCATAATACAAAGGACTGAATGCTAAATGTAGAGGATGAGAGTTAATCTAAACTTTTCTGTCTCCTTTCTTCTTTCCTTTTTCCACACTAAGTTGAGAATCTTTCATTTGCATTCCCTTTGTCTTGCAGGAAAAAAAAAATCTCTATCCACATGTAAAATCTCACAGTACAGGGAGAAACAAGTTGTTATATGGAATGGTTCTAATTATTTTCTAAGTAACTTTTTTTTTCCCAGATAAACTGCATTATAGATATTTATTCAAGTGGTTTTCTAAACCAGCTAATCTTAGAAACTATACATTCTAAACATTTTATTTAAATCAGTGCATTTGAATAGAGCATTATCCTAAATTAGTAAGTTACTTATTGTTCCAAACAGCACTGCTATTTAAATCAAAGCCACATAAAAATGGTAAATGTGAAAAAGTAAATTAAATAGTAAGTAGATTTTGTTAAAGTAGCATTTTAAAAAACTGAAAAATTAAAATTTCACTTGCTTCAGAACTTTAAAACATCTTTTACTGGAAGGATTTTTTTATATTCAATTTTAAAAAATGACAAAATAAATTCTAGCTAGTGTCCTTTCCAAATTTCTCTATATGCTTTATTGTATTTAACTGATAATGTGATGTTGACCTGATTGCTAGTTATCCCATTCTATATTTCTTTGAAGGACTCTTGTTCCACTGATTTTTCCACTGAAAATTGGATCACTCCTATTTATCCTTAGAGAATTAGAGGGATATAACTCCATAAACAAATACTACTGCATTCTTCTCTAGTGTATTAGAAGTAAACAAGCTCCCAAAACACAGTCATGGCAGGAAAAAGGAGTACAAGAGTAGGATAACATTTATGTCCTAATTATAAACTTTCCATCTATTTCTAGACACTAATACCAAACTCCATAAAAATGCAGAGCCTGTGCAGAGTGTACCCAAAATGAGATAGTTGGTAGTTTGGGAGCTGCAGTACTCAGATTACATGTTAGAGCACCTTCTCCTCACACCTGTGAAAAGATACAGTATGGGAAATAATGTGATAATATCAGAACATCCATCTTTGTAGTATGGAACATGTTTTTGTGGATTCTGCCACATCAAAAAAAAACCAACACAGTATCACTCTGTAACATACTAGATTACAGTCTACCTCAGAGAGCTTATTGTTTCCAAATAACAATATGTAGTTAACAGATAAGATGAAGTTTTAATGAAAGAATTGCATTTAAAATCTTGTTTCTGTTTATCTGGCATATTTTTTAATTAATCTGTATTTGCTGTGGAAGGACAAGAGTACTCTAGGGCCATATGCTTTTCTTAGTGAAACAAAAGTAAACAAAAATAAATCTTAAGATACTTGGGTACAGTCAATGTCTGAATCTACAGCAAGTGCTTTTATCTCATCATACTGTTAGAGTTATTATATCATCAGTCTCTCATTGACTAGCTGTCAGAGAAGAGGTTCAACATCTTTTTTAGAAGTAACACTCTACCCATACCTGGAACATGTAATTTTTCTCCTCTTTGTGCCTCCTGCTATGCTCTCCTGCCATTTGGTTTCCAGACCACATTGCAGGAGGGTGAAGGACTTTATAAAAGATACTTGGCTGATGCTCTCCACGTAAATATACCACTGGCAGAGGTGTGTCCAGTGAGTTGGAAGGCCTTGGCTTTTGACTTATTCAGCAGTGACAGGAGAAATTATTCTCTTGCTTGCTGGAGAAAACAGGTACTACCATTGGCAGAAGCACCCAAATTCTGTCAAACCTTGGACAGGTGAGTTGCAGTTATGTAACAAAAGACAGTACCTACATGGGCACATTTTTAAGAACTGACCTCTAGTTCCAAAATAGAGGGCTATAAATCTGTGTCCCATTTAATGCCTTATGCATGCAGCCTGTCTGGAAACAGATGATATGTTAGTCTTAACAATCTACTTTTCATCTTCCATTTAGATGAGCAATAAATTGCCAGTAAGTTTTCCTGGTGGACTTCTAAAAGCAGAAGAGATCAATATGTACAAATATATACAAAGTTTTTTAAATAGCAACCCCTTAGAAAATACTAAGTGCATGAAGATTATTCCCAATATATTCACCAATAGTGAAGTGATGCTTTTTGTGGGCATTTCTCTGTCAGTCTGCCTCTCCCAGGTCTTTAGGGGAAAATAAAGCTAAAGACTTGGCGGACTTTCTCTCCTCAGGACTTGAACACTGTCAATTTGGTTTGGTTTATGTCAATGGAACTGTGCTGACTGCCAGATTCTAGGCTTGAGCACAGGTCTAATATCCCCAAATGGACAGATATAAGACACTGAACTGACATGAGCTTGTGTATGGCACATAAGCTATTTTAATAAATTTCTAAAGCTGAAAGGCATATGATGCTTTCTGTATAGCGATGGGCAGTACACATGCAATTTTTTTACAACTAGCCACTGATTTTAGTTAGCATGCTGTTAGTCAGGCTGTGGTTGGTGGTTATTTGAAGATACCAGCCATCCCAGATTCAGTATTTACACAAAACCATTATGCAAATGCATAGTATTTGCAGTAAAGCAAAACTGGAAGCTTTGACTATTTTTGATTATTATTGCATTTTTATGAAGATTATTGTCTATTTTGGCCATGAGTATGCCTGACTTCTCTCACTGAAGCACTTCAGAATTGGATTAGAAACCAAAGGAAGGAACTTAGAATCTTGGTGAGGGTCACAAAAATGGAAACATGTGGTTTTGCTCAGTGCCTTAAATTTTAAAACTTTCTTTTTTCTGCTTATGGTTCAGGCTATGTACTTTTACTCTGCTCTAGTGTTTGGAGAGGGCAAAAAGAAGCAGAAATTACAATAAGAAATGTGCTATATTCTTTCACTAAATTGAGAATTAAGTTGTCCTTCTGTGGAGATACTCTGTCCAGTTCTTGCTTAGGGATAATTTTGCTACAAAGATAGATATTATTTGATAAATCCATTAGGAATGTGGTTGGGTAAGTATTGGGTTTTTTGCCAGTTTTCAACAGCTGTCAAGAAATGTTTTTTTAAGGCCCATCCTGTCTGTCTGCATATTCTGTAGTTTTCAGTGTGCCACCATATTGAAAGCAGCACGGTTCTATTTGCTGGTTGCACTTGCTTTGTCTCAGTTACTATTATAAGATGTAGAGGAAAGTTTTTGACTAAGTATGAGCATAAATGAAATAAGTGTGCTTCTGTTCACCAGAGAATGTATGCACGCTTAGTATGTTAGAAAAGCTGTGGCACACTGCTGAAAAATGTTTCATTTCAGTCTTCAAGTTCTGTAGATTTCAGCTTGAATTGGTTCACTGATGTAGATCATAGAAATAAAGCTGGTCTTCTGAGAATATTGTAGGAACAACAACAAAAAAACCCCACCTCTTTGCCTTGAAGTGTGCCCTGTACTTGCCATGACTTTCCAGTTTCTCATTCAGAGCTATCATTGTGTCTTTTATCGTACTTGAGAAAAAGGGGTTTTAGTGATACCTCTTAGAGCTTTAGTACTTTTGGAAGGTGAGGACATATTTGACCCAAGTAACATTCTCACAGTCCTCACTGCTGTAACACGTGAGTCTAATCCTTGACGGTGCTCAGTTGCTGGACACACAGCCTGTACAAACTGGGAAGGGCAGTTCCCTGTTTCTTAGCATGAGCCTGAAATCAGTACTCTCCAAATTTGATTCATGTTTGAGGAAGCTAGCAACATGGTACTGCACGTATTAGCACCTGGTTGTACTGTCTGTCTTAATTTGCTTACCTACAGCATCTCATGCTCCCTATAAATCTTCTAGAACGCTGCAAAATGTCTTCATTGACAGTACCTAAGCAGTGCTCCTTGGTTATGCTTAAAGATGCTTCATAAGCAGAACACTTTTGTAATCAAGAAGCTGCTAACAAGCAGCTTCCATATCCTTATTCCCATTTATTTTTTCCTGCTTTTGTATTGTCTAATGTAATCAGTTAAAGTTGTGTAAATAACTTCTAGACAGAGGATTGAAATATGTAATGCCATCGTACCTCACACAATTGTGTTGTTACTTGCAAGTTATGTTTCAGATACGCAGATTCAGTTAGTAATCTCACCTTACTTTAAAAGTGACATACACACTGAGAATCCTCTTCCAGAAGATACCTATTCTGAAAGATTTTTTTCATTTCATTTCTATGTGAAGAGCTTATGATGTAAGTTTACTTTTGTATTTAGTTTTTCTTTGGGGCATGTCTGTCCATAGAAGTTTTCTTGCGCTTCATGCAGTTCTGGTAGAGGCTGTTGGCAGGCTAGTAACCTGAGGAGCACTCCACTTTAGAACTCAGCTTGTCCTCCCTCAGAACATAGGTATTCTGTGTGGCAGAAGAAGGCATAGAAGAAACAAGGAAGGAGTGATGAAAAATTGGAAAGTGAATAAATAGAAACACAGTCATTTGATTTGCAGGCTAACATTTGCCATTTTCATGACAAGGCAGAGAGAACAGTGACATTCCAAAGAGTGGGAAGAGTTGTAGACCTTGCTTTTTTTAAAGGTTCTATTTGCAGCTTGGACAATTCACCATATTCTCCTAGAAAATACAGAAAGCACATCCTTGATATTAAGCTGCCTTTTTACCAACTTTGGAGCAATTCAAGCTGTTTGGTGAGAAGGTAACCAAGTTTCAAGCTGACAGAAGGAAACATTTTTTCTAACCTTACTTTCAAAGTCCTCTTTAATTCATTGGAATTTTTCTTCATTAGAGGGGGAAAAAATAATGACCATTTTTAGCCATTATTTTTTATTTTGCAATCTTTACCTGAGCTTTTCCAAACTACTTGAACTTAAGCTAAGCAACTCATTAGTAATTAATTAGTAATCCTGTGTGTCAAAACGTCATTTTTGGGATGTATGATTTGCCTGTATCTTCTGAAGATACCAATAGAAAGCCATTGGGAAGTATATATACTGATCTGTAATTGTGTTTCCTGAACTCTTTATTTTACCATATTTTTGATAGTTGTAATAGACTTTCACGTTTACATTCTTATATGACTAGTTGGATCTTAAAAGTTATTAAACTGTGACTTTGAGAATGAAAAACTAATAACTTCAAAATTACTGTCTGTTCCAATAATCTTAGCTTTCATAGTGCCTCAAAAGGCAGCAGAACTAGGTATCTTCCTTTTATAGGTCACGTAGGAAATACTTAAGATGATCTTGAGTCACGTGGTTTTAATAAAACCATTTTTCATGTTAAGAAGCGCTTGCTCACTTTCAGTTTGGCTGATCTAGTCCGCTGAGACAGAGTTGTGTTATTTGGGGTTTTTTCAAGGCTTAGTGGGTTTAATTCAAACAGTAATGAAGAGAAGAATGCAAAGCACATCCTTTACACTGCTAAACAGCAACAGTAATATGTTTATATTGTTTATAAAATGTATTGATCTGCCTAATCCATAGCTCATTGAAGCTGCATGCAGAATCATAGCAGTAGTATATAATCAGGCTTTTCTGACTTTTTTTTTTAACCCCTCTGAGGTAAAGAAGATCACTTTTCCAGAGAAGCAGATTGTGAGGGAAAGGATGACAATATCAGAGCTAAGAGCTTAAGTTGTCCTGGTGTCCACTCACATTTTGAGCCAGTAGTTGCTTTTGAAAGATTTCTCCAAAGCTCAAGTTCCATTTTCAGAAGTGACTGGTGGTACTGGCAGATAAGCGGGGTGGGATTTGGCTGGCTTGCTGACTCTCTCTTTTAGTTATCAGCTTTTTTAGTAGTTGTCATCTAACCTGGGGTGGGGAAACATACTCTAGTTAGTACTTGCCAGCAGCTCAAGTAGGAGGATCTAGAGTAAAAGTCAAAATGAATTCTGAAATTTTCTTTTCCTTCGGCTTGTAAAGCCAGGTTTCAGTCATGCTGTCTTTAGTCAGTAAGGCAAAGAGACAAGACTATATATTAATAGTTCTGCTGACCTTGATTGTTTAAGATAAACTTCTATGTAGTATGGATGTCCATATGTAGATCATTTAATTTAGACATACTTTGTGACATAAAATGACCTTGACTACCTTTTTTTTCCTCAAACATGAAATCAGCATGGAAATAAAGTATCATGGATGAGATACTATGAACTGTTACGGTGAGGCATGCTAAGTGAAGTTAGATTTCAGAACATGTCAGTTACCACAACCTGTATAGCTTAAGATAAAGAACTTTGAGATCATTTAGTCCATTCCTGGCAGTACAGAATACTTACTTCCTTCCTTTCTTGCTTGTACTTCACTATTAAAGAGAAAGCTCTTTTGTCACTTTGCTTGATAAACTGTTCCACAATCCAGAATGACTACTGCCACGGTTCTTTTCCTTCTCTTACTCAACAAAAATAGTTTTTACTTAATTACATTACTTTTGGTTGTTTCTTCTAATTTTTACTTGAAAACTTGAATTTCCTGTAACTGCTGTGTTCTTAATTTCTTTGGTAAAAGATTCCTTTATTTTGACATCAAAGAATTCTGATATACATTAGCACTTTAATTATAAACTACAGAATGATAACAGAATGAATAGGGTGAAGGTTCTTTTAGACTAGCAGGGCTGACAATTAAAAAGGCTTTTTTCATGACTTGCAGCATAGCCTATTCTTTTTTTGTTTAATATGGCTATTATTGTAATTGAAGATTAATAATCCCTAATAGCTACTGGTCTCTTTTAATGTAATATTCTGCACAAATAAAACCCTCTGCTTAGATGGCACCACTCTTCCCCTTTATTCCCTCTTTTGCAAACGTCAGTTGTTACTTGAGCAGAAAAAGCAATAACCTTGATGGACGGCATATGGTTAAACCTCTGTCTCAGGGACATGGGGGTTCTGTGCAGGGAAATGCTGGAGGACTGCAGGTAAAATGAGTATTACCAAAATCACCATGATATCACATTCTAATGTAATACTGTATCTAGTGTCTGCTGTTCCCAGGATGGAAGTTTTAAATACTTGGGAATAGGAAGACAGAGAGATGCCTAAGTGCTGTCTCTTAGGGCAACCCTCCCAACAGTGGACTGTGACCACTGAGCAGTATGCAATTAGCATCTCCTAGAAACCACAAGATTTACAGTGTCACTTCTATTTTCCTGTTCCAAATATTCTAAGAGGTCAGTATTCATAGTGTGTAGTGAAGCTTAGAAGGTGGTAAAAAACTTATTTTGCTACTTGTTACCTACTGCTTTTGGCTCCTGATAAATCTCTCTTTTTCATTAAGTCCGTAAATGAAAACTATTTTTAATAATTTTTATAATCCAGTATTGAGTGTGCATTCTGTTCAGTTCCTCACTCCAGAACCACCCCATATCGTTATTATTGGATGAGGAGGGAATGAATATATTGTTAATTAGAATTCAGGAGTTGATACAGCATTATAGTGTACCCAAGAGATCAGAAGAGTTTCTGTAGGACTTTTTAGTTTCTCTGAATATATACATGAAAACCTTTACAATGTGTTTTGTATTTTTGACATGCAATGTAGACATAGAGCAAAATGTTCTAGAAATTTCACTCTGATATCAAAACTTTTGAAGATTATTCACATTTAGTTTAAACCTATTCAGAGCACATCACGTGTCTCTACACATTGCCTTCCCACTGCAGGGGAGAGGAAAAGAAAATTCTTAGAATCTACAAAGTCTTAATTTGGTTTTAGGTCTGAAACCCCAACTTTATCTGCAACTGCATCTGTCTTCAATTTTAACATACAGAAGCTTGCCTGATCTGTCTATGCAAGTACACTTGCATATATCGCCCTTGATGCTATCAGCACTCCCACTGATTTGTACACTGTATCAGTGCCATATTCTGCAGAACTTTTTCAGTTTGTGAGACTATTTATTTGGAATTTTACACAATATGGGGAAATTATGCTAAGTACACACCTGACTGCAGTGTGCTGAAGGACATTGTTGAATATTTTCCTCTGATACATTTTTATTCTACAGTATTTCTAAATATCCATACTTTTCTCACTGGCCTCTTGATCAAACCGCTTGTCTGCATTGTAATCTTCTCGTCTTGACACATTTGCCTTGCAAGTCTTTTTTCTCCCTGCAATCCATCCATGGTGGTGGTGTTGCCAAAATGCTGCTCTTCAGCTGTCCTTTTAATCTTACCATCTTCTCTTTCAGAAACTCCCCAGGCTCCTCTTTATGCTGTGCAGAAAATTCCAACTTGCTTTTCTTTCTAAATCTTCAGCCTTTTTCAAACCCCACCTCTTCCACTCTCCAGTCTCTACAACAATATCCCTTTCATCATCTTCTTTCAGTACAGTCGTCAGATCTCCATCCTTCTTGTCCTTATATTTGGAATACTCAGGCAAAACATGTCTCTGTCTGCCTGTGTTGATTGTATCAGATAAGTTTGAGATAGGCATCAAGCCTTTTAGACTAGATGTCTTTTGAATTATTTTCTGAGTCATGAAATGTATTTTTGGTGCTTATACACTAATGATGATTACAAATAAGATACTTAAAATAGGTAGTACCTGGAGCATCTCTGATGTGGTACTGTAGGTAAACATCGATTTATGGTTTTTTTTCTTAACATCAGCTACTGTCATTTGAGCAAGTAGTAACATTTGCTGCAGTGTTGTAAGATTATATGCTTCTAAAACATGCTTCTCTCTCTAATCTTTGTTGTTGCCGTTATATCATGTCACCCTCATTTTAATACAGAGCCCACATAAAGATAGGGTGCAGTGGAATGAAATGGCCCTCATAATTTGACTATCTTAGTAACAGGTGTATTATTACGTTCCCAGATGCGGTGGTAAATCTCGATTCCACCTTCAGATGGTTTGAGTTTTATTGCTAGGGTTCCTGATGTTTTTTGAGGGCCATTCTGTAGTACAGTACATTCTTCTGGTTTTCTTTCTCTGTTTATAAAAATATTCTGTGATGAGAAACATTGTTTGTTAGGTCTTTATTCACTGTTGTTTGGGGACAAGTTTGAAAGGTGAGGGAGTTTCTTTTTCAGGTAAATTGGTAGCCTCAGGAGCATGCCAGCTAATTATAAAATACTTCAGTAGGTTCATCAGACTGACCTGGGATTCCCTAAGGCTCAAAGAGTTTGTTCAGACTTGGCATTTTCCCCAAGCCTGAGGGGAGCTTGTTCAGTCCCAAACATATTCATCTTTAATTAATGTTTTCTTTTTAAAATAAAACAACTAGTCTTCCCCACCTTTATTTGTCAAGTTATACTATTTAGTTACAAGAGGAGGAATGAGATCTCCTTTTGAGATTTACATTCCAATTTACTACTGTAAGGCAACCGATTACCTCTTATTCTATGTATCTTGCACAGTATACACTGAAGATTGAATATTCCAATTCCAAAAGTACTGTGAAAAATTCACAGAAATTGTGTCTTTGAATGATGATACCAGTAAGAAACTTAAATCCCTTTCTGGCTTGCTAACTACCATGCAAATATATCCAAAAGCAGGTATAGAACTAATTGAAGTAAAGGCCTAACAAGGAAATTGAGCCTCTTTGTGTATATCCTGGTGTCTGGGGGTACTCTCTGTATAATTCCTTCCATCTTCTCTGTGAGCAATATACGATGATGTATTTTGAACTTGCTTTGGATCCTCAGCACTGTGGTTCAGTAGTGTCTCTCCCTCAGGACTAGTCTGTTGTGTTTAGTGAACTGTCAGTGCCCAAGTTCACACTGACTGGGGTGACCTAAGTGGAACAATTTGAAGCATCTTTGCATCAGGAGGTGGCAAAAGAGAAAAGAACAATATTTTCTCTATATAACTATTAAATATCTTGGCTTGCCTGAGTTTGAGAGGATGGGGGGACTTTAATAGGTAATGTTTTTGTGCATCTTTTCATAATGCTTATTCTGTTGAGTCTGTGCTGAGCTGAGTTGTCAAAGTTTCTCAAGGAACCATTGCCTCAGCCCCTCATTGACGCTTTTCTTCAAGTTCTCAAACTCTTTTTTACATCCATTGTCCTTGGTTCTCCCAAATCCTGTCTCTCTGTAAGGACTGGCTGCTACATAGCATACATTCTTTTTTTCAGTATAGCTGCTTGGAAGATGTCATAATTGAAAATAAAATTCATGCAAAACAGAATGTAGTTTAAGGCTCCTGTTACAGCATTTCCTCATTCTCTTCTCACAAATCTCCATCTTCAAGTCTGACTCATTTTAAAGGTCATGCTATGCAGTGAGTTTTTAAGGATGGCAGCATATTAACACATCTCAGTGTCCTGATAGCATGATTGTTAACATTGAAAAAGTGTATAAATGAAATGGGGATAGATGAGGAAAAATGGAAAAAAATGTATTGTCACAATAATGGAAGAAGAAGAATAATGAACATCAAGGAGAATGTGTTAGGTACTGAAGCAGATTATATGCGTTATTTTAATTAAGAGTGCCTACTAGTACATATGGTTTCCTTTGAATAATAATTGCATGCTGATGAAGTGTGATTAGAGATATTTTTTTAGGAGTTCAATTAAATCAAATCCATTTCTGTAAAAGGGGAGCGATTAAAAAGATTATATCAAGGTCTAAACTGAAATCTGTGGTTGAAGTTTCTTATTGCAGATTTCTTTATTATTGAACTCTGATGACTATTATCTAGTTTTTAACAATGCCACAAGTTTCAGACTCCTGCAGATTCTGCAGAACTGTCTGTACACATCGAGTAGAAACTCAGCAAGTATTTGGATGTCCTTGAATGTATGATCCTGGGATTGGTCCTAATTCAGGAAGATTCTTGGTTCATGTATCTTGAAGCAAATGTGAAGATACTTTGATTAATTAGAACTGTAAGAGAACACACTGTTTGCTAGACTGGCCTGTGTTTCTGCAGAGTGCTTGTGAACCCAGGTGATTAAATGCAGACTTGCACTGCAGCTTATTTCATCTGCTAGTCATTACTGTCTGACTTGTAAGGCTCATAGAGCAGCAGGACCCAGCCAACTGTCTGGCAACTCGTAACAAAATTATCAATTATCTTGTTATCATCTTGTCCTATCATCTTGTGCTTTGATTATCCTGTATTGTGAGGAAGGAGGGCTGCTTGTGCTAACATCCTGATGGGAGACTCAAACACACACGTAAGTCAGGGAACAGTACTGATACTCAGGAACCGGTAGGAAACACAACGAAGGCCTTTAGTAGCATGGAAGAGAGTGATGTCCAAGCTGTTAATCACAGCAACTTGCTTTTTTATACCAGTACACAAGAAACTCCACTCATACATCATGTCTGGTATTCTGAGATGACACTTGCTTTCTTTGCTTTGAACTTTCCTTTATGGCTCAAACCAGGAAAAATACATTTCTTGTCCTAAAATGTGTGTGCTGTTAGCTCGCTGCATGTCTTACCCTTTGGATGGATGTCTGTGTTACACATGCAAATAAAGGGAAAAACTAAGCTAGGTAGTTTTGCTTTAAAGTAGTAAAGAACTGTCCAAGATGCAATTTCTGTACATGATCATTGTCATCAGAGATCTTTGCCTCTGATAGGTGGAAATAAATTTTACTTCATGTTTTATTATATACTTCTCTTTCTACCAGGACAATAGCTAAACCTGTTTCCTGAGGACTGCCCATAACCAGCTTCAGGCAGTTAACATTGCTTCTTTAAAAAGGATCTAGGGCTAGTTTTCCCATCCTCCTGCTACACCTGAAGAGGGTCAGAGAATGAAAGCATTTAAAGGTCACTTTCTGTGCAGTGATGGCATCAGGGTTGGTGGGAATGCCATATACAAATCATTCAGCTTTAAAGCAAAATTTTCTCTATTTGTCACTCCCAAAGTCTGCAGCTGGTAACCAGAGCAACCTGGCACTAAAGTTGGAGGCAAAAAGGAATTAGCACTAGAACAAGCTTCTAATATTCTCTTTAAGAAACCTAGTGTGGGGGTTTGTAATGATGTGAAGGTTTGTATTGTCATGGGGTGACCTCTTCCCCCGGAGCTCGTGAAGTGCAGAAGAGTATTCTACACACACTAGGGAAAAGTGACTAATGTTTTCTTAAAAAGAAGCTTGAATCCAGTGGCCCTTCTAGAAGTTAATTTGACACTTTCTTTGTGCCTAGATAGCACTAGAATTTGACGTGCATAAATATAAAATGCATGATTAGAAACTCTTCACAAGATTATTGCTACTTACCTACTTTGCCTACTTCAAAGACGGGCAACTTCTGTTTGTGTGAGAGAGAAAGTAAGTAAAGCGCTTGAGAAACTCTTCCTTTCTAGCTACACTTCCACACTGCCCATGTAAGGGACGAGATTCAAAGGGATATTTTTTCAGGTAAATTGGTAGCCTTAGGAGCACACCAGCAAATTATAAAATATTTCAGTAGATTCATCACACTACAGTTCACTTCATGGCTTCCTGTGTAAGCATCAACCCAGTGTGTTCTGCACAGCCATAAAGTCCTTCTGCCACCATTCCAAACAAACCGGGTTGAGTACCAGTTCATTTACGCAGGGCCATGCCTAACTCAATACAGCTATTCTCTTGGAAGTTGAGTTGTTAATCTCTGTGTGCTGCTGTGCAGCAGTGAGAGCAGCTGCAGTGGGCCAGAATTCAACCCAGCTCTCAGGCTCAAAGTGGTGCTAGTAAGGGAAGAAGTGTATTGCCCACAGGTGAAGCTTGAATCTGGGGCATCACTTTTAGTCTGACTAGTCATGCCTGGGACCTGTTTGTGTCCTCAGTGTCTGGCATGTCCCATAGCAGTGAGCTCCAGAGAACAGTGATGTCTGGCAGGACACAAGGCACCTCTGCCCGCTCTGTGTTGTGTTGCTGTGAGAGTGAGTGGCATGATGACCCTCTGATGTCCTCCCTGACATCCCTTTTATTGGTCTGGAAAGCAGGCAGAAGTGAGTGGAAAAAAAGCTGGTTATAACCCAGGGCATGGGATATAATAACTCAGTAGAAATTAATGCAATTTAACATATATATTTTAATATACATGTATTAGAAGATTCACATAAATGCACGTAAGTATACACAAAACATTAATTTCTATATAATTTCTATAAATACTGTTTTAAATGTAGGATTTTCTGCACGTGCACAGAAAATACAGCAGAGATAAGCATGAGTTTCTTTTTTGTGCAAGCAATTGAAAGCAGTGGGATGAATGTTCCCTCCCAGCTGTGAGTGAAATCTATAGAAAATGCATGTTCACTGCTCTAAGTGCTAGATACATTACTAAGTTTGCCAACAAATTAGTTTTTAAGCAAATTAATCACTTAATACTTATGACCTTGATTTCTCAGTCCCTGAGAATCTCATCATGAGCCATGCAGAAAATGTAACGTAAGATCAATGATCCCGAAGTCCCTTCCAACCCAAAGCATTCTGTGACTGCTCAAGTCTGTGATCACGTAAATACAGATCTTCTGTACCCTGGCAGGGGCCCGAAATACCAGCACTTGGGTGTATATGAAGGCATAATTTTTGGGATGCTTAACACCATGTGCCACCGTAACACAGTTAAGTGTGATTTGCTGTGCACAAGGTGCCTACAATGAGGGGAGAACCCATGTTTTGTTCACTAGCACTCTTCATCAGTATTTTCTATACTGCAAGTAAATAAACCAATATTAAAGTGTAGAGGGGGGTGTTGAGATAAAGTATTTAATATTTGTAAGACTCATACTTTCCTTGGTCAGAAACAGCTAGCTATCTGTTACGAATTACTATGCTTTAGTTCATCGACCGTAGCCTTAGACTCATCTTACTCCTTTGTCAGAGAGCCCTCTACTGACCTAAATACAGTATGTTGAACTGAATGTCAGATACCCCAAAATATCTTCTGACCTGCACTGTAATATATGGTAAATATATGCCCTGGCACCGAGGTAGATTTCAGTGAGAACTAAATACATACGGTAGGTACTACTGAATTTTTGAGAAGTTCTGAATTTTTAGAAGTTGACAGTTTTGGTGCAAAGCAAACATCTGGTTTGTGAGCAGACTTCCACTGCTTGGGCTAATAAAAGGAATATGTGGTTCTTCAGAAAAATAGAGAGCCAAAGAACTGGTTGTTTCCTCATGCTCCTGTCTCTGGCTCCTCCTGTATGAGTCATTTAACTTTTTTGGGGGGTGATGAATATAAGGAAAACAAAAGTGTAGGCTGATTATGCAGCAATTTTTCTACAGTAAATTGAGAGCCCATTATTAAAAGTGCTTATTAATTTATCATGAATCTCACGATTGCTGCCATTCATCCAGTAATTGCGAGGTGCTGGAATTACGTTATTGCCAGGGAATCACAAATTTAATTTAAATAGACTCAATTTCTCATGCTTAATTAAAAAACTCTGATAACATGAAGGAAGTCAGGGTGGTGGGCAGCACAGGGGGAGGGAGGAACCAGCAGAAAGCAAATTCAGAAAATTTGCCTGTATTATCAAAAATATTTAATTTTGCAGGGTGAAGAGGTTGGGGAAAGCTGATTATTTTAACAATTGAGATTGCTAATGTTGTGGTTCTGGGAGGGAATGTTAATATTTGCAGAGATTTATTGCTTTTTTTTTTTTACATGGTTCTGGACACTATGTTTGGGTTAATGTCAAAAGCTCTCAGCAGGTCACTACTAGTCAGCAGTGTGAGAAGAGAGACTCCTTGATATAAAAATATGAGCACCTGAGACTAGAGAGCACAACAGCCAACCACAAAAGCTATAACTTTTCATTCGCTTTTGCAAGAAAAAAGAGGAAGAACAGTTATTTTCAACACACTGTTACTGATCACCCTAAACAGCACAGTATCTTCCCATGCTCTGTCCCCATCTGTGAACCCAGTGGATAATGTGTGAAGGGAGAGGTGCAAGGTGCGAGGGTAAATGTGACTCAAAAAAGATCAATGCCTGACGCCAAAGGGCGTTGAGGCTCAGAGCTCAAACAAGTGGCACGCACTGATCGTTTACAGGGATTGTTTGAATCTGTAGCAGGGACACTCACCTACAGAGGTCTGATGAGTCTGTAGTTGAGAATTTACACAGGTCTACTACGCTACCTTGCTGCGTTATCTGCTTTCTACTGTGAGTCACTACATTTTTGGTACATTAGCTGCTATGTGGATGCTCGTTTTCGCTCAAAGTGCACAGGTTTCAGTAGGGTAAAATGTTGTTAATATTCATAGAATAAAATGAGACATGAAAATCCTGAAAATTATGGAATGTAGGAAAGAAGAAAAGAGGTTTATAGCTTGAAATATGAAGGAGTTGCCACTGCGAAATTCAGGTCTCGAGAATCTGTGTCTAATGCATTCCAGCAGGTAAAACTGGAGTAGGGCTCCACTGAAGAGCAGTGTTCACACAAGGATAAACATGGCAGTGTACCTGATTTTTTAAGTTATGTTGTTTGTAACTTGGCATATGAAGAGATCTGAGATGTCTGTTTAGATTTTAGCACTCTTAATGTAACTAAAAATGTCCTAAAGGCTCAGCACTTCCACCCACTGAGGTTTACACAGCGCACAGGCTAGATATAGCACACCGTTCCAAATTGCACTAGACAAAAACAAACCCTAAACACAACTGGGAAGCAAACTTCTGCATTAAAGAAACTGCCTGCACACTATAAGCTGATGTTTATTCTAGCAGATTGATCTCTGTGGTGCATAATATTTTCATATCTTCCTTTCCACTAAATATGTTTTCATTTTATTCATCTTGGAAGTCTCTTGTCATACGACGGAATGGGAGATGGGTTGCTGTGCCTGCCTAGTCTGCAAAACCTGGTAACACTTAAGATGATCATTACAGCATGCCCCAAAACCAAAACTAAATCTGTGGAAAAAAGACTGAGTGGAGCCTTTCACATTTTTGTATACTGAATATTAAGTATTCAATTTTTTTTTTTAATTATGCATGCCAATAGATGTGTCTTGAGTTGTTGGTGGGCAGCTTTGGAATTTGAGGAAGCAAGTGGCCTGGAAAACTGAGTTTAACTCAACTGAAAAACCAGGTGTGACACAGGTGACCCCCTAACTCCATTTTAGGGGTTTTTTTACTTATTTACATTGTAGAACAGCTAAAAAAACAAAGGATGCGTATAATTTACATAGATTAACATATTGTGTGTATTTAATCCAGTTGTTATTTTATTGTCACAGTCTTTTTAAGATTGGCACAGGTCTACCTGATGTCCCTGAGAGCTGATGTCCGTAGCGAAATTCGGTTCTGAAGTTGGGTAGAACTGCACAAAGACATAGCTCCTCAATGAGGAGTTTCTGATAGTGTGGAAGAGAGAGAACCTACAGCTTCATCTAGGGAGTGTCACATGATACTGTCTTGTCTCTACAACCAGAATTACTCATGATTTTTAAATTTTAAATTGTATAAGAAAAGCATTTCAGCATCAATTAGCATTTGAACTATACTTTTTTTTTAGACTTGATAATTGTGCAAATGTAACATCAATTATTGTGTGTATTGTGCATGTATTATTATGTATAAACGTCATTTGAGAAGTTGTCATTAGCATTATAACCAGTTCAGTATGGGAATAGAATCAATTATGCTGCTTTAGCGTTTCACTTTATGAGAAAATTGTTGCCTTTACTCTTTGCTAAGCTATTCTTGCATTTAATAATTCAATAGTCAGTCTGAACCATTTTTCAACAGGGAAAAGGGGGCAGAAGCTTGTCTTTATTTTCCATGTATATTCAGTGTTGTACTCGGGGGAATGGTATATCCAAAAATAAGACTATAAATAAGAAATCAGTAGCCTTTTCTGTCTTGCTGCATTATGTGGGTTTGATATATGCTTCTGCAGCATTATTACTTACTCTGTTGAAATCAATGCTCTGAGCTTTCCTTTATGTGATTGATTTCTTCCAGATTAGCCTACAAAGTACGTGATTTAATAAACACCGGTGTTACCTATTTACTGACACAAATGTCTGCAGTATTACATACAGAGAAACTATAAAGTTTCCAAAATGCTGCAGTCAGTCATAAGATCTTGATGGTGTAACTTTATTTGAATAGGAAAGAGAAAACAAGTTTGGTCTTATGTAGTCAAAAGCAAAATAAAATTGCTTGTAGGAAACAGAAATAAGGCAAAGAATTGTAAAAGTCAAGCCAGATTCCGTAGGATATAATGATGGAAAGGAAAGATGCTTACTAGGGTGTTCTCCTTTATGATGCAACTTTCGTGCCTCAGGAAAGCGGCAATTTTTTTTCCATATTTTTGTGTTCTTAAACATTGTGGAAACAGATTGAAAAGTATCAGTAGTACCCTATAACTGCCTCTCTATGATGTACCTATGAATATGTACATTGCATTACCATTGAGTGAAGGTTTTTGCAGAAATGGGGTGTCAGGGAAGAATTCAAATGTTTAGTGTGATACAGCACTATTTAGGAGTTGATGGGTTTGGGCTCCAGATAGAATGCTTCCTCTCTAATAGGGCTTTATATCATTGCCACAGTTGCTTTTCCATACCAACTTGCAGGTTCTTCATGTTCTGAGCAGCTATGCCTCTAAGGAGTTCCATGGAGGGCAGGGAAGGACTTTTACATTTGGACAGTTACAGCCAGTTTTTTACAGTTACTTATGTCTGGATTATATGAACCTGGTCTAGTTGCAGTTTTTTGCTGATTACTGTTTGCCCTAAGAATTTTATTTTTTTTTAATTTCTGCAATACCTCTTTAATATTCTGCAGACCAAGGTTTTCTGATGTTTTTCACCCCAGAAAACATGATGGCCTTCGAGCTTTAATGGCCCATGCAGTTGGGAGGTTTGGGGAAAAATTTCATGAGATTACTGTGTAATATTTTAACACAGATGTCCAGACAGTGTTTTTCATCATCCTTCGGGTTCACTCTTTTTTAATTTAGTTTTTCTGATACTAGCTTGACATATCATCATTATTCCTTTTTTTTTTTTTCTTGCTGTATATATGGTGGGTTGTGTTTATTTGTTTTTCTTAATGCCTTTTGTAATATTGTATTCTGTAGAGGTAAATCTCAATAGCTTCACAGTATGTCTGTGCTCAGATACAGGTTGCAGCCTGATATACAGCATGTTGCCTCATTCTCTGTACCCAAATCAGTCTGTGGCCAGGTCAAAAAACAGTATTTCTTTAATGCTTTTAGAAATGTAGTTGGGGTTCTATTAATCTTTCTTCAGGAAACTTGTATTTTTGATATTACCCTGTTTTCATCCACTTCCCTGGGAGATGGTTTTCCTTTTCAATTGCCATACTGCTGTTTTTAATATCACTTAGCATTGTTGTCTTTTCCTACTACTTTGTATTGTGAAATTAAAATACCACTTTCAGCACAGAAACTATCATATTGCTTTTGAAGGGTAGATATTACTCTAAACCCCCCAACACCTTGGGTAGTATTGTACAATATGATTCTATTCAGTCCACATTTTTATCAACAGGATCACCATCACCTGCAGCCATCATTCCATTTTAGAGCACAGCCCTACAGGTATTTTTTCCCTGTTTGCAATATCGGGCTATGAAGAAGATGAATGAAAGTTTCTTGCATGTTTTTGTCAGTGTGTTTTTATAGCTCCCACGAACAGTGATGGACTTGGCAGCCCAGAGACTGAAATCCTCTGTTTAATCACAGGCTAGGTATAGTTCAGCTGAAAGACATATTTCTATACACAGCCCCTGTAGCATGTCTAAGCCTTGAGCTGGAGAGCCTATCTTCTATCAGTGGGGAAAAAAGCATTCGGGCCAGGCAGTCCCTGGCCTCATCTCTGGAACTGTTGAAAAGAAGCATTCATGCCATTGAGTTTCATGACAGGTGCTAACATCTAGTTGGAGTGGACTGAGAGTTCCCTTTCACTCACTGGGGATTTTTGTCTGTAAATTACTCAGAGAATGTAGCGGTCTATCCAGTTTGGAAGTTGTACGTCTGTGTGCATCAAGTTGTCACGTATCTCTTCAAAAGGCAGTAGGTTTCCCTGTCAGCTCACGTTTAATCATGGACTTGATCTTCAAGCTCATTAATGTCTGTGGGGTTGTGTTTTTTTCTTGTGTAAAATCTCAAAATCCAATAGCTAAAATGAGTGGACTAGGTAAAACAGTAATTCCTGTTGCAATTTTTAGAATGTTGAGATGTTTTCTCTGAAAACAAAGCAAAACTAAGGCCCTTCAGGGTATCCTGCAGAATCCTGGTCCACAGAAAAAGCATCGCACAGAATTCTTGCATGTGATCATAAATTCTAATCTCTTAGTATTTTTTAATCTTGTATTAGAAAGATGGTGGTCTAGGACATATTCATTTTCAGAAAGAAATGTTTATGGGGTTTATTCATCATCCTCTGAAAATCCAATGCAATGAAAGTGTGTGCTATTCCAGAAGAAGTGCTGTCTGTTGCATCTACTAGAAGTTATTTGACTGTTGTTTGGGGTTTTTTTGTATTTTTCAGCTAACAGGACAAGTGACTTTGCACATTGCCAGTGAACCAGTTTTGCCGTTTAATGCCCTTGACATCGCGTTAGAAGTTCAGAACAGTCTTAAAGGTAATTTCTGTTAGAAGAATATTGTTCTCCATTAATGGGGGGGGAATCATTATTTCACTTAAATGATGGCCAGCAACTTTACTAGTTAAATGGTTTTGTTACATGATGCTCAATAAAACACTGACTTTGTTGCTAAATAAAGCCACAAAATGTTTATATTCCTTCTGATGCTACTCTGTCAGTTAAGCAATAATTAGTATTAAAATTGCCTAACTACAGTCAAAGATACCAACCTCTGTGACTGAACTTGAATTTAATTCCCTTCAAGGCTTTGTTCAGTACAAGCAAGGGAGGGCTTCTAATCCCCTTGCCATTTGGCTCCTTAATTTTCATAATCGTCTTCCTTGTTTGGTTATTCCACTACCCTTCTTGGCAGAGCATGCTAACTTCACTCCTTTATCAGGCATGGCAAAGCACAGCAATTTACCAGTGTGTATTGTTTGGGTTGATTGAGCACTGAGACCCTGGAAGTTCTGAAACTAATCTTGGTGTGTTTGGGTCAATAGGTTGTGGTTAGGGAGGAAGAAAGGAAAGTTTCTACTTGGAAGGAAAAAAGAAGTGACTGGTAGCTTGGAAATGAGGCAGCTATTATTCTCACAGATGCCAGATTTGGCACTGTTTGGTATGAGTAAGCTGAATCCCATGATGTGAGAGCACTCCATCAAGACTGTGGAGCCATTCCTGATACCTCTGGCTTGCCATCTCATTTCTGTTTGTTCAGTTGCCGTGTGACCTTTTAGGAATTGAAAAAAGAGCCGGCATTCTGCTGTCTTTTTGTCTTACGTTGACAACAGAACCCAACTGAGCCAGTAGCCCTGGGCTTGAGCTGTTTAAGAGAACACCTTTGCTTCTGGGGGACATTTTTTAATTTTCTCTACAGTTGCTAGAAAACTGTTGGTAAATTACAAGGAATTAAATCTATTGTATGTTACTAAGATGTCCTCTGCTACTATCTAGACTACAAAAGAATAATAAATCTTCTTACCTATTATGAGAAAATATTTGTCTTAGCTCCAGTCCTGAGGACTAAGGAGGGAAAGTCTAGCTTCTGACACTATCCAGTGCCACTGATCCAAATAAGCTTTTTCCTTCAGTTTCATCTGTCTTCCTCTTCCCGTCCTTTTCCCCCTACAGTTTCCTCATGTCTTAGTGTATTAAAATGAGATTCAACTCTCCAAAGCTTTACATATAGTTTATAAGATCTTATCTCAAGCTTCAAGATTTTTTGCAATCTTGAAGTGTTTGCCCTGCATTTCATTCACTCCCTACAGTATAAAGTATCACTTTTTGGTAATACACATTCATAGAAGTACGATGCTTTTTCTTTAATATTTGCCATCCATCACTGTCAAGACCTAGGAGTCAGTAGGCTAGCATTGGTCTGGAATCAGTGAGCATCCAAAAAGACAAGCAATTTTAGCCCTGTTGTGCCATATAAACATTGGTTTAGTTCAGCCTAAGCACAGCAGGGAATGATCATCAGATAAAAAGTGTGGCTCAGCTGGTATTTCTTCAACTGAACATGAGATGTCTGCTATTGTTCCTCCTTTGTTCTTTATTGTGAGTAACAGGAAATGTTGATTTAAACTGACTTTTTCCCTCGAACTTCAGTTAGATCATTTATCTCAACCACTTCAGGGGAGGGAAAATTATTTTCTAGACTGTAGGGCCAGCAGGATAAATTTTATCCCAGCTGTTCACTTTGGAGTTTTTTGTTTAATGACTTTTCTCATGACTTTCCTGTCTCATTTATCTCTGACTGGTGTCAAGTAACAGTTTCTTTTCATTTTGGAAACCAATAAAACAATGGGTTTTGTTCTGGTTACTTAAATGAGCAGTTGTACATTTTAACATGGGTCATGGATTTCTTTGTTCTTCGAAAGATTTTATGTTGTCTGAGATTTCCACTTCAAAGTTGCATTGTCTTAGTAAACTATTTCCTTCTCCAACTTGATGCAAGTTGTAAATGTAGAAAATGTGAAGGGCAATCTGCTCAATATGCTAGCAGATTTGTTCATTAGGCTTTATTTTGTGCTCCCGGGATCTGGTTCAGCCAGTTACTCAAACGCACATTTGCCTGTTGGACTTTCCCACATTCTTGACATTAACTCATCTGTACAAATACTTGAGTCACAGTTTTGCAGCCTCCTGGATGTCCTCACAAAAGGACTTTAATATTTGTTGATGCTGCATTTATTTATGTTTCCAAAGGATTTAATTCTGTAATGTGGTGGGTGTCTGCACTGTAAAAGTCAATAGAACGTTACTCAACACTTTATAAACCATTTCTTACATTCAGGATATGCTGGATGGCAGGTTATAGGGAAATGTCATCCACAACATGTTTACATCTGGCTCAAGGCCTATTCCTCAGAAAGATGGGGAACTGCCTGTTAAGCGACATGTGTTCTCTCTGTTTGCACACACCAGATCTCTTGGAAACCAAGCTACTGCTTTTGATTTTCTTGAAAGGAAGGGCTGTGACTGGAGATACATTTCTTTTTGTGCATCTGCTGATGGCCTGATGTTTTAACAGGAAATCTCATGGTCCTAAGTGATGTGAGATGGGTTCCAAGACTGAAATCCAGCTCCCCAGGGCTATTCAGGCTGTCACCTATCTGCTCACAGATGCAATAATTTAGAGAAATTCATAAATAGGTGACAGTTTAAAATACTCTCATTTACTACACATTGCAGCGGTGTGGTGTTTGTGCCCTTTATACATTTAAAATCAAGACCCATTGCAACTTGAATCAAATCCAAGACTATCTTGTTAGGCCTTGAATGCTATGAAACCCCAGTTAGTCCTTTGAGTCCACAGGGCACAGAAAAGGTGTTGAATCTGTTCTTTGAATGATACAAACTGTTCTTTTAAGCACTTCTCAAGAAGTATTATGTAAGTATATGCAAGTACAAATGTATAAGCATTTGTGTGCAAGTATTTTGTACCTATATAAGCATTTTTATTAAAAACATAATCCTATCATCTTCTTAATGCTTTTAGCACTGTGCAGTTTGGACTTGCTGCCTATCTCACCCTGTTTGAGCCTCCTTGAAACTTGGTTGTATCAAGCTTCAGGAATTGATGATGGAAGTGTTAAAAGTGTCTCATTAGGATCAAAAGCCTTCCTGTGCCTTTGCACCTGATTCAGCAATCACAATCACACGGTTTACAAAAGTAAAGGCAGCCAGGTTTGATGCTAGCCGTGTCTCTTGCTTAGGTGCTGGTGGCTGTAGAAGCTGCTGTTGTTTATTATGACAGGTCACTGGGCCCATCGAGACTCAAGCAGACCTTTCAGAAATTGGTATCTGTTGCCTCAGCCTTTGTGGCTGAGCAGCACTAGGTGCACATGCTGAGATTCCCTGGTTGTGGCTTTCATTGCAAGCTGCTGTCACTGGTAAGCAAGTCAGATTAGCAGTAAGCCATCCCCAGTAGGTACTGCCCAAGAGAGGCCTCTGAAGGCAAGTTAATTTGGGATGAGATCTTTTGGTTTTCCCCAGGTAGGGAAGACAAGTGATTTCAAACTCTTTGGCTGACACAGTGTCAGTTACGTGTTTCTTCCTATCAGCTCAGCCCTTTCTTCTCCCCAGAATGGATGCTTTACAGATGTTACAGCAGCTGAAGTACTTGGGGTGATAATAATAGGCAGAGCTAGCAGAAATTTAAAAATAATCTGTTTTATGATAAGCCATTTCCAGCAAAGTCTGCATGACTTCCCACAGTCCTGGCTCAAACCATACATTTCAAAATATCAGTCTAAACTCTCTGCTTTTAGAAAAATCAATACAGAAACATCTCTCTGTCATTTACTTGATGGCTGCATACTCATTGCCTACAGCTATCTGCTAGTCTTCTACTTGGCACCATTTTACCTGCTTTGACCGTATTTCCCTGATCATTTAGGGTGCTTTTCAGAGGTACTTTCTCCATCTGTCTGTAATGTTCAGTAAGTTTCCTTTTTCACTGTTCCCACCCATTATTCTTGATTGCTACAGAGCTGAAAAATGCAACAGTTATTTATCTGTATGTATGATAGAAATACCTTCTTTGCCATGAGACACTGACATCTTGTTTTCAGTCTGCTTTCAATGATATTATGTATTAGTACTGGCAGACCTTTCATCAGCCTTAAAAAAAAAAAAAAAAAAAAAGTATTTTCCATGGGCAAGGCATTTGGTATGGAAGGGAAAGGATGAGCATCTATTCTATATCAGCAGGCCCTATATGTTTCAGCAGCCCTGTACACTCATTGGTATCTTCCTCTGTATTGACATGCATAGTCTGGCCCACAAGCCTTTTTAATGATGCCTCTTTGGAAAGAGGCTTGTTTGAACAGCACATCAGTGTGCTTGGGCAGTAGCAGTCACGGTAGCAAAATTAAAGCTGATGGACACATACTCTGCACTGAGGTTGTCCGTAGATCTGTGCCCCCTGTAGAACACTTTCCCACTCAGGCTTTCTTTCCACTGTCAGACCTGATCCTGCAGTTTTGCACAGCATAAAAAAAAAGCCTTCCTAGTGAATACAGCAACACACTGTAGCTGATCTTGAATGTGCAAGGTAATCAGAACCCAAAGCAGTTTCCCCTCTCTCTTACATGCAAACGCTTGCTTACATGCCTGGAGAGCAACTGTCACACACAAACTGCTGCTTTGCCTGTGCTGGTTCTCCTGTAGGTGCCCGTAGGTACCAGAGGGCCCACGTGCTATTTTAAAGTGTTAAATCTCAAACAGTACTTATCATAAGAGCAATCAGTTATGCAGGGAAAGGCTATTGTACTCAACGTCTGTGAAAATAAATATCTATTTGTTGTAACCTGTTTCTGAATAAAATCCGGTTATATTTAGCAAGTATAATAAAATTCAACAATATAATTCCCTGACCAAGAGCATACGCACTCCTGAGTCACTTTCTTGCACTTGCAGTTTTATTTATTTAACAACTAAACAACTAGCTTAGATGATTCATCATGATTCATACTGGAGACAAAAGGACAAAGAATACGAACTATAATAATGCGGAGTTGTTTTCTCTTAAGTGAAGTAACACTTGCAGGGTTGGGTTTTTTTTTTATTTTCTCTGTAGAAGCATCACAAGATGTTTATAGACATGATTAGTTAATGCATCCTTTTCTTTAAGAATCATTTGCCCTTCCACTCCCAGCTTCTCAACTTGAGAAAAGCATAAATCACAGTTTCCCTTGGCAGTGAGGATCGGTGCATTCCGGTAAAAACTACTGATGCCCTTAAAGATGTCCTTAGTTCTCTGTGGTGACACCAGCCATAGACACTTGCAGGTTTTGTAGTGAAGTATTAAAAAAGGGCCTGGATGTTTCTTTTATAGTAAGTACTGGTTTAGTGTGTGATGTAAACAGTGCTTTTCTACTCATGACTGTGAAGTAGAATGGTTTATGGGCAAAGTGCATGCTGTGGAGGAGGAGTGAGAGCATTTACAGGGCTTTTACGTTTAAAAGGATGGTCTGGTTGGCTTAATCTCCAAATATAAAATGATATGTTTTCCCTTTGTCTCACCTTCCCTAAAAGACATAGCTGACATTTACAATTTTTTGCATAATATTCAGAATAAAAATTCTAAACGTTGTATGTTACTTGGAATATGCAATGCTTTGCTGAAACTGAAAGAATTCTTTCTAACAAGGTGAATTTAAGCCTTTCCATATTGACTTAAATCCCAGGGCAAGGTATGCATAATGCCTAGATTGTGTACATGAAGATGGCAAGATCTTCAGCTGCACAGGATGTTTGCCTGAGATTTGAAAGCTGAGGATACTGATGTTTAGCAAAATATCCCAAATGTTCCAAGTTAATGTGCTTGGTGAATAGCTTTCTGAGGAATCAACCTTAGTTAATCACACTCTAAATTGTTTCGTTCTCAATCAGAACAGTAACAGTTCTGTATGTCAAGGTATTACAGTGCCTGTTACCTGTTCTAATTAGGCCAAGGTGGATTGGGCAGAAACCATCGACAAAGCAACCTTGTCCCAAACAGAGACAGACACGAACCTCCTTCTTTCACTCCTGTTCCCACAGGGAGCTTCTGTTCACTGTGGAAATTCATCCTGATAGCTTAGGAAATTTGACGGTTTCTCTCACACCAGCATAAGTGTCTCCATGTATTTTGGATCGTTTCATCTTTTCCTAGATTGGAATGCATTAGCTGAATGACAGAGGGCATGGGGATCTATGATCTCCTTCCCCTTTACTGAAATGTATCCAAGAGCAAATCTCTTTTTCCAAACAAGAGAGAGAATGTCAAATGCAGGTGCTTCCTTGAGCTTCTTAGTTTACTATTTGCTTTTCCATGCTCACCTTTCAAACACTACCCGTAAAGTTTGAGAAATGGGTTGAGAATGTTCTATTTCCAATCTCTCTTTAAATCTATTAAACAAGGAACTTACGTAGTTATGTAACGTGCATTGAATCACCTGATTGGATTGGTCATCTCAGTCCCTAAGATACTGAACTCACTGACTTTTATATGTTCAACTAAAGGTGACACAGCTGGATGAATTGGTTTAATCAAATCATAATTTGAAAGATCTAAGGATAGTTGATTTCCTTGTCCTTAATAGCCAAAGTGAATCTTGGCCTTAATAATAATTTCTGCATCCTGAAAAAGTGTTTGCTGACTGATGTTACTTTTCACTTCATGTCAGGTTCAGACTCTGCTTTTTCTCACCGTCTTCTTGTAAAAACTAACAAAAGTTTATGCACACCCTGGGAAAGGAGGGGATGTTCTTCACCTGCACTGCAGGTGGGAATGGACTGCATGCTCATGGTGCTCCAATTCCTCTTTCTGCAGTATAGCAGGGAAATCGTGATGGGCTTTTGTCCTTTTTGCTTTGCTGTCTGTGTTGGATTACAAAGTAACAGTTTATATTCTAAGTTTAAGAAGTTTGAAAATATTGACTGGATTAGAATATACATTTGGATATTCATTACTGTGTTAGTTTGTTCATTGGCATGTGATTTAAGTGATCAAGAGGAACAACTTGACGTCCCATCTACAACTGTTTTTAACTTCTAGGATTCTGAAATGTTGAACAAAATTCGCTTGAACACTGCATATTCTATTTTTCTGAACAGCAGCCATTATAGCTTCTCAGGACAAGCTTTCAAACTTGAGAGCAGTAGCATCAAAAGGCATTGAATAAATTCTGCCTCAGCAGGAAATGTTACGCTTCCTGATTTATAAGCATTGCTTCTTGCATGCCTGTTTTTCCAGTGGTGGATTTCAGGCTGTACCCCAAAATCATTCCTCGTACCTTAGATCTTAAAACATCACAACTCAAATTGATTGTCTTTGAAAAATAGATCAGAGCGTATGCACAATGATCTGTGGCTTTCCTTTATGTAATTCTCACAAGGGAAAAAAGGCTGAGGTATTAATTGGACTATTAATTTTGACTTGTAAGCAAAAGTAGCAAGTGATGTTCTCTGAATCACTAGCCAAGTGCCTTTCTCTTACTGTTCCTAGGTGATGAACTAGAAGTTCCTCAGCTGCTTGCAGCAGCATCACGTCTCAGAGACACCACAGAATTGTTCCAATCAGATGAGATGCGCCCAGCTAATGACCCCAAGGAGCGAGCCCCTATCAGAGTCAGGATGCTCAATGATGTGTTACAAAGCCTGGAGAAAAGCTTCCTGGTTCATCGAGCTCCTCCAGGACTTTACAGGTATGGTGTTCAATGCATTCTTCATTTGAGCTAAAATGGTGATCCTGCATTGCTCAGTTTCCAAAACTGTAATGCCCTTAAAAAAAATAATCCAAGTATCCAGGCTGAAAGCTGATTTTTTCCAATCTCATCCTTTCTACAGAAAATGTTAATTCGTTACAATAGCAGAGGTCATTAGAATGTAGCACTGTAGCATTTCTGTCATGACATCACTGCTAACAACATGTACAGTATGATTGCAACTCAGCAGCATGACAGATACTTAGTGCAGTAAGCTTTCAGAAGAAGAAAATATTTTGGAGACTAATACTGCTTGACAAGCTCCACCTATATTTTATTTAAAACATTTTACAGTTCATTGAAGATTCAGAATTATGCAAGACACTGTGTAGCATTATTTAACACATTTAATTATATAGCAGCATTCTTGGGTGCATTTTAACCAGTCAGAGGCAGTACAGTGGAATGAATGAGAGTACCTTAGTCACCATTCATAACAGCTTGTCTCTAGTTAGAATTATTCTCCAATATGGATTCAGCCACACTACTATAATCAACTACAGGTTAATTTTAAGATGTCAGAGTCACTCTGTCTTTCTAAGAAAGAAGTCTACAGGTCTGTATTTGTCACCACAGATTCCCTCTACAAAAAAAGTCAGTATCTTAGAAAAGGTTTGAAAAGCAAAACTTTGCCAAGCCTGCCCTGAGTAATGCCTGGCCCTCTGGCTGCCCAGGAGAAGTAATAGTGTGCCTGTGCTTCAGTGCAAAGTGTCTGCAGTGCTGCACTGCAGCCCATCAATGCAGTGTTTTATAACTTGACCCCACGTAGGTGTTCTGGCTGCCCTGGGCTATAGAGTGTGGGCATCTGTGGATGGTTTGACTTCACCAGGCCTACTGTGATTATTTTGGAGGACTCTGGGGCTGAAGATAGTCAGTGGCTCATCCATACTGCCCATTAGGAGACTTCCCCAAGTAAAACTGTTCCTAAAGCCCACTCAGCTTTTAATTTAGAGGAAACTGGGTGCCATGGTCAAAAAGAGAGCTTGGAAGTGAACAGAAATACCTCCACAGGAGACAGGCAGGCACCAGGATGCAGAAGTGAATGAGTCATATATGTTATTTAGGAATATAAATTTATTTTCAAAGAGAACCAACTAGAGTGATAAAGAGTACTTTGTTGTAGATGAAGGGGAAAATTGCCTTGTGCAAGTGATTGTTTCAAGTGGACACAACATACAGATGGTAGGGGTAGGCTTTGGAAGAAAAACAGAAAACTACAGCATCAAGGGGAAAAGATTCTTCTAAGCTTCAGGAATGGCATGAAACAAGTGCAGTCCATCTTTTAACAACAACGGAAAAACAAGGTAGTTGTCATGAACTCAACAGTGTCAATGAATAAAATCCCTACAGCTGTAATAAAGAAAATGTAATAATGATATTTGGGGAGGGACTAATTTACTTCATTCCTGCTGTGACTGGATTTATAATATAAAGAAATGTACCAAAATGTGATTAAATACAGTCTAATGTTCCAATGCTGTGGAATTAGCACTGCTGTCTTTCTTGTCTGAACGGGTATGGTGTTGCAAAGGAGCCATAAAACTGCTTAACGTAATGTACCATGTCTGCATTTCATCTCAAAGGCACATTGCTGAATGTGGCCCAGGTCATTTCAAAAAATAAATAATACCAAAACATAGGATTCCAATAACAGAGTTTTGTGGGCTTCTAATATTTAAATCCTTTGCAGAATTCAGTTAGTTATTCATCAAGATGTAATTGCTAGATATGCTGGTATAACGTGAATGAGATTTTTCACCCTCCTGCTCTCAGCAGCATTTCAGTGTAGAGCTCAGTATTCACACTTCAGTTTTTTCCTCCTCATTTCATTGCATATATACAAAATTTGACAGTAGGGGATAAGCTTAATTTAGAGTTTTGGGGGAAACATTGGATTTGACCTTACTTTGAACCCTTTTACCTAAAATCATTGGGAGGATATAACAACTAAGAACAAACTTTGTATCATCATTTATATACCCAATTAAAAAAAGAATGCATTCTTTGTACTGTGTCAAGGTGTGTAACTAGTGTAAATTTACCTTTAACAGAAACAGAATCAAGGACAGTGCTAGATTTCTGATTTCCTTTCCTGACATTAAAAATCTACAGAACAGTTGTTTTGTTTGTGGGGTTTGGGTTGGGGGGGTGGTTTTGGTTTTGTTTTGGGGTTTTTTGTGGTTTTGGGGTTGTTTTTTTTCCAAAAAAGAACCTAGCAACATGTCTTTATATTTGGGTTATTTTTCACGAATCTATTTTGCATTCTGAAGCTATAATTGTGTCACGTGAACTCTAGAAGTACTTGAAAAACCTGATGTACTTTTTTTTTTCCTTGTACAAATTTAAGTGGGTTTTTTTTGTAATTTGGTAAAGAAAACAAACAAAAAAAATCAGTTTCACAGCCAGGACCTTGTATGCCATGTTTCATCCCAGTCAGAAGATTGATGGGGAAGTTATAAACCCCTGAAATAGTGGTTTATAATGGAAATGCTGGCAGCCCTTTAACTATAGCAGCGCAAACAGTGCGGCAATAAATACCATGCTTCATCTGTAAACAGAAATTTAGGATGCAGTTTTCAGCCTTGACCTTCAGGCTCCAACTGTGTTTAGATCATTAAGATTCCATAAATACTGTAATTTACGGCCTTCTGAAGGAAGAATTTGTGTGCACAGTAAAGCACGTATTCTTCATGAAAAAATGATCGCTTCCTGTATACCCATTTGGACTCATATTCTCAACCTCAATCAAAGTACTTGACAAATTTGCTGAAGTTTAGGCATCATTTTTAGGCTTGTGTTTGTCCTAATTCACAGCTCTCTGAGTCTATACTATGTTTTCTCTTCTAGAACTTGAACTAAAAAGAAAAGGTGGACTTTTTGCTTTGATGCAGGAGGAGGGTTCCCCTATTACAGGGGAAGTAGTACATCTTTTCTATTTCTTTTTGTGTGGTTTGTACACTCATGGCCAGAGCTGTGCTCTCTCACTGAACATGTGCACTTAAAAATATCGATACCTCACTCTGGTCATTGTCATAGGGCCCTATCTGGGCATGATAGATGTGTTACTCATCTACAATGAGCAATGAAATTATTCAAAGTTACTAACAGAATTCAAATTATTTTAATTAAGTTTTGATAATTACATTAGGATATCCTGATTCAGTAATGATGCTTGACTGGTGAGTTGCTCAATACAGTGGAAGTAACCACTGTAGTTTAGATTATTACCATTCTTACCTGAACTTCATGACATTGAACCAAAAATCTGACAATAGTATACCTTCCCCTTATATTCTATTTCCAGCTGAGCTGGAAATACACAAGTACAGCTTTCATTGGGGTATTTTAGGCTCATCCAGAAATTTAGGCAGACTGAAAAATAACAGGTTGAGAACTATTTACCCTGCTTTGCAAGGGTTACCCTGGGGCTTGATTTGGGGTTAGGACAAAAATCTCTGAGTTTTACTGTGCCTGAAGAGTTTCTGTGATTCCCAGCGGTAACCCTGGATAGACTTTTTATTTCCAAAATAAAGGTTTAGGAAAAAAATAGGGTAGCTGTTGCCAGTTGGGGTTTGTTTGTATTGTTTTTTTTTTTTTGGGGGGGGGGGGGGCTGGTTACCTTTTGGGGATTTTTTTTTCTTTTGTTTTGTTTGGGTTTTTTTTAATTTATCTGCCTTTGCTTCTCATCACATAAGCATAATATTTATAATTTTCTGATTTATATTTTGCTATTATTTTATTGGAGTAATCATAGAAAATTATGTCTATTTGTTTCTTTTCTCTAGCCATTTCTCACTTTCCACTCTTACAATGTACACTTGCAGTGAACATTTCTGTGTGTTTTCTGACACTCACAGTGCCAGTAACCATAGATTACACTGCAGTAGACTGTACAAAGCTAAGGAGACAACAGAGGTTCCATTACTTGAGGCACTGTGTGTGGAAAGGTCAAAAATCCCAAAGATGAGCTCAAGCATATCTCTCAAGGAGATGGTCAGCATCCCCAGAGATACAATTTAAATATGCTGATATATAGTAAGAACCCCCCAAATTCTCACCTTCATCAGCATTCAATATAAAGCATGTGTAGTTGCCTGCTAGGTACAGGACAAGATGCTTCATCTCTGTATTCTAAACAAAGGGTGCTTCAGCCATAAACATAGATCAAAGCAAAGACATGGGGTGGTTTCCCTACAATGAAAGCAGCTTGTCTTATAAGGTCAAGGAAGTAGTGATAGTGATTGACCAACTCTCTGTCTGGCTTCTGATAGAGAACAAAATGAATTTCTGTAAATTACCGTTTGCAAGGTAGGTAAGCAATGCATCCATGATGAACAATGTATCTCCTCTTTGTCTCTTTCCTGAACCTCTTTGTCTTTTGGGCATCAGCTAATCCTAAAACTCTAAGATTCCAGAAGTCAACTCATGCTTTTGCATCCTTTTCCCTCAATGAAAATACCCACCAAAACCCTGGCACCATCAATACCATGGATAACAAACACAGTATGAATCTTCCTGGTGTTTATAAATATTGAGCTCAAATCTTATGTTTGCTTAGACTGAGTAAGACTGTTCCCCCTGTTCCTTGTGTATTTTACTGTATTTATAAATTTGCTGATCACCACAACCTCTGACAACCTGTCAGCCTAAAGTATCTCAGGTCTGTGTGTACAGTCTTTAGGTATCCACACGGGGAGCTTGTGTCTTTCTGTTAGCATTTCAGTGGCAGTGGAACAATGAATAATAATATTGCAATAAATGAGATAATCAAGAAAGCTTGGTGCAGTGTCAGGCAGAGGACACTCAGTGCAGAAAGATGTTCACTCTTTCTGAAATTGTTTCTTTGGGTCCATGTCTAGAACTCAACCTAATCTTCCTATTTGATGGATGCTGCTGATACTAGATGGACCCAGTAGTAAGGAGGCAGGGTTTCCTAGCATACACTTTGATGCTCCTTCCAAGATTTCCAAATCAAAGAGAGTCTTTGGTCTTTAAAAGTAAGGTCCAAAACAAAAAAGGAACATGAGGGCTCAGGCTGTCATTTCTGCTCATTAGTGGACAATTGCTTAAGGATCAGTTATGTCCTGACTGACAGTTCTTTTTAAAAAATTTATAAAAGAATCAAAGTAAACTTGTGTAAAATTTTTCATTTAAGAGTTTCATCTTAGCTTGCCAAGTGTATCCTGTCCATTAAGGCTGTATGCAGCTGTCACCACTATTTAGGGAACTGTTGCAAGGGCAATTGTGCTATGTCTAGTAGATCTAAGGGAGTGAATTGAGTAATAAGTGGGTGAAAAGTAGTGATTTCAAAAATAATCTGTGTGTTGAAGACCTCTAGCAGTTGTTACTGTTCATTTGTGCAAGTTAAACTTCTTCCTTTTGCTTCTTTTTATCGTGGATACCCATTGTGACATTAACACTTCACTGAGCTAAAAATTACAACAGATCAATACCTTATAATGCATGGAATAAATATTTGCTATAAGCATTGATATATTGTGCACTCTGAATTGTCCATAATGAAACAAAAGAAGAGTCAAAAGATGCTTTTGATTACCAAAAGTAATTTGCATTGCTGCTAATCTCACGCCACTCAGGTTTTTGTTGTTCACCAGAACAAATGTTTTCCTTTCAGATTGAGATTTGTTCTATACATCCCTGACATATGTACAGAGTTTACTGCCCTTGTTTCTGTTTTGCTGGTAAACTGCAGCAGATTCTCGGGTGTCAGAATTCATGTGCCCTAGGACTCTACTTTCTAGTGATAAGTCTAGTAGGACAATTAAAGTCCTTATTAAATCTCCATGTGTCAACAGGCTGCTCATTGGATTTACAGATGGACAAGCATTAAAGATGCAAATATCCTGCTAATCTTAAAAAATAACATGGGTAAACACGTAGTGCAATGTCATCTGAAAAATAACATACATAGCCCAGAATTTCTATAGAGGGCCATAATTCTGTCTAATCTTTGCAGATTAGTTTTTCTCACTTTGAACTCTTAATTTATGGCTTCAAGTAAAAAATACCCTGTATGCTTTGTTGTAATGTTTGAGACACTTTTGACTGGCCTGAACCAAACACACACTTTTTTCCTGCATTGCATTATGTGGAACAGAGAGTGATTTGATATGGTGCTGATGATCCTTAGTGTGGGAAATACTGCAACAATTCCTCTCGTGCTGTCAGTAGTAGATAATGTTCTGTCTTGCATTATCTGCCATGTCCAATTTGTAAATACAATATTAGAATGGTGTTGGGGGAGAAAGAGAGAATTGTGTGCACCAGTTTTAGAATCACATACCTCAGGTTTTGCCATTCAGTCAGAATAAATGATTTTTTGTCTTACTGCACAGCAGTGATTTTTCCATCTGACTTTTCACCCTAATACTGTGCATCTTTGAAAATTTGCATCTCTCTTCTATAATTGTTCCTCATCTTATAAATGGAGTTACGATTAGTGGAATTACTTGTTTCACTTTCTAATCCTTCACCGGTGTTTCTTGGTCGGCAGTTCTTATTCTCTCTTGTTCTCTCCCTTCTCTCTGATACGTGTGTCCCAATGTACATCTAAAACGTCTCCCCATTTTCTTCTACCTTCTTCCTTCAAACTCAACAGTGTCCCTGCAGTCTGATTGTAGTTTATGCAAGTGTAAGTTGGAGATGACAAACTCAAATATCTGGGACAGAAGTAGTAACACTTAGTTTCAGTAGCCTTTCTTAATCACAGCTCACTTCATGAGCCACCAATGGCAAGAAGAATCATAGGAAGTGTTTGAAGGGTGGCTTTATAATCTTTCCACAAGTGTGAGGAGGCAAAAAGAAATATCATGAGATAGGTGAACAGTGGCAGCTATACACTTCAGAACATCTGAGATGCTGTGTAGTGCTTTATAAATCTTTAGTTAATGCTTAATTGGAAGATGATTTCAAGATGAAAGGATCGGATTCTTGGTTTACATGCTTCTCTAAAGAGAGGTCATGTATCTGGTGGACAGAATTAATAAAAGTGTTGACGAGCATGACTCAGTATCCAGCTTTTACAGCACAGTCAAAAGAGTTACTTATTGTAAAACTGAATAGACCGAGCCATCTCTGCAAGTCTTCCTTGATTAGAAAGTAACTGATAACCATATAAGGACAATTTGTAACTGCCAGGTTATTTTTTTTTCTAATCCTAAAACCAGAAACAAACCAGTTAGTTAATGGCACGTACAAGCAATGAATTCAACTAGGCTGCTGCAAGCTAAGAAATATTTCCAGACAAATCTTGAACAGTAGATTCTAATAGCACTTACATGGCTACAGCTGTTTTAAAACAAAACCAAAACACAATAACATGTTCAGTTTAAAATCATAATTTGAGTCAAATTCAGACATCCAGGTTGCTAGCAGAATCTGGAATACCAGCCATGATATAGGATGAACTGAAAGTATTTTATTCACTTTATTCCTTTTAAACATTGTACCTAACTGTTACATGGGGGTATAGTGTGGGTGGGAGGAAAAAAGGAACTCTCTTGAGCAGCTACCATAAGCCAGACATAAATAAGATCAGTTCCTATTCACTCAGATGGTGCAGATACTCCAAATTTTTGAGATTTGAGGGTCTGGGAAGAAGATACAGTCAAGAACCAGCTCATTCTGTGGATCAGCGTAATGTAGTATTGAAATTAAGGATTGACTCTGATTAGCACAAACAGCTTTCCCCAGGATACCTTTTTTGTCACTGCAGCTCCCTTGGATGGGTATAGTTGGGAAAGTGCAGGAAATGTTTAATTCATGAGCGACCTGTAGGAACAACATTCTAGCAGCATGAACATTCTCTGTGCGCTGAGCAACTTTGGGAAGGGTTCTGACCTAGTCCTTCCAGCCTCTCTGGGGGTGATTGAGCAGAGCTGTGGTTATTCATGCTCTAGGCCAGATAAATGGAATTTTAGCTGCTGGGCTATTGACTCTTTAACATTCATCCGCGTGTGGAGCAGTACATTTATCCTCGCATACATCAGTAGCAATTACTAGTTTGATAATGCTCTTACAAATTCCTGCTATGGTTATTATTTTTCTCATGACTGGTAATCACACTGAATTATACCTTTTCTTAATACTGAGAAGATGCAATAAAGTGAATGTAACTCGGGCTCAAAACAGCTGATCCACCTGAGTGGCAACTCACATGTTTTTTCCTTTGGAATCACCAGTACATGTAATGACCATCAAGTAATGACTGTATTTGTTGTCTTGTAAATTTTTACTATTTAAAGAGCATTTGCTGCATAAATACTACTGAATTAGCCATCTGCAGAGATGTAATTATGGTTGACTTTAAAGCTTATTTAAACAGGGAACATGAAAATCTTTTCATTACACCTGCAAAAGCAGAAAACCACCATAATTAGGGATTATGTCATGGCTGGAAACCAGCTTTCTCACTTCCTGATCTGAATGGTAAGCCTGGATATACGTATTTTAATTTTTTTTCTCCAGTATATATGATTTTTTTGCCATACTCTTAATTGGATTGTTTTGTACACTTACAGAGTTCTGTCTGTAGTGTGCACCCATTATGTTCTTGATACACTTTCTAGTACTATAAGTATTTTCATTTAATGCAGCATTGGTGGCCTTAAGACAAGAATCCTTTCATCCAGGTGATTCATTGAATCACAGGATATATAATTCCTCCTGCTTTCCATGAATGTGCTTGGTATTGACCTTGCAAAGAACCCATGTTTTTCATATAATGACATTTACTTAAATATGTGGCCGTATTAGATATTTTGACCCATTTTTCAGAATTTCCTTTGATAACTAAAAATCCTTTCACTGAGGGGAGCCAGGGAGCTCAGTGCAGCGCTGTCCTGCCAAAGCTCAGCAAGTCTTCTGATTAGGAAGTTCTGTTGCCCTTGCTGGCAAATATCAGCAGGTCTGTGTTTATGGTGCTAAATTAGCCCAAAATATTTAGTTACAGAGAATACGTAGCCTGTGATCTCAGAAAGCTATATGAAGATTTCATTTTTTAATTTATTAAATATGACAAATGTAACCTTTTATACATGATTCAGTTTTTCTTACAAATAGGGTTGATAACATTTTTAGATTCAAGATGTATACGGTTCCATGGTTTTGGTCATGTGATGGATAAGAGTCCCCCATGAATGTTGAAATACTAGCTAGGAATATTTCTTGGATATAGCAAAAAAATAAGTGAAATTCATTGGAAAAATGCTTAATTTCTAATACTCCCCCACTAACATATTGCTCAGGCAATAGGGGTTGGAAATTTGGTGGTGAGGTAGTTGGAAGGAAAATTGTGTTAAATGGGATTAAAACATTTTTAATTTTGTGCATAGGCATGCCATTGAAGTTCATAAAAAATTACTTCAGGCATTTATTTAAAGAAGAGATTATGACATAAGTATTCTTCTATCCGTAATTAACTCTTATAATGACCGTTCTGATTTTGGCTGTGATGATAATGGTCACATGGTCTGGAGGTACTTAAGATGATAAACTGGAGATCAAGGTCAAGCCAATGTACTGCATCTGACACTGGACACTCTTTGCTGCTTTGTTTAGAAATGGTATTCCTCCTTAGGAATCGGATGTTAGACATGATTTCTAAATAAAAATCCCTAAGAAGCCTTCAGAACCTCAGCTGTGAGCCATTTGGAAATAATTTTATTAATTCACTTCCCTCAAGTCCTTCAAAATAGTAGCACATCTGCTTTGAATTTGATTATTTCAGAATGAGACATCCTTAAAAGAAAAATAGTTTCCTCCAATTTATTCAGCATAATAAGCATATGTTTCTTTCATTTGAAAAGCAAGTGCAACATAAATCAATCAAAGAACAATATGCCTACATTTGTTACCAACAGCTACATTATTTGAAATTTAACAAAGTATCTTTCATACCAGTTGCTGCCAGCAAATAACATTTTAAAATAAAGTTATATTAATTCTGTTTAATGCATCATCACTCTTAAGTATAGATGCAAGGCCTTTTTTTAAGAAATTAGAGAAAAAATGTTGAAGGATTTTGAAGAAATTTTTACATATCTATGGAGTATATATCATTCTCTCATCAGCTCCATGCAGGGTTTCAAAGCTGTATGGCAAAGAGTCTGAGAGTCTGTTTTGTGGCTTCTTCAGGAATTTCTGAAGTTGTTTAATTAATTTCTATAAAACCCTAGAGGAAAACATGCCTAATTAATTAGAGGACTGCTCTTTAGCAGTGATAAATAATTGCTTGAAACTTCTGAAAAACAAATGCAACCTAATTTTTCTTTTTTTCCCCACTTCTGTTCTGTGAAGTCATTCTGAACTGTGTTGAGGCAGTAAAATTGATTCTTCTTTGTTGCTGGTCTTATTGACTCCACAGTAGGAAGGAAGTTCCCTAAACTCAGCAAACTTTCAACAGGGGAAAACCAGGGAGGGTAAGGTAATGTTGGTTTTCAGCCCTTATAAACAGTATTTAATTGAAGCCTGATTTTACTCAAACTCAGTCTTTAAACTGCTCCGTTATTCCTATTTGAGGCTGTTCCAGAGCAGCAGTCCTCTTATGATTAGCAACTTGCTTCAAGCTTCCAGCTTCCATTTGTTCATGAGTATTTTATATTATACTAGAAACTGTTTTGTTATCACAAGTGACAAAAATATAAAAAATTGCAGGAAGAAATTAAGTAATATCCCATTTAAAATCTTTTCCAAGCCATCACAGACAGAACATTGTCCGACCATCAGAAAATAAAGATTAACATTGTTAGCTTTATTTTGTGTCAATCTTTTCTATTGACAGTAATTAATCAACTATCAGAAGAATAATTTTTTTTATGTTTCAAAACAGAAAGCAAAAGTGAGTAATTTTTGTCAATATAGATTTTTGGTCATAAAATGTTCCCTGAACAATCTTTATGCAGCATGTTTTCTTTAACAGATCCTTCAGTTTCTCATTTGGATTCTGAATGCTCATACATGCAGATTAGAATGTAGCAGATGAATACTGTGATTATCACCAGGACAGGTTTAAAGGTGGGAAGGTCTATAATTAAGGTTAGGATGGGTGCTTACAGAGTCAAGCACAATAGGGTCACCTGTTTAGGTGAAGATTGTTGGGAGTGATGACAGCTGGCTGCTCCCTAAAGGTGCATACCCATGTATGATACCACGGACAGAAGGGCAGTAGAAGGGCAGTGGCTGTTCCACCCAGGTCTATAGTGCCCAGGTGAAGAAAGGAGAGACCTGGGATTTAGGTTCAGCAAGAGCCTTGGTCATAAAGGAAGCCCGTGGTGGTAGAAGTCGAGAAGCAGTTAACAGATCAGGGTCTGGATCAGCTGCCGCATGGCAGCAACAGAGCTGGAGACAGGCACACTTATGGTGTAGCTGAAGTGTGGATGGAAGATCCAGGGCTCAGGTGAAACAGTGCTTCTGGGCATGTGAGCAGTGTGGGTAGTGGCCCCAGGTAAGGCTGGTCAGGGCCAGTAAGATGTATTAGGGCACTCAAGGCCTTGCCAAAGGTCTAAGGCCAGCAAGGTGCATTGAACTGAAACTTGGCTAAGGTTAGGGTTAGGCTTTAGTGATAATTAGATTAATCTGGTTTACAACAACGCATTCATTACCTTTAAAGAAGTACTGTAATCAAAGATAACTGTAGGGAAATAAAAGATAATAAATCTTGTAACCAGCTATCATTCCAGTTTGGCTTCTCTTTTTCCTTAGTTTATTTGGCAGGCAGTCAAGCCAAATCAAGCCTCAAGGCACTTCACAGAGCTGCCAAAACCAGGATTTATTTTTTTTAACAAGCCCTATTCTAAATTGGCCTCTCAGAAATGAATTCAGACTTGGAATAATTACCTCCTTGTAGTCCCAACAGGATTTTGTTAAATGCCGACTTACCATAACCTCCATTTGACTCAATTAGAGGTGTCCTAACTCCTGTCTCGTATGCAAGATAAATTTCTCTCTGGCAGGGACAGAATTTATCTGGTTTACCACTGTCACATAATGATGCCTTTGAAATGTCTTTCAGTTGGTTAGACTTTAGTTAGGTTTGATGTCTAGATTATCTGCAGCTTATCAACTGCTGATACCATGCAATTACCAATCCTCTGACAGACTGTCCCCTTTGAGGGTACATGATTTAAATGTATTACCTTCTGGAATATATACTGCTAGAACAATTTGCAGTCCTATAAAGGAGAGCATCAAGTTCATGGCTCTTAAAAAACAGATAGCCTGTGTTAGGAGCACATATTACAAGTTAAAAGCAACATATTACAAATAAAGTATGACATGTTGAGTTTGTGGGGACTTAGGACAGCAAAGGAATAGACTGACATTTACAGCCCTAAAAGGCTGGCTGCCATATCCTCATCTTCCTTGGTCACATGCATGTTGTTCAGTCACACAGAACCAGTGACTTCCACTGCTTCATCCAGTAAGAAATGAGCAGTGCAGGAAAAAGTTTCTCCTTTGGATCAGATGTAATGATAGTTCACCACTGCATAATTTTTATTCTGATAAAAATTAGTCTTAGAAGGCTAGCAGCGATAATTTTATCATTATTAAACTTCTGCCACAATAGTGTTATGAAATAAAATAGATAAAATAACTGTATGTGGGTGTAAAAAAAGTTTAAAAAATAAGAAGTGAAGAAAAGAGCAGCACTGTTGGAGAGCAAAAGGATAAGGGCGCCAGAAGAAGAAGGGAAGCATTCTGTACCTTCACTGAGGTAGAAACTAATGTAAGTAAACCAGTATAAATCAGCTCATGTGCTTTCTGGGGAAGAAGAATTTCTAACATTTTTATGTCCTACAGTAAATTGGATCTGGAAGTCCCAACATGTAAATAGGACTATTAGAATGTGCTTATTTATTTCCTAAGTTAGTAACATTTTGTTTTACAAACACGAAAGCAAACAAACACCTAAGTGTAAGAAAAGAGCATTCAAAACTGAACGTTATCAAGAGAAAGGGTACTCAGAGACTTCCTGGCCTAGTGTGCTTTTTTTTCTTAGCAAGTGCAAGAAAAAATAATTCAGGGATTTATCAAATTGAATTTGTGAGGATGCTGAAGCAGCTCTGGTCATGGCACATTGTGTTATAACTGGAACAGACAGAGGCTGCCCATAGCATTTATCTGTAAACAATTCTAATGCGATTCCACAGAGAAAACCTGCACTCATTTCATGTGGGACTGTATACTTGCCATCATGCCCTAATGATTTAATAATTACTTTTCAAAATCTCAAATGTAAGCTCTTAGATAGGATGCTGTTTGTAAGTACCTGACTAATTCAGCTTGTGCTGCACATTACCTACACACAAACTTTTCTAGTAAGCTAAAAAGTGCTTTTTCATTGCAAGAATAATTTAATCTAGTTTTATCTTGTATTGTCTAGTTGTTCTAATATAATCTCCAAAATAGTTTGAAGTTGTGTTGAAGTCAATATATTTTTACCTGTGATCTGTCATTCAGGAATTTGTCAATGTCATTTTGGTCTGATGGGGGTAACATTGCATCCTTATTTGTGACAACATTCAAACAGCCTTTAACTCTAATGACATTATTTTGGTCAGTAATGCTTATGTTCCTGGGTCTGCAGACGGCTCATAAAAGTTACAGAAGAGGCACTTTTAGAATTCAGTTTTACAGTGTCCTTTCTTTAGTTTACTAAGGCTGATTGGTTTTTTTTGGAGCCATTTTACCTCTTTTAATGGCACTGCCTGAAGTTATTAATTAGGTTTCCTACTTCAGCATCACACTTTTCATGTCACAGTGATGTGTTTTTCAAACAAGCCCATTAAGATGAATGATGTGTGTTGTAATTTCATTAGTGTCATCAAGAATATATTGAACTTTTCTGTTGAGGAGTTTCGTTTTGGTTTGTGTGATCATATAAATATAAGATCAAAATTGTTAAAGGTGAAGGTAGATACTTAAGCAATTAGGCCAGAGGCTGGACTTGTTGTTTCAGAGGTGTAGACTACAAAACCAATTTGTATTAAGGAATGTTTAGGTAATTGAATTTCACAGTATAAATTGAAGTCTCTGGTATCATTCTGCATGTTGTGGTCACAGTGATATCTTGTGCCAATGAAATGCCTGGGTTTTATTTTTCAGTCAATGTGTAATCTTTAATGAAAACACTTTCCTGACTTGTAAAGGGCTGGAAGTAATAAACTGGACTAGCCATTTTTTTTCATTTGATGAAGCTTGGACAGAGATAAGAAGTAAACTTGTATAAATTGACTCTTATGAACATGCATAAAGAGAGAAATCATTTTATGCAACAAAGGGGTGGTATGGCTTGCTAAGGAAAGATAAGTAAGTGGAAAATAGAAGACCCTGGTGAGAATTCCTAGCAGAAAATCTGGGGGAAAAAAATACCCAAAAAAAGGGTGCTGTATAATGTTACTTATTATTATTTCCATACATAACAATTAAAAAATGCATGATTTCATACTATGCAGTCAGGTATACTGAAGTCATATTGCTATCACAAAAGTAAAGATATTCTTCCTTTTTAGCTTGTGTGCCATGTTTAGAGCACATTTGAAGATGGGATAGGAGAATATCTGCTCCTGTTTACCAGAGATGTTTTCTCAGCAGTCCCCAAATGTTCGTCTTCAGGTCCTCTCTTTAAAGTGATTTCTAGCAGTCTAAGTTAGTGTTGCTCCACTGATTATTATTGTTGTATGACGTTTTTATTGGTTGACTTTAACTGAAATAAAGGAAATAAAGGGATCCTGCTGTAGACCAAGATGTCAGTGTTGTAGGCATTTGGAACAGAATTCTACCCCAGGGAAACTCTCCCAGACACCCGCAACCAGGTAGGACTGTCACATGCCTCCTGAAAGTACAAAGTAATGTGATTATCTCCAGCTTTTCCCCTGCTGTTCAAGGGCTCTGAGGGGTTGTGAACAGGCTTCTATCTATGGAAACTATAGAGGAGAGTTCTTCAAAAGCCTGGTTCTGCTGACACCTCAGCAGGAGTCCCTGAATTGATTTCGGAGGGAGCATAGCAATCCCAGCTTTGAAAATGATAGTATTTCCCATAGCATAGCCTATCCTTAAACACCAACCAACCAAGACTTCATCTGGTTCTCAACATACAGAGTTTTCCTTTGCTATATGACAGTAATGCTTTAGGGACAGTCCATAATGTAACTTTAGTCACCTTTGAGTGTAAGCTGCATCATAGTCTCCAGAAACAGCAGCATCAGCTTAGAAGTGCGGAAGCAGGCAGGTGTCCTCATCTGTCTGCCACAGTGGAAGCTGAAGAAACTATTGCCACATCTGCTTATTACTGTCCTCTTGATGGTGGTTTCTGTTCCTGCTGAGCTGTTCTGGAAGTGCTCCTAACCTGTTTCAGTCTGTGATCTAGGTCAGTGATGACTTACTATTTAAACTATGCAAGCTGTTCTTCTAATACTGCATTGGATTTGAACCATTTCCCTCCTCTCTTTAAAAACTACTATGTAGTGCAGTGCCAGACAGTGAAATGGATGGATGGATTGCTGTCAAGATAAAAAGCTTACCGTTCCCATTGCATATAGCTGGGGTTGGATGTATACCCAATATGGGAAGGTAAAAGACTGAAAGTTACAAGGATAGGAGTTAGTTTGTATCTCTGAAAAACATTGCCCCTCGTTCAAAACACCTTTTCAAACTGAAAACATGGCATAAGATTGCACATATTCTCCAATGTTATTCATTGGGCTACTTCATTACCATTGCCCCCTGCAGACTGGCAACTAAATGACTCATAGAAGTCCACTACTTTTGTGGTCATCTGTCTTTTAGGTACTCAGGAGTTCTGTTACTACTTTGAAGCTGCCATTAGGCTTGTTCTGTCATGCAGTTAGGTAACTAACAGAGTTTTCTGCTTTCTTGCTGATTTAATTTGGTGAAACTGTTCCCCTGCCCTGAACACCTGCCTTGTATTTAAGGATAAGGTCCCTCACCAAATCACATGTAGCTTTCCTGTTTCAGATTTCACTTGCTTCTGTTTACAATCAAAGGAGCTCCTGGGTGGAGATTTATGATATTTACATGCTCTTCTAATTAGGATAATGATTACACCTGCTTTTAGATTGCATTTATAGCATGCTTCAAAGGGCCTTATTGAAATCACTGTCTAGCTTTGAATTTGGAGCTTTCAACACCTCATACAGATAACATTTCCAAGGAATCAGATGTTGCCTTTACGTGTGTTTTTTTACAGGCCATTAAAAATTCTTGCAGATATTACAGGAAAACACAGATTTTGTTTCATAAAAGTTTAGCTGAATGTTCCATTTCCTCCCTCAAGTACTTGACATTAAAGATGGGTTGCTCTTGTTCTGATGCCACAAAGGATTATTGATGAAATAAAGGTTCTGCTGAAGGCAATGAGAGTTTTACCATTGACTTCAGTGCAGCTAGAATTTCACCTGAAGTGTGAAATAAATAACAGCAGCAGATAGGGGAAAAAATTAGCATGCGTCTAGGTTCCACAGTAATAACCAAACTTTTTTTTAGAGGGGAATAAATAGAATCCAGCTGAGATGTTGAAATATTTCATGAGGGGTCTTGTAGGTCCAGGCTCACAATTTGAATAAAATCTCAAATGGTCAGAGGAACGTGGGATTTCTTTGACAGATCTTGTGAATGTTTCAATGTCTGTACACCTAGATCAATGAACAGATGCAGTTTGGAAAGCCATAATAAATATGCAGTTGTCTTTCAGTTTGCCACAGGTCAGCCTTACTGTGCATAATATGTAAAGTGTGGCTTAGACTTGCAGGTTTTCTTGATGATTTTTGATGAATTGTTTTGAGTAAAAAGTTTACTATTCTCCATTGTTCTCTTTTAGAAATATTCTTTACAGACTAGATGAAAGGACAAGCCAGTTTTCAGTACTGCTAGAGGCACGGGAGCACTGCAAACTACATCAGTCAAATGAGACCATTCAAGCAGCCTTGTCAGAGGTGCTGAACAACATCAATTCAGCTCAGGTTTACTTCAAAGCAGGACTTGATGTGTTTGAGACTACCTTGACTGGAAAGAAATGAAAGGATTCTCTGCATTCTAAGACGTTTGTTTACAACTCACTAAACAAAAGTTCAACTTGGACCAGAATTTCTCTGAGGATGAAACCTTTCTCAAGTTTTCTTTCAGTTGGCGCTTAAAGGTACCGCAATGCGTGTTTTTATAAATATAAAACAGTCTTTTGCACTGTTCACAGTGTATCTCAAATGTCTGTTTCTGAATGTATAAAACATAATGAGAGGGAATAACACTTAAGATATGATTTTTAGAAGGAGATCTACTGTATTTTTATATGTAAAATATATTTTTATGACTAAAAACTCAGTCTTGCAAAGTACCAAGCATGTCCTGCAATATGCTGAAGACCTGGTTCTGAGGCACCCCAGGTGTATACCCAGGTGAGCTTTCCATGCCTACTCTGTCAGAAAAATGTGACTTGAGTACACTCTTGTGTTTCTAAACTTCCTCGGCAATCTCATCTTCTTCCTACTCCCTTCAGAGTAAGTAGTTGAAGGATGTGGCATTTCCTTGGGTATCCAGTGCCAGAGTTCATCAGGAAATGCACACCCTTACCAGTGCAATCCAATACCTTTAGTCCTGTGGAACAATAAATACCTCAATTCTGAGAATACAGATAAACTTTGATTATCCCATTTCTGTGTGAGAGTTGTTTCCTCTAGTAATTCTTGGAGAGAAAAATTTTATGGTGATTTGAAATTATTTGAAAAGTAGTTACACTTGCAAAAAGATACTTTGATTCTTTGTTAAATAAAAGAGCTGCCTAGTCTTTTAAGGCTTCAGGCCTTGTGAAGTTTATACATTAACAGAATAGTCCACTTCAAGGTCTCCCTAAATTTCCAGAGAGCAGTAAATGAAAAGAAGAACTCAAAGTTCTGGGAATATTTTTTTGATTCCATCACTCAGCCACACCACCCACTGATTCAGGCTGGATCATTCTATCAGAAGTTCCCAGAATATAGGATCTGGATTGTTGGTCAGAAAAGCACAAGGAAAACAAATTCATCCTCTCCTGCAGAGGATTTCACTTCTGAAGGCGCAAGCTGATGAAGCATATTGCAGGGCTAAAACTGAAATCTGTTTTGCATTGGTGGAAGCCCTGTAGAAAAGCTCTAATCACACCATTACTTTCTTGGCCTGAAGTAATCTGTGAGTGATCAAGATGTTGAGTGTCCTAACCTCCACACTTGAGAACTGCAGGTCTTAAGATATGAACAATTGGAACCCTATTTGGTTCAGAGTTTTACAATCTCAGATGATTCTGGGGTTAGAGCTTAAAAAATCATATAGATACTTAGAATTGAAATATAATTTATTGTATGGAAACAGTAAATGTATTGTTAGCCAGTTTGCTGTGGAAACATTACAGAAAATGTCAGGTAGCAATAAAAATGGAAAAAGTATCCATGTTAATGTAAAAAAAATTGCCTTCTGGAAAATTTCACTGTGCACAATTTGGTAAAAGACTTTTTCAAGTGTGTGTTCACATAGAAAGAAATGGGAGTTGTTTACACATCTGTGTTTCTGTTTCCAAAAGTCCTTAGCAAATGGGCCTCCATGAGTGATGACCTGGGACTAGGACCACACAGCTGTGTTGTTACTACCTTTCTTTGCAAGTCATTATCCTAACATGGGCAAAAGCATCCCAAGTCTGACCAGAGGTGGAGCTATGCAGTTGTACAGCTGCAACTGAAATGCTAGTATGTTGACTATTAGTCACCATGACTTAAGACATGATTATCTCCTGTCTTTACTTGGCATCTGGTAAGCAAAGGTATATGATTATTCTTTTGCTAATGCTGGTACCACTACTATTTACTGCAGAGAGAATTTCATTCAAAGAGTTAATATTTTTTATGATAATTCAATGATGTTCATCTCCTTGTTTCCATGGTTTTTATTACTGTAATACTTAAATGGTTGGAATAACCACAATCAAGTTGTATGTTTATTTTGTGATAGTATTTTGGGAGATACTGTGCACGTGTTTGAATCGTATTTTCTAATAGGGACCACTCTTCTAACTGCTTATTAACATATTTTCTTTAGAGTGCTGACTCACTGTGGAGACAACAATGGTCTCCAAGGGTCAGGCGCCATTAAGAGACTGAAAGTAGAGACTAACACTTCCTTTAACACTGCCAGGTGAATTTAATAACTGCTTCCTCAGTCTTAGCATGTATGTTCCACTAAAACCACCTCTAATGTAACCAAAGTGTACTCATGCAAAATCAGTGAAATCTGTTGGGAAGAGTATCCCTCATGTATGATTTCTCAACCATGTAATTCCTTACTAAAACATTTATCTTGTTTTCTCACTAATGTCCTTTTCTAACCACTTTAAAACAGCAGACTTCAAAGTACTCCACCAAAAAAGCACTGCTTCCATAAATGCCTATCTATTGTAGAGGCACTCGTATATTCTTGTTGGTGAGATGAATCAGAAGAGCTATTTAGGGACTTAAATGCATTGATTTCAATGTCATCTCACACTTCTGGATCTCTAGGCTTTTATTTCAAACGTTTAGATCTTACATATAAGTGAGTGCTCAGTGATAATCTTTGCACCATTATAGCTTTGGAAAAGGCACTTTTGAGCCATATCCTTCAATTGATTTTTAAATCCTACCTATTGACTTCAAAGAATTTATAGCAAGTTAAGGTCCTAAATACCTGGTGTGTTTCCAACATAGAGTTTTTGCCTAGCCAGCTGTGGAACATCTGCTGAAAGAAGGTGTTAATAAATTGTAGTAGCTTACCCAGATTAAATTAATTTCTATATTGTGTCGAAATAAATTAAGCACCCTTAAAGACAGAATCATGTTTGCAAATCACATGAATGATACTAAAAAATTGTTGCCTTTTCAGAAACATCAACTGACAGAGACAGTATAACAAATGCATTGATTGCTAAATTATCTAGAGTCACGTTTACAGTGACCAGAAGATCCCTGCAGCTTGAAATATTTGTTCGTTGAGACAGTTGATAGTAAAAGGATAATAAGATTTTATTAGTGAGTATTTTAAATAGACCATAAAGAAGCTAAAGTACAATCAACTCATATGAATAATAAGTAAATGGGAACTGGATTTTGAGTGCTAAACTTTAAAAAAGACAGTGAATTGCCTTTATAATCCAAGAAGAACAGTATCTGTGTGAGTACACAAACACACAAATACATAGATGCCTTATATCTTCAAAACATGAGGTTCAAAACTACTAATTTACTTGCAGTGATATGACACATCTACATAAATATAGATGTAAATAATGACTACATGAGAAAATGAGTAAACACCTTGCACTGTTTCACTCGCCTTTTGGCAATGTATTTCAGTCTAGAGGTATAAAAAGTGGCACTTCAGCTGAACTCAGTTCTTGCAGCAGTAGGTTAGGACAGGTTAAACTTCTCAGGTATCACAGAAGGAGATCATCACCTCTGAAGGTCATCTACTCCAACCTCCCTGCTCAAGTAGCATGACATTTAGTCAATTGCCCAGGAGGAAATATGTTCAGATTACTTTTTGAATATCTGGCAAGAATGGAGATTCCACAAGCTCTCTGTGCCTTTTCCAAAGCTATAATGGTGCTTGGCCACCCTCCCAGAGAAAAAGTTTTTCCTCCTTCTGTAGATATAGTTTCTCCAAATCCCTCCCTATATTTCTCAGTTGTTAAATTATTTTTTTTTACTTGCCAACGTTCAAAAGATGGTTATTTCATTCAGTGAAAACTCTTGGCCAAGGTCTCTGAAATTTCACAGTTAATATTTTGGAAAGTTTGTCTAAGGAGATTTGTCTTTCAAGCCATAGACTTTCATTTTAAGTTATACAGACTGATGTCTTTATCTTTTGAGGACACAGGATTTATATCTGCATTAAGAAAGTCATCGAGAACAAATGATGCATTAAAAAATGCATGGAAGGAAAAATACCCATCAGCATATGTGTAGCTATGTGCTGTGAATGGATCTATTTTAACCAAACTTTGGGAGCTCAGTTCAATTCTATAGCTTGTTTTGTGCAGACAGTCAGGCAAGGTAATTGTATGGATCATTTTGGTTTTCAAAGCTATTAAATACTATAAAAATAGTTATGTCTAGGCCTGTATTCTCAAGGGAGCACTTAAGAGTTTCCTCAAAAGCCTCATGTTGAAGCTGTTATCTGTTGCTCAGAAAGGGGTACCTCTGACATATATTACAGTTGCTATCTCAGGTAGTGAGCATAGCGTGCAAGATATTCTTTCCCTTTAGCACTCTCTAACATCTTAGCAGTATTCTGCCAGTCACAGAAAGGTGAGTGATAGGAACCAAATCTAATTTTAAGATGCCAGGGACCTGAATTTTGGAAACAGTTAGCCTTATGGAACGCTATAAAAGTTCAAAATATACAGTAAAGTGTCTTCTGTGGGAGCTTTAAGTTGACAAAACTTGGGATAGAGACTTCAGTATGGGAAGTGTCTGAGAAATATAGAATACACAATATATTTATTGTCTATTAAAGGTTATATTAATGGTAAAAAAATACTTGTCTAGCAATGAAGGGATAGTATTTTGTGACCCCAGATTGTTTCTGGTGGCTTTAACCATCAGACTGTCTCTTCTCCTCTGCCACCATCTTCTCCAAATCCCTGCATTCAAGTTCTTTCCCATCCTTATTCCATATGATGACTCTCCCCATTCCTCACCACCTTCTTCTCAGTCGTTCCTATTAGTTTTCTCTCTCCATTTTGGTTTCTTGTCACTTCTTAGTCGTCCCATTAATTTACAGACTATCACTAATTAGTCACTAATTCGCCAACCACCAAGTTAATCACCCTCTTTTCTCCCTCTGAAATCAATCATGCCTTTTATTACCCACTGGCATCCAGTTTTTTTATCCAGTCATTTCAGTTTTTCCTGTTACATGAGTTCCCTGATTTTCTGTTTCCTTTCCTGCAGCTATGAGACTTTCCCCCCAATGTGCTTCATCTCTCCAGCTCTAGACATTGCCCTCTGTGTATGAATCTGTTCAGTCTCTTCACCCATTCTGCTTGGGCATGGTGGAAAACTGTCGACTGAGAGTTAAACTCACCTCCCTTAAGTTTAGATTATTATTCCTGGTACAGCTGAACATAATAAAGAGCTGAAAGTGATGCGAAAGTCCTGCTCAAATGCAAATGGATAAAATATAAGGAGACATAATCTGTTAAATACAAAGTGTCTTTTCCAAGTATGTGAAAACAGCAATTTTTCAATTATAACATGATTGAATGGAAGCAGAATGGGGCCTGCAAAGCATTTTTTTTCTAGTTTCTTTCTCTCTAATGTTTAGACCAGGAAATTCCTTCAAAATTATCAGTGTGGGCAGGTAATAATCTTGAAAGTTTTGTAATAAACTTTCTGAAGTTGGATGAATAAGAAATAATAGACAAACTTAGAGTTGGTATTAGCTACTACCTGCCTACAAAATATATAAGCAGTAAATAAGCACGTCATTTTTTCTGACCTTGTGCATGCCATCCAGTGCTTTTCATTACTTGATGGCTACAAGAGAAATTTGTGTGTAAGTATCTGGGCATGAAAAGATGTTTAGAGCAGAAGCAAAACTCAGTTGCTGTATTGCAGTGTTTAAATTATTAAGGATGATCAAGACTCAAGCCATATGTGCAAATCTGTACTTGAACATGATGCACACTTGAACTAGGAAGTGCCTAAGAATAATGAATATTAATCTGGGAAGCAAAGAGTTTAAAAATATCTAAATTGGACTGTATGTTTACTGAAACGATGGTGCTATCAAGCCTAATTTTTTTCTAATTTTAATCCCATTGTCTGTGGTTACTTATACTACTGCTTATGCACATTGGTCATAACTGGAGAATATGTGTGTACACCTGCAGATTAGATACACTGAAAGATTATGTTCGCTTTCAGTCTTACTGGCTTGGTCTGTTTTTTTCAGCAGGGTTGCATACATTTTCTGCCTCTTCTGGCCCTGTGTGGAGCAAGGGGTTGGACTTGATGATCCCTATGGGTCCCTTCCAACTCAGGAAATTCAATTATTCTGTGACTGCTAAACAGGGTACTACTATTCCACATGAGTGAAGTCAGCAGAATTTGGCCACTATTTATGGAATTTCCCAAAAGATTTCCTATCAGAACATTATTTATTTGCCTTTAGGCTATTCACTTTAATCTCTCAACATAGATTATTACAAGTAAGGGTATATTTTTTTTAAAATTGGCAGGTGTCTTTTGGTCAATGTTAAGTAAATCACAGGGCAGAATATAAATGTATATGTACAAGTATATTTTAATCAAGTTTTAATAGTTATTATAAATGATGGCAGAGATTACTACACACATTCTCTTATAATCTTCACAGATTGAATTTACTACAAGGGTTTAATTTAAGAAATGTAATCAGAACATAGGCATGGAACAACTTTTTTGCTGTGTAAATGTAGTATGGGTTTACTTGTCTGCCTAATCCATTCAGTTAAAAAAGATTAGGATTGGTTTTGTTTAAGCTACTTTTCTCTGATTTATTTTCCAACAAGCCTTTGAAAATGAAGTCTTGCTTTTTATTTTTCTTTTAAATGTGTGCCGCCTTTAGTGTTTATGGAAAGCTTATCATGTGTTAAGACAGTGTAACATCATCTTGTCTTATCATTCTTGGATTATGTGCTAGAATTAAAAGTGGTATTTCAAAGCATGGTCTTTGCAAGAAGGTCCTTTTCTTACCATTTCATAAACATGAGATTCTATGCTTGAGTGGCTGCCTTTACCATGCAGCAGTATAGGTATGCAATATGATGCTCTGAGGCATTAAGAGATTTATTTTTTTTTGTAATAATATTTCAGAGACTTGCTAATTTTCCCACACTTGAAACTGTTCCCTCCTGAGCATACTGGTAATACAGCAATGGAATACCAAATTCTGTTAGCACCTGCTACAAGCTTTTCCTACAGGTTGCATGCTAGAGTGTTGTCTGAGCTCTCAGTCTGTTTCCACAATATTTAGTTTGTGTCTCTTGTAGCCCCACTCAGCTTTTATGTAGCACAGTCCTGAAACTAGTCTGAAACACACCAGGGCAAGTTGAATAGGTCTCACTGGATGTTAGCTTGTGGCAGAAACTGCTGTTGCCCCCAATCCTTAAAAAGTTAAATATAGTACCTGGTAAGTGCTTCCCAAACGTCTGCTGTTTGCAGTCTGTGTACTGAGGATTCTGAAAAAATACTAGAACACTGGGATTATTTTTTTTTTGCAGTCTTGTTTCCTATTCTCAACAGCTGAAACATCTTGTAGTCTGTGAATCCACTAGAGGAGAAATAAGGAGATGCTTAATATTTCATACTTAAAGCAGGTAAGATGAATACAAATTCTCTTCATTTTCCATTTGCCGTTTATGCAAGTTAATACGCAACGTACTCTTATCACATATTTTATGATTTGGTGTTCTGAGACAAATGGAAAATGAATGTGACTCTATATGCAGAGCAAGTGTAATGGATTCAGGGAACACTTCACATTTAAGTACCTTAACCAGTTGCACACAGTGAGAAAAAGCAGAAGTGAAGATACTTGAAGCAGATATTTTAGGGGGGTTAGTACAGGTCTGGAAAATAACATTCTCCTGTGTAAGGCCAGATTTTAGCATTGCATTCATACCTAGCTGCATGGTAATGAATTGTATGTCCTCACTGCTGTACCTTTGAGGATTAATGCTCAAATGCTGTTATCAGTGATTATGTTAGTCTCAATATGAACTGTTACTATATGAGCTAATATTTTTGTGTCATATAACAACTTACAGAGTTTACCTAATGGGATGGAATATGCAAGTATTTCTGCCTTTTTAATGCAAAAGAGCAGCTGTCAAGTTGTGTTATCTTTGTCAAGCTTTGACACAGAATGTGAGACACCTGAGTGATGAGTCCTTCATTCCATCTACTACTAAATTTTCATGCAGTAAAACTAAGTTGCCACAACTGATAGCTAGTCAATTCAGAATATTAAGTAACTTGGGATTTGACCGTGCAGTAATATAAACTTGATGCAGTGATTCCTAGAAACCAATAAATACCGTGTTATGTGGAAATGTGCAATGAAAGATTGATTTTTATAACACATTATAGAATGTTCAGTCTGAATAAAACAGCTTATTTGTAAAATTAGTTTAATTTGTATCAATTTGTACTTTTATAACATATTGTAATGAAAAGGTAACATTGGCCATTATTTTAAGTAGATCCTACTTTTATTAAGAAGCACATTTTACTTGTTTGTGCTATGAATATGAGTTTTGCAGTCCGTGAGAGTGCTTGTACAGAGGATGCCATGGACTTGGATTTAGTAATAGACATTTTGTGAGAGTGGTTGTGAATTAGACACTGTTTTTTCCATAGTTACAGTTTTTCTAGAAATTAAACTGGAATATGAAGATATGTATAATGTACATTGCACTGAATGATTTGGAATTATATTCATTTGGGTTTTGTTGGGTTTGCTTTCTTTTTTCAATTGGTTCTGCCAGTGAGCTGTAACATATGCCTCTCAAGCTGCTGATTCAGTAACATGGATCCCAGGACATTAAAACATAATGGGAAGAAGGAAAAAAGCAAGGAAGAAAGAAATAGAACCTCAGAACATGTGATGTGATAATTTACTGACAGATAAATTTTGTATTATCCTTTTTTCTAGGTGCTGGTATATAGAAAGCCCAGATATTCAGATAATTGTCCTTGTATGTTTTTGAGAATCAAGAATTTGAAAAGTAGATAGAGACTTTGGATCAAACTCAAAGTATTCAGGATGAGACACTTTTAAAAATAAATAAAAGACACTACTGAACAGCCCTAATGCTATCTGAAGAAAGAGACTAGTCAGTTCTGAGAATCTTGATCATATCTAATACTGAGGTTATACGAAATTTAGATGATCAGACTTTTTCCTGTAGTTCAGTGGTCCTGAAATCATAAAGCAGTTATTTCATGAAAATATGAATTCCATATTTTGTTTATAGTATATGAGACCCTTGGGGGTTTTTCTGTACTTACGAAGCACTTGAGAGGTATAATGAAATAATTTGATTGAAAATGAATGTGTAGTTCCAAATTTTATTTGCATTTTCTGTAGTTTTGGGTTTTTTAAACTGCTCTGCTGTTCACCAGATTAAAAGGAAGAAAAACCACAAACAACAGAAACAATACCTTGTTAATGTTTTTTAATCATGGCTAGATCATAACCTACTTTGATAACATTAGCTCCATACAAAGTGCAGCTCTGACCAGAGTGTCTCATGTAATGTTAAAGACATACTTGTGAAACGTATTCCTTCAGAATATGTTTCATTTAAGCCATGTAAACTTGTGCCATGAAAATAAAAGCTGTACATCAACAGTTTTATACAAGTTTCTGATTTTCAATTCTTGCTCAGAGATCCATGGAAGTAATTATTACTGAAAAATGTCTTTGAAGCTTACCATTCTTTCCCTGGGTATGAGAGTAATCTTCTGTGGCTCCACTGATAAATAGAACCATTTAGGTTGGAAAAGATCTTTAAGATCATGTCCAACTGTTAACCTAGCACTCCCAAATCCACCATTAAATCTTTTCCCCAAGTGCCATATCTACACATGGCCCAGGAGAGTGGGCCATTATCCACTTTCAATATGAACAATAAATAATGACTATTATAAATGTATGTTTAATATAAGTGTTCCAAGTAGCCAGGCATGCTATAGAACAGATCTGTCCAAGAGAATGGGAATATAACTGATCCCTTCCACTGTTTTGTTTAAGCTTGAGATTGCTATGGCATTTCTTGCACCTGCATTTCTTTTGAAGTAATAGCATAGAGATCCATGTGGGATCTGTGTAATGATGAAGGGTAGGTATGGTAACCACACAACCGACATCATGAATAATTTGACACTGTCACTGTGTTTATATACTCAGCTGATGAGCAGAATGGGATTAGAAGCAGGTTCTGGCCAGTGGTAGCTGCTTGATTGGGTCAGGGGTGAGTTGGAAGTCCTAATGGCTGAAGTGAGTGCTGGGAATGGCAGGTCCTGGTAAGACAATTCTATTGCACAAGGGGCCAGAAAGCACATGGTGGAGAGCTGGCTCTGACGGCAGTTTAACCAGCTCTGAATCTGTTCTGAGTGCACTGTGGACTAGTAAGAGCGCTTCAGCCCACACTGATTTATTTATTTTGGCAAGGGCAAGGTATGAAATAGTTAAGACACTAGAAGGAAATCCTGGCTTTGAAGCTCAGGGCCTTGAGTTTATATCTATATTCTATCAGAAGACTAAAGTGACTATGTGAGTGGTGCTGTGAGCTGAAATGATTTTGAGACACTTAATAATAACAATTGGATTACCATTTTCTCCCTAACAGGCAAGATGTGGAGTGAGTGATTCTTGGACTGGATAAGATAAGCTAGGTCTAAATATCTGAGTTTAAAAAGCCTTAAGGCCTTTGTTGAGGCAAATACACAAAGGCACCAAAACAATGATTTCTTTCAGTGCAGTGACCTTGAACACTCCGTTGACCTTATTTCTAACAAACTTCAATCTCTTTCAGCTTACAGTCCTCCTCTCAGCTGCAGAGGCTCTGGGCTGTATCTCAAGTATTGTAAACCGAGATCGCTCCTTTGAGGCTGTCAGCTTAGATCAAGTGAAGATCTGTTCTGCTGTTTGTAGCTCAGCCTCAAACAAATGGAAGCACTTTCTGACATTGCTTGACTATCTCATTTCAAGAGAAATCTAGTAAGGTCTCTAGCCAATGCCTCCAATTCATCTTTGGGTATATTTGAGCTGAGCTCAGTGCTATGCCAGAAATGAAGTATCCCATTGGTTAAGGGTTACTTTTCCAGCACAGAAGAGAACACACATCAGAATTAATACTGTGCCAATATTTACTTCTTTTGAACATATGTATAGTTGGTATTGTACTTAAAACTGAGCCTCTACCTGAAACAGTTGCCTGTCATCCCTTAAGAATAAGATGCTTTTATATTGTATAATACAAACCAGTTTCATACAGTATCATTCTGTATCTCTTAGCTAGAATTAGAGAGGACAATGATGAGCACAGTCAGTGAGTGCCCTATCAGAGCTGTGTCACTGTGTCCTCTACAGGAGGAAGGTAAAATAATGGAAAGGCATATACTATAAGAGATCAAAAATCAGAAATCTAAAATATAAAGCTTAATTCAGTAGAAGTGCCCACATTTTCTTGGTTATGCAACTGAGATTGAAAGCTGAACTAGTATCTAAAGTGAAACAAAATGGGTACTATTGTGTCAATATTGAAGAGACAAAATGGCTTTGCTTTGATAGTATAAACCTGTGGAGGTTGTTACGGAATACAAAGGAAAAGCCTGGAGGTTAAAAACTTGTCTAATGCCAAGTTATGTGGCTATGTGTAAGTTGTAATGTGAGAGAAGGTGTACTGCCTTATGACTAGTCAGGCATTGGAATGACTAATACCTATCAAAAAGGAGCCATTATGTTCCAAACTGGGCTCTGGCATCCAGCAAAAACAAGGTTAAAAAAAAAAAAAAAGATTGCCCACACAAAAAGATTACCACAAATGAACAGGTGGACATTTCAAACTGTATTCCTGTGATTTTCCTCTGAATAATAACAGAGCTCAGCGTAAGAATTCATAAAGATGGATTTGTCTCTAGCCTGGGAGACAGGCAGGTGTTTGTCAGTGTGGGACTACATGAGAGATGGTCAAATTAGCTGAGTAAGTTTCCACATATGTCATGTGTCACTGCATTTCCTAAAGTGAAAGATCACTGCGTTATCTAGAATGAAGATGCAGAGCTATGATGGGAGACCTTGATATGCAGGTGTTAGTTATACAGTGAGTGTGAAAAATTGGATCATACCCCCACGCATGAAGTTCACATTTTCAAATTCTAGCAGAATGACCCTATAATGAACACTGACTGAGTTCACTTTCAGGACTGTGCCATTCATAAAGCGCTTGTCACGCGCTCCTAGCACAACATAATCAGGGCCCGATGAGTGAGTAATAGCCTTGTATTCATAGCAAGGCAATTTATTATCCTATATGTAAAATGACAACTTCATTATTATTCACTATTATGAAATAGCAGGGAAAGTAGCAGTCGAAATAAAAAGGCAGCTTTTTAAATAATTCCTTTTACAGTATGAAAATCTAATACATAAATTTGCAGCATGTAACATTTTTATTAATCTATGAAGAATTTAACTTGATGTTCCATGGCATACTTCACTGATGCTTCATCATTAGATTTAGAAAGAAAAATTTCTACTGACTGGTTGCAGCATCGTGGGGTTTTTTCAACAGCAATGCACCTCCTACTGTGCATTTTTAGGATGGCAGAATTCTGCCAAGGAACTGACTCTAGGCTGTGCAATTGGATGCAGCTTTGTAAACTGACTGCGGATACTTAGCTCTGGTCACAATACAGTGCAAAATATTTGACAGATGATTGGTCTTCTCATGCTTTTTGTTGTTATTTCCGTGAGACCTTCACCATCCATATGCAATAAGCAACTGTTCATTTAGCTCCTGTTGGTGATATTGCCTTTTCAGGATAAGAGGAACTCATTCTTGTCAGATTAATTACATTTACCCAACTTTCCTGTCATCTGTTAATATTTCTGAGGAAAAAACCCCACCCTTTTTAGAATACATTAACTTGCTTTAGATTACATGTGTCAGTGGCCGTCATTCTATAGATCTAGAATAAATGGAAATGAATGATCAACCATGATAGGTAACTCATTAAGTAGACATAAAGCAGATTACATATTAAGGAGTGATGCTTTTGGTGGTTTGAACATATTTCACAGTATGACAAGACTGGCATCATTAATTCTCTCCTGGGAAAGGACAGTTCTGGATCCATTGGGAGAGACAACCCACATGCCTTCAGATTTACAAAAGAAGGTTGGGAACAGCATGAAGTTGAAAGGGCTGATAGAACTCTCCCTCCCTCCCTAATACTTAAGTAGGTTATTTTAACAACTTTCTACACCATTTCTCTGCCAGAACGTTATTCAGAGTTATGACCAGGCCTCAGTTGGCATGTTTCAGGGATCTCTAATGTAGCCTACCTGAGGAACTAATTTCCAAGTTTGTAATTAATCAGATCTCATAAGAGGGGGCATCAGTTACCACTGCAGCACAAATCTTTGTGAAAGACATCTGTCAGAGAATGTGTTTGTGTTCAAATACTGTTAGGACTCAATCATGAGTAATCTTTATGATGAAGGCTCTACATAGTTCTACTGAAAAAGCAACTACATTTATTAGGGGAAAAAAAAAGTAAACCTTACAGAAAAATAAGTTGCTTTATTGTATGAGCACCTCAGAGCTAGTCAGTGGCACAATACCCTTATGACCCAAAGAAGGTTTCTGTTTTTCTCTTTTATAGATAAGGGAATTAATGTGAAGGGAGTTTGCAAAGAATGAGAAAGGCAGACATACTTGGGACCTCCAGCATTCCAGTAGAGAAATGTAACTGCTCGACTGTCCTTCCTAAGCCTTTGTCAAAGACAGAGATTTTTTTGCCAAGATAAATTTCTCTAGTCAGAGAACAGTTACATGCTTTTTTCTTTTTTTTTTTTTTTCCAAGAGGACGTACAAAGACTTAAGAATTCCCTCCCTGACCAATTGTATGACACTTTGGATAAATCTTTATATGCAATAATACTCAAGGACCTAAGTAATACATCATACTTGATCTGACCAGGCATAAATCATTTATTCATGATATATCATTCATAACTTGATTCATTGACTCATCTTTAGACAAGACAAGGTCAGTAGAAAAAAATGATTAAGCTTTTTGCCTGCAGGAGGAAGAAGCTTAAACAACAAATTCATCTTCACATCTGACCTCATGCAACTTGACAGAGAAGATTTTAAAAATAGAAGTAGACTTAAAAAGCCAACTTTTACTCCCAATTACACTAGTTTAAATCCACCATCACTCCACTGACTATAGAGAGTACTGGGAGAAGTGGAATCACTCTGGAGTTCGTACTGTCAAGGGAGAATTTAACTCTGAAAGAGGGGACTTGAACATTTAAAGTTGAAAATAATATGCCTGAATATTTTATTGGATCTAAGATGGCAAGTCAGACCCTGTACCCAGTCATATCATTATAAATCTGGCAAGAGACTACTCAGCCTTCTGGCAGGCTGAACTAAACAGCCTCCTTGATTTACAGTTAACGTTTTTGCCTGTTACTGTTGAAATTTCATTTTGATGGACCTGCTCCCTCCTGAAGTGTCCTTGAAAGCAGCATCTTCAGAACAGGCCAGTGTTTTGCTAAATAACACAGGGTACAAGAGTATGTCATTTCTCTACAGCATATTCATGGTCCTAGCACTCTAATACTTGTCAAGTCTTTCCTCAAAGAAGAGGGCAGCATCTTCATGTTCTGGTAAGATTTCGTGTGGAATAATTCTTTTAAGAGGAAGTAATAGCATACTTCAGTCAGATCCTTCAAACTAATTTAAACAGGTCTGTGCGTTTAAGTGTCCAAAGGACACAGTAATATTCAAATAACCACATATGCATTTATTCTAAAATTAAGCAAACTAAAACAATGTGTCAAAATTGGACTTGATTCCATATGGTAGAAATCTCTACTTATTTCCAGTTCTCGGTGATAAGTCATTGATTATCCACAAGTGAAACTAATAAAAATGGAGGGTGACTAATGCATTGAATACTTTGGAATTCTATTTGTTTTTAAGAAACAGAGATGGAAATGTTAATTGTGAAAATAGCTGGAAAAAGCATTTTATATCAATGAACCTGGAAACAGATACAAGCAAACAATAATGACACATTAGGAAAGGAGGAGACTTTAAGATAGCTGATAGGGGTTTGTTTGCAGAGGGTTTTGGGGAAGACTTTCTTTTTGACTTTTTATGTTTCAGACTCTTGTATTACAGAGTAGTCCACCAAAGGTAGTTTCAAACTAGACAGCTAATGTAAGTGCAGTACCATCCACACAAATAGAAAACAAAACAAAAGAATAGACAACTTAAGCAAGAATTCAGTATGTCCTTAACTAAACCCATTTACTTTGTGAACTTGCAGTGCCAGGTCTTTCATAAATAACCACACAGAATACTTAAGTAGTAGCCAAACCTAGCAAAATAACCATCAAGTTTCTTTGATCATATAAACAAACTTACATATATGTATTTATATATTAAATTATAATTATATATTATAATATTTATATGTAGATACAAATATTATAATTTTTAATATATATATATATATACACACACGTTAAAATTTAATTTCTTGTGACATGCCATCCTGGTTTTGGCTGGGATAGACATCATCTTCTTCACAGTAGCTGTCATGGGGCTATATTTTGGATTTCTGCAGGAAAGTGCTGATGATAAGAGAGATGTTTCATCACTGCTGAGCAGTGCTCACACACACACACAGCCTCTCACCCCACCCCAACCAGCAAGTAGGCTGGGGGTGCACAAGGAGTTGGAAGAGGATGCAGCCAGGACAGCTGACCTCAACTGACCAAAGGGATATTCCATACCATATGACATCATGCTCAGCATATAAAGGTAGGGGAAGAAGGAGGAAGATGTTTGGAGTGACAGCATTTTTCTTCCCAAGTAACCATTATGTGTGAAGGAGCCCTGCTTTCCTGGAAATGGCTGAACACCTGCCTGCTGATGGGAAGTGGTAAATTCGTTTCTTGTTTTATTTTGTTTGCATGGCTTTTGTTTCATCTATTGAACTTTCTTTATGTGAACCCATTAATTTTGTCACTTTGACTCTTCTAATTCTCTCCCCCATCCTGCTGTGTGGGTGAGTGAGTGACTCACTGTGCGGGGCTTAGCTACCAGCTGGAGTTAAACCGCAGCAGTCCTTTTTCCTTCGGGTCCTTGAAATACCCTCTCCTGAGGCAGTCTATGGCCAGGATGTGTGGAGCCTCTGGGCAAATCACAATGGGGAGCTTTTGCCACTCATTCCCAGTTTTTTCAGTTTCCAGTACATTCAACTGTTAGGATTTTCCAGAAAAACAAAAGGGTTCTGCCCCTTTATAGCTTGATGGCATTAGGGTGCACTGTATACCAGTGTTTACTGGCCTTGAAAAACAATTCCTGTGGCAACACCACAACCCAGCAAGAGCTGTGGCTGGCAACAGGACTCCTTTCCAAAGCATGCTTGTAGGCACCTGGGCCAAGAAGCATGGCATGGAGTGCGTATATCACACCCCCTTTCATGTACCAGCCTCTGGGAAAATCACAGGATACAACGCACTATTAAAGACTCCACTGAGAGCAATGGGTGGTGGGACCCTCAAACGTTGCGATAAGCATTTAGCAAAGGCCACCTAGTTAGTCAACACTATGGGATCTACCAATCGATCAAGCCCTACCCAATCAAGTTCTGTGTACCATAGAAGGGTATAAAGTTCCCATAAGTTCACATTAAAAGTATGTTGGGGAAGACAGTCTGGGTTACTCCTGCCATAGGCAAAGTCAAACCCATCTGTAGGTTTGCTTTCACTCAAGGACCTGGGTGTACTTGTGGGTAATAAATAAGGATGGGGACGTCCAACGTGCTTCTCAAAGGGATATGATTTTGAGTGAGAATAGCCAATTATTTAAATTATATTATGTTAATTGCTTATTAGTGAATGGTGTCACTACTATGATTGCTATGTGGACAGCAACTTCCTTGAAATTGCCATCTTAAGCTCTCAGACTGTGTACCTGGACTGCCAGATACATCAGCTACAAGCTCTGTATGCAGCATGCAACAATCCAGCATCACACCACCTGTCCTGCCCTGAGACATTGTTACAACAGATGGAGCCCTAAAGTCATGGACTAAATGAACTCTATGAATGTTTTAGAGGGATCACCCATAGACTGAGGGGATGATATCTGTATGTACGTGTCGAAAGATTTTAGTGGTGATTAACTGGAATGAATTGGGAAGTATAGGACCTGGGTATGACATAGATGTGGAATAAGAGGTGGTTTTGGCTGGGATATAGTTAATTTTCTTTCTAGTAGGTGGTGTAGTGCTGTATTTTGGACTTACTATGAGAATAATGTTGATAACACACTGATGTTTTCAGTTGTTGCTGCATAGTTGTAATGCCTACACTAAATCAATGACTTCTCAGCTTCCCATGCCCTGCCATGTACACAACAAGCTGAGAGAGCACAGCCATGACAGTTGGCTCAGCCTGGCCCAAGAGATATTCCCTACCGTAGAGCATCATACTCTGGATATAGCTGGGGAAGTGAGCCCAAGGTGGGATCACTGCTCTGAAACAGACTGGGCATTAGCGGGGGTTGAATGTAGAGAGTCATTGTGTTTGTGGATCACTTAGTTTATATTATTAATTATTATTCCTTTGTAATCCTATTGATCTGTCTCAACCCACAAATTCTTTTCCATTCTCCTCCCCATCCCTTTGGGGGTGGAGGGGTGAGCAAATGGCTGAGTGGTGCTTAGTTACAGGCTGGCGTTAAACCATGATATGTGGCTAATGGGATAGCCTCTTCATGGTTTCAAAAGACTGTCATTGTCCTCAGTGCAGTACTTCGCTCTAGAAAATGCTTCCATCCAAGGAAGCAATGACCAAATGTTATGTGGACAAACTCTGCAAAATTCCAGTGTATTGATGTGAGCAGCTGTCCAAGGGAAAGAGAGATGACAGATAGGGACTGCACCTAGCTTCTCAGGGCTGAGCAAAGAGGGATCTAGGACTATTTTGTCCTAGAGAGACTGGGAAATGAACCAGAAATTAATTGGCAAAGTGGAATTTTCTTCTGTGTTAAAAATATGACATTTTTGTTACATTTAAATTTGTTTGCCCTGCCAGTCATGATTATCGGGGGGGTTGGACCCGATGATCTCTCAAGGCCCCTTCCAACCCCTACAATTCTATGATCTATACACATAATTACTTTAAAGGAAGAGGAAGGCAGTGGTTCCAGGTGCTAACACGATCGCCTAGCAATTCCTTAAGAATGTGGGATAGGTGAGGAACACACTGATTTTACCTGACTTTCTCTGAAGCCTTTAACTTTAGATTTAAATACTGCATCTCATCCTCCAAAACTGTCACTTTGTGTACATCCTAAACTTATCCTGAAGTCTGCTCTATTTTAAGCAAGCAAGACAATCATTTGTTCAAAGCTATCCTGTTTGTTTCTCTGCTTTTCTTTGTAACTCCTTATGCATAGGTTTCTATTCTGGTGTCATTTAAATTCCTGCAGAAGACTTCTAATTGCTTTCAAGGACACTGGCTTGACACTGTCTTAATGACACTTCCATTACTGCTTGTCTATTTCTCACCCATTCAAATGAAGTGTTACACTGATATTGTTAAGCAGCTTGAATGAAATTCCTGAGAAAACTCCACTGGTTTTAGTTGAATAACACACTTCTGTTATATTTTCCAGTTAAACGTTACCATTAACTTATGATTAATTTCTCCAGCACAGAGACTCTCCTCATAGCATTATTCTCGTCAGTGCCTAGGAACTTCTTGGTGAACCATTGCTGTATCTCCTTAGCAAATGTATTTCTGCATTCCACTTCATTCCCATGTTATCCACTGCAAAATATGCCTATTGCTCCTTTTCTTCCTGGCATAAACATTGTATAAATTGAGACTCTTGCTCAGTTAATTTTTAGTATTTTACAGCACTAGAATTTTAGAGCAATGCCCTGTTTCCTTTGAATTGAAGGCATTACACATCCTGAAAAATTACTGATACATGCCCTATAAGTTGATATATTTTCTTGTTTGGAGTTAATCATGTTTATTTACTATATTTAAAAAAAAAAAAGATGCCAAATTGAACAAATTGCTGCATTAATAACCTTAGTCCAGTGATGCATAATGATTCCTATTCAAGCCTTTTCTACCATATTAGACACACAGAGGAAATCAGTTTTAAAGGTCAATATTAAATGTATATAATCCCAGCGCTTAGCACATCTATTCATTGTTTAAAAGAATAAAGAAATGAATTATTGTTAACACCCTTTTTCATACTGCATTTTTTGAATGAGTAGAACCACACTGTAAAGACAGGAATATATCATTCAGCATGTCTGGCTGTATTTCCCAATTGCTGTTAAGAACAAAAACTATTAATACTAAAACACACTGCTCAACGGATAAGGTCAAATTCATTCTGTAGCTATAGTGACATTATAATTAATGAGAGATCTGCATATGGCAAGAAAGGAGATTATTGACCCATTAATACACATTTGAAAATCAAAGACCATTTATCTCCTGGTAATTCCAGCACATGTTCAATGTTACATGATTTTTTCCCCTCTAAATGAAGGACAGAAAATGCATTTAAAAACTAAAAGTGGTTGAATCTATAAACGATGCTTGCAAGTCTGAAACCTGTGCAGCAGCATGTCAAAGCAAAACAGGAAGAGCACAGAGAGACAATACCTGTAGCAGCTGGAGGACTACGTAGATCTGTTCTGGCTTTCAGGTTGGATAAGTGCTTTATCATATGCAGTAAGTGTTATTGTTCCATTATATCTATGGGGAAATTAAGCTTAAATGCAGTGCCCACACCTGTTCCTGGGAACTCAGGAAAAAAGTGCCAAGATCTCCAGTCCACTGTTGCATTCACTAGCAACAGTGCTTTTCTGCATGCTACGGCATGGACTTTGAACACAGAGAAACTTTTTCAAATCAGCAGGAAGGTGCCTACTGCATTCTGACATCAAAGGCAGAAAACCCAGCAAGGGAAGCATGGCATGAGTGCCACCCCAGATGCCCATCTTAAATGGGTTTCAAACTAGGAAAACTACAGGTTTCCAATGTCACTGCCTAGCAAGGTGGCATGTGGAAGGAGCCTAAGGAAAGTAAAAAGGCAGAGGTGTCCATAATTACTTACATTCTTATTCAAATGTGGGAATACTCACCATTTTTGTGCTGCTGTTCTTCCATAGGGAAAACATCCCATTTTTTCTGTGCTGAGGGAAGTTCCTGTGCCACACCTGTATGTCTGTACTTCTGTCCTGAAGGTAAAAATATTAACTCTTAAGATTTCTTTACGCTTTAGCATGACACAAAGGTTTGGGTTTTACTGGGTTTTTTTCCTAGGTGATATGTTTTGATGAACAGTTAACCCAAAAGTCTGTGAGATTATTTCTCTCACTACAAATAGTCAGGAACCCCTTTTCTATATAATTTATGGTCTTTCTTTATTAAGGTATGGTATTTTTCAATATTTTTCAAAAAAGTTAATAGACGCATAGCCATGCTATGATTATATCAAATAAAATAGAGCAAAGTCTTCTGTGCCTACTTCAGGGTTTTTATCTTATGTTTGCTGTAGTGTTCCCTGTGGTAAGTTCAATAAAACTAACAAAACCTCCATATGTTATTTTAAGAATTGTTCTGTACAATATCTAACTCAAATACCTAACTCAAAAATCTTTCATGTTGCACCAGCAAAAGAATAACAACTAGAAGTCTCGTCAATGTCTTCTGCTAGAGCCATGTTGTTAGGGGAAGAAGAATTGTCATTCTAACATTGTTTCTTTATTGAAAAGATTTGAGAAAAAGATGGTTTTTATTGGAAAGATATCAGTCTTAAAGGTTTTTAAATTCAGTATTTGAAGAACTCTTCAATCACCTGTAGGGGATCCAGTCAATAGCAAATAAGGCATTTCTTAATCCATGCTGTGAGTGTATGAAGGTAAGAACCTTTTGAAATCTCTCATCACAATATGAGCAGAAATACTGGCAATGTGTTTTGGTCTAGCTCAGATAACATAAAAGGGAAAACTAATTGTTTTAGTTAATTACCCCAACATTTTGGGTAAATAATAAAAAAAAAAATCGCTGTTTTCTATGTGCTTAATTTCATATTGAAGCTGCTTTGTCACATGGAATATTGGCTGACTTCACAAGAACTGAGGTATGCAATGAATGTCACAGAGAAATAAAGTATCAGTTGATTTGGGATCAGTTAGTTATTACTAAGTTCCAGGGAAGAACTGTCTTGTGCTTTCTCTGTTAGTTCTCAAGCAAAACATCCGGCACTCTAGGTATCACAAGCTCAAGAAATCCTCAGGAATCCACCAGCAGTCTGCTTCTCTAGGTGGTGAACTGCAGCCCAGTGTCTCCTTTCTGTAGGTCTTTTGGCAAAAGTTCAAAATAAGTTACCCCTAAAATTTACAGTTTAACATGGATGTGGTAGAGTACTCTTTCAGATGTAATGTATGTTGTTGGGTCAGTGTGGATTCTACAATGATAGTTGCTTCCCATGACAAGTATGAATCTAATTTATGAAAAGTTTTCTTTTTTCCCACAAAATGCATTAAATGGTGTAAATTTAAGTTGTTCATCAGTTGGGTGGGTTTGGGGGTTTTCTTTAATTAGCATTCAATTTCTCTACCCTTTAACTGAACAGCGAGAACAGTAAGATGAAGGAATGAAAGAAAATAATTTTGTCTGGTATGTATTATTTTTTTATGTTTCTCATTGTTTTCATGCATCATAGGTAATTTAGCCAGCATAGCATACTCTGCAAGGTGATCAGTACTGAAAGAGATGTTATATGTATCTATTAGGTATAATTTATTTCACGAAAAACCTATAATCTGTTACAGCTGTCTGAAATGAACCAAGATGCATAACATTCTGTATGCAGTTTGTCTTGCATCTTCTTTAACTGGGTATAAATTTGAAGTTAAGATGCCATAGTTTAGGTCATGTTTAATTTTGCATTCTTAACCATGACCAGCCTGCAATTTACGGCAAAACACAAAGAAAATGGGAATCCCTATTAAACAAAATCCAGTGTCATTTCAGGATCTGTGTAGTCAATGTCATGATAACTAAATAAGTTTGTCACATATCTTTAATAATTATCATGTCTTAGTTTCCATCTTTCCTCTCAGACTGTGAGTCCAATAGCCTTGAAACAGATTAATTTCATTCCTATATACTAAATTTATTTTTAACAGGTTTACTTTACAATAATTTACTTTAAAATAGTAACACTTTCTATACTAGGCAAAATACTTGTGTGACATTTTAAAACCACACTTTTTCCAAGTTGAGAAATGAGCTACAAGATCTGTGAAAATATTCCAGATCCTTAAAATATTTGTGTCATTTTTGTGGAAGAAGCAAACTTTAAATCTTTCAAACATGTTTAAATCTTTCAAAAAATCTGGATTTCTGCTCCAAAAGGCTGGCTGAATTAAATATTAAGTAGTCTTTTCTCAGTACATTGGGGCAAAAATGACAACTACTGTATGCAAAGCTGTTAGAGAGACCTAGCCCATTGCTGTGGCAGGGCTAGGTGGCTGATGCCAGGGTGGCACATAAAAATGCCTTTCTCGAGGCATAAATTGTGTTCAAGATGAACACAATTCTGAGAAAGTCTGAGAAATAAATGGAAATTAAGAATCTACATTCTTTTTCTGGCAGTGAGTGTCCCTGGCTAAACAAATAGAAGCACTCTGTTTCCTAATGAGGTCAGATCTCAGATTTAAAATATGATTTAGTAGCATGCATGCATAATCTCATGTCATATGAGGGAAGATGGGTAAAGCAGTATCAGCTGTGTGAGAAACCAAGTCCAGTGACTAGCTTTCTTTCCATTTAGCAACAAATAGCTGTGCAGTAATATTAGAAGAACATTACTGAAACTAATTTTCAGTAATGCAACTCCTTGATATTACAAACGCATGAATCCCATTAAATAAAGTTAATTGAATTTTAAAAGCCACTTACAGCTCACAGATCAGGTAGTTTTCTGTACCACATCATCAGAAAGATTTCTTTGTGAGAAAACCGCAGAACAAACCCAGAGTAACAAAACCAAAGCCACTCTCCCTCTACACCAGATAGATTACATTTTCTTCTCATATATCCTGCACACTCAATGTGTTGGCACTTCTCATTGGAGAAGTCTGTTCCTGACCCCATTTGCATAATGTAGGAGCATTTGAGGAAAACAGGATGCATCAGAAAAAAGATTCCCTTATCAAACAAGCAGTTCTGACAAGAAAACTTCACCCTCTGTATGACATCGAGAAGAAATCAGGAAGGGACTAAACAAAGCCTGATATAAGAAAGCTAGATGAACTTCATTCTGCTGACAGCTATGAAGACAGTTAATAATCTATGCTAGAACATTTGACTAGGGGTGATAAAGAGCATCCGGAGTTGCCTGTCTAAAGAGGGAAAAACTTAACATGTATCTGCAGACTTGGGACTTAACAGAAGAGGAAATAACCACCCATTGACAAGGTAAAAGAAAACACTGGAAAGCTTGTCTGAGCTTTTGCAACTCACTTGACTAATAGGAGTTTGGACTAGATTGTGGCAGAGTCGGTATGAGTGAGAAACTGGAGTAAAAAAAGAAGTGAAAAGAAGTGGCCTAGTGGAAGGCCATCTTGTCACCAGCATCATTATCTCACATTCTTCCCAAAGTTTATTCCCTAAGAAGCCACCCACCAGCTGACATTGTGGTTCAACTGTCAGTCTTATCAGCTCCCATGGATTTTCATAGTTGGATCAGTAGTTGTCTCAAGCCTACATAATCAAAACTTAACCCCTAGTAGCTGTTTCTCAAAGGAAATCCACTGGGAGCTACAAACCAGTTAAAATGCAATCATTCTTGTGCTGCAAAGGAGAAAAGAAAAATTAATAATCAAAGCTGCATAATGAGCAGGATGGCAGCTTACTTATGGAAGGTGCATTTTCATCTCCAGCAAGTGAGGAAGAAATGACTTCTGAGAATACAAATGAGGAAAATCAAATACCTCAAAATCTTTGGGAGGAAATTTTGACTTATCAGATAATGAGCTAGCTTTTAGTGATGAGAATGATAATGATTCCATTACTAATACTGATAACAATAACAATGGCTGTATGTGAGCTTAGCAACATCAAGTGGTTTGCATCTGGTGAGAGAATAAAATGTTAATAATAAGGGACATGAAAAGATACAGATTTTTCTTACAAGAAGAAAAGACACAAAGAAGCTTAACAGTAATAAATTGTATGAAAAAATAGAATAAAAAGTTATTTTTATTTACAGAGATTAGAATAAAGATTTAGATTAGAAATTAGGAAAAAAAAATTCTCTTTTCTGTACTGACACAGGTTGCACAGAAAAGCTGTGGATGCCCCCTCCCCGGAAGTGTTCTAGGCCAGGGCATATGGGGCTTCAGGCAACCCGAGCTAGCAGAGAGTGTCCCTGCCCATAGCAGCAGGATTGGAACTAGATAATCTGCAGGTACTCTTCCAAACCATTCTGTGATTCTATGAGAGTGTCAGAATAAATTGTCAGATGGACAAAAAGCTTACTAGATGTGCCAGTTTTTGATATCCTGATCACTCAGGCTTGTCTAGAGGAAAATAAAATAAACACGCTCCAAACTTTCCCTGCCCTCCCCGCCCTGCCCCCCAACCCCACCCCCATCCACCCCCCCACCAAAAAGCAGAGGGTGAAGTAAGTGGCTTTGCTTTTTCTAGAGTTGAGACCTTTCATAGATTAGAATCATGCTCTTGCAAACAGTCTCTCTCCAGCTTTCTTGTAGGCCCCCTTCAGATACTGGAAGGCTGCTACAAGGTCTCCTTGGAGCCTTCTCTCTTTCCGCTTCTTTAAGATGATCTAAGGACAGCTATTGAAAGCCAATTAGACTGAAATATGACCTACTTTCCCTTTATAATAACAGAGCTTTCTCATAGACATCAATAGGTATTGGAATGAAACCGAAATTATCAAGACGACCGATAATGACTGAACTAATTAGGATAGCTGGTTATCAAATATACACCTTAAACTGTTTAATAAATCACAGACTGCCAGATTTAGCCTCAAGGGAAGGTTCTACAGAGTCAACACAAGAAGTTATGTTGATACAGAGAATATTATCATCTGCTGACATTTACCTTTCATCCCTTTATCTAAAATCATGCCTCTATTAATTCATAATCTATGATAAGTAAAATATACATCAGAGGAATACATGATGCAATAAACCCGGCATTGTAATTTCCAGCCAAGCTAGTCAAAACTACAGTTTTAATGAACTTCAACTTCTCACTTGGTACTCTGCAGGGAGGGAATCAATGGGGTGGTTCAAGTAGCCCTTAGTGATAGTACTTCCACTGTTGATCAGAATACCATACCTCATGCCTCAGCTGTAGTCCCTCACCAGTAACTACTAGGGAGGAGATTAATGTAGTTAAACATGGACCTAGAAAAATTTTCCTTTCCTGGAAGCCTCTCTGTCATCATGGATGCAAGAATAGTTTGACAGTTCTGATGATTACATTACTGCTTACTGAGAGAATTTGGTCCCAAGTAACCAGCTTCAAGGCAAGAGTTAAGGCTGGTGAAATAGACAAGTATATGACAAATTTTAAAAGCTTTATAACAAAACCAAAACAAACCACAAAACCAAACAAACAAAAAATGCAACATTCCAGATAGTTTCCTCTACTAATTTTCCCTGTTAGTTCATCTTGGCAGACTGAAAGTAGGTTTAAAAAAGAACACTTAAGTGTGGCAGAAAAACAGTGTTATCTCTCTGCTATTCCAGCTGCTCTCATGACACATGGTGTGTCAGTTGTACTTAATATTATACAGCCATTCTAAATGTCAGACTATTAAAAAAATATCTCTGATTTTTCTTTATTGTAACTCTAAAATTTTTAGTCTGGAAGATAAGTGGTGAGGGTATAAATATGAAAGAATAGCTTGAAGGATCTATTCCAGAAAACTTCATCACACTTTTACAAAATGATTTTGTGTAAGTGAGAGTAAAACATTTTCTCCTTCTAGTTAAATAAAAAAGGATTCATTGTATACTAGTGCATGAAAGTTCTTACAGTGAGGTATGTTATCTGACTAGGTGAAATCTAGGTCTCATGTAAGCCTTTCCTTCATAAGGCGATGTACCAAGTCATACTCTTAATATCTCTCTGGCTTCTTTTTGTGTGTGGTAGAGTGTTGGCCTTCAACCGTGGCCAGACATCCACCCAAACAAGCCCTCTCACTCCCCTCCTTAACAGGGCAGGGGGAAAAAAATGAAGTGAAAAAGCTGTGTGTCAAAATAAAGACAGGGAGATCACTTACCTATTACTGCAAGAGACAAAAACTGGCAAAAAATTAATGTATTTCCAAATAAAATGGAGTTCAATAGTGAGAGAAAACCAAAACTCAAAACATTACCTTTCTCTCACCTCTTTTTCCCAGGCTCAACTTCACTCCCAACTCTCCTAACCTCTCTCTGGGCAGCAGAGGGAGGTGGGGCTACAGTCAGCTTTAACTGCTCCTCTCTGCTGCTCTCTTCTTCTCAGAGTTTTCCCCTGCTCCACCATGGAGTCCTCCCGAGGCTGCAGCATTCAAACCTGCTCCACTGGATCTCAACATGAACTGTGGAGGACAACCTTCTCCAGCACCTCCTTCCTCTGACCTGAGTGCTCACACAGTTCTCCCGCACACCCTACTCACCTCACATGCCTTCCCTTTCCCTCACTTCACGCTCTTTCCCTTCCCTTCCCTTTCCCTCCCCTTCCCTTTCCCTCACCTCACGCCCTTTCCCTTCCCTTTCCCTTGCCTCACAACCCTTTCCTTCCCCTTTGCCTCACACCCCTTCCCTTTCCCTTGCCTCACAAACCTTTCCTTCCCCTTTGCCTCACACCCCTTCCCCTTTCCCTTCCCCGGACACCCTTTGCCTCACCTCACACCCCTTCCCTTCACTTCCCTGTGTTTTGCCCTTTCATTAATACACTTTCCCAGAGGCACCGCCAGTATTGCTGGCGAGCTTCAGATCTGCCCTGCAGTGGGGGTGTTCCAGAAACGTCTGGAACCAGCTGGAACTGCATGGAACCAGCTGTGTCCAGCTTAGGACAGTCCTGACCTCTCCTCAGAGGCTCTGCAGCTTCTCTTCCAGCACCTCACCACGAACAACAAATAGAGTTGCTGACATAGCAAATTTTATAGGCTACTTAAATCCATTGCCCCTCTTTTACAAGATTTCAGTCGCTGTTTTCCGAAGAAAGAATGGATGGAGGCCATCTTTACAGGAAAAGGAGGTCAGTCTTGCACTAACATGAAATCTAATGTGCTAGTCTTATATGCAGAGTTTTTTAGTGTCTGTCTGTAAGCCAACAGTGAAAATAGTACAGCAAAATATATAATTCTGTTTCTGACAAAGCCAACCTGCTGTCTGTCAGCTCCCTTCTCAAGATGGCTGTTTTCAATAGGTTTCCTCTGGTGGCTGCTCCCTGTGGAAAAAGCGCTCAGTCTTCTGCTTTCCTGCTGCTCCTCGAAGTGTCCTGAACACGCTGTTCCTTCCTTCACGCTACCTCCTGATTCCAGCCTGTCCTCTGCCAGCCCTGTAGACTAATACAGACATGACCTCTGCTTTACATAGTGCAACTTGTGATGGCTGAAATCTGTCTCTTTCGGTGATCATCTGCACCAGAGTTTTAAGAAATACATTGTGACTTACAGTTCTTAGATTACACTCTTCCCTTGCATTTCTGTACCTGTTGCCTATTTTGCCTCTAATTTTGATCTCAACCCATTTAGCTAGGAATTAATCTTTTTTCTAGAGCATCTGACTGCAGTAATTTCCATATGATATCAATATGGTGATAGGCACTTTATATATATAAATATGTATATATATATGTAAAATTGATTTTGCCTAATTTGATCTGTAAGTGGAGAAAGAAGGGAGTGGACAACATATCATTGAGTGAGTAAAGAGACTCTGACTACACGAAGCATATAGGACAGCTTTTAAAAATTAACATTGATTAATAGCTTGTATAAATTTAAGCATGTTAGTACCAAATGCAACTGTGCTTTGTCAATATTTAACTGTGAGATGGATAGCCATAGGTAATCAATAACAATAGACAATTAGGATACTGAGATAATTATGAGAATGGCAGTGGATGACAAATGGCTCTAATGGTCTTATGAGATAACTCTAATGATGATAATGGTAATAGACAGCTATAGCAAACTACTCAGCATAGAGACACAGAAGTATTAAAGGCACAGTGTCACAATTATGACAAGCATTCCCAAACGCTCAGGCTCTCCCGAATCACTGTGGCCCATCAGGAGTCTGTACTCACAGAATGGGGCTCCCAGTGGCATCCCACATCATATCCTGAGGCTTCCTGCAAAACATGCTTTCTTCCATAGCAATTGATTCTTAGCAGCTGGGGATTTTAATGCTGATCTGCTTCTGCTAATCCCACCTTGTTAGTTTTCTGAGTTGTCTTTTATCCCCTCAAGAGCCCATAACCTATGTTCTTCTGTTCTTCCTCAGCTTCCCAGACTGATAGTTCATTGTTTCTGCTGAGTCAGTTTCCCAGAAACTGGGAACTGTTTCTCAGGGAAACTAGTTTCCTGAAACGAACTCTCATATTTTCCCTTTTCAATATTCCATATTGAATTTTGTATTCCAAAGGCAATGTTCCTTTCAAATAGTTCATTTCCCCCTCATTCTGCAGCTGTCCTAACTATGCTGTTACTGCATTATTTTTCCTATATGCTATTTATTGTGTTAAATCAGCCATTTATTAGTTCAGCAGTTCCACTGCGGTTTATAGATATTCTCAAGCCTTATAGTTATGCTAAATCAGCAATTTGGTTAGTTCTTGTCTCACCACAAGTAATGCCAAATGTATTTTTGCAGGTTTAGCAAAAATTATACCACGGCCCATCTTGGCTTTAATGATCCCCTTTCTGCTACTATGGCACAATATTATGTTAAGGCCTATGCCAGCTCATTGGTTCCCTTCACCTGAAATAGCAAATTATGAGAAAGTCTATCAGCCTGTCTTGGCTCACTGGTTCCCTTCCCCTGCTATGGAAACAAGACATCTACATTCTTAAATGTCCCATTACTTCATGTCTATCAGGAAAGCCCTTAAGAGAACTTACTGGCAAATTCCTTACCTTATACAAATTGTTTTAGCCTTGTTGACCAACAGAAGTTAAGTCACATAGATTGAGAATTGTTCTTTATCCTGGTAATGAGTGTTTTAGCTGGAAATACATTCATTTTAGAAATGTTTTTTTTTCAGGCAAATGACAAAATAATGATTTCTGTACCCATAATTTCTCATTCTGTTGCACATACGTAGTACTGGATGCTTGAATGTTATAATGGCATATTATAATGGGAAATATAGTAGGAGGTGTATAATGGGAAAACAATAGGAGATGTTTTCAGGCCCAGGGAAGAAGGGTACATTGCTAGTTTCTGTACACTACTTTATTCTTGTGTTGAACCTGTTCTAGCAAAAAATTAAGTACTTAACTGATTTCTATACTCATAGTAGACATGACAATAACTAGTTCTTTATTTTTTTCTGCTAGAAGTAGCTAACTTGTTAATAATGTATTTTACTATGGGGAAAGCATAGCCTGGATCATTTATGGATTATTAGCAACTGAAAAGTATTGGTTAAGGTTTAAATGAAGAGTCTGGCAATCCAGGTGAAAAGTAGCTCACTTTCACTACGAGGTAAGGAAGAAAACATTTATGAAGAAACTGTTTATGTGGACCAAATATTAAATTTTGAAGATGGTCAGAAGCATTGCTTTCAAAGGTCTATTTTAACATTGAGTGTAAAATAGGACAGGTTGTTTAAAGAAATGCATTCTCTACAGTGAAAGATGCAGGGCAATCCTAATGTCTCTCATATGGATTAGTGATTCTCTATTTAATTTTAAATAGTATTTTGAACATCCAGTATGTCATTTGCAATAAATAGGTGTGATGGGAGTAAGCCCCTTCTTAATGGGTAACTTGGGAATGTGCTGTGGATTTTGCCAATGCGGATGTGATCCTACAGTATACTGTAGATTAAGTTCTAAACCAAAGACTGTTTCAGTAACTCAGAATCACATAGTAAAGTGTTTGCAAAATCAATTTTAATGGAAACTCTGGAGGATTCAATGACCAGTTAATACATTTTTCCAGATGTTGCATGGACTTGTGTGTGATATTCCTGGATCAGCAACACGTTTTGTCATCAGACTTAGCAGCAGGTTACCTGCAGCAGCTAGTGCATTCATAGCTAATGTTCTGAAGTCAGAATGGCGTTACTGTTTTTCCAAATTATGTCTCAGAAACAGGTGTAAGTGAGACAAAATAAGGGATTTCAATATGCTACTCAATAAAGGGATGTACATGGCCTTTCTGACTTCTCTTCTTGTAAGGATTGATGGGATTTCTTTCTGACACACACACAGAGCAACCCAAAAAGGCATCAGATGCTCTTGGGATGTCCTCTGTGTTGCAGGCTGGTATCAGGGATCTACTGCTTCCTTATGATAGGAATTTTGCCTATACAGGACTGCAACACAATAGCATCATATATGAGATAAAAGCTGAACACTTCCTGCTAATTAGAATTAAAGGAGTTTGTGTATGTATCATAATTTTTCCTAAAAATGGTTAGAAGAAATTATCGTCATCCCTCAGTGAAATACATTTTGAAAATAGATGTTTGAACCTGATTTTATATATATATTTATGTCTATATATTGATGTGTGTATATAATATATATGTATACACACACACATATATATAAAGACACACATCCAGTGCTTTTATTCTGTTATTTTTGATTCCATGGGTAAAGCAGAACTTGAAAAAGTCTGTGAATAATTTTAAAGTGTTTTTAGGGAGTCTCCAACCAATTTATTCCAGATTCTTTAATAAATTTAAGTTTTAACATTCCATTAAAGCATAATTATTTTGAACAACCTATGAAGGAAACTCAGTATTAAAAATAGAGCTAACATTTAAAGCACTGATATAAAATGTTTGTTATTTTCATATAGTTATTTACAACTGTGTACTGGCTGAATTAATGAGTTAATTTATTACCTGTATATGAGTATTTATTGTTGGTGTCGTTATTATGTGACTATAATTTTAATTAATTCCTTGGCAGAGTGTCTGTGATTTCTATGCGGAACATTAAATGTCAAATTGACTTTCTTTGTTGCCTCATTTGTAAGTATTAAAGTATTTATATGCATGAAAAAGAAATTAGTAACAATTACTATAAGGGATCCATTGCATATGCTAAATGAAAGCAGAGTCCAAAAAAGCCACCCTGTTAAGATTTATACTGGTTTAGATTCTTTCCTTACAAGTTAGATTGCATGTGGGATACATAATCATATCCAAACAAAAAAATCCATGTATCATTCCTGTATGTGTGTGTGTGGCTGTACTTTATAGAAGACTGTTTTCTACTGTCATATTGAAGAAGAAAGGATAATCTGAGGCAGGTAGCTGCAGTCGCATCAGTGGTGATTAAGTGATTTTGTATGCATGTTTTATTTTCCTGTAGGTTAGTGAGGATCAGGTCTTCAAACTTATCAAAAGTCCTTGCTTTATATATATTTTCAATGTAAAAACGTCATGGACTTTTCAAAATCTGAGCATATGCATCAGAATTTGTTTCTCCCTTTCAGGTATGAATTGTGTCAGTAGAGGAGGCTCAAGTGTGGCTGGATAGTTACTGGAATAGGACTGTAAGTCTAGATACTACCTCGTGCCTTAGCAGCAGCAGTACTAGAACTAATAGTAGTGGTATGGCCCTGGATATCTGGTTTTCATCTTAACCTCATGCTAGTTCTTACCGAGTAAGTGAGTAAGTATGTGTTCTGAATACCCTGTTCTAAAAATACTATCAATTAATAGAGCTAAGAAAGTTGTGGTGTGCCAGATGAATGTTTTCTGGAACAAATTCTGTATCTGAGATACTGTTTTCTCTTCTCAAAAGCTCATTGCTATCACTTTCACAATGACTGTGATCATAATAGAAGCCTTTCTGTTTCTTCAGGGTGGTTTAGGCAAAACGCTTGCTTCTTGCAGTTTTGAGGTTGAATTTCCCATTCATGTCTTGATCCCAAGCAAGTCTTGATAAGACTGGTGCTAGACTTTTACAAAAATATTAAGGCTTTAAGTAATTATTATGGTATGCTGACATGCTGTAATCATCGTGAAGTCTCTTACACTACTTGTACTGGCCCAGAGTAGAATTTTGCAACTAAATTAAACAACTCTTAAATATACTGAAGGTATTTTAGCAGAAATGCCAATGTGACTTTTTGAGGTTTCTGGAGGCATTGGTATGAAACTCTAGGGTAAAACTACATCAAAGTTTTAGGTGGAAGCATTTGGTAGTAAACTGTAATAGGGAATTCCTAATTTCTGTTGAGTGGTCATCCTTCCTTGATTGATTATTCTAACTCATTACAACCTTTATTACCCAATTAGAATACTGTTATCCTGCCATCAGTCAAAATTTAAAATAATAGATATAAAATACTGGTTGGGTAAGGCCGTTTAATCAACACAAAAAATTGAAAACATACATACTTAGAAGCCTGAATTTTGGGTTGATGAGGTAGCCTGAATATAATTTTGTTAAATTCCATAATTTAAATCTTTGCATAATAAAATAGGTTCATTTTACACTTAGATTGATAAACAATCCAGGAGACGCCAATAGTTTAACATAATGCTGATTGCAGAAGAAAACTTTATTTCTCACAGAAGAAAAATCCACCCACATGGAATCTTTTGAGTGGTCTAGATAAGGATCTTCTGTATTAATGAAGCTCATTTGCATGGTAAACATTCTCATTTTGTGTTTTCCTTCTTCGGTGTCTTATCTCAGCCTTTCATTTGCAGATTAAACAGGCAAGTGAACATGGATTTTTTTTTTCTTTTCCTGTAGAAACTTTTCTTTTTCATTATTATTATTTATTTATTTTTATCCAAGAGCATTACAGATCAAAATGAATTCCTCCATGCTGATCCTCATATTATTTTACAGTATATGGTTAAAATGAGATCAAGACGTACATTACAATGTTAAAGGGAATAAGCAGAAATTTCTTTAAGGTCTCTCAGATCTCTTCTAAGATTAATGCAGTGGTTAAGACGTATATTGAAGAGAATTCAGTCCACAAATTTGCCATGCATTTCCTGGAAAAGGTGATACCTTCTCATTGATTTCAGTGTAAAACACACTGAATTATTCACTTCATTTTTAAAACTTGTTAAAATCTGAGCCACTTCTCTTTCAAGACTTGCTTATTAAGTGGCAAGTTTCATCTACATGGGTGTATAAATGCACACATATGCATACAGCCAGAGAACTTACTGTACCAGTAGAAAAGCAGCTGGCATTGCATTTCACTAGCTGTATCCCAGTTACTCATATTCAATTCTAGAGTGAGAAGAGGAACCACTTTGGTGATTTAGTCTGTCCCTCTTCACAGCATAGGCTCCTGAGTTTCCATAAATTAAGACCAATTTGACCTGAAGCATGATATTATAGTAGTACTTAGTTCCCCTCCAGAGCTGGGAGACCATTGTTCTCTGCACAGAACCTGCATATAAATGACAGATATGCCCTAAAGAGTTTCTAGGCTAAATAGACCTGACAAATAATAGGAAGAAAGAGCTGTTATTCATATTCGCATTTTATACCTGGAAAACTGAATCATGGAAGATATTATGAAAAGCCCATAAAAGCCAGGGAAAAGTTTCCAGTGACTTCAGTGGATCTATGATATTACATCAGCAAAGCACTTAGGGACATGCTTAAATGATTGTCTGACTCTAAGGCCTGTTCCATATAAGGTTTGCAGAATAGGCTGAAAACAGTACTTCTAGTGCAAGTACTGAACAAATTACCCACAAATCCTGTAATTTTGCCAAACAGTAAATCTATTTATGGAGGCCTGTTTGGTCTTTCATCAGTTAGATGATCCCTTATGTATGGAAACATGTGCCTTGCATTTCAGTTAAAGACCGCAGATCTGATTTGTAGCCTATGAAAATCAATTCAGTTCTTCAGTAGACTTTGCACGATGACCCCGGGGAATTTTAATCATTGATACAAGAATTCCAAAATTGATCTAATGTTTAAGAAGGCATTTCTTCCTTGCTACCACAGAAAATACCGGTTTTGTATCAGCCTCAGAAATGTCTTACTCATTCTGAGTAATACACAGCAAAGTAGGTCATAATCTGGGGCATCTGAAATATCAGTTGTAGTGAGTCATGCATGCAGCAGCCAAGGGCAAGTTTCTCCCCACCATTGCAGAGTCTAAATTTGGACTCCCCATCAATGTCAGTAGAAACTCAACCTGTGCTTTAGGTACAGATTGCACAGGGAAGGAAATGGACAATTGACTGAGAAGTGGGAAAGGAGCGGTAATTAAAATGAGAGGGCAGCAAGTTATTAACAAGAGGCCAGCCTGTTCCAACACACTAGAACACCAAATTAATGCTCTGTTATGGTGGCATTTATTAGCATCACTAAATATTATTAAATATGTGAGAAGCCAGAACTCATGCATATACAAAAAAAAGTTACTTCTTATCCCAGAATGTTTATCACCTGATATTTTCATTTTGTCAGATGAGATTTGCCTGGAAAAATATGTTTCTAAGGGACCAGTCAAACTTGTGGTTTTGGCTTGAGATTCTAATGCAGACACTGTAAGAGGAAAAACAAAGGAATGGAAAGCAAGGTCAGAACGCATTGGCATTCTCACATAGCAGATGCTCAAGCAGCCTTGATGACTGAGAAGGTGGAAGGAAAACAGAGATGACAAAAACCAAGTAAAGGCCGTTGACTCAGGTGGATTCAGAGGACAGAGCTCTGTTGAAAATCATTTCATGAGAGGAAGTATCAGAGAAACAAATACATGGAGGGCAATGATGGGGAAAAACAGTGCCCTTGGAATTGAGCAATCACAGGTTTGAATTCTGTCCATTCTGAATTCCGCATTTGGAGTACAAAGGAATACATGAAGGACTTGGTGTAGCCGTGATAGCATCAGCCGTCAGATGACCACAGTAGTTGAGAAGATTCAACTCACCTGCCCCCTACAAAATTCTAGCATGTCTCCAAAATATGTAGGTGACAATTGAATAGAAAATCTTTAGTAAAATTAGCAGTAAATATTTCACTACCCAAGCAAGGTAGGAAATTGCACATTTAGGACTATAAGTCTCTTTTCAGTATGTTGTGTTGGACTGCAAGTGACAGCAAACGTCAGTAATCTGAACCTCTAGGTGCAGACCATGCTACGATGTATAAGCAGGTCTGGTTGCATCACAGGTGCAATCTCAGCTAGGACTCTGAATTTTGTTGCTGTTGGGATTGAAGTAGAATACTTGCCACCATTAGGTTTTTTACAGTATCCAAAACAAAGGTAGTCTCAGTGGATACGGAGCAGCTCTTTAAGAAAAGCTTCATCTTGCATGTGATGCTCAAGAGTAAGCACTCCACGTTTAATCTACTTAAAAATCACTTACTCTATTGGAGACAGATCCGTAGGAATGTATAAGTAAGCATTTTTTGATTTTATAGCAGGAAAATTAAAGAATCTCTAATGCTCTTGTTTTGAAAGAAGCATTGTTCCTGTGATTCGTGTTTTATCTAATGGGAATCTGTTTTGCCTCAGTCTATATTAAGTGTTTCTCCATGCCCCTATGACTGGTTGGTCAGAACAATAACTGCAGCCAGAAGCTCATTGAACTTGTTCAGTAGGTCAGGTTTGTATGTTTATCTGTTTCTGGCAGTGTTGTTCATTTTGCTACATCTTGGCAGTTAACTTGGGCTCACTTTAAAAAAGGTGTAGTAATGTGTAAGTCCCCTTTTCCGAATGCTCTGTTTTCTCACTTATGGACATGAATCTCCCTTAGTTGTCAATTTTCATTGAAATTCCTTGTCTCTTTTTCTGGACTTGGATAAATGTTTGTGAATCCCAGGCCCTTTCAGCTTCCTGCATTTTAAGCAATTCTCCAAAACATGACATAATGTTATAAGCCTCTTGCTTCTCAACATCTGGAGAAGAGCTGGATAAACGTCCTCTGAGCCTGTTTGATTTTTATGAGTGCCCCTGGTACGTAAAGAAGCACTAATGACTTTGAACAGAAAATGCCTCAGTTCCTGTCTGCTGTGAGTGTATTTGGTACGATGCGATCTCTTGAGTCCAGAGAAAAAATCCTATAAGGTTTGAATGTTACTCGGTACAGGGTCTCCAAAACTACTTGAGCATATCTGCATTGCAAATAGCCATTGGTGATCATTTGCGTTAATCATGTGGAACCTTTGGCTGCTAATGAAATGTAATAGAGGTTGGAAGCTTGGAATCCTGCCGGTTTAGAGACCATCCCTGCTCTCTACAGAGGAAAAGCCATCTGTAAGGATGGAAAAATGCTTTCTATTGACATTAAAATTACTAAGAACTGGAAAACAAGAATCTGCATTGTTTGGGTATTAGATTCTTCAGAGATTTAGACGAGCATCGTATATTTAATCCTGGGGTTTATGGTAGCAAATATGCACTGCGATGGGTCAGATGATCTGTTTTTTTGGGTGAGCAGGTGTGGAGATGCAGCCCTCTAGGGAGTTCCACCCTGCGTGGTTTTTCCTGGGCAGCAGCACAGAGACTTTTTGCTAGAGGAAAGCACTACGAAGCAGTGTGTAATAATCAACACTGCCATCTTGTGAGCAAAACCTACCCCTACATATTAATACCAGAATTATGGCTAGAGATGGGCAGTGATAGAACACATACATGTATGTGTCTCTGTGTGTGTATATATATATTTACACTGTTCATTTTAGGAATATTCAGGTCTTTCTGAGCAGCTAACTGTTTAAAATGACAGGAATTTAGATTGTTTTCTTACAAGAATAGACTCCCATGCCAGCTGTATCCCTTGAATTTGTATGCAGAATTGTTTGGTAGTTCATTTTGTACATCAGTCCCAGCTACAAAACATGGTATTCTACATTCTTGTGTCCCCCATGACCTTTCCTCTTTGCTTTCTTATTGTCATTCAACAAGTAAGAGTATGCAAATTCACCATGAAAGGCATTTTAGCAAATAATAGTCAATCCTACTTCTTAAAGAATGATTTATGATATAATTTCTGTTACTTGTTATTGGCTCCATTTCTTGAGACGATGAAGCAGCTATCTTTATTAACTTCTGTAAGCTGAAAACATTTTTTCTGTGGTTTTTTTTTTGAAGAAATGCATCTCCATAACTCATGATGGAAGGCATCTGTGCTGACCCATCAGTATTGCTATGACTTTCAATATATTATACTTAATAACAAATAAACATCCTTAGCCAGAAACAGAATCCTGCACTGCAGCTTGATTACATCTGCAAGGAACAATGATTGCCCTGACTATTTGAATATAAAAACAGTGAGTGATGGCAAGCCAACACAATCTGTTTAAAGCCATACTGGTGCATACCTTTAATCCACAAACCAAGGGTATATCATTATTCCAAGATGGTGTGTGCTTCCCACTGATTGCAGAAATTGTTCCTAGTCTCTCCCCCTATTTGGGGAGGTAGTGAATGTAGTGGAGTTTCCCATTAAAAATGTATCTGAACATTTCAAAGTAAAAAGGAGCCAAAATCTCTTCATAAAAGATTACAGGAGTATGCAGTCAAGAGAAATAGCCTTTGTGGATTTCTTCATGTCAAGGCTGGATGCTGCCTGGAAGATACTGTTGGGTATTGTGCTGAAGCAGAATGAATGCAAGTAAAATTTTACTGTGCTGTTTGTTGTGTATTGGTTTTAAATCCTTTTCAAAGAACTAATTGATACTTCTAAATTTAGTTTTAGGGAAAAATCCTTAAGAATGAACAAAAGTATTGCAAAGCTTTGTACACCAGACTGAAGCCTTTGATAACAAATTTATTTATACCTTTGTAACATTGGTTGCCTCTATATTTTGAGGGCTGATATGATTCTAACTGATAAAGATTGAATGCTCCAGATCTGCAACAGGTCAGGCTAAATGGATCTCTAGTAGAGGTCACCTGGGAGCTCACAGATTGTACAGTGTGTGTAGCAGCATTGAACTTCAAAGACATACTAGCATTTTAATGTGTAAATGTTACAATAACAAGGTTTTGTGCAATAGACAGATTCTTCCTCTTTACAATAGCAATTAAATTTGAAGGAAGACAGTAAGAAGGGAAAAAAAAAGAGAAAGGAATGAATGAGGCTGAATCAATCTGCAAGTTGAGTTCGTCAGTAGTATGTTTTCCTTGGGATTTTATATAGTTGACAACATAAATTTATTGTTACTTTATTCACAGATAAAATATATATGATGCTGAAGTAAGAGAGTGCCTGAATCTTTAGAAGTGGGTGGTGAAAATTTTTAACTCCAGCTAGCCAAAGACTCCTCTGGGATTAGGTACATTTTACATGGCATCTGATGTAGTTCTGAGCATCAGCTCAAACTACGTAACTTCATTAGTGTTCTCCTGTGTTTTGTCTTTCTCTTATTTTTTATTAGTTTTGTCTTCTTTCTGCTGTCTTGATTTAGTTTTCATACAAATCTCTTAATAATTAAATAACATAAAATTGGAACGTTAAGCAATACTGAGCTATGATACTATTTCTGTTTTATTTAACTGACCATGTATTTATTTATTCATTTTACGAAGTATTTTGTATTCTTTACTCAAATGTCAGATAAAATCACCATTTCCTTCAGTGTGTCGTGCACTAGAGGTGTTTACTAGAGGTCTTTAGCTAATTAATCTTCCTTGATGAGGTTTAGTGACAAAAATTAAAGTCTTTTATAAGAATATAATGGTCATAGATAATTAAAGAATTTGTCTGTGCCATTGCAGTGATCACAATTCTTAGTTTTTTAGAAGAACCTATTCAATTGTTTCAGATGTTCTTCATTGTTCTTCTTGTGATCAGGATACTGTTATGGTAGTGTTGTGTTCTGATGTAGACAGCAGAGAATTTTCTTCATTAGTGGTTGATTGATTTATACACAAACACATACATATACAGTATATATAGCTGATGCAATCCCCAAAGGGAAACAGAGTAGCAAAATAGACATTTTGGTGTGTTTGTTGTCAGGAAATGTCATGATTCATCTTTCATGAGCATCTGCAAATATGCATCTGCCAAATCTATTTTACTAAAAGCTTGTTCTCAGCCAAACATAGTCTCACCCCAAGAGTACAACATTTTTGATTGACAAGTAGAAAAGGATTAATGATTATTTTAATGTCTCTACAGATTCACACATTGCCATTTTCCACTCCACAATAGGAATCATAGAATCAACAACTATCATGATTCACTCTGTCACATGGTAGGAATGACTTTAATGCCTTCCCAGTTCTGTACATATTCTTTTGAAGTGACATAGGGGGCAACGAACAGTGCCTTACAGGATGAAGACTAGGACCCACCCTCAGTGGTTAGCTATGTCTGGACATTTATTTAGTTCTCACTGCTCTTTCCAGAGCATTGCATCCTAATCTGCATGAGACACTACTAATGTAATTAAATTTATGAAAATTGATGTCCTTCTTGCTCTGCTCTTAAGAGGGTCTGTGTCAGCCCAATACATGATACTGTTGTAATTATCAGGGTTTTTCAGGCCACACTGTTTCCTGTATCTTTCTCCTATTTCATCCATCTCTTGGTCTCACACCTAGAGAATAAAATTTCCATTATAGCTGTGCAATGAAATTGTAACCCATGTTTTGAGAGGATGAATACAAAAACCACACCAGAACATCAAACTGAAGTTTAATATTCTCAAAGAGTTTACTGTGCCTATGCTATTCTATGACTAGCTTTCAGTTTGAGACTCTGTAAATATTGCAGAGCACATGAAGTTGCTACTAAGCTTCCTGACAGTTCTGAGCCATAATCTGTTGGCTTGCATTAGAAGCGGGGGAGAGAAGGGAGAAGGTTTCTTCTTATTTATTTTGGCATGTGGAGTCTTCTACATCTTCTGAAATCAGCAAACAGCAAGCCTGAACCAGGGACAATAAACTTTACTTAAGATCATTGAAATACTTGATATCCCGTGATTAGGATTAGAATTCAGGCATTTTACCATCCAGTCTTGTCCTCTAATCTTAAAACCCAGCTCATTTCAATGCAGAAATTTAATCATACCCTCAAGACTGAAAGTAAATGTGGATAGGACATTGCAGTTTGCTGTGAGGATTCTTTTTGGATGCTGTAAATGATAAAGTGCAGAAAGATCACCAATTACTTTCCAGTATCATACTGTAGTATAAAAATTAGAAATTAAAAATTAGAGATTAAAGAAAAATTTGTGTTCTCAGAGTATTTGTTAACTTTTCCTTCATCATTGTCAGAGGGAAATTGACATCATTTTATTAACTTATGTTGTGCTCCCTTCCTTGCCAGATCCATTTCTACCTCAATCTGGTTTTTTGCCAGGGATAAGACTGTGATTGACCTCATCATGTTTAATGCTTAATTGTATTTTTATCTTCAAGCTCCCTCCTTAGCTTTTCCCTTAAAGGTAGGAAACTTACGAGACAAAACAAGGGAAAAATGGTTGTATACAGCTTTTAAGTTTTTTGTTACTTTGCTGGTACATATGTCATGTATTAAGGAGTGGAATATTTCAGATCTTTCTCTGTACATCTGGATGAGGAGTTGTAGCAATGTGTTGAGTTCACTGAAGGCAGTGACAAACTTACAGTAGTGGGGAAGAAAACCCCAACAATAAGGCTCAGTAGTGTCCAGTAGGGAAAAAAAAATGGATTTATCCACTGTAATTAGCATGGCCTAATAAAAGTAGAAGTCTAGCAAGGCATTTGCTGGTTTTACATGTATTAAAAATTTGTGTAATCGCCAAAAGAGATGCATATTACAGACTAAACTTTCTGCAGCAGATTTGTAGCTGGTATCAGTTATAATCTATAAGAAATTTAAAAAAAAAAGAAAGAAAGAAAAAGAGAGATAATTCTTCCTCACCTAGTGAGAAAAGCAAAGTCTGCCTGGCTGTGGAACATGTGAGCAGGCATTTTCCAACTGAATTTTTTTCTGGTCATTCATTCCCTCCAAGGAAATAAGATCATAATTAGCTGCTAGTATAATTCTGAAGGAAGTTGTTCTCAGGAGCAAAAAGGGAGAAAAACACATGGAATAACTGCAGGAATAAAAGAAAATCTGGGAAGTACAAGGTCCTTTCTGCAGTAAATGAAGAGCTTTGGGTTGTGTAAATCACACGTTGCAGTCCACAAAAGCCATTAGATGGATAGTCCCCCACTTTTTAAAAAGTGTTCTTAATTTATCTAGACTAAAAAGAAAACATTCAAAACAACAGAATGCTCCGTGGTTCATTTCTTTTCTAATGTGGGGTGAATTTCTAAATGTACTTTCTGTGCTGGAAACGCAAATGCCCCTTTTGGCTTACTCCCTCCTCATTCTGCAGTCCATCCTTCTGGGTTACATAATAGAGAGATGGTCTCCTGCATATAAAGGATAAGTGAGTTAATAAAAAATAAAGTACATAGGAGGCCAGAGTAAATGGAGCATATAATTTTTTCATGAACTGGTCTCTTAAGTTTCATTTTGCAAGGCATCATGATTTTCTACATATTTATGAAAATATGACATAGTGAACTTGATGCTTAATGCAAAACCAACTTAGCTATTTTCAGTAAGGCTGTATCTTGTTTTCCCAGTCAGAAAATCCAGTGTCTTCTACAGTCACTACCGCATAAGAGAGAAAGATAATGATACTTTGCCACTGTGAGATTCTGTAATACTGCAAACCTTCCTTCAAAACCATTTGTCTCACAAAACAAGTCTACATGCCAGCTTGTTCTGTTTGGTAACATGCAAGCAAAAACATTGTCAAACTGACTGTTAAAGATTGAATATGATTCTTCAGGAATAACAGTTGCTTAAGATTAATATGATTCTATAGATACATAGGAAAGTACAACTGTTAAGAAAGATGGGACAATAATATCTTTTGAAAACCTTTTGAGATTGGAGTGTTTTTTCTAGTGTCTAAATGGGGTTTTCAATCTTGAGAGTTCTGAAGCAGTTTATAAAGATAATTAGGCATAAATGTCCCCATTTCACAGCTGTGCAAACAGAGGGAAACAGTTCTGTAACCTACTTACCAAAATCTTATAGAGGTAAGCAAATCTTGAGCCACCAGATTGCAGACACTGGTTCATTAAGATTCCTTTTGTATGCATAGGGTTTGGGGTTTTTTAGCTAAATTAATTAATATTGATATATCAAAGGAACAAAAGAAGTCTTAGGTCTCAAGCTCTTAATATTACCTGTTTCAGGTCTGTGTAATTTCTACATTTCTTTGATACGACACTTCTTCTACGACTGCTTCACAGCAGTCAATATATTTCAATTCACTGCCTCATTATGGTCTTTGAATACCACTAAAATTTCCAGTGTAATGCCTAGACATGTGCAAAGTGAGAGCTACCTGGATATATCACTGAGATGGCGTAATATTCAGGCATAGTGCAATAAACTATCCAGGTAATATCCTAACCACCAGTTGCAAGGCATTCAGAAGAGGTGCTTGTAAACAGATACGCTCCACAGTTTTCTAAGTACACAGCATATAGTCTCCTGCATTAGTAACTTCTCCATGACAACTGCTTTATAATTCATGCCACATAATATATAACTTTGCTGTTTAAAAAAAAACAAAAAGAAGCCCTTGCAACATACTAACAAGGCCACATTCTTGAAAATTAAATGAATCTGAAAGATTTTTTAGCAATCGATTAACCATTAAATAAAGCTTAGGGGACATTAGAACAGTAAGAATGACAATATTTATGGCTTTGATGTGATCGTGAAATTTCATTCTCTGCTTCTGCACCATTCTCACCATTTCAAATCCCCCTAATTGATACTGATGCAAGATTTCAGTCAATAGCTATAAAAGGGAATGAGGAGCACAAAATAGGGTTTTGGCATTTAATGAGTAAATAAGATCGCATGGTGCTTGGTATTTCAGAATTTTTTGCTAATCTATCTTGTTTTAACTTGAGGAGTTAAAGTGCTTGAAGGATATCAAAAGGTTTAGGGCTTGGCAAACAATATAATGATGGCAAAGACAGATAATTAAAAATGCTATCTAATGTGGTGGAGAGGATTAAAACTCTTAAAACTCTCTTTCCTGGTTACAGCTTCAAGGCCAAGTTAACCAGTCAACTAAAACTGCTGCTGTAAGACAAATAGGCATCTGGTAGGTGTGAAATCCAGTATAACTTTAGTTCTGTAAATTTACCTAGACAACAGATATATAGATAAATAGGGAGACGGAGAAACAGGTAGCTAGATACCAAGTATTTTCTGGCCAGGTCCTACTTTTTCATATTTAGAAAAGGAAAACAGGGCAAAGCGCATCATGCTTAACAGATTATATGCATCTTAATCATTGTGCTGGCTTAATGATGTCTGCTTATTTTAACCTAATAATTTTATTTTAAATATCGAGGCTAGGAAATACTGAGATTTGGGTCTTGGCTGCTTCCATGGTAAAAGGGGATATGAACCCATCATAAGAATGCTTAGCCATTTTTATGCAGACTTTAGTTTTTAAAATGTTCTTATGATGTATAGAATACATGCATTGTAATAATTGTTTTCAGAACTAGGGTACAGAAACTACATAAGATAATCTAGTTTGGTTTACAAATCTTACACTCTGTTAAAGAAACAGCAAAGCAAAGAACCACATCCTGAAAGGAGAGGCACTTTTTTCAAAAAGTGCAGAGATCTCATCATGGAACTTGCTATTAACCTAAGTTTACAGGTTTAAGTTAGTAGCTACCAAGAAGACAAGCCTCTGAAAGGTCCATGGCCTAAGGATAAGTCCGTGCTGGATGAGGTACACCTCAAAGCATCAACAGCTGTGCATGAGGTCATGTGGGAGCACCTTTAAAGCATGTGGCCATGGATAAGCCCACAGTGGGATGGGGGGAAAATCGGGTGTGCAGGAGAAAGTGAAACTGAGGAATTGAGGCAACTTATTATTTCATCTATTAAGGAGGTTCAGGGGGTATACATTAATGTATACTATAGGGTTTAGCTTGTATTGACTGTTCCTCAATTACTGGGACCTGAGCTTCTGCAGAGCACTAGGAATTAAGGGAAGTGGAAGAAAGGGAACGTTTGGTACAACATAAGGACATTTCAATTTTTCACCACTAAAAATGATAAAAAACTGCTGGTGGAGTTGTGCTCCTTTTTTTTGTTATTTTTTTCAATAACAAAGCAGTTTCTCTCAGTAGAATCTAAAAGGGCCATAGTAAAATTTCTGTTTTCATTCCTAGCAGCAGGTTGTGTTAGAGATACTTCAGTAAAGAGGTAAGCATGCAGTTGCATGCAAATATTGATGCTACTGGAATGACAAAAGTGATGGAATGCAAGTTTAATGTTTGCCAGTTCTAGCTATAGTGACTGGGGGTCTGGGTTGAATAAGGACCAGAGATTGGGCCTTCCACAGTTTAACCTTCTCAGTAATAGCAGTGTGGATACAGGAACTTTTTTCTAGTTTGTTTTGACTGCTGACAAATACTTCTTTTTTCTGACCGTGTCACTCCATTTTTCAATTAGTCATCTAGCCCTGTTCCTTTCCTCCTGTCTGCAATCTATCTAGCTCCGGCCTCACGTTCAGAATATTTCTTCCCTTGTACATTCAATAATTGCTCTGTCAATTCTTCCTTTGTCCTGTTTCTTCAAAGAGCCACTGCTGCGTGGAACAATCTTTCTACCTCTCTGTCTTCAACTCTTGTCTTCCTCCTTGACTTCTAGACTGTGTGCTGTCTGACCATACTGATGTTTGTGGCTTGTACAGTGCTGAGAATGCCAGTGTTCAATGAATAACCATACAGGAAATGCACAGTTGCTATAAGAGAATTAAACACCTCGGGCAAAAACTTGGATATTGCTCCCTCTGCCACAGCCACTGACTGCACTAACTGTAAATTCTAACTAATAACTAAATTGTCAGTTTTGTTGTGTGCTAAAGAAACTGAGCAGTGGTGCACATGCAGATGTTTACTTTCCATTATCTTGGTAACCCCCAGTATATACATCCTTGTGGTGCAATGTAAACTCCTTTCAAGATGCCATTTAAGAGGAATTTAATCTGTATAGAGCACTAACAAACTGAAGCACAGCGGATTTATTCATTTAAGAGAATTATTCATTTAATTTTCACCATTTAGTATTTATATTCATTTACCATTCATTTATTCCCTTCATTTTTATTCATTTATTCATTTATCAAATATTCATTTTAATGGCTTTCATTATCACTGCAGTAACTGTAGGGACAGATTTGCAATAATTTTATTCTTTAAATAGGTTTATTCTTGGAAAATCTACAGAGCAGGGAAAGGCCACTTGTTCTGTCAGGTTCATTCTATTTTCCTTTTCTCAGAGCTGTTTGTCTCTTTACTCCCCTTGTTTCTTTACAGTCATTCCTAGGTTTTTCTTGAATTCCTTTATATGTCTTATGACAACAGCTCAGTTTAGTGATATTGGACAAAATGCTTGACTGATGTGAATTACTGTAATTGCAGCATGTTATTCAGTGCTTTGGATCTGATTTAATCTGCTTGGTTTTCCATATATTTATTTTATTGTATGTTCCCTGTAGGGTAACTTTTCTCTAAAAATCACCTTTTATTCCCTTTTAGTACCAGTTCCATTTCCCCATAGATTAGTCCCCTACAAACTAGGGATCAAATAACTTTCTAGCAACAAGTGTTTTTAACTACAGCAGATGACAGTCTAAATCTCTGAAAAGATAAGGTTCTCTATATGAATTTCCAGTGGAGCACTGAGAATTAAGGAGTTTTGTTTAAAAAAACCAAAACCAAAACCCACAAACCAAAAAACAAACCCCAAAACCCCACTTTCTTCCAATGTGAAAACACTGGATGAGTAACACCAGTTAACTTCCACACTGGATCATCTGATGGCTCTTGCACATGGTCAGTGCTTTTGAGTTAGAATTACAGTTCTTCAGTTTTAGCTATATAGGCTGATATGTGCCTATGCAGTTCAGCCCCTGAAGTACAACCTTAAAGAATATCTTTTTATGTGTAGTGAAATTTTATCCTGGAGAGCAGGATATTCACAGATGAACACATTCTTTTTTCTTCATGAAGGATTGCTTGTAGTTTTTGCCCTTCTATCTCCAGCAACCCCCCCAATTTCCTATGAAAACTCTGTGACTATTTTAATGCTACTTTGCATTGCAACTTTTAAACAGTGGCAGTTTCTAGTTTCTAGTCCAGCATACCATAAACTTTTCTTTTTCACTCAATTTAAACCCAGTAATCACACAACTCTAAATTCAGGCTATTCCCATACAGTTTTTCATAGCATACCTGCACTCTGAATTGTGTCAGAAACTCTGGTGCTATTTTGACAACAGAAACCCAGCTGAAAGAGTTTATCACATCATGATGGGTTGGATAATACTGATATTTAACAGAAATTTGTTAATTTTTATAAATAACATCAAAATAGATCAATTTCCCTATCCCTGTAGAAAATACCATGAACCGGGTATTCCCTACTATTGTATATTCAATAAACCAAACTGCATCAGAAATTTACATTCTGAAGGTTATCTTTGTTGCCAGAAGAGCCAGAAGTAATTTCCTTTACAATGAGATCTTAAGTTTGTAGAATATGTTGTGACCCTGAAGAAAAACCTCTTCGTACCCCAACCTGAGGCTGCAACTCTTAATTTTGAGAACTGCTGCTCGGGCAGCTTTTTATCAACTCCCAAAATGTCTTATCTCTGGTTGCTTTTAGCTGCATAATAAGAGGTCATTTGAAATAGGTCTTCTTAAGGGTCTGTAATCTAAGGCTCACAGTTCTCAATGGAACATCCATTGATTTCAGGGACTGTGGATGCAGGTATTTATTCCATAATATGCAGTGGTTGCTTGGTAAATTCAGTAGTAGTAAGGCATGAGGAAATGAGACAGCCTATTGAAGTCAGACAGAAATAGTCTGGTGGTATTTACTTTGTCAGATAAAGCCCTGAAATTCCCGTGAGCCTAAATATTTTGCAGCAGCATGCCTCTTTAATTAACCTCTGCCTGAGAAAGCAGTGCTCTTTCCAGCTCACCTACTCTGCTCCTCCCAGCCCCTGAGCACCCCTGCAGCCCTAGAGAGGAAGCCCAGGGCTCCTAGGGGGGCTGAGCTACCACTTTCAGTTTTGTAGCTGGCAGGAGCCTTGGGTTCCCATTGCTGAGGCTGCCTTCTCTGTGGGTGAACCTGGAAGTTGGGCCCAAGCATGGTGTAAAAAACATCATTAATATAAATGTCTCTTTTTTTTTATGCTCCAACTAGTTTTCTTCAAAATATTGGAACTTCCTGAAAAAAGGATTTCATTTTTTTATCATTCAGCTCAACTTGCAAAAAAAACCCCAAAACCCCAAAGAAAGTGTAAATTTGAGTAAGAGAATAAATAGTTTATACTTTCTTCCGTCTCAGCTTCTCACACAGTGTCTGAATGAGTTTTGTATTTGAGGACATTCTGCTCCCCATCCCTCCACCCCCCAGCAGAGACTTAAGTCAGTGTGCAGAGTTCTCATGCATGCTTTAACCCTCTGGTGTATGTACATTTTTTTTCATTAAACCTGAGCATTAACCTGATGGCCTTTAGGCACAATACTTCCTGAAATACTGAAGTGTGCTGTTTATTGCTTGCTTTCCAGCACCAGTTCCTCTTGCAAACACTACAGGGACCTCATTAAATTCTAGGGCTATATTATCCTCCTTCTTTATTAAGTTCTTTCAAATATCCTGCCATGGTCTAATGTCTTCTCTTGTCAGCTTCACTCCACTTTATACACCTGAAGGAGACTTTATTATTTTTATTTCCTTTCTCTGAAAGCTTCATTCATAGCCAGTTGTGACCTCTGAGGATTTTTTTAGCTCATCCCTCCATTGTGTCAGCCTTGATAGCCCCTTGATAATATTCTGTGCTTTTTAGGCATAACATGCATTTTTTAATAATTTTTTTAAATTTCCTGATACAAATCTAAATAGGACAAGAAATACAGCAGAAACAGAGATGGTCTTGTAATCTTTTCTGTTGTCCTAAAACAGGGAGAACTTTCAGTAACATAAAAATGTAGTCTGAAAACATGGAGAAACTTAAGCTTTGTTTTTAGAAAGCTGTTAAACCAGCAAGTAAACTAGTGCCTATAAAAGGCAGCCCAATACACTGCTGCATCCTAAAAGTTGGAGCCACAGCCACTCATTGCTTCTCAAATCTGGCCATACAAGCTTTGTTTAGTGATTCCCCCAATGCTTGCTTCTGCTCTAGCCTCTTTTGTCCTTCATGGCAAATATTAGTATTGCAAGAAAGATGAAATATGTTTTTGTGAGGGACCTCTGCCTATAATATCCAGTGTTACCCTACATATTGTGTCTCCAGAGACTGACTACATCCTCAACTTTTTTTTTCACCTGTTTCATGAGAGCTTATTTTACACACTTCACCTGAGCTGACCATTACTTCCTCTCATGAATTCCAATCTGTTCTTATTAAAGAAAGACTTTCTGGGTCCTATATATGTCACTCGCTGGAATAAACAAACATATGAACATGTTTCAGTAAAATTCAGGATCCTGGAAAAATTAATTTTAAACTGTTCTTGAAACTTGTATAGAAAAAAAAAAAAAACCAACAACAACAAAATGAAACCAAAACCCAATATAGTAAAGGATTATAACAATTATCTCCTCCAGAGCCAGCTCAAGCCAGAATTTTAAAGAAGTCTATATATCCACTGAAAAGTACTTATGGTGCTCAGTACAACCTGTTAAACAAAGTCAAGTATGCAAGACTAATGCCAAATCAATTGTAGCCACAAATGTGTGATACAACTACAGAGCAGAAATATTCTGAATTGTACATGGTATTCAATACAGGTAACAATAAATTCATCATCTGAGATTCTGGTGGTCTGTTAAAGTTCAGGAGAGGATTTATATGCTAGGACTTTCCAGCATTAGTGTTCCTACTATGCTGAAATAGAAGTTGGATTGTTATTGTATTTTACAGTAATGTGAATATCCAGTCTCTTCTAATTGCTTAGGAACTGTTCCTGTTGATTTCAGAATGTTTCTTGCATAAATCAGAATTAATTATGGGACACAGAACTCTGCTTCTAAAATGATTCACAGGGGTTTATTAGGAAAAAATAGATTTAAGCACGCAGAAATTATGAGAGCAGCTGACAGAATGTTATAATTAGTATTTTGGATCTCATAGCAATCTCTAAGGTTATTTTCTCAGTCAGTGAGATATTAACAGTTACAAATAATTTAAAACTATAACTTTAATTGTAATGGATTGCTCCAGCATCCTTGCACAGCAGAGGCAAAAACACTGATGCAGAGCTGGCACCAGAGGCAAGGCTTCTTTAAAGTGTAGAAGGGAACAGGTAGAAGCTGATGCTTGTAGTATGACCCCACTTATTTCAGCAAACAAACTGGACCTAGGGATCCAGAAAAGCCTAAAGTGAAAAGAATTGCTGGGTAGGTACTTAGGGTAGACCATGATTTGGAGGGTAATTCTGGAGAAGAAGGTAAATAAGACAAACAAGGTCTGGGTATAAGAAACCCACAGGGTGAAACAAGTAAAAGAAGTAAGCAAGGGACAGAGTAGAGCAGTAGGGATCCTACCTATTACAGGCTCAAGTGTTATCATTTTATATATATATATAAAATATATTTATAAAAAACATACATGGGTTTTTATAAATTAAAAAAACAGTGATTTGTGTACATGACATAGAGGGGCAAGGTATGGATTTGGCAGTGCATTTATTCTTACCTGTGGAAGCTCTCTATAGAAGGTAGCAGTGTGATTACATTTTCATGGATTGATAACAAGAAAAATGAGAGTAAATGCCTTTCTTACGATGATTTAGATCAATTAATTGGTAACACCTGCTGTCCTGTGTTGTATGATGCCACAGTATGCTTAGTGGTCCTTGATTCAATGATAGTACCAGCACTGTATTTGTGACTTCTGTATCTAAGCTTTTAATGTTAAAACTAGATCCACGCAAGAAGCTTCCAAATCCTATATTTTGCAGAATATCCATCAAAAGATACATATTCTTGTTTTAAAAATGGTATTTGTATCTGCCTTGGATGGGTTCTTTGAGAACATGACACTCATTTTTGCTGCTTAATGCTGGTTTGTTCTTACTGACCACAGAATTTACCCCATTCTGTCTGTGTGAACACAAGCTTATGTGAAGAGCTGTGCAGGCAAGAAACCTGCAAAACCTTCTGCTTATTTTCATGCCACAGTAGGTAGCACTGCTTGTATATTGATATGTATACGTGGAAGTCCAGCAAGACTGCGTATGTATGACTTGGTATGCCCTCACAGGAATCAGACTGAAAATTTGCTTTCTTCAGAGTTAGCTGCTTGTTTGTTTACAGAGAATAAGCACAAAGGATGAGCACTGGAGATGGCTTCAGGCAAGGCCAGATCTAAAGCAGAGGCTAAGTCTGGGGCCATCTGGTGTGTCAGCTCGAATGGAAAATCACGGACTTTGAGTGCAGGGCCAAATCAGTGTCATCTCCTAGATGGAGATTGCTGGCAAGGAGGAGGATTTCTCCGAATGTGTTACTATTTCTGGATATATTCCTGCAGTAATTGGTCAAAGAGAATGAAAAGAAGTACCAAACCCACCTTTTTAGGAACTAACTAAAATATTTAAGTCTCTTTCTGTACTCTACAGCCATGACAGCAGAATTAATGTTTGTTTTTAACAATTCATCTGTATCTTATAAAACTGGAGGGTCCCAAGATACAGTAAAAGCACAGTATGTAGCTGTGCATAAAATGAGAACCAATGTGCTACACTTAATATTACCTGAATACTACACCCTGATGGCTGTCTGTATAATTTAAATGCTGGAGATTTTCACCTGAGCAATTACTCTTTAAAAATGGGTTCAGGAAAGATACTTTCTTGGGTTTCCACTTGTGTTAGAACATTTTACATTTTGGATCAGGATTAATTTTATTTCCTGGCTGTAGTACAAATGGCATTAAAAAAAAAAAAAAAAGGCCTTATATTAGGGTTTACCTCTAAGAAAAAAGTATCAAGAAATGTCACTAGTCTCTAAATAAGATTTTTTTTCATCATCAACTAGAATGTGCTGTTACAAGAGATAATACTTTCGCTCATTGTAGTCTCAAAGGCAAATGGAGTCACACTGGAAGAGTGTATCAAGAAGTATGAACAGTAGAGGCCCACAAAATAAAAGGGCCTGATATTCTAGCTGTATTAAATGAAGATGAATGCAGTAGGCATGCTGCAGCCAATTGTTAATCAAGTAGCCACAGTTATAGTAAGACAATTATACTCATTATTAAAACAAAGTATTTTACACCTAAAATTATCTATAAATACAACAGCAAAATATGGGTGGCTGAACCCTTGTGGCATATTAAAAAACTGATGTTAGTTATTCGTGTGAACATTATGCAGATGCTGAGGTGTCACTATCACCTGACCCAGGATTAGGATTGTGCAGCTAATGGTAAAACAGCTGAGCAGTGGTTAAAAATCCAGGTTACAGGTGTTTTACTTAGCAGCCTATCAGTAAAATCAGTGGTAATTTCTAGAAAATTTGAGGGAGTAGTCTACATGGGCAACTCATAGGGTTTGATTTTTCTTGTTTAATTGTTCCATGTTGTTTAAAGAACAGACATTTAGAGCACTCTGAAAATAACCATGGAGATGGACAGGCAGATCGCTCCTCCCCCTCCCTGATTTTGCACAGTTAGGCTTCTAAGAATATCCAGTTGTATGTATGGCTTCCATCACACTTGGGTTACCTGCTGCAACCTGATGGATCCATAGGACTTACTTCAGATACACCATTAATACTCAGGTATCAAAACCTCTGGGTTTTGATGTTACATTTTTTCCAAACCATTCTCCCAGGGTGGGCCTTCAAGTCTTGTGCCTTTAAACATAAGTATTCAAGCCTTAGCCACAGCTACAGCTTTCAAGTTTTCCAGACATAGCTGATACTCTGGCCATGGATCACCTGAAACAAGCCGTATTTGTAACTGTTTCATGCTGTTTCTCCCATTGCTACCTTTGATCCAGGAACCTAGGAGAATACCTGCTGAGTAACCTAGAAGCCCCAAAAGATGTGGTACAGAATTTACATGCTTTTCAGCTGTGGGTCCCCAGAAGCTTATTTCATATCAGGAATATGAAGGTCTTTAAGGAATACGGGAAAAGTTTCCAAATTGCTCAACTGTTAAAAAAAAAAAAAAGGGTTGGAGAAAGCATTCCAACACCTTAGTACTAAACTTAAGCTAAACTTTTGTTATTTGCACGTGTGATTATTTTACTGTTTGTGAGAAGTCTCAGTTTGTTTCTCAGTCCTGCTGTCTTACTTAGGATTTTCCTATATATCATCGGGGGTTGGACCCGATGATCTCTCAAGGTCCCTTCCAACCCCTACAATTCTATGATTCTATGATTCTAAATGTCTTAGCATGTGTACACCATAACATAAGCATTATAATGTGTGTTTATTTATAAGCTCCAAGAAATTCTAAAACATACTTTTAATAATTTACATATGTGTAAGTATCTGTATTGTTTAACTTGCTCTTCTGCAAGGCTAAAGGTCCTAAGCTCTCTTTACAGGGCCCTGACATGAACTTTGGCACTGTGGTGTGGATGACCTGAATCTGTCAGCTCTGTTGCAGTGAACGTGTGAGTGAATGTGTTTAGCTCATCCCCTGGCGTTACGCAGTGTGGAAGTACTGGGCTCTCCAACAGCCTGTCAGGAATTCAATTCATGATATGTGTGAATCTTAGAAAGAAAGAGAGACATGTTGGGCAAAACATTTTGGGTTTAGTGAGTGGCATTTCCTGACAAAAATCTGCTGTGTTCAAAATGTTTTCCAATCTAGTTCTTCTTCTCATGAAACTAAACTTTTTAATGACCAACTGCTGTATAATAAATTGATGTAAATTGTAATTTACATCAGAGCAGGCTGTCACACTACAGCATTTTTGTTCCCAGGGAACAGAGGAGTTGTGGCCAGAGCAGGGAAGTGTTCAGGTCACGGGTAGTAAGGCTGGCTTGGTCACTGCTATACCATCAGTGATGCAGGGACAGTTTTGCTGGACTCCAGAATTCTGGCCATGAAGGAAAACAAAAGTCTAGTAAGATTCCCAAGTGTACTGCATTTCTTATCTTCAGTTTAGTAAGATATGATTGTCCTGTACTATTGAGTTCTTTTATACCCTAGCTGTCAATACAGATTCTTCTGATTATTAGAATAGTAGTTAGGTTTTCTTTTATGTCAACGTAAACACGTACTGACCAATACACCAATCCCCACAAATGCTATTTGAAGTACCTCAGAAGTATTTAAAATATCTTCACGGGGGAAAAAAAGTGTTTTTTTCAAAAAACAAAACAAAAACCCATCCCCACACCCCACCAACTCAATCAAATAAAGTCTGTCTCTCACACAAACAGACTCCCCCCTCTCTCTCTCATACTATAAGATCAACATTCTCCAGATTTTATTTATTTTTTTTTAATTGGGAAACTGAATCCAAGAGATGAAGTCCCCAAAGTGATGGATGAAATTGCAACCAAGGTAGAGTTTTCCCAGGGTTCAGTCCAGTTCAAAATGCATTATTTCACTGGAGTCCGGCACACTCTGGTCTCAAGACCCCAGCATTAAATATGATCCATAAGAGCAGACCTTTCTGCCCAGCTGTAACATTAGCACTAAAGATTTGCATAGATCAGAGACATGTCCTACACTAATTTAATCATGGCATTAAGGTTGTAGCTTCTCTTTCTAAGAAGTAGTCTGGTGTAAATTCTCATTTTATTATACAAAACTGGATCATTGGGGAAATTACTTTTTCTCAGCTGTTTTCACTGGGAAAGAGGTTTTTTTAAAAAAAGACACATCTTCCCTCCCCCATCCCTTAGATTTCTAAATGTAAATGAAGCTTTAATGTAAGAATTAGTAAATTTCACCAAAAAAGTATAATGTAGAGCCAGTATATACAATATATAAATTTTATGCTATCTTATTACAACATTTCTCACTTCTGAAAAAAAACAGCACAGTAATTACAGGAAAAATAGGATGGAATTTGATACATTGATACTGTTTTTTCCTCCTAGTCACCACAGTAAATCTGGGTAGCAGAAAGCTCAAAGCTTCTGGCATTGAACATATTCCAAGGTTCATGTGTCAAAAACAAGAGTACAATCCTGCACATGATTCTACCAAGATCTATGTACATAGTAGATCTAAGTTTAGGGGAAAAAAATATAACAGCTTTAAAGTAAGTACTTCCTTAACAAGTGCTCTGGGGTCCCCTTACTTGTTTTGAATGCTTATATCATCCTGCTAGCAGTGGCAGAGTCATGTACTTAAGCAAATTCCTGTACCATGGAAGAATTTGGTTACAGAATATGTCAACCCCTACAAATGTATGTAAATCCTCTGCTGTTACAGTGGGGAGATCTAGACATATTTGTTTCTTCATTCTTCTCTCCAGTATTTCATCCTTAAACAGTTTTCATGAACCACAAATGGAAGGGAAACAAGGAGATTAGCATTCCTCTATGAGGACTGTTGGTCATCTATCCCAAGTGGGACTATTGCTCTCATGGGTGGCAAGCAGCACCATGTTAATCAAACTTAGAAGCTTAGCTGATGGTCAACTCTTCATGAACTTACTCTGAAGTAAAATTTTTCCCATGCCATATTGGTGTGAATGTACCATTTCCTTAGAATATGCTCAAAGCTACACCTGCAATAAATGTAAAAAGTATCCCTCCCAAAGTTTACACACAGGTAGAAATGTAAACAGTGTTACACAGCTCATTAATAACTCTTGCTCTTTCCTTCAGTGATAACCAACCATGCCTGTGTCAGGGAGGGAGTGACTTTTAGGAAATTATTTCCAGGGATACGTGGATGGGAGTGTAGGGAGTTGAGATTTTTTTTGTAACATGTTATAATAATTTTCAGCAGACAAGCAATACTTTTTCAGAAATATGCATTGCACTGCAAATATTCTATAAATAGCCTTGCATTTCTGGTTATTTATTTATTCATTTATTTAAACATATGAAGGATCTTGGGGCATAGGAGAACCTTTGAATTTCTTTGAGATATGTCAAAATCCCAAAGGGATTTCAATATGCTGTTTGATCCAAGATTTTTTCATTCATTAATTGGTCACTTCCACTGACAATTGTTGATTAATAAAAGCAGAGCTGCAGAAATAGTAACAATTAGTACGAATAGCACTGTGCATCTGAGTACATAGGAAACATAGAATCTATCTTACTGTTTAGCCATTTAATGGTTCCCTTTCTCAGATAAGCACAGCTAATCAAATGACTGCTAGATCACACAGTGAATCAGAGGCAGAGCTGTGGAAACAAGTTTAAGGGCATGAAGCTACAAATACTTATGACTAAGTAACTTTACTCTTGGGAGTATTTCAATTGACTCCAGGAGGGATTATGTAGGGTAATAAGCTCTGAACTTCATGGAAAGTGTTCACAGGACTGGTCCCCAAGCATATTCAATTGCAGTCTTCACATAAAATCACATAAATCTGTAGTCAGGGACTTTAATAAACATATTCTATGCCATAAATTACTTTCTGAGGAGGATTTTTAGAGGCATAATTTTACAGCATTGACCTCCGATAGACTCATAACATTCTATCATGTTAAATGCATATTTAATAGCTTCAAACCTTTTATGCTACTGGTCCAATGGGCCTGAAGGACTTAGGACTGCAACAACCTATTGTGTCAATGGATATTTAAAAAGGTTGAAAAAATGCAGGTTATTGACTTTATTATTGATACAGGGGAGCCATTATATCCTATCAGGCAATTAAATGCCCTTTCATAAAAAGCTCATTGCATGGAGACTGAATTTATGGAAATTATGGAAATTATGAAAATTAATGGTTTCATAGAAATACTTGCATCAGGTCTGAAATGCTTTTTGGGATATTATGATTAATTTTCATATTCATACTTGTAATGATGCAAAATGAAGGATTTTTGTAGTAAATTACACATATAAATATGTAGATATAGAGTTTGCAAAATTAATTTTAAAAAATCCTAAGGGCAAATGTATGCACTTGCATCGTTCAGTGCTTTCTTTAAAGGTACAAAGTTAAACCAGCCCAGTGAAAAGAGATGCCTGTATTTTCATAGCTTTTGTAAATCCAGAATGTACCAGGTTAAAATTTACAGTTTTAATTTTCATTTCTACATCTGATTTATGAACACTTACCCACACTTCATGCCTTTCTACTAAAGCCATAATTTTGCACAGGTTATTCTGACATACATTTTATAGCTAATGAAGGATTTTGGATGTATCCACATACAACATGGCATTGAACCTGGAAATTACTCTGCTGTCCTCACTCAAGTTCCTTTGTAAATTCAGTCCTAAATTCAGCCTACAAGTGAAGTCTCTCTGATTTGCAGTTTTTGCAACTTGTAAGTGTATGTACTAGCCAGATATGTGCTTTTTCTTTTCTTTTTTTTTAACACCTTTGTGTTTAAATTTGTTTGATGTTAGACACAAAGTATATAACATGAGAGGTTCTTAATGAGAAGCACACCGTAAGAATGCTGGATTTTTGCAAGAGTTTGTTTCTTACTCAGAGTAATACATCACATTTCTGGAAAAGAATTTGCACCCATGTCAAAAATAGTCACATCATTAAAACCCCTTCAGTTGGCACTCTAAGATGCTGAACCCATCCAAAAAGTTCTCTTAGTTATCTAACAGAGTATGGCTCATCAGCTAGTGCTTTTTAAGGGTCTAAGCAATTAGGACTTTACAATGCACACGGCAGGTGTGTGCATTTGTATTTTGGGACTGTGTGAGACTGCAGTATGCCCATTACATATCTGTCCATACACCCTTTCTGGGCAGGCTGTAACAAAAGGTCTGCACAGAAGGTCACAGATAAGACATACAATCTCTATGGACATTTACATTTTAGACAGGTCCATATAAGCAACAGCAGTAGTGACTAGAGGGCCAAGGAGTCTGTGTTTCTCTGTTTTGTAGAGCCCACAGTCAAAAATTCTTCCTGTATTGAGATACAATGTTTTTTTCTTTGGGTTGTAACATAAATTTTAATGTAGCTCCTCTGAACCTTTGCTCTCACTTCTGTTTTTACTTGGCAAGAAGGGAAAGATGAAGGAAGGTCATATTACCACAACCTGTGCCGCATGGTGCATGAGTAGAGAAAATGTTCATATTGACTACCAATATTTAAAATTAAAATTAAAAAAGCTTGCTTATTTTCTTGGATTTGTCATCTCAAACATTGGCTTTGTCTCAGATTCTGCTTTTGGGCACAGCCATCCCATGAATGCTGTTGTTCTCTATAACTTTCATATGGGGGCTGGTTTAGGTAATTCCCAGAGGTCCCTTCCAACTCCAATCATTCTGTGATTCAGTGCTGCCAATAGCAATATTTTGCCCCCACTTGCATAAAGTTTTCTTTAATATCCTCACATAGGTAAAGCCAGGTCTCCATACATTACAAGTTTACATGGGTTACCAAGTTGAATTGAATATGAGCTGGCATTGTGCCCAGGTGGCCAAGAAGGCCAACAGCAGCCGGGCTTGTATCAGAAGTAGTGTGGTGAGTATTACTAGTGTGGTGATCATCCCTCTGTACTTGTCTCTGATGAGACTGCATCTCAAATACTGCGTGGTTTTGGGCCCCTCGCTACAGGAAAGATTTTGAGGTCCAAAGAAGGGCAAAAAGGCTGGTGAAGGGTCTAGAGAGCAAGTCCTGTGGAGGAGCGGCTGAGGGAACTGGGGTTGTTTAGCTTGGAGAAAAGGAGTCTGAGTGGAATCCTTCTCAGGAGTAATGAGTGATAGAACAAGAGGAAATGACCTCAAGTTGCACCAGGGCATGTTTAGAATGGATGTTAGGAAATATTTTTTCACCAAGAAGGTTAAGCACTGGAACAGGGTGTCCAGGGAAGTGGTGGAGTCCCCATCCCTGGAGGTATTTAAAAGAGATGTAGATGTGATGCTTAGGTACATGCTTTAGTGTTGGACATGGCAGTGTTGGGTTTGTGATTGAACTTGATGATCTTAAAGGTCTTTTCCAATGTAAAGGATTCTATGATTCTGTAAGTTGCCCTGATACTTTTAGCCTTTTAGAATGTCCCCAACTCTGTTATGGCTAAAGTATATGCTGAAACTTAGGTGCCTGTATACATCTTGGTAGACTTGGGGTGGGGGCACTTAGAAATCACTGAACGGAGACCGTGCTTCATAAACCACTACTTGAAGGGACTGCCTAAAATCATAGTTAACTTTAGGGAATCTTTATAGTTTCCATTCAACTCAATGAGACTTGCTCTTAACCTTAAGAATCGTTTATACTTGAAGGCTGTTATGAGTAAGCTCCTTTGTAGAATAATAATTAAAAGAAAAAATTTAAAAGGATGTTTCCATCTTTTACCCACTTTCTTACTGCAGGGCGTGTTTAAGACAGCAATAATGCTATAATTTCTTATAGGTAATTTCTCTGTTGTTACTGCGAAGAGGCTTTATAGACACGTACAAAATTATTTAAGGTCCTTGAAATCTTTGGCTTCAAATTTTTCATTTTAATGTTTTGATTTAGTTTTTTAATCAAAGATGTGCCATAACTATAGCTTTTGTTTGGTTTGTTGGTTTTGGGGGTTTTTTTTTGGAAAAGGAGACTGTAGTCTCTGAAGTCCCTGAAGTGCTTCACTTTGAAGAGCTTTGTTAGTCAAGGTAAAGGGCTCTGTAAGCCACAAGCATTATAATTACCTGATTTTGCTCTTGTTAAAATCAGTGGAAAAACTCTCATAGGTTGCAGTGGTAGCAAGACTGAAAGAAACTGCTGTGCTTTAGTTTATTGTTCCATCTTCTGATTAACATCTTAAACTGCATTTTGATCATGTAGTTTCTACTGGCAGAGAATGCCTGATGGTCTTTTGTTGATCTTCTGAGAGAACAACAGCTCATCTTGATGCTCAGCCAAGGCATCTATCATTTAGCTGTCCCTTTCAGTTACCGTGTTGAGAATGCAGCATGGCCCTGGCTCAGATAGTATCCGCTCCATCTGGTGACCTGTCAGAAGAGCTCTTAGACCTCTTTCCTTTCAGGATCCAGCAGTGATTTTTTTCTGTTTTTAACTTTTTGTACTGAGTAAATTTAACAGGTCAGACTCAAAATAGGGTTACTGTCATTCAAAATGTTACTGTACACCAGCTTGGCCACAGTAACTATTGAGGAGATGTATTCTTAGCCTGCTCAAAGTATCATGTCATTTAGCTATCCCAAAGGTTGATGTTAGAAAATACAAAATATGCTATTCTACCTTATGTTTGGTGCAATGAGTAGTAACAGACAATTGCTCAAGTCTAGCTAACATATATCAATATGGCTATGAGATGGAGCCATTCTGGCATTTATTTCTTTTCATTTCCCTAAACAGATGGTTTTATTCCTTCCATGCGATTTTTTTCTGCCACTGTGTTTTTGAGCTCTCTCATCTAGCTTTCATTAGCTTTTGTTCTCTACAGAGTGTTCAGGCAAGTGTGCTGCACATAATCTAACATCAGAGTTAAACAGGAATGGGAATGGGGGAAAAAATGGCAAGACCTATGCTAAAGCTTCTGCCAAAGATAATGGTACATAGGTGCAGAGGTCCACCCTTTCTATTGCATTGTATGACTCTTTATCATGTGTAGGTATTAAACAGAGAGTATCCCCCTTTCTGCCTCAGTTTAACTTTTCCCTTTTATCTCTGCCTCCTACATGTGTCATATGACATCTATCAGTAATACAAAGGCAATGTCACATGCTTAGTTATTGCTGACAGTAGTAATACAAAATCAGGCCTGTCTGACATATAAAAAGCAGAGGCTTCTTTATTGCAAGCCAATAAAAATCACCAATGAAAAAGGCTGTGGATTTTTAATGGAAAGGGAGCACTAATGAATAGGCATCAATTGAAAATTAGGGCATGAAAGACAGAGAAGAGCTAAGACAAATCAATTGCTATACCTATAAGCCGGAGCTGACAATAAATCAACAGCACTAGCAGCAAGATGTATTGGACCAAATTAATCACAGATGCAAACAGTTGAAAGTTAGGTATGAATAAATTAGTTTAAGAAGGGTCTACAAATGCTAAATTATTCCACAGTTGACCATGAGTGCAGTAACTATACAAAAGAATTTGAGCCACTATACAAAAAGAATTTAAGATGTACTTTCTGGCTCTGTTAGGACATAGAGCCTGTGGGAGCATAAAGAAAAACAAAATGTGGCTCTGACGGTGAGGGTAGTAAGACCTGTCACCCTGTGAATTTTATAAACCTCTGTGAAACCTTTGAGTCTTACTTTTCTCTTGAGCTCAGCACAGATGATGCACATGACAGTACCATGTCTAGCAAGTGGGCATGTAGGCAGGAAAGGAGGTTCTAGAGAGGTGGGTGATGGTCTCTTCAGCGAGGTGATAGGAAATAGGATAAGGGGAAATGGCCTCAGGCTGTGCCATGGCAGGGTCAGATCAGATGCTAGGAAAACATTTTTCACTGAGAGTGTTGTCAGGGCCTGGAACAGGCTGCCCAGGGAAGGGGTTGAGTGTTTAAAAGGGGATGTGTTTAAAAGACATGTAGATGAGGTACTTAGAGATATGGTTTAGCACAGGACAGGAATGGTTGGACTTGATCTTAAAGGTCTTTTCCAACCTTGTAATTCTGTGAAAGGTGTTGCCAAGGAGTAAGTTCAGGCCTTAGTACCCTGGCTGCCAGGTGATGTCATTTGTGATGTGAATGGGGACAATTTACTGAGCAACTCTGTGATTCAACTCTCCTATTTACAATGATGAATGATTTCTAAATGTTTTGTTGGCTTTTCCCAAGCTTAAAGGCAAGTATTGCACAACTCAGACTGAACATGAAAGAGGGCATTTAGGAAAAAGTTACAAGGTCTTTTACAAGATTTTTTTTGGTTGTTGTTCTGTGTTCTGACATGTACAAACTAGTTAGTATTCTCCATATGATTAATAACTTGTACCGTTCTTGCTTTGCACACTGTTGTTTGTTAAACCTGTGTTGAATTATGCCCACAGGGGCATGCAACAGGACATCTTGGCGTGAAGGATACCAACATTCATTTCTGTTCTCAAATCTTCAAAATGAAATTACAATAAAATTCCTGCTCTGGATTGGTGTTGCTGACATCAACAAAAGAAACATTAACTCTAATGACAGGAATGATGTAGCCTTTATTAGGCACTTGTTAAGAGCTAAATGTCTTGATAAAGTAGAATATGCTGCAACTTGACAGCAGAGTGAAGTGTTCTGGAGAGTGTTCCTACCATCTATCCTCCTTCCCTGGTGATTATGAATGTGCAACATGAAAAGACTAGATCATTTGCTTCACTCAAGTAATGAAATGTTCTGTGTACTTCTTTTTCATCATCTTGTTTTTGATCAAATGGGCGATCTGGCTGATTTTCTGATTCAGCTAATAAGAAGTTGGAATTGACTGTGAACTACATTGTTTCATACATTTAACTATAATGGTTAAATATGATATGATCTTAAATTTATAGCTGTTCTTTCTAATAAAGAGCTGTATCTGAATTTAAATGTTTGAATTGATTTTTCACTTTAAATTTCCTAAGGCATGGGATTTCTTCTTTTATAGTAATTATTACTAGATAACACTGGAAAGCTAAGTCACAGGTTTGGGACAATTCACTGCTGTACTTGGAGAATGTGCCTCTGTTCTGCTGTGAAACCTATGGAGTCCACTTCCTATGCCTGGAGACTATTAGCTATCAAACATATCACAACTTGGAATTTCAGGTATGTTATAAGCAAATATTTTGAGGGAATTGCTGATATGCAAAAACCATGTTTTTGTCTGATCTGAAGCTAGTTGAGAAATCAGAGTTGAATCTTATTTAATTTAAATATAACCAGTTAAACTGCTTATTCAGTCTTCATTCCTGTTTCTGACTGTCATGCTTAGAGGAATAGCTTCTACAGAAGAACAGAGACTAACCCCACTTTATCTGCAGTAACCAAGGTACACAGCAGCCTAACAGTTAAGGATATATATCCACAAAAGTGGTCTTGTATATTTATGTCCCCTCAGGTAAAGAAAACTTCCCTGTGATTTTTCTGAACCTTATTGTGTAGTTTAGCAAAAAACCCCAAATAATACTGGATACCTCAGTTTAAACTAAAATGCAGATATCCTCATTAACTACTTATTACCTATTGTACTGCCCATTCACTTCAGATGCTAATGGTTTTGGGTTTGTTTTTTTTTCCTTTTATTGCCTGTGGCTTTTATCTTAAGAATGTAGTATGCATGTGGTTGCTGGAAATTAGAAGAGAGGAACGGCTTGGTTCAATGCACTTTGCACACATGCTGCCTCAGAGCTGTTGCTTTAGTGTTCTCCTGTACTGGCTACTTGTATTCTAAAATAAGCAGTGTAGTCCAGAAGTATATGGCTGCCCTTCATGCATTGCACAGAAGGATATAGAGTAATCAATGTAGAGATTAAACAACACTGTCAATTAATCATTAAGTTTGGAAGTTCTTAGATGACTCAGCAAAGATTTTGAATATCATTGAAGAAATTATATGGAGTACTACATTTTTCGTAGATGCAGTCTATACATTTCTGCCCAATGCATGCAGCGTTTTGTGTGTCCTTGCTATGCTGTAAATACCTGAAAACTACATTGCTGAGTTTTGCTCAGGCAACCTGAATATGATCATGTAGAACCAAAGGTATGTCCCAGGTCAGCACTTGTTGGCGTCCAGTTACGTCAACAGGAAACTTGTGTCAATGCATTTTAATGAATTGTGTTAATTAATTGCTAATTAATTTAATTAACAGTGGGATATGTAGCAGGTACATCAGCAAGACAGTAATGTTATACAGTACATTGTCCTACGGTGAAAAGAATGTTTTTCTTAATTCTGAAATCTATTTCGTAAGACAGTAGGCATGAACATTGCTGATTTAAAATGGCTTCAGAAGTCCCATAGACTATATTCTTAAGCCAGAGTGTTAGTGTCTTTCCTACATAGTGCTGTGGCTAATGCACATCTTACCAAATGTGCTACAGCACTGTTGTGGCTTCAAAGAGTAAGCAATGCTGGTCAGGGTGTAAAGGCATGATGTGTTTACCTCTGCAAGATTCCATGTGTTTGTACTCTCTGGTCAGTAGCATATAAAAAACATGCCTCAGCTACTTATGCTGATGGGGAGGGATGAGAAGGAACCCATCCATTACCTCTCTAAGCAAGGAAAAAAGATGGTGGGATGAGAAACTTCTTTCAAAACTTCTCTTTGCAACACTGTAGTTTGGGAAACACATATACAATGAAGGCATGTTTACTTTGTGTAGAATTCATGGCATGATGAGGATAATAAGACCCTCCAAGGCAATAATTGCTTCACTGTAGGGTGCTTCTGCATCTCAAATTGCTCAGCATCTGGGTTTTAAATCATTTGTGTTCCTGGTGGGTAAAACTGCCAGCTAAACAGGCAGGCAGACAAGCAGCATTTTTAAACTTACACAGCATGATCATGGCATGTGTGCATTTAAGGCTGAGCTTATTATCGTCAGGAATTGTTATCTAAACCATAGAGACAGAAACCAAAATAAAATCTCTTAATAAACTGTTTTCATTCACAAGGAAACCATTCAGCCTATGCTATAGATCTGGTACTGGTTTGGATTTTTCTGGCAGACTGTCCAGGAGGAAAGCATTCTCTCCAGAGCTCAGAAAATGTGCAATTCATCCCGCTGTGGTGAACAGGTGACTGTCACTGAATGCCATGCTGAAGTTCATGTTATAAACAGGAAGGTGCTTTGCTGTATTTGCAAAAGAGTTACATTATCAACATGTAAAGTAGACCTCAACTTGTTATGAAGAGAGGCCATTGTGTGTATAGGAATGTACTGAATCTGTGTTTCAATTTTGCTGCAGTGGGGTTAGACTCTACTGGCAAATATTCTGCCTTTGACACGTCCTTCTCTATTTCAGTTTCTGAAAGCTTACTCGGTATTTCTTGCTGTAGGCAATTTTTTCCATACCCTAGCCTAAAATACAATGAGTATGTCATGGTGCATAGGGGTGGTTCAGTGTTCTGTTTGATAATTATGAAAACTTTGCTTTTGGGAAAAACTCCTGTGGTGGTGGATTAAAGATGTCTGGAAGTCCAGCTTGAAACAGCAGTCTGCACAATAACTGGATGGTTGAACTGTGGCAGCAATGAGAAGACTTGCATGCATGCTTTATCTGTCTCAATTTATGGTTTAACACCTTGCATTCCTACTTTTATATCCCCATGTCCAGATATTGGTATTTTGGCCTTTGAGTTCAAAACCTGCTCCTGCCTATGCCCATCAAGCCCCTGTGATATGACAGGCTTCTATGCTGCGCCCTGTCTGGACTCTGGTTCTCGAGCACCATGCTAATCTAACTGTTCTGAAACTCTGGGCTCAGGAGTGGCCCTGGTGAGGCTATGACTTGCCTGACATTTCCTTTTGGCACCAATGGCAGCTGCTTTGAGGTTTTCTTTTTGTTTTCTTTTTTTTTTTCTAGGTTCTTTTTAACTTGTACCAATTCCCTGATCTGATTCACTACACAGTCACACAAATAGTTGTACTGGCACAACTGAGGGAGCAGTGAGAATTAGCAGAGGGAGTGGTGACTGCACACAGCAGCCCTCATACAAGAAGAAAAACACCTTAAAGTCCTCTATACTTTGTCAATTTGAAGTGCCCTCATTCTCTCTCTGTTACAGGCTTTTTTGTATGTGTGTATTTTCCTCACTTTGTTGCTACACAGGTTTTTTTCCCCATACAACATGTTGTTTCAACTCTGCCAGTACTCATCTGCCACCTCGTTAGTTGTCTGCTGACTACTGAAGCACTTAGAAAAGAAAAGAGGAAAAAAAGAAGACAAAGTCTCTGTAGACTTCTAAGCTGTGGTAACAGGCAATTGAAAATTATCAGTAGGATGAGCATCACCTGGTTTTCCAAAGGCAAAAAGAATAATCGCTTTCTTGGTAACCAAGGAGTTCTGGTTAGAAAGCTCACTTGCTGACAGAGTCACACACGCATTGGGATAGAACCTGCTCCTCCAGGGACTTTTCCCCTCTGCAGTCAGGGAAAGAAAGGTTTGCCAAGCAAGCTCGTGTCAGTGCTTGCGGCTTTCATATTTTCCCCGATGGGGCTCTGTGTTATCTACAATGTGCATCAGTGTTATTATTTGATGATCTTGAAGGTATTAATTCTGATTGCTCCTGGTAGTCTGTTGTTTGGCTTTTTGCTCACACACTTTTCTCTTTTTCCCCATAAAGAGAGGTTCAATCACTTGGAAGGCTATTCTGCTATCTAATGTCGTGTTTCTCCATGTCAGTAATCATTCTTGATATAACCTTAATTTACCTGAGATCATGCTTTGTTAGTTCTCATCCTCACCTTTGGGAAAGGAGATAAGTTATTCTTAAGAAGTGAAAATAGATGTTTGACTGTTATGTTCAGTAATTTCAGAAGCGATTCATATTTAGGGTTTGACTCATCTTGAACCAGTTGTATCCTGAGTTATCTTTTATACCACTACAACGTGAATGCAGGACACAATCCTGCCTTTCTTCTTCTGTCATTTGAGAGTGAGGTAATGAAGTGGAAGATGTACAAGCACCAAAACTTCTCCTTATAATATACTCTAGCAAAACACAGATTTGCTGAAAACTCCAGTGCTCCTGTTGCTTTTCATTGCCTTCTGCTTTGGTAATAGGTGGATTCTGGGGAGAACTGAGGTTGCTTGGTACTTACAAAAAACAATTGATTTATGGGGTTTATAGCATAATTTTTTGACCAGAACCTGGGCTCCATTTGAACTGAACTCGGAACTATGCAATTGAAGAGGGAGCTGGAAAGTACTGTTCAGTGGGAAGTGTTCAGTTCTATGCTGTTCAGCCCCAGCATAGAGCAGAGAAGCTGTTATTTGTTTCTGGGGCATGCAGAAACCTTGCTGATATTTGATGTCCAGTCATGTGTTCACCAGGAAACCAGAAATCAGTGCTTCTATAGTTACCCTTTGTCACATAATAATTTATAACAATGGGATTTTTTTATTCATCCAGATCCTGTAGATTACAGACTCGCACCTGAAGGCAGAGAAGCTTCAGTTCTTGAAGACAGTAGCACACAAAAGGGTGTGATACAGTTTCCACTAGGTTAAGAAAGTGTCTAGCGGCTTACCTTTGAAGGAACTTTTTTCTGCTTTTACCCATATAGGTCTAAGGTAATTAATCAATAAGCAAGGACACAGGGTGAAAACATATGGTCTTTGATATTTAATAAATGGATTAACAGAGTCTACCGCTTAATATTCAGCTTCTGCCTTAGGAGTATAAATTAATAAGCATTAGGTCCTTTTTAATGAGGAATTTTCCCTTTTAAAACCTGAATGAATTATCAAAAAGAGCTCTGGCAGAATTTCAAAGACATTTTCTGACCTTCTAGTATTCTGGCCTGCATGAATTTTTAACAAGATGCTATATATCTGGAAGGTCTATTAGAATTCGTCTGCATGAAATCGATCTGCCCTCTAGCCCCTCACCCCCTTTTTTCTTTTTTTCTTTCTTTCTTTTTTTTTTTTTTTTTTTGGATAATCAGATAACTGAAACAGAAAAAGGAAAAGTATCTATAATAGCAAGGCAATGTTTAATTTATGTAAACGAATTTTTAAAAAAGAGTCCATATTTGAGTTAATAAAACCCTGCACATCACTTTTAAATTTTAATAGTGGCTGGCAAAAATCCTTTATTTATAGTGACATTTTCATTTATATTCATTTTTGAATAGTATCAACAATATGAAGTGTCCCAAGATCTGTTTGAAAATGCATATTTTAAAGTGCATAACATGCATAACTTATAATTAAATGCACATGACTATGCTTTCAGTCCTGTAAAACATTCTCTTTTTTGCTGGTTTCTATTCCAGAAAACCTTTAGGAATTTTTTTGATATCTAAATCTTTTCAGAAAATAAATGTGGTAGACCAAAGCAGATGTTTACGTATTTGTAGGCTGATTTTCAAAATAATGAAGAAGGCTTAATGTCATTATTACTTGCTTTATTTTTTTTACTTTCTAAAGCCTGTTCCATGACATTTTGAAAAGCAGAACACCCTTTTTCGTAAAAAGTTGTAGTTATCTACGCAAATTTTTACTGATGATGCTTCATAATCTAAATACCACTTCAGAAAAATACTGTATACATCAATGAAAACTGAGCTGTTTCACTGCTCAAAATAACTATCAGTTGGACCTACAGATGGGATAGTCTATTAGCAGGTTATTGCTCTGAATCGTTGAAGCAGATTCCATGCTACAATAGCTCACTTTTAGCTTCTATTCAGTACTATGAATTAGACACCTCCTTCTGGAACTACCTGAGGTTTTTGATCTTATCCACCTGGAATCTGCTGAATAAAAAGCACTTAGGAGCAGCTCTTGCTCCTGGAGGTGATTGTGCTGCTCATTTGCAGCAAGGATCAGTATCTATGTGCGCTAGGAAAGAAACAACCATTAAGTTTTAGTAAACAGATTATTAGAAAGTGGTTGTCTTTAGCCTGTTAATCAATAATGGCAGGAACCGCTAACAGGATTTCCATGTCACTGTTTCTTTTATTTCACCTGTTTCAGGAGGAAGTTCCCTTCTGAGTTAATCCTTTTGAGCAAAATATATCCCCGGGGTAAACCCACAGGAACCGTAGCAGTCAATAGAATTGCACCTCAGATGGAGCTGAACCATTGAGTCACTGAACTTAAAACTGAGAAATTCAGTGTGTGCCTTGCACATTCAAATGCTAAGTGGTCTCTTGAGTCTGGGGTTTGCTGATATTCCCTGCCCTGGCTCTTGATTAGGACCACATAAGAGTAGAAAAAGATGCTAAAAAGACATGGCTTAATAAATGCTGGCTAATTATTTGCTCATGTTGCTTTGTCAGGACAGCTTAACTTTGGAACAACTCCACTGTGGCTTGGTTTTCAACAAGCAGCGCAGAACATGCATAAAATCACATTTCTCATTTTTCTTTATGAGGATGAGGGAGCTGCACAGTTTTAAGGATGTATTGATTCCATTGTCGAGACTAAGGCCTGCAGTAGCTCAGTGTCAGACATAGCCTGTCTACCTTTGTCAGGTACTGTCAAGGACACAAAGCAAAGCTGGATGCACAATTGTTATCAGGGGGCAGCAGGGGAAAGTACTCCTGTTGTACTTTTCACCTTGTTGTCTTCAGTTCTCTGTCTCTCATCTAATCCTGCACGTGCAACAGGCAGCTTTGCTGAGCTTATTGCCTTCCAGCAGACACCCTGGCAGTTCCCTTCCAACTCCCTGGTGGAGGGATGACAGAGAAGTGGGGTGTCACCTTCCACAAAGTATTTTCCACTAGTGTGAGAGGTGATACCTGGTATGCGAAAGAGACTCCCATGGGGGCCATTTATGCGACTTTTTATATGGGTGCAAAACCAAAAAGGTAATTGGACTGACAGGTGAGAGACTGCACAATCACAGTGTCCCTGAAAACCAAGGTAGAGAAATTAGAGAGGATCAGAATAAAGTCTCAGGTAGGTAGGTGGCAGGAGCCCTGAGGGTATATAGCAGCACAAAGGAGACACCTCTGTCTTAGACTTTCTTTAGCTAAACCCATGGATGTTGTTTGTAAGAAATATTTTTTAGAATATCACTTGATATTTCTTTGCTAAAGGTTGAAATAAAAATAAGTTTGAGAGAGCTAATAACATGAAAGTGTTTTGGCACAGGCTTTTAATTCAGCACCAGAAGGGTGCATCAAGTTGATTAATGCTTGTACCCCAGACTGTTTTGTAGGACAGGATGTACCATTCAGTATCACATTGCTCAGACAGGTTGGCAAGTGAACCTTTGCAGAATTCATGCTTCAACTTACATATGTGGTGGTCTGGAGGGGACACACATTTGATGTGTGGGGTTTTTTTGTACACTGGTGACCAGGAGCCACTTGGAGGGGCATTGTGCAATCAATGAATCCCAGTAATAAGGGTTGCCATAAGCTTATATTTCTGACTTTTTAGATTTCATTTTCAAATGTCTTTACACTTCAGAAGTAAAGGGTAAGTGTGCATGAGAGGATGAGCAAAGGAGTAGTAGAACTGAAGGCAGGGTCTGTATCATCTGATTTTATCCTGATTTTTATCCTTAGTCTGTTAGACTAAGCTGTGTAGAGAAAATAATGATGGGATTTTGAAAGACACACAGAGATGTTAATCACCCCAATGCCACCAGCAGTACTTGAGAAATACTTCCACATGCCTCAGTTTAAACAAAAAGACCGTCAATATCTACTCAATTAAGCTGGGTCTCTGTGACAGTGCTATTGACCACAAGGGAGGGGAAAGTGCTACATAGATGATAAATGGTGGAATAATTAAGAAACTGTTGTTCTTTAAATAAACTATGATATTTCCCCTTGAAAGCAATAAATGAGGGGTCTTTTATCATGGCAGTATTTTCTGAGTATGATATCAGTGGGTTACAGACTGGAAAAGGGATAATTCTGTGAACCGTCATGCTTATCTTTAAGAATGTTAAAATAAAAATAGACTGTGCCTTACATCTGCAGGCTGCATAGAACTATGTGTTCAAATGATATTTTTTTCTGAATAAGCCACTGCACTCAAGAGGACTAATTTGCATTAAGTCCCTTAAATGAACAGATACCTGTTTGCATGTGGAGAGCATACACCAAAAGGAACTGGGGAGTGGAGAGCACTGACATCTGCATACTGAGCCAACACTTCTCAGAGGTAGCCAAGTCTATAGCTGAGCATAAACAAAATTAAAATGATGTTTTCAGGTGGCCAGCACAGCTGCTACCTTTGAGTTTGCCTCTGCTTTTGTCCTCTCTGCTGATTTCATAGCATTTCTTTATATGGCATGACTTTTGATTTATGCCATGTGACAGAGACCCTAATTGGTTTTTCTGAAGTTTAATATGGCTGTTGGGTTGCACATTGGAAGAGTAAATAAAACCGTGTGGCACAAGGAAAGCTGCCTGCAGTCTGTTGTCTTGGCTGCCCTTCTGCAGGGCAGCGGGAAGGAGCTTTTCCCAAGGCCATCTGGATGTGCTCTGTGGGAGTAAAGTCCCTGGGGTCCCCTGGCTTGGCTGGGCACAGGGCCCAGGATGGGCCCCAGCGTAGGCAGTGGCACCCATCAGGGACTAGATGTTCCTGGGAAAGCGAGAGTGTGAGAAAGGGAAGTGAGTACTGCATGACAGAGAGGAGAGGGGGCTGGCTGGTTTTACCATAATTTGAGATTTCTGTATGGAAAGATGTCCTCGTGGGAGAGGAAAGAGGAGCTTTGGCTGCTTGTCTGGGGGTCATGCTATGCTGCCCCGAAGCCACCTGGAGGGAAGGCGTATCAGGTAAGGCAGGCCAGTCTAGGGGAGTGCACAGTGGCTTAACAACACAGGCTTTAGTCTGATACCACCATTTGATCTCCCAGCATTTTCCTAGAGATTTCAGGAGTTTAATACAGGCAGGAAATTTCACATCTTTTTCAAAATGGTGAGCTGAAGGCTAAAGGGGTAAATGCTGCTATCAGATAGGCTCTAGCCACTGGGTTTCTAGTGTTCATCTGTGCTGAGTACAGCTATCGGTTGATTTAGATTTCTGGAATAGAAAAATTAAATATTTCTGGAGGGTATATCAATAAGCATACATTAGAAGAACAAACATTGACCAAAGGAAATGTATTAGCTGTTAAATGCAGGCATCGAATGCTAATGTTTTGGTCAGCTATCCTGTTTTCCAATTTGTTATGAGGTGCTGCAGGGAAACAGGGCAAAGAGGTTCTGCTTCTCTTATGTAGCATAGAGGTGTTCAATAGGTTTTGTACAACGAAGTATAAAAAGTGGACCAAAAAGAATTCAAACAGCTGTTTTGCCCTTTATGAATGTGGAGAGATGGATTTCAATTAGTCCCTCTGCCAGGCAGTGAAGGCAGTGGGTAAGTGGCAGATATAAGTAACATTGTGTGAGAATGTTATAAATTGAGCATCACTGATGGCCTTCCCACTGATGACTTATGACCCATTGTCACAATCAAATGAAATCACAACTGTATGTCACCTTTGCACTTTGCTAGGTCCCTTTGTGGACTCAAAAGGCATTAATAGTGTGAAGACTTAGATGTCTGTTCATGCAAAACATGCATGGGAATACAAATCATAGAATCATAGAACATCCCAAGTTGGAAGGGATCCATAAGGATCATCAAGTCCAAACCCTGGCTCCATACAGGTCCAGCCAAGTCAGAGCATGGGACTACTGAGTGTATTGTCCAGGTGTTTCTTGAACTCAGTCAAGCTCAGTGCTGTGACCCCTTCCCTGGGGAGCCTGTTCCAGTGCCCAACTGCACCCTTCCAATGAAGATATAATTTTGTGTAAAAACTTGTATGTGTCATAGTTCATCATAGTTTATTTCAGGGGGACATTTTAGGTCATAGAATGGTATCTCTTCTCATTTATTGCTGCCTGTTTTGTTTTTCTGATGGGTTTTGGCTAATGCATCTGTCCACACAACTCTTAGCATCCATAATGGAGCATAATGGAATATAATGGAATTATTTTCCTTTAAAAAGTGCATATTTAAATGTTTACAGAAACATGTTTTTGTTTTTACTTTTCATCAGATAGACTGACTATTTTGTCATCCCAGGATATTTACAATCCATTTTATAGTTTTAAAACTAATGGTGTATATATGAATGCTACTGAAAAGTTAGGCATACCTGAAGAGAGTTGGTGGCTCTTTATAGATAAGGTTGTATTTAACTATGCATGGAAAATAATTGGATATCTGTGTTCAGCATGCATGGAGTAGGAAGAAACAACAACTTTATGAGGACAGGAAAGAGACTAGGAATGACAGACTTGTAATTGTGACTCGATATGTGTAAACTACGAAGCCATTGCATGTCCCTCAGAAAATGCAAGGCAGCATTCTCCTCGCCTTTTTCCTTGTCTATGTCTGTAGGGCAGTTGAATATTGTGAATTTTATTTTTCTCTCCACTAATAATGGCCTGAATTTCAAACAGTTTTATTTTGAAACTGCTATCACCTTCTTTGGGTTTGTTTTTTACATATGTTCCATGAATTTGCTGGCAGGGAAATTCATACACAGCAAGTTTTAAATAACTAGGGAATATTAATAGAGGGTGAATTTCAAATTAGTATATATGACATTTCACACAATCTATTGTAAGTCATATGGTCTTCTACTCATAAGCTAGAAATGTACTGTGTAATTTATGATGTATGTCAAATAATGGGCTACTTCACAGATTTTAAATATCAGCTCATACATTTTGAATACTCATATTCACAAATATTATTTCTAGAAATTAATTAAAATTAATAGATCTGTATATGAATTGTTGACCTCTGCTGGCAAAGACTATGCAAATGGAAGAAGAAATGTTTTTTTCTCGGTGCTTTGCTGCACAATTGCTGTAATAGACACTCAGGCTACAAACTGGAATTAAATTAGGATTTGAGTACCTGGAATTAAATTAGGAATTGAGCACTGGGAGGGTAGGAAGGTGCACTGTTTTGCTCTGTGGTGACAAGCAAGCCACTTGTTCCAGCAGTCAATTGCATTGAAAAAACTATTTTCCATCAAAACATTAACTGGAATGCAGCAGTAAACTGTCTCAATTCTAATTAAATAAATTCAGTAATTCACATTTAAATGACTGCAAGTGATCTCTCATTTATGTTTATTGATATATGATTATGTAAACCCTTGAGATTTCTGAAAATTCTGGTTTTAACCAAAGAAAAGGGGAAAAAAGCAAGGGGAAAAGCATATATTCTTTTTCCATTTGCAAACTCAGATATACCTTAATGATTGGTTCTATAAATCAGACCACAACTTTCTTCAGGAAATTGATTTGTGTAGGACATAATTGAGGCCTGTTTTTTGAATTTTCAAGGCTAGTGCCATTTGTGTTGAGAGAAAGTACTCTCTTGGCCAAGGATTACCTCTGTGATACGAGTCAATGGAGCGGGGTTTTTTGTAACTTTGTTTATATCAAGCACATGATGTGTTTGAAAACCACAACTAGACTCTCCTTGCCTGACAAAGACTTCTTATCGATACAGGAGTTAAATGCATGGCTAAAATAAAGCATGCTTACAAATCCTGTGAATTTATTTCAGTCATTGTTTCTCTTCCCTGTAAAATGCAGGGGAGGCCGTAGATACTGCCACTGTTTGACAAGAGTGCAGTGGTTTGGAATCTTTACTTGTGAGCAGTTTGGAGATGCTTTTGAGATGGGAGGTTGAGATGTGTGAAGTTCTGCTACTGAATGAATGCAGTTATTACTTTGTAAGGAAATAGCCACATACTGTGAAAGTTCACCAGCTTTTGGGGTCTTGGAGAGGTGTGTTTGTTGTTCCCTTAACACTCATGGAAGCAACGCTCAGAGTTTCCAGGCTCATGGCTTCAGACCTGCATCTCTGATAAATTATCTATCTTTCTTGGGATTATTTTTAATAACTTTTTCTTTCCTCCAGTGTCTGCTTATTTTCTGACCCTAAGTTATGTCTAGGCCAGTGATCTTTGCACGCTGTATGATTTGTATGTTTCCTCTATGTTTTTTCTCATAAATATTTTAGCATTTGATTTAAATCAAGCCCTAATTGGCCTTGTTTCTATGGTGTTTTTCTGATTCAGTTTGAAACTGAATTTGAAGGTGTACCATAGACATCTTAACATGGCTACTGAGTACCAAAGGGAGAAAAAAATTAGCCTGCTCTGGTTTAGTCTGTGCTGTAAAGAGACTCCATTGTTCCTCTGGGCTTGAAATGAGTTCTTAGCACACCTAATTGAGTTGAACTTGGTCTCTAATAATATACATAGATCAAAGATTCCTTTGATAGTGGCCATTAACACCTTCCAGTATAAGAAAAATGATCTTAACTTTTTTTCACAATAAACCAGAGCATACACCCTGCCTAGTCTCTTATGGATATATGTATTTGCTACCCAGCAAATTGAGTTTGGGGTTTTTTTGTAAGGATAGGTTAGGTCCTCAGCTGGTAAGTGCACTTGGTTAATGTCATCAACTGAGCAAGTAGCTCAATGCTTTTTTCTCTATTTGGTCGCAAAACAAACAGGCTTTTCTGTTTGTTTTGTCTTTTTTTTTTCCTTTTTTCCCCTTTTTTTTTCTTTAAGAGAAAAGCCCCGAGGATCCAGAGAACAAATACATCATATAATATGCTTTCTGGTACTGCATAGTTTTATTATAAATGTAATTTGTTAGTCGTTCTTTTTCTTTCTAGAAGTAGCTTTTGTTTCAGGATTACACAAAATCTATTGGGAATAGAGAAATAAGATATTTATGGGAGCAGACATCTTTCTTCAGTTGCTTTACTGGATTAAAGAAGAAAAATTGTGGATCCAAAAGGAAAATGAGAAGAAATGCTTATTTGTTCTTGAGATAATATGTTAACACTATTCCATTATGTGTATTTATCTCCAATCTTTATGACTCAAAAGATTTGAATATAATAAAGCCCCAGTACAGCAAAACCAAGAGGTAATAAAGAAAACCTTGTTCTAATTCAATGTATTTGACAAATTACCTCTAAGACAAAAAAATTACTACATTTCTTGGTTTTCTTCTCCAATGCAGAAAAAGCCCAGAACCTTATCAGATTACAGTTCTGTTCTTAATTAAAAGCCTGTGTATCACTTGCTGGGGCTTTTTGTTTGTTTGTTTATTTCAGGATACGATTCAAACTGATTTCTGTAATATCAGGGATAAACAAGACTTTACTGCTCCAAACTTTACAACTTAATTCAAATGATGTTTTACCTAAGAACAGCCAGGCTGTCACTTACCTGATTTTACTGCATTTGGTGTAGGTTCTGCAGCATTTTAATTGGAAAGTATCAGTGAAAGCATTAATCCCCTCATAGCTTGGGAGAGTTTTTTCACTTCCACAGAAAAAAACTTCTCAAGATTAAGTGTAGAGAAATTAACTGGAATGGACATAGGCAGACTAAGGAAAAAACCCAACAAAACCCCCAATTTAAAATCCCACAACAGTAATTAAAAGCCTCTTTCATGATATTTTTATGCGAGTCCTCAATTATCTGCACAGAACCTTTATCAAGTCTGGTTTTGGCCTCCATTTTGTGTTTTATCAGGGGACAAAAATAAAAAGGCAAGCTTTTAAAATTGACTCATGAGCTAAAACAGGATTTTGAAAAAGTTGTTCCATTAAATCAAAAGCAGTTGGAACATAAAGGGGCACACATTAGGCAAGAGGGATAATTGCAGTATATCTGCTACATAGACCATGAGAGTAAGACCAGTGTAGCAAGAGCAGTCACCACTGAAGTGGCTGAAATGTGCAATTTGCACACATAGAATTTAAAAAGCAACTAAGAAAATTTTGGTTCCCAGAACTCTGCATTCTGACACAGGTTTGTAACGAAGCTGGGCCTGTGCTAGATTTCATATATCAGGTGCCTCAATGAGTTAAGAAAGCAGTTTTCTAACCCAAATAGAGATTTAAGAATATCTAAAATGCCCCTATTGAATGAACTAGCAAACTAAAAATTCAAGATCAGATCAAGTCAATCAGCAGTTTAACTTTTTAATTAAAATGTTTGCTTTAGTGCCTTGACATACTTTTTGCTAATTTGTTCAGTTTTGGGTTTAATCTCTCATGTTGACTGTTAGGCTCCACAAATTGAAAGAGTTTTCAGCCTATGCTCACAGGCAGAGTGGTGGGCAAAATACATCTTTTCACTAGTCTGCTGTCTTGGGATGTTCAAAGCAGCCGCTCATACCAAGGTAATTGGGAGAACCACATTTCTTCATGTACCTTAGATATGGGCATGGATGGAGTGAAGGAAGTTCATTAAAAGTGTGGTAGGGAAATACATTGAAATTAACTGCTTTATACTGAATTGAATAAAGGCATCTGAAATAGGCATCTCCCTGGTGTGATTCAACACAAAACACAATAATAACAAAAACCCTGAAAATAGCTCTTGTCTGAGCCATTTAGACACAGGCAGTGCTCATGACATTGTTACAATAGTCACAGAAGAACCCGTGCGCCTGTAGTCACTTCACATCTTAATATAATAGTCCTTAATCCTCTATTTCTCCTGAAGTATGTCACAGCATACCTTGTAATGCACTTGCTAAAGTGGAAAGAAAAGGATAAACCACACACACCAGTGGATGCTCCCTGTCTTTTTGGTATGGTTATATCTCAACCTATGACTCCAGAAGATGAGGAGGGCAGTGTATATGAGGAGTGCTGGAATGTACAATCAGTTGACTGTGTTTTTGTTCCCTGAGGTTACCAAACTCTCTTGAAGAGTTATATTTGAAGAAAATTCAAAGAACTATCATTTCTTTGTCCTACCCTGTTGCCTGCAGGATGACTTCTTAGTTTGGCTAAGCTCCTGGAAGCTAGAAGTCACTTACACAGGCAATTTCTGTCAAGGACGTGCTTAATCAGCTGCACTCAGGTAGGAGGTAACAGCAGCATTCTCTTGGGCTTTGTAGTGAGTCTTCTCGTAGATAAGCAACACAGTCCACTGGCAGCTTAAAAGTATCCATTCTGTTTGAAGGAAACTCTATGGACTCTAAGCTATATTCCGAGTTACTTTGATAAATGCATAGCTTAAATATTCTCAGCCAGAGAAAAGGTTTGAAAACTGGTGGACCACCTTCCCCAAGCTAGTGAAAGCTTCATGTCATTCGCCTCTTGTATTTCCATTTTTACCACATCCAAGGCTACAGGAATAAAGCCTATTATACTTCAAGAAATGTATTTTGATTCCTTTTATGTTGTCCTCTTTAAGTATGATGTTATATGACAGTATTATTGTGAATCTGAGAGTGATTCTCTTTCCTTTGAAGCTGAGATCTATTCTTCATTTTAATGTGTCTACTAGCTTCATGTTGCCCGCTCTGCAAGATTCCTGTGAAGATGCAGTGCATCTGATTTTGCTAACACTGTCATCATCTCCTCAAATGTAGAGTTGAATTTAACTTTGATATGAGAAGGGCTTAGAGAACAAAAATACTCTCTGCCATGGGAAGTCCTTATAGTTTTTGTTCGTATCCTTCTATTTATAGTTTGTGTTTAGTATTACTGCCTTCTATTTGACTCCTGAATTTTCCTCCAGGATGTAGATATTTGTCTGACTAACTTTTAACAGTGCTTGCACTTAAAATGTTACTGTGTCTTCATAAACATATTTGAGTAATGTAGACATTGGGATCTTATTCTTTTCTTCTGCTTTGACTAGGATATATCGCAGGATATTATATCATTACTTTATAACTTTAGATATATATCAGATTTCTGATAGCAACTTCTGTGGGGTTTTCAGTTTGGGAACCATACCTATTAGTCAGGATTTATTTAATGATTTGATTGTTTTGGCTTCATTGATTTGCCTTCACATTTCTCTAATGCTAGCAATTTTTATTGAGTAGACCAAATGCTATAATATCCTATACAGTTAATGTGGGAGTGAATAATACTCTTGTTACTGCCTCAGGACAGTTCCTCTCCTACATTCTGAAAAGTTTGTACTTCCAGAAGGTACCACCGAAGTGGGAGTATAAATGTGTTTATCAGATATTTTCAGAATATACTATTGTTAATTACTGGGAAACAGGCAATGAATTTGAAAAAATGTCTTCTAGAAAACAATTCAAAAGCAATATAATAATTTGAGCCGATTAACTCAACTTACATGTATAGTAATGGGTACCATGCTATATCCAGTATCACACATGGAATCCCTGCAGCAGAGACTGGTGTGATTTGCTTTCTACGACTGCTTGTAATCACCATATATTAGGCCAGATGAAGCTATCATGTGACCTCTCATTGTCATTTAGCAGCTTGTCTCAGAAATGAAGGCATGACTCTGTGCTTGGCAGGTTTGCTATAGCTTGAGTAATGGAAATAGGAGGGTTTGGAGAAGGAGAGAAGGTATCTCCAACCCACTCTGCAAATAGCAGGTGAAGTACCAAAACAGAAAATGCTGCTGTACCTGCCTCTCTTTGTTTTGGTATGATCTCTTCACTCATGTTCAGTGGCAGTTGTTTCTCCCTGCTCATTTAAATACTTTAATCTGTGTATCTAAGCAGTCTCTGCTTTCACAGGGTTAACTTGTTTTTTATTCCTTGCTAGTGTTTTTGTTGGGATGTTGACTCTCCCAGAGGAGTACTGCCTGCTCTGGATGATGAGGTAGTCAGCCACCTAACTTGAGCATGATTTTGACTCTGAACCTGAAATGTCTCATTGCCTCTCCTAGCTTGATAGACCTGTCAAAAGGAAAATAAGGGGATAGATTGATCCTAGAGTGGGACATCCGTCATCAACAATTTGGAAGCATATTTATCTGTGCAGGGAACTATTCCAGAATGATCTTTCTCCCAATTAACTGTATTTGTGAAGAGTCTTATCCCATCAACTATTCCCTAAGCTGAGGTGCATTTTGATGTAAGCCAGTCATGAGCAATAATATAGTTAAAGGATTGTCTTAGAATCTGTTGAATCAGAGAGATTGGCTATAAATGTCTACTGTAAAATTATTTTAAAGATTTGCTAGAATAGCTGCCTTTCTCTGTTCAAAAAACTTCTGCTGTATGAGTTTATACTGGCCTGAAGGCTTGGCCCACGCATTGAAGCCAACGTTTGACTTTCCTTACCTTATGTATAATTCATTTGGTATATCTAGTCTTTGATATTGACTGGGGTTTTGTTTCTAGCAGGGTATGGATTTTAACCTTCACGGATATTTTCAAGAATTTATCTTTCAGATTCACATTCGGAAAGTGAAGCTCACAGAAATTGCCATGAGAAGGAAATAACTAGTGTGTGAAAACTCTTTAACTTTCTTTTTCTGCTAATGTATCTAAATTGATTATATAATGCTCATTAGCCAGTAGCTGCTACATTTTGCATATTGGCACTAAGTCGATGTATGAGACACAGTGTTTAGACTTTTTTGGTCAGGTGATCCTCTGGCTAACTGCAGTACTCACTGAAAGTCCTTATGGGTGATTTTCATGCGTGTGTGTTTTGCAAGTGCTTTAACCTGATGGCACCAGGAGCTAACTTCAGGCTTATACTGAACTATGCTGATTCCAGTTTAGTAAAGCTCTAAGCAGTGAGGATAGCAGCTGAGAGTTTCCATGGTTTTCCTTCTGATACAGGTTATTTGAGGCTATGTGCAAAAGGGTATCTGATCCTTCCATATGCTATGTGAATTGCTTTGCTGCTGCTGGAGAAAGAAAAAGTCTATATTGGTCTAATAGTTTATTACAGCTTGGCTTAGTGTGTGGCTTCCTGAGATATGTAGTAGCTAGGTATGGATCATTATGGATAGTATAAGAAAAGTCAAAATATGCATAAATTATTGTCTGTCACCTTTTAATGTATTATTTATTGCAGTTTTCCTTATGTAGCGATTTCAAGCTTGATTTTATTTATGATACACTATAGCGATATACATGTACAGCTTGAGATTTTATGCTATTGGAAACTGATGAAAACTAAATAAGTTTGTAAAAAATATTGTGCTTTTTAAATCTTTGAATTATTTAAATGCAGACTGAGATCCTACAAAAAGAATTTGAGGATACTAATTAATTCATAAGGATATTATATATTTTTATTTTCGACGCAGTTTGCGACATGGATCTTGTAAAGTAATTTCTCTTCTTTCCATTACTCTTGGTTTCTGTTTGTAGGTTTCAAACCAGTTCCCCTTGTGAGCATTTTATGTTTGGTTTCATGTGTATCAATCCCAGGATTTCAGCTTGTGTGAGCTGTATGTCACTCAGAACAGCCTGCTATCCAGACGAACAAATTCTGAGTGTTTCTCCTATTGTGTATCACCACATCAATATACAACAAGTATTTATAAGCCACATTTTGTTTCATATGGGTAAGATAGAGGATGACCTATGTGCGTATGCTCCACATAATTTCTCAATACGGTATGTACGACAATGTGCTTATCGGGATGTCTACCTGACAAAACCAAGGAGCTGCTAGCAGGTAGACTGTAAAGGAATATCGTAGCCTTACATGATTTGTCACAGAGAGAACATTTCACTACAGCCAAGAGATGACACTGATCTACTAGTTAGAAAGTTATGAAACTTGTTTTTTCCTGTAAGGTTTGTGCTGGAAGTTAAGAGATCAAGATCAAAGGAATTAAAAATTATGAAAAGATTGTCTAGAAGGCAGTCAGGTGTACTGGGTAGTCATTTGTGGCCTCCTTGCATTTCATTAGAGGATGCTATCCTCAAGGTAAGAGATGTATGAATATTGATGATTTAAAATATTTTTTCTTGTTGTTTAATATTATTGTCTGCCTAGGATTTTATATAAGTTATCTGGTAAAAGTTCTCTGATAATAATGGTTGTGACCATTAGAGTGGCTGGTTAAAAATTTTTATTTTTTTTTTTTAAATTGAAATAATTTAAATTTTTTCTATAAGTTTATCAGGCTTCTTGTTGTAAAATGTTTCATATATAAATGCATATTCACTCAGCATTTGCCAGGTTGCCATTTGGTATCATGAAGAGCAGGGTTTAGGGTTTTTGTACAAAAATAATAAAGCTTTGCACTATTTTAAAGAATTTAAAATAAATGTAAACTCCATTAAAATAAAAGCAAAGTCCAGTTTGAACCATGTAATGAATGCTGTTCTGTAAATAACTGTGCATTTAAGACACAAAAATGATTTTTAAAACCCCTCAAACTTTAACTCCACAAAAACCCTTTGATAAGAGTCAGTTTAGGTTATCTCTGCAAGGAAAATGTAATCTAAAACAATAAAACCCTAAAGAGCATCTTTGTATAATTTCTTTCATGATGTGAATGTAAAACCAAATAGCTTTTTGGTTGGGTTTGTTGGGTATTTTTTTCCTTTTTTCCCCTCCTTATATGGAAGAAAATACTTCCTGAGTTTGGACTCATGTATAATGATAACAGAGTTCAGTTCACAAATTTGCGTTGTGGGGGTTGGTTTTTGTTGGGGTTTGTTGTTGGTTATTTGGTGGTTGTTTTCCTATGCTACAGGGGTCTGGAAGTCAATCGTTGCAACGAGTGTTAGAGAGTAAGTTTTGCATGCAAATAATGGCATTTCAGTGACAAGTGGTTCAGTTGCCAGTATAAAAATAGGCAATTCCTTATACCTTTGTACTATGTCATTTATTATTCTATATTAGCATCTGTGAAGTGTTATTTAATGCTCTTCAGTATTGCATATGTGTGTAAGTGGCACAATGAGCCAGATCAGTCTGACAGACCTTGCTGCCCTTTCAGCTGAAAAGCCAATGCTTGATGCAATATCTCTGAGAGAAGCAATCAACAGATTTACAGAACAACACAGCGCACTAACTTTTACTGCCTGTCCTCAAATCATAATATTAAATTATGTGTTAAAAGGATATTAGGAGCACACTCTTCGGAAGAATCCAACTTGCATCCAGTTCAAATTAGCATATAGATGAACTGAAGTCTCAGATGAAGCACTACCTAGATGAGTTTTCTAGCATTATGCTGCTTTGTACATTCGCTCTGTCAAAATACAGCATTGTGGATAGTTTTACACACACACATATTTTTGAGACATTGGATAGAAAGTGAGGAAACAGCAGCAGACACAGGGAAGGCATTCACCTGTATTTCCATGCTTCCTGTGCCCTATCAAAACAGACTTGTTACGCATGTACACAGCTCCACACCATACAAAATCCTTTCCAAGACAGATCTGTAACCTTAAATTGCTTTTGTTGTCACATGGAATAGTATTTAGACCTTTGCGACACATAAACTGTTAGGTTCAGTGAAAATTTTGGAAACTTTGGTAGAATTGCAAGTGAACTTAGTTACATGACTTCCCCATATTCAGCTGAAACATCACACTGTAATCTAGGTCCTGGCTATTACCTGGAAAACACAGTAAAAACCTCTTCAACATAAAATAAACATCCACACCTAGTTATGAAAACAGTAATATTATATTTGTAGAATAAACAAATAGCTCAGTTTGGAATTAAATAGGCTTGAATTGTTGACACAACCTAGAAATGGGGCTGTTGGGCAAAATGCAGTAGATTGTCCTTTGAGTAGTGTAAGCTTGAATTGTACCTGGCAAAGCATTTAAATAATGGTGTATGACCTGCTTGTTTTGTTGCTAGTGGCTACCAGTCTTGATTGTGCAATTTTGGAAGTGTAGGAGAAATGTGTCTATCTCTGTGAATGTTTGACATAGTACTAACGTTAGTGGTGTGGAAATGGCCTTTGAGTGCAACTGGCATCAGCATATAGAGTTCATAATCTAATAAGATTTTTTTTTCCCTATTTATTTTGTAGCTGCAAAGAACAGAACATCTTTGCACTCCAGTGTGGTCATTATTCAAGTATAGGAAAGGAGCTTTCTCAGAAAGACCTTCTCATACTTGGTGGTCCTGTGTTCTCTTCCAAACCAGATACAAGCAAAAAAGATGTGGATTTCTCCCCACATAGAATATTGAAGGAAATACCTGGCTACTACCCAAAAAGGAGATACAAAAGAGGAATAATTATTTTTCTGAGTGCTGTTGCTAGGGAGAAAGTTTTTATTTCTAGATTCATACCATCACAATAAGAACTAGGAAAAAAGGGTTCAGTCACTGAAGGCAGTTTAACAAGTTATTAATACCACGTAGTTTATAAAAAAGAATGCTTACTTATGTTTGAAATTCTCCTTTGGAGGGGAGTAACCATTAGTTTGAGACACACATTAGGTTTTGAAAATCACGGTGAATATTGATAGAATTAGAATAATGGACATTTTTACATTGTATTGTTTTTAAAAATATCCAGTTTACTCAGTCCTCGATCCTTGAAGGTATTTAAGTAGCTAACAAAGTGGTTCAGAGCAATATATTTCACTCATTCATGGAGTAAGCTGACATAATGTGATGCAAGTTTATGTTTAATGAAAGGTGAGAAAGGAAGTGTTACCCATACAAATTTTGACAAAAAAGCAGTATGTTTTGTATGTGTCTCTGGAAATGTTAATACTTTTGAATACATTAATTTCCAACTATTTTTCTCAAGAAATACGTAGCTGAATTCTGTCATGTATGTAGAAAATTCATCTCTGATTAAACAAATGCTCTTAAAAAAATTGGGTGGCATGAGGAAAAATTGGCAGAAATTTGTGTGATTTTTATTGAGGGTTGGTGAATGTGATTCTGGTCTAACCAGTGCTCTATACACCCACTGTACTGACATTTTATCTGAATTTTAGCGGGAGCTTTTTGTACTCTCTTCCATATATAGTTTGCCCTGTAGATATGAGAAGGTGTTTGTTCCACAAGAAACAATAGCAACCAGAAGTGGAAATTACTGCCAGCTCATCAGATGCAATTGAATAATAATGAAAGCTAATGCAAGACAACATTCAAGGTTATTTTTAAATCTTTGTAAAGGTCAATGTATTCAATGGTATTCAATTCCAACTGCTGAAAGAGTTGCTCTGTTTAAACATGATGCCCTTGTTTAGAAAATAAGATATCCTTACTTGGAAGGGTAAACAGGACAAAGCCGTATCTATGTCTTCTCATCACATAATTTAGGAAAACAATTTCAGGAGTATGAAACGCTGATGATTACTTTCAGTCTCAGTAACTTGTGTGCTCTTTCCTCCATCTCAAGTTGCTAAGTTCATGGCCAGAGAAAGAGCAAGGTGCCTCTCTTGTGAACCTTTTCTACCCTGGGTAGCTGTAGAAAGCAAAACCTGTCTCATGACCCTGACTGGTCTAACCTCTGGAAGCTGTGGAGGTGTCATTAGGTAATCACTTGGCTGCTGTCAAAATATCACTTTGTAAATGTTACGATGTTTATGGTCTTTTGTAATCCTGTATTCTTTTTCTTATTCTGCTAGTTACAAGAGGAAAAAAATGAAAACCCATCACTCAGAAATGGAGAACTGAGGAATAACAGCATTAAAGTCACAGCAGATAATTCTCAAGTAGTGTAAGTTTAACTAAGCTCCATTTGAATAGGAAAACTGTTTTCACATAAAGGTTTAATATGTCCTTGTAATGTAACACAGGCAAAGCAGTCTAATACATAATGCCCAGGGACAGTTTTGCATAAATATTTAGTTGCCAGGCTCCTTGTTTCCAATGGGAGATAGGCATTTAAATGCTTTTGAAGATGTGAACCTTAAGACCATCTAAGAAGATCCTAAAACTTGCTGCTTTCTACAGTTCAAATAAACCATCTGGGCAAAGGTTGGGGCAAGGAAAGAGACCATTCAAGGATAGCTTACAGCGGAATGGCAGTGGTCATATTAGGTCCATAATTTTTTTTCCCCAGTCCTTTCAGCAGATTTCCACAAAGAGATCAGATTGGAGGAAAAGGACAACTAAGGAAGAGGGTTCAGAAACAATGGGCAGAAACAACAGACAGCACAGAGGAGACCATTCAGAGAACAGTTTTACTTCCATGATGTCTGTTAACGAGCCTTGTTTCTTTTTTTCTCTCTCTTTCCACTAGTGACAGTTATTAAAACTTCAATTAATAGCTATTGTGGAGGTATGCTGTTTCAGCAGTACTGCGCAGATACCAGAACTGCATTTACTCTAAGTCATATTAATGGCTGTCTCTGGTAACTAATGTTGGATATGCTACCTTCTGCCTCGTAGAGCTCCATGGTGAGATGGAGAGAAGTTGTTTTAAAGCTGACATGATTCCATTGGTTGCAACAATATTATTATCACCAACTAACTCGTGTCCAAGAAGAATTTTGTACAGCATCTTTTACATACTTCTCTGCAGGTTTCTTCCTGTAACAAGTACAGAAGTATGAAAGAACAGTATTGCGTCCTTAGAAATTACCAGTAAAGAGAAAGTATTTACAACATGTCTCTGAAGAGCACTGCATGGATGATGGAGCCCCTCTAAAAGAATATCTGTGAAGGAAATAAACCCATTAATTGAACAGAATTATTGCACACCAAAGTTACATGTCTAAGAGGTCTCTCCAGTATTCAAGTAACTATTGAACCGTTTGGCACATCCCTAATAAAAACCTTTATCCATTAGCCCCATTGGTGCATGCTTAGGCAAATTAACTCTTTTATATGTAGATCTAAAGAAAATGGTGTGTTATAATTAAATGATTCTTTTGGGGGCAGTAAACCTCTCTTCAAACAGCTTGAATATTAGTGCAGTCGTTTTTCTTTCAGCCCTACTAATCACGGCAAATTTAGCTTGCACAGCCAGAGTCAGGGTGCATGTTACAGGACATTCTGGCAATGGCAATGAACAAATCCCATAAGTACTGGTGTTTTGGTTTATAAAAGGATTTTATCTGAAGTTAATGTAAATTTATCTGGATTCCTGCTGTTCATGAAATCATGTTGCTTTTTAAGATGTCTGGTGCTTAAGATATGTGTAGCCCAACCAATAGAAGCCAGACATATGACTGACTGGATTTGAATTGGAGATCTAGAGGAGAAATGGAAATTGTAGTTATTACATTTAAAAAAACCCCAAACAACCCATTGCTCAAGTTTTTCTTCCCAGTTTCTAAATAATTTGAAATCTATTTGATTTAGGTGAGAGAATTTTGAACAGTCCTTACGCTGGATGGAAAAGGTACCAGATACTGAATCATAATGGAACAGGCCCATAGTTACCTAAAAGAATATTTAGGCCAGGATTTCCTGATGTGACTGCCGATTGCTGGGATCTGATACTTTGAACTATGCCTCATTTACTCGAGTGCTGAATACCTGTTTTCTGAAAACTGGGCTCTATGGACATGACCTGTTCTGACTTTTAGTTGTAAAGGTAAATGTACCACATTTAAATGTTGTAATCTCCTGAGACCTCACAAAGCTGCTTCCAAAAAAAAACAAATGTATGTGGTTAGATTTTTGTCTAGTATACAGAAGGTAGTCTTTATATTATTATCAAGTTTAGCCTCAGATTTCCATAGATATCTACTGGAATTAACACCATGAAAGATGTATTTCATCCATGCCTCCTTTTCTTTAACATCTGTGTCTTCTATTGCTAGTCTTGCAGTTCCAGTGCAGTTAGCTGCATGCTGCACCTAGCACAGTCTTCTGTTGGCAGCTACACCATGTCATTAACAATTTTTTTTTTTTTTTTTTAAAGTAGGAAAAGAGCTTACAGGAACTGCAATGCTCTGCTTTTCCTTAAGGTCCAGCCCCACCTGCATTTTTACATTCTTCTAGAGAATGGTGGGCTCCCACATGAACCCATGTCATCACCCAAATCTCCTTTCCCTTTGTGCTTTCTCTGTCTTTCCAAGTGTCTTGGAACTTTCAGCTATGTAATGACTTCAGCTTCTAACATCTGATGTCAAGAAGCTTGACTATTATCAAAGCAGAATCATTTAAATAGGACTTCTCCTAATACAGAAGATAAGCGAACAAGATGTGACTAAAATATCCAACTGCAGTTTTAAAAAGCGTTTTTTAAAATGGTTAAATTCAGTGTGCGTGTGGATCTCCCCAGTCACTGGTATGGATTCTGGAATATGATATGCATGTCTTCTGTTATTGGTGTTCTCATTAAACTTAGATTGGTTACAGTGCCCAGGATGAGTACTTCTAGAGCATCTGAAAAAACCCTCTGTATGTCTGTTCTTCCCTTTAAGGTATCATATCATTCAGCTTTACTGAGAGGTAGAAAAGACACCCCTGCAAGTACAGTCTTGTGGCTGGCACTAAATTATGGCTAAGCATTGAGGTATGATGAGAGCCTAAGGGTGGCTGAGGTGGACCCCTACTTCTGCTGGAGACAGTGGAATTACAATGGTTTATCTCATGTGTGATTCAGTCCCTAATTTAAAACACTGATGTTTCTGGTATGCATTTATATTTCTGCCACCTTAGACTTTCAGGATTTTTATTCCCACCAAAGGAGGACGATGTTCTTTCTGCTCCTGGTTAGGCACTGATTAACATTGTTCACTGATTTTAATTAGTCTGCCTAGATTTCCAAAGGTGGTAAGAGACATAACTTCTAAGAAAACTTAGGAGGTGTTTCCTTGTTCCTTGACTTCATGAGATGAAAATTTATCCATTATAGATTCGGTGAAGGTTGGGAATTGCAGAAACATTATTGTTAGTCAGTAATTGATTCATTTCAGTGCTCTGTGGGTTTGTGAGGGTCACGAGTTCACTTCCGGGGGAGTGCAGCTTGTCTCCAGCTGTAATTCATAACTATTACTTCAACTCTTCGCATCAGCCGGTTGTTTAACCTTGAGGCTACTTGCTGTATCAGTGGTGAAGCCTAATGTGCAAATGTGCTGTTTTGTAATGCAGAGATTGTAACTCAAATGTCCTACCTTACAGACTACATTAAGTTTTCTAGAAGGTGAAGCATTATTTTCCACATCTCTCCTGGGATGTATAGAAAGCCTACTGAATTCTTTAAAGACTTGGTATTTAGTTTGCTTACCAATCTCTTGCTATTATCAGATACCAATGAAAATACATAATGCAACACACAAAAAAGAAACGATGTTTCAGCATTATGTAAAAATCGTTGTTTTTTCCATTTACTTTGAGATGTTCTTTGAATGCCAGGAATGGTCCTTTGGCATCTTATGTCTTATATATTTCCACATCCAGAAATGTTTCCTGGTAGTGGGTAGACCAGGCACTGTCAGGAATCTGAGGTGCCAAAATGTGGGGTCACAGGTCTGACCTGAGAACAAGTAATTTCAGATGCAAAGGAGGCTGGAAACATTTGGGATATTCAGAAGCAGAAAATAATTTCTTATTTTTTTCCCTCGTCATCATCACCCAAAAGAAATAGTCACCGAGTTCTTGTGGAAGCTCAGACTCAGTGACCAGGTTTTGCCACTTTACAGTTCCCATTGCACCACCTGATGATGATGACCCACAGCAGTTTTAACTGTACTTAAACTGATTTTACATTCTATCTAAAAGACAAGAAGCAGCTACTGTTAAACTGGCTGGGAATTTTCCAAAGGGCCTCTATTTAAAAGGAAGGTTTGTTGAAACTGAAGAGTGTGGAAATGAGCTGAATCTTTGACATTTTTTTCAGTGTGATATGAAGGTAGATTTTAGGGTCCTTGAAGCTTTTAGATTCTCCACTATCTAGTTCCCAGCTCTTTAGTTTCCTAGTCCCATTAAGGCCTGCTAGGGGACTAATTGTTGCAGAGGTGGGGAGAGAGGGACTGAGCTCTTAAAACTTGCTTTTCTGCAGTTCTGCTCTTTAAAAAGTAGTTTATATTCTGCTTTCACCTCCACGCTCAAGTAATTTTAAAATTTATGCTAAATCTGAAATTTTCCATGTGGGGGGTAATTTTGGCACAACTTTAACTTTCTGCCCTGATTACAAAAAGATTTTGTTAGCTTCCCTTAAACTTTTTACTTATAAGCATTTCTGTGTGTAACTAAACTCTTTAAGTAATTCAACTCATACTGTACATAGCCTTATTTACAATGTAATTGGGACCACTACAAGAAGAGTGAAGCAATCAGTGATTTCATCCTACTAAAGAATTTTTGAGTTTGAGGTTTGGGTTTTTTATGCTTTTAATCCTTCCACACCTACCTCTGCAATTCTGGGGAACAGAATTGATTTATATTTGTATTGGCTGCAGATGGAATGATTTTTCCCCGTACTGAACAGTGTCACCTTGTCTTTCAACAGGTACTTGAGATTCCTGGTTTCCTCCTCTAGCTTAGACATTTATTCACACTGTCTGGCCTTAGGTAATCTATTATCACACTTTCAAATTTATGTGCCTGTAGCTACATTCAGATACTTAAATAAGTGACTTCAGGACTGTCAAAAAGCAAGTAATTTATGTAATTGTGTAGCTATGGAGCATAACCCCAGTTCTGCAAAAGCTAAGGACAGCTAATTTTACATTGATTAGTGCTGTTCACTTAAACATTTGCATAACTCTTAGTAGGAAGGGGAACTGGCTGTCTAATTTGAAGTATTTTTCTGTATTACCCCAGTGACTGGGAATTACAATGTCTGTTGAGTGTGTGTGAACAAAGTTGATTAGCTAATGAAATGATTCTGAGACAGCTATTGGTAAGAAATACTACACGATGACTGATGAAAGATTCTTCATGAAAAATGCATAAATATTTGGGTAGCAGCTACTTCTCTTTAACAAATAACCTTTTGGAAAAAAGACAGCTGTGTTAAATATTGAACTCCGCAGCTCCCTTGCTTTCCCCCTAAGAAAAAGCATTTAGTGAGATGTCAAAAAAGTCTCCTGCAGACTAAGAAAAAAGCACCATGGACACTTTTTACACTTCGATAGTCTGGGAGAAGGGTTAGAATATGATTACCTTTATATCTATATATAATCTTGCAAGTGATTTTCAGTTTATCCTCAAGGTACCTTAATAAGTACTATAGACCAAAGGTGCTTGTGTATAGACAGGCAGGATAAGTTTCTGAAGTAAGTATTTCTGGGATGGAAATAATGGCCGTGCCTGTGTGAACAACTTTCAGCTGTTCCATCCGTTATGTAAGTATTACAGTACATGCAGTTTTGACTGCAAATTACATATATGCCCTCCTGTATTCTGCATCCCCTTTGCTCCTTTGGTTCATTTTCAAGAATAGCTCAGATTTTTCCAGGCTTAAGTAAAGAATTAATTTATACTTTGAAATGATCAGAACTTTTCTCTTTAAAAATACATGACTTGATTTAATGCTATGTTTTCTGAAGTAAGTTAAATGTGGTTTCCTGGATAGTTAAAATGATGACCCCTTCTTTTAAATTGCTTATGATGTTTAATCAGCAAATCAAGACATACTTCAACTCTAATTAAAGCTCGGTGGAAATGCAAAAGGGTAATGGACGTAGGACAGGCAATCATCTGAAAATTGAAAAAGTAGTACAGTACAGAAAATGTTTATGGCATATTTGCAGTTTCAGAATGTAGATACAGTTGCTTCTGCCGCATCAGTTATCAGGAGTTTTAATAATTAGCTTCAGTATAATTAACCATTAAATCAAGGAAGTTGTAGTCTTGTTTCCTTGATAAGAGGTTTCAATATTTCTGTATTCACGGTATGAAACAACTATATCTTTGTTTTAAATTAGTCTCGTAGAGCTTATTTACGTTCCCAAGCATGAGTAAATTTTACAGCCCTCAATATTACATTCTTGCTGCTTTGTATGATCTTCATTCCAGTTTCTGTCAATGCACTCCTCTTAGGCTGCATTCAGAGTCATATCAGCTCTTTGTTTAGTCGGGCCAACCTGGTTAGAAGCCACCTGGCTTCATGTAAGTTGTGCCATTCGGAGTAACTGAGTGTTGGGCCCCCTTTATCTTTTCATGAGTCTTGTTAAATGTGCTTTTTTGGCAGTTCTAGATGATTCTGTATCTTAGAATTGTGCCCTTGGATTATACTGCATTCTTTAAAATTTGTTTTCTTCTTTCTCCACCACTCCCACCCTCCTTCCCCAGTTTTTCATTGACTATATGATTACAGTAGCAAACATGATGAAGTATACTAGGCTGGATTTGTTGTTGGTGTATTTTCAATAACATATTTTTTGTGAATTTGACAAATGACATGGGGCAAATAATGAAAAAACCCAACAAAATTAAAAATAATTTAAAAAAACCCCAAACCTCATCTATTTTTTAAGCTTGAAAAGCAGGAAATCTTTGAGAAATGTTACACTTTTTTCCCCTCAGTTCTTAAAAGTTCCATAATTAACAACAAAAAACATTTATTGGCTAGTTAAAAATATTAATAAGTTTTAAGTTAATATGAACTTCGTTAATGAAATAATTTGATTACTCTTATTTTACCCAATTTTAATAAATGCATTTCTTGTTAAGCCTAAATTTGAGGAGGATCGTACAGTTAAGAATATGAAATTTGTATTGTAATAAACAGGAGGATTAATGTGTGCTGCATATAAATGTACTTCTGAGTGATTTCCTTTTGTTGAAGTTAGTTCACCAGGAGTTTTGCTGGAATTCAGGATTGATGCTTTCAATTTATCTCACATTGCAGAAAAAATTGTATTTAGCAGATGGGAAGGGCTCTGATGAACGTAGCACTTGTTTTTTCTGCTATCCAAGAAAACTGAAATGACACAGTGTGAATCTCAAAGCTCTTGTAATCTGTGCAAAGTCAGAAGAAATTGTATTACAGTAATTGACTTCAGTAGAATCGAGACTTTCTTTAACAATTCCATGGGGTTTCAAGTAGTTTTGCAGTCTATTTTAAGACATGTGCACACTAGTGGAAGTAGTGCTTCTAATCAAAATGGGCTATATTTTATTCAGACCTTGGAGACCAAGTAGGTAGAGCTAATTGGCTTATAACTGACCTGCTTAAAGGACGTCAAAATTGGCTGTTGGCTGTTCTTTTATAACATTAGTTTGATTGACTAAAAGTCTGGCAGCAAGATAGGAAATATTATGAACTCAATTCATTAAAATTGTCCTCATTTTAGATCATTACATATTTTCAGAACAAATGGAACATACTTGCAGTGTAAAAGAAATATAGATATGTAAATTGCTAAGCCATCAGCTGCCTCCTTTTCCTTCTGTTCTCCTCCCTGGAATAAAAAACTCCAGTTGATCATATGAAAATAAGGGGGAGCAGTGGGATGTAATTTTTTCCCATGGTACTATGCAAAAGAAGTGTCTTTAAAGATTCCTTTTTTTATAATTTTTTTTAAAGAGGAGTACCATGGGCTTAATTTCCATTATTTACTTCAAAGTTATCTGGGTGTCTGCCTTGCAAGGACTAAATGCAGGAGCAAAGTGCATGTAGATCTACCATTACATCAGAATTTTACCTCTCTTGTTTGTTGAGGGGGGTGTTTATTTGGATAAAAGATTTCTTTCACTTTTTAAAATTATTGATTTTTTTACTGTCCTAGGCATATAGCTGCCTGTTCTCAGATAACAGATCTTACTACACCTTTAGCAGGATTCAGTTTAGAAGGTGGCATAATTAGGTGTTGGTTAGATGTAAGTTGCATGCACGGCTTGTCGCCTGAAGAAATTGCAGATAGTGGTCACTCACCACGACAGAGGAAACTGGAAAGTTTCAGTGTCTTGTGTTTTGTACCCATGTACTTTATACCTGAGCACTGCTTGGTACAGAAGAAGATAGTGCTCCATGCTCTTAAGCTGAGCTGTTATTATAAAGTCAGGAGCAAAAGGATTTTTTTTCATTAGAAAAATTAGTGTTGAAAGTGAGTACCCTGGTGTTATTCCCACCTGTTTACCACAGGAGGTAATGTTCTTGCAGAGACAAAGTATCATGTCTCTAAATGCAGAAGGAGGTGGAGTTTTGCTAGCTGTTCATCTATGCTGGGAACCATCACATTGAAGTTTGCGTAGGGCCACATTCCAACTGCTCCATTTTCCAACGTCCTTGGCTTTCTCCTCTCAGGTCCTTGGCTCTATCCTTTCCAAACTCTATTGCAAAATAGCTGTAGCCCTCCAGATGCCCCTGATCTGGGCAGGCACTGCTACTGCTGTGTTACGCTGTGGTTTATAGGGGTATTCTTGTGTGTGTGTGCACAGATAGTATTTCTATCTTTTCCATTCACCGGTTCCCAGGCAGAGTAATTTAAAGCATATTTTGTCAGAAATCTTGCAAGTTGTACAAAGCAGCCTGTGCTCTTTGAAAGGTTTTTTACATGTGCCCTGTGCAATGGAGCTCATTACACAAACCTACAACCCACCCACACATGACAGAAACACCGGCAGAAGGGGTGAACTGCTTCACACTAGGCACAGAGCAACCTCCAGCAGCATGGCATGGGGCACCTTACCAGACCCTTATGCAGGGCACTGCAGACCCATGCCTTACAAAGCTTCAAGGCACCTCGTGCTCTGCCTCTACCTCCCCTGTGGCTAGGGAAAGCTGCAGCCATGTTGCAGGGAGGAGCAGTAGGGTTCTTGCTACGGTGAATTTAAGGGGTGCAGGTACAACAATCTGTCATTTGGCCAAAAACTTCTGGGGTTTTTTAGTGTAGAATTGTGGCACAGATTCCACTAAAATGACATTAAAACACGCCTGTTGGCCACCTAATACTGTGGTGCTATGCCATGTGCACTTGAGCTATACATCTTATCCAAGCCTTTGGAGTTACTCATTAATATATATCGTTGTTTGTTCAGGGAATTCCTACAGGGGCCAAACGACTGAAATCCTTGTTAGCTGTAATAGCAAATGATGCATTCAGCACCTTTAAGCTGAAAAACTTAGTCCCTTTTTCTTTACACACTAAATAGCTTTTTTTCAGGTTCTGCGTTTAAGCACAGAAGGCACAACATAATGAGCACCAGTCTTCTGAAAGAGGCAATGTGCTGGGGAGGATTTGCCTTTTGTGTTTTTGTGGTTGGGGGGTGTTAACTTATGTTATGTTGCAATTCCAAACATAGCGAGTTTCAGAGATGTTGCTAGATGCTTATGTTCATCTGTGTGTTCCTTAGCAAATACTTTGACAGTTGGTGAAGTGAGAATATCCTTCTTTTGTTGTTATATGCTTCTTCCACATCAGTTACCCCCCACACAAAGTAAAAGTTGCAGACATGCTCCAATCTCTGTTGGCTCAGGTAAGTCTGGCATCATTTGCAGGAGCCTTGTAAATGCTGGGGTGTGGAAATAATAATATGACTAAAATAATGCTGTCTCTTGGTAATCTAAATTTTACCTGTGGTAATGACCAAAACATTCTTGCTTGTGCTACATATTCAGTGTTGAAAAATATTTTCATATTGTTCTCTTCCATAGTCATAAGATAAAAAATTTTAAAGTCACAGCAGCCATCATTAAGTAGTTGGTTTTTTTGAAGAAGGAACAATCTCTTGCCCTTCTCAGGAAACCTTCACAGAACAGTGAGGCTTTCATTTTTCTTGACTTTGGCTAGAGATACTCTTAGTTCTGCATTTAGCCCTGCAGCCAGGAGCTGGGTGGCAAGGGGGGATTGGAGGCTTTGGTAGATGTTGGCTAGCAGGCGCTTCAATCTACGTGTTGCAGTGCCTAGATTAGTTGCAGTTCTGACAGCATCATAGTTCAGAAGAGCAATGTGTGATTCAGACCATCGGCTACATCCAACTAGTGGACTTTCTCTTATACAAATAAAAATACTGTTAATGGCTAGAAGTAGCAGTGATGAGGGATTCATGAGAGCGTGTATGTGTTTATATGTTGTATAAAGAAAATTAATCATAAAAAGCAAGTCTTACCCAAGTTTTGTGAATAGTTTTAGTCATTTTGCAAGAATAACAGATTATAAGAGGCAGGAGGTTTTTAGTTCTATTTAATGCATTCTTTGAAGAAAGATAAACCATTTCATCCAACCTTTCCAGTCCTTTCTGTTACTGGTTAAATTTTAGACTCCTTTTTCCATCCTAGTCTACTCAATGCTCCTTTTCTCACATTGTTAACTGCATAACACCATTGGATAGATGATAGAAAGCACAGTGACTTGCCTGCAGTCTTTCTTCTGTCCATCTAAAGGGCAAGTGCACAACCTGCTTCTCTCGATGTCAAACTCAAGTTGTTTTCCATGTTTTACACAGAGTGAGAACCAAATATCAGGTAAATTTCACCTGTTTACATTTTATGCTCCCTTGAGACTTTCTTACTCTGTCCAAGCCTTGATGTTAATCATCTCTCAATATTTCTCCTGTCTACTCCCTAGCTATCTACCATTTTCCCTTTCAAATTCTGCTGAAAACTCATTTAGTTTTTCTTACCATCTTTTCTCCAGCACTCTGCACATCCTGCCTTAACCAGACTGTCTTTTTTTCATTTGTCTTATGTATTTATGGATTGGAATATGTCCTTTGCTGTACATTAAATCCTTTGGTGCTCCCTAGCCAGCCTTGACTGTGTGAATTTAATGAGGGTTGTGTAGTGGTTGGTGTCGTAAGTTATCTTAGGCTGATTTTTCAACTGTCTGCTGTTAGGCTAGTTTATCACTTTCCTGATGTGGCATGCATAAGGGTGCCCTGAAGGCCGCTGCTTAGAGCAGCGATCTCATTCTCTGAAGTCTATGGCTCATCTGGATGCAGGGCTGCTGCTGCTTTCCTCTTAGGTATGCGTTTAGGTTACAGGGTGGGAAATACATAGTGGAAAGAAAATGTTGAGGGAAGGCTCGTATGTCCTGAGCATCTCCAGAGCGCAGGGAGAAACATCCGCTTGCAGAACAACACTAGAAGCGTATTTTAGAACTCCAAGTAGTCTAACCCATTTGCAGACTAAAGGGAGGTTATGAACAGGGATGATTATGATTATGATCCTGGCAGTTCCTGTAGTGTTGTTTTCTGTGTGGGGCATGAATAGCATTGCTTTTCTACTCCTGTTGAGTGATCGCCTCTTCTCAGGAAGAGCTGAGGTGGTTCCACAGGCATGGGAAGTGTTCCTACTCACAAAATAAGATCAGAACTGAAATTTGAAATTTTGTTAATCATCAAGTAATCAAGCCTAAATTGGAAAGTTCCAAAAGTGTAGTCAGGCATAGCAAGAATCTAATTACATGTCTTCTCGCAGTGTAGAATAAAATCCCCATAGGATAATTGTACTTTTTCCATAACCTGTACGTGTTCTTAATTTCATTTAAATTGACAGTACATAGAAGCAAGTTCTTGCTGGTGTTCTAGTTGAGTCCTTGACTGTGTCTTGTAAAACATACCATGCTGCTCTGGCACAAATCATTTCCAACATGCTCTATGACACTTTGTGCACATCTTGAAGGTAAGTCAGGAGACTTCTTCAGGTTAATGAGCTATTGTATCTCAGCTTCAACTAGCTCATTGTCAGAATGACATCAGTTTTTAGTAACATAGGAAGAGATGATGTAAGGCACTGTACAGCTTTCTTCTGATTGTTTCCAAGCATATCTATTAGTTCTTTGAAAAGCTCTCACTATAGTTAGTACAAGTTCCCAGATTTATAGTGAAGTTGTAATCAGCTAATTTATAACAAGAAGTGCTGTCCTTTCATGTATGTTTTCCTTCTATGTTCTCTAAACTTTTCTTGTGAGACTATAACTAGAGTAACTATAATATTTTTAAAGCTTTGTTTATGCTTAGTAAGGTATGTAACTTATTAGTGGGTTACCATGTGTCAGTGTTGTTAAGCAGTTCAGATCTGAATATGGAGCTGAAACCATACCTAACAAAAACATTGGTGCAACTGAGCTAATGTGAAAACTAGCTGCTCTCCAGGTGCTTTTTTGAGTGCAAATGATAGACTGAGACACCAGCGGTTTGGGGGAAAATACTTTTTTATCTCACCTAACTTTCATAGACACCCTATGATTGCATAAACTGGTTGTGGTTCACTGGGGATTCCTAGCTGTCATCAGTGTTTTACGGGGTCAGTATTTTAGAAAAAAGTGTGCACAGTGTCTCTGAAAAGTGCTGTGGTGTGGGAGTCCAGGGTCCGTGTCCCACCATGCCATTGACCTGCGCTACAATTGCACACAAATTGCTTTACTTCACTGTGTGTCAGCTTCACCACCTGCTGAATGAGGATAATAACACACACCTTCCCAATGAGGCACTTTGTGACCTCTTCTGATATAATAGTTTCCCAAATGGTAGCTAAAGACCTGGTAGCTTAGACAATTAATAATGTCCTTTCCTTGAATTTTAATTTAATTTTTATTTCCTTTGAAGACTGTTTTCTTTGTTTCTCAAACTGTACAGTATGCTGTAGTTCCCTTTCTGGGCACTTCCTTTTCTCATAGGAGTGAAATGTTGAAGACAGTTTTGTCTGGCACATGGTACCTTGTCTAATGTCCTGAGCAATCAACAGAATAAATAATTAGGCATTTAAAATGATTCTTGGAATTTCCAAAGGCGAAATATCGGTCAGGGGCTGATTTTACTGTAGAAACACAAATCACAAATGTCTGGGTCCTTCTATGCTCATTCTCCCTCTCCTCTCAATCTTTTGCATGCTTCCTGTGAAAACAAAGTTCTTTGAAAACCTCTCATTATAGTTAGCACAAGTTGTCCCTCACTTTTTCAATGAGCACCGAGTGCTAGTCATACAGTCCCAGGTTTGTTTTATTTCTTCTGCTCTTGTGTGCACTCACCCGGGTGAGATTCAGATACTTAGGTCTTGCCAAAGCTTGTGGGCTGTTGTTTGGTTGGGGGTTTTTTTTAGGAAATTTTATTGTTGTGTTTTAATTTCCCCTTTTTCTACTGAAAGCATTTGTTCAGAAAAACATCTTCATTTCAGTGAGCTTCCCTAGCACCTGGAATTCTCAGCCACCGAGTTGACTGTTACTGTCGAAAGATGTTAAGTCAGGAATGGCACTGCTTCTCCACTCATTGCTGATCCCAGACCCACTTGGAAAATGACTCTGCTGAACATCTTCACCTTTGGCAGGCTGAAAGCCTGGTTCACCTGAGTCCAAAGCTCTTCAAAAGCAGCTTGACCTAAGCTTACTTGGAGCTGTAATATGAACTTTTGCAAGTAAATGTATATAACTTTTAATAAATCAAAGCACTTGTAAGACAAAATGCTCCAGGGATTTACAGCTCTTTTCAGAGAGGTTTTGTTGTTCCTTTTTTTTTTTTAAAGATGCCTTGTACTTATTACTGAAGTTATTTGGAAAATCTCAAAGTAATTACATTCAGTGGTCACAGAGTTGGGAAGCAAAGGGGACACCTCTGCTGCCTTTACTTTTAGGATGGTTACCTGTCTTATTTCACATCAGTGAGACAAAGTCTGTTCTTGACAAAATGAAATCGCAAGGTCAACTGGATGTGGATTTATGGTGTCAACCATCTCATGCAGCATTGCAATGGGTGCTTTCTGGAAATCCATATGGCATCATTAGAACATTTCTCTGAAGCTGTTTTCATTATGTGTCTTGTGGACGCAGAGGTTTTGATTTACTCAAATGACGGATGCCATTCTAAAATAATATGGCATGAGAACCTGCTTAGCATAAACCAGTAGAATTTGATAAATGGTTCTTTCACCAAGACCATAATTTTTAAACAAGCCAGAAAAGAAGATTTTTAAGACATCAAATGATGAAGCATCCACGTATGACCAAATTAACAGTTATTTAACCACACAAAATATGTATTCTTTACATCAAAATATAAAAGACCTATGTTTTAAAAACTTTAATTTTGTTCTGGCTTTGACTAACAGCTCTTCATGATCAGGAAACCACTCACTTCTTGCTTACATATGATACTACAGAATAACTTTCCTTTATTTTTCCAATTTGCCAGCAAAAATTGTATAGGCCAGATATAGTGCTACAGGAATACTGTCTTTATCTTATAGAGAGACTGGTACTTTTGTGTTTCCATTGCTGCACCATCCTTGTGTATCTATTTTTACCTCTCAAGTTCAAACCATTTTGCAGGCATTTAAGTGACTAAAAATATTTTTAAAAAAAGAATGGATAAAAAATGTCTGCTATGGATTTCTGATATTGTCATTGCTACTTCACTACTGAAGACAAAAAACTGTTTTGGGCAGGTTTGAAATGAGCAGTAGCGTGTGTTTTCGTTAGCTACATGTGGAGCAGTGCTATGTCTGAAATCCTCACTCCAGCATAGGGTATGGCTTGGCAAGATCAACATTTGACAGTCTGAGGTACAATAATACCTCAGGAGAAGTTGCTATAATGTAGAGCAGCCCCAAATCTCTTCTCCCGATACATCAGAAGCAAAAGTGGAGAGTAGTATGGGACATGGGATTGTGTTTGCACTGCTCATCTTAGGGACAGCAAGCTTTGTTTTAAGGATCCATCACACTAGCTTTAGGGTCAGACCACGACTCACATGGTAAATTGCTATGATGAAGCATGTAAAATAAAAATGTTTGGCTTTCCAAACAAAATTTATAAGGTGATTTTTCTTTCCAATAACCATTTATTAGGGAATTTGTTTGATAACTACTCTGTGTTGAATATACCAATAGGGATATTTTATCCTATTACAGGTGTTATCTCTGCTTCACATTGATTCACCTTTATATCTATAATTAGATTTGGAAAGTAAAGTCTTTCATTCTTAAATTATTTTAAAAATGGCATTTTGCTGTACTTCATAGAATATTTGGACCAATTAAATTCTTCAAGATAATGGTGTTCTGAACTCGCATCTATTTTTGGAACTTTAATGATAGTCTGTAATGCTTCCTGTGAAAAATCAGACACCGATACAAGCCTTAGTATGTATTAATTAAATGTGAGTTAATATTACATTTTCAGGCAGAGCTCTGCAGTATATAGATGGATGTATTTGCCAGTTAGTATTTTTTATATTATTTGGCCTAGTTGCATTTCCTTATGAATGAAATGGGATATATTCATTTTTGTTCATAGTAGATAGAGTTTGATTCAGTCAGGTCAAAGTTCACTTCTGTCCATGTTATGCAAATCAGTCTCTGCTTTACACAGAGCAGTAAAAATGTTGCAGGATGCTTCTTAAGACAAGGCGTTTGCCAGAAATGTTACACTTAGTCCTGTTTGTTGCTTTTCTAAGATTTTTTCATGAATTTTTCTTTTAAAAAGTCAAATATCTAAAAATCTAGCTTTTCAAACAAAACTGAATACGCCATTGTTTGTTTGTTGGGGTTTTTTTTATGTTGCTGAGATTCTTCCTTGTCATTTCCTTTTGTAAACTCAACTCATACTCAGTTCTTACACAGTATTTTGGCCATGTAAATCCACGAGGCTTTGTATCTGCACTCTGCACTTTCCTTTTTCATAAGGACACCATGGAGACAATACTGTCAGCTAGGAAGCTGAGCATATAGATGAGACTGTGTGCGTGAACTATTCATGCTACAGCTCCCTGAACATGTTGCGTTGAAGTAGTGAAGGTCTTATTTTCTTTCCATTTTCCTTATCTCCCAGTATTTTACATTGAAGAATTGGGATTATCTTTAAAAAAAGTTTGTCTGGAAGACACAAAATGTGTGACTTTTCTTGCTCTGTAGCAGGGCACCACTTCCACCAGATACAGGAAGAGAAACTCATGAAAAACTTTGTGACCAGTCTCACACCTGCCCTGCACTGTACATTGGGATAAAACAGCTGAATGCTACTTGTGCTTCAGTTCTCTTCTGCTCATTAAATATTCTATATGTTTCCAGACTGAAATCTATTTTTAATTCCTCTTGAAATTATTGGCTGCAAAAAGGTTTCAATTTTTTATGTTTAGATGTTCAATCATTTCAGTCTGAAATTCTCATTAAAATTTTAACTCTTTTTGCAAAATGTTCGTACAAAATTATTGTGGGGTGTCAGATAATTTGGAATATTTTTCTTTTTAATGATAAATTTATTAAAATTTCAAAAGGTAAACCACTTTTGAACCTGAAGGCTTTCCACATAGAAAATGTAATCATGAAAATATGGGGATTTCATCACTTTCGTGAGAGTCTTCAAAATTTGCAATATTCTTGGTAAACTAAACTGTGAATGTGTATTGAAACATTATTTTCTACTGGAAATGTTTGTTTGGGTTTTTTCTCCAGATTTATATATTTATGGATTCTTGTGCACATGATCAAGTACTGTAACCCTAATTTACTTATATTATTCCAGACAGTGAGAGAAAATCCTTTGGTTTCTAATTTATTAATTCAGATTTCCATTATGTGAGAAAATACCACTGTTGTCTGAGAATACAAGTCATTTGCTATGTGAAAGATCTCCAGATCTAACTGCTGTCACCAATTAAACTTTTTTAACTGTTCTCTAAATAAGCAAACAAGGCTTTCTTTTAGTGGTTCTGTCCTGAACAAATATAATAATGTAATTTAGAATATTTATGTCATCAATGGGTAAATGGAGAAGCAGGTATATAAATTTTTGGCAGAATTTGAAAATGAACCTCGATCTCCTTGTGACTTACCTGTCCTCTTAGGTTAATAAGATGTTAGCAATCATTATTTAGAAATATATGGAAGTATGCCAGTGAGTTTTACAACCTCTTAGCAGAATTAGTCCAGAATTTTCCATTAGCTGTTCTTCACTGAGAAACTTGGGAATTAAATTGTGTATGTCATGCAGGCTGTTTTCTAAGAAGTAAACGTATTCTAAGATTAAGAAGAACATTTTCTCACCTACAAGTTTCCATGTTGGAATTGCAGACCGAATGCTGCTGCTGTCATTGTCTTCCTTAGCCGGGGAACATTCTCCATTTTGCATTACTGTGATTTACTACAGGCAAGGTGATCCCACCTTTCAGGGGATGGGCAGCTGCTCAGACATTCAGCCTGGTAAAGCATGGAGCGATATGGAGTCCTGTAAGTATAAGCAGTGTTGTTTGCTCATCAGAGTGAGGAATTTGCAAAAAATTTTGGTTTTCTGATGTTTGCTGATGAGTCAAAGAAATTTTCTACAAATTTTGCCATTATGTTCCTGTTATATCTGTGCCTCATTTGATATTTTTCTGTTTACAAGAAAAGAGTATTGCTTAAACTGCTGGCTATTGCTGCTACATATTCCTGTTTTGTATGTCTGCTTTACTCGTACAAGAAAAAAGTAGCTTACTCGTGCTGTGGTCCTAAAGCTAATTTGCTGGATCTTATGCACTGTTTCAAGAATAATGAGTCTTGCATAGGTTTTGCAGAGGCAGGTTTGAAAAGCACCTGTCAGTGACAAAATAATCAAATATTCCTCACATCAGACCTTAACAAAGCAGAGGAGGATAATCTGTACAAAGTGCAGTTACTGATTGCTTTCCCCTCCAAATAATAAATAATTTACAGCTATCACATGTCCCTTCTACAGTTACGCACACAGGCAAAAAAAAGAAACTATCTACATTTCATCATTAGCTTAATCAAGCCAGTGTATCAGTAACCTGCCGTGAAACTGATTGCTGAAGAGCAGGAAGAGTTGGTGTCTCTGTAACAAATGATTTGGAACCTTAAAGTTTTTTAATTTTATTCAATTTTAACTAAAGTTCTTAAAACCTTTAAGTTCTTTTGTAGGAGAAGGAATAACAAGACTAAAATATCAAAAATACTCAAATACCAGAATTTTCCTGTTCCTTTTGTTTGTTGGTTGGTTTCTACACAAAATAGGAGTCTTTGACCCCTGGAGATGATATCCGGAAAATCCATCAACCCTGACTGAAATGAGGGGCTCCATACCCTCAAGGCATGCTGGAGGCTGCAGTTATGTAGTATTGCTTTTTGTAACAAAGTTCTCTGGGTTACAATGGACATGAGTCAAAATCCAAAATCTGGGTCAAACTAGGTCATCTGGATTTCCAACAAAAATGGAGGAGTGTGAGCCAGGGAACCCAGACTTAGAGTCCCCAAGGGACTGGTACAAAAAATACAGGGACCCAGTCCAAGCTAGTCTCCTTCCTAGCTAGGTGGATATGGCTGTTCTGGCATAATTGTCCTCCTGTATGACAAATTTCTGTCCTGCTTTGGACTTTGAGAAATATTTCTAGATCAGGTGAATTTTAAATAATTGTTTTAGTGCATTAGTCGAAAAGTAAAAAGTGCCACAGCTCAGTTTGAAAATGTGCATGATAATAAATTGTTAGATTCTTTTACCTGGAAGTTTTGTATGTAGTTGTGGTTTGGAGGCACAGAAGATGGAATACAAGAAAGGCTATAAAAATCTATTCACTATCCAAACAATTTCAGTCATGGTTTATCTGAATTTCACTCTAGAGTACTTTGTCTTTAGATGATGAAGATGGTAAGTGCATATTTCTCTTGGAATTATCACCTTTCTCTTTCTTCTATAATTGTCTTTTCTCTACCTTCCTCTAGACACCCCATGGCATCTTCATCTGTTCTTCTCCAGATTTTTTTTTTTTTTTTACTTTCTAGGGTTTTAGAGCCCTCAGATTAAAAAGGGTGAAGAAGGCAGATCTGAAATGCTCAAGAGAGTTCACATCCTGTAAAAACAAGAGTGAAAGTCAAATGGGAAAAAATTATGGAAAAGTACAATGCATAGGACCTAAAAGTTTAAAGAAGGCTTGAAAAGAGACCTTCAAAAACAAATTTTCCCTTTGAGAAATATTCCATCAAAATGTTCTCTCAGCTTCTTTTATCTCCTGTGTCTTCATTGAATTATGTTTTAAGACTGAAATACTCCCTTGAGCACACGTAAGCTCAGAAATAAATTGGGAACTAACTAGAGATGCAGAATTCTTCTTTGTACCCTAAAAATTGTGCTCTCTTCCCCGCTGGCAAATGATCCAGATATGCTGGATTTTTCTAGTCCAGGGATACAGGTAATTCTGGAGTAATGACTAACAGTTTTTATTTTACATGATAGAGTTAATTCCTTGCACAGGTTTTGTTGCTTTTAGGCTTTTCTCAGTATCAAGTCAAAACAATTTGCCTCCTGGTTTAGAAACCCTATAGTATAAGATGAAAGTACATCAAGATAATGACAATAAGAGTCTCAAATAGCTAAGGCATTTTGGGGGCATAGCTACTAGAAATGAGAATGACAAAGTCTAAAATTATGAATTAAAAATATAGGAATATAAAATATATTGACTAAAAATTTAAGTGTATTTATAGTGGTATAAGAGAGAGAGATACTCAGGTGCAAATTCCATGATTCTTTATGTGTCATATGATCCCACTAGGCCAGATTCTCACCTGAATCAGATAACTATAAAATCAGAGTAAATAGGTAGAAATGGACCAGTTTATAGCCATTGAAAGAGATGAGAATCAAAGATACTGATGCTACTGTAGCTGCATCTGATACAACTAATTTCAGACTAAATAAAACATTAAATACCTTTGTGCTTCTGTCTATTATATGGAATGCTCTAGTTATAAGTTTGAGCATCCCCAGGTATGTTTCAATGCAGAAATTTATTTGGAAAAGGGCCCGCTGAGGATTCTCTGCTAAGTTATCTAATGAAAAATAATTTAAAATGAGCCAGTGTCTCATATGCATTACTGCCTTGCTGAATCCACTACTGTATTTGGTGAGGTTTGAACAAAGGCTGCATTTATATAAGTAATCTTGTTTAATAGCAGTATTAAAACATTGAAAAAGGACTGCTGCCAGTGGATAGATCGATGGAGGCTAACAGAGTGAGAAGACAAGTTGGACGCTCAATCTCTTTTAATTATAGTAGGTATGCTCTACCAGTGTTGGAGGGGCTTAGTCTGAGAACTGGATCTCTGAGGTTCTGGACCTTGCCAAATGTTCTCAGTATTTTTTGTGTTCACAGAAGTGATTTATGATTATTTTTATTGCGTGTTGGGTAATAGCTGATTTCAAGGCCTTGCACACATACAGAAATTTAGAATGGAGAATTTATTGTCTTGTATCCAAATAATGGCTGGATAGGTCTTGAATTCAGAGCTGGTCCTGCAAATAAGCCCAAGCAAGATTTTATTTAAAAAAAAAAAAAGGTACTATTCCAAAACCACATGAAAATGTTTCACTTTCTTCTTTACTTAAGGAGACAACAAAATAAAAAGGCAGTAGTAAGTGGTAAAATGCTGTGATTGAAGAAGTCCCAAGGAGATGAATGAATGATCCTGAAAAATCCCCCTTTCTAGCTGTTGGATAGACATTTCCTAAACAGCCTCAGTTAATGGGATAGGAAACAGAATTCCTCAATGTGTAGGAGATAGGAAATCACAAACATTTATTGAGTCGAATACTTGATTTGCATTCAAATAGGGGTGAAGGAAACCCAGTTGGTTTGACTGCCTGACTTATTGAAGCCTAGAGTTTTTATTTATTGAAGCTTCTAAAGCTCTCAGGGCTGTTCTCACCAATCTGAACAGATCATTTGTGTTGGCGATGGCAGTATGAGGTGCTCTCCTTTCTGTTTTAGTGCAGGTGGATCTATGGACCTCCACACAGCTGAGCTGCTACAGGGTGCCTGTGCAGTCTAAGAACTGCAGGTATTCTGTAAGAAATATGTGCAAGTAGAAATTCTGGGTGGAAAACAAAATAAAATAGGATTTCTTCACAGATTTTTTTTCCCTTAAGTACCTCGATTTCTCATGTTGCATTTGAATTCCTGCCAACAGTTTTTTCAGAATTTCTTCACCAAAATAATGTAAATGTACTTTAATATTTTCAGAAGTTAACCTTACTGAACGAGGCACTCTGAGGAGATAGGCAGGCAAATCGCCCTGGTGTGTAAACGAAACCTTCATGCCAGTAGATGTCTTTTGTTCTAGTGAAGGAGTCATTCTCCCACCTCTTTAAGTACACCAGCACTGGAGCTGACATATCCTTAGTTCTGGCAGTGAAGATCAGCTCTGTAGATTAAACAAAGAATCCCTGAAAGTCATGTACCCAGGCAATTCTCCAACATTACCTTAAAGTCTTAGAGTTTAAAGCAGTTTTGTTCAGGAAGGTAGAATTGAAATGCTTTTCTGCAATATTACATTGATTCTTCACGCTACATCCTGATGAACTTCAATCATTTTTTCCCCTCAAGTGATCACTGATTAATCTGAAAACTGTGAAATTAAGTTGTTTGAACCAGGAATTAAAAATTTCCAGCAATTAAAAACAAAGAAACAAACCAAAACAGCCACCAGCATTAGAAAGTGATTAAACATGACTACAACTGAGATGCTGAAATTAGTTGTCCTTGTTCCAAAGGGTTCGTAACTACTATGATGTTTTTGAAGCTATTAAATGATAGTTAAACTGTGTTATTATTTGTAAAGCAGCTACTTTTGTATCCCAGGCCCACGGAGTGAATGTCTTGCACAGCAGGAGACTGGAAGATAGCAAGCCTAATCATTGTCATTTTACTGTACAAGAGGCAATTTTAGAAAATGATTCCTTAAATTATAAGATCCAAACAAAGACAAGGCTCTGCAGCTGGGAACTTTGTTCATTTCTGTCATTGAAAACTGTCTTTTTTTTAGATTCTGTGAACTTAGGGTTGTTTCACTACTGCTAGTCTAAATGAAGGAAAATTAAAATTTTGCATGCTTAATAATCATTCTACTAGTTAATTTAAGTTAAGGGACTACTAGGGTAGCTTTGAGTTGTCTGTAGAAATGGTACTGTGCAAACAATGAGCCTGATTCTCTCATGAATTACTTTGGCTTGGCTCCAATATAATTCTGCTGCAATCAATAATGTGATACTGCCGTAAATTTAAAATAAGGTAGAAGAGAATCAGATGTGATGAATCTAACAGTTTGGATGAGAGTTTGCTGATATCTTATAAACTTCTAGTAGTCTAGACTTTAATCATTGCCCCTAGTTATGCAAGTGAAATCTGTTTTATTTCTACTATATACTGTTTGGAAGGTTTTAGTATATGAACTATGTACAGTTCAGATGCTTTTAGGGTGTTACCCACCATAAGCTCCTCATCTTTCTAGTCAGTCTTTTGCAGGACGTGCTCTTAGAAAGAATATAATCCAATTTTGTGGGTGTTGCTCCAGTCCCGTTACCTTACATTTTTCCTATTGCATAAACTCCTCATTAAGCTAGTAGTTCTTTCAGGTAGTTTTAAGTATTTTGTCATCTTCCTTTGTACTGACTTAACTGTCACCCTTAGCAAAATGTCACCTCTGGCTGGATGTATTGGATGTATTGCTTTTTCCAGCTTACAAAAAATGCGTTCAAAATACGTGCTAGTTCCGAGGTCCCAATGTATCCCGATCTGTTGGCATTCTTCCCTCTCTGCAGCGGATGTAAATACATTACTCATTTTTATGTGATAGCATTTTACACCCACATTGCACAGATGCAGATTACTAATGCAAGGTGCAAGGCAGCAAAAATTAGGCCTACAATACTCTGGGAGTCTCACGACAGACAGGAGTTGATGAAATCTGGATTCTACCATGTCTCATTATTTCACTTTGCACGGGGCATTCCTTTCAAATGCTGTTGGGGCAAGAGAAATCTGACATATTCACAGAGGCAGCATCCCTCACTGTCACCTAGTGAAACAAATTAAATGCAAGAAGTCACATGAGGAACACACACAAATAACGTAGCCTCATATTAAACTTCAAGATTTTCCTTTTTCTTCCATCCTGATGTCCACTTGGTCAACAATGTTCTCTTAAAGTGATCACTGCTGCTATTACTGGTAAGTGTGTGTGGAGCTGCTTGTTGTCATTAGATCATCTGTTATGTATGCTGTGTCTCTGAGGATTTACACACCCAGCAGGTGACAGATTTGAGAAAAGACTGCATGCAAAGCACTGCAGCTGTGCACAGGGAAGAGTTTGACAGAAATGCAGGAAGGATCAAACAACTACCAGAGTTGCTGGAGGGGAAAGTTTAATGACAAGTTACAGTGACATTTATGACCAGATTGATTATGAAGACTGAATAAATCTATGGTATGTTTCAAGAATGTTACTGTACAACCATCTGATATAGGGGTTGCCATGGTAAGTACAGATTTTCTATTAACCAAGAAGGCGACTAATCTCATAAAAGCCATGAAACTTGTTAGTGAATAAATTGCATATGAGAAGCACCTCTGTTGAGCGCTATGGAAATTTAATATTTTCAAGCAATGCCATAAAGCCTTTTTGTTGGTTATTTTTAACAGTCTGTGGTACTGTCAAATCAAAATGTACCATTTCTGGTATTCCCCATGTCTTGGATGACAACTTAGACAGATGGGAAAATCATCACTGAGCTAAAAATACTAGTGTAGAGGCAGCAGGGTAAGTAAGTATGTTCCTGTATGTTGTTAGATAGGACTTGCTTTACAGCTTCAATACTTGATAAGGCTCAGCATTATAAACTGAGAATTAAAGAAAAAACCCAAACATATATGGACTGTTTATTATTTGATTGTGTAGCTTTTGAGAACTATTTAGAGACCAGTATGAACAGGAAGTTCCACCTCATCAAGCATTAAATGATAGCTCATGCACATTTAATTCCCTCCCCTCCTATGCCGTGTGCACATAGAAAAGAGTTTCCCTCGCTTATGTACAGTAACCCCACAGAAACAGCACAAGGGTAGGAGGGAAGGTAAAGCTGTGCTTGGTCCCAGATATTCAGCCACATGCAGCTTGATATGATGTGGAGATGGAAGTAGTATGGTGGGAATATTGCTGTGCTGTTGCCATCTTCTGTATAATGTAGTACTGCGTTCTTGGCCAGTACTTGCAGCAGAACCATACATTAATTGCTAAAAGCAATAATATCGTTTCTCGCAGAGTATAAATTGGTCAGTAATTGGTGATCTTGGGAAAATGCAGTGAAAGACAGAAAACGTGTTGGGATTTCACTGGGCCATAGTCATTGTTGGTGGCAAGAATTTCTGCTAAGGGTCGGGCCAGCTGCTGACAGTCTAGAAGGCAGCATGCTGCAGCTGTGGATTGCATTAGCATTTGACAGTGCATGTTCTTTATGGCAAAGGGAGGCAAAATCATCAGTTCAGTTCCTCTGTTCCTCTTTTTCATTTATACCAGAGGATGTCAGCTTTGACTTCTCTTTCTCTGTCTTTGATACTGGTGGCTCTGCCTCACTGGCCACTCAGTGTGTTGCAAGTGCATTTGCTCAGGCAGAACTACTCAGAGATAACATTGCAGCAGTGACCGTGTAGCATTTGGTGAGGTCTGACTGGCAGTGTGAATCCAAAGAACTGGGGTCACAGCTTTCTCTTATCTATCTACAGCAGGGCATTTCTTATTCACTATGTGAAGTGTGTGTCTCTTAGCAATCATCTGCAGTCTTGTACACTGGTTGTTTTAGCCATATGCTAATTGCCTGCTGTAATATCCAGCATTGCTCTGTATTCAGTTCATCCCATAGCTTTTTAAAAGATGTATGTCCGTATTTCTAGTCCACATTGCTTCCTCCAAGCAATACCATAGATGTTTTGTTTAGACCTTCGTTAGTCCTTTGAACTACAGAAGTTCAGCTTGTTAGCCTGCTGTCTCACTTCTTATCAGTCACACTTGTTTCTCATTACTCCAGTTGCAGAGCTACCATAATTAGATTTTATATTTTTAGGCATTCATAACCCTGCTTTAGTGTACACTGTGCTATCAGAAACATTTTAGACAAGCCATAAGACCAAACTAATTAAAATGTTCCGCAGAGAATCTTAAAGAAGCGTTATTGTTACTGCTAAATTGGTAAATTCATGTACACACAAGTGTTACATCCAGAAAAGGATGATAGGACAGGTTAGTCAGCTGTCTTGTATACCAGAGGTTGCAGGATCTGACCCCATAATATTTGCTTTCAGTCCATTATGTCTGATGTCCTTTAGGAGACGATAAGCCACGTTTGGCTTTAAAGTAGATTATTTTTTTCCCTCTACCTGGTATACGCTTCCCTTGTCACTTCTGGAGGTCCTTCCCTCTTGCCAAAGGGTATACTGAGATCTTGAGCTCTTAAATTTCTTCATCAGTACCAGGTAATCCTTACACTTCTCAGAAACTGCAAATAGCCTTATTCACTTGCTGATCAGTCTGGGTTTGGTTAAAGATTTGTAAATATAATTTAAATCTGAATTTGAACAGTTTAGGTGCTACTACCTCTCATTGCATTCTTTATTACTAGTAGTCTTCAGACAGTGATTTTCTTATCAGAGGTATAATCGCAGACTTTATTTCCTTTCCTATCTTTAGCAGATGCATTTTCCTCCTACTATAAGTGTCTGTTGCCTTGTTCCTCTTCTCCAAGGAGAGGAATGTCTTAGTAAAAGATGGGCTGAGGCTGCCTTTTCACTCTGTACAGAAGATATCTATAGATAGATACATACAATATGGTCCTTTGTGACAGTAAGGGAAATGAGTCTGGAAGGCAACCTACAAGGTTGTGCATGCCTGTAAGATATTTATAGAATTATTATGGTTCTGTTTTAAAATGTGGCTCTGTGCAGGAGCATTTGCTACATACTCAGCAGTATCTTTTGAGATGCAACTTATCTTGTTGTAGAGTTATGGAATGAATGGGTGATTTTTAGAAAAAAAAGCAATTTTATATACAGGACACTTTAAACTTCATTTACTGAAATATTTTCTTTCTCTGCGCTAAATATAATCTGAGTTATTTAATTTTATTGGTTCCTAGAATACATATAGAACATGTTTTTATTTATTTTGTAACTTACTTAATTTCTATTTACAACTATATCTTTTGTAAACATTCCATCTGAAACAAGAAAAATGACATGTTATTGTGAGAGGATGATCATTTCCCTGGAAATCCAGCTTCTACGATGAAGCTTACTTGGAAATTAATTACAACAGGTGTAAGCACTCTCCATCCTTCCATCTCATTTATTTAGTTTCTGCTAGCATTATAAATAGTTGCTTTGGGGAAACAAACAACAGGGCATTCTACCAACATAAGCATATTCTTCTGTTGTTCATTCCCTTATTTGAGCATTAGCAAAAAATTTTATCATGGTTTAACCCAGCAGGCAGATAAAACAAGCACACAGACATGTGCTCACTTTCCCTGCTGGGGGATGGGAAAAAATTGAAAAGAAAAAAGTAAAAGTTGCTAATTGAGATAAAGACAGGTTTTAATAGGACATAAAAGGAAGAGAATAATAACAATGATAAAAGAATATACAAAGCAAATGATGCACAGCACAATTTCTTATCACCCGAAACCAATGCTCAGCTAGTTCCTGAGCCACCCTGCCTCCTGGCCAGCCCCCAGTTATAAATAGAACATGACATCATATGGTATGGAATATCCCTTTGGCCAGTGTGGGTCAGCTGTCCTGGCTGTGTCCCCTCCCAGCTTCTTGGGTGCCCCTCATCTTCTCATTGGCGGGGCAGTGTGAGAAGCTGAAAAGGGAGCAAGTAGAAGTGAATGTGGGCTAAGTGTATCATCTTATTTTAAAATACAAACTGCAGTGCAAATTTACATAAATAATTCTTGCTCTTTCAGAATCCAAAACAGTATATTTGCCTTTTCTTTCCTCTCTAATTAATTGCTTGAAGTTCAATTTCCATAACAATGAACTGCAGTTTGGGTAGCACAAGTGTGGACTTCTGATTTGGAGATAACCCTTTGCAATCTGTATCACTTGTATTGTACCATGTCAATTGAATTTTCAAGCTCATCTGCATAAGTTAGAAGCCGCGCACTCAGTAAGGATCATTTTTCTTTTTGTTCTTTTTAGTGGAACAGGAACTCCTGACTTTAGGTCTTTGGGACATCACATTTTGATATAAGCAAATATACATGAACAGCAGTGCTGTTTTCCCATGGTGAAGTACTCTGTATCCTTGAGCAAACACAAAGAAAGTTTCTGCAAAGTGTATTTATTGTTTATTTATTATATAGGCGGGATTTTGTCTGCCAGTATCTTTCTGGAAACAGAGGTTTCTACGTCAGCTGATGGTCCTTGTGTGCTGAATCCATCATTTGTGCCTCATGCATCTCGAAAAAATAGAGAAGTGGACTGTAGCCAAGTCTGTAGATGCACCAGAGGAGTCTCTCCTTTTACACCCCATAAAGAGATTGATGTTGTGCTTACTGTAGAAACATGCAGATTGTCAGTGGATAAACAGGTAGGTCATACAGCAGCATGTGAAGAGCACTCCCAAGGGTTCCCATTGATTGTGCTCTTCCCATATTTTCATGGGGTAGCATTTAGAGAAACCCCGAGTCTCTCTCTGTGGATTTTATATGCTTAAAGCAGTAAATAAATTGATGCAGCCTTTTGTTGGCTACTTAATGGGCTGAAGTACTCCATCCCCGCACCATCCTCACAGGAACTGTCGACAGAGCAGATGGATGAGACAGCACCGTCTGTCAGCTTGGAGACTATCCCACACAAGATCAAGACAGGTAAATGCCTTCCTCCTGCTGCAGATTGAACACTTTCAAGAGGATTTACAAATGACAAAACAACCTTATTTGACTTAATACCTCAAATGCAAAGCAATGGTAGTGACAGAGAAGTAAGCCAGAGGAACTGAGGCAGTGTGCCTTGACAAAGCAGACCTCTAGCCCCATCAGCAGTAGAGAAGAACAAGCAGATGTTATTTGAAAACTGTCACTATCACAGCTGGTTTCTACCTTTCAGTTAGGTGGAGCAATGCAAGGGACCAACCACGTTGATCTTTCTCATAGAAGTTGGTGACATGCAAGGTATTAGTATTAGTGTTTTCCTTGGAAATAAAAAGTGTTCAGAAAGATTTGCAGAATTATGGCTCATGAAGCTGACCTTCAGTTAGGAGAGGCTTGTTGAAACTATTAAGTATTTTAAAAGCAGACATGTTTAGAAATGAAGAGAAATGAAAGCAACTGACATCCTGGTTTCAGAATTTCATTACAATTTTTTATTTTTGCCCCCTAAGAAGTTTGAGGGAAATGATGCTCTAGGTAACAAGTTAGAAAATTCAGTCAAAAATCACTTAAAGAAAAAGGATTAAGGAAAATGTATCTTTTCAGACTGCCTTTTTCATCTCTTACTTAGTAATTGGAATATTTATTTCAAGCTCTTGTATTTGTTCTCTATTGCAGATCAAGTGTATTGTCACTGTGGCCTCTTACAATTCGGCCTGTTTGTCCTGTAGTTTTAAATTGAGAACAGGCTCTGTGTACTGCCGTGCTAAGTAGTGTTTTGTGTTCAGATGGAGCTAACCACATCCTGTGCACATGTTCTGGGCTCTCAGACAAGTTACATTTGCTCCTTTCTCTCGTTGTCCTCACTTCATATAAAGTGAAGGTGCCTTTTCCTACAAACGGATGGTTTGCTTTGTCTAGCAAAAGTAAGAGTTTCCATTGTTATTTCTGCCTTAACAGCCCAGCAGAGGTTTCAGTCTATTTAAAGATTCTTGTAATGATTTCTGTGATTTTTATGTGTATACAGGGGGGATTTATTGAAGTATGAAAGGTGATATTAAGTGTCAAAGACAAGAAGTAAGAAATGTGCCCATGTATGTGGGCTTTCTGTATGAATCCTACAACCCCTAATCAATTGTTAATGATGTTGATTTTTTTTTGTTGTTTCTTTCCTGCCATAAGTATTTCTAAGAGGCTTTACAGTCTTACTGAATCCAGCTGTGTCTTCTGCACTCTTTGTTCATGGCTGTCATTGTCAATGCCTTAAGAGTTTGGGTCAGGGTCTCTGTGCTGGTTCTGGTTCTTCTTTTGAATTCCTCTTAAGTGTCTTCTGGGTTTTTTTACAGGTTTTTCTCCCTGTTTCATGTGTCAGTTCTTCAATTTTACTGAAACTATTGCCTTTTCTAAAGCATTTGTCTGCTTCTTCCTGAAGCTCATAATCCTAAATCCTCCCTGGGGACCATCTTCTGTCCTGCTGAGAGCGTGCGCAGGTGGCATTCATCCTGGAGGAGATGTGATCTGGTATAAACAGGAAAAATACAATAAGGAGACAAATTAGGATAGCATAAAGAAGCAATAGAGTAAATATGGCCACCTTGATACTATCAGCATAATTTAATAGGATGAAGTGGTTTTTGGTAGCCATTCTGTTTAACTGTGAAAGTCTGGTCCAGTAGTTTGCTGGTATGTGATGTATCTTGCTTAGCCTGCAGGGAAGAAGCAGTTGTTATCACAACATGGCTTCTAGAAGACTAATTTGGGTATCACATTAGAAAATGGAGTTGTAGCTGGCATGTTCAGGACAGTTGAGAGACGTGGCTCTTTATTTACATCCTTACTGTGCCAATCCCCAAGAAAAGTAATTCTGCATTTCCATCTCTGAAGATAGGAATGGAATCTGTTATCCTTCTGAGAAGAATGTTTCTGTAAAGTTCTGTCATCCTTTCTGATGCAAGGAAGTTATGCGTGATCTGCAATTACCTTAGCAAAAACATTCTTTGAAGGATAAGAGGAAATAGCTTAAAGAGTCTGGGATCAACACGTGCTTTTCTCTTCAAGCAGATTATAAACACAATTCCCTCTAATACTGGCATATAAACTTTTTAACCAATGAGGCATCGCATTCGGTTTTTCTTTCCTTTATAATGCAGGGGAAAAAGCAGTGGAAGAATCCTATGGCCAGCTCTGCCCTCTGACTTAATAAATCTTGGTTGAGATTCAGTGGGCACAATAGTCTGTTCTCTACCCGATGCTCAGCATAAATCCAGACTGTCTGTCATGTTGCAGCTAGGTTAAATAGGTGCAGGCTGCAGCACACTTTACAGTTGAACTCGTGTTGTTCAGAATTGCTGCCTGCTCTTTCTGGTTCATTTACAGAATTTGTCCCCAAAACATTTAACATAAGCAGAGACTCATGCAGTATTGGATCTTGCACTGAGTCAGTGGTAGCTGTGGTGCTCAACCCAGGGCCACCAGTTCACAGTTAACCTTAGAAGCTATTATTTTTAATGCAGCACAAGACTCCTATTGAAATGTCATGAGAAATAAAAAGAAATGAGAATAATTCAATGGTACGCTTCTCCATTTCTAACATATTAAATGCAGACTGAATCCCTGTCATTGAGTCAACACACTTGTCAGGGATTTCCAAGACTGCATACAGCCAGTATTAATAAACAGCATTAAAAAAGTAACAGTTCTCTTTCTCTTTTCTCCATGCAGTTAATTGTACTCACTGTCAGAGCAGTTAAGGACATACCTGTTTATCTTACTAATGGGCCTGTTGCAGCTATTGGCCAGCAGTTGTTGAAAATATTTGAGAAATAGTACCTATGTAACAGGCATAGAAATCTAGCAGTTTACTAAGACTCCCTTTTGAAAGTTTCTGGCTATGTTTTGTCTTGTTTGCAGATGCTTTTTGGAATGTGACATCATGCAGAAAATCTTGTCATGGCTTCAGTGTTCTAGGTCAATAGTGCTACAGAAAGTCTTCTTAGGTCTAAACCATGCATAATGTATCAAACGTGTCAATTCTATAGACATGCCTTATTTCTATAGTGTTTTCTGAAAACGTACTTGAAAGTTCACTTAAAGAATTAATTAAGCTAGAATACTTACATACAAAGAGATATGCTTCTTTCTCAGCATTACAAGAAATTAGTTAACACTGGTGGCAGCCAATGGCTGTTGCTAATAAAAAGAACTGAGCTTAAATTGTGTCTGCCTAAGCAATTCTGTCGTGGAAGAAAGGGGAAAATCAGCCATATTATTGGACTATCAATTAAAATGAAAGCATGAAATGCAAAAAAATTTATGTTAAAAGCCATAATTTTCCATTCATTATGTAAAATATGTTTATAGAATATAATGGATGTACAAATTAGCTTAATATTCTTAATATTTTAAAATACAGTTAGCATTTTTCATGTTGCAGATAACAGGCACCACAAGTTGTCTAGATAGATGTTTTTCCAGATATAACAGCTCTGACTTAATCTTCATGTGAAGCAATCCTGTACAGGGCTTTCTGTTATTCAGTAATATGCTAGTATTAAGGTAGTCACTGTGCTGGAACTTGGTGAGGTCTGAATGGAATTCTTGACTTTGCCACAGATTTCTTATTAGTTCATGTGGAGTTGCTAAACTTCCATACCTAAGATTGAGCCCCTTGGTGAAGAAGTGAGTCCTGTTTTCCACTCAGCCTTTTCTCCCTAGTCTTGACTGTAAACTACAAGCACTGAGGCTTGTCTCATTCACAGTATGTGGTTCTTACTTGGGATCAGATGCTTGTTTCTGAAACAGAAATGTAATATTTATTACTGTGGAGTTACTCCTATTGGAACAGCCATACCTCCAAACCAAAGTTAGATGTTTAATCTCCCCAGAGTCTTCTGATAGAGCATTTGTCTCCTGTTCAATACAGACATCTCTGTAATTTGGCATGTACGCTTTAAAGACAGTTGAGTATTCTTCATGGTAGGTTCACCAGTGAGAATTAACCATTATATAGACAGACTACTAAAAAATCACATTAAATGCTCAATCTAATCTTGAGGCAAAAGGCTGAAGTAAAGGAATTCTTGTGGTCTTTTCCTGTCCTGTGTCTATCTGTGTCTAAAATAACCTATCTTAGTCTTTTCTACTGTTCTGCATAAAAAGAGAAAGATGTAATGTCCAAAATCTTCTAACTTATTTTCCTATAGTCCCCACACTGAGATTGTTTATTAGAGAGAAAATAGGTATAATCTAATGTTTTGCCTGAGATGTGATGTCAAGTTCCCAGATTATCAAAATGTCAATGGAATATTTTTCAGTCTTTCTCTTTCTAATCAAGACCTCGATCTCCCTGCCACCCTCCCACCCCCCACTACCTGTTTTATTCAGCTTCCTCTCAAAAGTACAAAAGCAACTGGCCAGCTTTCTTCCTGCCGTGAATGACAAAAACTTAAGATAGTGTTAAACTGACATGGACTGTGCTGCCTTGCCAATCTCTGAAATGTCATTGCCTGGGCAGCCTGCTGGGCTCAGCTAAGAGTCATGGTGCCAAGGCTGCTAATAAAAGAAGAATAAAGGTTAATGAAGGAATGGGGTTTTTTATTATCCAAAATAAAGTTGCCTGCCTTTTATCTGTAAGGTTTGTTCAAAGCATAAGGTTTTGATGTTTAGATCTTTATTTTTTACCTTTCCAGTGTTTTGTATTTAGTTTGTAGGCTAAATCACAGTGGATGCACAGGACCCACTCTAGTATCTTGCTTTCAACCTGATCTACTTGTTTTCTGTAGCAGTCCTTGAAGTAGGAGAGTACTAATGGATATGGATGAGTTATCCTCATCTAATGCTGCACGACTGCAAGGCAGAAAGTGGTCTCTCTTATGGCTCAGAGGTTCCTGTTTCAAGAAACATGCCCAGAGCCCCGCTCAGTTAGTGGAGCTGCTTCTTGCCTTCCCAGTGCCAAGCTTTGAGGAAGACAAGGATGTTGTTTTGCACTGTCTCTGTATCACAGTTTGGTGGCATGGGGGTCTGGTCACAGCAGTGTTATTTCTCTGTTGATTAGTTTATACAAGAATTTTTTAAAAAAACATTTATTTTTTTTAACCTGTGGAGCTACAGCAGAAAGCTGTGCTGCTGTGAATAGTGTGTGTGAAATATAGGGGTTGATTGAATGAAGAAGATAAGACAAAGGCCATTAAACATGCTTTTTTCCCCCTTCTTGTCTATCTGTGCACAGTAGCTATATTTCAGCTCTAACACACCTAGGTGTTGCTCCTACCACCGGCTTATCAGCGCAAAGACCATCTGTTACTAATCCTCTCCCTCCTGCCATGCCCTTGCCAGTTGTCAAATCCTGGTGTTTATTTTTTCCCACACCACTCCTAGGTCATATACAACTCTTTCATACAAATACATAGTCTTTATACAATCCAATTTACACTAAGGTGAGACTGCAGGTAGTTCTGCCTTCTGTATTTTTATCTCCAATAGTAGCTTGGCCCCTCTGATCACAGAAACAATCTACCCTTACTCTCCACCACCTATATTTCTTTTTGTCACTGAAGTCACAGCTGGCTTGTCACCACCAAAAAAAGTGCAGATATCAGGATTTTTGTGAGTCTTTGCATATCAAGTCCATGAATCTGTTTTCTTACAGTGACCTTTTAGTGTTAGGGTATTGCTGGCAAAACTGCATGATTTTCAACAGCCGTTGAAACAGAGACAATTCTATGTCTATCCCAGGGTGATTATTTTAATTCTTACAATTGCAAAAAATACATTATTTTACAAAGGTAAGGATCTATCTTACCTCCCATTCCACCTTCCTTTAGTAGCTCACTGAAAAGCATCCTGGGAGGCTGGCAGAAAAATTCTCCACAGTAGCAAATAACAGGTTGAAGTTTGACAGCTAGAAAATGTTCTTACCTGTAAGTCATACTTATAGTAGTGAATAGGTCTGAAAAAAAGTCAATTTTTTTATTTTTTGAAAAGCTGGTCCCAACTTTGGTGATTACTGTAGTTATTGCATCTCCTCCTTTTATTGTAAACTATTTTGGCAACTATTTTTTGTGCTATTACTTCTTTTCACTTTTTCAAAAAAGCAGTGATGTAAACAGTTTAAATTTCTGTGAGACTAGGATAAAAACGTGTAAATGGATGTGCATATAAATATGTCAGTGCATGTACACACCCATCAGTGCATGCACACAGATACACAGGTTTTTCTATAAACATGCATTTATATAGTTATCACAAGGACTAGGCCTTGTTTGTAAATTATTATTAAACTGGAAGTCTCCAAAATTAAAAACCAGAGCTATCACAACTGGAACTGAATGGTTCCCAGAATTTATTGTGCTAGGACACTGTCTTTTGTTAATTGAAAAATGTCAGAAATTTGCAATGGTTGCTATCTGATTATAAATTATGAGCGTGAGGGTGGTGGGAAGAAAGGAGGCTACTTTATTTAACCCTCCCTTGCCATCCGTACAACATTAACAGAAAAAGTGAATCTGTTCTTTTTTAAAAGAAAAATTACACCTTACTTGAAGAGTAGAGCTTGTTTATTGCTGTGGGGCTTTTTTTTTTTTCCTAAATTAAATTCTGTAGTTGGGTAAAATACCGAAGTAAAGCTCCTACCCAGCAGTGAAAGGCATTATCCAGCTCTCAGTTAAATCACTGGAAATCCTCCCATTGATAACCACTGCGTGTTGTACAATGCTGAAGGCAGAATACAAAATGAGAGGGGAAAACATAATCCAAGTAGTATATGTAGATACACCCAAGTGCTGTATAAAATGATTTTTGTAGAGTGTTTCTATGGTGTAGTAAAAATGAATGACAGTAAAATATAACTAGGATTACTATATAGCAACACTATAGAAATAAAATAGTTTAAAGCAGAGTAAAAGAAATAAAAACAGGTACCATTAAGGAGAAAGTAGAATATGACAGTGAGGACAAAAAGACCATGCTAAGATGAGGTTTTGGTGGAAAATAGTTTAACGTAGAGCTTTATATTTTCACTTTTAAAAGGGCAATGTTTTAGAGCCTTCTTCAAAGAACTGCCCTTTTGAGACTAACAGAGAGGAATTTTGAAACTTGAGAGCAAAACTCCCTTGAAAGCAGGGAGCACGAGCACTGTTTTACTTTGGAGAAGCTGAAGGAATACAGTTCGTGAAAAAGTCTCTCCCCTTCCCTTAATTTCTGCTGAGATTTTTCACAGTCTACTCAGCAGATGACACTCCCAGGGGCATAATTTTCCAACCCCCGTTGTCAACATGACTAGGTCAAATGTTGTCATTGTGTAGTGAAGAGAAATTTGTGAAAGATAGGAATGCAGTTGCTCAGATGTGCAGTGATAAGTGTCTACTGGTACTGCATCTTGTGTGCCAGATCAGGCATTTAATTCTTCTGATGGTGCTTTTGTGAACTCTTTACAGCCAGTTCAATAATTATTCCTCTTGTTTACAAAAACACTAGAAGCTTACTTTTGCCCAGTTTCTGCTTCTTGGGCTGATAAATTACAGGCAGGAGAAAACATTCCTTTTTCCCTCTCTGAGACCCATCCATGAGGACATCAGTTTTTACAGAGGCCATTGTTTTCTCAGACCTGAAAAAGGGGCACATACATAGATTTGTGTCACCTAAGGCAGGTTATAAGATAATTACTTAATGGCTCAAAGTGGTGTTTCCTCTGATTCATGTTTTTTAACCTACCCCTTTTGAGAGATGGGTCAAGAAGGTGCTGAAAGAGGGGATCAAGTCTCCTTGGTTTTTGATCAGGCCTAATGGGCAAACTAATTTTTTGACATATTTTGAAAATGTGGGGTCTGCATTCTGTCTTAGATCTGTTTAGAAAAGCAAATTAAAATAAATAAATAAGTAAAATCTGTTCCACTGATGTTGAATGTCTGTAATTTTAATTAAATTTCTGGTAGTGAAGCACTGGGTTTGTGCTTACAATTGAAGAAGTTTGCTAGTTCAGGCGCCTGTTGTACATGACTGAATCTGCCCTTAGAATAAGGGGCATCACAGAGGAAAAGACTTTCCTACTTAGAAGTAAATCTTGATTTCTTTTAACTAGTATTAAAATTAGCCATCCCTGCTCTCACTCTAGCCAGTTTTTTCAAATGATGACCAAATAAATGTAATAGTCCCTTCTTTTTATTAACTGTAGACAAAAAAACATTAGTATTCTTTATAGATAGTGCTTTTTGAGGTTGTTCAAGAATTGCAGCTTTTTCTTTTCCTGGGTTATGGGAACCACTGAATTAATCCAGAAAATGACGATCCATATCCATTTGTATCACCATTGCTGGTTTTTTTAATACTTTCCTTCACAGCCTTTTTTTCTATTTTACTCGAAGTTTTGTTTTTTCTCTGGAGCAGCAAATACCCAGAACACCTGTAGTTGGTTGGAACCGTACCATCTGTGATCTTTGTTATGTGTGGGCCATGCAGCTGGCAAATTCATGCACAACACTTCTCTGTTTTGCTGCGACTGCAGTTGGGAATTCCTTTTTGACGAGCAGTTAATTTTCTCAAGGTATGGTAGAATCACAGTGCTGCAGGGTAGACTTGTTGTCCTCCAAATGTGAAGCCTAATATACAGCTCTGGCTCAAGGCAGCTTTTCTTAAGATTTTTTCCCCCTCCATTTGAAAGAGAACTGAGCAGCACATATGAAAATGTTTCGGAAGAATTTCCTAACATTTATTCCAGTTGCAGTCCAGTATCTACTACTTGACTGGCAAGAAAAACTGGAAATAATATTCCTAGAAGAGCTAGTGTATCTCTTTCTTTATGTGAGGCTAAAGGTCAAGAGCAAAATGGATTTTGTTGCACATGTCATGCATGTTAGGTAATTGTGGAGACAACTTAGCTCTCCCAGAGTGTGCAGAGGCTGGAACGAACCATGGGAAAGTCTGACTGTACATGAGCCAGGTTGGTTATGCTTTTGCTGTATATCAGTGAGCAAATTACTACTCCAATGAATTTTGTTAATATGTTATCTAAGAGTAGGCCAGATCCTGTAGAAGAACCCTGCCTGTTTCTGAGAGTTGTCAGCCCCATGTTAGAGCTGGGAATTACAATTATTTTTAGGCAAGATTGACAATAATTTTGGAGCATTTAGGTGAATCTTCACTTTCTGCTGCTTTTCAGCAGCATGGTTCACCTGCTGAGTGAATGCAGGTGTGTTTAACCTATCTTCTATAGCGTTAGGTCTTACTGTCCTTGATCGCGATATCAAAATTGGATAAAGAATTTGGTGAACTCTTTACTATTTAGATATTACTGAGATCTGTGTGGGGAAAGGTAAAGAAAACAAGGAATTTTGAAAGCCTCAGATGAAGCATTCCTACAATCTATTAAAAAGAATAAAATATTCATTAGCAAATAGAGGATTGCAAAAGACAAACTCTACAATAGACGCCTGAATATTTAGAGTTTCTTTGAAACATGCACATTAGCTTAGAATCCTTTAACTGAATTTATATTGGAAGGCCATATTATGCACTGGAGAGAAAAATTAACTAAGACCTAGTCTAGATAAGAATATTAATGTAAAAATACCCAACACCAAGACAAAAATTGACAGTTGATAAAGTAATAGAAAATACCTGGTACTAAACTGCAGCATTATGGTGTTCATTGGGTTCAAAAACATAGGGTGGATCCCTTCAGACATCAGTGAATATCCGTAGAAAAAGGAACCTCCTTGCCTTTCACTAAGAAGAATATGAAGGGACCAGGGCTCTGAGATCACAGTAAAGTATTATCAGCACTTTCAAAATAAGACTCATTATAGATACTTTAATAATGGCATAGAACGAACATCCATCATAGTGAATATCCACATTCTTGGTCAGGGCAGGGAAGCTTCGAAGGTGAAAAGTACAATTATCAATCTAAAGAACCTAATTTTGCATTTTAAAAGCGCCAGTTGATTTTCAAGGGTTCTGTGAAAATTGACATACAGTTTTATTAGGTTAGCACAATTATCCTGAAACCACTTATGGACATTGCTGACAAATGCGGCTCTTGGGAGAGTGATTGTGAGAAGACACTCAATGTTTCTGAAGTGTCTGATGTAGTAGTACTCGAATAATTGACATTGTAGAGTAATAAGACATCATCTCCAGACTATCCAAAAATTAGCCAAGTAATTATTTCTTAACTCTAGTTCTGTACAAATATTTAGGGGCTTTTCTAACGCAGTCACATTTTAGATTGTAAGGAATATGCCATGATTGTAATGGCTCTGCAATGGGTGGTTTTATGTGGGGATTTTTCAGGCAGATGTTGGAGCACTTTGCCAGGCAGATGTGATGATTATTTGGTTGAAGTGCCAGGCTGGCCAGGAGCCTTATGGCTGCAGCAGTACATTTCTGAGCTCAATATATTCTGCCTTTCGGCAGGCCTTACTAGCTTGGGCTCTGTGCCATGCTAACTGTAGCTCTGCTCTGGAGCTGACTTGTGCCCAGCTGGCTGAGAGCATGATGAGAGTTTACATCAAACACAATGTAGACTTATCCAGTAGACCTATCCAGTATCTCTTTCTCTTCCCAACAGCCTAATCCAAATCCTCACAAAGTCAAAAGAATGGTTCCCCTTTACTTCATTAGTCTCTTGATCAGACCATGATAGAAGGCAGTATTTGCCCCAGAACTAGCATGTGCTGCTACAAGACATTCACAAGGCTGAGTTTAGGTAAGTTTATCCACTTTTCTGATGTTTTCTTTCTTGCTAGATAATACTTTCTCTTTTCCCTGTGATTACAGCAACTCCAATTTTCACCACGCTTTAATCATTTTGCCCATGACTATTTTAACCTGTTTTACCCAGCTTGCCTACCTGCAGCTAATAAATTCTGAATGTGCCGTCTGTTTTTACCAAATCTAACATGTATGTGTTGATCTCAAAGATAAAAAGTTGCTAAAAATTTTAAGAAAGCAGGCAGCCAAGATAGATATGAGGAAGAGAACATGTAGACCTAGTGCTCATCAGTGAAGAAATACTGGCAATGGGAGCTCAGTTTCTTGTGATGAGAACATTGACATGAAAATACTTCTAGAAAAAAAACCCAAACAAACAACTGATGAGTATTTCTTCAACCTGGAGTAATCAAAAAAAAAAAAGGAAAACTTCCTTTTCTCTACCCAAGCCATTTACCTTTGTAAATTCTCAAGAGCTGGAGGCTTTTACAGGACATTAACATGGAACAGGGTGCAATTTAGGCTTTTTGCTTCATTTTCTGAAACATCTACATATGGAGATTCTTCCAGTAGCTTTAGTAACTAAGGGGGATAATAAAAAATGTGTTAAGACAGTGAGCAGTCAAAAAAAAAATATTATCATGTCCAAACTTCTACAAGTTTTGCCTAATACTGTCCTATTCACCTTATTGCATGGCTGAAACAGCATGATTATTTTGCTTTAAGTGTTTAATTTTGAAAAATGTATTGCTAAGTAGTGTGCCCTGTGTAGTCTTGGTATTCAAAAGATATAATTGATATAATAATAATGGTCTACATAATAACGCAGATCAAGGTGCTGAGGTTAACATTTAGGAAAAACTGGTATTTGTAAAACCCATGGCAAAACCCACACCATCTCAGTGCACACTTGGCCCAGCAGCACACAGTTCCAGGAGGGCAAGGCCACAGTTCAACCCAACAACCCAGTGTGAATTCAAGTTACCTCAGCCTTCCTCAAGTTTGATCGGGAAATCTGGAAGGGGTACCACACCACTGCCTGTATGAGTCAACTAGTGCTCTGAATCAAGAGCCATGAGTAGTGTATGACAAACTCTTGCCTGGAGTTAATGTTTATGGCTAGTTTTATAAGCTGCTGAAAAGCAGGACATATTGCTACACCCTGAAATATAATGGTGTCAGTGACTGCTGGTATAATAAACTGCAGAGCCTCCTCCCAACCTTTTGGATTAAGTAATAAAAGAAAATGATTAAGAGGGCAATTCCATCATTTTTCTTTTGTTGAATAAAACACTTTTTTTCCTTCCTGACTCACTAACAGAGACAGCCATGAAAATGAATGATTTGGCTTCACCCAAAATGATGGATAATCCTTCTGGAAAAGCATGACAATGATAGACAGACATCTTCTGAAGGAAAAGGTAATAGAAAAGACTGACACTTTGATAGGCACCATGATGAACAAGCCCTCAGGGGCTGTGAGTTAATAGGTTAATAGAAGTGTTCTAGTGCTCTCAGCCCCTTCTATCTCTGGGATCCTTTTAGAGCTTCTTCAGCATCACAAGAAATAACATTATGAACTGAGGACAGATGCATTTTTTAACGCAGCAATGTGCTTTTTTGTGTGTTTCTTAACATTGTAGCAAAGCACAGAAGAAAACTACTTTCTTAAGTGAGATGTGGTGAATGCCCACTCTGTTCAGCTCTCCTTATAGCCTTTCCTTTTTCCTCTTCCATCTCTTAGACATTGCTTGCAGCCAATATAATGTCCTAAGGATATTGCACATGTTGAGTTTAATCACCTGTGAAATATATTGTCAGACTCCTGCAGAAGTTGATGGTGGGCCACATTCTGAGGCTGACTAAACCAGATAGCCCAAATAGTTTCACTCACATCAACAAAATATGTGGCTAATTTCTTGGTTGGCTGCTAAAAATTATTTCAATGTTATGAAAATAAGAAGCAAAGATTTATTCAAATTATTTTTAATCAGTTATAGCTTTTCTATTTTTTCTCATAACATTTTTCCTTGTAAATCTGTAACATTTTTTTCTGATAACAGAGTCACTGATGTATCAATGTGTATTTTATTACTTTTTGCATGCATTGGTGGTTTTCCTTATTAATATCTGTTAAGAGGTTACGATTTTGCAGGCTTCATCATCTTGGCCTAACATATACTCTACTGGGGGTTTTTATGCCTTTTGCATTACGGAGTGTTTTGATTTGAACTTACATTTATGTACCCAGTTTTCAAAACCAACTACAAGCGTAGGCTTTGACAGGAAGGATTGCATATAATGGCGTTGAACAATTTTATGGTAAAATTATTAATGTAAGTCAAAATAATGTGAAAAATAGTAACATAAGTAAATGAATAATAAGGTAAATAAATAAACAGGAGTTCTGTAATGTCAGCGAAGCGTGCTTTGCAACTAAAAGTAAGCGAATATATTTCAGATCAGAAGAATATGAAATCACTGTTGGCAAAGTCTCCCTGAGACTCTAACGGGAAGTCATAATGACATACTTGTTTGTGTTGTTAGTACTAAAAGATGATGTATGGTTCATTACATAGGATAGTGGAGGACAGAGCAGCTCCCTGGCATGCTGTGTGATCTTGGATATACAAAATCCTTCCCTGTACTTATCTTTCCCCTTACTTATTTTAATCCAGACATGGATTTTCAGTATGTCCCTGCCTACACACATCACATTTCTCTATAACCTTAAAAGGCATTAGTGTAATCCAAATAAGCTTGGGGTGGGATTTTGTAAACACATGACAAATACATTTGTTGATAGATTTCTAGTCTGGCTTCAGGATACAGTCAAGTTAATATAAAATACCAAGTTTGTATAGAAAAAAGGATTCTTGCATTTAATTAGTATAACTAAACTCTGTATTTGAATAGGAAAAAATTTACCTCAACTACTGATGTTGATTTGCATATTTTAGGAAAATATTTCCTTACGTCTATTTATTGCTTTCTCTTCACATACGAGAGTATTTCTGATCTTCAAGAGAACATAACAGGGGTGTTAGGTTTTTATTTGAAAGAATGCATAGGTATTATATCAATAAGTGTAACCCCAGAATTAGTGCAGATTGAGTTGGGTTACATCACTCTCAGGTATTACTAGACTTTCTAGGTGTATGACTGCACGTTGCTAAGCAGGAGCATTCTGAAGCACAGTTTCATGCCATGGAATAAAATCCTTCAAGAATTACAAATGCCATTACCGTGCTGGCCTTGAGTCTGACCCCTCTACACTAAGCAACAGGTTACAGGTATGTTAAAACTAAGTCAAAATCCTGTCAGAACAAAACACTTCACAGTAGAGAGTGTGTCCTTGTGTAAAGAATGTGAGGATGCACTACAGACCAGAAAGGGTAGCTAAAGTGCTTCCTGTGCCTTTGAAAGTTATTTAGGTCCCAGACAATGAGGTTTAAGAACACAACAGATGATGGAGTTTCATCTGGTTTATTTCTTCTCAGAGGATATTGTGTTTATTTTTTTAATCTGTGATTCTTATGGATTAATAACTAGTTGCTGTGGATGGTGCACACTTTACAGCCCCTGCTCTAGGGAGCTTACACACTACATCCAGTGGCACACCATGAACAGGGCATACAGCCAAATGCCATACAGATAAATTGATAATCCAGAACCAAGCTTCATGGGTTACCTACCTGCCTTATTTTCTGTCTAGCATTGAACTAATTAATTTTGTTTTTCACTTCTAGAACCTAAAAGCGCTCATGCCAAGAGCTTATGCAAACTTTTATTATTTTAGCTAATGGTATAATAAAAGAATAGACATTTATCCTTCTGGAGCAAGCCACTGCGTGTTTTTGTACCTTGGTTTTCTCACATGTAAAGTAAAAAGAAAGATTCTGAGTTTCCTTTGTAAAATACCTTAAAGTTGCAGAGCCAAAAGGGAGATGCTGTACATCTGGAGTGTTAACACGGATACACTGGTAGGCATGTCACTGCTGTGGTACAAGAGAAATGAAGAAAAATTTGATTGCAGCTCATTGCTTTTTCAGCATGTGCTGGCTGTATGGCAGTGAGAGTCCTGGCATACATGTAGCAGTTCCTGTCTCACTGGCAAAGTAAAGGAAATGAGGGGTTGAACCAGCTCTGTGGTTTGCTGCAGCCAGAAAACGTGGAACTCATGGTACTTCTGGCCTTACACAGATATTCATGGCTGTGGTGAATTATCCACATATGCTTCAGATACAGACTTATTTAGAGCTTATGCTTTTTGTTCTATGTTTAGCCTAATAGGTTCATGACTGGGACTTACAGCTATAAAGGCAATTCAAATAATAATAGTAGTGAGTTGTAGATATCTCTGCTTTTACAGCACACTGGCATATACACAACCCATTTATACTTGAAAATAATAATGCTTTTGAAATAAAACCCACTACACCTTTAGTCCAGCACACTTCCCAGATTGCAGATTGTCCATTTCACTTGTTATGTGTCCTCAATGCCAATTATCCTTGTAGTTTAGTGTTCTTTCCTACAGTAAAAGACAGCTGACATTAAAGCTATGTTCTAAAGAATAGGCTGACCTGAATGTTAAATTAATACGTATGCAAGCATATATATATATATATCCCTTTTTTAACTGAGGCAGATATTTCAAATGTATCAGAGGATTTTGTCATTTACCTATGAAAATTAATTCATAAATCTTTTTTGTATTTACAGCAGCCCTGACAGAGTTTATCAAAAATGAGTTGACTTACAGAATTATCAATGGATTTATAAAAAGAATCTGATCTAATATTCATGACACAGGAGACAAATGTAAACGGCCAGGCAACTTCATCTCTTTATTGTTAGAGAAATGTTGGTTTTTTCATAAGTTTTCCTTGTAGGTTTTGTTTTCTCATTTCATAACTACTTTAACAAAAGAACTGTGCCATCAATTTTGCTATATTGCATTATTCATGTGCAAGAATACACCAAATTCAATGCACAAAGGAAAGAAATACAAAAGACCATGCTATATTATTATTCATATAAAAACAAGAAAGCTTTCAAAATCACGCTGTCCTGTTATATTTATGACCTAATAACATTCTTCAACTGTGCAGCTCTTAATGTCCAAACACATCTTGCTGCCCTGTTGTTCACAGGAAGTCTTAGCATCTAATTGTTGATCCCGATTACCTTCATCACTCAATTTTGCTCTGAGAGCTGACCAGCCAATAACTAACCTGGGGAAAGGATCATTCTTACTCTCAGGCCTGTGACCTGAACTGCTAATTGTAATGGAAGTTAGTAGGTTATTAGCTTGTTATAGAGGAATATGCAAATAATACTTTTGTTAAGGGGGTGATTTTACTCATGTTGGATACTCAAGATTCCTTTTTGAATGCCATTTCTGTGCTGATGGTATTGCTTTAGGGTGAATTTGGAATGAAGGTTCCTCAGCTCAGCCCCAGAAGCACTCTTGTATGAACTGAAGGCTCTGCTCAGCTTCCTGCCCTCATTTACCTGCCACTCTGCTCTTTTCCTAAGGGTGAGATAGCAAGCACTAGTGGATCCAAAGTGTTTCTGAGAAACCTCACAATCTCACCTAACTGGGTGCTTGGAAGTTCATGAAGTCTGTTTCACTATTGTGTTATTCCCATGGTGGTACTTAATAGCATTTCTGGGCCAGAATCTTATCTGGTGAAAAATGCATGGTTGCAAGGTACATGGCTTTTCTGCCCATGGAGCTCCTGCCCCAGAGTGGCCATCTTGCTGTTAGACTATGAGAGATGCAACATTAAGGTTTTCCAGTCTTGACTACCATAAAGTGGTCTGCTCAGGTAGTGTTCTCTTCCATTCAAAAGTAATTAGCGTCCTCAATATTGCAGACTTACCATTTACTTACTTTCTAATTTAGTACTATACTAAGGACAAATTACTTTCCAACAGAAAATGTCAATGGTTTCATAGCAACCAGAAGTACCTGAGAGCTTTCCTTTCATGTTAAATCCCATCATAAGAGCGTCAAGCCTGGTGCTCTCTACCTCATGTTGGTACTAGGGACTGGCTGCTGTATCCAAGCAGGTCTCTGAAATCTACTTCTCCTGTGTGCTAAAACCAGAATTTGAGAGGCTGACGACTTGTTCTGTCAAAAGTTGGGTGGTTTATTTTAATTAATTTCAACACTTGCTTGTATAAGACAGAAGGCTGTTTTAAGTGGGTTTTATCATCAGATCTTTTCTTTTATGTAATGGCTTGATTTCATGCTCAGAAACTGTGAAATGAGAAGTTACTGAAAAAAATCAGTCAATATTAACTACCTTCCAACTGTGTTCTTACAGAAACCAAATGGTAACCGATACCACAGTCAGATTTGAAATGCAGATTAAACCATCTAATTACTGCCTTTTATAGTTTTTTGAAGGTATCACATCCTATAGAAATATTTTTTGCCATGAGCTGAACAAAGACTAGCTGCATGGTTATGAACCTAGGGATAACGTGAAGTCCTGCATGATCAGCCTTAGCTCAGGGCTGTTGAGTGGTGCAGAAGGCAGGGGAGAGCAGAAAGAGGTGGGAACCTGCTGCACTGTGAGTCCTTTGCTGTTACACTACCTGGGAAATATAATGATACAGTTATATTTGCCTCAGCTATTCCCTAAAGACAAACACAGATTGCCAGTGGTTTCTCCACCTTTATAGTTCAGAGCCATGGCCCTCCTACTGTTGATTGCAGGTTACTCAGCATTGATAGATCCACCACTATCTGAATGTATATTTTATTCCCCAGAAGTATGAATTCATGCAGGAGAGCTCTTTCCTGAGCAAGTGCAGAACCTCATCTCAGTATCCGAATACTGTACAGACGTGCAAACAGCAAAAGCATAGGAGCTTGCAGCTGCTTTGTGTTGGTGTTTTTGAAATATATATTTTTTTTCTCAGTACTTAATATGAATTATTTGGTTCTGGTTTTAATGACTGAATCCCTGCAAACTGTTATAGTACTTAGGTAGTTTTAGAGCCAATTTAATGAATTTTAGAAAAAGAAGAAGGGGGACTTACTGACATGCCCTGCTCCTGTTTTTGCTTCTTTTGTCAAAGGAGACACAGTCTCAACACAGTGATCAGAACACAAACTAGGAAATTTGTCTTTGTTAGGCTTTGTATGTGGACAGAAAAAAGCTTCAGCTAATGTGGGATTTGGTAAAATTAAATATGCCCACTGGGGAAAGCTGTTATTGGATTTCATACAAAAAGATTGATTTCAAAAAGCTCAGACTGTCATATGAACAACCACTAGAATCAGTATATTTATACAGCAAAGGCATAAAAATTCCAGTGACAAGGTGAGTCACGGTTTCTTCATAAAAACAGGTTTCCAAAGCACCCTGAGAAGGAGACGGTTGCCCTAGGGTTGGCATGGTGATGTTCCTTTCTTTTTCAGTACACCTGAACAAATGAACAAATTAAATTTGCATATTATTTGACATTGCCAGCACTTCTGTTGCTTTTTTTGCCATCTTCTTTCAGTATGTTTTTTCTTAACATGTTTTATCATCTTAAATTAAAGGGTATATTTCATACTGTATCTGTTTTAGTGCTAAAACTTCCACTTCCTCAACTTCATCTCCCAGTCGTTACTAGCTTGTAAAAGACACTCAGGCTACACTTGTATACATTCTGTGCATTTGGATGTGCAGAAAATTATTTTCACCAAATAAAGCATCTCATAGCAGGAGACTGTCTGTGAGGTAATGTTGTTTGAACTTGACTGTGTTCTGAATAGAGCCTGAAGTAACTCCTAATTCTTATGGGTTTTCTTCTGTTGGGTTTCCTAGATTGGGACCAGTTTGCTTTCAACTAATGAGTTATATTATTAGCTTTCAACTAATGGATTATATTATATTATATTATATGTTTTATGCTAGGAATAAAACCAAGCATTCAAGTCTTTGACTGCTAGCTGTTCTTAGAGGTAAGTGCAGTTATAGGTTCTAAAAATAGGCTAAGGATCTTTAAAAAATATTTTAAGTAGCGTGTTTGCATGCCACACACCTCAATTTTTTCATTATTTTTTATTACCTCAGAATTTAAATTGTGGACTGTGACTGAAAATCAGTAAGAAACATATTTCGATATTTAATTGAAGCATGAAAGTTACAGAAGTAAAGCTGATTCTTGTAAGAAAAATAAATCCTTGGAAATCATAGCAACACAGATCATTGCACAGATAGAGATCAATGTAACACACCAATAAGCACAAAGAAGGTGATTATGAAAAATAAAACTTATGCTGGTATAAATTCATAAGAAGGAGAACAAGAGTATGTAAGTATGAAAATTAACTTGAATATCAGTACTTTTGCAGAAAAAAAATAATTCCCTCAGGCTGTTGTCCATCTGCTGCCCAATTTATGTCATACAAACCAAGGTCATCGTAACAAACGTGTGAGCATATTCATAGCTAACAAGATTTGTAAACTGCATTGTTTTTGTGTTTATATGACGTTTATTTAATTAAGCTGTGATTTCATAAGCTTCTGAATTTGTTCCACTTCTATGAATTCCCTACCTTTCCTCCCAGTAATTTCACTTTTTAACTATTTGTAGTGACTAACAGGACTGAAAACTGAACATTCCATGTTTTTAATTGGCATTAGTAAATGATTAATTGATTGTCACTACTGTGGTCACCTTCAAAGTCTATATTAGTCTGTTGGGGAACTGCATATTTATTAAGTCATCCATTCAATACTGGGGATATTACAAAAACATCATCACTACCATAATAGCAAATGCAAAGCTGGAGTTCCAACGCTGCCGTAATAAGTAATAAAGTCTTTTTCTTCCTCCCTTTCTAGATCTTTCCAAAATATGTTTTATTGAAAAATCTATGCATGCTTTTTAGGTAAGAAGTCAATGCTTTTTTCCAGTACTATGGAGAAAAAATTGTAATATGGGGGTTGCTTATACAGCTCGCTCTGCCAGTTAGCCTATTGGGTTCTAAATCTGACCTATTATTTTTGCTTCCTTCAGTACATTTCCTTGCATTTAATGCCTCATCTCTTTTCCCTTGTGATTTCAATGGCAAAATTTGCTCAGTTTTCATTATGGTAAAGATTCCACTAAGGTTGGATAGGAACAGAATTCAAAGTAGTACGGTGATTTTAAATTCTCTGTTACAGATGAGTAGTAGAATATTGGGAATGTTCCTGCTATCTGTGCTTCAGAAAAAGATCGGTTATATACAAAGTAGAGGCATAAGAAGGTTTTGGAGGGCAGAGAAAATTCATTCCAGTGGGAGATTTCTGTTGAGCCTATAAAAAAGAAAGTTTAGCCTGTATAAACACCTTTCTGCGAAGAAAATATGAAATACTACAGTGTTCTTTAATCTACCAAAGAAACATGTAGCAAGAACCAGTAGCTGGGAGCTAAAGCACGGCAATTTCAAATTAGAAATAAGGCACATGCTGTTGCTTTTTTTCCTCTCTGTTTCACAGAGATGGTAATTAAACTTCGGAACAGGCTCCATTGCAGTAGGAAATGGTAGACGTCATCTCTGGGGGCTGTCAGATACAGTCTATCTACTTTCTGAAAGTTATTTTTTGGTTGAAAACAAGTTATGGGGGCTCAATATCAGAGGTAATTGGATGAAATGTAAGTATCTGTGAAACAAAACCTCAGTGTAGATGAACTAATCTCTTCTTCTGGGCTTAAATGTATGAAAATATAGATTACATTACTGGAATGTGTTTGTTTCCTATACCTAATTGGTTTCCTTTCAGGGCTCAAAAGATTTTAGTCACTGCAGCTTGCATCACTAACCTTTAAGAATTCAAAACAATGTTCTTTACTGCTTGCTGAATTGTCACATACTGTATGTCTCTAAATCCATCTGAATGTGCAATTTCCAATTCCTGATTAGCACCAGGAGCCTGGTCAAGGATGACAGAACAGCATCCAATTTTGTTGATCTCAACTACAATTACAACAGTCAAAAGCTGCATAAGCGCCATTCTACAGCTTAAATCTCTTGAGGAAAGGCTGCTTGAAAGCATGCTATATCACAGGGATTATTGATGGAAATAAGGTGATTGCCAGAAAATTTTAAAAAGAAAACCTTTGTAGGAGGCATTACAGCACAAAGGTGTAATACACAGAGAATGGTCTGTCTTTAGTGTGAGTCTCCCTGGATGGGTTCCTCACAAAGTACTGGGTAAGAGGTACCACCAGACAATTACAATAGCTACTCTCCTGGAGCAAGGTGCTTCCTTGATTCCAAGGACTCTGCTTATTTTGATAAGTTTTGTCTGAGCAGCTCAGAAATTGCACTGAGATTGTATCAGATGTATGATAGTGAGAGTGTTCAGGAGAATTGGTGGGGTGGGGTTAAACCATATGCCAGCCATGTCCAAAATACCCCATCAAAGAATTCAGAGGATGATTTTTGAGAAGAGTGTCAGCTACTGTTGCATCACGGCTTTAATGTAAAGATATTTGCACCTGCTCTGCCCAAATCTCCACTTTTCCTTCTTATACCTTGCTGTGTTCACCTTCCTCAGCTCTTACTACCAAAGTGAAAGTGATTTCACTCCTTCAAGCACTTCTTGTTTTGATTTACTTTGTCTCACTGGGTATTTATCTTCTTCTTACTTCATTGCCACTGAAGTCCTTTTTCCCAGAAGATATATTAATTCAGTATTTTTTTCAGATTTTATTAAGACCAGGTTGGGAGAAAAATATAATAAATTATTCTGGCTGTAGACTGTTCACTGGAATAAATTGTTAAAGGTTTTTAAGAAAATTATGCTGTCTTCTACGCTATGATTTTTGTAAACAAATGAAGTATACCACCATAAAACTTTCCTGTCTAAGCTATTATGACAGGTGTTCAGTATGCAATGCTTAGGTTAATCCAAACAAGAACATGGGCAGATGGTTAGTAATTGGCTTTTCAGAGTAGAGGAGGAGAATCACCTCCCTTGACCTCCTGGTCATGTTTCTGAGGCTACAGCTCAGGATCTGGTTGGCTTTCTGGGCTACAAGAAATCATAGAAGGTTGGAAAAGACCTTTAAGATCATTGAGCTCAACCTTTAACCTAACACTGACATGTCCGCCACTAAATCGTGTCCCTAAGCACCACATCTACCTGTCTTCTAAATATCTCCAAGGATGGGGACTCCACCACTTATCTCCATAGCCTGTCCCAGTGCTTGATAACCTTTTCAGTGAATACTTCTTGCTAATATTCAGTCTTGTCACAACTGTACCTCATTTCCTTTTGTGCTGTTGCTTGTTACTTGGGAGAAGAGACTGACACCCGTCTCAATACAGGTGAGCATAGCGAGCCATAAGGTCTCCCCTCAGACTCCTTTTCTCCAAGCTAAACAACCCCAGTTCCCTCAGCCTCTCTTTATAAGACTTGTGCTCTAGACTCCTCACCAACTTTATTGTCCTTCTTTGGAAAGGCACCCTTCAGCACCTCAATGTCTTTCTTGACTGAGGGGCCCAAAACTGAACTGCATTTGAGGTACAGCCTCACCAGGGCTGAGTGCAAAGGGATGATCATTGCCCTAGTCCTGCTGAACACACTACTTCTGATACAAGCAAGGATGCTGTAGGCCTTCTTGGCCACCTGGGCACAATGCTGGCTCATTGTCAGGCAGTTGTTGATCAAGTGATGGCTTTTACCTGCCAGCTGGTGAGGTTCAGTGCAAGAGTCACAATGTCTTCAGGTCCCATTTGCCTTACACATTTGAATCTGGTGGTAGACAGTTTCACCTGACAGTGCAGTTACTTTTTTTTAACTCTTCATGAATTTGAACCTCAGCTCCTGCATTTTGTTGTAAATTGAATGCATTATCTCTTCTTTTAACCACATCCTGTTATATTGGTACTTCTTGGGTAAGAAATTGCCTCTATTAGCATTTCTGTCATGCAGAACAAGCGTTCTGTCAGTGTTGGCAGCTCTTTTTTACTACAGGTCTCAAATGTGAATTGAATTTTATATAAATTTCATGCTGCGACTTAAATTGTCTCCCTTGAAGAATGACTACCTGTAACACTCCTTTTAGTGGGGAGTCCTCAAAGAATCCCAACTATGGAACTTAGTAGTGGAGTTAAAAATCAAGAAGCAGGATTTAGGTGAAAGAATATTTTATCCAAAGCATTTTTGTCACAGTAATTTTGACTGTTTCCTTCTTAAGGAGGAAAGCTAGCTATGATATATTTTAGAGTGCTGGTTATTTCTAATGTTCCATATTTCTAAATATCAGTTCCCAGGTGTGAAACTTGGCACTAAGTCATTAGATCATTCTGCTTTTGAAATTTTCTTCAAAATATCCGCCACATGTAAGGATGATAATTTTGGAAATCCAATCAGCAACACATATGGCATGCTGGCTGGTTTTCTTATATATGAAATATCTGCAGAAGACATGGGAGCAGCTCAGAGGAATTTTTCATTGATTTTTAGTGCTACCCATGATTTTACCCAGAGAGGACTAGTGGTATCTTACAACAGATACCCATTAGTATTTTTTCCCCAGAACCTCCTCCGTGCAAAGCAAACAAGAAAAAAAAAATACCCTGCACATTAAAAAGTTCTTGTTTAAAGCCCAATGACTTCTCCCTTCCTGTAGAGGGAGGAATCTGAAAAAGCTGTTGGAGGTGTATGCATTAGGAAGTGTTGTGTTAGGAGTCTTTTAAGAAAAGCTTTTATCACGTTTACCAGTACAACATGCAGTGCAGAGTTGCAGTTGTGCTCCCTGTTAAAGAGAATTAAGCTGATTCATTTTCATATTGTGACCTGCAATGGTTTAATTTACGTTATACTATTCTGCTTGTTAATACAGGCTGGACAAAAACAAGATAAACTTCAGGTTATGTTAAGTGTCTGATTTGTGATGCAGTCTACCTCTGCAATGAATGCACTGCTCAAATTAATTAATACCAGATCATTATCTTTAGATGGCAGGCAGATGTTGAGGTTATGATGTTTGTGAACCCTAAGCGCATTTTTTTTTCTGTGCAGATCATGAGCAGTTGCTATATAAATTGAGGATCCAAGGTCTAGGCCTTCTGGCAGTCAATTGGTTTTGTAATTATCTTAGTAATAGTTCTCAATTATTATTCAGTAAAGGTCGTCTTTCCTCTGCTAATGGGTCATGGCACACTCTAGGGATACGTAGATGGGCAAGTTCTCATTTTTCTCATGTAAATGACTTGCCATCTGTGTGCCATGCAGGTTCATCTAAGGCATTTCTAAAACACTGATTATTAATATCAAAGTTGCAGGCTCTGACAAGATTGTGGAATTATTTTAAATATTTAAAAGAAGGGCTTTGTTTCCTAAAGTTATCAAGACACTGTTAAATGTTGTGGACAGATTAGTGGCAATTCTCTTGAAGTAATACAATGAGTAAGAATTCAAAGTTGGGTTGGCTGGTTTTTTGTTGGGGTTTTTTTTGACTAGTTCATTTGTAGTCTACCTGTTTGTCTCTATCATATATCTTCAACTTAATTCACAAATTATTATGTTTAGAACACATATTGGCAATGCTTTTCCTTTGAAATTAGCTGCAGTCTGTAATGTTAACATTCAGACAGATTACTGAAGTATATGGCAAATTTCCCAATCTTCAGAATACTTAAATATTTCAAAGTCCTTTATTTTAACCATATTTCAGGCTTTTAATATGTTTTTAATGCCAGTCAATATAAATCATGTATATGTTCATTCTGCAGTATTACGGTTTTCATACAGTTGAAATGAACGTTCTTCACTGTTACAAGGAAACTACTTTTTTCCGAAGGAATAGTGATCATATATTGCAGACTATTTCTACAGAAAAATAGAGACTTGGACATTAATAGAAGCTATACTCCAATAGAAGGTGGTTATGCTGAATTTCCTGCTGTGAAAGTCATCATATGTGTCCTTCTGGTTAGCTTTCCTCACAGTCTGATAATTTTGTATTTCTGTTGATAGCACAAGCTCAAACAAGCTCTGAATCAACAAACTTCGAAGATACACACTCTCACTGCCCTGCACCCACTGGTGGTGCTGTCTGGATTGCATGCTGGAGGAAGTATGAGGTTTGTGTGCGTGTATATCTCCAGCCACAGGACTGTTAAATCCAGTCCTGGCATCATATGGAGGGACCCTGCCCTGCTCTGTCCCTATATTGTCATGGCTGCTATTTATTCTCTGTGGTGATGTTACCCTGTCTCTCCATCCTTTCTGTGGCACTTTTAGCAGGCATTTATAGTGAACAAACCCTAATACCTCTTTCGGCTCCATCCTAATTCTAACCTGCTGTCTTTATTTCTGCCCCATTTTATTTATTTCTGCCATGTAATTGCCTGGGGGAAGTTAGGTTCCTAGCCAAAGTTATTAGACCTGCACAAAACTTCTTTATTCCTTTCACTACATCATGTTTACATTGCAGGCTGTGCTAACAATGAATAAAATGAAAAAGTTAACAAAACTGATAAAGCCATCATTTGCTTCTATTCTATTGTAATAGCCATGCTGTAATTGGTACTGTTTCATATAAAATTACCATATAAATTGCGCCATCCAAAGCTGCAACAGAAACAGCAACAGTATTTACAATAAATGGCAAAACCCTGTTAATTATTGATAGTGTGATAAACACACCATTATAATTAATTCTTAGTATTTATTATTAATAATAACTCTTATTTAGTATTCATTGTGTAATGATCAATTATGATTAACTGTTTTAAAAATAAATGGTCCACCTGAACGTTTCTATTTGCAGGGCCCTTTGTACTGAAGGAGTGGCTTTCCATAGTCAAATGCTCTGTGCAGACAGCGGGACAAACCATGACTGTACCTAGCCAGCCAGTCCAGTCTCCTTACCCTGGTGTCTGTAAAAAGCTGTTAGAAGCTTTGTCAGAGGCAGTTAAGGATGTTGTTCCTTTGGAAGCCATACCTTGCCCCTAAGGTGGTTGGCTTATGACCTAAAGCATGAAGTTGTGTAAAATCATCACATGTTTTTCTCCCTGTGGATGTCTATAAAGTGTTGTAATCTGTGATTGAAATGTATTGGTCCATTAAGATGGGATTCAGGTGACAGTATAAGGAATTTAGGTGTATGCAGATGTCCCAAGGTCTTTTTTTATACCAAACAAACAAACAAAAAAATCTAGCCAGTGCTGTTTAATGTATACCTCGGTTATCCTAAAGTAGGTGCCTGCATTTGGGCAGATGGATAGTACCCTAAAGCCCACTGAATGTACCAACTAGATTTCTGTTGACTGCAATAGGAACCCAGAAAACTGGGATGGAGCCAGTTATATTTTGTAAATATCTGAAGTTAAATGAGGTCATGGAATCGCCGAATAATTTAAGTCAGAAAAGACCCTTAGGATCGTCAAGTCCAACCCATTAGCCTAACCCTACCAAGTCCACCACTAAGCCACTACTGATGGCCTCCCTGGCCACCTGGGCACACTGCAGTTTACCTTCAATAGTGATGAAGTTTTGCTTTACTGCTTAGCAATGTCAGAGAGCTCTTTTCAAAATAAACTCAGCCCAAACCTCATAAAACCCACTGGCTTCAAATCTTAAGTTTGCTGCTAAAGGAGGCTGAATTCCAGGAGCTACAATGACAATGTGTCCTTGTATGGATCTGGAGAGTGATTACCAGGTGTAGTGCAAATGAAGCTGTTTTCTCTAGAAACAATAAATTCTTGAGCCCTTGGTTTTATACTTCTCATACGGATGCAACCAGCCCAGTCTTTTTAGACTGCATTGCTAGAGTGATGATTTTCACTATCTAAAGATGGTAGTGTCACTGTTGGCTGTAGGAAGAACAGGACTACAAGTATGAACAGACAACATTATAGATGGTATCTTTTTTCCACCACGTCTATTTTCAGACCTCTGTTCCAAGCATGGCTCAATAGATATCTGTCACTAAGAAACGGCAACAGAGAATACGTATTCCTTACAATACAACCCTAATGCCTACCTTCTTTGTTTCAGTTTTTTAACCTTCTGAACAGACTTTGGCTCATTTTTTGCTTTGTCACTTGCTTTGGGGGTTTGATGCACTGGTAACTCTGCTGTTATCTCCTGCTAGGTGTTACTTGCTGCAATTCTCATCTGCTATGAAATGCACCAAGACTATCAGTGCCCACCAGTGCACATGGGATGTGCCTCTAAGTATGCCACATGCCTTGGAAGTGTCCTGAAGCTTTCACAATGACTTTGGTTGAACAGAGTGAAGTATGATCACTGCAAGTCAAGGTGAGACCTTTCTTCAGATGTGACTGTATTTCAGGTTGCTTTATTAGGGTGAGTTTAAAGTACACTGTCTGCCAGCAGCATTCTTGAGGCATCCAGGGTTCCTTGGCACAGAGTAATTTCTACACACGCACTTTTTGTTTGACAAGGGCTCTCCACTGTCTTCCCCCAAATACCCACTTCAGAACTTAAAATATCTGATATTCTCTGCATTTTTCGATGATGTGCCAGTTCTCACCAGCTGTGGTTTTCCAAATACAGTGATGCACTATAAATCAGCCAACTGACTTGTAAGAAGATAGGAGTTTGTGCCAAGGAGAGTTTAGCATAACGATTCAACTGCAAATATAAAACATTATTTCAAAGATGGAAGGGAAGAAATTAAAAATGTATATAAATATGCTATATATAAATATTTTTATATTTTAGAAGCCCAAGCTTTATTTTTTAAAATAAGGTGTTACTGCACTGTATATATAACATCCAAGACATTCTAAACATTTTTAGCAGGTAAGTAATGATTTGTTTAGTCTGTGGACACAAAGAGGTGTATACAGCATGTAGTTTCCTAAATGCTTTGTAGCTAATTCTCACATGCATTACACTGTGATATACCTGGAATAATTCCAAAAAGTCATTTAAAGGTAAATCCTGGCAGCAGAACGACGATACAACAGCAGTCTGAGTAGCTCATGGCACCTGTATGGTAGCACCGACAGTCCAGTGCGGGTTAAGGACATGTTCATGCCTTGTGCTTCTCACCTTCCCTGAAGTTGTGCAAGGCTGCACCGAAGTGTCACTTCTTAACCACTGTTTTCATTGCCTGGGGGAGGTGTCTACCATGCCTGGTTGCACAAGTCACACCTTCATATTGAGGCTTTGACACATCTTAAATAAGAACAGAATTTGATCTCCCTTTAACTGATCAGTAGCCCCTTACACGGAGTCGTTAGGCAGTTCTCCCAACTGCCTCATGAGGTAATTAACTATTGATCTCACCCCTTTTACAGAAGATGAAAATACTCATGCTGTGTTCCAAGAAATGATCACTTTCACACAGTCTGTTATTTTTCATGATCAAGTGAGCAAAATGCACAATCTTGGAAAAAATATTTCTTAATCTAGTTTTGTTGTGGAAAATCTAAGTGAACAGCCTCAGAGATGATGCTGGGTCAGGGTTCACGATCGGAAACAATTCCAAGGGCAAAATTTCTTTCTATCTTCCAAAACCCCGTGGGAGACTGTGAACATGCTCTGTAAGCCATCTGATCACCCACGGCCTGTGGCTGGTACATATAGATGTGAAGAAACCACCTCACAGTTGTCACAGTGTGTATGTGACACTCCACGGCTTTGTTTCTCCTTCATCTGGAGACTTACTGGACAATAATAATAATCACTTTATAATGATTAGTAATTCACTTTCAAGGTATTTAAGGACATCTTCCAATTAATTTAATTTGCTAATTAACGTATCTCTAATTAACCCTTACAAAGTCTTTTTAGGGAAAAAAAGGCACTGTGGAAATACTTTCTAGGACTGAATCTGTGACTGTCTACAATTGTTGACCGCAGACTATGAAACCACTCTGCTATTTGGAATTCATTTTCTAAACATCAGTGTCATGAAGAGTGCCACCAAGACTATGCTATTATTATATACACTTTCATTATGCAGCCTAACTGAAGAGCAATATTGTGCTTAAAATCAAACAAGCAAGTAAAAAATGAGGGATTTTGATCACAGAGAATTCAGTTTTACCATGTGCTGTAAATATTACTGAGGCAGCATCATGCCTACTTTTCAGAACCCAGATAATGAAGAAAACAAAGTGAGGAATATCATGAATCCTAATGCGCTGCGAATGCAAAGTACTCAATATATTTAGTCCTTTTTTGTTTTTGTTTTTAAGTATAGAAGTATACATATTTTGATCACTTTGCTGGAATCTCAAAACATGGAAATAAAGCAACAATGAGACGTGAAAGCTACATCAAATGCCTGCTGGAAAGTGTCTTTGTTGCTGGGGCAACTGCAAGAGCTTTCACTATTTTTTCAACTGACAAACATTTGCAGTATTTCCCACCTAGTGCAGGAAATGGTGGCTGTTTGCATAAACATATATTTAAGGCTTTAAAAAGCCAACTTTGAAGTTAGTCCAACTGTTAGGGTTTACAGAGGAGCTGGTGTGTCAGGAAAGTAGCTGCCTGTTCATCAGCTTGCTGTCACAAGTCTGCCATTGAATTTAGTGAGACAAGAGTTCACCTCTTCCTCCCGCTGTGGCTAATATATACAACACTGGTGCAGCGTACTTCTTTTCCATCCTTCATATTTTCTTTTGTGTGTGGTACAATTATCAGATTCATTATAATAACTCTCTCACTTAGGTTTTATACTTAGCTGAAGGCAACCTCAGCGAATTCGCATTTGCAAAACCCATTTCATCCCTCTGTAATAAAACTCCACACTGACAAATTTCAAACTGCCCCTTATTTAGAAGATAAAAGATGAAGAGTGTGATATACCCACATCGATAAATGAAGACTGGTAATGAAATTAAGGCAACTAAAGTAGCTAAGCCCTATACACAATTATTTAATGACTAGTTATTTAATAAGTATTTCCTTGTTTGTCAGAATAAACAAGAAGTTAAATTAGTCTTCATAGCATAGGAATGCTAGAAAGGTTTTTCTTTAACTTCACTTTTCCATTTAGGGCTTTCATATGGGCAGACTTTGATAACATACAAAAGCAGAACTGTGCAATTTGTGAATTCCTTGGGAAAATAACAGCACCAAGGAAGTTATCATTTTTACCATAAAGACAAGTTCAATAACCAGGTCAGCTTTCCTATGAGAAAAGAAAGCAAATAAACCCAGACTCCCACCTGAACTTAATTTGATGCAGATGAACAAAACATCAGTAGGCTTTTGGACCTAAATGAATAAGGAAACAAATAAAAGCCAGTTCTTTTTGTTGTGAGATTTTTTAATTTATTTTTTTTTACACTTCTAAGATTTGAAGCCTTCCCGAAAAAGTGGAACTCAAATATAGGTCTTTGTTTTAAAAATGATACTGGTTTTTAATATGCACATAGGAAACTTGGGCATATCACATTTTTATTGTATTTGAGGGAAAAAAAAACCTGTTTTAATTTTACGTGCTGTATTACGGTGCCATATACCAGTTTAATTGCAATCGGAGAAGGTCGTTATCCAGGACTCAAGTATAGTGGTTATGCTTTTTACATTGCGGGTGGAGTGGGTTTGGTTGTTTGGGGGTTTGTTTGGTTGTTGGTTTTGTGGGTTTTTTTCTTTTGAATTCACTGACTGCATTTCAGTAAGGTTTTACTAGGGATCCTTTTTGCCATCACTTTTAGTCTCCTTTCATTCATGACACATTGTGGCTTCCACAGTTACAGTTTCTTCCTAAAATTCTGTAGCTCCAGAAGGTTTCATATGAGAGTTTTTAGCAAGCCTAAGTTAAAGATGTAATTTCAATTTTCACACTGATGTGCCTTTGTCTCTGCTTCTCCCTCACAGCTAAACCATCTTTTCCTGGGTGAACTGTCAATGAGTGCATGGTCCACAGTGCTGCTCTCCTCTGGATGTCTCCTCTGCTCTCCTCTCAGGGTGAGAACAACCACACTTGTGGCTACCTTGCAGAGGGAATGAGGTGGATAATAGAGAGCATGGGTTAAGGGTAAGTGAAAGACAAGAAAGTCCTGAGACTGGATCGAGCGAGGGGATTGGTCTGAGTGAAGGGAATATGCTACAGGAGTGAGATCTACAAGTACCCAAGCACCTTTGGCTGCAGATTTCACTGTCAGGTGAAGAAATTGAATGGCCATAGCTCTGCCAGTGTGCTGACCAGGAGCTGTAGCGAGTGGGAAAAAATATAGCGTTTGTTTTATTCTTGTGGAAACCTTTGTTCTATGTACAGAAGATGCAGTTAGTATCACAATACTTGGAGATACTTTGGCATATCTTCTAATATTTGTAGTGGGAAAGAATCAAATTAATCCCCGTTCGCTCCTGGCAGTATAGAAAGTGCCTCTGGCAGCCAGTGCAAACAGCAAAAACCCTCAAAATGCTTATCTAACCCTATAGTCATAATGAGCTCACCCACTGCCCCAAGCCTTTCTGGGAACTCAGGTATACACAGCAGCATTCATCACGTTGCATGGTATGGTTGGCTGCACTCACTGTGGGTGCTTCATAACACTGACGAATGACCTTAGGGACTTAGTTATATCCGAGAGCGTGAGTGATAGCAGAGCTAATGTATACTTTCTAACACTGCACACTCTGTTTTGCTTGCTTTTAATAGTGTAGCCAGAGTGCAAAAATGGATGCAGGATTTTTTAAAACTTCCCAATAAAGAGAAAACATTGTTTGAAACCATGGAAGCTGCATATCCACTGGCACAGCTAATGCAGTTTCCTTCTTCAGTATTGCCCTGAAGTATCTTTAGAGATTCATATATAAAATGCAAGTGCATAACCTGCTGTAAAAAGCTACAGTAGTGCCTTTGGCAAGTTTCCCTGGCCTGCAGAGAATAATTACATGTGGAATGCAAGTACAGCTCCAAACTGGACCTGATTAGATGTCCAGCTTTTTCTCACACAAATGCCATGAGATCTATGCATCCTAATAAGATTATCTGTGATGTCTTGATGTGAAATTTGACTTTAAGAGCCTAATGAAGGCTCATATTAGCAAAGAAAAAAAAATCTAAAGGGAGAAGATACTTTTTCCATCAGTTACAAGATAATTATAGATATGTACAGGGTACTGTCAGGTCCCTCTTCCAGTCTGGTGTTACCCTCCAAGTCAGTAATACAGCTGGAGATGTGAGTCAGCCAGAAGGGCTAGCAAGTTCTGGATGGAAACGTGTCTACAGCAAAGGCCAGCTTGGAAATATAGCTGTGTGTTTTAGCCAAATACCAGGCAGAAATGGTCACAGCTTAAATGTTACATTTAGCAAAATGTACTTAGGCCTTGGTTATTCATCATAGCTAACCACAGTTAGCTGCTTTGGAAGGCATGACTTATAAAATTTGTTCTTTATAGGTACACTTGTGAATATTCCAATGTAATTCCCATGTGTACCATGGTTCTTGTGAGTACCACATAGAGCAAGAAAGAAGAGATGTCTATGTTTTCAAGAAGTTTCCACAATCTTTTGAGGTAATTTTGTGATTGGGCATTTTCAGGCATTTACCAACACTTTTAATTGAATTATGGGATTTGTGCTATTAGATCCTCCTGTTGGTCTGTCCAGACTAAGGGGTCTTTAGTCAGGGCTAATACTTGAGCTAGCCAGGAATGTTTAGCAGAAATGGCTTTGGCTATAAGAATTGTGACATTTCTATATGAGTTCTGATAAAAATTTGAAACCCAACTAGAGTACTCCTGACCAGGATGGGCTTTGTCGAGTTTAAAAGAGAATATTATGGAGGAGAAAGAAAAGAGATCCAACAATTAGTGAACTCAGATGTGGAGGAATGAGATTCAAGTATCATTTCTGCAGTTAGAGTTTTGACACATATGCAGGAAAGGAAAATATAATTATGCATTATAAAAGTTACTGGATTAGAAAATGAGTAATTTGATACTGATTTACTGTGTAAAATTTGAGGTAAAATATTTGTAGTTAAACATTTATATAAATGATAGCTGTGTATGTATTTCTGTGCAAATGATGAAGGTGACCCTGATTTAAGTCATTCAGAAAAAGAACATTTAAATATGTAAATCAGAGATGAACTGAGTTTAGGGAGGGTTATCAAAAATGTCTGTTATCTTTGAACATGAACATATGCTCAGTATGCTAATTCTGCAGGCTCCTTAGATCAAATGCTGGCATATTTCAGTGTTTTGCATTGCTTTAAATTTTCACTTCAGGTTTCATCCCCAGTTTTCCTTTTCAGTAAGTGGGGTTTTTTTGTCTATTACCAAATGCCAAATTAAGAAGGGCCATCTGAAGGGAAAAATCTTACTGTATTGCTCTGTTAGACTTTAGATGTTGCATGTTGCTGTTTTCTGACCTAAGCATTGACCAGAAGTAATACAAGATCAGAACCTGGCCACTCCATAAACCTTAGCTAAATTTTCCTTTAAAAAGCGTGCCTTTAAAATGGTTAAGATTAGAGAGCCCCATGTTTTTAAATACATTAGTGTCTCAATGGTAGCTTTATGTTTTTGAAAACAAGTCAGTCATTGTTTTAAGAGATATTTGTCACAAAAGAAAACAGTGTGATTTCATGGCTGGACACAAATCCTTCAGTTCCTGGTTGTACAAGAAACTTTACTGCTGGATTCTTCCTCATAACTTACAGAAACAGGCTGTATGGTACAATGTCAGGGTGAAGTTTGACTGCTGTTTTATAAATCTCATTATCATTTTGCTGGGTTTTTTTCCTTTAAGATGAAAGTGATAGTGTGATGAGAGATTTATGTTTTACACAGTCCACAAAACAGTTTTTTCTATTAGCTTAAGACTTGCATGTCTTTCTCTTGTGCCCCCCAAGAACCTTTTCCTTAAAGTGTAAATATGTCCCTAATATAATGAAAGTGCCATTATCACCCTTTTATTCATTTAGGTGCCCAGGAAGAGAACTGAAAAGGCGTTTAGCTAAAAGCATAGTTTTAGTATGAAAAGATAACATTAACATTACAATCTCTGCAGATCATTAGCCTGATTACTCTCTAATGTATATTCTTGAGTTTTGTTTGCCAAAATACAGTGTGGGATAAAGGCAGGCTCATCCCTGAACAGGCACTGGAAGTTCTCCTTCATTGATCACCACTTCTCAGTGCTGGGGTGATCCACCAGTATTCACTTACATCCTTTTGTGTCCAGCCTGGCGAATACACCCCTCTGTATCCTGCATGGCTGACTCCCTCCACAAGAGAACAGGTCAGGTAAGACTAAATGATATTGTAAGACTGCTGACTTAGGTTTGACGAATAAACGTTGTAGCACAAATCCCCAAATTCTTTATTTTCTACAGAGTAGGCAGCTGCTTTGTTTTACATTGTCCACCCTGTGTTCCCACAAGGCTCCTCCTCCTGGAATGATGTGAGCACAGTACATCGTGGGACTGGGTAAAAAGCCTGAAGTGATGTTGCAAAAAGATGTCAAAATATTTCACTTATGAAAAAAATATGCAGCTTTTTCATTCTTTTTGAGATTACAGTATTTTGACTTTCTGGAAGGAAAGATTTGAAATATTTGCTCTTTGAAATGAGTACCCATATAGGGATTTTAGGTGTGTAAGTACATGTTGCTTCCCTAGGTAAATTGTCCTGCTGGCTATCTATCTGTAATAAACTCCTCCGAACCTGAACTCCTAGCTTCTAGCCATTGCATGAAATTACACTTTTCCCTACCCTCTATACCAACCATAAAAATGTACATCAGTCTCTGAAAATTTTACAAGAGTTTGCAAAATCAGTGAAGTTACTGGTTATTATATCAGTGTTTCAAGTCTTAAAGCCTTTGCAAGTGGCTTTTGATATCAGACATGGTTAGCGGCTATTAGGAATTACTGTGCAGCTTGCCTTCATCACACAGACTCCAAGTATAATCTGGTTACCAGCCCATGTGCAAAATAAAATAAAACAAATAAGCTTCAACATCTCCAAATAAAAACCTAACTCTGATATTCTGTTGCCCTTGTGCTTTAGACCTAGAATTGGCAATGCCTCTCTAATGCAGGGTTGGATTTTTTGGTTGACTAAAAGCCAGTCATTGTTCTTGACTAAGGTTGCACTCTCATTTTGGATGTTATGTGATTTTAAAGACAGCTAATGAAAATTTGTGGAAAATAGCTTGCCATTTTTCCATTACTACTAATAGGATTAGAGAGGTGACAAATTGCCCACTGGAGGTTTTGATACCTCTGAATAAAGAAGACAACCTGCAAGCAATACTTGCAACCCAGCCACTGCTATTTATGGTGCAACATTGTTTGGATGTCAGTGCTGTTTCTCACAACCCATGACTTCCACTAGCGTTTTTACAGACTGATCCATACAGGTCTCTAGTCACCCTTCCTGTACTCAGCAGCTGCTTTGCAGTATGTCAGATGCTCCAGGAGACAGGGAGTCGGGATCGATGCCACTTTTCATAGAAAGGAAGAAAAAAAAAAAAAGAAAGATCTGGACAGTTGTCACAAATCTCAGCCTAGAAATTGCAGGCTTGTTGAGCTGGTCAACTTATAGCCTGGTAAGTTGGCCCTGGCACTTGTCCAAGTGCATGCTCTCAAGCTGAGGAACACATGAGTTAGTGTGATCTGGGATAAGATGGGTAAATTGCATAATTTTATTGTCTGTGCTTAAAAGCGTGTGCTATCTTGACCCTGGCTTATCCATCATGTAACACTTTAATAATTAGCTAAATAATGTGGCTGCATGTCTAAACTTTTAGAAGTTTCTCATGAAAACAGCATTCCATGAGGTTTGAAACATCTTCCTTATTTTGTTTTGTTCACTGACAATGGATGTGATGAGAAGGAGGAGTTTTATACCTTTTGTCTCTCTGTGAGAAATAGGTAAATTAATATAGCTGTAGTTGGTCAAGACCTTTAGCATTATACCTTTCATGGTTAAAATAAAATCTAACATATTAAAATTCTGAAATTTATGAAAAATAGCGTCTTGAAGGGTTTTTTTTACTCAAAACCACTTTGGAAAATATTTCTATGTTATCAAGACATTTCATTAGAAGTTTGGGGATTTTTAAGACATTCCAGAGCATGAATCTAATTTTAAGCTAATGAGGTAATGCTGTTTACCAGGACAAATACTCAAATTTAATTAAAGATTTTTAAATGGTTATAAAAAATATAGGTTATGTCATATTTGACTTCATGTCAGTGTGAGATTGGGAAATTTCTATTTATTCCTTATTTTTAAAAAAATAATATGAATGTAGTGATACTAAAATAAATACAAGCACTACTTCTAATGCCAGAGAGTGTAGTTTTCAGTAGAAGTGCTGAGAAAATGGGATTTCCCATGAAAAAGCAAAACCCAAACCTTCATATTTTCTAATCTTGCCTTTTCCCAAAACAATGACAAGAAAAATAATTTAGAAATATTGCAATAGTGTCAGCTATATGTCTACATTAGTGTGGTTAATGCCTTTGCTCTTGCCTATGGATTCCCTGCCTGGTTTGCAGTTCCCTGGATATTTCAGCCTCTCCTTTTCCTTAGCCACTGCTATGTGTCATAAGAGCCTCTGTACTACAAAAGACAGGGAAATCCCCCTTTTGCAGATGAAGGGTAGCATGAAGTCTCCTTTCTTTGGCCAAAAATGTAGACTTTAATTTTTTTAAGTACTAACTGTTTAAATGTTGTTTCCCCCTCCACAGGTAGTACAGACATCTCACGAAAGTGAAGAAAAGCTAGCCAGCAAGTAGTGTCATCAAGAGCCACCACTGCAACCACGAGTGAAGGTCTGATCAGCTTCGATTTGCTTTCTGACTGTTCCTCAGACCTCTCTGAGTGGACTTTATTTATTTCCTTATTTTCTTACTCTGATGCACTGGAATCAAGAGAGAGGACTTCTAAAAAACATCTTCATGTTGTTTTTGATGTTTAAATCACTAGCCAGCACATATCACTGACAGTCCCTGTCCAGTTAACAAGTGGCATACATTTAGACCTAACCTATATATAAAAATCAGTCCAGGTTCACCACAAGCTTTTCAACCTTAACCACGTGGAAGTACTCTGAAGGCACCTAGAGAGAAAGTCTGGGAGAGTTAATACCTTACTAACACTACCTTAACATCAGGTAGCATGTCATGATGTAAACTGATCCTTTTGGTAAGGATAGGACCTAGCAAGGTAGCCCCAACTCAGTGAGCTTAACGGAGTAATTTAAAGAGATATATAGCCCAGTTGTACTACTATCTAGTACTAGAACAGCAGAGCACCAGAAGTGACATATACATCATTGATTTTTATCTCTTTCAGAGCAGTGTTTCATAGCATTTTTAATGAAACATTAAATGATTGTAATGTAAACTGTAACAGAATGGCATAGTTTTATACTTTCTTAATTGGATGCTAATATCCATGTCAGTATTTGCATGAAAAATGGTGTACTGAGCCAAAATATCAAGGTTTTTAAAACTCATAATCATTCTTCTGCTGATACCATCTGTCAGCTTAATCTTTATCTCCCAGAATTCAAGGAAGATGGTGCCTTCAGGGAAAGGAAAAGGAAAAAAAAATTCTTATGAAAGTACAGTAAATGGAGTTTAGACCATGGACTTGAAATCCCATTTGATTAGATAGGACTTATTAGTTATTAATTGTCAAAGTTGGAAAATAATTAAGAATTACTGTTGGGGCACTGTCACTCATCCTCCCTGAAGAAGCAATAGGGCTCCCTGGAGAAGTAGACAGGAAGCAGCACACATGCACAGCCCACACAGCAAGCCTCCTGCAGAGAAGTTATGGAGGCTGCCTCTGAGAGCGCCAGGCTCAGCTGAAATTCCCTCACAAGCTCTGAACGGCTGTGTATCCTCTGCGCTGCAATGGAGGGGAAGCAAAGGAGCCTGAATCGTGCCTGCAGTGTGCTTGATTCCTCTTGAGCTTGTTGTTTTTACAGTGACCTGCATATAGTTATTGCTTGGGATAAGCCACCTGGTACTCCTCATTCCTAGGATACACATCCTTCTTCTGTGTACCATCAGATATCTGCTAAAAGACCCAACTCCTCTGGAAAAAAGGCAGTGGAGCTGGAGAGCACATCACCTGCTGCAGATTATTCTGAAATTAGAACATATGTGCAAAGCAGGCACATATCTTCTCTAAGATTATCTCAGATCTCCGCAGTACTGCAGTGGCTACAGGCCAATTCTTTCTTAACAAAAGTAAGAGGATGTGTTTTCAAATATCTCCAGCTGTTAGCAAATCCTTTGACATACAGCTACTTTACTAGATTGCCCTAAAGAAATTAAAAAGCTATTGTTCTCTAAAAACGTTGCTATTGTTCAAATTTCTAAGATGAACAAATGGATGGGCTTTGTAATGTTTGTGGTCACATCATCTCTGTGCCTCCACAGCTTCCACCAAGGTGCCAACAGGTAGCTGGAGGCAACCCTTGCCCACAGGACAGCACAGGCTAGACACCTGGCTCCTCTCCACTGCCAGAGAATTGCGCTGCTGTAGGAATGAAGCTACAGAGCAAAACGGTGGGTGCTGAGGTCTGTATCCTGTGTGTTTGGGGTTTACTCTGCACCAGCTCTGGTCTGATGCCACAGGCAGAAGCTCCCGCAGTGAGAAGAGTGCGTTGCGTGACCTCAGCACCCATCCTCAAGCTCCAGCTCAGGCAACAGGATCTGCTTCACTTGCTAAAGGGGAAAAGGACAATTGTGTAGGTAAGCCCATGGGCAGTTTAACTGGGGGAACTTCAGGATTGCCTCAAAGGTGCCCACCTAATCCAAATGAAACAAAAATAGTTGTTTCATTTTTTCCCTTTACTTTAAACCAGCATGAGCTCTGAAAAAATAGGACATTTTTAATTCTTTTTTTTTTTAAAGAAACAAAAATGTTTTAGTGTTTAACATGTAAATGCTTCTATTGTTTTATTGTTTCCTCCTTTTTTTTTTAATCTCCCCAAGGAATGCCTGCAGTTTTCACTAGCTGGTCAGAGGAGAAGGAGGAAGTAAAGGAGGAAGTAAAAGCTAGTAATAGCTACTCTACTGCTCTGCTCACTATCTGCTGCTGATGCCTTCCTCCCTTGCAAATATGGGCCATGAACAATTATGAAACAAACAAAGCAGTGTGTAAGAAGGTAGCCGTTGGCATGTGCACCAGGGGTGGCATTTGCAGGAGCCTCTGAGACAGCAGCCATGGAGCCTTGGCTTCAGGTTTTGCAGCTGGGGCAGAAGATAGAGTGGGAGGAGTGTAATTCAAAGATGACAAGGGGAAATGTAATTTTCATGTGTAAAATTCTTATTTTGGCAAAGAAAATCAACCAAATCCAACAAAATTTTCTTCTGGCATCTGGAATCAATGAGCAGCTGCCAGTGCCCATGACCCTCTCCAGCTCCTAACAAGGCAGACAGAACCCGACTGTACCAGCGTTCCAGCACCAGGCAATTCATTTTATTTTCATATTGTTCAAACAAAATTAAGCATGTGGTTAAGTGAACAGGATGGACCAGTTGGCATAAGAGAAGTGCTGTCAGGCTCTAGCTTGCAAATCTGTTCCGTTTTAAGTGGTCTTTTTTTGTCTCAAGAACTAGATTATACAGATTTAAACTCTTGGTACAGAACAGTTTTCAAATTTGAAGTTTCCTAAGGGGTTTTTGGGGGGATGTGTGTACACACACACACACGTAAACGTTTCTTTAGTTGTATAAATGGCATTGTACTTTTATTCAACTGCATCCACACATCTCCTATTAATTTCCTGAATTAATTGTCCTATTTTCTTATGTGGAATCCCAAAATGACATAAAGTGATTCTACTAATCAAACTTCCCCGAATTAGAATCCTCAGATTGGTGTTCTGGTAATTTAATGGCAGAAGATTGACTTTCAGAATATATAAAAAAACCCCAAACCCAATAAAAACAGGATCCCTATTTTGCTTTTTTCCTCCCTCTTTCTTCCTCCCCACCCTTTCATTTAGTAAGTAATTACCAGACTAAAAGAGGGAGGGGAGTGTTTCATGTATTTCCTTGTTAAGTAGTTTTCAAGCTCAAGGAGTTTATCCTACCTTCATTTATTAATACAAGACGGAGTCTAAAGTACACACAGACACAACACTTATATTCATTTAGCAGTGACAGGTTAACCAGACTTTCTAAACAAAGAATATTAAACACTGTTCAATCAGTGTCATCCTCCAGTTCTCTGCTTGGTCCATTATCTGGAGTCTGAATGAGGAATTAAACCCCCACATCAGATAATAGTCAGTCACTCTGATGCAAAAGAATTTCCATAATTTATCCTCCAAGGTGAAATTCCACCCTGTGCAGAGGACCAGCCTGAGGCAGATGAACCACTTCAATCTGACGTAAGTCTATTGAAACCTCAAACAGCACGTAAGGCCCCGTGCCACTCGTTGCAAAGAGATGTTTTTTACTGCAAGACATCGTATCACCTCCCTTCCGGAGAAGTTAATTGTGGTTACACCAAAGGCCAAATTAATTTCATCATCAGCTTAAAAATCAAAGTTGGGTCAATAAGGACTATCATACTACTTCAAATAATAAAATCCCATATAAGGTGAGGCATTATTTGCCCTCCTCTGAAGTATTTCTCTTGGGAAATGAAACAGAGAAGGGCAGAGAATGGCAACTCCATCTATTTTATACATTCTCAGTGTCCTTTCACATACATAAGCCAGAGCTTCTTGGCTTTCCATGTTGTTTAAAAGGTGATTTGAAACTTTTTGATGAACGTGCTGCTCCTAGTTTGGTGTGCCATTGACATATTTCTCTAGAAGATGTCATAGCCTGAACTTCAACTCAGGACCAGGCAAGTAATTTAGCACTTATTTATTGAAACATGTGCATGAGCCTTAAAACCATCAGACAGTTCCCACACAAACATCTGTCTTTTCAAAAGATAACACCCTGTCAAAATGCCCCGAAGCAGAATCTTTTCCTTTGGTTTGAAGTAGAAGCTGTAGCAGCTATAGCAGTTAGACAGCAAGTATTTTTGGAAAGATGACAGCTGGGTTGTCAGACGTTAATGCTGAATTACACAATGCTTGTATGTTACAGCAGAAACGTAATAAGCAATTATTTTTACATTATCATATATAGGACTGACAAACTACTGCCTGGGAGGTAAGATAAAGGACTTGGGGCCTGCACTGGTTCTGTTGATGTTAGGAGCTTTCCGTCCAATGTAAGTGATGTTAGGTCTAATTTCATTCTTGTCATGTAAAGAAGTATCAGCTTAAACATCTGTCATGGAAAAAAGGTATCAACAAGTATCATCTCGAAGGCAGAATTATCCCCAGCATGAGAAAAGCAGACAAGCTAGTTACTGTAACTGCCACTGATGAGAACTTAGCTTCTTCATCAGCAGATTTAGTATGCAGTATAAAATCACATTTACTTAATCTTCAGTGTTGGAAGTCTCCAACAAATGTCTTTGTACCTCACATGTCATTTTTACACAGCGCTATTAAAAAAATCACTGCAGTCTTCAAAGAAAGTAAGGGGTCTCTGGGTAGTATCTATTTAGATCTGTTCTCTTCTTGAAACAGGAAATAAAAGAACTCACTTCAGGGAGAAGGATGCACAAATATATTGAATAGCTTCTTTGTCAAGAAAAAAACCAAGCAAGCTGGAAAAGAGATAACTGAAGTTGATATGACACAGGTCTGTGAAGAATAGAGAGAAAATATCCCTTGTTTCTCAAAATAGAACTAAGGAACAACAATTGGACTGATTAGGTAAGAGATTAAAAAAAACTCAGGAGATCATTTTTCAACATCTAGTTAAACATTTAGTTCAGGTAAACTAATCAGTTAAGCGTCTAGTCAAATTCATGACTATAAGCCAGAAATATATTTGAGGTAAAAAGGCCAGCAGCTGAACTGATGGAAGAAAAAAAGTCTGTCTAGGGTTTAGAAGATATAGGCTGTGCCTCAGTTCCAAAGTCTTATTCTTATACTTTTCCCTAGCTACACACTACTGAACACTACTGGAGAGTTGCTAATGGCCTAGACCAAACCTCACATGGCTCTTCTCATGCTCTAAATTACAAGGCTAGAAATCAAACTCCCTTCAAATGTCAGGAACCCACTGATGTCAGGTAAACTATGCAGATTTGTTCTGAGGACTTCTGTATATTTTTAACAAACTGTCTTAAAAAAAGGAAGGGCCTTAGGAAAAAAAATATAAAAAGAGAACAAAAAGAAAGCTCTTCAAAAGTCTTCTCATTACCTATCAACTATTTGAAATTCTATTTTAAGTGCTTGCATGGCTTTCCAAGGAGCAGCATTCAGGGTGATTTTGGTCAGACTGCTTCAAAATGTTTTTTAAATCCTCATGTCTGGCTTCTTAGATTTCAGCTCAGATTAAGGAGTGACTCAGATGGATAGGACATAAAAATAGTTACTCAGGTTAAATCCAATGCAATGAAATAAATTCACTCAAGTAAAATTAAGAAAGATTGGTGTGTTTCCCCTTCTGTTTGGGAAGGGTGCAACATGAAATTGTCCAGTTATTTCTTGAGAGAATTAAGGTCTTTGAGTACAGAAAGAACTATCAGAGATGTTAGACAGACTACCATCTGAACAAAAGGCTGCTGAGGACACCTGAGTTCAGTTTTAAGTGGCATTAACATGTAAATATTAGGAAAATGTGTCACTAAATGCCACTAAATATTATTTCTGATATTAAACAGGGCCTGCTTCTACTGTTTCTCTTTGGTAAAGGCAAAACCTGTGAGAATCTGCCCCATGACCACTATCCCAAGCTGAGAGAGAACCTGGTGGTGTAGGTATCTGTCCAGCTGTGGGTTTCAGATCAAGGATTCGTATGACCTCTTTGCACACCTCTTTTCCAGTTGGCCTTTGGCTTCACCCTTTCTCTGGCTGACCCACTGTTAGTCTGCCTAACGACAGTCAGGGATGCCAAAAGCTGCAATGCATGTAGCAGTGTACCTGTAATGAGTTCTTATTGTAACTCTATCAGCTGTACAAAGTGTGTGCATTAAACACTGCTTGCCACACAGCTGAATGTTTTCTGGGGTGTGTATTTATTGGTAAGAAAAATTGACTAGCAGGGTACCTGGATTTATTCATAGCATCTATTCATAGCACATAGACCCATTCCACCATTGTAGTCACTATTAAAAAGTCAACAAAAGACTACTGTATTATCTGAGCTTCTCTAGCAATTTCCTCTCTCAGATTAGACATGCCTTACTTTCCTTTTGTTGTCCAAGGAAGAATTATTTTCATAATGTTCCACTGTGCTTTAAATAGTTCTCCAGTGCCTTGCTCAGAAGAATTAAGAATAAAATTACCTTTTATTAAAGAAACATTATTCCTTCATTGCCTCAGATTTTGTTGCAGATATGCTGGGGTGGTTGTGTGTGGAAAAAAAAGCCCCCCTTCTCACTGACTCCTGCCGAGCCCTCCAGGGAGTCCCTGTCTCAGTCTTCCCACAGCTCCCTGGTTCTTGGGGTGTCTTGTGAGCAACAGCAGTTCTGTCTATTTTATTTGCTCCCTCTCTTACACACATGCAGTTTAAGAAAAGCAATCGAATCTACAGCATCTTGCCTCACAATATTTGTGTAGTGTGAACAGACAAGTATCTAGAGATCAAATTTCTGCTTATCAGCTCCATAAATGTGATCCAAAGCCTGGAGACATCAGTGAACTCTGCAGGAGTTCACTTGCTGAGCAGGTGTTCATGGCCCATCACTGGATGAGAGGTTTGGGCTAGTGATAGCTCTTTACCTCTCCAGACTGGGTAGCTTTGGCTGCAGCTCACACCTCTGGACCTAGCAGTCAGTACAGCCACATCCAGGTTACTCAGAATTAGCCTGGCAGCTCAGGCCAAACCCAAGAGTGAGGCAACAAACACTTGTGTGTCTCTTGCCAGGTTTTGCTATGCACATAAACTGGGGAAGCCACAGGAGCTCTGTCTTGCCACACTAGAGCCACGGCGCTGCAGTGAGAGCCCCTCTCCATGCCATGGTACGTAGCCTTCCAGAACACTTACCATCAGAACCTTCCTCACAACTTTTACACAACTGACCATGTTGTTTTCAGCTTTGCAATTTCTTAATTTATTTATTTTTTTTAACTAGAAGTTTGATTTTTTTTTAAGTTAACTCCTAAATATGTATTAAAAAACACAAAAAATCACCAGTATTAAGCTGCCTCCTATAGAAATGAGACAGGAAACAGACTGGTCAGACCTAATCAGACAATATAGTCTTTTTCCCAGAAATGGAAATATCTCATGAAAAACTTTCCTGCACCCAGAGACACAGGTCTGAACCATGATTTGTTAAGCATCTAGACTGCCTTCTACAAAGGGGAAATCTGTTAGGGATTTGAAGCACTTCTGAATCCTAGGCATCTTCATCCTTGAGGCACCACAGCAGAGGAGTTTCCTAAAGCCTGTGTGCAGCCCTGCTTGCAGGTCACCTCTGAACCCTGGCGCAGGGTGTGCAGCTCTGCCAGGGTGGGGAGGGGAACTCTCAGCGATTTTTTTTCAGTTTCAGGTTTTTTACATCATTATTTTTTTTTGCACTGTGGTGTTTCAAACCAGGAAGCCGCATGCAGGAACCCAACAGACTTTTTTGGCTCTTCTGAAGCCAGCTGCGCTGCCTCAGGTTTGCAGAGCTGTGAAATATCTGGGGAATTCTTGCAAAGTCTGTTTGAGCTGCCCAGGATTTCAGAGAGCACCTCAAAAATATGTTTTACTCCGTTTTGCATGGAGCAAAACATGGCTGTACCAGTGATTTTCTAAACTGAGGCCTTTTTTGTAAAATTGCAAAGCTGGATGGAACAATTTTGGACCTTGAACATTCCTAGAGAATTCAATTTCCTAGACATTTCCAGTGCTGAGCTGCTCCTGCTTCTAATAGCGCATGCTTATGTTCTCTCCTTGCATTTCTATTGACAGAGAGACATTTAGAGCCTTAAAGCTGATTTTTTTTTTTTTAACCTAATAATTGCATGTTAGGCTCATGAAAGTCTCTTCCAGGGATTTATGCTTTAATTTCATTTTCAAAGTCTCAGTCTTATTAAGCGACAGTGATCTTGGGATATTAAAAAGTCAATTACGTGATGATTTTTACTAGTCCCATCTTTTTTCAGAACCTCACAAATTATCATTTTGTTATTATGGTCTGTGGTGGAAACCTATTCTCTGTGTGAGTGATAAGACAGGTGTTTGTCATTTTGAAGGCTCCAGTAAAGGTATTTTAAGGTAGGACTCAGCAGTGTAAATTAACTGTTCTCTAATAATCTTTGTGAAATGTTAAAGAACTTTTTTTTTTTCTGTTCAGTTATAAAAATAGACTAGGGAAATTATCACACACTTTCAAGATCAGATCATGTTTTTATGTCTTTCAATGGAACAGTTAATTTCTGGCTATTTCTTTAGCAATAGCAGGATGAAACCCCAGCTGCTGGCTCTTTCCAGAGACGGGACTCTGGACACAAATATCAGTGCTGAATTGCACAGGCTGGAAGGTTCAGTGGCATCACTCTCCCAAGCAGGTCTTTGGAAGTACACACCATCACTTGGGATCACTGTATGGCAAGAGGTTAGTGCTTTCAGAGGGGAAAAAAGGATCACAGTGAAATACCAGCCACAAAACAGGTAATTCAGTGATGGAAATGCTCTAATGTGTCATCTCTGACTGCTGCACTTCCTCTGTGGTACCTTTTCTTGTGATTCTGTCCAGCTTGCTTGGTGTTTTACTGTTTCCAGTGGAACAGGTTTGACTGTTTGCCTTGGGAAACAATAATGAGGCAACCACACAGCAATTCCTGTTATTTTTTTTTATATTTTCACTTGATTTTAGGTCTCTCATTTACACAGTCACTCATCATTCTTTGTATTTCTGTTCTGAGCACTTCCCATGCAAACACATCTTTAAAATAGACACTGACCATGTTCCTTGCTCCATGTTTTAGCCCAGCTATATCTAAACTGTCTTGAATTTCTTGGTTTTACCATGTTAATGATTCAAATTCTATGGTTAGGGTTTTTGTGGGCTTTGTTAGTGCTGTAGTTTGTCACCCCTGTCACCACTGCAGCCGTCTCTCCTGCCATCAGCAGACTTCACTATGCATCACACCATAGGGACTCCCACTGAGCTCCAGTTGTGCCAGTGTTGGTGTAGACAGGAGAAAAAAACCTGCTTTTAATGTATGGAAAGATAAAGAAAAGCAGCCACAGCAGCATGCTGTAAGAAGCTACAGCATTTCTCCTGCTCTTGTACCATAGTCTGCACGCTTCTTGTCTGAGCTGCCTATTTCTATTTGAGGCATTCCTTAGAATGGGGCCTCTTCTTTTAAGAGATAATTACTTGTTACAGTAGTTCTTTGATCTCCAAGTGGAGGTCCAGGCACAAGTCCAATTTGCAATTATTTCTTAACAGCAGAAATTACAATAGTAGTTGTCTTGCCTTTTTTTTTAAGCAAGTTTTGCCTCTGCTAGTGAATATCTGTGATTTAAGCTATTGTTCCTCAGATGTAGGGTTGTTTTTTTTCCAATACGGAATTCTACTGTCAAGAAATTGGAGAGTTCTTTGGGTAAATACGCCTCCTTTAATCTCTTCATCCTTCCACTTGGATAATTTATTCGCTACAGATATAATAATAGAGATGAAAACTCTGCAGTATTTCACTTTTCTAATTGACATTGAGATCAATGTGACACAAGTGGCCTTTTCCTTCTTTCTCATTCCATTTTGGGTACAGTCAGTGACTGGGTGTGGTGGCCAAACCACAGGGCTACTGAAGAGCACTGATGCTGTTATCTCACTTCCTTGCCTAGCTGTACATTTGTAGAAGCCTTGGGAAGACTTACCTTCTCAGGGGGGCTATGAATTTCCATTTCTGTTAAAGTTCATTTGAACAAAGTGAACACGAGTCACCTTTAAATTAAAAATTACTTGTGTGTGGGTTTTTAGTTCAAAAACTCTTCACTCTCTGATTTTAAAAAAAAAAAAATTAAATTAAAAAACAGGTTTGCTAGCAAACAGGGCATCCAAATGGGAGGTTTAGATAATGTGTAACCATGAAAAAGAGCTTCTAAAGTCAGAACTTAAAATATTACACATTTTTTATATTTTTCTTACTTTACAACCAACTCTACTAAATAATGGAGTATTGTGATAACGTACCCTATAAATATCTGAACATAAATGGAGCTGACTAGATGTATTTTCTGTCTGAGGATCTGGATTAGTATATAGGTTGAAATATTGCTATACTACTTTAAGAAAGTAGAAAGCCCAAATATTATTGCTGTGCACCAGAAGTGATGAGGTACTTGAGACTATGACTGGTAAGCAGTTACTTAGATTAATGAGCAGGATGTCTGCAGTCCACTAAAGAGCACTGGCGATCACTCAGACATCTGAGATCCTGCACAGCAAGGATATTCAGGCCAGAAAAAAGTTAAAATATAATGCTAAAAAAGCATAACATTTTCACCAATAAAGGAAGCTTTTAGTCCTGTTCAGTGTATTCATAAACTAATTAGCATAGGAGATTAAAAGTGAGTGGGAGATGGATGACTAGAGATATAATCAGAAAGAGTACACACAGTAAAATGAACCGAGTAAATGGGTTTAGAGGGAGATTATGAACTGGATTTTGACCTCACAGTGGGCTGCCTACCCGTCTCTGCTGTGCTACACTTGCTATGCAGTATTCAGCCTGAGTGAAGGCATCTGCATGGCAAACCCAGTCCTGAAACACGTCCTGCTGGGAGTAGACTGAGTGAGCGAGCCTGTGCTTGGTCTTTTCTAATGCAGATTTATCCCCGGGATTGCAGAGGGAAGGAGAATGAAGGGTTCAGACCCACCCTCCTAGATCAGTTCAGGCTCAAGTGACCTTTCTGCCACTGCAATTCTCTGTATCTTGATAGATGGTAGCTAATAATTTTAATGATCTGCAACCAAAATAGCATGGCTTCTTGAGATGAACAACTTGCCAGGGCAGGTAAACGTACAGGGCTTTATGAAGTTGCCAGGGTCTCTCTAGGTAGCAACTACTCTCGATGGAAGGTCCCTGAACTGCTTAAGGTGTGTTTGAAATATTAAGAAATTGTTGGTTAGTGCCAGCCTGAGCATTAGGTCATGTCAAAGTTGAAGTGTATTTGTTAATGATCAGTGGTATCTGTGAGACTGAGCTACGGGAGAGGGGAATCAGGACTAAAATGGCACATCTCCTGCATGCTGGGAAGAGAAAGGTAAGCAGAAACTCCCAGGGAGTGGCAAGGGTTATGTCCCATATTCGCTTGTCAGTGTATCTCACACAAAACCAGAAACAAAATGACTTCATTGACATCGACATGGTATCAATTGCCATGTCTTGTTGGACTGCAAACTGTCACAGAATCACACAGAATCACAGCATCACAAGGTTGGAAACGACCTTTAAGATCACCAAGTCCAACCGTTCCCGTCCTATGCTAAACCATATCCCTAAGTAACTCATCTACCCTTTTTTTAAACACATCACTGGCACTGTGAAGATGCATGGCCAAATCTGATGGTATTTATTTTCCTTAACTGATCACCAATTTGTTTCAAGCAACATCTTGTCAACCAACACTATGGTAAGTTTTGGTAATTAAATAAATATATCCAAGTTAATTCCCAATATTTCTCCACTCCGCTGTTCCAAAAGGCAGAGGAAAAATACCTTTAGCAAACACTTTTTCAAGGAAATTATAATTTTCTTTGTGTTATAACTAATGCAATATTAAGTACATACCTCAACCCTTGAATTATGTCTGCGTCTTTGATGTTAGTGATCAAATATTCATTGCCTTGATTATTCAAATAATTAGACATTTTATCAGTTTCTTTGAAAAGCTCAGAAGTAAAAAGGCAAATCCCTTGAAGAGGTGTTCAATATTTAGTTTACTGTCAGCATAAGAGTCATCAGGCAGGAGGGTACTGTGACAAGGGAAAAAAACTGTGGCAGAAGGTCTCAAATTTTCAAAGTGAATACTTGAAAACTTCTGCTGTGTTGTAGATACTTCTTCCTCAAAAATGGGAGCCCAGATCCTCACTTGCGGATATTTATCACCATTCCAGTAGCTTCAATGGAAGGAGAGGCAGGCCAGCCTGGGGAGTGCAGGTCTTGGATGAAATCACTTACAGAGCTGAAGGGCTCAGTCCATCTCCCATTCTGCTTTGATGTAAATGCTGGTTAAAGACAATGCCAACGAGGAAACACTGCATTTCAGCCTTGCAGAAGAGGTGATGAATAGGCATAAAAATAGGTTTAAAGACCATGTATAATTAAAACTAGATAAGCAAATTCCTGTTTCTTTATGAACAACAAGCAATGGCATTGATGAAATTCCACTGGTTTTAAGGTTATAATTTAGCAGTGGCTTAAAAAGAAAATTTACAAACTTGGATTGCTATTATGCTTAATTGTTTCAAGCTTTCTGACTACTGTGTGGATGTCGTGGAACATTAGAATAAAATCAGCTTAATGCTCATGCATAATGTGCAAGAAATTTTTTGTTTGTTATAATTTCTACCCTTTCATATTAATTGTAATCAGCAAAGAATGCAGGCTCTAGTTGTCTTGCTAATGATAAATACAAATATAGCAACAGCATTATTCATTCTATTTACCAATGTATTTCACCCTGGATGTACTCCATGCCAAGCCTGTCTCTAAAGAAAGAACAACGGGGGCTTGTCAGTGTCATGCACAGTAGGAATGGGGGTGTGTAGAACGGATGTATGCTTCTTTTATTGAGAGATTAAAATATAAAAGTGCTTTCCATCACTTTCTGCTACAGATTTTTGTCATGGCTCCATGCTCCAGATGCTTATGTAAGCATGCAGAAATATATTCTCAAAAAAAGACAGAAGTGGCTTGACTTAAATGTTAATGATTTTACAGATTCAGTGGTGATAAGCACTATCTATAAAAAAGAGGACAGCCTGAATGCTTCATAATAAAATACTGTGACACCTATACCTAAGTATAGGTAACACTTTATGTATGAAAGTACATACAAGCTTAGGCAAGAGACTTGGGAACATGTGAGAGAATAAACCTCTCAGTTTGGGACAGTGAATATGCCTTTTAGCTATATAGCGGAAAGCAGAGTAGTGACAAAACCATAGTGGTGAACACATCTGCGTGGCACTTACAACACTACCGTGGGATGTAAGGGTCTGGAAACTGATTTCACTGCCTTCTGTAAGTTTCTTCCTAACATACCCACAGGTTGCAATGCTGCAGATGAAACGTGGTCAAGGACAAGCATGTCATGTCCTTGGGGCTATGTGAGCAGAAGGTGACCAGTCTTGCAGTGGAGGAACTTCTTACAAGTCCCAGGGTAGGTGACCAGGTCTGATAACCACTATTACAGCTCTCACCAGAAATATGCCAACGGCCACTTGGCATCACCATCCTTAAACTACCCCACTGTAATAAGGAATACAAACATGATACCTTTATGAACATGCAAATACTAATTTCTGAAGAGAAATATGTCCTTATTTATATTTAAGCACTGCATTTTCAAGAGTCTTTTCTTTTTCCTCAATAATGGATCAGAAATGAAAAGATTGCAGTTGTTACAATGGAGTCAAGGAGAATGAGGACAACTGGGAGCATTAAAAGCAGAAAAGTGTTTTTATTTTCATTTCGGTTTTGTTACCCTTCAAACTAAGACGTGACCTCACTGTGTTCTTTCCTTCAACAACGATGTTCCATTCATACTGAAAGAATCCATGGTTTCTATGAAACTCAAATAAAATACAAAACAATTCTTTAAGCAGTATATAAAAAATTCATTGTCTTGCGAAGGCCAAACAAGTTTGAGTGCCAGCAAAATAATATGCACTGGCTCTCTCTGATGGACACAAGCATTGCTGAATAGCATGGATTTTGCACAGATGGTATTTATTGCCAGCAAAATACAAGAAATGACTGGCTAGTGTCAAACTGGGCCATGGATTGGAAGCACTGCACAGGAGGCAGAGAAGTTAGAGAGTCACAGGGACACACTATGGAAGTGCTCGCTTGCCACAGGGCCCTGCCATTGACTCTTGTAACAGATTCAGAGCCATATGGTAGCAGTTGTTCTCAGTTCATATCACTTGACATAAGGCACAAGTCATGCTACCAGTTGAGTGTCTCCTCATTTATTTTCAGATGTTTGTGACTTCTTTGTAAATGGTTCATCAGTAGGGAAGGTGACAGACTGTTGAATAGAGATACAGCGTGCATTCTTTAGATAGGATCTGCTTAGGATGTAGAGGTAGAGATTTTTCTGATTGCTCCATAGTGAGCCACTGAAAGGGCTTTCCTGAGAGAAGCTGTGGATATCCTATAACCAGAGAAGACCAAAGAAGGACTGGAAGCTGGGTTTCTCCAACAGATCAGAGAAATGGAACAAAGAACATTTATCTTCTATACCAACCCACAGAGGAGAGGGACTTCTGCACAGAGGACCCCAAATCTGCCAGGTACTCAAGTCAACATATCTTACACTAAAAGAACCTTTCCATTCTTTTTTCTTTTCTTTTTTGGGAGGGGCAGAGGGAGGTAGGAGTAGGTGCGTACAGGGGGCAAGTGAGCTCAGCACATAGGGAATTTGAAACCTAGGTCATGACTCTTTCTTTGTTTTTCTATTTCTCGTGTAGTCCTTAGTGACTACAAGATTTTACTCAGAAGCCTGCAATAATGAATATGAGTAAGTAGAGCCACAGAAATACTCTGCTTGAAAGCAGCCAATTAAACATGTAACTCTTTTTAATGGGGAGAAGTCAGTAACCAAAATTGTAAGTGGAAATCCGAACATCTTTTGTGTTATTGCATATAACAAGATGTACCCTTCATAGTTCTCCAAGCGAGTGTTTAGAAGGCTGCATGCATAGTTCTGGAACAGACCTTGTCCTAGTGAAACTGCTGAGCACAGCTTTTATATTGTTGTATTAATGCAATTTATTTACTGTGAAATGTTGGCATTATTGAATCCTATTTCTCTACCAGCTGGTCATACCGTGAAAAGCAAACCATCCAGCTTAAATAAATAAAACAATACCATTGTGCTGGTAAGTCAGAAGGTAGGCTATTCTGTATAATGGAAATGCAAATATGAATGGAATTGTTATTTCATGGATAAATGGAACTTACAGAAAAGTGGTGCAATGTTTTTCCCCTCTTTTGTTCATACAATCATTAAGTCACATATTAATCCATCCTTGGTTTGCCATAGACCTTACATTTTAGTGCACTGCTGTTGTGGAAGAATGGTATTTCAAAAGAGCTTATGAACATTTCTTTTCTGATCTAGTAGCTTGGTGACCAGAGGTTGAAGTATCAAATTACCAAATGTCTCCAAAAGTTATCTCACAGACACATCCTTTTCTGCTGAAAATTACTTGAGATAATAGCTGTTTTCCTGTGGTTCTTTTCATGTTGGGGAGTATTCTCAGTTAGGCACTCTCAGCACTCCAAACAATAAACTGATGGCAGTCCTCTTACTCCCTGTGTCCTCTGTCTATTATTGCAGTTATTTCAAGGTTCAGGAATTATATTAATTAGAATTAAAATGACTGTATAACCAGGAAGACTGAACATGAGCCTTAGCTTTCCAAAGAATGTTTTTGTTGCCTTTTTTTTATTTTATTGTTCTGAAAGACTGGTTGATATTTTGTTAACATTGAGGGGGCTTTTATTGTGGTTTCTTTGGGTTGTTTTTTTTTCCCTGCACACAACCTAGTGTGCAGCTGAGGTTCATCAAGATTTGGGGGTGTCAGAACTGGAGGACTGAAAAGACTGAAGTAGGTGGAGAGGGCACATAGCTATTGAGGGACATGAGCTGAAGGCTCTGATGTAGGCAGAATTCTGCCCCACAGAGCAAGGTACTGAAAGTGTGGGGTTCATGGTTATCATATTAATCCTACTTTAATGCTTCTAATATGCATGTTATCCTTGAAAAAAGGGACCTGTGAACAGAATGTTCCCTCCCTGTCATCCATGACGTTGCAGCTCTCAGATGTGTGGTAGACCCACTTGAATAAGTAGCTACGTTTCTTGGTGCTTATCCAAGGCAACAGAAACTGTGAAAGTTTTGAGGATCACCTTTCACATTAAATCTGTTTTCTTCAGGAAATAAATTCTCACTTCAGCTTGGCCTGTGCTATATAAGTATACAAATCAAGACGTTTTTCTGATTGAAAGGGCACCCAGAGATTGCTCCAGGCTATTAATACTATTCTTGTGTGGAATAAAGAGAGATAACCAAGAGAGAGCTCAGAAGTGATAATAGACACACAAAGAGTGCCGTTTTTCCAACGCAGCACACCTTCACCACCACTTACTCAGGGAAATAGTGCTCGCTTTGTATTTTAGTGACACTTACAAGGATTCCTGCTAAAAGATTAAAAGGCAGAATTCAGTCCCTGTATTAAGGCTACACTAGTTGAAAATTAGCTGATGAACTACACTAACTCTTTCTCAAAGACAGATGATGTGTGGCTAAAGATTGTCATTTTAATCCTGAATTAATACTGAAATGGAAGAGGAAATTCCAAACTAGCTTGTAACCTTGGACTTTTATGCTCTATTCTGAATCGTTTTGAGTCTGAGCTTCATTTTATCTTCCAGATGAATCTGATTCAGTCCCCCTGTAAATGACAGAAAATTTTCTACTGGTTTAAATGGGGGCTGAGGTTTAAATGGTGGGCAAGGTCAAACAGGAAAGAGCCTTTACAGAATCAGGTAGGAGTGCTCACAATTCACAAGGGGATGGTGTGGTAGTCTGTAGTACCCTGTGGGAATGCTGAGCACCTGTAGAATGATGTTCAACAGGCCATGTCCTAATTTATAGCTGGGACTGTCCCCTCCGAGATCGTCACAGTGTATTGTGTATATACACTGACATCAGCCGTATACAGACCACCCTGGACCACTGCACTGTGCCGTGACACTGCACTGTGCCATGACACTACATATATGTAACACCCAAGAAGTTGGGGAAATTAGTCTGTGCTGGTTTTTGACTGCAGAATGGAGCTGGAACCATTTCAACAGCCTCTTGGCCCAAGAGTAGGTCTATGGCCCTGAATGGATCATTCCTTTGAGATGGTTATTTTCAAATTCTGTTTCTTCTCTATATTATGGAAAAGTATTTCTTTCATTCAGTAGGTATTCCTTTAGTTCAGTATGGTAGAACCAAGAGTGTTACAAGGTACTTTTTCTTTCATGCTTGGTCAATACCTTCCAGAGTTCTAGGTAAAATGCCCTCATCTTCAGGAGATAAGGGTAGGATATTGTCCTGCCATGTGGATTATTATTGCTTGCCTTTCTGGAATTTTTATTCCAATGTCAGATCCTCCACAGAGCAAAGAAAGTGACAGGTAAAGCCTGGACAGCGTTCTCCAGTGCCTGCTGAGGTCCTCAGTCTTTAAATATTTCAGGCAGCATCTCTGATTCAGAATGAAAATGAACAAAGGAAAATATGGGCTCAGTTTTTAAGGACAGGAGTTGTGGAAAGAGCTAGAGATGAGATTTATCAGGGTATGGAATAGGTTTCTAGTGGAAAGTTAGGGCAAATTAGCTTGAATATAATACTCAAATATATGGCAGGAAGCAATTCCAGAGATTTATGACAATAAGCAAAGTAGCCTACAGGTCTTTTTCATCCGGGCAGTTTGGGAATGAGGCTGTGATTGGTTTCTCTCACAGCACAGTCTGCAGCTGCAAAGCAAGGAGGGGAAAAAGTCAATAGGTTTTTTTAGAAGTATTCCATTTTTTTTGTATTCTGGCTACGAGGTCATCCATTTCTCTGTGTGCCCATCACTGTGTGAGTTGAGTTGACCACTTACCCTATAGCACTCTGGGAAAAATTTTGATTGTAGGAACAGCCAACAGCATTGGATGTGGTGGCAAGAAGGTAAGGGGACAAAACCAGAAGGTAAAGACCAGAACTGTTCATCTCATCACTCCCCTTGCTGCCATAAGAGCATTCAGCTCAAGAGAACACTTTTTCAGGCTGTGTTCAATCTGCTGCAGTTTTAAATGTCTCAAGTGATAGGGAATATTTTCTCACTACTTACTGGGAAGTTAGTGTGTCAGTTCAAACTAATAAATATCTGGTTTGACGGTGACATTTACAAGTTGCCTGCTCCACTGAGCTCAGTGCGCAAGTTAACAGCTCACAGTCTAAAGTCAGTTCCTTAATTATCTTGTCTTCCCCCCAAAGATTTGTCAGGGAGCCTTCTGATGATATCCCAGATAGATGTGCTATACCAGTGAAGCATGGTTTTGACTTTGACAAGCCTTCTGGGTTCCTGAAGACACCTTGCATGGTAGGAGGAAGCGACTCAGCAGTCGTTCCAGCACTTGTTCCTCACACCCCCATAAGATTTTCCTTAGAATGCGTTTGCTTGAGGGTTATTCAACTTTTTCATCGTTCAGTTCAACCGAAAGAAAGAAAAATCTTCCTTATTACTGAAGGCACTTTAAGGAAAAGTTCCCATATCTAGGACAAGGTAGAATATAAATTAATGTGGAAAGGTGTCATGGTTTCCCCCCGGCTGTGGGCCGAGATCCACGCAGCTGCCTGCTCCTTAAAGTAAAAGAGCAGGGGAAGAGGGAAAAAGGGAAAGGGAAACAAGGGAAGGGAAAAGGAAGGGGCAAATAACTCCAAAACCAAGAAACTAAGAGACCCGTGGGTTGGGATAAGGATAGTTTACTAAGATAACAGAAAGATAAAATATAACAATGCTAACAGGACTTTAGAGCAAAAGAATATGAAACTCTTGATCCCCAATGCAGTTTCTCCCCGACCCACACAACTCAGGCCGTACCACCCAGAGCTGTCCCGGAACCCGACCGTCCCCCCAAGCAGCACGCGTCCCGCCACCGCCCTTCTTCCTCCTCCCCTCAGCCCCCCGTTATCCTGGGCAGGACGTAATTGGCATGGAATACTCTCTTTGGCCCATCTGGGTCACCTGTCCTGGCTTCGCCCCTCCTTTCTCATGAATAGAGAAATACGAAGAAGCTGAGAAAAGTCCTTGACTGTCTGACTGCAACTAAGAACATCAGGGTGTTCTCAGCACTGCTTTCATTGTAACTCCCAAACACAGCATTCCATCAGCTGCTACAAATGAAGTTAACTCTATCCTTACTGAAACCAGGACAAAAGGATGAAAGGAAGTTTACCACAGTGTATGGATTCTAGAATTCTTTTCATAATGAAATTCTTGCTTCTTAAATAGACCTGGGCTCTTTTTCCTTCCTCACAGATTTTCCACTGAAAGTGATTTCACGTGATTTCATGTATTTTTCTCTCTCCTTCAGGAAACATTATGGATGACAAATAGATACACATTTTAGGCTTGAGGAATGATACTTTCTATATATGCAGAAATTAATTAGCATCCCTCCCAACATAAATCCTTATATCTCATCAAATTACTGTATTAAAAATCATGATAAAAATCCCTTTTCATGTGAGACTCTCAAATAAACACAATGTAAATTAATTCTCAGAAAACCAGCCTGAATGAATGCATTAAACCTGTTCTGTGGATGGTTATACAGACACTTTGAAAATTTTTCTTGTTCATATCTACAATCGGCTACATGGGCACAATAATAAGATCTTTAAGCTCTCCATCTTATTTGCTGCAACCATGGCACAGAAATTGGAGAGAAACCTTTAGAACAAAAATATGCTGTGATTCTTTTAAAGTATTTTACTCCTGAGCACCTGGAGTAAAAAAAAAAAAAAAAAAGAAAGAGAGAAAGAAAGAAAAAACCCCAAAAAAGCCTCAATATATTCTTCTTTGATGGAGTAATTGCTTAGTGGATAAGAGATGCAGAAAGGGGCATCTATATTGGCCCTGGTAAAGCTATATACCATTCATATAGGCAGGGTGAGAAAATATGTACCAGCACTAATCAGCAGTACAACTAAAGTGGCTGAAAAGACACTTTCCTAGAAGATTTAATACTGTGCTCTAAAGCTGGGAAGGTATTTCAGACAGAGGTCTGTCAGTGCTTTCATTAACTTAAATGATGGCAGACTGTGCTCATGTAAAATTTGCGGTGTCCATTAAACTAACAAGGGTACCAGCATTCTTCAAGCCAGAACTAAGATTCAAAATGATCCTGATAAATTGGAAAGATGGTCAAGATTCAGTGAGATGACATTGAAAGTGGGTAAGTGGCACTGTGCTATACAGGATCACAAGAGAAGACCTGAGCTAAAGCACCCGTCAGTAGTGCAGCATTGTGGCAGAAGTGCAAATCTCACCTGGCAGTGTCATATATAAAACATGAGAAGTAACTATTGTTTGCTACTTGGCATTGATGAAGTTTGATCCAGAGAACTTCATCCAGAACTATTGCATTTTGACACACACACAAAAAAAAAAGCAGCATGGGTAAATTGGCAGGAGTTGAGAGGCATCAAGAACAACAGGAGTTTTAACAAACTCCTTTGAGTAAAGACAGAAGTTGGAGATTTATTTTTTTTTTAAAGACAGACAGAAACAAAGAAACAGAGACAGAAAGAGACAGAGCCTCTGTTCTTGGGGCCTTTCCAATTACTCTGTGATCTCATACAGATTAAAGCACACCTTGCAACCTAAACCTAGGGTGAAACAGTGAGGTAAAACCAACAGACATGTCTAAGGGACAGTGAAATACATTGAGAATATAAAACCATATATATTTTTCAATCTATACTCCATTAAGTAACTGCTGAGGACAAACCTACTTCAAAAGACCGAAGACTTAAAGGCCTTTATTTGGTTTAGAAGGCACTTAAAATGAGTTTTAAAAAGAAACAGCTCTACATGTAAGATAAAAACTGTAACCCAGGCATAGTTCTGTGCCATTTTTTACTTCAAAAAATGCCGTGGCACTTGTACAGAGCAACAAGGAAGCTAAACAGTGGAACTGACATTAATCATACATCATTCTCCATTTCAAATGTCCAAAAAATTATCTACATCATTCACCAGGTTCGACACTTGCCATAATAGTCAAACAAAGCCTATTCTTCTTTCTTTTTCACAACTCAGCCTACCAGACTTCTCTCGTTACTGCTAAGGACAAGACACAAGAATTATGATGTCATCCACCCTCCTGCAACGACAAGCTCCACACAATTCTCTCCAGCCATTTTTTCCCACACTTCTGACACACGATAGAGGCTGGGAGATTCAGATGCTGTTATGCCATGTAATGCTGTTAACCACAACAACAAAGTAACTCTGCTGACACATTCCAAGGCATCTGCAGTCACAGTTAATAAACCTGAGCAGTCAGTACTAGATTTAAAGCAAAGTTTGAGCTGACATTACCAGGTGGATTTTTTTTTCATGTTTCAAAAATGTCTGATTTGTATATTTAATAGTAACATTGACTAAAGACTGGAAAGCTTTTGCCCTCAGTGGTGGAGATGAAACAGGTATCCATCTTTATATCTAAGGAAATTAAAGAGCATAATTCCCATGGATTCTCATAATTGGATCCTTAAGGTGGATATTGGAGCAAAACATTAAGCACAGATCTGGTTTAGTAGTTGTCATATGCAATAAGTGCTAAGGCAGAAAGCATTCAAAGTGTACAGAGAGAATTTAGGTGTTTTGGTCTTATAAAAACCTATGGGTTTGATAACACCATTGCCACTCATTTGGAAATATCCCTTGCATTTATAGAATTGTTGAAAGGACACCATCTCCTGGGTGTCTCAGTGGTTTATACAGTGGATGTTTGGGATGAGCAACTTCACGGTCCTTGTTAATTAATCTTTTCAAACACATTAATTAAATGTGAAATGAGTATATTTTCCAACCTTGATTTTGCCCAGCTCCAATGCCAAGAGAGTGGCATGCCATTGGGTATAGAAGAAAAATTAAGATTGTGGAACATTTTTCCAGAAAAAAAGGAATCTGCTGAAGAGAAAATAGAATACCAGGGAGTGACTCTGATGAGGAACACAGACTTCTGCCAAGGGAAATAAAATAATACAAAGTCATGGGGAAAGGTTGAAGAATGAATGACTGTATGGCAAAAGAGAATAAAAGCATAGGATACATTCAGAGCTGCCATTTGAAATGCACTCACTTGCTTTTCCTGCCCAGGAAAAGGATAGAGTTTAAGGAGAAATTAGACTGCTGTCATTTCTATACTTCTTGCACCACAAGAGAGGTCCAACAGTATTTATGCTGTACATGCTGATACTCTCTGTTACGTGTGCTGGATAGGGCTCATCACCAGGGCACTGCTAGATGCGCTAGATGCTAGTACGAGGTATGCAGTAGATTACCTGGGAACCTTCTGTGGGTCCTTCCTCAAATTAAGGGTTGCATGTTATCTAAGTGTTGGATCCCGGTCTCAGGAGCAGCCAGGAGAGTGCTGCTGATGCCAGCTGCTTATGGGTCAGTGATGTTTCTGCCCAGTTTGGATGTCAGTGAAAATTTTCTACAGACTGAATACGGGAAATCCCTTAAAGAACTAAAAATCCCATCAAGAACTAGAAACTACCCTCCTGAGCATTTCTTGCCTACATTTAGCCTCTTTCCTGCTCTTATTTCTATTCCTTTTTCTGTTGTCTCTCCACAGTCACAGAGCTGGGGGATCTCCCACGGCAGGCATAGCCTCTGAGCAAAGGATGCTGTATATTGCAGTGTCTCTATTTATATGGCTCCCCAGTAACCAAAACAAACATCTAAAGAACATCATTGAAACATCTGTCTTTCCTACTTGGATCACTGTAGAGTAGACCTGGCCATAATACTTCTTCCCAGCAGTATTTGTGGGCAAAGTATATTTTAGAAAGCAAAGCATGTTTTTAACAAGAACAGAATAATTCTTTTTTTTTTTTCCAAAACAACCCACCAAACAACCCCAAAAACACTTCTATCCAAAACTGTTTTGGAGAGCAAACTACTTCTTGGAAGCCTCCCTGTGTTGATCAAGTTTCAAGTTTTGACCAAGATAGAACAATCTTGTCTCATCTCAAAGCTTTTCCTACAGAAAATACATCTTAGTCTTGTTAATGAGCCTAATTAAGATAGAATCTGCAGAAACAAAGTGAGGTCAAGAAGAATCGTAAACAATTCCTTTCATACCACCTACTGAAAAAAAGATCTGCTGCTGAACTAGAGAAAGCAACAGTGCAACTGAGGTGTCAGGGATGCTTACAGTTAGAGAAACCCCATAGCCATAAACTTCACAGTGCATATACAGCACCAGCCTCTGCACAAGACACGAGGCAAAGAAAATGCGGCTATTTTCTGAATACAAATCACCCTCAGCACTGCAAATGAGACTGTCCAGGCTGTACCTGAAGCAAACAGAATTGTTTTTGCTTTAATGCATGTTCGCTCACTATGAATTGTTTTCAAAGTCACCTTCTTGCACCTCGTAAGTTCTGCTTGCCATTTCCACCTCTGTCCTGTGACAGGATGGGAGGAAGACACAGTGGCTAAAATTAGTTCTGCTCTCAGCTCTGTCCAACAGCACATGTGGACTTTTAACCCATGATACAACAGCACTTGTCCCAGTGTTTGCATGGTGTTTCTTCCTCTTAGTCAACTGGAGCCTCAGTGCCTTATGTCCAGGAATATCCTTGAATGTTCTCCTGCTTCTACCCCAACCTGTCAGGACATCAGCTTTTCAGAGAAAGTGCTGTCTGTTTTTAGGTACATGCTTTGCTATAAGACAATTCAAATTATGTGAGGTGAGATTGTGGCTAATAAATTAAGAGTTCAGTTGACTGATGCTTTTTCCTTCCTTTTGTCTCCATTTTTAAAATATATGTTAACACCACCCACAGCTTGAGTGACACCCCACTGAAGAGAGAATATTACTGAATAATGTGAATTTAGGTATTTAAGCAGAACATCTAAAATAACACTAACACCTGAAGGTATATTCTTCAATTCATAGAATACTATGGATAATTAAAGTGTTATTTTAAACAGAGTGAAATAATAATAATTGCTTTAGCTGAGATTCCAGTAATAGCAAACTACATTTAAAACTTTATCAAGAAAGTAAATGCAAGTGGGATCATTCCTATCTAACTTACTTGTAGGGCAGCAATGGATTCAGTTTATCACTAAGGTTTTCAAATTAATACAAATAGAACCAGCACTTTTACCAAGAGAATATGGCTTCTCTTTTCTTAAGCTAAAAGAGAGGAGAAAGTAAAAGAGGAAAAAAGAAAAAAAGTCCATTCCAGCTGAAATTTGAGGTGGTAAATTATATTTTCCCTTTCCCCAAGGGAGAACTTCAACACAAATAAATAAATATCAAGAAGACAAATCTAACACAAACTACCACATTCACTCGACTAAATCATCCCTTGTACTTTGATCAATTTAAGGAGCAATCTTCTTTTCCTTTTAACCTAAAGATCTAAAGAAGACCACCTGTAGAGTAGGGAATGTAGGAGACATTTCAGCAATTCCCTGCATGAGTTGGTACCCAAATAATTTTGCCTTGAGCAACAAAGGACCAGACAGAGAGGGCTCATGGAAATAATTACAGAACGGTGCAGCTACCTGCTCTGTCAATGCCAGTTTAACCTGCGCCCTGCAGGATTTCTCTTTACTTGAGGCCTCTGAGGAACTAGATTACTCTGGTCAGCAGGAGTTAAACAGAACAAGACAAACAGAAAATCACAACCTTTGCGAGCCAACCTCATCTGCCTGTCAACCAAGACTTGCCCAGATCTTATGGCCTAAAGACTCATTGCAGGACCTTCTCGAACGGAAACTAATGCCAAGGAAATAGAAATCCTTCCTAGCAGCACCACAGGGTCATGCTCCCTAGCAAGATTTACCCTTATTAAACCCAATTTTATCAGGGGACTCTTGCTCCCCTACTCACCTACTCCAGCTCAGATGAACTCAGAAGGTTTGGGAACTGCAGCAGGTTGTCCTTTGGAAGGTTGTAGACCAAGCTGTTGTTTTTCCTGTGTGTTATGACTGCAGAGTGCATGTCATTGTTCAAGACAATTTCTGTGCAGCTGCTCATGCTAAATTCCTCCCAAAACTGCTACTGTTTTTTTTTTCCTCTTATTCCTATTCTTCCACTGTTTCTTGCTGTCTACCTTGCTTCTGGTTTTCTGGGAGTCATGCACCAGTCACCTCTTGGTGGCTTCCTGGCTTTTAATTTTGTCTTTTGAAATATATACTACTCTTTTTATAAAGACTCAGCCCAACCAGTGTTTTGGGGGCTCTCTTAGGTAACTGACAAGCAGCAGCACTCACTGGATAGGGCCGGGGTCTCTGGAGACCTGGGTTCTGCTTCTGCCTGCAGCCCAGGCACATTCTGTAGCTGTGGGTAAGTCCTTTCACCTCTTTGTTTATGGACTCTTTGCATATGTGGCATTTATTTTCAGAGGCCTTTTAGATTAGGAGCATTTATTGCCATGTGTTTGTATAGAGGCCAATATCACATGGCTGTGATTTCACCTGAGTTTACTGAAGGAAAACTAGAGGGGTCCTGCATTTTAGAGAGGCAGAAAAAGGCTGAAATCAGTAGTATAGCTGCCAATTCTTATTACTGCCAATACACTTAGCTTCTTTGCTAGCTCTTTCTATAAGACATAGTCAAAATTATCTCTTATTTTAGTATATAGAAGAAACTTGGCAAATAACCCCAGCCTTTTAAAACTGGAGAAAGCGTGTGGTAGAAAAGAAAGAAGTGATACATGTTGAGACAAGGAACCAAATTTGTTTACTTATCCTTGTAAGAGTGCAACTGCATGTTTCCAGGTTTTGAGATTATTTACTTTCTGAAATATTTTTTAGAGAGTGTATTACGGTCATATTCACAATTGGCCTCAGAGAAGGACATGGACTTGGAGCTTGTTCAGGGTAATTTAATCAATCTTATACAAAAAAGCAACAGCCAACCATTATGGCCCAAGTCAATACTAAAATGATTTCCCAAAACTCATTTCAAAGTCACTTCCAGGAAACAACTGGTAGCTTCAAAACTCTGAGGCTCAACTATAAATTTAATTTTCTTTAAGGTCTGTAATTGAGCTTTTTCTAATAAAAATATGGTGTGCTGCCATTTCCTTTCAATAAAATATTGCACACTGGGTGGCAGGTCACGTTCCTGTTTACTCCTTATTTTTTAATGTGAATCAATATATTTTGCAAGGTTGTTACCACCTCATAGTGACTAGAAATATAAATGCAACTCATTTTGTTACAAGAAAAATAAACACATGGCATAAATTTAATCTGCCTGCCTACCTACCAGATGGAGAAAAAACCAGGGCCAAGTCACTGATGGAGTAACTGTTTAATCACATCAGCTTGTTGTCAACTTACTTACAAACACAAACTAGTCCACTTGCACCTTTGGTACTCACCATGTTTTCTCCCAGCTTCTGAAAGTAAGTGCCTGGCAGTTAGTGCTTTATTCATGGATTAGACAGATAGATGCACAGCGTGATCATGAGGAATTTACTATCCACTCATTTGGATGTCTGTAGTATAGCTACACTTGAGAGGTAAACCTTTCCATTTCAAGCACTGATCCTACCTCTGATGGAATTGAAAAGTCTGAGGTTTTGGTGAACTTTCACTATAATAACTATAAATATATCCTAAGGAATTCATAGCAATTTCCAAGAGAGCATCACTTCACCAAAATGTTTATTCAGGTACAATCAACAGACGTTTTGACACTGACTTCACAGGATAGGGGGTTGGTCAATGCCAAAGGACGTATCTGATTCTGGTGAGCTTTTTAATACTTCAGTTTCTGTTAAAACCAACAAAATTATTCTGTGAGGTAAAAGGATACTCCGAGGAGCAAAGAATGGTGGGCTTTTGTCTCAGAACATCAGATGTTGGGTATGGGGTGTGGAGTGAGTACAGCTCCTGTAGCACCGCCAACTTGTCGAAATACTGCCTGTAAGAAAAGGCAAATTCCACCCTTCCAAAAAGCAGTGTGAGGCCCTGCTTAGTTGTTTGTGTCACTGTGCTGTCATTGATATGATCTACCAAAGCAATGCTCGCGTGCTCTACAAATCAAATAAAGTGGACTCAGGGGGAATATTAGGGAACAAGGAGAGAAATGTGTTGGAGGGAACAGGTGGGATCATAAAACCAAAGAAAAGCCCCGCACATTTTGTCCAGGGCTGCAGGAATGTCAGTTAGATGGGTCTAGGAACATTCTGCATATTTTAAAATACTTCAGTTTACTTGTGAATTTTCTCTCTCTGCCACCTCTCCCCACTTTATATTTTCTCTTTTTTTTTTTAAATTTTTTGGGGGGGAGGGAGTTAGCCACAAGGAGAGAAAAGTGAGAGGGAAGATACAAGGAAGGAAAAAAGGAGGTAAAGCTTCACTCATCCATTAAAGATAATACTAAAAGCAATATTACCATTTAAAAAAATCCATTATCTGAGGGTTTTCTCAATGTTTCTGGGGTACATTTAGACTCCCCAGAATAATTCTATAGAAATATCAATGTAAATGTGATACCAAAATAAGCTGCAAATGTCAAAGAAAAGATTACCTTTAGAACTATTTGCCCTACTTGCCCAAGTACCTGGTAGATTTTTCTATCCCATCACCTTTTAATAAGCTATTGGATGGCTTTTGAAAAAAAAAACCCACTGTAATTCAAGCAGAAATAGAGGGCTGATGCAGCAACCGCTGGGTGAGGTTCGGCGGTCTTTGCTATGCAGACAGTAGGACTAGATTATCATAATGGCTGCTTCTGGTCTAAAATCTATGAGGCTATGAATCACAGTAATGATACTGCTGCCAAGTCAATTAGCAGCATATATTCTAAGAGAAAGAATTAATTATCATACATTCACCTTCTGCTTTGACACCTGTAGAACTTTCTGCTGGGTCATTTACCTGTGCTGGATTCTTTGGGTTTTTCACCCAAATCCCTTCAGCTCTGGACTCTGGATTCAGAATCCTATAGAAATAGAGCCTTTGGTTCTATTATATGTCTTAACTTGGTTAATTAATTATGCTGACAATAGACACGGGGTATCTAAGGATTTGAGATGGACTTTTTCTTCCCACTGCTATGAATATGTAGGAGGGGGGATCACTCAGATCTATACAGATCATAACAGTTTTTCATCAGATCACAGAGAAGACATATGTTTGCATGTGTATATGTTGATGTGTGAAATATATGTAAATTTGAGAGGACAAGAGTTTACATATGAAAATGTTTGTGTTTGCCTACAAGTAGGATATGGGGAGGCTGTTATTCCAGCATTTAGGAATCTAGCACACTTGCCTGCTTCTTTCAGTAGTTTCTGATGCACATTCAGGTAACTCTGGATTAGAAAGTAACTGTCTCATTTCATAATACCAGTCTACTTTCTGACTGATTTGAAAAGTCTCTGGTACGTGTTTTGATGACCTTTACAGGGTATATCATACAACATCAGATCATCAAGTGCAGTGGGTCTACAAGTGAGTACTAGCAATTCTGTGTCTCAAGCCAGCAGCTCCATAGTCTTGACTGGACCTCTACAAGACCTCTCAGTTTCCTATTCCAACCTCTGTAGAGATTCTTGAGTGCTCCAAAGCCTTTGCTCTGATGAAGTCAAGATAAGAGAAATTATTAGGAACTTTGGCATTTATGGTGCAACCACAGTTTTATAAAAGAACTGCTCTTTCAAAGAAGCTTTTTTTTCTTTATGGATTTTACACAAAGCTCCCTGCGGGGAACTCAAAGTTAGGAGCAAGGAGGACATACAAGGGTTCTGGCCCCTCTCAGATTCAATAAATGCACATGTAACAGATGGCTAATTACAAAGATAACTATTAACCAATCTTAGTAACACTTAGCTCTTCCAAAAATGTCATGAAGAGATATTCCAGCACACTCTGTTCCAGCACAACTGAGGTGAGCCAAACCTACCCTGCCCTAGGCTGGTGCAGAGATTGAAAACCCAGAATACCTGCTGTCCTGATGGTTTATTTTAATTCTCTCTAACTGTGACCCTTTGTCAACCATGGAGCTTTATTCAAGACCGGCAAGGGCTGAATAATTGGATTTGTTTGGCAGGTAACCTTTCTTACTCTGCCAATTAATCCAGCAGAAAAAAAAAAAAAAGCCACTGATTCCCTGTGAGAAGAAACACCTAAGAGATCAAAGGCTGAATTTGCTCTCCCAGCACTACTGCCAGTGACTACATGGGATGTATACTTGGGCATACTGCTCATGCACCATGCAGCTAAGCGGGCACATCATCACGATTTCGATTAAGCTGGAAGCTCAGCATGCTGGACATTCATAAATATGGAACAGATGCCCAACATTATCAAATTTAGTCTGACAAAATTTCTGGCCCAAGAAAGGGAACTTGTCTGGTAAAGGCACATGATAATCTTAAAAGTACATGCTCTGACAGACAGGCCAGCTCAGTGCTTTTGCTGTGCTCCCTGGACAATCAGTACTAAACATTTCCTGCAGTTCCCTGTTTTCCACAAGATTTTTCTTCCCTTTCCTCCCCTTTCTCCTGCTCCCACAATAATTCACAGAGTGAAGTATGGATTAACACCATCTTAAGCAGATAAGAATATTGATTGTGGACTGCAAACTTCCTGGAGGAACAGATGAGCCTTTAGATGGCTGCAGAGAAGGTGCAGTGCCACACGGGGGTGATGTGACCAGACGGCTGGCTGAGGCTTTGTGCCTGCTTTACACCGCAGGGATCACTCACATCTCCCTGGGTGGTTCTCTTCTGGGTGGCCCATAGCTCTTTTAGCAGCCCAAGTAAATCCACACTTCAGTTGGTGACCCCTATGAAGATTTGGGAGTTTTTTTGAGGGAGCCAAGGTTCTTTGAAAATAAAGGCATGGATGCTTATTCCCCCTGTTCCTGAGCTCTCCAACCAGGGTCAGACACAGGTGTCACCTTCCAGCCCTGCATAGCACACCTGATAAATAGGATTCCTGCTCCCTAGCACCAAGAGGCTGTTCATTTAGCATGCTGGCTGCCCCAGGTAGCAAATCTGAGCCATCCAATTTGTCCGCCTCACTGCACAGGGAGGCCTATGCCCTAATACAGCTTTGTATTCATTCCTGGCAGCTGGGCTCAAAAAGGTGGGAGCTGCACTGAATAAAGCAGTCACCAGCTCTGAGCCTGACAGACAAGAGGGGCTGTGCTTTGGATCCTCCATTGTCGATCTTCAGCTAATGCAAACCAACTTGGTTCTGCTGGCACCAGTGGAAATGAGCTGATTCATGCCATTTACAGCTGCTTCTTCTTTACTTACTGCATCTTAACGACTGCCAGGCACAAACCCACCTGACTGAGGATATTAGATGCAAAGGCTTTGCACCCTTAATGTTTTGTTTGGTTAAAGACTAACAAAGACGACAACTTCAACTTCTGATGAGAAAGCTAGGCCCCTGAACACTCAGCCCTAATAAGGTGCTTTTCAGTTTCTAAGTGCTCTACAAACATTAATTAATTATTCCTTTCAACAACACTTGGTTATTTTCTGTTACTACAGTGCATGTTTACCAAGTTAGCTCCATTCGTGCACAGCACGTTGTTGGCAGCAGGCAGGAGCATAAATTGATCTATAACCACACGCTGTAATTTGCAGAAGATTTGCTTCACCAAACGCCATCAGTACAGCTACAGAGGCAGCTCGGAGGAGTGACCACTCCTCCCTGCATCCTATGGTGGTGATAACCTTTACCTTCCCTGCTACACTGAGCGGAAACATAAAACCTGTTTGCTGCACAATTCAGCTAATTCCCAGAAACATATGTCAAACAGGAGCTTCCAGCTTGACACAGCTGTTGAAAGTAGCAACAAATTTTGTTATGTGCACATCAAAATACCTGTTACAGTAGAGAAGTGGCACAGAGAAAAGGCAGATTTCTAGTAAAACACACAAACAAGGGTGTTGCTGTGAGACAGAAGAATTTCCTACATGCAGCAGTCATTACAGGTAGAAAACACCCCTGTCCTGAATCAGAAAGTTGCCAATAATTCTCATCCTCCCCCCAAAAAAAATCCCATAAAACTAAAAAGGATAATAAGGCATTACCCATCCTAATATAGCCAAGAGTCCAGCGGAAAGGAATCTGACCAGAGGGCAGGAGCAGGAGGCTCACATCCCTGCTCTGTTTAAATCCCACCAAAGACTTGAACCAGTGTTTGGAGTAGCCCTAGCCACCACGTTCTGGCTTGTTTTCACATCCCTGTCTCTCTCTCTCCCCTTACATCCCTGTGGAAAGGTTTGTCTGAGCCGATGTGTTTCCACTGGAAATGAGTGTTTCAGTGAATGCACAGACAATAGCCCCTATTGCCATGAGCAAGATAACACCTCTGCAATCAAAAACAGGCTTGGGGAGGTGTTAGGCCATCACTTTGTAATTAGACACACCCAAATTTTTTTCCAGGGAATAGATTTCTGGCATAAAATGCTGGGAAGTATCAATCTGGCTATAACTGTCAGCAGAAACCAGGAAGGATGGTCTGCTGCATCTCCTGTCCACCTCCCATGCAGGCAATACCAGGGGGACAGCCAAGCCCCAGTTTACAGGGGGCTGGTGCACAGCAGGCGTGATGCCAAACTTTGCATGTACTTAACTGCAGTTTCATTGAGAGTTCAGAGCAGCTTGCTCTACACTGCCTGCTGCCAGCACCAAGGTGGCCCCTCTGTCTCCTTTCACGCTCTTCAAGCTCTCTGTGGTCTGGTCAGCATTAGATGGTGTAATCTAACTGGCATCAGTGATGTGGCTTAGTGTCATGTACACAACATGAATTGAAATTGCAGAATCAGGAACTAAAACTTTCGTCAGCAGTAACCTCCATCCCAGGAGTGATGAGGAACACCAAATTTTAATGCTCCAAGGCACACAGTCTAATTAATTAGGCATCGTTTGCCTTGTTCATATTTCAAATGTTTTCTCTGCAGGTAGAGCTGCACTGGCACACATACTGGAAATGTGGCATGAAAAGCACCTTATTGTAGATTTCTAAAAAGGAAGAAGATGTGCTAGGAAATAGATGCCTTTGCCTGCATAACTGTATGTATACCTGGGCTTTTGTCAACACAGCTATTTTCTCACAGTCCTACCCAGCAAAGCTTTCTACTCTATGAAAGGCCCGAGCTGGTTACTGAGCATTATCTCCTACACAGATGTTTACAGTTTCCTGCATCTCTCTTGAAAGAATCTCACTGTAAGTAATACACAAGTATTTACTGGAATCAGACAGTCAAAATTCAGTCTATTTTCAGTCTGAGCAGTTTAACTGTGCTCTGGGATTCTTTGATGGTTTGTTTGGGAAGAAAAAAAAAAAACCCTCCTGCTGATGAGTTCTAATTTGCCTCCATCTATGCTTGGTACAAAGAAACGCTGAGGTAATCATACAGACTTCTGCCGTCTGCTCTGCAAATGCACTGAGCTTTCATTTGAGAAAATGGCACATTGCACAGTGATGCAAACAAAAGATTTGAGATTATATTCATTCATTCCAAACCAAACACAACAGTAATTTCTTTTCTGAGGCGTTGAGAAGCCAGAAAGCTTCTCAAATCAATGAAATACAAATATCTCCAGCTATAGAAATAAAGTGAAATTTTAATCTTAGAGTAGAATTTTCAGCATCTTATATATAGTCCTGTTCCTACCTCAGACTTTGGGAGGTTGTGTACAGCTATGATTTTTCTCTGTTACCATCTAGTGTATAAACCAATTCATTAAAGCACGTGTCATGGTCTAACTGATACCTTTTCATGGCTTATATACCCATATATATCAATATATATTTACACTGATACACTGTAAAATAATTCTATGCTAAAAGCACAGTAACTGCTGTAATACCACGTATGACTTCAGGACAAATGTAATACTATCCCAGACATAGGCTAAGCAGTTGCTTACAGCAAATATGTTGAGTTACACAAAGGATACCAACCAATAAAGTGCAGCAGCTACTGTAACACCCTCCCTACAAAGAAAGGGACATACCAGGGTAGTGTTTCATCTCACCCAATAATCCATCTCCGTCACATGCCAGAACCAGATGTTCCAGAGGAAGATGGAGGATCTGCATGAAAGATGTGGAATTAAATGGCTAAATTGAAATGCCTTTCCAATATTCATCAGGAAAATATTTGGCTTGTGCTGTGAGACACGAGGGAGTTTTATCCCTCTCTGAAATTGGGATTAGCAACCTCTGCCCCCCAAACTCATTCTAAATAATTAATCTGTGCATGTTCTCTTTAGTTAAAATATCTCCAAGTTTAGACTTTTGCTTTGCTTTTGGTCCCTGTTACATTCCTGGCAATAAAAAAACCCAAACTAATTTAACATAGACAAAAATTACTTTTTTCCCACCTTTTGAGTTCCCTGAATATTACCTACCAACACTTGAGGACTTCAGCAAATTAATAGTCTTCACAGTAATAACCTGCACAAAAGCATCTGGAGCTAATAGTAATTTTCAACAATGAAAACCTGTGATTTACTTATGCCATGGAAAAGTTATTGGGGTTTGGGTTTGTTTGGGTTTTTTATTACCGTTGGCCCCAAGAGAGTTCTAGCACTTGCCTCGTATGAATTTGTAGGAGAGCAGAGCAGGAAAGAGGAAAATATGAAACATGTTCCCTCTTGCACTTCTCCAAATGAGAGTATTGGATGTGTTTGCAACATAGCCAGTTGCGGCCGATTGGCTCCAAGCCCTGACAAGCTCCCTCTCTAATAAAGTGTGTTTCTCTCAATACCAAAATCTAATCGTCGGAACTCGCTTGATATATATACTCAAAATGTAAAACATGCTAAACATCCTGGATACCAACTCTGTGAAAAGGATCATTATTCACAGACTCCTAATCAAAGCTTCATTTCATGTCATTATTTGTTTGGTTTTACATGGTTCGGCCTTGCTTGAGTGAAAATGTCTGGTGTTGGAAAATGTCACATCTAGCTCAGAGAAGCTAGGCTGTGCTGCGTTCAGAAATGCCCAGGCATGATGGGTTGTTTGGTTTTTTTTCTTTTGGAAAAGTCTGCACTGTTTGCTAGGTTGTAAATTATTGATTTATTTGGTGATTTACTCTGCAGCAAATTGAAGCTATGTGCAAGCTAAATACAGCTTCACTTAAACTAATTATGAAGATGGGGGCTATAAAGATTTGGAAATAGATAATTGTATTTGTTTGACATGTACACTACAAGCCAAAAATACACCCCTCTGCCACAACACAGACTTGCTATATAGAGCAAATGCAACTTAAACCCCACTTACTTCATTAACATTTGCAACTTTGCTGCCTGTGGAAGCTTTCAGGTGTTGCCAAGCAATGACATGGAAATATTTAACATTCTTCTGGCTTGCCTTTAAGGACACACGAATCCCGTGTTGATGCTGAGGCCACAGAGGCTCTAAGCCAGCAAGTGGGGATGGGGACACCATTGCTTCCCCACATTTTTTCACAGAAAGTCTAAAACCTATTAGTAGTGTTTGCCATGCAAAACATTGACCAACTTATCCTTCTTTTCCTGTACTTCTTGGGGCTACATAAAGCAGATGTTGAAGGTACAAGCATCTGGGAGGATTAACCAGAAGCCTGGCACCAAGTTGGTAACAGCATGGAGCATGGGCTGCAGCAGACAGAGATCTCACCTGTGCCTCGCTGGAAGCAGACTTCAATTCCTGGAGTGTCAGGGCTGCTCTCATGGCTTCCCCAGAAAGAAAGGTGCTTCACTTTCCATATGGATTTTCTAGAGATGAAAATACGCTGCTGCAGATTTCTCTCTCAGGATGAAACATTGAGTGATTGCATCTGGAGTGGGATGTAGATGATCTGAACAGAAGCCCAAGTTCTGTCACAGAGGCACAACAGATTTTGGCATGTTGGCTCCTCATGTAGATATATTCCAGCTAACTTTTCAGCTAACTAGGCAGGATACCTATAGCAGCATAAATCTAAAGGTACCAGGGTGGGATTCCCAGTCCACAGCTTTCTATACTTCAAACTTTTAAATCTATACTTCTGTACATAGCCAACCTGGTTAGCTTCAACATTAGCATCAGTAGCCAACATGCCAAGGCCTGTGCTGCAGAATAGAAGATATTCTGAAGTGCACCTCTACATCAGGGCATGGGAAGGACTGGGATTCCTATTAGTGAGAACCAGCACCATGGTTCCCACACTCTGGAGCATCCTGATGGGTGAACTCTGGAAGCCAGAGTCGTCTTGATCCCAGGACCTACAATCATAAGCAACCATTCCTCTCATGGTGTTTGGACTCTCCACTGTGAAACTGAGCACCTGAAAGCCCTTACTGTAATCTGCAAAGAGATCCTTTCCATCCCAAGCCCTTGCCTAATGAAATCAGTATTCTGGTCAGCTCCACCACTAGAAAAAGCAGCTGCAGTATGCAGGGGAACATATTTCCTTTTCCCAGCTCCATGTGCTAGTGTTTCGCAAATGAAATTTTCTCTGACTTTCAGGCTATATGAAATCTTGAAATTAAAATGAAATGTAATTGTCAATGAATGGAAAGCGCTACTTTTTGGCAAGCTCTATTTGTACATACAAAATATCTTGGGCTTCTCAAAGTGTCTTTCATGCCATTTCAAATTACTTTCCTTTATTGTTTTATTGAGATCTCCAAAGCCAGCTGCTTAGGGGTTTGCAGTGCCCAAATTCCCACTCATTATTTCGTTTGACACTTAGATCCCTTGAGCAGCACTGAAAAATTACTAAGCCTTAATATCTGTGCAAGACTTCCAAACAATAGCTACAACGAAGAAACTGGTCCTGGCACTAAAAACCAATGAATATGTAAGACAAATTGTATCTGGAGAGAGTAAACACATTAAAACAGGCTACCAGTAGCGTCTTTCAAAAGATATACAATGTAAGCTGCATACTCTTCAATAGCTCAAGGGGCTTATAGTCAATAAATTTAACAGGCTGCAACCAAAAAAAGTCAAAGCTAAAGTACAGTATGTAAATGGAAGCTGGAGTGCACTCTTCTTTTCAACCTTAGGACAGAGTTAATAGAGGGGAAATGACAAAATACATAAAAAGGAATACACAGGATTTGACGGAGTAGTTTTTTTCTTTTAACTTCAAGGCAAACTACCAGACTATTTTGGTTTACAGATAAATCAAACAAAGAACTTTTATCAGTTTGCATAAAAGTCTCATTTTCAGCATTGGAAAGATTAAGCTTCAGAGCCTTATTCTGTATGTGCATGTGAGAGATTACAAGGGAAGTAGTGTAAATAATGACCTTGTCGAAGAGAGATTAGCTTCAATGATTATATGGTAAAATAGTTATGATTTCTGCACTTATGGATTAAAATATCTGTTGACAGTTTCTGTAAACTAGTAAAGCTCACGGATATTTGCGGTAAAAGGGTAATGACAGTAGCAGTGCCTGACAGCCCCATTGCTCCCTCTTGACATTATTCATGGTATTCTGATGTTCAGGCTGGGGAGCCAGATCCTCAGCCTTGCCAGATCTTTTTTGCTGTGGCTCAGTGCTTACGTGACAAAAGACATTTCCCTTTAGGAATTCCCTTTATTTTAGTTACGCTGTCACACTAAATGCAAATGTATTGGAACCATCTTGTCCTTTTGATTTTTCAGGACCTACCTCAGACTTCTCCCAGTTGACTAAAAGCACACAGAGGGTGATTTTTTACTGATTTTTTCCCCCTTGTTTAAGCTGTTCCCACCAAGATTCTCTGTCCTCATTTTTTTCCCTCTTATTTTGCTGCTTCTAAAAATATTTGTGAGGAAGATGAGAACTACATGTGGAGCAATCAAGACCTTGGTATTAGATATGACAAGCCTAGTCTCGGACTCCTTGCATTGAAAAATCCTGCTTTGGGAAAAGCAGAGCAGAAAAATTGTATTGCAGCCCAAGTCAGTATCTAAATACAGAATACAACAGGCAGAAAACCCCTCTCTGAGTGAGTGGCACAGTGTTTCTTGACACACTTAAGCTAGCTTATCATTCCCAAGCAAGATGAAAATAAATCCACCAGAAATTGCCAGCTACTTGTCTCTGTGCCTATAAAATAGTCTAAACCCAAACATTTCTATTTACCATGGTAGTTTTAAAGTTTGCAGATATATTGGTGGTTGTATATTGTGCAGGACAGTGAAGGAAGAGGCTCACTTTGCTCACTTGCTACTTAGACAGTGCAATATCTCAGTTGTAAAGTCACTGGATAAAAGAGTACAGGCAATTTGGTTCACATATTGGTTCAACATTCCCATATGAGTGACAGCACAGCACAAACACATGTCATTTGTCTAGGACAGTCCCAGCTGACACTGGCTGGGCTCTCCAGGCAAAGCAAAGCACAGTCTTTTGTCTCTCATACATCCTGGGAAAGAAATCAGGGCTTTATAGCAGTCTATAAAAATTATGTTGCACTAGCAAAATTGGTTAATGTTTAATTATGTTCAATGGACAAAGATTTAAAAGTCCTAGGTTCTGACTTCTTAAATCGTCTCTAATAAAGATGCGATACGTTCAGATTTTTCTTGAACAATATTATCTATTGAGTCTATTAAGCTGTGTGAAATAGGGCCTGGATTCCTGCTCTCTTTTCATCACAATGGAAAGTCAGATAAGAAGATAGGAAAGAGAATCGTACTGCGCATCTGGGTGAGGTTTCTTTGACAGTATATCCAAAACTATTTTTAGACAGATCTATGAAAGGAAGTCACCAAAATTAGTCATTAAGTCTTCAAAAAAGCTGTTAATTGTAATTATGGGTATTTCCACACTCAGTATGCCATTTCTTAGACTGTGTACAGCCATGTGTGTCTGCTGTGCAATGGGGATGTAGCCAAACAATATGTAAACCAGTCACATTGGGCAGTGGCAGCAGTCTGTCTTCAGAAGCACAGAGCACAGTTCAAGCTGCAAAATTCATTCAGAAAAAACAAGGAGGTTAACCTATGCTGAACTCAGTGCTGCCCTAGCTGCTTTAAAACCTAGGCTGTGTTTACATTGAAGTTTTGTAATGGTGGAGACATATAAACCAGAGCCTCAGCTTTGTGCATGCCAGTAACTGGTAAAAAATAACTGTCTACCCTTAATCAAAGAAGAGGTGCTTTGATATGCACAGGCCATGATAGAATAGTGCTCTATATAGTAAAGCATTAGTAACTAGTCACCCAGGGAAGGTAACACGCTAACCAGAAAGTCCAATAAAAATAAAAAAAACTTTCAAAAGCAATAAAAAAAAAAATCCCTTTTGTGCAGTTAAGCTGAGAAAACTATCTCATGTAGCTAATGAAAAATAGATATCCACTATGCTAAACATATATCTATATATGTCTAGGAATTAACTTTTTTCTTATAATTACCTTTTCTCCCTGTTAGTTCTCCTTGTTGTTCTAACAGAGTCATCCCATGGACAGGTTCATGAAGATACTCTTGAGAACAGAGAAAGCTTCATCTTCCAAAGAGAAGAGAAAAAGGTTTCCTGGGGCTATAGGCACCATATCATATACCCAGATGACTTCAGTCACTGTCTAAGTGCACTGCCTGAGATGAGAAAACAGGAGAAAACAGCAAAAGGCAGGTAGACTCCCTACACCCACAAACTGGGAGATTGATAAGAGGATGTTGTGCTTTCAGACTGCATTAAAAATAATGTTAAAGATTAAATGCTAATGTTTTTCTTTACTGTTGTTTAAAAGTCTTTGAGGAAACACTTTTTTTCCTTTTAGAGCACCTTTCCAAAAGTTTTATATTCCAATGGTTTTGGGCCTGGTGACAATTTAGAACTCTAGAAGGAATTTTAACATGTCATAGCATATTACAAACTATATCGATTTGCTTATTACTTAACATTTAAAAAAACCCTCTCTCAGTATATTCATGAAACTAGAAACTCTAAAAATTCTACATTCTTTCACATAAACTTACTTACTTGTCCATTCTGTGTCTTTCAGAAAAGAAGCACTGTTTAAAATATGGTAATAATAGTTTCCTTATGCAATACTAATCATAATTTCTAACTATACTTTGCCAAACAGTATTTGAAATAGATATGATACATCTCTGCATTGCCTGATCTTTGCCTTTCAATGACCTGAAGAAAAAAGAAGCCAGTTATTAAACCAAATTATTACAAAGTTAGTATTTAATTAGACAGAAAACTACCTCTCAGGCAAATGGTATCATATGGAGTAAGCAAGGTCAAATGGAAATGAAACAAGATATTCAAAAACAGGTCAGAACCATTAGCTCTATCCACAAATGACCAGTGAAGGATAAGCTTTTCCAATGCCCTAGTGAAATTGGTGGGAAGCTCCCACTGACCATCAACAGCCAACTCTGAACAGAATGGAAAATTTTAGCCAATATATCCAATTTTTAATTTCATGTGTTCATTGGTCAAAATTATGCATCTATAATTACTTTATAGTACAGCAAAGGTTTGTCCAATTTAATATTGGTTAGTAAAGGGATGCAAATGCTTGAGGTATGACATTTTAGACAATGGACCATTTTTGAACCAATTTTATCATTACATTACTGGCCCCTTGCTCCTCTTGAGTTTACACTTGTGTCACTGGCTACCTAATATTAAAGGCTTTTATTTCCTACCTCCTAAAGGGTTTTTATTTCCTACCTCCTAAAGGGTTTTTATTTTTGAAACAAATAGATGTAAATGAAGTTAAGTTAATGGTACAAGTGCAAATGAGCTTGCCTTGCCTTTTCTAACAAATCGAGTTAGGGCTTTTATTTCAGTTTCTATAAACATGAATTTTGTGCTCAGTTCTGCTGGCCAGCACAGCGGTGACCAATCAGCTCTCAGGCTGCCAGAAGATAAAACTGCCAAAGTAGAAACATTCCCAGTTTGGTGGACAATATTGAGTCATCTCTCTAGCTATATTTGGATCTGAAAAACTTTTAGAAAAGTCCTAGAATAAAACTTCTGCCAGCCAGGCCCCCCCATAGACAAGACACTCTGGCCAGACCTTCTGCCCTCTGCAAGTGGCAAAGACCATGCAGCCACTCTCTCACTGAGGGCCTAAAAGACAAGTATTTTGATTTCCTTGAGCTCAAAGGTCTTCAGCGCAATGACATGGTAATAGTTTTACAAGTGAACACTATCTCACAAGTGACTAGATATAGACCTGTTTTCAGAGAACAGCTCACACTGCCATAAGTCTGTGTCATCATCTCTTCCATCAAACTCATGTACACTGAAGGGGCTGTAAAATCCATTTAAATCTAGGAGACTCCTCAGTGTACAAGAAATTAAGCTCAGCGGGTCAAATCATGATTCTATATTGCATCCAAGTACCTTTGAAATGATAAACTTATGAGAAAGTTGAGCATTATCATTAGACACCACCCCCGAAAAACGCTGAAGAAATGCTGCCGATTGTTTCCAGGGAGGAAATTACTGTTACAGAGATATTACAATTACTGAGTATGTTAGATCATTTAAGTGTATATTTATCTTAATTCTGGTATAACATGATAGTATGCCGTTGATTTCATAATTGCTAGAAAAACTGCAAAAAAAACCCCCATGTTTTGGGGGACTGGGAATTTGATGTGGTTTATAATCAACAACATTGTTCACAATGACAGATCTGAGTATACAGAAATTATTTCACGCCACAGCACTGGTGCTAACACTTGCTTTTCCACTCGCTTTTCATTACCATTGCAAAGTAGTTTTCATAGACAGTGCTTATTTTAGTCATGGCAGAAACTAATGAATTTTTCAGACTTGTGTCTGGGTTTTATTATACTCCTATACAATCTTTTATTATACTCCTACAAAATCTGGGTTTTATGTATTGTACTATCAAAGAGTGGGCTGAGGATGCCCTTACTTCCCTTTGAATCTTTTTTACAACTTTATAATTCAGAAATTTAAACTTCTCTTTATCCATTATGAACTTCTAACCTCTGAGTCTGGCCTTGGTTCTCCCTCTGGGTCACTGTGAAAATTATCTGCTCAAGGTGGCATCCAGAGCCTCTCTGCTTTGGCCCTGTTGTACTAAACAATGTGAAAACAAGGCTGTAAATAGTCCCCCTCTCAAGAGCCTGCAGCTGGGTATGTTTACAGGACAGATTTTAGCGAAGGCAAGAGATGGTTGAACTAATTAATTTTAAGCTAAAATTCCTACCTCTACTCTGTACCAGAGTGTAAGCACAACCTAGGTTAGTAAGACAAGGGATATGGGAGTGAGAGGGTGCTAAATAAGTGATAGGAAAAGGGAAATTCATAATTCCTCCCTCTGCATGGCTGACAGGAACGTGGTATTCACAGCAAGAGATCCAGCAGAGAAGACAAGACATTTTGTGTGAGTGACTGTCAGTCTGAACATCGTTTTGCCCTTTCTGAAAAATCGTCCTTTGAAGAGACAGGAACGCCGTCGGAGTGATTCACAGCCCAGTTAGATGCCAAAGCTGCTGGAGAACCCCACCATAAGGCGGAACATGTGGCTGCCACGGTGCCCAGGGAAGACAGCAGCACTGAATGTATTGATTAACATTGTCTGTCTTCTAGAGGAATAAGACAGTTTGTCTGCTAGAACAACTCACAGGCGACTAAAGTACTCTAAACACTACTCCCCATTTCTTCTGCTACTTTCATTCAATCAGTTCATTTTGCTTCATGGATTGATTTCTGTATCAACAAAAAAAGACCAAGAAAGGTCTTTCTTACCTCTGTCTTTCCACTGTTCCCTGAGGGATCTGCGAGTGGAAAGAAGATGTTGCAGATCTGTAATGTGTGATGGCTGCTGTGTATGTAGGTATCTCCTGTTACTGATTAGGTGGAGCCACCTGTTCTCTGAGAATATCCAAGTACTGAGCAGGCAAACTGCAACACAGAATTTATTTGATATAAAGGCATGGAGAGAGAGAGAGAGCACATTTAAAGTAATACTGTGTGTACGTTTGAAATTTGCTTTTCCTTCCTTGTACAGATGGGGTTTGACTGAGCACCACTTAATACAGAGCAGAAGAAGGAAAGGGAAGATATTGCAGTGGTAGAAAGGTAGACACTGCAGTGAAGAAGAGCTTTAGAAAACTAAATGCATTTGAAACAGTACAAAATTGAGAGCTTCACGCAAGTAAAACAATGGGTTTTCCCTCCTGTCATCTGCTGTTACAGATAAGCGCTCCTTGCTTATTCCATGCTCCTCTCCCAGCCTCACACTTCTACAGTCCTGCCTTTTTCTTCTGGGAACACTAAAATAATAATGATGAAGAGACAGTAATGTTTGCATTTCAAGTTGTAAAGAGCAGATGCAGTTAAAGCATTTATTTAACCTGAAGGTGGATAACCCTCCCATCGGAGAGCCACGTAGTGACAGTTGTAAGACATGGAGAGTGAATCTCAGAATACCAAAGGAAAAGCCAACCACAGGAGTAGTTCCCTGGTAAAAATATATTAAAAAAAAAAAAGTGGTAGCTGTTCTAGATGGACCCTGATCTCCTGCAGAGCAGGTTTGGTTAGCCAGCAGTGTCCCTGCCAACACTCCAACCGACAGGCGTCTAGCTGGGGAGGGAGAGAAGAGTGGCCATATACATTTTAAGTGCAAAGTAAGCCTCACTAGTAGTTGCCTCTGTTTGAGAACTGCCAAACATCTAGTAAACATGCACAAAACCGCTTGTCAGCTTGTACAAGCTTTCTGGGGAGAAAAGTAACAAACAGGCAGTCAGGTGGCGAAGGATATAAAGGAACATAAAGCAATCCCATAAGAAGCCAGACTTATACTTCCAGTGCTTGTGGCAGTGATCTCCTAGAGGTGAGCACCAGTGCCACACTAATCCATATGAGAGCGAGACATGCCTTCCTATAGGTTAAGGTAATGTGACAGCTCAGACAACATTGCAGACCACAGTTAATTTCAGGTTCTGTAAAACACTTGGCTTCTGCATACTTTAAGACCATACTTCTAGCAGCTGAATAGAAAATTATAACCCAATTTTGAATAACATAACCTATAATTTATTTTTTATTAACTACTCAAGTTCAATTTTGATACTGTAAAAATAAAGGCTTTTTTAAAGCTTTTACTTTCATCAATCATTGGCTTTTTCTGACAAACAGCATATCTTATTCAGTGGCATTGGCTGCTCTGTTTTTAAATAATATTCTGTTTTCCCGAATACCGGTATGATTGTATTTAGACATCTTTAAAAAATGTAGTGACAGTAATTTCAATCAAAAATTAGAGGGGGAAAAAAAAAAAAGACTTTCTTTACAATGAATAGCAGCAACTGAAACAAGTTAGAAATAAGGAAGGCAAAACCAGTATTGAAATACTTTGGTTTCATTCATACTGAAGTTTGTGGCGTTATGGAAGAATTATATGGGCCTTGTCTATAAGTTAATGCTGCAGTAGATCACCATTGCCATCTCCTGGTAAATAAACCATATAACTGTATTCTGGAGCTTTTTCTAAACAGTCATATATTGTACAACTGTAGAGAGATTACACCATAAATAGGTAATAAAGGATTTAGGGTATTTATTGTGAGACTATCATTGCATTTTTATTCTTTGCTCACATAAGACCTTTATAAAGAACTGCATTAGAGTTGATAAATAGTGGCATTTGTTCCAATGCTCTCTTTACGCTGAAAAGAAATACTGCTAGTTATAACTCCGTAAATTAAGGTGAGACGATGGGTATTGTTGTGATTGAAACAAATACCAGGGCTGCTTGGGAAAAACTCACCATAACCAAAACAAATATATGCTCAGAGACAAGGCATTAGTTTCCACTGTATTGTGATGGGACTGTGCTACCGTAGTCAGGCAAGACAATGTCAAACAGCATTAAGCCACACTAAGAAGCGACAGTAGGGACAACAGCAGTGACAACAATAAGCTGTCATTTTACTTTCTGGTGTTTTAAATCCTTTTATTTTCTTGCCATTTGCATCGTCCTTTCCCACTGTCATTTCCCATTCTTCTTCCCCTCTCTAACCAACACCCCCTTTGTGTCTTTGTGCAGCTACCGGAAACCTCCTGATAAACAATATATGTCCTCTCCAGCTCAGAGGGGGTGAGGAGCGGGCTGATCCCAAAGCCAGCATGAACAACCCCTCCCCAGCAGAACCACACGTGTCACGCTGAAGCCTGCAAATACTCACCTTGCCGTGCAAGCTTGCAGTCACATGGGGAAGGAGAATGAGATGTGTCTACAACTCATTACCCTTCGGACCAGAGTGCAGTGTTCAATGTGATGTTGAGCCTTGATAAATCATCCTTTCAATCAAATCAGTAAACAGAGAGAAATGCTGTCTAACTGGCAATAAATTTTGGATAAAGTCAGCAAGGAGTGACAGGTTAGTCGAAAGCTTGTGCCTTGCTTTGTTTGTGCATGGCTTTTGCAATACTTCTCTGTGCAACAGAGAAAGTGAGTTCCCTTACTTACAGCTCTGTATCTACTGCTAGCATTGCCAATTAATATGACAAGGAACAGACCCCTTTAACAAGTTTTTGGTTTTTTCCAGTGGAAGCAGAAGAAATGTTTGTAGCATTCTGGAAGTAACTAGGGCTGAAGGTGTTCTGATAACGCTGAACTTTCCGAAGCCAGAACTGCATCACAAAGAGCATCGACTTAAGAGCAGCCTTCGCAGTGGTGACAATTCAGTTGGTTTCTTTCAGCTCAGCAGCCACATAGCCAAGACTGAAGTGGATGGGGTCAGTCACAAACACTGAAAAAGAGAATGATAAATGCGGGCAAGTGCAATGGCATTTTAGGGCTGCCATAGTGTCAGAAAGAGTAAAGATTAACTGATGCTCAGAAAGAGCTTCAAAAAGTGGCTGGCTGTGGACACCTGGAAGGGAAGGAAGGAGAGCTTTGGAACAGGAGGGAGAAGAGTGTCTTGAGGGACTAACAATAATACTTTTTTTCTTCATCATCCAAGTACCCCCACAAGGGGACACAGACTTGGTCTTGAGTCCATAGCAGTTTACACTTAATGATCATAATAGCTATTAAGGCCTAAAGGGACTGGAAAACACAAGCTTAATTACTAGACTATCCCAGGAGATCTGGAATCAACACACAATGCTAATGGTATGTCCAGTCATTGTTATTAGATTATGCTTTAAAACTTTTCCCTGAAGCAACACTGTAATTATGTAATTTATTAAATTATTTTTCTTTGTTTTATCTACCCTCTACTCTCTAAAATATGCATACTTCTGTGAAAAAGAAATTCAAAGCAATGGCATCTCAGTGAGGAAATGGGTAAAAACATCTAACAACAGAGGGTAGAGCTAGTAGTTTCCTTTGGAAACTACAAGAAATATATAAATACCTGTATTAGGGATAAAGAGAAGACATTAAAATTAGAAGCTAAGACACATTACCCTTTCTGTAGAGAGTGGCAGTTAGGTCTGCAGCTGAGAAGAAATCAAGGACCTGCCTAGTCTAAAGGGTTGAAAATTGTATGTGTTTCTCAAGGAAACCTGGCTTTAAAACAAGCTAGAATAAAAATGGGGAAGGATAGTAGTTCCCACTGCTCTGTCCGTGATAAGGTACAGTGAAAGTTGGAGTACAGGGTAGGTCTGATCCTACATGAGTGTTTTGGCAGCCAAAGTTACTGAAAAACATTTGCCAGACCTGAAACATCCCTCTGTCTTTGACCTGTATCAAGTACAGCAATGCTACCTATCAATGGGCAGATAATAACTGGAATTGAATACTAAACCGGTTCAGGCAGCAAAAGGCACGATGAATTACCAAAAAAAATAGTTACAAGCACCAGTTTGTGCAGCTACAGTGCAATAGGCACAGGGTATTCCAAGGTACAGAGCCAGATGTCACTTTATATGCAATGACCATAATCTCTCTTAAATCAGCTCCTTCCTAGAGAAAAATTGTGGTACTGTAAGTACCACACCAGTCTCCAATAAAGGTTCTGGGCAGTGCTATCAAGAGTTAGCAAGCTTAAGACACAAAAAAAATGAAGGTTCAATGACATTGAGCATCAAAACATTGAGCAGGACAACAGAAAGGAACGTTTTGGCTAATTGCTGCTGGTGCAGGTTCATGCACTTAGTGAGCCCTGCCTGGGTGCTACCACCTGCACTGATGAATAATGCTTGTCTGTCATTTGCACATATTGGAGCCAGTACAATGAGATCAATTTAAGGCAGATTCAAGTTGCTATCATTTGCACTTCTTCTAGTGCTAAATTTCCTGAAAAAGAAAAAATAAATTTTGACTATTCTCTTATATTTGATGTTGGCTACTTCCTTTTGGGAAATGGTTTGACTTGGCATGCAGGAGTCAGTAACCTCAGAGTGTCATCAGATCCTACAAACCATACAACTATCAAAAGGGAAACAGGAGGATTCTCAGAGGCATTATGTTTGCAGTGACATGAGAAGGAATGCAGACAACCTGAAATCTTTAGAGAACATACATACACACACACACACACAAAGATCACCTCAGTCTACGCTAGTAACCATGTTCTAATTCCAAGGCTATCCATGCATCAAGAAAGGAGAGAAACCCTCTGATCTTTTTTTAATGGTTTTAAGCTCTAAAAATCAGAAGGTGGAAAATAACCGTAAGCAAGTTCTTTGTACAATGTAAGTGAGGGCTGCAAGATTGACCTCCCCCTTTCCCTCGAGACTGCATTTTCAGTAATTGTGCTTAAAATATATTCCTGAAAGAAAAGGAGGAGCTGTAAGGGGAGACAGGGATAAAACAATATTTCAAAGACTTAATGAAACACCGATCACTGTTCACTGTCCATCTTATCTTCCTATGTCACATTTTTTGAGGATTGTGAGTTTACTGTTAAGCACAGTGTATTTTTCCTTAGCACGCCTGAGTGGGAAGGCAAAGATCCAAGCCTTTACATTCTAAAAGAAAGACATTTTAAAACAGTCTTTGGGACAGATAAGTCAGAGGTACATTTGAGAAATGCAGAAAAATGTGACTTCATAGAATTGACTGTACTATCTAACAAGACCTATATAGCAGGATTATACTCTATGGCTTACAAGAGTATTGATCTGTGTGTACTCCTCAGTGGTGTTACATTCATTTTAACATTGATCTCTGTTTCATTACGCCACTGCATCATGCACTCTCAGTGTCATCTCAGTGCCCCTCTAAAATCTGAGTGTCTTCTGGCACTGTCAAGATATACAGATGCATTGTGCAGGTTGCAATACAAAGCATCAGTTTCAAAACTCATTTATTCACACATGCACCCCCCTTTTAAAATAATACCAAGGACCTATCATGCCTTAACCCTCCAAAGCAAGGTAAATATAGAGTGAAGAAGACACTTTTTCTTTGAAGAATTTTTTTGCTGTGTACATTGTTTGTGTTACCTTTCAAAGAAGCTTGAAAATACCATTTCTTTTCCTCGTGGCTTCTTTCTATTCCATTTGGAAAACATTGATTTTGCTTCCCCCTGTGATTCTTATGCAGCACAAGTAAACATGGCTCTGTTTAATATATGTCCAAGCCTGTGCAAGGCCATCAAATTCACTACAGCTCTGGGGGAGAAACCAGTCCCGTTGTTGGCCTCTGGCATTGCTACAACACAATGCAAAATACCATGGGTCCAGCATGTCCAGAGAGGTTACTTGTTTGGTTAATTTTCTTATGCATGCTTTATTCTTCAAAGCACATGACTGGGCACCAGAGCCTCATAAATTCTGGTGTCAGCTTTAATAACATGCTGATGTTCAGCTGCAGGACAGTCACAGAGGTACAAGGACACATGTATCAAAAGCTAATTGCACAAAACATGGTGCAAATATTAAGAGCAGAAAGACAGCCTTTTTACCTAGTATGCTAACAGTGTAATACACATTATCTTGGGCTTATATCACCTAAACCTTTGCTCCAAGTTGGCTTACTGTTCTACTGGTGTAAGTTAGAGATGAGTCTGTTGTCTTCAGGCTGGTAAATATGAGGACAGAGCCATTAAAAAGCCTACTACAGCTCCCTGCAGGGGTCATCTTCCCTGCTGAGCACGTCTTCAAGATCATGTGCTGTCTTGCTAGCTCCTACTGCATTCTGTAATTCTGGGGAAAAGATATCTGATCTTGCAGACACCTAATTATTCCAGCCTGGGGAGCTAATATGGGACATTTCAGCTTTTGTACTCTGGCTCTGCCACAATAATCACCCTTGATGTCAATGTGTGATATACTTTGGTGTCCTGTCCTTCACATCTTTGCAATAGGTATAATATCCATCTGAGTGAAGAAAAATGCTTTGTTTTACTCTCACATGTATGTTGCAACAAATGTGAACAAACTGGACAAAACACCTAGTATTTTAATCTTCACAATTCCCAAGTTTTTTCTCTCTAAATACCCTTTTCCTGCCTTCACACAGCTCTTGTTTTCTTCTTGTCAGTATTTCACTGTCAACCTGTGTTCTCGTGGCCATTTTCTTACTTTAAAACAGTAATGCCATATTTTATTGCTGCCAATCCAAGCCTCAGCACTTCAGCTACTGCACCATGGCCCCTGATCCACTGTTTAAAGATGGGAATCTTTCCAAGGACATCCTTAGGCACTGGCACCAGATCAGACACTATAAGCAAGGACGGATTTCTCATATCCTTAGGTTAACTTCTGAAAGAAAAAGGCTCTATCCAGCGGGAGAGTTACTTACCAACCTAATATTTTATGCATTGAGCTCCAGAGTGTCGCAAGATGATTTTAAGTATCACAGCAGAGAGTCATTCCATATAATGAGTTAATCCTTTAAACTGTTACCTCACTTAGCACTGAAGCAACTAATCAGGACAACAAAAAAGTACTGCTTGCGCACCGCTGTACCACATTACATTACTGCTGACATCTCAAGTTCCTTTTCTTTCAAAGATAAGATCTCAAAAACTCAGAGTGCTTTTGCTTGCTTGCACTGCCCTTTTTTAATTGCCTACAATAGGGGCTGACAGGCTACCAGTCAGGGAAACATCATTTTCACAGAAATTGCACATAAAAGATTCAGCAGCTGTGTAAATATAAACATGTAATTTATACAAAAGGGCCCAACTTTTTAAAGTATGGGCATGTAACACTGATGTTAAGTTATAATAAAACAGTCATCTCAGGTTCACCAGTTACTGCTGTGGTAGTACTAACTGGTGCACAGTAACCTGTGGCTGACCAGTGAAAACAGTCCTGAGCAAAAGCAAACATGCCCTCTGGTTCCAAAACCAGTGATCAGTACTACGCATATGGAAGTTACATTTGATATTTTCTTACTTATTTTGAAAATACTTGTGCAACCATTCTGCAGAGGGATTGGTGCTAGCTCCAGCTAGTGTGCTTAACGTTTGGATATCAAAGCCATGAGTGTCAGCCTTATGCCCATCAACTTGCTTGTCTCTCCTGGATAGGAGAGCATCCTTTTCTTGATGTTGTGTCATAAAGATGGTGTAATTGAGGAGGAGGAGGAGAAAGGGGATGTCATTTCACAAATGTTTCAGTTACAGGCATTCTTCTCTTCCCACTTATTTCACCGAGTATCTGACAATCAAGAAAGGTGCAATTATCTAAAGTGAAGAAGCTGCAATGTTAACAGAAATAGTATTTTACCACAGAGATTAAACATGGAATTTCAAGGGCTTATTTGTCAATGTGTTGCTTACATGTTACAGGTAATTGCTGAAAATCAGTAGAGTTATACTAGTGGGAAAGACAGTGATTAATGAGACCCTGCCTCTGAAGGACATATTTCCGGTGAAAAGAAACAAAAGCAGAATAGACAAGTGGCAAGGGCCAATGAACCAAACTCTTAATTGTAACCTTCACAAACTAATTCACTGATGGGTTATAGGGCTGTGCTCTGGGATTTCATGCAGGTTTGTTTGGTGAGTACAGCAAAGAAATGACCAGACTACATGGTTGCCATAGTAATGTAAACTGTTATTTAAAATACATTTCTAATGCTAGGAGAAGTTGCATGGCCAGCGTTCTAAGCAGCATATTGCTCAAACAGGTCCTTCCATTCCCAAGACATATTGAAAGTTTTAGGGACTTTTGCTAGTGAAATGTAACTACCTCTCTTCCCTCAGCCTTTCAATTTTTCAACACTCCTTTCAAATTTGTAGTCTTCCTTCATTTTACTTTTACTGCCACTTGTCATCCAGCTTAATCCATGGGTATTTTATTTCCCCTGACACCACCAGTCTCTTCCAGTTGCTTTACGGTAAACTTTGCCTTCACTCTCACAGCCCCCAGTACTGTGACACCAGAATGACTTTCAAAAAGTAATTCATTAGCAGCTATCACAATAATAACTTTCAGTCAAGAATGACTAATTGTAGAGGATTGCCTTGTTGGACATTCAGCATCAATGGCCAGTGTGATGAAATCCCAACCCTGTGTTTGGAGATGTGACACTCTATTATAACAGATATTCAAATAACATTAATTTACTGCTTTCCTAATCTTCCATTCCAGCGTTCAGTCAGATAAGCTCCTGGCAGAAGGAAGGCACACGCAGATGAAAGGAGGAGAGAAATGGGAGGTGTGAAGGGAGAAGCAGAATAAACTGTGAAGGAAGCTGCCAGTGTTTTCAAAGTGCCCTCCCTCAAAGCCGCCATTCCTAGCAGCTGCTCTGCCCTCCGCCCTGTTTCAGGCTGTTAAGCTTCAGCCAGATGCCACTATTGTGAGTCAAAAAACTGTGGTTAGTTGGAAGTATATCAAGTTGCTGGAGATTATACTGTGTCCTTTAGGTTTGAAAAATGTTCTTCAACCGATGGAAACTGGGTTGTAGTCAGATGACCACAACAAGCCAACCGTACTGCAGAGAAATGTAGAATAACCCCAAAGCTGCTGACAGCAGGGGCAAAGGAAAAGCTCTTTGCTTTTTCCCACAGAAACAGAAGTCTGTTCTTCCCTTACTTCATCAGGTATATGGGTGTAAACAAGAAATCCAGTCAAATTATTGGAATTTCCTGTGTACAAGATCGATTAGATAAAGCAAACATTTCATCCCATGACAACAGCATCCCAAGCCTTTAGTTATTGCCTCTCCTCTCCCTCTCAGAATGGTGCAGCACAGCGCAAAATTCAGCTGTGTGCTGAGACAGCGCATCTGGGAGTCGGCATGCCGCACACCCACACGCAGTGCATTCAGAGCATCAGGTGCTGACAACATCTCTTACTTCCAGTGCTGCAAGAAGCAGAGCTGGTTTGGAGAAGGGATTAAAACCAAAGCAAAGTGCCCACTGCTCCTGCTATTTTTAATGTGGTGTTGGCATTTTCATTATAAACTCATATTTCCAGGTTTTATAACTCAATTATAAAAAATTGCTGAGGGCCAAATATTGGCAAGCAGCTCTGCTGGCCAAAAATGAAGGATTTCCAGAGTGCAGAGAGAGGGAGAGAGTCTCAGACTCTGCTTATTCCAGTGGGAAAGTGTTCCAACATGAACAGGATTCCAACATCAACAAGCAGCCTCTGCCAGTAACTTCACACAATATGCCAGAAGGCCCATAGCCACACGTTAGAGCCACAGACACAGTCCATAGGTCCTCAGTCCGGAGGCACTACACTGGGATCCACAAGACAAAAACAAAATGCCAGTTTTCTCCTCAGACTTCAGATATGATACTTGCTTTTTGCCTCAGATCTATTCTGAACCACAAAAATAATTTTAGAACCCACTGATGGTACCTCCAGCGGTTTGATGCGGGACATAAATATTCAGGTCTGACATTCTGGCTCTGTTTAACAGCCCTGGTAGGAACTGGAGCCCAAAGCGGCAACCCAGCAAGCCGACAAGGGCTCTGCCTCCAAGCTTTCCTGTGTCAGCTCTCTGCAACACAGCCTACCTGTACGGATCACAGTGCCGACCCGAGGCCTGGGATGCGACATGGGAACTGAAAGATGAGCACTGAGAAGCATTATTAAAGGGCTCTCATATGAATACACAAAGCTTCATGACAAACTTAGAGACAGGGTGGTCTCCATTTTTTTTTCACATGATAATGCCTGTAAAAATCAGTTCCAAAATGTAAGCATATATGTATTTAAATGTGTATATATATATGTTTATATGACCACTGTGACCTTACTCTGACCTTATCATTGTCCTGCAATAAAAATTGAAAAATAGAAAAATAACATCTAGGAGAAGTACCAGAAAGACAGATCTAAAGAATGCCACCATCTCATACCCATTTCCTGGCTTCTCTTACAGCCCAGAGATCTCATCTGCATGAATGGCTCTCAGAAAGTAAACGGTTTCATGACAGAACTATGCTGTTTTAGAGGCAGTATTTTATGTGCTGCTTTTTAATGTAAAATTAGAATTTATTGAAAAAATAACAAAACAAACATTGACTAAGAAGAATATGATTTTCTAAAAAAATACGTGCTGTAATTTCATTCTGGACTCTGCCTCTTTAAAGATCTAAGTGGCATATACATGTCTTTGTTGTGTGATGCAGTGGTAACCATGGAAATTTATATTTTTTTTTAAGTTTAGTGAAGACGATGCAGTCAAAAACATAAATAGCCTAAGCCCCTGGCAGGGTAAATTGTACAATGGCATTCTAGAATAAATTTACATGGCTTTTTTTTCTGCAAGCAGATATTAGGCACTAATAATTCTTTGTGAAGAAAAATACTTCATTATTCTTAAGATGGCAATTATAATTTTTAACTGCACTCGCTCCTGGATGATATTAAATTATATAGCCCTTCATGTACTCATAATCTATAGTTCTTCAAATACAGTGATCCAAGTTGGTGAGTGTGGGAGAGTTTCCTGCACTACTCCCTGGTTAAAGGTCTTTTTTTTTTTTTAAGTTCTGCAAGTACACCACCAGAGATATTTATTACCATGAGGTTTCTTAGCATCTTAGCTAACAAACCTAGAAATATATCCTGGAATAGCTAACTGAGCTGTAGGCCTGTTGAGGACCCATACATATATGGTAGCCTGGAAGCCAGGAAATTCATTTGTATCTTGATTAGGAAAAGAAAGACGGTATTTTTAAAGTTCAATTTTTTGTTTGCCAGAATTCACTAGTAACACAAAAGTGTTGTACAGGATCTGATCAAAGGTCCAGGTAATGTATAACCTGTCTCCAGCAAAACAAGGTATCAGGAAACAGTCTACCTAAGAACTGGGCAGACTTTGCTAAAATACCTCATCCACGTGCTCCCCCATCCTCCAGTCACTTGCAGTTCACAGGCATCCCTGGCCAGGCACAGCTTCAGCAGCCTCAGTAGATGTATTTCCAGAACTTGTCGCTGAAGTCCAGTAACCTCTCAGTTTCCACAGCATCCTGGGGCAAGAACAGTTACGCTACCAGGTTAAGTTACAACATCAACAGTACTCGCCATGATATTGTAATAAATGTAATGTTGCTTTGACAAAAGGCTAAATATCTAATTTTACTAATGATTCTGTGCACAGAAGTAGTGTGTGATATATGGTTTAGAGATAGCTTTAAAATGCTTGAGCAAGACGAACAGAGGAAGTTTGCAAAAGGGCATTTTTAGTCCAGTGGTCTTTGGAGTCGCTTCTCCATGGTAATTGCTATTGCATCTTGACAGCTAAATTCTTGAAGAAGCTAGCAAGACAGCTATCAACAAAGTTAGCAAGCTGAAGCTGCTCTTTCTCACACTCCTGCTTTGTCATGGACAGAGATTACTCCTTTGATTTTTGCAGTGAAAGAGTATTGTCTCATGTCTCAGTTTGCCTTCCACTGCGCAAACATATGGTTCTTCCACAATGAGTTTAAACTCATTAGGATGAATCTGGCAAAGCAACAAATGTTTAACTAGCCAACAAAAGTGATAAAAGTCTCATTCCTGGAGGAATTTCTAATAGTTATATCACACTGAGTCCTCCACATATCTTTTCACCTACTATAAATTAGAGTAGCTCTATTGATAAAAGCAAACCATGCCATTTGTAAGCACCGTTTGAAAATCTTGTAAATTCAGAATAGGATATGTTTATTAATTAATTCGAAAGTAAGAGATCTTTTAATATTAAATAGCTTGATTTCTATGCAACCCATGTGAAGTACTGGAATACAGTAATTATTTTTTTTTGTCTTCATAAAGTCTTTCTCCCTGATGGGTATGCAAAAGAACTTTTTGAGGATATAGGCCAGTACAGAAAATCTTGCTATCCTGTATTTTACGAGCAGAATAACACGTTCCTTCCAAATGTCCTTATTAATTTATAAACAGCTATGATCCTAGGTTGTTCTGGTCATTCTAAGTTATGATCAGAATAAAATTGCTCTCAACTGAGAGAAAAAAATATCTCTTCTCCAAAGCTTCATAACAAGTGATAAGTATTCTCTGAACCATAATTATGGTTTTCTATTTTTCCTTTGCTGTTTCAGGTTTTAATTTTTTTTTAATATCAGCATTTTAATTAAGCTTTAATCTTCACAGTACTAAACTAAATTAAAAGGATCTTTATAGTGTTGCTTTGGTAACTAGCAGAAGGGGTAAAATTACCTTATCTGTTTGTTCACCATGTTGCAACAGTAAACATCTTGGTTATGGTCTTTAATTTGTTCATTTTCACTAAAAAATAAAAAAAAGGAAAAAAAAACCTCCAAAAAACAAACAACCGAAAAAACCAAACCAAAAAACCCCAAACGAAACCAGTTATCACTGTTGGAACAGTCTTCTAGCAGGACCTTACTGTGCTTGTCATGGACAAACATTTAGTAGGGAAGCCTTTGCTCCCAGGTTAAGTAGAAGCTAATTAAGCAGGACACAAAGCAGGCAGAGACAGGTGAAGCATCAGGATCCATCACAGAAATTCACACCTTCTTACCCTTCTGTCTAGTCCCCTCTATTTCCTTCAGCAATCTGCAACACGGTAAAGGTTAAACACAAACTCCATGTGACATTCCCAAAGCTTCTTGCAGATAATTAGCAACAAATCTTCAAAATGTACCTGCCATGTACCTGCCATGTCATTGTGCTTTTTTATATCTAGATAAAATACTAAACAACAAATTGAGTTGTCCAAGATCATCAGCTAAACACAATCCCACACTATAACACTCTAACAGAAACACACTGAAGACATGAAAGCATCCTCAATGTTGAAAACCCTGCACAACTCACACTATCAGCTGTGGAATAGGTAAGAGGAAGAAGAAGAAAATCATTAGACCTTTCTTTTAATGCTGAGATGTCACTGATCAAAACAACAGTAAGTTCTTGTCACAGAAAAAAGATAATAGTTATATGATCAGTTAACATTTTTTATACTTTTGTATGATTTCAGAGATCTACATGTCTCTTTCTTTTCTTGAACCTTTCTCTGATTGAATCCACGCTCCCAAGTGACCAACAGAAAGCTAGCCCACACATACCAGTTACAGCTGCCTGAACATGCAGTTTAACCTAAGCTTCTGCTAGTGCTTTGGGAACAGCCCTCTAGAGGAGGAAGAGAAGAGCTGTGCCATCCCACCGAAAGGCAGATGTGATGAGTGTTATCAGCATCATCCAAAGACACAGCAGGAATATTCACATCTGTACAGATACGCTTTTCCAGCCGTAGGACATAAACTGGCACACATCCCTTCTCCCTCACTCTGATGCCTTTCCAGGTAAAAATCTTTTCTTCCAATACTCATTTGCAATGAATTTTACCTCTTGAACCTAACAGGTTTTTTAGAGGGAATGGATTATGTACAAAGCAATATGGAAAACCCTTGCACTTGCACAGTTGATTCCCAGTAGCTTCTGCTGCTGGCCTCTGGCTCAGAGGCATAGCTCACTTCATTGCCTAACTTCTCAGAGAGGTAACCTTTTTGCAAAGAACATTATTGTGAAGATACCTTTGAGCACAAAGATACACACTTCACAGAGATTCAGCAAAATCCCATACACAGAATGACTTCAGACTCATTTCACCAGTCAGATTGACTCTCCTTGTGTATTTTTCCAATGATCTCACTAAAGCAGTTACAGCTTCAAGTTCATCACCGTAATTATCAGCTAAGTCAAATGTTCAAATTTCTTTTTAAAAAAAAAGGTCCATTTAGCAAAAAGGTTTTAAAATGAGCAACAGTCCAAAACAAAGCTGTCCTACAGCTCTGATTGCAACTTGTTTTGAATTTTCAACTTATTTTCAATTTTCAGCAAAATAAACATGAACCATCAAAGCCTATAAAACTAAGGCATGTAATAATGCGCTGTCAAGCTGTGACAAAGTCAGTCTTCACTGAAGATCCATCTTCTCCCACTGAGAGATCCTAAATTTGAGTCTGAACTAAGAATGACAGAACAAGCAGCACTGAAAATCAAAAGTTTTCAATTGGTGAGATTTCTCTGTTTTCTGATTTTGATGGACAACAAAATGGTTGAAAGTTACAGCTCATTTAGAGACATGAGAAAAATGACAGAAAATAAAAGATACAGAATAAAAAAACCTAAGAACTGTCAACCACTGAATAGAGAAGGAGAACTAAAAGACATTTTATTTTGCATCACCTTATTTATTACATGAGGGAAAAACCTTTTTGCTGAAGTTATGTGCATTAAATACTTTTGGTGTTTCTTCAACGATCCATAGAAAAACAAAATCTTAAAGTAAGCTTAAATGTAGGCCTCATGACATTGTAATTAAATATGAGCTAATTATGAAAAAGAAGTCCTATCACTTAATTTGAACTAAGAGAACTTTTCCCTGAAGTATTTTACCCAACACATCCCACGTAGAATCATGTAAACAGATGATTACATTATGTAATGGCTTTTTGCCTTCTAGGAATGTTTGAATGTAAGGAATATTTAAGTAGCACTTAAGCAAAATAAAATTACCCTGCTCAACACACAAAATATTTCAAAAAACTACCTGTGTCTGTAATCATGCCATAGGCTGTTTGCTGATTGCTAATTGTTACCATCATTTTTATCACACAGGGAAAAGAAATAGCCCTGTAAATATCTTGTAAGCACTCTGACAATGATTGGAATGCATCAGAGTAAAGCAGCTGCCAGAGATCAGTCAGATCAATGGCAAGAGTGCCGCCAAGCTCTCTGTGCAAACTTAGCAAATATAATTATTTGGAATGTAAGGGTGCTTCCATGTTTTCTTGTTACTGCTTCTATAAACAGCAAATGAAACCCTCACCAAGGAGGGACCCAGGCTACAGACTGAGGGCAATGTGTTAACCTACAAGGAAAGTGCTGTTCATAGGGAATCTAAGCAGCATCTCATAGGATTTAGTATAATCCATGAATTATAAAAGCAACCGTGGGCACAGCTGGATTCCACCTGTTCACCCTCTCTGACAGATGTTCAGGGCCCTTGAACCCCTCAGTTAAATACCAGCTGTACCTCAGCGAGGGAATAGATCACACTACCAGAGAAGTACTTTCCTGAGAATATTGCCAGGCTGCAGGAATTGCCTGACCTGTCAGCCTGCTTGTAGGAATAATCTACCCCAGAGAACCACCTTGACATCCAGACCACTTCCCCTGAAAGGTCTCCTGTCAACACAAATGCACATCTATTGGCCTCAAGCAGAGATTTCCTTCACGGAGCCTGGCTCTCCCTGACTCGAGAGCAGAGAAACACATTTGTTCATGCCAGCCGTAGCCTGATGTGCATTTACTTGGGAGTAGAGCTAGATTACAGAGTCTGAGCTCATTAGCACTTATTCCTATCCCCATGCAGCAATCTCATCACCAGGACCATGCAATGAATTGGATCAGGAAGCAAATCTAGCTGAAAAATGACCAGAAAACTAAGTCCACAGCATACTGATTTTAAGCAGGATTCACTAACCACCCCATTCACCAGCTGAAGAGAAGGGACAACATACTCTGAGAACAGCTGAAAAGCCAAAGGCATGGCAACTAAATGTTTAAGCACTGCCTCAGCTAAAGTAGCTCTCCAAATATTTCTTCTGTAGCACACTCCAAATAATTAGAGTTGCCTATAAACCACAGAAAAGTAATGTTGACATAGGTATGTTGTGTGCAGGAGAGTATCTCTTCTTTAATACACCCCAGTATCCTGGAGAGCTTACTTGGAATCTAAAAATAGTAATAAAAAAAAAAAAATCAGATGTCATATTAATATTTGACAGGTAGTCTGTACAGGGAAACATTTTCTTTTTAATGAATATAACCTTTTTTAAAATTATTCTTAAAAATTGCAAACCAGCATGTATTTAATACAAAGAGCACTATTTATCGCTTTATCTCTAATGCTAATCTTGTATATCTGATTACTTCTTTTTCAATAACTGAAGAAAATTACCTTGTCAATTATATTGCTTTTCCTATGCCAAAATCCTAGAAACTACAGGCAAACTTGAGGAGAATCCCGCACTAACAATGCACTGCATACTGGTTTATAACAAGCATTCATAGACTATGACCATGAAAAAACTTTCTCTAAAAGAAACTGCACAGTAATCCAGACAATGTTTGGCTCCTTGAAATCTCTCATGCTTTTGCTGCATATTCCTGATCACGTGATTTGTGCTTCTCTGAACCTAATTCCCACTTTCTTTTTATGTGATTTTCTTTGTAATGTGTATTAGTTTAGTTTTAGCTTCGATAAAGAAGTCTCTTGACATCATAGTTTCACAATCTCTCTCTCTCCCCAGCTGCTGTATTGCTGGGAAGGTTCTAATAGAAACTCATGCAACTGCTCTATGGATGTGATACTTTGCTTAGTAAATTATAATGTGATTTTCTTCAGAAAATTCTTTCTTCCTTGAGATAATTGTCAGGAACATAAGATGGTCATCGAGCTCGTCCTTACATTTAAAGTTTTCTTTATATATTTCTCATATCATTTTGTTGTTGCTGCAGTTATTGTTTTTGCAGGAAGTATGGAACCATCTGTTCCTTTGAAGATGTGCCAAATCAGTTGAAAATAATTCATTCAGGTAGTCAGTGAACCACAAAAGCTGATGGTTTAAGGATTCAGGAAGGTTTCAAGAAGGAACACCAAGTGCATTTTACCCAGCTTAGATTAGATTTTATTTAAACAGTGGACTCCGAGGACTTCAGGAAAGTAATAACTGGACAAGAGACATGTCCTCTCTATCCCACGCTCATATAAACCTATTATAATTAGTGTCAACAGTTACACATCATGTGAATCTGACTAGCTCACACTATTCAGAGGTGTGTGTAGTCCTGCCTGTCAGAAATATACTGAACAGCCAAGTCGTGGCTGTTTCACAGTTGGTTTATGTCCCCAGTTTGTGCTCATTTGGCAAAGATCTGCATGGATCACCATATCTCATACAAGTACCAATAGCAAATACCTCACTGGGCAAAGCAATTCTGCACCATATGCAGAATGCGAAAGAAGGGGAAGGAAGGACTTGTAGCAGAGCTGTGACTTGAACACTGATGTTGATCTAGAACTAACCTGTGAGTTTGGACAAGATGATGATTTGTTTGACAAGTCCCTGATAACACAGACCAGCATCAGATGAACATAAAAAAATATTCTGAGGGCCACCTGAGCTCTTAACCATCTCTATTTGCAATGGTTTTCTGATTAAACAATTGGTAAATTAATATTAGCTGCTGTCTAAGGAAGGATAATTTCTGAGGCCTTTTCTACTATGGGTTTTATTATGATTAAGAAAAGTCTGCATCAATTTATAACTGAGTGGGTTAATTAAATATTACCCCTGGGCATCTGAACGTTGAAGAGTATGTCTCTATTTTGAAAAGAACACATAATCCTTCTCAGCCTAATGCATTTACTTTGTTATTTACTAATAAAGCTTAGTTTATTTATTGCAAGAATTATTTATTATAAGCATTGTGAAAAAAAACCCCAGTGGCTTAATAAGGTTTATTTTTAAACTTTTTAAACTGATCAGGATGGTAATTTTTAAATAATGAAAACCTATGTTGTGGCATTCTTTTTTTCTGTAAAAGATTAGAAAAAACTAAACACAAACATGACTGATATAAACAGTGTCTAGAAGCAACAAGAAAAGAAGTAACGTATTAAACTACTGCATAACACCATCCAAAGCTGTGACAATTGAACATTCATTACAATGTTGTTAAATAACTATTCTGTCAATAGTGATACCATTACAGTGCAGTAGCTTAATTAGATAAAGTTTCTTTCATCCTTTATTTATTAGGGTTTTGAGCCAGAATAATAATAAAAAAAGATTTGTGGCTCCAGTACAGTACCACAATTGCCATATTTCTTTCATGCATTAGTCATCTGTTAGTTAATATGCATTTGTGTTTTCTATATTTTGGTCATGATAGATTGGCAAATCATTCCTAAACACAAAACCGGAGAGCAAATCAAAATATTTACAGCATCCTATAATTTCCTTTGCATCTTAATGTCATAATTAAGTAACAACTAAGCTTATGAATCAATTTTGTGTGTTTGCAGGTCATGTGGATGTGTGGTTTACATAAACTACAATCTTTGTAAGAGCTATTATCAGTCACATTGTTAAAATCCTATACCCTAAAAAAAAAAAAGAAAAAAGGATTTCAAATAAGTTTACTATAGAACAAAGTGAATTTGAGTGTTCCTTTGTCTCATGACTTAGAGATAAATGACTTCCTGTCCTGGATAGAGAACACCCTTACATCTACATGGAAACACCACATTGTCACTTCAGACACTGTGATTCATCAGATACTGAAGCTAAAGCCTGTCTCTGGTCAAGAACACGTTATTTTCTCTGCATTACCCTGTCTGCACTTTAAACTATTCTTTTTTTTTAATTAAAGAAAATATCTAGAGCTTTCTCTAGATATATGTATATATTTGCTTTGGCTGGTTATCTTTAAATAGACACATTTGGATTTGTATCATGTGAAATAATCCTGTCAGATACAGATTAGCAGGAGAAGGCATCAGAAAGGCAAGAGGAACCGAGCTGATCCCATTGTGCCATGCAGCAGTGTGCTCTCCACAGAGAGCTGCTTTAGCAGTGCTTTCCCAGAGTTCTTCTTTGCCAGGCATGGGGCCAGCATGTCTTCACTCTCCCTCATTCAGCTGACCTGTATGTGCTGTACACCTACCTCTTCGTGACGCATGGAAATTGACTCTACACCTCGTTTCCTACACTAGGAGATGTGTTCATCTAAGGTACACAACACCCAACATGGGATGCAGAAGGACAAGAGATACACATTGCTTATCATGCTAATCTTGAAACAAGTTAAGATGTCCAGATGCCACTAGTAAATGGTAGGTGGCTGGCAGTTTTAAAATAAAGCAAGATATTTAAACTTAGCTACTGCACAAGCTCAGGACAATCTGAACAAATGGAGAACATGGCACTATTTTACAGCTGGTGACTTCAGAAAATACTGGTTTGTTGGCAGCAGATTTCTGTTTGGAAGGAAAAACAACTTCTCAAGGTACTTGTGACAGGAAACTATCTACAGGAAAGATGTCATTTCCTGCTTGGCATCAAAATAATGAAGAAAAGATGAGCAATGCATATTCTACTGTATAAAGAGAGCCTGCCCACAAATGGAGTTTGTCTCTGGCCTACAGTTGAGTGAGAAGAACAGGTGAGCACTACCATCACTGAGATAAAGACGCCCAGTTAACCCTGCAGAAACGCCATACTGGAAGGTGTTTGTATATCCAACCCCCATTGAATTTTATTCAAATAACTGGTTCAATGATATGGGGTTATTTGTGAACAGTCCAAGCCTTCTGCAATGTAACTATGACTGGGGGCGGGGGGGGTACTTTAACTTCTTAAGGTCATTATGAGCCTCTTAACAGCAGATGGATTTAGTTCCAACCCCCATCAAATTCTAGTTAACGAAGATTGTCAGTATAATAGTTTTCGGGCTGGATGTAGCATACAATTGGCTAGCATCAGAAGGTTAACAGGCATTTAATTTCAGTTCAAACACCTAGTACAGTAAATGCTTTAATCAGGCATTAATAAAAATCAACAGCCATCCCTGGTAGTATTTGTCCTGCATTCCAGTGCTCTGAATGTCTACATCTACAGTGCTCTGAAGTGAGCACTGAATGTCTACATCTGTATGTATACGAATTGGATGTCTCTATTCATACTAATTCAATGAAATGCACACATGTGGAAATCACTGGAGCTTTCTAACTGAATGGATAATTATGCCACAGGGAAAAAGTTAAGTTCATCCTGTAATTTGTTACAGTTGCACTTATACAAAACTCAGGCAGCTCTGGAGTAGCAAAGAGACCAACCACCGCTGATAAAATAATTTCGTTTTTAGAGTGCAAGCAAATACCTAAAGCAGAAATCTAATCGTCCTTTCTCAGAAGACAGTTTCCCTTCATATGCCTTGGGAGGTCTTAAAAATGGTCATTGAAAATCCATGCCCTTGGAGGAGCGGTTCACAGGAAAACTTCGCAGCACACTAGAACGTCTGCTGGAAGAGATGCAGCCAGACTCAGTAAGATATTCTGCAGCAATACTCGAAGCAGAAACGTGGTACAGACCCCACATGGATTTAAGAGGATATTGCACAGCCATATGCTAAGCAAATGTTCAAAAAAGACATTCATCCGCCCCCCAACACAGAAGGGAGCGAGTTCACAGCTTCTCCCACATATGCAAGGAGGCAAGTAGGCATGTACAGCAGGAACAACGTTGTACTTTCCAAAGAACACTGAGGTTGATTAAGCCTTGTTGGAAATGCAGAGATAAAACAGAAGGAGAATATAATCCTATGTGCTTTAGTTTCTTACTATTTTCTCTTTTTGCCAGAAGCTGAATCAGTGTAAACAGCAAGCTTTGTTTTTCTGCTTCTAGAACAAACCACCGACTGCCAAAATATATTTTTTTAACCTTTACGCCGCTGCTGTCCTGCGTTCCAAATCACTCCCCCAAACCTTGCTCTTGCTACCGGTTATCTGTTTGGAAACAACATCTACATATCATAGTTGCAATTTTAAAAAAAAATTATTTAATTAATGTCGTCCATTTGTATGCACAGTACCTCCCATTTGTATGCACACAATTCACTCAGTCTGTGGTCTATAGCTGGCAAATAACACCACTTAACAGCTGTTAAATAGGGTAATCACCTGTTGTTATCCACAGGTAGCTTTAATTCAAATGCTAATTGCTCTCAGTGCTCTACTTATAAACCTGCCCCGATGTCAGATACTGTATGTGCCGCGCCAGATGGATGTGAGCCTCAGATGGATTGCACTGTCCCTCCGCAGGATAAACCCTGCATTATAAAAACCTCGCTACCCTTCGTTGCCATGAAAAAAAGATGGCACAAGAATTAAACAATGATGGTCTGTCGGAGAGCAAGAATTGCAGGGAAAAGCCATGAATGGGGAAGATGAAGAAAAGGACCGCAGACAGGACAGTAAAAATTGCATGAGCTGGTGCTTCAGCTTATTTACAGCTGAAGGGAGCTAACATTCACCATTGGTAAACTCGGTTTGAGAACATCTAGAAACAGTTGTTGCAGCTGTATGCCTGGGTCAGCCTAAACCGAGAGGAAACCTGAGATCAACTGCTTGACTGGTCAGGTGTTTGTAAAAATCCGATTGGAGAAGTAAGAGTTGTAGCAAATTCTTATTTTCCCAGAGACTTAATTCTTACACAAAAACATTCTAAAACGTTTCTGTTCTTGATACAAATACCTCAAAACCGCACTGTACTATGAACTCCTCATAGAAAGAGGCTTCAAAATATTTTTCTCTAAAGCATCTCCAATTCACCCAAGCTCTCTGGAGGCACAGTTTCACATTGTGCTTCATTTCATCACGCTGCGTGTCGCTGCTAAAAGCGATGGTTTAATTCTGTCTCCTTTCCCCTCTTAACTCCATTGACATGTTCCTCACCCTCTCCTCATATTAGATTTAGTCATTCACTGTGTTGCTGGAATATGAGTCACTGATCCGACGGGAAAGTAATTTATGTGGAGGAGAGTTCTGCGGGTGAGAGTCCACAGAGAGACTGGATGAAGCTGGGTATGGAACAGTGCCCTGGATTGTCCTGTGTTTCTTGCTGCTGTACAGCAAAGTTCCTGGCTGCACAGCTGTAGGTTTTATTTTAGATCCCAGGACTGTAAAAGGGCCATTCATTCCGTAGTGCTGTCGGATTTTCACACTGTACTGGAACGACTTCCCCATCGTGCTCTCTGAAGGGCTGCTTTTTCTTGTAGGACGAGCAAGGCCATCCATCAGTTGTTCAATAGCAGATTCTCTTTGCTCAGTTTCTACCCTTTGATCTGTTCAGCTTACATAACTCTGCTAGGTGCCAAAACACCAACCCAAGCAACCCTCCTCTCTGGAGGATACTCGCCTTTCCATTGGGACAAAGTGTTGACCTCTGGAAATGACCATTAGCATCGGGCTACATTTTCCTGTCCCTAAAATATCTTTCAATTAAATAGGAGATAATCACAGGTGAAATCTGGCTCTGAGAAAAACATCAAAGAATATAAATACCACACTTCAGATAGGTCTGCAACAGGTCTAGGCACAGGTTTCATTTTTTTTACTGAGCTTATTATGAAGTGTGGAGCCCTGGCCTTGGAGAAAGGAGCTGTTCGAAAATTCTACATACAAACCTTAAATATAAAACTAATAATAAAATAGCATCCCACTTCTCCGATATCTCACACTCATGATGAAGGGAGACAGGGATGAAAACAATGACCTTTTAAACCCGGCTCACTTTAGGTTTCCTGCTTTAGGGCCAAAATTGAACTGAATACCCAGTAGCAACTACACTTATCTCTGAAGATTCATTTTAGCAAAGACAATTATTTCAATCATCAAGAGGAAAGAACCATTTGTTTGTTTGACAGTTATGACTCAAATTAACATACATTTCATTTTGATGACTGTTTTTTTATCGTTTTGCATATTTTCCTTGCAGAAAGGGGAAAAAAGTGACTAAATGTATCATAGTCACAGGCATTTCTAAAGTACAAAGTATTCACCCTTTTGGATTTTACCTGAAGTGAATGTACCTCTTCAAAAAATGAAGGAAAGAATGAATCCTCCCTGTCTTAAAGAGGATGAGGAAAATTATGACAGCTGTGATAGAAAATTTCACATACAATAAGCTCAGGTGAGAGCCTCAACCCCATCTTACTGGACAAGGAAGCTTAAGTTGTCAGAGGTAGAATACCCATGGCATGAATAGAAGACAGAAATTTTAAAAGTTCTGCTTTGTAGAGGAGATTATGAGATGAGTTGCTCAGGCAAACTGCAATTGTTAGGGGCTTTGCATGTTCACTGATATACAGCAAGTTCTAAGAGGAGATTTTAGCTGATTATATACATGTACCACTGCCCATGTTGTTAGCCAAGGCACTGGCTCCACTGACATGTTCTTTTGCAGGTTATGCTTGAGATTCACAAGATACATCTTATTGTCATGAAAGCCTTACCCTGATGTCTTCACCAAGAAATAAGGAGTTTACTGTCAGAAAGTTGGAAAGGATCTGGAGAATCAGAGGCTGAGGAGTAGTATTTCTGCAACAAGCAAAGAGGAAAGGTGGTGAGCTTCTCAGGAGAAGGGAATCAGTAGAGGAATGTTCTCCATATTCTTTCATGACTGTGCCATTTCATGCATAAATTTACCTGCCATAAAGATGGTTTCTTTTCATTACAAAAAAAAGGTATTACAAACATGAAATGGTGAGATGCTCTTTGACTAGATATCCACAAGCACGCCTTCTGAGATCAGTGAGACTGATCTGGAACTCCCTGGAGAAGTTGGCAATAGCCTTAGCTTGTCTAGTTAAATGATGATAGCTATTGCCCCTTCCTAACATCATAAACATGTTAAATAGTCAACCCTGGAAAGCAAAATATTAGGGAAAGAAATCAAAAGAGGAGCACTGACTTTTTGAAGATGGGAAAGAAAAATATTTAACCCACTGTCTGGATAGCTTCCTCATTATGTTATTTCACATTAAAACTATATGTGGTTCCCAGATAGACCCAATCTGCTCAGTACAGACTGAGAGACCCATGAAATCATATAAGTATACTTCCCTAATAAGATAAAAGTTACTGTTGTGGAATGTGCTGTAATCTCTTGCTGCCAATCAAGGATGTTGTCAGAAAAAACATTAAGCAAACTTTCTCTCCAAATATTAGTGTGTCACTATGCCACTACACTCCCTTTTTTATCACTGACAGTCCCAGAAAATCCTATTCTGAAAATAATTCATCAAATATTAATGTAATTCATTGCCATAATCAAAACTTGTAACTTTTTCCTTACAGTATTTCCTTAATGAACAACAACTTTCTTCTTTTCTTTTTGACATTTGCATGTCCTGTTGTTGCAAAAGAATTCTTTTTAGCCTGACAAACTACCTTAACAACCTTGTTTACCTCTATTTTTTTCTAGTTTTATGCTCTGTGGGTATTCTCAACTCGAGCATTCCTTGTATTTTACTGACTAAAATGAATTACTTGTAAAAGGAGGTAGAGCTTGTGTTTTGTTAGACTTTTAGAATCTCTTAATAAAAAGTTGTAAGTAAGCTTGCTTTGCATGTGTGAAAACTACATTATGTTTGATTCATTTTCAGACTGTGAATAGGAAAAAAAACTGCAAAATATAGCTGTAAGGTTGTGAATAAGAAAATAGTTATATGTAAAATTATACTTTAAATATAAAAATACACTTTAATGTTTACTCAGTCTTGCATGACAAAACAAATCAAAAGCTGAGTAGGCATTTGAATGCTGCAGTTCCCTTACGTAAGTAAAAATCAATCCACATTAGCATTTACTTTTGATCAGAAATTGAAAACCAATTGGTCAAATTCTTTTTTTTCATTTAACACTGTCTGTATTACCAAAAAGAAAATTATTAAAACAACTTAAAGAGGGTTTTTTTTCTCACTTCTCAAGGATAAAACACATAAATTAATAATAACCTAATTTTTCTTCCATCCCAGAGATCACAGGTCAATGTATCATTAAGTATATTCCATTCTGAAATGATGCAATTGCACAATTTACTCTTCCATCACTTATACTAAAAGATTAAAGGTGGCTTGATGTGAGAATATGCAGAGATGGGAAAACTTAAACCTCTGGGACTGAGCCACAGCTTTTAGTCAATTCCTGAAGTCATAACTCATTTTGTTATGAGTCACAAAAGGCTCCTGCTATCATTTGTATTACTGTACAAATTAGGATCCTTACTCATATCCCTCTTTCTCTCCTACAGATTAAGTCCAATGGCTACTTTTCCTTATACTAACTATACACATCCAATATAATTCATTCAGGATATAAGCTCATCTGGAGAACCCAATCCATTTGAAAGCCTACTGATGGTAATTTTAATACCAGAAAGCAGTAAGCTGTCATGTGCAATGTGACATAACAATTAAGCAACTGAGATCATTTTGGATACTGCCAGACCCTTTTTTTTCACCCTAAGGGCATATAAGGAAGGATACATCAACTTTAACAACAGCTGAGAGCAAAGAGTGAAAAGTTACAGCTTCAAAGCAGGTTTCTCTCAGATCCTCTTTTTTTTATGCTACCAGTGTTGGAATGACAAATTTTCACCTACCAGGTTCAGTGTAATCCTGGCAAGACCTGTGAGGTGTAGAACGTGATGCCATCTTTAAACAGGGAATGGGACTTCCTCCTTAGCTCAGACTCTTAGCTGATACTCTCTGTGGAAAGAATGTTATGGGCACAGGTGTTGGGTCAAACCATCACTTCTGATTATCTATGCAGAGTGGCTGTATGAAGTTGGAAGATGAATTAAGTACATAAATAGGCAGGTATAACTTCTGACATAAACATATTGAGGGTGATGAAAGCTGTTTTGGGGGAGAAAGATAATTTCGCTAGTTCTTCAATGTCTGCAACACACACAATGTTAAATACATTCATTGTGGAGTGCTGCTTACCTTATGAGATCCCCTCTTACAAAAAATACCTCTCCTACCAGCTCAGGATGAGAGTGCAAACCCACCCTATTCTAATTTCAAACTTTAAAACTTCACAGAAAAATTAAATGGGGATTCCTCTTTCTGTGTCATGTTGTTTGGGAGAAATTGGATGAAAAGTGGTAAGTTCCCAGCACAGAATTTCATGAGTTTTTGTAGATGTTACTGACCTTCAGAAATTTTTCAGAAGAAAACATAAAGCTAAAAATAAAATTACAATGTCCTGGTTGCCATCAAACACAGCAAAGGCTTTACATTATGAACAATGCAAGTCTCAAACACAGAAAATCAGGAAGTACCCATGCAATGGGATTACCAAGGAAATAGACAATGTTACAACACTGGTGGCTGGTTTTAAGTACAGGAGGTTTCTGAAGTGAGGAATCCTAGGTAAATGGACAGATGAGAAGGAAATGAGCAGCTTACAACCTGAAGAAAGAAATACTGATTTGGGGATGAACGATATAATTAAATACACAAATATATGATTAAATGTCAGAAGATTTCAGATTTCTGAATAAATTCATGTCTCCTGGATTGCAGTTCCCTATAATTATCTTTAATAATCTACTCCAAAAATGAATATGGAGTAAACTGAGCTTTAGAGCCAATTTCAGTTAACAGACAGGGGTGAGTTAAGCTGTTTCCACTAGTTTTGTTCAAGATATCTCATAGAAGATGGGAGCAACAGTTAATAATACATATGACAGCAGTTTTGAAGACTAAGACAATGAGAGAGATGAAAAGAGCCAGGACAGAGATGAAACAAAAAGAACAGGACATAGATGGTAGGAATCAGGAGATGGTCATTTAGAAAGAACATGAATCTGTTGAGCAGCAGAGTGAGTGAGGAGGCAGGTAACATTCATATCAAACACTTCATTAAACTCACTGATCCTCCATTTGTGTATGGACTGCATACAGAGAGCTGAAAGCTTTCACCTCACAGAATCACACAGCACCACAGAATGTTAGGAGTTGGAAGGGACCTCAAAAGATCATCTAGTCCAACCCCCCTGTCAGAGCAGGATCAGCTCATTTCCAGAGCTGCTCCATCTCACCTGCTCAGAAATATCCCAAGGGGACCTCTCGAAGTCCCCACTCCTGGGAGCACATGGAGCTGCTTTTCAGTCAAGAGCAGTGGCTAGAAACTTGTTTTTTATCAGGTCTGGCCCTGGGGAACACTTCACTTGACAATCAATTTACATTATGTGGGACACAATTTGTTCTCAAATGTCTCACATCCACAGATTTTTATAAAAATTGCTTTACAATGTTAATTGTTTACCAAAATGAAAAATGCAAATTGATACAGGAAGAACAGATGCATCACCCAACAAACAGAGATCAGAATGAGACTCATGTCTGAGCACCCTATTTAACACTGCCATTTTAAAGTGAAACACATAATTTTAAATCAGGTTTATTAAGCCACAGACTTATTCATGACCATTTTCACAGAGACCTTAATTAACCCTTTCATTGTTATTGTCAAAGTTCCCTTTTCTATTTTCTTTATGTTGAAACACCTTGCCCTGCCCCACCAAACCCAGTCTGTTTCCTGACATTTCACCTCATTCTGTAGCAAAAAGGGTAGACAATTTATTTGGTACAAACTCTCAGGAGAACGAAGACATAAACCTCTGTGGATCTACTGATAATAGGCTAGAAACTGTCTCTGCTTTAGAAGGTCACTCTTGTCCAACTTCCTTCTTCACAACTTTTGCTGAAAACACACTGAGTTGTACAAAATACTGTATTTTTTGTAAGAAAGAAACAAAAGTCTAACGATAGCTTTTCCTCATACAGCAGGTCCTGGAATAGAGGTAAGCTTCTCTGGCTCAAGGCAGTACCTAATTTTACAAGTAGCCTTTAATATTGATGTTCTTGGGCTATGAGTCTCCTTTAACAAGCATTAATGAATTATAACGACGTCACAGATCTCCAGCTCTGTGCCACAAGGGAAGCAAGCATGAATGTGTAAGCCATCTCAGGAATGACACAAAGGACAGAATGTTCCTGTGCTCCTCAGACCATGACTGACCAACAACAGCTTCCATCACCCCTGACTCGGTCACACAGCACACAGTAGCCAACAGCTATTAACACCACACTGCTTTTATCTCCCAGACCTAAGGCCAGAGGGATGCACCAAACCCCCTTGCCACAGCCAAGCTGTGCCAGTGAGCCTTGCAGCCTTGCTCAGTACGAGCAGGTTTTCAGCCACTGTGGCAAGGGTGTTTGCAGAGACCAATTCACCCAGTGTAAAGGCTTAGGACACTTTCTGGGGACACCTACAAGTACCTACCTCTCCAAATACTGTACTGCAGCAAGGTGTGCAGCTGCTACCTGAATCACAATCGGTTGTTAAACTAGTTTAAATTGCTTCAGTTACTAAACCTTTTCAACAATTTCCAGTATTTAGCTGCTATTTTTCCAATATATAGTTGCTAGTCTAAACTCTCTTTAAAATTTCTTTAAAGCAAAACTTTATCACACACCAAGGAGTGAATTATGTTTGGAGGTTGGAATAAACTAGTGAGAGGATTCTTTTTTCTGTTAACTGACAAACTTAACCTATTATTAATCTTCAAACATGAACAAATACTCCTGGTTCCTGAACCAACTGAGAACTTATTAACTGTCAGAGTATTAACAGGCATACCTAATACATTTTACAGACAGAAATTTCTGATAAGTGCTGGTGGAATAAAGCATTGAAGGAGACACGATGTGATTCTGGGCATGTCTGTCAAACATCCTGGCAAACGAAATATTAAGAAATCAATCACATTTTAATCTATATGCTCAGAATCTTTGGAGCTTTACCTCTTTCAGAATTGTGCATCTCCACAGACTGAGACAGCATGGTGATTCACCTGGCAGCATGATGCCACTCTGTCAGTACTGTTTACAATTTTCTATTCAGATTAAGTAGCTCTTACATAAATAAATAAAAATTTAGGGAGAGTTGGTCCTTAGGGAATATTTTTTCCAAGACAAGTCTACCAGGGGAGAAAGAGTCTTCTGTAATAAAAAAGGGAAGAAAAATCTATGTAGTAAAAGATTTCAGGAATGCAGCAAACCTGCGTGAAGTTGACCTGTAAAAATTACTTACCTAGAAATACTTACAAATGAGAGGAAATGTTTTTCAGAGCTGTGCTCCAGCACTGCAAGCCTCTCATACCATGTGTCTCCTTTTCTATGGAGGGGACTCCATTCCTAACACTCCTAGATGGTCACAATTTATTAGGCTACATTGACTGTTATGCAATATCTCATGTGCACAAAACATGAGATACATGAAATGTATGTGTATCTCATGTGCACAAACATTTAACACTGGCAATTATCCTGCATGTGTTATGCTCACCTGTCTTTGTAACATCCTGCTAATTAAGAATCTACAATAATCCATGAAAAAGTCATCTTCTAAAAGAAGCAATTACTGTTTAAGGTTTCAGTAGGTTATACTTAAGAAATTAAAGAGTTCAAAGTTCTTTATAGCAAAAAGTAAAGGAAGAGCTGAACACACTACTTCTCTACAACCTGCACACTGTTTCTTACATTTTAAGATTAGCTGAGACATTTTCCCACTCATCTACAATAAATGCTATGTTTAAAAGACATCCGATTGTAATACATTAATTATGATACCTTCTTATAAATTCTGGGATGGATTAAAATTCTGCTCTATAGACATTGTGATACTCCAGTTGATTCTGCTGTGAAAGTGAAATGCATGACACTTTCTGATTCATCAATAACAAAACTTTGCTTACTTTAAGTAGTATTTCTTTCTATTCCTCAGGAAAGGTTCTGAATCTATTGAAATTAAAATACTGATGGAAATTAAATTATCCTGTGGATAAAATCAATATTGCTTTTCTCCAAGGCGGAATAAGCTGCATATTTAACGTTAATCACTTGATAAAGACATGAGATAAATAAAGAAAAGTGCAAGTAAAAAATTAGATCTTTCCCCTAACGGTAGGGACTTGATTAAATACGGCCAGAATTCCTAGAAAATAATTATTACTTTGCTATTTGAGATGATAACCACTTTTAAATGGGAATTTGTTTCCCGCATCCCCTTCAGTTACCAAAAAAAAAAATAAATCACAAATAGTCACAGAACAAGAAGGCTCTCAGTACTTTAGAAATAAAATCAATGCTCTATGGGTACTCCTGTACTTCTGTTACAAAAAATAATTTTCATCAACTTTCATTGGAATTAAGCAGAAACTGGGTTAGAAGTCAAAGAAAAATATAACTCAAATATAAATATTGTCATAACAATATGATCCATTTGTGTCACTGGCTTTATTACACTCTAGGCTCTATGCTTAAATGGAACCAGGCCTTTTATGCTGTTGCTTTCAGTTCTCAGTAAAGTACCTTGAAATGTTTTGCGTTAAAATCTTCTGCACAAGAAAAATAAAAAAATCTGTAAGCCACAATGTAAAGTATGCTAAAAATTGTTTCAAAACGCTAATTCAAAGTAGATACATTAGCTTTCAATAACAGGTCTACTTCCATTGAAATTTTGTTGGGATATTCCCAAGGATTTTATTTCTATGCCTTTTTAATATTTAAAAACTTTTCATTTGCTTTGAAAGAAAACTAATTTCAAGATGTCAGCAACTCCTACAGAGAAAGCATTTCTATTTCTAAAGAAAGCTGAAGTCTTTCAAGGTTTTCTGCACTGAACCCGGCAGTATTCTGGCTTATATCTTGCAGACATCCCAAAAGCCCAGTCACTGTAAGAACAGGACAAAACACTTGAACAATGTGATGTACATATGTTCAAAGGGAACAGGATAGCATAAAAGTGACTACATTTCCATGTAATTCCTCCCAAAACCTTACAAAGTAGGATTTGAGTCTCATCTGCAGCAGTGTTAGTCATTGGGTTTTTGGGTTTGGTTTGGTTTGGCTTTTTTAAACAGTGATGGGCTTTAACTTTAGGTCTGGCCACTTTAATCAAAGGCCACTTTTTTCTCCATGTGTAGTCTTTCAGAACACTGACTACTAACTGCCCCCACTCTCCAAGAATTCATATAGCTTGATTTTACCCTCTAGAGAAAACTCAAGGACAGTGAATAGTGCAAAGAACAGGTAATTACTGAATTTGATTGTGCTCTGAGTTTATTCCTCTTTAAACAGTGCAAGTTCCACACACAGCTGAAAAATGGTTCTCTGACGTGATCTTACTGTGATAAAAATGACTAGACAGATATTTAGCTGGTACAATTTTAGAAGAATTATGTCAGTTCACCACTGTAAAGTCCCAGCACTATCATGCAACTCCTTGATGGATTGCTCTCAGCAGTGCTTAATAAGGGAAGCAGTCAGAAATCAGCAATAGCACAAAAAATGTTCAGGCAATACATGTAATGATAGCAAGAAATGCCATATAATCTATGGTAAGGGTTATCAGTCATAATTTACTAAATGCACTGAAAGAGACACTGAGTGTAGATATTTTCATATACAGCAAATACACAGAAAAAAAGATGGCTAGTTATATACGTTTAGAGTATAAAACTTTACGTCCGCTAGCCATAACCTGTTAAATCTAAACAAGGATTGGTAATTATAAGCTTGGATCAAGTCAACATTTACCATTAGCTTACAGAGAACTAGTGCTGTATTTTGGATTGGAATGTCATGCAAGCAATGACAAAGCAGGTTTTTTAAAACTATGATTATTGCTTAGACTTATCTAGACTTATCACCTCTGGACAATTAAGATTTAAAAGCCAAATCACAAAAGCTATTTCAAAGGAGTCAAAGACAGCCCCAAAGGTTTCTGATAGCTAATCCTTTCTATTGCTCTGGCTCAAACGCCTGCTATCTCTTTATGCCTTTCTACATCAGAATGCAGTTAGGAAATTTAAGTCAATGACATACACAGTGAAGATCTGCACTACCCAGAGTACAGCCTGCCTGAATACCAGCCCTTTTGTCCCATCCCTTTGTCAGGTCCCTCAGCTGGCATGAAGAGCTCCAGAGAGCAAATCAGACCTCATGCAATTCCACGGTGCAGAGAGGCCAGGAGGTCAGGGGGTTAACATCTGCTATAAATACCCACAGGACTTCTTGGCCTGAATTGCAGAATGTGATTGCTTTATGTTTCTACACCGCACTGGGCTGTTTCACACTACGCCTTACCGCATGACATAATGCGGAGCAGGGTGTCAAATACATAAAAGAAATAATGCACCTGGATTTTCTCACCAGAGAAACATGCAGTGGAAACCTGCAGATATGAGAAATGAGTATCTTAAACCACCAGAATCTTAAAGCAAACTGAGTTCCAGTTCATATTCAGCTCTTCAGTCAGGTCTGGATTATACAGTAGGATAGTGAATTTATTAAGGGATATATATAGATAGGATCAAAAGCACTAGGCTGAAAAAAAATGCACTGAAAGATCAATTTTTGATTTGGGTACTGAGGTCATACTCTGCTCCTATTCCATTAAAGAATGGGTTTTTTACTGTGCTCAGTGGAGCAACAGTAAGACTAACATTTACTGCTAAATGGACGCTCAACTGGCAGCCTTTGCGGCACTTTGAACAGTTATTGGAGAGTGGCAGATCACTGAAAGGCTCTGACCTCCACTGCAAGCAACTGTCAGCATAGCAAAAGTTGAAAGTTTTTTGATATGTCTTTCTCATGTGTTTGGTAAATGCAATATAGGAAGCCAACTGTAGTGTTTCCAACACAGAGATTTTTTTATTCAGGGATTTTATCTGAAGAGAATACAACAGATGTTTCCAAAAAAAGGTTGAAGGCTGGTTGAAATTAATTCCACAAATCACTAATTGTCTATCTTTCAATTTTGAAAAGACATCAGGAAGTTGGAAGGACAAGGAGTAGCATACAAGACAGATAATCTTAAAGAGAAGATCAGAACAAGAAGAGAGCACCTAGAGCAACATGAAGACAGAGTATATAACATCAGACAACTTAAGGTCAGACTTTAGTCACACATTGATATGAATAAATACTTATAATAACCTCAGCTGCACATTTAACAGCCTCAGAATTTGGAATTATATGAAGTGTTGAGAAAATTGAGGTGATGGCTGTCAAAGATCACAGACAGTCATCATTCTAAACACGGGTTCCTATTTAAATCTTGTTTTGCAATGGTTGTTAATACCTTGCCTTTACACAAAAAAGGAGATTCTGCTTCTGTTCTGAAAATGTATTATTTTTCCATTTCTTACAGTGCATTGGCAAAATCCATGGTAAGCATTAACAGTGATTTTATCCATAGCTTTAAACTGTATTGCAGCTTTGTCTTGCCACTGATACCCAGGAAAGGGAGAGGAATGAACTCTGGTATTCACATAATGTCAAAATGGGATTCAAAAAGATGTCATAAAAAGCTAACATCTAAGATGTAAAAATGCTTTAATGAAAAGGGGTGGGTTCTATGGATGAGGAAAGATGACTTCTTATAAGAATATGTGAAGTCTGTATATTTCAGTAACAGGCTACTCTACTACCTACTGCAAAGTAGCAAGCTTGCTTATTGTAGTGCCTTCTGAACCTTACTATCTAGTGTATTACGACCAAAGTGTGTTGTTTAACAGTCTTGATTAAAGATTTTCTTTTTTTACAGTGCATTGCTAGTAAAGAAAAAATCCAGTGGCATGATTTCCAGACAATATATTTCTCACACTATGACTTACATCGTTATCAGCCACAGAAGTTCAATAATAATCAGAGACAACCTTTGTAGTTCCAACAGTGAGATGTTCTCATTCATTGCTTCAATTCATGTAATTGCATGGGTTATAGAGGCATTAATGGGCTGTATTTTAAGTGAATAGAGATAAAAAGCTTACATATCCTTCACACAGTCCTAGTTTGGAAATAATTTTACTGTCTTCAGTAAAAGTATAAATGTCAAGAGAAGCAGGCTTAAGGTAAACACACATATGAGATAATGTAAATAATGCTGGACTAGTAAAGGTAGTGTCTAAAATTTATTAAGGTTGCACAGAACTAGAGAAAAACTGAAAATTTTGTCCTTGCTAAAGGAGAAGTTAAATTGTACCTAAGACTATTAATAACATATTGCATATGCAGTGCCTATGTTATTTTAGTTATAAAAGCATCCTCCTCCACCTAAGACATTAGCTTTTTGTGATATAATGCTACTGCATCACTAACTTTGCATTTCTGTCAGCAGAGTGAGTTTTTAAAAAGAGTATGTCTAATGGATGGAACAGAATAATGTATATCAAGAGCATGACATATGCCAACTATGCCACCCACCCACCCACCCACTTTGTGATCTCTCACCAACCCTTTACAGTTCCTTAGCTTCACTGTCCGGAAAATGAGATAATAGTGTTTCATTTGCAAATCAGTTGTAGAGACTTGGATGTAAGGAAAGACAATATAATGAAAAAATGTTACTGTCATGTAAAATTAGATTCAGGGACCATTTTGAAAGAATCTACCAGTTCCACAAAATGTCCCCCTAAGACAGTGGGAGGATAAATTACATACTGCAACAAATGCAACAGTCATCCATATAACTGTATAAGCATATATAAAGACATATGCTAATTCATACACCATAGCATGTGAGTTGTCCAAGTACAAGACCAAGTGATCTAACTTATTTGTGAATGCACCAAATGGAAGTGGGTGCTTTCTGAAGCTAGGCAGTTTTATGACATGCTAATTTCCCAATTCACTTTATATATGATACAAAAAACATTTTACAAATATTCTAGACAAATTTTTAACCGTATGAGGCTCAAATGAATTTTGGATACAGTTAAGTCCTCTCTTCGGAGCCAATGACCTTAGCTACTATTAAAATGTTTCGTTCCACATGCTGAAGTTGCAGAAAGAAAGGCTTGTAGGAAGATAAGTATCTATCAAATGGATCTTTATATTCTACTAAGAATTCATTGAATTACCATTCTTATGTTATCAAGAGCATTAGATGGACCTCTTAAATATTATACAAAGAGAAATAAATTCTGTACAATCACATTAGAACCACCAACTAAAAAGCTTGATTGAATATCTGAAAGGAGGTTTTCCAAGCTAGCTTTCCCCTCTTTAATAGTATCATTCAGCTTATTTTCAACAGATCCCATTTTTCATCTACTTTTACAGAAACAGGCCTTAGAGTTCCATAGACAAAACGGACCACTTTCTGTAATTCATTAAATAGAGGAAGACTCTAATTTTACTGTTAAGACCCTCAGGAGATTGCACTGAAAAGAATTCCATCATAATTTCTAACAAAAAAGCTTCTTTGAAGTACAGTAAGTAAATATTTAGGGAGCTCAGTAGATGGGACTTGTTTCATTTCTTCACATTTCCTAACATGACTCCTTACCAATATAATTTTCAGTTCAAACTCAATTTACAGAATCTATGAATGCTTTATGTTAGTTTGCTTATAAAGATACATTGTTTTTTGCCCATTTAAGCAGATCATATTTGTTCTTGTATTAGAACAATATAATGAACTCCCTTCCATATTTTCAGGGGAAAGACAACTTGTTAAAGATCTCTGAAAAATGAAGATTCTGCTTTAATAAAGGTTTCCTGAGTTTGATGAAATATTTTAATAAAGCTGAGCATTGCAGCAACTAAGGGAGAAAAATCATTAAACCCTGACTACGTTTATATGTGGAACTTCTTTAGTGTAAGAATAAAAAATCCCAACAACACCAGCAACACAGAGCAAATATTCACTATTTGATTCCATTACGCTGTTGTAGAAGTGCTGTGGCTTACATTTGAAATGAAAAACTTGTGAGTCTGATTTACACACCACCCCCTACTTGATTCTCATGCATTTCCCCACCAAGCTCACTGCAAGCGCTCAACACTTGATCTTGGGATCTCACCTGCATAATTTGTTGTGACAAAAAGGATCTAATTTACTCCTGTGTAACCAAGAGAAAGACAAAGTTAAGATTGCTACAGAACACCAGGATGGGGCTACTATAATTTAATCTAACCTTGCTTTCTTCAACATATTAACCTGTTACAGAATTTAAATACAGGAAAGAGAAGAATAAATAAATATGGATCAAAAAAAGTCATAGGAAAACATTTTTCTCTAGGGAAGATCAAAGAAAAAGTAACAGCATTTGAAGATAATCAAAAAGTTGCAGATACAAATTAGAAGAAAATACTGTCTTCTTTCTTCATGGTTGCATCTGAAGAAGACTAAAAAAGACCAGATAAAATGATCTGAATGACAGTTCAGCTGCTATGAGATGCAACCCCACAGCTGAAAACAAAGTTTGAATATTTTATGATTTTTACTTTTTAGTCACAATGAATTAATGAAACAAGTAATGATCTTAAGCTACAGAGGAAACTGAATATACTCAGTAAAATTAGAAGCAAGCCTGAAGCATCCTCTTTGCCTGAGGCAACAGAAATGATGGATGATAGTCTGAGGAATACTCTTTGCGTTCTGGACTACTAAATAAGTAATCTCATTAATCTTTGTGCAGCTTTTACCTTTTACTTCTGCTTTAGCTACATAAAAGCTGAGGATTTTGGATGTTTTTCACTTGAATCTTTGATATTGCCTAACACCAGTAGAATGCAATGGGAGTTAAGACAATTATGAAGGGACTGAGCAATGTTAGGTCTACTATTTCAACAAGCAGCTTTAGTGCACATTATGAGACTAAAAATACAGTATTTAATTCAAGCAAAGCCTAAACAATAGAAAATACCCTTGAGGTGGAACATTTCCAGTTCTGTGCTGTGCTTTATAATAAAATTCTGAAGACAGAGAACCAAGAGAAAACATCTGGTATGGCAGAATAAAGCAAGGCAGCGCAGGTGATGGAGTTCAGTTCCTTACCGCAATCTGTGGAACCACCATTGGGCAGGCTAAGGTAAGTGCTCTATTGAGCACTTCCACTCTGGTATTTAATACTTGTAGAAATGAAAAGAGCTCAATCTTGAAGATCACCAACAGGAAAAGAGGTTGGCTGAACCAGCAGACAAAACTGTCATCAGCTAAAATCCACTCCTAATCCTGAAAGCCAGCCACAGTTTTGCTGCATAAATGAGCTCACAAACTACTGATCTTTGTGATAATTTATATTCCAAAGCACACAGCAAATTTGATAGACACAAGAGACTTTATCAAACAGTTTCAAGCCAAGATGTCAAATGGTTCCTTCTAATTAGGAAGGAGGGAAAAGCCAACGACACCTTGAAGTACAGTAGAAGACTCACTGTGAAGATATATTACTGAGACTTTTTGGAGGCAGCAGTGATGGGCTGCATGGAAGCCATAGATTTTTACATTCAAAGTCCCAACTGCCTACCTATACAGTAATCACAGCAGATGGATAATGTGCTGTGTTCAGTTTTTTTAATAAACATGTCAAACATTAAACATCCTGTTCACAGATGTACTATAATAAAATGTCTTTGCTGAGGTTTGAAGTTATGCTGCCTCAAAAATCCCTACAGTTTCTATTTCAGAGGTAAAGAATCCAACTGCTTCACACTCCTTGGCCATTTCAACTCCAACTATGCTGGCCAAGACTTTATCTCTCAAGTATACCACAATAGAATGAGAAGAGTTACAAGATGCTGTGTGATTGAAGGTACTTTGCCTTCAAAAATCCATTTTGCACATCTTCTATTATTGGTCTTTGGAGACCTTACAGAATTTTTAGTAGATTCTTTATGTTTCTAATCTACACATGGAAAACTCTGCTGGAATTCATTGAGTTTCAATGGTGTTCTTCATGTTTATGCACTTACACATTGCAAGCAGTGCTCTCAACATGAAAAAACAAGAGCTGAGGGAAATACTCTTTACAAATTAAGACTGAAGCAAACATTTAATCTTGAGGTGAGCAGAAGGTCAGAGTAAATCCTACAAGCATTTTTATCTCAAAATTCAACATTTCTTTTAATTTTTTTTGAACTCAGAACAGATTTCTGAGCATACGTGGATTGTGTGACACACACCTCCCAAAACTGAATTATTTCCCCTTGTTCTCCTTTCAGTTCTTCTACAAGAAGATTTTCTTTAGATTTCTTCCTTTGCTTACATTACAAAGAAATATAAAAATTTTAAAACTGCTACTTAGGGCTTCTGTTCCCCTTTTGGCAGTGCTGGTAAAGCAACAAGACAAATTCTCCAAAGCCAGCTGTCATCAGCACATTTCATCAAAGACAGGTTTCCTTAGCAACATGCCCCAAAACATCATGGAGTCCTTCACTCCATGTGTCCTTGGTAGAACATCTTGCTTACATGAAAGTGCACAGGCCATCTGACACCCGTGGCGTTTCTACTTAACAGTACCTTGTGGGTTGGACTTTTTGAGGGTTCTTTTCTAAACACAAAATAATTGGTTTATTACCTGAATGTGCAATATACAATCAAAAGAAATTCAGTACAGTATTTTGGATTTCTGATATCTTTCTAGGAAAAAGGTTACTGAAGCTTCTCTAGCAAAAAGGGGAATGCAGTGTGCAAGTCATGGTCTCAGGTCCCAGAAATCTCGCTGTGTTAAGCGGTGTTCAGAAAGCAAAAGTGAGACCACTGGTGTAATGAGAAAGTACAAGCACAGTGAAGCAATACTTGAGTTCAAAGAAAAGCAGGGCCACAGTACACTCTTTAAAATAAGTGAAAAGCAACTCATTGAATTTAACAGGCACTTTTGCCTCAGTGCTGTCTGTGATAAACGGATATTCCTGCCTTTTCTGATGGCTGATACATGCCCAGGTTTGGGGTGGAATATGCAATATGTATGTATGCACATAATTAAATAGAATTTAATATCTTCTCCTGCTCATACTCCCAGGCAAGGCAACAATAATTTCAAAACCAAATATGACAGGTTGAGGAATAGATACTTATTTGCCCAAAAGGTAGAAATACCTGTTCAGAAAATTATTTGAGTCATGACAGAATGTCAGAATGCAACAAAAAAAAACCCCATGGATACCAATCCACTTGCAAATTTCATTATATTCTTCAGTCCAAGTGGTGACCAGTCTTGCTTATTCTAATGACTTCCAGTCTCTCTCAAGGAGCAGATCGTTTGCTTGCACTTAAACACAAGATTGATCCATTGAACCATCTGCAGTGTCTTGATTTAAAACACTTGAGCACATAGGAGGACAGCAGAGCATGCGTCAGACACGAAAAAACCTGGAATTGTTCAAAAAAGTGGGGGGGAGGTTCCCCTTCCTTCCTATTCTGCAAATCTTTTGAGTCCCAACGCCTTACATCTTAAGGGGACCTCTTGGTGGTCTCCCACTGCAGATGAGCTTCTGTGGTTAGCCCTGCATCCACCAGCACTGAAAACACAGGCAGTCAGAAGCCCATTAGCATTCATCATCCTCACCCAACACCCTGACTAACAACAGAAGGAGGGCAACTCACAAATCTCTCCTTATGTTAGCAATGCACTTCAGTCCTGATATACAGGACTCTTTTTCTGACAACTGATCTGGTGACAAAAAAAACAGGGGCAGGAAAGAGGTCTTTCTAGAAAACACATCTTTGTTGGTTTTTTCCCAAGGACTTCCATTCCTTCTATTTCTTTCAAGGGTTCATCTTCCTAGTAGATTTATAGCAGAGTATCTCAACTTTCATCAGAAAAATAAAAAAAGTACTTCTACACTCTGCAAAGGAGAAAGAAAACTTGAAAATGACCTCACCATAACTGAAAGATTCAGAGCTCAAAAGTTAAATTAAAATAACACACATTTAGGCATACACATAATGATTGTGAAAGCCACCTGCACAATTTATCATATGGAGAGCAGAAACCAAAGAGGAAGTAAGTCTTGCATCCTTTGAAGGAAGTGCTGTTTGGCCATGCTAGATTTCTACAAATACAAATACCTTATCTGTTCCCTGTCTGGTAGGAATATCTCCTTGTGGTTAGGCAACTCAGACAGCATCAGCAGCTCTTTCGCAGAGCTTCTGCAACACTATAGTTATATATATGGGTTAATTTATATGCTGCTCAAGACTTCTACAGAGATTTTTCTCCTATTTGATGTCGCTTATTTCTGAGTTAACAAGCAAATCTGTTACAAAGACAACATGTTATTTGTCCTTAGCAAGATCTTTGCCACTGCAGCAGGATAAAGATGTAGAAAAATATGATATTTTAGGAGAAAATGGAGTGGAAACATCCTTAAATTAAAATCTCACTATGGCTTAATCTCTTTATAAAATTGGGATTCTTTGCGATCTGCTTGTTTGTTTGTTTGTTTCAGGTAAGTTTTATCCCCTTTATTCACTTCCCATGTAAATTAAGTATCCAACATATAATTACTGAAATTATCATATCTAAGTCCACACAGACCATGGAAAGTGAAAGGAGAGGTGCTGCATAGTGTTGAAAGAGTTAAAGCTTCACTCTATTAAAGGTAAGAGTGGAAGGAAAATGTCTGGTGATTAAAATGAAGATTCTCCATCCATATTCAGTTTTCTATCTTCTATCAACAGCACATTATATCTAATTAACTGCTCAGTTTCAAGTTAAAGGCCACTCACTGTGTGGTACTTCAGTCAGTATTGCTACGAGCCAGGCATTTTTCAAAGAGAAATCAAATTTATTTGTTTCAAGAAACTTTCTATTGACCATTTCTATCTTCATATTCCCTCCCAACTGGATTTTTTCTTACGCTCTCTAGAAAATGCAATAGTGTCACACCAAATGAGCTAATTTCACACCCACTAGGTAGAATGGGCTTAATTCTACTCTCATTACCAGTAAGTCAAAGCTATTCTATTGCACAGTGGGAGCTCAGGCTTCATCCAGTAATACTTTCTGTCCCTGAAGAAAGAATGATAAAGTATTCCAAAGATCACTGGATGTGCTTCAGTTTAGATTAAGAAATATGTGAAAACCATCAGAACTTTCTCTCTGCTATTTCTACTAGAGGATGGCCATTGGTGTCATATTGTCATCACAACCTGCAGATCCAAAGCCATCCAATTTGAATGGATCAAGTGTTCAATTGAATGGGGGACAAGAAAAAGTCCTTTTAAAAGAAGTATCTTATTTCTCAGTTTTCAAGCCCTTCTGCTGGATCTCAGACAGCTTCCTGTGCAGCTTTATCAGAGATGGCCCCTGACAGCTAGAATTTTAATAAATCTCAAGTAAATCTGGCATGTCTAGTGGTAGGTAAGGCTCCATCTCAAATCACAGTTTTTCAGATTTTTACACGTTCAGTAAATTAGTTATCTGGGGCTTCATCACCCACATGTGAAGAGGAGCTGGGTGACAAGCTCCATCTCATTCACTAGGCTTTTGTGCAAACATCAGCCTTTAACACGCAGGACTGGAAACGTGGCCAAGGAGATGGATAAAAGAGGAAAGTTCTAGGGAAAACCACAGCAGTCACTGCTTCTATAGCAAATTAGAGCCAATGTGCTGGCAAATGAGATTTAACAGGCTTCATTCTTCTTATCAAAGATGAAGTGAACCAAGTGTGGAATTATGGCAGGGCAAGAGTAAAGTTTTCAAAATGAACAGGATGAAAAGGAAAAAATGAAAGACCAAAACAAAGAATGGGAAATAATGAGAGCAAGGAAAAACAGCCATGAAGAATGAGGTACAGAAAGCAGACAAGAAGGGGTAAAATGTCAGGTGTATATTTGGAACGACAAAATGGGAGAAATGAAAGAAGAGGGAGAAGAGGTCTAGTCACTGACCCAAAGCCAATTTCTTCAAAGCTGGAAGAGAACATTTCATTTATATATATTCGCCCTTCAGAAAACAAAACAAGTGAGGAATCAAGCAAAGGACAGAAATGCCAGGTAAGGAAAACAATGTAACACCAGGCTTGAAATTAAAAAATAGAAGAGGAAATGGGAATAATTTTTAATTTTAAAGTGTCAATGAATTAATTATTAGAAGGTCAAAATATTTTTTTTAAAAACCCAACAAAAAAAACAAAAAAAGAATTTATGCAAATTAATGGAGGACAGACACAGTGGGCATCAGGTTGTGGTTGCTGTCACCAGCTCTGGTAATCTCTGAAGCAGAATGGTCAGGATCCAGAAGATCCAGAAGGCTATATCCTGGGAAAAGCTTGATCTATATTTGTCTTAATGGCATATTCTCTAAACATTATATAATGCTCAGTACAATATACAGTGTTATATTCTCTATAATGCCATTTCAGCAACCAACATGAAGTCCATAAACTATTGGTTTATGCTTTTTTAGCTCTCTACTAAAGCAAACTGGAGCAGATACGAGAGTGTGGATTTTATTATTTCAGATGCAGATTTATCTCAAATAATGTTATTGGAACTTGAACTGCTTTTTTTGTGTATGCTTTTATTTCCTCCCCAGAACGTACAGGTTTAACAATCTGCAAGATATGTAAAACTCCTCTAATACTCCTCTAATGCATTCCCATTGTAATATCAGTTCTTCCTAGTCTAAATTTTAACAAAATGGCATAACAACATATTAAAATTTTGTGGTGGTTTAATTTTGGAATTCAATCTTAGCAGTCGTACATGAAACACGTAGCAGACTTTATAGAGGAGGCTAATTAGTGCTTTCCCATTAGTTCCTAAAGCTTCCCATCACGCTCTCAAATTCTTTCAAATTTTGTGTTCACACAATATAGCAAGACACGTCTTCCTTCCCTTAATGTTCCCTCATACTAACGATCAGCATTAACATTATGGAATTTCAAGCACTGTGGAAATAAGTTTGAAATATGTAGGTGGAAGTTCAGTTACTTGTACCGCGCTGTGGATCTTTATTACAGATTCTGCTCTATCTCCTCATTTGTAATTCCCATTGAAACTTCATCTGCTACTATCAAAGCTGCTGTCTGCCTAAGGTTTTCATTGCTATTCTTTATCCTTTCTTTCCTTCCCCATGCTTACTACGTTATCAGCACCCAAATGCACTCAGTTGGGAAAAACACAGAGAGGTCAGCACAGTGTACTACCTCTTTGGTCATCAAAACGAGGCCAGAATAAGACTAAAATAACTAATAACTCTTATGAGGGTGCAATGCACTGGGTTAGCTCCCTGTGCATTTCACAGAAGAAAAAAAATATGCAGACTAGTAACCATAAATTTTGAAAGATACGGAATTTGAAATAAAATTCATTTCAGGCAGGAACAATTTATACCCATTAGACGGATCAGCCAGTTTGCGCCGAAAGCATTACTTTCAGAAGAGCTATGGGGAGCTCTGGGTGACTTTCATCTTGTGGAAAATATTTGCATTTCCAACATTTTTCTTTCTGAGTTAGAATGGGTAATTTTCTGAAGCAAAGATATTCTTTTCAATCCCAGGACAAGAAATAATCATAAATCACTGCAAAACATACAGACGAAGACAACAATTATAATCAGCAAATGGTGATCCAGACAGACCTATTTTTACTCACTTAGTTATGGTACTGCACAACTTGTTATTGAAGCACCAAGTTTTGTGAAAGAACACCAGGCTGCCTCATTCCAAATTAGTTTGCTTGCAAGCTCTAGATGTGGCAGCCAGAAATTATGCAAAGGAACTTGCCATGATGAGAAAAGGATTTGATCGCTAATATTTAAATAAGGATCCCCTGAGCTGTCTCTCTTCTGCAGGAATGATGTTAAATATTTGGCAATAAGATGACATGTCCTGCATAATTTAAAGCATTCAGTTTTACTGGGCACACAACATACATACGCCTGCAATTCATTAGTTTCCATGCACTTTCAACCAGCATTAAATATACATGTAAGATAAGCTACTGTTGTGTCCATCAATCTCTCCCTTCCTTAATACTTACTTCATCTTTTTATTGTTGACTTGGCTTTTACTCCAGGTAATGTATCAGCATTGTTGTGTTGTGTATTCGTGAAGCAGAGGCCTCCAAAGCTCAGCATTTGATCTCTTCTTACGTCTGACTGTCTTCAAGGCTGTCACATCAGCGGAAGGCCCAGTTCATGACTCCAAAGACAGCTTCCATCCCTCTCTGCCTGGCTGCAACTTATCAGCTTTGTCTGGTCTGAGTTTTATTTATTGAGAGTCAGGAGGGAGCAAGAAGGTGATAGGATGTAAGAGATGCAGTGAAAAGGAAAGTTCAGTATCTATTTAACGAAGACATCCGATGTTACCATACGGCAACAGACAGCCTCTCCTTGTCTGTCTAAAACAGGAGCAAGCAGTTAAACCAGAGAAACTTCAGCTGATTAAGTCATTTTAGGCCTTTTATAGAAGAGTGATGAATATTACTTTTGATGCATGCTGGAGGGGGTTAGATATAACCAGATGTGTGGAATGCCTACTTCCAAAATGTAAACAAGTGTTACTGTATCTGCTTTCCACAGCTATGATAATTTGCTTTGACTACAACACCAAAAAATGATTAGGTACCCACTGCTTAATGGTTCCAAATTATCATCAAGAAAGTTAACAATTTTTGTTTTCATGTCAAACTTCCCAAATTCTTTAAACAAAGTTTTATATTAGATAACGTCTGATCATCTTGGAATCTATGTTTTATTTCAAAACTGAAAAGTTCAGTAGTCGGTTCTCTCTGAAAAAAGAACAAACTTTACAGTGATAAATGATAATAAATGAGGAACAAATGTGTAGTTAACGTAAATTCATGTCAAGAATACAAGACAAGACAGATAAAAGCATGAGATATGGAAAAGCAAACAATAAGGTCTAGCATCACTGGAGAAATGTCAGTGGAAGATGATGTTTATATCAGTCTAGGACAGAGACAGCAAAGTCAGAGACCTTTTGCACTGCAGGTTTGGTATTACCATATTTGTCTATAGGGATGCCTTTCAAACACTCGGGGCATATAAAATATGCATTAATATCTGCTTTAAGATTAAATAACCAATTTGCAAAGACTTCTGTCCAAAACACATTACACTGACAGAGCACAGCCGTGTAATATGGCAGCAAATGTCAGCGTACATTCCTACACAGCTCATAATCCACTTCCACACTCCCCAGTAGAGAATAAAGCCAGAAAATTGAAACTATTCTACAAGAATTAGAAACCAGAGGACAAAGATAAATACATTACTCTATTAAAAAACAAATAAATCATAATTGTTAAGGATATTTCCACCACTGGACTAGCAAATCTGGTGAGAAAATGAGTGAAAAATGCCCCAGGAAGATGTGAAAATTGAAGACTGGTCATCACTGCAAAGGCATAAAATAGTATTTGGGTCATTATGCTTGAATGTTGGAAAGCTTTTTAGTTCAAGCCACCTATTAAAATAGCAGTGCTCTAACAGGACAGGACCCAAAAACTCCTAGAGAATTATAGCAGTGCCACAGAAACGAAAAATCTCTGAGCTGTGAGCTAGATATCTCTTCTCTATATTTTATCATCATCTTCAAAAATTTAGCTTAAGGTACTTGAACTGGAAAATTAGGAAAAGAAGAATCCCTAAAAGGTATCAGGAAACGTACAAGTAGATTTTATTGTGCAAAGAGTTTCTGACAAGCTTGTTAAGGTAAGAGCAGCAAGAGAAAATATCATTTCCCTTATCCTTCCCCAGGAGCTATTGTGAGAGGGGAAGACAGACTGCAGCCCACCATCATGCTAACAAGCAAACCACCTGGCTTCCCAAGTATGTCCTCTTCAGCAGGGCTGTAAAACTGCAATACACAAGAGCAGTACACTGGTTTTAAGAAACTACAAACCACTGCTAAAGTTTGCATGTAATAAAAGTGATCTTTAATGAAGTTCCAGGCATTAATGTGTAACCCAAAATTAAATATTTGGATCTGCACTCTTCAGAATGAATTAGGCAGCCTCCGCCTCTAAGGTGCGAGAGCCAGTGTCTGTGTGCATGTGTTTCTGTGCTTGTAGGACAAGATCCAGACTGTCTGAAGGTCCAGTGTGGGTTTTTTAGGTGTTGTAGACTATCCAAGAGATCTGCACATAGCCAGCAGTTGTGATGCAAGGTCTGCAAGAGGACCTCTGCCCTTCTGGACCAGCAGCAGCACAAAAAAAGGCTCCGGATACCTATCATTAAGTGATTAAATAGTGATTGTCGCTATATTTAGTACTGAGGAAAGTACCAGGACAGTAAAAATTCAAAGGATTATCATGCTGAAAAATTTAATCTCACACCTACACACTACTACCATATGTTGTCCTGCTTTAACTGAGCATGCCTATGCACCACTGAAGTGATGTGAGGATGAAATACTATAAGCAAACTCTGCATTTATGATGAACACAAGGTACACAATGGTTTGCATGAACCAAGACGTAACGCATTGGGTTTTCTTAGGATATACTGGTATTGATTCAATTTGTAAACCACAGCTCAGACATTTTCTCCTTAGATCCATTCACTATTCTAAACTCATACTGCTAATTGGATCAGGCGATGGACACGCTGATAACTGCTTTTGATGAACTTAATTATTACAATGAAAGAAGGAATAACGCATAGCTATCATCATACTCCAATGGTGTATTGTTATTTCTCACCAAGCAATGGAAAAAATAACATTTTTTAGTCCTGGGTTATTGCACAGAACCTTACAAAAATAAGACTTCACTATAAGCACTTAACAACACTCTGTATCTTGACTCTAAAGATTTAGCGTAAGTTAAAGTGGTTATTATTTTTATTTTCCTGCATTTTTTTCATTTATTTGTATGTATTGAATGTGTCTGGATGTTTCATGAGGCCACAAACATTTTGCAATAGTTTTATGCAGCACATCCCTTATGCTACCTAAAGAATAAAGAGCACTTCTTTGAAATAAATGTCCAATTCCCGCTTTGGATCAGAGCGTCAGGACTCAGTATGGCCACAAGCAGAACACAGGCTCCTCAGAGAAGCCCAGGTTAATATTCTTTGGAAAGAGGCCTTTTTAAGCATTGTGCCCCATTCAGAAAAGTGAGTTAGAGCCTCAGCAAATGTAGATCAATTTTGCAACAGTCAGTACTACAGGATCCTCAGATCTAGCATAAGATGTTCAAATATTTGGCATTAAGACTATTAATCAGAGTAATTTTCCCCAAGGTTTTTGAAGGAATTCTGTGCTTTTCAAATTATATTTGCTACCAGAAATTGCAAGTAGATGTGTGAGAAATAGCTCTTACCTTTGTGACAAAAATTTCCTCATGCTGTAATTCTTTTTTTCATTTTCTTTCTTTTGAAAATACTTACCCACAATTTACCAAACTTCAATATTTTGCAGATATTATTTCGGTTTGGAAAAAACCCCGAAACTCTTAATTATGACTGAGTACCTTGAAAAGCAAGATCTAAATCAAACAACCAGGAAGGCAAAACCTCAAGGAAAATATGAGATACGAAAAGGAGAAAAATCTCCATTATTTATCTAGAGAGTGCACTACTAAACCCCTATGTGATGCTACTGTGTCACTGAAGAGAAAAACCGTATTGGTATTCTCCTTAACATGTGAAAAGCTGGACACTCCTCTGCAGAGCTAAGCTGCCAAATTTGAAAATTAAATTCTAACAATACTTGTGCTTCAAGTGTGGGCTTCCCCTCATTACCAATTTTCCTCTAACCCAAAGAATGTCCATCATTCTTTCTTGGTAATACGATAATTGCTGGAGATGGGTGACAAACGTAAGACCTTTTTCCAAATGAACAGGTATAACGAGAATTCTTCATCCTGTGCTTCCAGTCCTAAAACTGGCATCTCTGCAGTTGCAGAGAGGATGCTGTTAATAGTAATAAGCTTTCAGGAGCTGTACCAAGTAAGTTGTTTTGTCCAGACTTGTCTGTTGCGTGGAATAAGCTCAGTTCTACAAAAATCAAGTCATTACGGAAACTCCAGGAGTCAGGAGTACTGTGGCAGACTGCTAATTAATTTTGCCTCTGAAACCTTCAGTAATAATTGGATAAGGGAGTGACACTTGCATTGAAAAGCAAAAGTATCACTGTGAAGCAGTTTGGCTTAAGAATTTTCTTAATATATTAATAGGAATTGGGTTTATTTTAGGAAGGCAGGATAACTCATGTATTTGTGACCTTTTTCAGACAAAACACAGACTGTTCTCACAAGTTTCTCTTTTACCACTGTCACCTAAGAAAAAGTTTTTACATTTGATGGCCTATCTGAAGTGCATTAAAAGGCGATATTCGTGATTGCAAAAAGACATTTCTCTTGGAAAAACACACTACCATTCCAAGCAACAAAATGAAAGTAACAGAAGGGAAAAAAATAAGAAAGCTGTGGAGAGAAAAAAAGATGGGAAATGAAAAAGAAATCGATCAGGAGAGGTATCAGTAGTTGCTTTCTGCACAACAAAGCCTATTCAATTATTGGGCCTTCTTCAGAAGCAAACTGAAAAACTTAAAGTACCATCTATTTGTTGGCTATTATGAATGAGACTATGTGGTTTATTTTCATCATGATAGCTTCCACAAGTTTCAGTGAATACAAGGTCTCATTGCTTAGATGTAATACATATAATAAAAAGCATACTCGGGTCTGCTTTTCCTTCCTCTGCCCTAGTCAAGAAGAAAAAAATAATAGTTATGGAAGAACACCGGCTCACAGAAATGAATAAAATTGCTCAATCCAACAGCGCAAGCTTGCAGCTGAAAGCAAAGCCCTGTCATTCCCAAATATACCCTTATTCACTCAATTACACAAGAAGCCTTCGAGATAAACAATTAGTAGATCTTCAGGTCACTTTGCAGTGGAAAAAACACTATATTGGTCATGACTATGTGGAAGATTTTCGCCCCCTGGTTACATCTCACACACTCCTCTTATTTCTCTGTCTTGTTCAGCACCATCCTGCCAGGCCCTTCCATGACTGCAGAGCTCTCAGGAGTTAACAGACCTTGCAGAGCATATGGTAAATTAAGCAGTTCAGAGAAACCTGGTATATAGTAGTTGCAGTAAGCCAACTGTGCTGCAGAAGGGTCCTAATTTCATCTTCTCTCTAATGCACATAGCTCAGCACTGCTTTGTGCTACTGTTGGCCCAGTAAAGCCAGATACAGGCTTTCCTTCAGGGAGAGTCTGTAAGTGTAAGCTGGGGCCCTCAATGTAGCTATCAGCCTCTTCTGATTGATGGGACTGGCTTCTCTAACAGAAATCTATTTGAAATCTATGTCCACTGTAGCCGTAATTCCCTAGCAGACACTGTGAACAGTTACCAGGAAAGCATCACTTTCAAAAATTACTGAGAACTAACATGTTACACACCGGTTCATAAGCGGGTAATGGACACAAAAAAAGAGGAACAAAAAATTATCTGCACTGCATGACTTCACAGCACATGTCACAAGTGAACTTGAGGCCTTCTGACCTTGCATCCCATGCCAAACTCACAGACTCCGGGTCAGGACACAAAACCACATCCACTACAAGCTCCAAAAAGCTTTCACTACAATGTTTAATGTTTCAATAGTGCAGAACACAGACCATTCGGGGAACTTCTCTCTGATCAGCAGAACAGTTCTGAGCCCCAAAATTCTGTTAATTTGCCATATGCAAAAATGCCTTTGGTCTCCAAGGGCAAGAAGAAAAAGAGGATCAAAGTCAAGCCCCACTACATAGATCCCAGAAGAGAATTTGTCATCATCCAGTGTTCCATCTTTTACCTTGAAGCATAAAGCAAATGAGAAAGGAAAGAAAATTATGGCTTAATAGTGTATGCAATTAGCAATCAGAGGGAACTCCCCCAATAATTTTTTTCAGATATTGTATAACTTTTTGGAAGAACTAACCATCTCTGCTATAGTCTGCTAAGATGAGATATAATATTTAATTACATCTCAAAGCCTTGATGGCAATCCATTTTGACAGCTCTGTACCCAGCAGGAGAGTTTCCCTCTAGCTTGTCCATAAAGTCACCACACAGGTCTGAAACGTCTTCCTGGCATATACAAGAGCAGAAGAAACATTTAGGGAGTGATGGGATCAGCATGCCTGATACTCTTCATTTTTTTCCAGACTCTGCAGTATGTTTTGTTGTAGTCAAGAGGGTTGTATTTACTCTTTGTACATCTGAACTCCAGTTCAAGAGGAAAGCTTGCTGCAGCACATGATCAATCACAATTATGATGCCCATATAGTCCAAGTTATGTTCTAAGCTTCAGTGTCAATGAAGTGTTGCTCACTTGCATTTTTTTAGAAGAAAAAAGGTAGAAAATTTAAATAGAAGGGCAATACAATACTCAAATTGGAAAAGCCTAGATATTTTTGTGCTTGCTTTATTCCTCTTAAACACCTCTGTCAATACTAGAAAACTTTGAAGAGCTGTATTTTCCATCATAAATCTTTTCAAATGATAAAAAAATGGCACAAAGTACAGAATTTCCATTTATGGAAACAAAGAAAAAACTAGCTGGGAACTGTCAAATCACTGCATCTTCTGCTTGCAGGCATAGCTGCTAAATCAACAGACCTAAGAAAGCTGTTGAATAAGGTAGCAACACATTAATTCTTTTTCCCTGTTTTTCATTGCTTAAGTTTCTACAAGGTTTGTGTTTTGAAGGATACTGAAAAGACGCATCAGAATTGCATTCTGCCTTTTAAGTAAGACTATCTTTCCACCCAGGCAAAAAACTATTAGATTAAACTTATTAAAATGGTAGATAAAAAGTACAGATTTCTTCCTGCAATAGGTCAGCCACAAAAAGGGAACGATTTGAAAGCAAGTTGCTATAATGACTAGTAGCACATTATCTGAGAGCGCCAATATGATGAAAATGCTGAAATGAAGTTATTCATTTAAATAACAAAAGAAGTAAAGGTTGCAAGCAGGACACCAAACATGCCTGTAACGGTCTGGGGTTAATTAGACTGAAGGAAACAACTTGGGCTCTCCATTGTGCTTGAGCTGATGGGGACCACAGGCAGCGAAGAGCACTGTGAAAGGAGATGGGCATGCCAGCAGAGCAAGAAGGTCTTACATAATGTTTAGGCTGCTGGCAATTTTAAAACAGAATAGTTCAGAGAAAAAGAATTGGCTCTGGAAATTTTGAGGACAGAAGATCCTTGCTATTTTAAGACATGGCACTTTATTCCTTTACTGTGTCTGACCATTTGTGTTATCCTAAATATTAATAAGAGAAAATTGATACATTTAAAATAATAATTTTAGATAATATAATTATCATAGCAACAATAATAAATAAATCTGTATTTACCAGCTACATTCATATATTTACACAAAAGTACTGTTTCTAATATTACAGTTTCACATCACATTTCCATGCATCAAGCTCCCAGTCAGAAAAGTGAGTAACCTTTCAGATATAACAAAACTGTCTGAAAGGTCACCCAAACTATGGCTAAATCGATTTAATCTCCTCACTCCGGTATTACAGCCAGAGCAAAATGTTTATGATCAATCCAATTAAAATGGTAATTTCGGTGGGACTGGCAGCTCTCCTAAACTGTAAAGAGTTCCAGTTTACTTGAAATCCCATGGCACAAGGTAATAATATGGGATGTTTGCTGTTTTGACACCGTGGTAATTTTCCATGATATTACATTGGAACACTTACACTAATATAACAGTAGGTAACACCAAAAAAAAAAAAAAGTTAGAATATTTAATTTTAATGTAGTTATCACATCCCAGTGAAAATATATGACTAAGGTCAAAGGACCATTGCAGCATAGACCACTGACAGCACTGTATTAATCACAAGGAGCTCTGATTCAAAGTTATCCTGCTTTCCAAGAGAGTGTCTTGTTGGGTCAAACAAGATCACCCAGCCCCTTAGAATAAGTCATTGGAATGACATCATTATTTTTTCCTCTTGCAGAGATTGATAGTGTAGCAGACCCTGAAGCAAAGCTTAGCCTCTAGTTGCAATTATATAAAATTCACAGTTTTTACCACAAGTTCTCCTGAATGCTTTTGTGATAAGCCATAAGCATAAACCGGTAAGCAATTGTTGTTACAGAGATCTATTAATAGATATTTCTCCTGAAAGAAAAGGAGAAAAAAAAAAAGAACAATAAAACAAGAAAGAAAATGCTATTCACATTCAGCACTGATGCGTGGGGCATTTTAAGGGATTTTAAAGCAAAACTGTCAACCTGAAATTTCATTTCCTTCTGATTACTTCTGACATACCCAGAAGCTAGCAAAAAGGATGAAGAACTGGGGTTTTTTTACCATTCTCTCCTCTATTCAAACCTTCTCTATTTGGCTGGTTCACCTACTTTTTAAATTTGACTGTCTCTGCACAGTTCCATGTTTTGTTGATGGCAAACACCATGTCATTCAGCACTCTGAGACTAAAGAATTGCACTTTGCTATGCAGAAAGCAGCAGAGCTATGTAGGACTTCAAAGAGACTGAGGTAAAAAAAACAAACAGGCAGGTACTCAAGGAAAAGTTAGATGGTAAGCATCATCTTGTCTGCTATTATTCAAGGTCTACTGAAAAGATCATTCTAAAGTATTTCTAAGTATTACTAAACAAATTGGAAAAGGCTCACAAATGACACTAAGACTTTTTCAACAATATTTTTTCCAAGTAATACATGGTGTTTAGAGGTTGCTGCATGTGGGCTTTAGTGAACTGAAAATAACTGGGTTTGCACTTAATCCTGAAGATGGTCACATGACATAACTGCAAATTCATGATCATTTGGAAAGTCGGATCTCCGTCTTGCTTACACAGCAGTCTCTGCTGAGACCAAAGCCCGGCTAGATATACCTGTCTGAGCCTTCAGCTAAGTAGCTGAGAGCAGTATAGCTGCAAGCAAAAAGCACGGTCTGGGCTGCAAAACCCTTAGGAAAAGCAGAGCAAATATTTAGATTGCTGGCTTGCACTGAAATCAGCACTGCTATGGCTAAGAGTGCCCAAGTAAACTCAGTGTGATTACACACCAAAAGCTCTTAGCAATGTACTGCTCATGAAAAACCTAGATACATAGGGACTGCAGAGCTCACTCAATTGGGAGGGGGAAGAAAGAACAAAAAAAGTGTAAAGAATTCTGTGCCAATTTGCTGAGTAAAGATGTATGCAGCCAGCATAGCAAGGAAATCATAGAACCTTATCTTTTTAATGGCACCAAATATAGAGGTAGTAAAAAAATGCTTTTATTTTCTGTTAAAGCTCTTAGAAATCTAACCAAGCAGTGAGTAATGGAGAAGTAAGAGGCCTAAAACTAACTGAAGTTACTGTCTATATTCTTTCTTTAATTCAGTAGGTCTTAAAGGAGGCTCTCACAAGTGACACATTGTATTTCACAAATCCTTTAGCTGCTTTGTTTAGTGATGACCTGTCTGAGACATTCAAGAATCACCCCAGACACTGGGTATGCTTTTGAGATAGACATACAGACAGGACTCTGAGTGATACAAAAAGGAGAATAAAGGAAAAAATTACTGTAAGAAACCAACTTTTGATTCTTAACAACATAATTATTAAAGATGCAGGTGCTGGGGTACTGTAAGAAACACAATGACCTTGACAATCCCTGTAAAATATGTATCAATCCCTGTAAAAAAATGGGATGGGTATCTGCTTGCTCCCTGCTGAAGGAATAGCTACAACACTCACCAAAAAATAGCAAACCACAGTCATCATCAAAGAATGGGCAAGTACAAATGGAACAGAGGAAAAGTTTGCAAAAGAGAAATTAACTCACTTTGTCTTCAGGAAGTCTTAAATATTCTGGAAGTAGTAGTGTAGATATATTCTTATTTAAACATACCCAAAGCAGGAGAACTACATTTGGCATCTGTCAACATTGGAGCACTGGGGATGAGAAACCAGAATATCAGGTTTATTTTGGCATTTTATTTTGGGACCTTGTAGAGCTAAAGAAACTCAATGCATTGAGGCAATATTCTGTTGGCCATGCTAGTTTTGTGGTGGTTCATCTTGGCTGCAATATTTATTTATATATAAAAGTAACCCCCTCTCCAACTACCAAAGCAACTAGGTGACCCTAAAAACACTTTGGTACCTGTGTTCTTTCCTTACAACAGGATCTGCTGCTGTTTCTATTAATACAAATCCTGTGTGCTGGTAAGAACACATGGGCTAGCTTCTAATCAGCTGAAAAATTACAAGAGGAAACAAGATACTCTTAGTCAAATTATAAAATTAAAAAGCTCATTTGGGAGATCTTTTTTAAGCATTTTTCTCGCAAAGAAAAAATTACCCTCTCTTCTGTGGAGCAGGAAGATACAGCTGTTGTTAAAAGCAGGATGTTAAGAATATCTCAGGGTTTAGAAAGGATATTTTAGCATTTAAAGAATTTTTTCTTTCTTTCTTTCTTTCTGACAGTAGCTTGCTTTGCCAATTTTTTCTTCTCAAGTTTCTAATTCCCTGAGTTACCATACTTTCAAGTGCTGTGCTGGGTATATAGATAATTATTCCTGTGGCTATTAGGACTCAAGTATTGATAAAGCTTTGACTGTTTTGAAGTACTCTCAATTTCTTACACTGAAACATCTATGCAGGCCTTTGTTGAAGTATAATATTTTCCACCCAGAAGCTTGAAAATGTAAATTCCAAGATTATTCCATGTTTTAAAAATCATGTAAACACAATCATCATGCCTGCCCTCAGTATTCACTTCAGGATTTAGAATGTTTGCCAGCTGGAAAACAGGAAAAGACAGGAATGGAAATGGATTGAAAAAAAATGCCCACTTTCTAAAAAAGCTTTGCCAGCATTACCCAGAGAGCTTCCACAAATCCCAAAGAGCCTCAGGAAAAAAATGAAAATCCAGGCAAAAATGTAATAAAAAATGGTTCAATAGAACCATGTGGATTTGGGGGATAAAACCCACCCAGCCAGTTTGGATTCAAACCAGAATTATCAGAACAAGCGTTCTTATTGTGTTGAGGACCAAAGTCAGCAGTTGGTTCTACTGGCAGAAAAGCAGGGAATGAGAAAAAGACCCTGAAAAATGAGGAGCCAAGAAAGAGGCAGTAGGATACACCGCCATCACCAAAACCTACAGAAGGCAGCTGCCATTCATTCTGGTGTGGATCTGACCTTACAACATGAGAACTAAGAGACTGAAGAGATATTAAATGACTTCTTATGAGCTAGGTAGATTTCTAACAAAGATATTCAACATCATCAATAAAAATTTAGGAATCAGTGCTTATCTTTTGTTACCAGCAGGCTCAAACCATCTGCAGACAAAACATTTGAGTGAAACAACAAATGAAAAATTTCAGGAGCTACATTTCTGAATCACATATCATTTATAACCAACCTAGCAACATTATTGTTTCAAGGCAGGCTAAAGGATGTCTTTATAAAATATATGGCCAAACACCCAAAAGCTCCTCCAGTTTTACTTCATGCATATGGCCTTTCAGCACTATAATTTATATTTCTACTGCTCACTTGCCCAGATGGGCTTTTACAATATCCTTCTCACAGCTCTCCAGGTGTTGCAAATAAATAAAACACTTTATTTCAGGGAGATGAGAATAGAGTAGGTACCAGTGAAAGCTGCCAATCCACGTATTTTAGCAACACCCATTACAAAAAATGTATTGCAATATTATTATTAAGCATGCCAAGCAATTCTGTATATTATTCAAATGTCATGCATGACAAGTAAACCACAAAACTACTTTCAGTAAACTGCTGACATCAACAGTTGACTGCAGTTAACAATTCTGTCACACTGTCAAGTTCAATAAAGAAACTTATGGAGTATTAGCATTAGAACAATAATTGTCCAGCATGGCCTACGAGATGTACTGTGCCAGCAATATTAACAACCAACAAAAAGTGCAAAAGATTCAGTGAATTTGTACAAGAGTAAATGGCCTTTGCTTCACAAAGATTCAGGAAGCAGAAAAGTCTTAAGTTTGTTGCATGAATTATTTGTTGCAAACTATTTATGACCTCTAGCCCACAGTAGATTAATTATTCACACAACTCCTTCAAGAATGAAGTAGATGGAGCATGTGAGAAATTATCCTGAATCCTCAGCAGTCTCACACAAAGTGGTCTCTGGCCACAAAGGAATTTTCCGGGATTACTGGGATGTTAAAGACTTTCATCTTACTATTTGAGACAGAAGATACTTTTAATGTAGATGCTCTTCCAATATCTGAAATGTACTTCTTAAGACGTGACACTGGTTTTGAACACAAAGGCCTAGATCCACAGAAATTATTTCAGAGGTGCCTACATCTCCTTGTACATATACCCCAAATTGAATAGATGAGTTGCCGTTCTTCAAGTTTTTTAGTCCATACTGTAGTTAATCAAATAAACCCAGTATTATTATTCAAATCCACATGTCCATGTAAACAATTCATTAACATTTTTTAACTGAAAAGGCTTAGTACTATATTAGCAGACAGAAATTCAGATAAGCAGCAAAAGCATCAAATGTTTCACATAAAACCTACAACACATATGGTAATAAAGCCACCTGGGGCACTTCAGATCTGTAGATCTCAAATGACCATAATCTTGTCCTGAAAATTTAAGTAGTTGTTGATAAAAGTGTGGATTAGGACAGACAGAAACCTCATTTTTGAAAGATTTTGGCAAAATTAATAAAATACAGAGAACTGTAAACTTGATCGAAAAGGCAAACGTTCAAAAGAAACTCAGAGTATAGGAAGTATAGGAAGAAAGCAAAAATATGAGATTCAGCCTTAAAATATATGACTTTATGTAATTTGCAAAAATTAATCTAACATATAAATGCATTTCCATTAGATACCATAACCAAGGCTTTCTGCCTTCAAATTCTCTCTTCTCATACTTTTGGAAAGCACAGTCAAAAACTTAAACTGAAAATTAAATAAGGCATATTATTTCCTAAAGATACAGCTAATACTTGGACAGAAAAAGTCAGTTAAAGCTGTGAAATAAGGTATTCAGATCTTGAAACATTAATAAAGCCAAGGTGACCAGAGAAGTATTAATTCCATACATTGTTCAGGTGTCATCCCTGATGTTGCCTACCCTTGTCACCTATAAAATGATATATATATATTGATTAATACACATTTGTAGGTATATACATACACATAGTATTACAAAGTTGGGTCTCAGGGCTATATTAACTTCAGCCTTAAGCTTGCAAAAGGGCAGTCTCTATGCCCTAAACCTGTGAGAGCAAGTAGGAAGAGAAACTTTGGCACGGAGCTTTGTGTCTGAGGTGTCTTCTGTAGAGAATCACAGACTCACAGAATTGTAGGGTTTGGAAGGAATCATTGAGTCCAACCCCCTGCCAAAGCAGGTTCCCTAAGACAGAAAAGTACCAGTAAGTGTCTGCAAGTACCAATCAGTATCTGTACACCCCTCTTCTTGGGAGCTCAGAGAAATCAATTTGCCAGTAGTTCCCTGGTATGTTTCCTTTTCCAATGTTTCCTAATCGCACCCAGTTATCTGTGTTGGAGTGTAAATTATTATTTACAATGGCATTATTTTTATATACTTATTAAAATAGTAAAATACTGCATTATCTTATTTAAGTGAGTGAGAAGTAAGGGGGGAATGGAGAGAGATGTTTGGGAGTGGTATTTTTTGACAGAAGACTAAAGATAAGCCCTTAGAGACATTATAATCTGAATAGGCAAAGGGAAGAAGATGCTATTTGAACCACAGAGCAGTGAGATGTACAAACATGACTGGCATTTGAAAGTTTATGGAATAGGTTTTATTTACAGTAGTATGAAAGAACTCGTGTCTTTTTTTAAGAAAAATAATGCTTCTTTTAAGCAATACTACTGCTTAATGTCAAGTCAAATGAATATGTGTTTGAATATAAGTACTCAGTCAATTGTATCACACAATCCAATGAAGTCTTCTACTCTATTATTATCACATTTGCCATTGTACTTTTACATAACACGTAAACACAAAGAGCTGACTAAAAAGAAACACAGTTTTGCTTCACTTAACTAAGAATATTTACCAAGATTATTGGGTTTTGACCAAATTAAAAATTATCATCATTATAATTCCTCTGTTCCAGTGCCAAAAAGCTGTATCACATGATGGGTAGGATGGCAGTGTGTCTAAAAATATTACAACTTTTTTTTTCCTTTGTTCTATTTAGCATTCCTGAAAAGAATTCTGCCCCTGTAGGGTGCTGGTGTGTTTGAAAAGAAATGGTAATTCAAGAAGATCGGAAATGAATAGATGATTCAGTGAAGATACCTCCTCATCTCTTTTGCCTGTATAACACACTTAACATTCCTTAAGAGAAAAAAGAAAAATATCCTGTACTTAGATATAACACTGCTGTCTAGCACAGTGGAAGTTTCCCCACAATCTAACAATGACACTGCAATTAGGCTAGAGATTTTTTCTTGAACAAGGCTGTAATTAAATCTGGATGCCTCTAACATCCACTCCTTTTAAAATATAGTTGGATACTGTCTATAATTACAAGCAGGTATCTGGCATTTCTCAGCTTGTCACAAAGGGCACACAATAAAACTGTGTCTTACTACATTTAATTTTATCATATCAGTTTGTTATTTCAAGCCACCTTGTGTTCTGAAGTGATTTCTACAGTTTGTCAGGGAGTCTTTCTGAACTCACCTGCAAATTGGCCCATTGCTGAAAATACTCTCAGTGATTCAGAGGTCATTTCTTAATTTCTGGGGAGGTTGAGAATGGAGAAAGAAATACACTTACGCTTTCAGAACAGGGATAGTTCAATTATTTCTAGCAAATTAGGAATGACGTGCGTTTAATTTTTATGGTGCAGTATTGTTCTCTTTGAAAGGATGATAAAAATAGTCAAGCCCTCCCAGCTTTGCAAAGAATAATACAGTCTAACGGTTGCCATTTGGCATAATATCATTATGACAGTAGTCATTCAGAGGAAAGGTAAGATTTCCCAGAATCATTTGCTAACATGACTCCTACCGACACTGTTAAGTGCCAGTGGTGTTTTCATAAAGATTCATATTTATTCCTTTCACAGTCTTAACTTTAAGGGTCTAGATAAGAGATCACACACGTTAGACCACCACAATGTAGGTACCTATTGTGAGCTGCTTTTTTTGGGTGGGTTTTTTTGTTTTGTTTTGTGGTTATTTTGGGGAGAGGGTGGAGTGTCACAGGTGATGTTAGGAGAAATAAGTGTCTGTGGCCATGCAGAATCAGAGCAACTCCGCAAGGGTAGCTGGATGCACTGCATGCATGTACATGGCTGGTGCAGCTGGGCACTGAACTTGATACAACACACTTGCTGTACACACACAGCATGGTCTCCAGACCTTCAGGAAAGGTTATACACTGTTCTGAAAAGCTTGGGCAAGAACCATGCCAAAATTACATGACCCAGATTAAGACCTGACTGCTGTACATTCATGAGTATCTTGCACCCAAAGCAATTACTGGGTAGAATATAACAGTGAAAATTGTAGATGAACTCTGTACCCTCCTAGTATACCTTAGACAGTAGAAAGTTTTCAAGGAATCATGCTTTAGGCAAGGCCTGTCTGGTCAATCCAAGAAAGTAGCTTAAACATTTTCTAAATGTCCCTTTCTCTTTTCTAAATTGTTGTTTCTCCTTGAGACTTTCACAGTCGCAGGGACAGTTTCCAACTCTTCTCCTTTGCTATGTTTTTTTAATACAAAGACAGTTGCAGCATTGTGTGACTTATCACAATGAGCCCAGAAGACCTGCATGTTAAATATTGACTACCAAATAATCACAACAAGGCATTCACCAGAAAAAAAGTGAAACAAGTGGGGAAAAAACCCCACTCAAAAAAACCAACTGATAAGCTGTGTGAAAGCATTATCTCATCTTAAAGGACAAAAACCAAAAATAGAAAACCAAATTAATCACTTGTTTCCTGAATTAGTGGCTCAGGTCCAAGAGATAAATTAGTCAAATTATTCTAGAAAGAAAAAAAGAAGACTCATTTCAAAATCCAGACGGAAGTTCAAGAAACTGTTACCCACAGACTTCTCATCTTTACCTGGTTTCACAGTGATTTCCTGATTTAAGCTCACTGAGGACAAAGGAAAGTCTCTCTTATTTAAATTGGCCTTGGGACATATTATAAACACATAATATCTAAACTTATTTCCTTTATATCTTTGTACATCACTGACACTGATGGTGATCGAGTGATACAAAACCAGTGTTCAGTGAAATGAGGCCAAGGCTCGGAAGACCATTGCTGTGCTGGTGGTGATAGGGGCTCACTGCTAGGCCAGGACCTAGAGCTGAAGGGAAGGCTTATATTTGCTGATTAAGCCCCAAATCAACTTAAAGACTCCCTAGTGCTATGACACCTACAAGAAATTGCAAAGTTTTAGTATAGAGTCCGAGTTTCATTTTTACTGTTTCACCAGTATGTAGCTAACCACAGTTTCTAGTTTACTTGACCTTGAAATGAAATTATCTTAAAACATCCCCTTGTCCAGGAAGAGCTGCCTTACTCACTAATTACGTTCAATCTTCTTGTTCCATTATGATAGAGTCCATCTTCAGCAGAGCACTACCCTACATACAGCCAGACCATAGTAGAGAAACTTTTACAGAAAAAGGTAGTTTGGTAGGGAGCTTCATTTTTTAACCAGTCACTCCACTGGAGGCTAGATTACAGTGAAGAAAGAGAAGGAAACTAGAATTATCCTGATTAGAAACATCACATTGTAGTTATCTCATGTTTCCAACAGGAGGTTATTTCCATGAACACACTAAAGCATTCAGACAAAAATAAAAGGAAGGAACAGATTCTCTTTATGTTGCTGTTCATGCAATTCACTGATGTGAGTAGAGATATAAAAATGTAAAACCTGACACCATTGGTACAGAAGCTGGCAATCTGAAGGAAACCCTGAATGCTCTGTGTATGTTTTAAGAAAGTGCACAGAGAAAAAAAAAGTAATTGTGTTAGGTATGTGATTTTAGTAACAGAAGTACAAGCTTTTGCAAATGCCCTTAGAGGCATTTTTGTTGTTACCACTAGATGGAAATGGACTCTTATGTTTAAAAAAAATTGAAATAAATTGTATAAAATTGTCTCTGAAGAAAGCCTTCTGTCCTGGTTTCAGTCAGGATAGAGTTAATTTCATTTGTAGCAGCTGATGGGATGCTGTGTTTGGGAGTTAAAATGAAAGCAGTGCTGATAACACCCTGATGTTCTTAGTTGCAGTCAGACAGTCAAGGACTTTCTTAGCTTCTTCTATTTCTCTATTCTTGAGAAAGGAGGGGCGAAGCCAGGACAGGTGACCCAGATGGGCCAAAGAGAGTATTCCATGCCAATTACGTCCTGCCCAATATAACGGGGGGCTGTTGGGAAGAAGAAGAGGGGCGGTTTCGGGACGCGTGCTTCTTGGGGGGACGGTCGGTTCCGGGACAGCTCTGGGTGGTCCGGCCTGAGTTGTGTGGGTCGGGGAGAAACTGCATTGGGGATCAAGAGTTTCATATTCTTTTGCTCTAAAGTCCTGTTAGCATTGTTATATTTTATCTTTCTGTTATCTTAGTAAACTATCCTTATCCCAACCCACGGGCCTCTTAGTTTCTTGGTTTTGGAGTTATTTGCCCCTTCCTTTTCCCTTCCCTTGTTTCCCTTTCCCTTTTTCCCTTTTCCCCTGCTCTTTTACTTTAAGGAGCAGGCAGCTGCGTGGATCTCGGCCCACAGCCGGGGTGAAACCACGACACCTTCCCAGCACTGACCTGTTTCACAACTTCTTCCCCAAAACTTGTCCTCCTATATTCATCTGTACATGCAATTCCCCTTCATAACTTTGTGATGCCAACTAGCAACCAAGCCAGGAAGAAGAGATAGACTTCTTCCTTCCCTGTCCTCTCTGCGTCGATTTTTGGATAAACTGTCATTTTCCCCCAGAGCATACAATCTATGTTACCCCAAAGGATGACATGGTATGTATCCTGATTTCAAGTATACTTGCTAAGTTTCTTTAGGCAGACTGAGCCAGGCAGTGGGGACTGTGCAATTCTCCAATCCATCCATTTTAGCTGGTAGCTGTGTTTGTCTTCCCGGGCATTAAACTGACTTCTTTTGGTCTGTCAGGGAAAATCTTAGTAATATACAGCGTGTGTGTTGTCACAATGTAGTGTAGCTCTGTGTGCTACTGATCGTTATCAAATACCCTGCTCCAGGTGATGCCTTTAAAAATATTTTCCAACAAATCTCCTCTTAAGTAATCACTCTGCCAAATATCAGTTGTCTAGAAGAGCTTGAGTTTTAACAAAAGGTCGAACAAAATTGCAATGAAAACCCTAGGGATACTTGCAAAAGGTCACTTAAGACAAAGGGGATTCCCAGCTGAAGTACAGGTTTCACCACAGCATATACATTCTGTGGGCTACCTTTTCAGAGAAAAACTTTAATTCATAGGCAAAATTCATGCTTATCATTTTCTGTGCACAATCATCCGTACACCCAGTAAATTAAACAGTCACATCTAACTCTGTGATTTGCAGACTGTTATTCAGGCCTCCAAATAAAACACTGTATTCCACAACTGTATTACTTATGATAGCAAATAAAGTTACAACGTGATGATGCTTACAGAGCTGTAGTGGCTTGTCTATATGAAGCTTTTTAAGACCTGGCCTCAAGAAATGTATTTTCAGTTCTGTGCTTGTTGAGCTGGACGAGCATTTCACAGTGAATAATTTATTTGGTTAATTTAGGGCCATCACTGGTTTACAAAATTCCTTTGTGCTGACTGCTTTGGCCACTTTGTTCATTATTTGAAGTTATAGAACAGATGGTTTGTTCACACATATTTCTGCCTAATGATTGCTCGTAAACTCTCTGTCCTGGATAGTGCTTTGAATATTTGCTATGCAGGCTCTGTGACTGGATTTTTAACTCACATAACACATGGACTGGATTCCCAACTCGCTCTGTTTTTTTTTTTATTGTGTGAGCTAACTAAATATTTTCCCAAACCACAGAATATCTTCAAGAAAGTGAAAGTGTGCAGTATAAAACAAAGCTCCTTAAAGGTATGTGCAACTTTTAATTTCTGAATAGTCTAACTGATGCTAAGACATACATGTACAGATACTTAAGTACTTGACTAGATTGAAAGCTATATACAAAGGAACTGATGAAATTGTTTCCAAGCAATATGAGACTCGACAAAAGATTTAGAAAAAGCAAGTAAATGGATTAAAATATGTCCATGATGTAAGCAGAAACTGACAAAAGTTTTACTGCAGTGAGAGGATCAGAGCTGGCCCGACAGGATGCCACACTTTTAGCTGGAACAATGGCAGCTCTCCTAGATGAAGATGAGCTCTTCAAATGAATGGCATCTTTTTAAACCAGGTAAGTATTCAGGCAAATTGGCTGTTGTTGAACCATTTACAAAATTGCTGTAAAAAAACCTAGCAAGCATGATTCCTCAATAAGTCTGTACAAGAACAAACAACAGTGATCCAACCAGGCTTACATTTTACTACTAATGATGTGTTTATAGATATTTACCTCTGCAGCAGTTTCAGAGACTGTATCTTGAATGGCTTTTAATGCCTTTCTTTACTGATTATTAATAGACTGAAGCTATTGAGATACACGGTTTCTACCCGCTTTTATACCAGTGTAACATTGCCATCTACAGGATTTACAGCACACAAACTCTCCATTACTTGAAGACTAATTTTACAATCAAGGAATAGAAACCACTGAAGTTGAAAATATAAGTGTCCAAAATTAGCCCTGTTTGATCAGCCTGACAAACTGCTATTTTACAAATTATCCAGTAATAGTATGGCTCACCAACAAAAGCAGTATATTAAACTAATATCTAGCATTATAAAACCAAGGGATTTCCTTTAATCTAGCTGAATTATGCATCAGGACGAAAAGAAGCAATTAAGTACAAGGGGCTTCTGATTTAGTTGCTCATCAAAAATTGACATGAGCTATGTTTTCATAGTCATACCAAAAAAATATAATTTTCTATTCTACAGGCGATTCAGAGATGTCTTTCTCAGCATCTGTATGTCTTCTCAGCTTTGAAAAAGGATTCATGCAACACAAATCATTGTTCACCAAATTAAACTACACACTAGATCCCTTCACAAGTATTAAATCTAATGTCCAGAGAGCCAAAAATGCACAAATGCAAGTGCTTTTTTTAAGCAGCTGCTTAATTTTAACCCCACTGCTTAATCTCTGTCCTAAAGCCATAATGCTTGTGATTTTCAAGATGGCATCAATTCATTTAGAGATCGTAGCCTTCTGGAGTTAATGTTGTAGCTGGTTTCACAACATTTAACATTCTTCTAATGAAATAAAATTTTTTCAGGGCTCAAATGCCGTATTAGGTGATTGAGCACCCCAAAAATACCACAGAGGGGTGTTATGTTCTTGAGGAGCACTGAATTAGGGCTGCTTCACCGAAATCTCTTTTAGTGAGACAAGGAAGAAAATGAGAATTAAAGAGTGATCAATAAGTACTGGGGAAAAACTGGAGAGGTCATAGGAGGCAACTTGAATGAAATAATCTGATTGAGAGTGTGATCTTTGATGTCAGAAAAAGTGGTTATTGACTTTAATTCAAGGAAGACAGAATGCTGCAAGACATTTTCATTTTTGAGAATCGAAGAAGAAAGTAAATCAGATGGGAAAAGAATCAGCAGCAATAAAATGGACAAGGCATCTCAAATTTCAGATAGACACTTTCTGTGTATGCAGAGGAGTCATAAACTTGAATGTTAGTGCACTAAGATGGCTCTCTAGTTGTTGGGAGCCCCTAGACAGATTTTGCCTCCTTAATTTATACCTAGGAAAAAAACCCACAAAAACACCCCACCCGCAGCCAGCTGTAGAAGAAAAAATAATTAAAGAATCACATTGACCCAAGCTGAACATATTTTCATTTTTCAGTTCAGTGGCCAAACTAGAAAATCAATTACATTCACAATTCTATTTAGTTCAGGAGACACATTTCTGGAGCAGAATGGGGAAGAAGGGGTAATTTTGCTACATGGTGAGGCACATTTTTGTTTCAGGTTTCTCTTGTGGCAGCTTCACACTGGTCTAGTTAAGACAAAAAGATGACAAAAAAGTTGATTTATTTCTATTTCAAGCCTGGCACTTAAACTACTTAAGGATAGTAATAAGGCTGTTAGCAGGCAGTTGTCAGCATTAAGATATTAAGACCGTTCAGAGACTTTCCTGATTGAGCTGATGTCGGTTAGTACTTGAAGCCAGCAACTGAGCTGTGAACAAGCAGCATCTGTAACTATGCTGAAGGTGTTAAAGAGGGCACAAATTTATATGTCAACCTGACACTTTTTGCCCCATCTGACTCTGTATTGTTGCAACCAGCTGGTATAATACTAAGGTTCAGAGAATGATGCAGAAGAAACTCAGCCAAGAATTGACAAACATGTTTGCAGAATATCCCTCTGCAGCATGGAGTCCTGAGCGCTACAGAATTGATGAGCTTTGTCACTCCAGCAGCTTTGACCAGACCAGGACAGTGTCAGTAATCACCTTACTACTCACAAAGAAGAAGGAAGCGGTTATCAAGACGTGAATCCTTAGAGAACCATGGTAGGAGCCAAGGTCAGGATATCTAGAGAATATGGTGGTGGCAGTGTTCTCTCTTGGTGAGGTTACTAAGTTAATAGTAGAAAAATAGTAGCAGCATCTTGAGAATACTCAGTGAATCTTTTCAGGACCATTTTATTGCCCTGCATTAAAAAATCAAGCCCTTATTACCAGGAATATTGATAGAAAAGAAATCCTAATTTCAGTTTTGTGTTGATTATAATATTTGCAAGTTACATTCTGCTTAAGAATCATCAGTTGCCTAAAATTATTTGTGAATTAACTTACATCTCAAAGTATATTTCTTGCAGATGATAGATCTCAGAACTTTTAATTTTTCAGAAGAAAAATTATTAAATTTGCCATCATAGGGCATTGTTTCATTTTTGCAACACCTTTCAATACGCTATAGAAGCAGTAATCCAAAGCACAGCTACAGGCTGGGTGGAGAACGGATTGAGAGCAGTCCTGAGGGGAAGGACACCGGGTGTTGGTGGACAAGAAGCTCAACATGAGCAGGCAATGTGCCCTCACAGCCCAGAAAACCAAATGTATCTTGAGCTGCATCAAAAGCAGCATGACCAGCAGGTTAAGGGACACGATTCTCCCCCTCTACTCTGCTCTGGTGAGACCCTACAAGTACTACATCCACCTCTGGGGTCCCCAGTACAAGAAAGACATGGGCCTGTCCTGTGATCTTTAGAAATTGTACTAATTTTAATTTTTAAACTGCTTCTGAAAGCCATACATTCATACATTCTAGATGCCAAAATGATTTACAGAAGTTAAGGCAGTTATAAAGTCAACAGACATAATACAAGGTGTGGTGAGAGGCATTCAGAGCTATTAAAAAAAGGCAACAAAGATATTTATACCTTCAGTTCCCTGAGGAAGTTCACAAGGTGGAAAGATGGCCACAGGTCATGGCCAGCAACTGACATCAGAGCGGTGAGGGCTCCCACGTGAGAAATGGCAGGTCTGTGAGGTCAGGATGGGGTTACTGACATGAGCCTGGAAAAAGAGATGAGGGAAAGAGGTTGGAAGCAACATTTAAGAGGTTAGGCAGAAGCACACATCCGTTGCATATTTTATAATGACACACAGCACGAAGGCAGGGTACATACAGTACCAACTCCATAGATGTCTTGAAAAATGAGGCTGATCCTTGTGCAGACTGCTTGCTGTGCCATGGTGTGTGCCAGCCTTACTCTATACCATGTCATCTTCAGCCCCCCTGACAGCTTCCAGCAGCTCAGTCAACAGCAAAGGCGACTCCAGCCTCCTGCTGCCCATTTGCTTGGCCCATTGGATTTATTTTACACAGCCTTTCTGATGTGCAATGTCCTAAGTACTAGGTACATATTACCAGCTCAATCCAACATGTAAAGACTTGTAACCTTTTACCCAAATCTGGCTTCTCTGATTATTCCTTTACCATCTACCAAGCAGATACACTAAGCTCCTCATTAAAAGTATTCATCCTGTAGAGGCTGAGTGCCATGATTTAGTATAGGCTGGAACTTGTAAAGTCCATGGAGCTCACACAGTTCCAGTGAATTAGAGGCAGCGAGATGTCCTTTCCAATCTACTGCTGCCTTTGCCCTGATCCCAATTCAATTGCTTGTAAGTCACAACGGGGAAGCAGAATAATGATGCTCTGATCAGTGTAACCTTGAGCAGTTAGGCTGGAATATGGTAAAATTATAGTAGTCAAAGCTGTGATAAATGCCCGTTCTTGAATAGGCAATGAATAACTCTGCGTTACAATTGTAAAATATATGATATTTTACAATTTATATTTTACATAAAATATGAACTTCTACTGGGCCTTTGGGAAAAACTTGCAAAAGCTTGGTTAGCATTCTCACTGCTAATCCTAGAGATGGATTGGACACCATTAAATAGAACAAAAATGTTACTGAATAAATAGTTAAGGCTAATGGCTTTCTGTGCCAGAGAGGAAATAAATTATCCAACATGAGATGTTGTATTACTCATATTACAGAATTGTTAAATAAAATAAGGGACTCAAAAAACTGGACTAGGAAAACGATCTAATATCAAACTGCACAATGAAAAGAGAGGTTAATTAGAGAGAGAAAAAAATATATTTTAAACATGATTGCTCTTTCTGGGATCAAAGGCACCCTCAGATGATGAGCAAAAGGACAGTCCTAAACGGAAGCTCTAGGGAGCCTAAAAGCGGTGACCCAAAGGAAACCTTTACTTTAGTGCCTGTGGGGAGCAGAACCTGCTCAGTAACAGATGGTCCCCTGTCTGCCTTCTGACATCTTAAGCAGTATTAATCTGAGGCACGTTTGTGCTCCATTTTCCTTTATTCTCTGCCTGAGGACCACAACACAACCGCACGTAGACAGCTTCCATTGGAATAAAGGTTCTTCCACACAGACATCCAGGTACACTTCTGAAGCCAGTACATGCGAACCTGTTCTGGCATGGTTAGAGCATTTGATTCAAACCTTGCAGTCTGATAAAAATAGTGACAACTTATTCCTCATGCAGGCTGTTTGGATATTCACAGCTACTGCAGAAGGAAACACCAGCAGCAGACAGGGCAGTGGAACGTGTATGGCTACAGATGGTCAGAAGAGGCTACAGCAAGACCCCATATACTACAGGTTAAAAGAATGCACCTCCTTTCTTTTGGAAAGCTTATCCATTTTTCTTTGATAGCAACACATTGCACAACTACAGTTTCCTGTCTAATCAATGTCAGTACTCTACAAATGCTAGTTCCCTCAGCAGCCTTTGAGGTGGGCGATTTCACAACTTTACGGGTAGGAAGTGAGATTCCAGAGACAAGAAAGAGCCATTGTTTCTCTGTGCCCGACAAGAAGAATTATACTCAGCCTTAGGCAGGTCTTGTAAGGAAAATTTCCAGAGTTCTCACTTTAATCCATCTCCTTTGCAACGCAGAAATATCTGCATTTACAGAACTAACAGTCTGAGTGACTTGTCTGGGTACCTGGAACTGTGAACTGAATCCATCCTTTGGAACAACCGGCCCCGAGTCACTGCTACAGGTTGCTATGCCAGATGTCAGACTCCACCTGTATTTCCTTGCTCTGCTGCAAATTGCCATCAATTAAAATTTATTCTGAGGACATATTTTGGATTTACAGCTTCCTGTCCTATTTCTGAGCCAGTTGAGATGAAGTTTATCTAACTATCTCCTATCTCCCACCTGCTTGGTGAGAGTTCAAATCTATGGCTAATGAAAGCTGTTAATACCGAGTTACAGTAACTCACAGTCACCAGGAGCTGCACATAGCAGATATCTCAATTAAAGATTCTCATATTTCAGTCTCTGAACACTAACAACTAACTCCCTTTATGAATAAAAGAGAAAAAAGTGGGCTCTGAGGGGGCCTTGTTAATCCCTGCTGTAACTTGACACGCTTCCCATTATATCAGGAAATACACCTGACCTCCTATGACATTATCCGGTGCCAAAGTGACTATGAAGGATCAGCCTTGTTGTGCCAGCCATTTATGTTACGCTGTGAAAAGCACTTCAATTTCCATGTGTCCTCATCTCAATACAGGGACAATGTCAAGGGCTAAATTTCCAATATGCCAGAGCTCTAAGTTGACCAGCTCTATAATATAATATGCATGAAGGTCAGAAGCAGCTGTCACCTCAGATGTGTATTTTGCTGAGTTATTTTCTTAGCCAAGAAGAAATTCACTGCAGTACGTAATACTGAGAAAAATAACATGAAAGAATAGGAAGAGGCCATGTAAAAAAATGAGAGTCAGGCCAGAAACCCCAGTTCTGACTGCATTGGCATGCTTGATCCAACTTTTAAAACAGCCTTAACAGAGAGGCATTTTTTCTGTTTGAATTGCATTAAGATGTGGAATTAGCTTTATAAATATAAATCAGTTAAGTATAATGCAATATTTATGCTGCAGTATCTGATTTTTTCCCCTTTAGGATTCCATTTAAAAGGGAAATAACAAGAAAAATTAGCACACTCAGAAAGAGAGTGGGTTTACAATTTATGTTAATTAATTTTCATATTGACACAAAACTAAATCCTGTATTTCATTTGATTAAAGCAAGGGGAAAAAAAATGGCAGATTAAACCAAATAGATTTTTTTTTTCCTGCAACTAGTAATGCTGTAAGGAAAACCTCTGGTTTTTTACCAAACATATTAATTCTCATTCACTCATTCTTCTGCTGCCCAGCATGTAGGCCACTGTGCCCAAACCAGTCCTCACTCCCTATCCCAGTTCCCCTGAAACAAGGGCAAAGGTACAAGCAAGAAAAATAGTTCAATTTATTTGAAGCCATGAAAGGCTCCAATCAAGATCAGGAACCTATTATTCTAGGCACTATATAAAAAGAGCAATAGCCTATCCCTGACCTGAAAAGAGGTTCAAAATTCTCCATTAAATCAAATAACATCATTCAAAGTTGGACGAAAAAAAATAAATCTATTGCTAGCGAAGATAGAAAAGAAAATCACTGTTCTGTTAATAAAAAGACTAGTTGGAATTTGCAAAAATCCCCACCAGTTGCCTAATTCCACATGTATTCGTTGAAGAGTCCGTGCCAAACTCATCATTGTTCTAACTTGCTGAGCTTCACTGGTGCTACATCAAAGAGAAAAACTGGATCCACTGAGGTCTATTTTCTATTGGAATTATTCATCAAGGATCTGCAAACCTGACCTGAAATTTTCTTCCAACTTCAGCTGAATCAAATTCTTTTTGGTGTTCAAACAGATTCATTTTTCTCTTCCCATTTCCCATGTGTATGCCCTGTCTCATTTGGGCAACAGTGAAAGGTTCTATACTGCTACAAGTGATACACTCTATTACGTCTTTGATTATTTTAGAGAGGCAGAAAAAAGCAGAAGAGCAGTAACCCCACTTCACTGACCAACTCTGTCAGCTTTGTCCCTTTCCTCAAAACATTGACTCTTCCTTGCTATAATTTAATTATTCATTCAGGGTTTTTTGTACTGTTAATAAAATTTGCCCATCATATTGATTAGCTTACTTAGTTCAGCTGGATTCACAGTGTAAATAAGATTTCTTTGCAATTTAAAAATCCCTTTGCTCCAGTGACTCTATTTCAGGTTTTTTTCCCCCTAATTTTAATGGAAGCAGCAGCACTAATTACCTGCCCTTATGTCAATGTTTCCTCAGCAGCATCCTCCAGTATTGAATTACTGGTTTCCTTATTGTTATTGTCATTAGCACTGAAGTATTCTTATACTGAAAATTTCATTCAGCCAGCCTGAGGTTCTCACTTCTGCAACAGAAAAAGAATAATTTCTCAGTTAGAATCAGGGCGTTGTCTGTCCTTAATGAGACAACAGCATGACTAGAAATGGTGATATTCTCCATTTCCCATCCACATTTATTTTAATCCACATTTCAGTAAAGGCAGACTTGTCCTAAGATACATGTTGTATCTATTCACAAAAAAAAAAAAAAAAAAAGAGGGAAAAAAAAAGGTGGATTCTTTATCTCAGGTTTGCAGCCTTCTCAAACATCATAAAACCCTAATTTAGTTTTCCTTATTTTAATGGGTTTTCCCTGCTACAGTTCTTAGGCAGACATGGAAGCTAGATTTATTAATGTCTGGCAAAAGTGTGATGCTACAGTCCTCAGCTAAACATGCCATGTCTGTGCTATACAGTGCAAAGATACCTACAGTATTAGCCAAGAAGAGAGGGTTAACATATGATAGCAAATCCTGCATCTTAAAATCAAAGTCCCTCATGTCAGTGTAAGAATAAACTGATTTTTAAAAAAGTAGCAGGATATAAGAATTATATTTGATTGAGATAGAAAGCAACTCATCACTCCTAGGCTTGGAGGAGGTGATCCTTGAATATTAACCATCTTTCTTGGACCCTTCTTCCTTCCAGGGCTTTGTCCCATTGTATCTGCCAACAGATGCAATTTGTTAGCAGCAGTTTGTTCTCCTGAAGTATAAAGTGTTTCTGGAGACAAACTCAGGAAGGCATAGTGCAGATTTATCAGAAAAACAGCCTAAATGGCCAAAATTATGCAACCTTGAGCCTTCTGGGGGGACTGAAACCTGATTTAAACCCAAGCAGGTGTGTGCTACAAGTTGCCAAGAGACAGTGAGTGCAGCAGTTTGGTCAGCACTGGCACAGGAAAGCTTAGGATGGATTTGTGCAGCTCAGCAAAGCCAGGACTTTCTTCTAGCTCCTTCATAAAGCCCATCCTAGGAGTTTAGTAGCCTCATGATCTTCTCTGGCCTACCAGCCAAAGCTTGTATGGTTTGAAATCTTAACGCAGAGGTAGAGAGAAACTTTTGTAAGATCTGTATGTCATCCTCACTGTCACTTCATGTGTTGCAGCTGAATGCATTGAATTGGTGGCAAACATCACTGAAAAAAACCCAGTGATGATTCATTACCAGTGAGCAGGTAAATGCTTTCAGCTGGATACATATACAGAATTCATGATTAGTGCCAAAATTCTTCTGATTTCCCAAATACCACCCCCTTATTAATGCCATAGTAAAGAGTGTCCATGGAGCACTCTCCATGTTTGTCAGCATGGGAGAAGAGTTAATGCCAATAAATTTCTAAAGTGCTTTAGTTGAATTGCATTAAACCATTATTCAGACATTTGTATTAAGAATTAAAAACTCCTTGATTCAATTTTCCTTACCTGACTTCCAAAGTAATTTAAGTTAAAATCAAATTAAAGACATTTTATTTCTGAATATGAGCATGTGCACAGAATTTAAGACAGTTAAACCAAATCTCCTTACACATGACTGAGACTGAGAAGTAAGCCTTGACAATTGCAAAAAAAAAAAAAAAAAATCAAGGTAAGGATCCCTAACAATACTGCATTTCTTCAGAGAGTTAAAATCCACCTTGAGCATTTACAGAGGGATAGGATGGCAGTGGAAATGCATATGCCTCAATGTAATAACATTATATAACGCCATCCAATACCAGAGGCAGACGTTGGACTATTTAGTCTCATCCCATATGGCAAGACAAATGTTCTCCCAGTTCATTATTAATAGTGCTGTGACAACACTGTGACTCAGCATCAGAAATCATTATTTTAAATATCTTCCACCAGAAGTGCCTTGGCTTGAGCCTTTTTCCACAGAAGGTTGGTCCTGACTAAAACCTTCCACCCAAGTGCTGAGATTCATACAGTAATGCAACAACCTGGTGATCCAATTCCACATTAAAATAAACATGTGTCCTAACCTTCAAGGAACTGATATAGCATTTTGAATTATAGATCAAGGGGAAAAATTTAATGGATAAATGTTAAAATCATTAAAGTAGCTTTTCACTGCAAATAAAGAGTGAATTACTCATCCCAAGTCAGCTATCAGATGTATCAGTTTAGGTTTTTCCTCCCAAAGTATGCATAAATCTCTTCAGTCTCATCTCTTGTCATCTTCTTGTCAAAAGAAATTTTGCATCACTTCCCCCATCATTCTACCACTGGCTTCTGAAAGCATTCCACTTTAAAATCTTATCAATGAGGGTTTTTTTTCCCCTTTCATGGAGCATGATGCTATGAAAAGCATAGAAGAAGATGATTTATTAAAAAACCCATCTTAATACTGTTATAAAAAAAAAAAATACAAATCATAGAATGATAGAACAACCTTGATATTCTCCCTCTCTGAATCTACCTTCATTTCATTTCCAAAGTCCAATTGAAGCTGCAGAATTTGATGGGCATTTTCCCTCATTAGAATGTGAGTGATACACTTGGAGGAAAACATAGATGGATCTGTCACCTAGTCAGTCTTACAGCAACTTCTTCCTTCTGACATGCTTTCCTCAGCCACAAACACCTCCACCATTAGTTCACAACAACTATGGCTGTAAAAAAAAAACCCACAAACCCACCATCAAATGACAGGCATCCATTTTAAAAGACTTGATAGTTAATTTACTTTCTATCTGTTTCTTCTTCTTCACCTATTTTTGTACATAAGCTAACACACACGTTCCTGCAGTAAGCAGGTTGGGGGGAGAACAAGAGTAACTTAGCTTTAAAAAGGCACATAAGTAGGAGCTGACAGCACAAGGAAGATCCTCTATACTTATTAAAGCAAGCATGTGACACATGCATAAGACATATAAACGTAACCAACAGCTTCTCTTTGATACCTGTAGTTGTTAAATCCCATTGGTAGATCATTTTCTAGTGTAGATACAGTTGTATAAATTCCAGCAGATGGGATGTACTCTCTGTACAACTACATCCATACATAAGGAGCCAGTACTTTTACAAGGAGATGGAATAAGCATTTTCTACTGTGCTTCAGCAGAAATACAGTTTTAAGCAATGAGGCCTCGGGCAATATATTGCCTGTCATCTGCAATTTTCATAGAGTGTTAGAAAAAGGGAAAAAAAAGGGGGAGGATATAATAGTTTTGCTATGAATAGTATCCTAATATCCATATGAAGATTGTCATTAACATTGTTCTGTTACATTGCTCATGCTTCATTCTGGAGCTTCAATGACCATACAACACTGTTTCCTAGGATTTTTGTTTTTAACCTTTGGAAGCGTACCTCTCACAAAGGGGTGAGACACAAACTTTCTTTTGGATATCACCAATACTTGCAGACAAAAGAAATAACAAACATTTCCCTTGAGCACTCTGAAAGTTTTGGAAGGACCCTTTTGTTCCTCACTTTTCATGTCTCTGTATTTTCCTGGTCCTCATTTACTCTCCTCGGGGTTTTCAATCCTATCTCAAATGTCATTACCAAATAATATTAATTCTCACCATCACATCCGCTTTAGATCTATTCCTTCTCTTTAACTGTCTTCATATCCAAACCATTACCCCAAGGCTTTTGCCCAGTCTAATCCCATATTTTCCTCTTTGGCTCAGCCTCTTCCAAATTCCCTGTCCTGTACTCAAGGCTTTACTAAATAGGTACCTGTCCTCTTACCCTTCAGCTCCACGTTTTCTCTCTTCCTGCATAATTACTCATCTGATCTCAGTGCAGCTCTAAAGAATTGCTTCTCACTTGTCCCTCTCCTCTCACTCCCACACCAGCCCACCTCTATATCTGCTCCCCAGCTCCCTTTTCCCTCTGTCCTTGCTCCTGCCCTGTCCCTTTGAATTTCAACAAAATGACTCCCTCTCACAGTGCCTGTCCTGTGGGATGGGAGGAGGCTTGCTGTGGAGAGGAATCCCATTTTGATTGCCTTCTGTCACTGGGTAAATGCAGCCCAGGAGGCTTTGCTGCTTTTCTATTTTTCTGGATTTTTTTTGTGATACTGATTTTGAGACAATTTTAGGAGTAGGCGTATTGTACATCACATTCAGCACACAAGAGCTTCTGGCTGTAACCCAGCAGAAACCTCCTACATTTCACAGGTGGTTTGTGAGCTGCAGATGGAGAACTTCTGTGTAAAAAACTTTAAAAAAAAATCCCCAGCCATATTTGTCCTTTAATTACACTTGGTTTTCACCACTTCCTCACATTCTCTGCCTTCCTAAGTGCTACAGAATTGCATTCAACCTAAAGAAAGGTTTTTAAAAATAATAAGGTCCTGTTTTGTAACAATATTCTCACTGCTACTAAACTATTTCATTAAGTTCCATCTTTCCTATTCTCTTTTGGTCTGTTGCAGAGAAACTCAATCCTTAGCTGGTAATAGGTGCACACACCCCAAATATTGACCCAAAGGGGCTTCTGCAAAGAGAAATGTAGTTTGCCAGTGACAGATGAGAACAAGGGACAAGATGTGAATACAGAACCATATCTGCAACAGCTCAATCAGACTCAAACTCAGTGATTTTCACAATATAATTCTGCTATGGTTTTTACAAGGCACTAAACTGCCAGTTTTCCCTGCCCAGGATGAATTTTCTCTGGCCACGGCTCTTCCTAAAGGAACACTTGTCTTACAAACCAGTTCCCTTGAAATACTGGTTTTAAGCTTTTGATCCTGCTGCCCAGTGGGCTGCTCTGCCAGATTCTTGCTTCCAAAGACTGCATTAAAATACGAGCTGCAGAAAAGCACAAAAGCTGTCCAGTGAACCATGGTATCAGCAATTAAATAAATAAGATGTTCTGCTCACTGCACAGGGGAAGAGTATGACTGAGGTTTACAAAGTCATCAACACCGTTGATAATGTGAATGCAGAACCTCTATTCACCAAGCCCCCCAACAGCAGAATGAGAAGCACTTGGGCTAGCATGAGATACACAGATAAAAGCAGGTACTTTTTTACACGACCTGTAGCAAACTACTAGAATTTGTTTACATTAGCTTATCAAAGTAGAGAGTAGCAGCAGGTTTAAAAATGGATTAGTCGAGTTCATGGACAATAAGTCCAAAGCTAGATACTAAAAAGAGCATCCTTGACACAACAGTTGTGGATGTTGAGGACGTACAAAGGGAATGGACTGCAGAAAGCGGCTGAGCTTACATGCTCCCTTCAAATAATAACTAGTTGCCTCCACTGAAGCTGGATACTGAGCTACATCAACCCTGAGGATGCAAGACCCAGCAGGAACTGAGGTTCTTACTGGGCAGTTCAGTATCAAAGACAGTTGGACAGTCTGGGGAGACAGGATAGTTTTATCTGTCCGAGCAACACTGGAATAGCAGTCTAATTACTCTAAGAATAGATATTTCCCTTCCTTTGTGGAGAGCCTACAACTCAGTAATGAAAGAATTATTACAAAGAACAATTTTGTTCTGACATGGTTTACTGCACAGTTCTACAATTTGACAATGCACAAAGAGTGGAGGTGAGCACTCAAGGTTTGAGCTGTGACCCTGCAAGCTTTCCATGCCTCACGTGTCAACACACAGTGGGCAGCTGTGATATTGCCTCTGTGCTCTGAGGTTATGAGCTCTGGTCCTCTTCAGTCTCTGATGTAAATCAGAGAGAACTTCCATGATAGACAACAGATTTAAGCCGCTCTTTAGAGTGGTGAGACTAAAATCAGGTCCTTAATACTTATTTTTAAAAGACCGTGGAAGTTAATCAAGAATAGCTGCTGTTTCCCAGATAATCCCTGCTGAAGTTGGAGGTGATTTGCTCTTTCCCATTAGGAATATGTCTCTGAGGCATTACTTACCGTGACACGTTCTGGCTTGTAAGCTACAGCATGCCTAGAAGATCATGTGTCAGGACTTACCTGTCCATTTCTTGAGATCTACTTTTCCTAGTAAAAAATGCAGTGTCATTTTCATTTTCCAGTATAAACTAAGACTTTTTTCCAAAAAAATGACAAAAAAGCCCATTGTTTTTCCAGTCACCTCATCTGCAACAAGGACTGATTTCAGCCAACATTAAAGGTGAGAAGAAACAGCCATTTAAATTTAAACTGACTTTTCAAATTTGCTTCTAATCAGCTAGGAACTTTCTTTGTTGCTGTAAAAAAAAAAATTTAAAACCTATATTGAAAGAATAAAAAATGTATTTCAAGTCTATTGCTTTTGTTCATTTTCATCAGACTGAAGTGCTTAAACTCTCAAAACAACATAAAATAGTGAAAACAATATACATGACAGATCAAACAATGCACCCACTGCAATTATTCTATAATTAAGCCATGATGATGTAGCATTTAAAAAGAGTCATTCTATCAGGTTGAAATCCATCTCTACAGAGATGTTTCTCTGACAAGAGAAACAAAATGAGAACAGAATGCAGAAGTTCTGTGTTTATGTACATTGGCCATTTCTCTTTGCTCATAGTGTAGGGCCCGAGAACTTAGAGAAACAGATAGGCAACAAGTGGAAAGGTAGCAGTACACAAGAGCTTGTCTTTGGTTACAGGGTTCAGAGGTGTTTCAAGACTACTTACAAGTATACCACTTAATACTTCCCACTGGACCAGTATTTGCATCCATATCATTCCATACTGCCTAGATAACAAGTAAAACATAGGGTATGGTCTGTGCATCTCACAAGGAAATGAAAAGCATAATGTGGTCATTTAGCTTGACCTCTTTTCCATGCAGATGTAACATCTCATTAAGCTGCAACCACAACCAGACTAGTTAAGTTTTGATTCATCACTGCACCCATGTTACTTGAGAGGTTGTGAATCTGACTGATCCTAGCCTTTCTTACTGTTAATAAATAGAATAGTTTAACAATACCGAGTTCAGGTGCTGCTAAAGATAAAGCAAAACCAGCCATTCAAGGATCTAGAATAAATGTCTGGGATACTGGCTTGATGTTCTTTTTACTTTTACTAGTGGAAAGTAAATTTTAATTGTATAAAGGAAGATGTGAACTTTAGATGCACCATGTTACCCACTCAGAGGCTATAAGTAGTCCGATATATAAACAGAGAGCAAGTTAATTTTGCATCTTCCACATAACCATGAAATAATTGATGTGATGACAACCCCAGCAAACCAACCTGGTTTTGAAGAGTTTAGCTATTTCAGTTACATGCAGAGCTCATCTGGACCCTCTATATAGGGCAAATTCCCTTATAATGCAAAATTATGGCTAAAATTATTTTCAATTCAATTCTAATTTGTCTTGCCACATAAAAATAGCATGCAGCACAATTAATATGCATAAAACATAAACCCGTTAATGGACTGCATTTAGGTGTGCTAAAGGAAGTGAACCAAGATCATTTTAAATCTTCTTATATGCTTTTTGCTGATACCATGACAGCTAGGAATTAAACATGCAAAGAACTTTTATTGAACTGTCCAGATCCTGTTTATATTCAATCAAAGTAGCCCACTTTATCATGTCGCTCTTGACATTGCTGCAAAATAGATAACAGCTAAATCAGAGACTGTCAAACTGAAGTAACTGTCAGGAATTAAATGGTATTGCTGAATAAAAGCCATAATTGAAATGCACAAAAAACCCTCTAAAACAACGTGGGAAACTTTAGATGACATTGCAGAGACATCAAAAGTCCCTGATACAGCAATAGAATTGAGCAGATTGTTTGGGCAAAATGTTATCATTTGAGCTTTCTTGTGCCTTATTACACACAGGCATCATGTGGGACTCTGCAGAGTACTGAATTACTATTTACAGCATTTTGACCTTGAACATCACAGTTGCATTAATACAGTCCATTCAGTGGAACAGACAGATAGTTATGAGGTCAGTGAAAATGTATAACAGATTTTTGTATTCCAAGAGGAAAAAAAAATTAGTGACTTGTATAGATCCCAAAAAGAAGCATCTGTTCTCAAAACACCTGGACAAACAAAGGGCAACCTTTTTGACATAACAGTTAAGATGCAATATATTATTGATCAAGCATTGTAAGAGGTTTAGCACCCTTTCTGAGCTCTCATGATACTCTAATTATGTGATGTAAATTAGAATCTCTAAAACCTGTAAGTTTCTTGAAGATGAAATTTAGTCACCCTCAAGCATGCCTTATTAACTAAGTGACAAAGAATTGTAAGCAGGAGTTTAAAATTCAGTATTCATTCAAAAGAAACCAATTTGAGAATTTCAAATACTCTACTAACAGCAAGAGACTAGCAGTATATAGCCTGATTATTTCACATCCTAAAGCTTTTTTCACCCCTACATTTATAGTGACATCTGCAAGCACTAATAGAGTTCTCTCTAGGATGGGGATCATTAAGCCAAAGTACTCCAGCACAATGGGCAATGAAAGATTGAATTTGTTTGTGCTCATAAGAATTGACAATGATGCTAATATACACGAGTACTTCACTGAAGTTGTGCAGCATATTCAACATCTGGAGACTCTTCCCTGGATTTCTACACAATCAGTGTAAAACTTTAAATAAATACTTAGTAACATACACGTTTCAAATACATATCTGTGACTTGCTCTTCATTATCTGGAATTGCCCATAAAGAACTTGGGGAATCAATAGGAGAAGGCGATACTGAGCATTGTTCTTACTGCGGGCAGTCAAAAACCCAGTACTGTGAAGTCTGCCTTTGCTACATGATCTGATACCACCCACATGTCCATTTGAGACTTGATTCAACACCGTTAACATCTGTGGGAGTTTGCTACTGATTTCTAATGAATTTAAGAGCTCACTCCTTGAAGTATTTTCATTAAGGAGGTGAGCATCAATGAGGAGAACGCCCCCCCCCCCACACACACACACACCCCCCTTACTCTTTTGGTGCTTAGTCACACTCCAAAAAAAAAAAAAAGTGGGGGGGGGCAGGGGGGTGGAGAAAAAAGCATCAAGGGATTTCAAATAGAAAATAAGAGTGAAGGTTCATCTAGCAGCCTAGGTCTGGCAGCAGCCTGCAGCAGATGCTTGGGGAACAAGCTAGGTCCAGTGCACCATTACATTTGTTCACACTGGGAAATGCCACCCCGAATCAGAAGAATACCTAAGATTCAAGGTGCAGAAGACATTGTACTTTAATTCTGTTAACAAACTGCAAAATAACACTGCAAAAGGACTACTGAAAGCCTTCTTGTTAAAATAAAGTTCTTCTATTCATCTTGAGACCCCAAAGACACAGACTGCTTAATTTTGTTCCACCCTGAGGAAATTATGTCCTTGGCTGTTGATACAAATATGATTATAAATGTCCCTCATACCTACTTGTTTTCAAAAGGCAAAATTAAAACCAAAACCAGACTGAACTGCAGGAACTGTATGTCAAATTCTCTTTTGAGCTAAAGATCATCATTCATTTATACATCTGCTCACATGAAACTGGCAGTTTTCTTGCACAACCACATTCTATTTATTTTTTAAAAGGAGCTGTTTCATGAATTTGCATCTTGAGGAGATTACTGAGTGTGACTGCACATGCTTACCACATGCACAAGAAATTTTGGCATACACAGTGTTACGCATAAAGCTGAGCACGAAGAGTTGACATTGCGGTTCTGCTTCTTTGCAACATTTGTATTGCCTGCAGTAAGCAATAGGAGTATAATCCAAAATACTCATTGAAGAAAAGTGCTGACACACATCTCTCAATAATTTTCTTTGTTTAAAATCTGAATGTCATTTGCACTGATTTAAGTCATTTTTAAAAGAATTAATCAATGCAACATAAAGCAGCGGTTTATGGTTTATCCTTTTATAAGGACATTCATATTTATTTTCTTTTCGAATTACAGAATATCAAAGTATTTCCTTTAATGATGGCATTTTTGTCACCCTTTCAAACCATCTTACAACATTTGACAGTAAGAAACAACTGCAGTAGAATTAGACACCTCAAAAGACACAGGACAGGTTTTATAGCATATGGCAACAGACTTTTGTGTCTGCTAAGAACAAATAAAATTATAAGCTACCTCTTGACAATTTTTCACAGGCTGGGAAATTATGCATTTCTTTTCAATCTAGGGAAAATTTGGACCATTTCTGCTCCATATATTCTTATCTTTCAAGATCAGCAGTTATTCTTTTCACAATGTGATGGATGTTGCACTGGATTATACAACCCAACTGCATCTGTTCTCTTGCTTTCTAGATATTACATTCATTCTATTTCACAGCATGAACTCACAATCAAGATCCTGAATATTGCTCCATGATAAATACCACAGATGAAGAAATGGTCTGGTGCCAATGTTATTTTCATGGTGTTGGCACATCTCCTGAACAATGCCTCTTGCTGCTCATCCCTGCACTTGGTAGTATCCACTATTTTAGCTTCAGAAAATTTTCAGGCACCGCTATAGCATTCAGTTGGAAAGTCATTTTTAGACATATTTTAATGTACTTTGTGGGTTTTTTTCCTCCAGCAACTCTTTCTGCAAATCAGTAATACTTTTTCCTTCCTTGAACACTTGTAGAAGCAGGTGTTGATACTGCCAATACTTACACCAGTGAGGAAGTTTAGCTACATTACTGCCCCGTTATATTTAGTAGGGCTACACATACAGTGAAATTCTGGCAAGACTCGCCTTGATATATCAACTCAGCTCATCACTGAAATACAACCATCTCTGGGGTAAAGCATGATAAATATTCAACAGCGCAGGGAAACACTACACTGCAGATTTAAGGCTCAATCTGGCAAATACTTACACAAGAGTATATTTTCTTCACACTGCTGAAGAAAAATACTTATATACATAAACGTATTCATAGGCACAAGATTGCAGACTACAGGACCCAAGAGAGGAAGGAGAATGGGGGAGGAGAGAGCCTTTTCAATGCACCCCAGGGTCTTAAGCGTGTTGAATATGTCACCAAAGCAGAGGCCATAAGGTGATCAACGTGGCAAAGGCTAAAAACAAAACTATTCAGGAATGCCCAGTAACAGGAAGACCTGCCCAGCACTACCAATGTCCAGTGAACTAGAGAATCTAGCTGAGCACTTCTGATTGCACACCAGGCTATTGAGATGTGTGCACATGAAGATGGAAGACAACAGGCAAGGGTAAAAGGCCTTTTCTGATGCAGTTGCAGGATCTACTCCAATCACATGCCCCTTTGTTTTACCTCTCTCCCAAAAGTTGGTAAAATTTTCCAAATAATCTAAAGTCCCTGACACTCTTCAGAAAACTCTGCTCATGTACATTTTCACAAATTAGAAAATATTCTGTGCAATGATGAGTCTTTAGACATCTAACCAAGTGTACTTCCCATTTTTCCATGGGAGTCTGCAATTTATTCTCCGATCTACCTTCATTTCAGCACTATAAAAAGGAGCCAGTCAAAATACCTATCTGGCACAGCTTCCCGGGGAAACGTTTCCCTATTTCACTCTTCATAAAGGTCTGCAATAAAGAGATACCTGTAAGCCATCCTTTCTAAAACTGTATTTTCCATTTAATAACTCATACAGAACCAGAATGACAGGAAATGGGTTAACAGATTCCTTTTTTAATCGCCTCAACTTAATTCAGCCTCTTCAGTGCATAGAAATTGAGATTTTTTTTTCATTCTCTGCCCATATGTGTATGTGGCTTATTGAAATATAAGAGTTTCTTCCATCTGGAGAAGCTCACTGACACGAAATGACAGATGTATAATATTTGATGACCACATATTAGATACTCATTGCAGTACTTGCAAAGGCTCTGCAATTCAGCAGTAACAGACTGAAATAATTTGAACCAGTCTGAAAAGGCTGCTTATGTTTTTTACTTATGAGCAGCTATGTCCTTTGCTATACCATTAATAACAAGTTTATCTAAAATTGCGGTGGCTCAGTGGCAACACTTCTACTTTATTCTCTACAGGGTTGGTTTGGTTTGGTTTCTTTGAGATTCTGTTTTGAGTTTTTTAATGTGGGAAGTTGGGGTTCTCATTTCTGTCTTGAGACAGGACTTTTTTTCCATAAAGGGATAATTATTTCCCATAATCGTTGTTTTAAAGAAAGTAGATGTCTTTTCAACCCACACCAATTGATGGACCACCCTTTTTCTGCTGATGGAAGCCACTTGGTCCCCTCTGGCAAAATAAGAATAACATAGAACTGATAATTCCAAAGCCGCCTGAAGGATTTAGGCATACAATTTCCATTTTACTTTTGATATCTCTGAAGCTACAAATATGTGAGTAGATAAAAACCTACTGCAAACTGCAGCACAGCATATGCTTAGCTGTGAGCAGAGCCTGTATTGACACCTACTTATTTGTAGGAATGTAAGAGTTTGTAAGATCAATCCTGATTCATTCTGTTGTAAATACCTTGCTACCAGCACAGTGTTAAATTACTTTGGGGGTATGTCACATGTTTGGATCTTGAGACATCCAAGGCTACTACTAGACAACATTATTTCTGTTACTCAAAAGAGAAGTACATGGATGCTTTCTATACTTCATGTACAGTTATACTCAAGCTATTATCATAGTTTGGTTGGAACCCAAAAGCAAACAGCAAAAATCAACATATGATCAAAAGGAGACTTCACAATTTTTATGTTACTCATCCTCAATAGTGACAAGCAGACTCTGTCATAACTTTCTAACTGTTAACTAGTAAGATGGAGAGCACAGCAGAGACAGGATACCTACCTCAGAGACAAATTACACACTAGCTTGGGTATGGTTGTCACAACCCATAAAGAAGTATATGCATTCATTCTGTACAGCCACTCTATTCTTTTTCAAGGCTTTGCACAGTCCTTTTGCTTTAGTTAAATTCTTAACAAATTAAATTTCTCACTTTACATCTAAGAAAGCTTTCTGTACTTGTCAAATCATCTTCAGTTGAGGCTGATAACCACCACAGAGATTTTTTTGAAGAAGCAAGAAACCCTGTTCACCAGAATGCCTCACTCCTTGCCTTTTTGTATCTTATTTCTATTTCCCCCCCCCCAACTTTTTGATCCTCTGCACCTATCCTCTCCTGTTCTCCTGTTATAACTTTTTTTCATTTCTCATGTCTAAAGTTTCTCTCCTGAGCATCAACTCCTTAATAATTCCACTAATCATTTATAATGTTAGAGAAGTTTTCCAAGACAGCTCCCACCCCTGTCTCTTTGGTTCTATAAAGAAAATGAAACAAAATTACAAGAGAGACCAAACTTTGAAAAGGGCAAGTGAAGGAGGAGAGCTCAAAAGATCAGACAAACTTTCCATTCACAACCTAATATATCTGTATGAGTCCAAATTAAATAAAACCTCTGAACTCTTAGACATTTATTCATTGAGTGCATGGAATGTGTCCTTTTATATTTTCAAGCCCTTTGAAAAATATTAGCAACATTTACCATTTTAGAAATGAATGTGCACTTCAATTTGATTTTTATAACTCTAAGAAATAGGGTAGATGAGCATTTCCCCTGAAATTGTCTAATGCATTTCTTCAGCCAACATTCTATACATAGATTATAATCACCTATCATTAGAGTGACAGTACTTGAATTAGGCAGCAAAATAATGGAGATAAAGGAAAATCTAGCTCCTGAAAATGTTTGAGATTGGCTCAATAATCCTTAGATCTCTTGGGGCTCAACTTACCTTTACTTTTGCATGTAACTACCTAAGCCATTTGGACCATTTATTTGGAACTTCATTTTGAGAAGAATTGATATTTAAAACCAATTTTGCCTCCTTAGGATATAAATATTCACTTTTGGAAATAAAAAACTGTGAGAGGCAAGCCCAAATTGATTACTATATACTTTATGTAGTGCAACACATTCAGTAAAGGGAATATCATCTGTTTCTAACAGGTTTTGCCAAAGAAAAGTCTTGGTTAGACAGAACAGTCACTTGTCAGAGCATTTTCAAATGAATGATACTTCATTCTCCTATTGTCCCTTTGGTTCTAATTGATACAATGGCTTCATGGGATTATATCAAATGCAAAATCATTAGTTTGCATCTGAGTGAGCAATAGTCACAGACTATTGGTCAAAGGTAGACCAAATTAATCAATGTATAAAAATCTCTCAGTATGCTGAGATAGTCCTAATATTCCTGAGCTGTTAAATTTCAGGACAGCCCCAGGTACAACTGTACCTTCTGTCGGGGGCTCAAAACATTGAAGATACAGATTTTCAGCCACCTACATGCCAAAGGAGTAAGAAAGCTATCTATCTGATGGCCTGTCACTCCCATCAAAACTTTCAGCAGAGTTATGGTGCCTCTGCAGCTTTTCTGCCAAGATGGATGGTGAAGTGTGGAGAGAGGTATTATGTACAGGTAAAAGAGAAACACTTCTAGTATTCATACACATGGAAAAATACAAGTCACTATACAAATTGCACTGCTAAAACTTAAGGAAAGAAGGCTACAAATTATGTAAATACTTGCATCTCTAAGTACAAATCCTAGACAATGTTTGTCAGTTGGCAGCTATTTAATATGCACTCCATGCTTGGCCCTATACTCTCAAAAAGTTAACTGTAAGATTATGTCCTTATTCAACACTACTAGGTAGACTACACTGCTGAGGCAGTGCCATCCCTGCTACTCATAAAGGTACAAGGATAGTAGCAAAACTGCAATTAAACAATTGTGCCTTATTTTGTTCAGAGTTTGAAGGATATGTTATACCAGGGTATGCTGTATCTGTGCCAGTAGAACTTCACTGGTTTGATAACTCACGTTCGTGTTTTTCTTATAAAGTGCTCCTTGTTAGACCAGCTTTAAAAAAAAAAAAAAGAATAGCAGCAAACAATGAGGTGGATCTGAGACAATTATAACTCCCAAGATAATGATAGGTTTTATCTTTGTATTTTCTGGCCAAATCATTTTCCTCACACTAGGAAGGAGTGGTGCAATCTGCCAGGAGCTCACTTCTGTAGACCAGGGCTACACTTGGACTTTTTTTTTTTTAGGTATTGCATTTATATGTTCAAGATTGCACCTGCATAATGAATGTTCATCCACTTCCAGCCCACTCCAGGAACTTTTACTCCTTTCTCTGTTCCACATCAAAATTTAAATAATATCCACTGCTTTTGCAAGACAAAGGGAAATGGCCAACCCCTTCTCAGTTGTCTGGGGACAGGACAAGGGGCAATGGCCTGAAGTTGGAGCACAGAAAGTTCCACATCAATATACAGGAGAACTTCTTCACAGTGAGGGTGACAGAGCAGGGAACAGGCTGCTCGGGGGGTTGTGGAGTCTCCTTCTCTGGAGATATTCCAGACCCGTCTGGACGCCAACCTGTGCGACCTGTCCTAGGGAACCTGCTTTGGCAGGGGGTTGGACTCAGTGATCTCTGGAGGTCCCTTCCAACCCCTACAATATTTTTAGCCAGTAAGTTGAATTTAAGTAACTCCTACTCTTCAGATAAATCTGTGTAAAGGTTTGCCACATGGGACATACAGAGGGGTATCATAGCTTCCTGTTTCATATGATTGTACCCTGTTTTTTTCTTTTTTGCTGGAAATTTTGTCCAAGTAACATTTCAGGACTACTTCTGATGTGTAGCTCATGTCTGCAAGTATGCTGAACCCTGCTACATTTTTCTTCTATGTTACTTCTGTCCAAGAAACAGAAATGTGGTAAACTTAATTGCATCACTAGGGCAAGTTGAGATGTTGTCACATAAAATCTCAGCATTGAAATTTAGCCTCTTACCTAAACTTAAATCAGTTTCTCTCTATGGTGACTGACACATACAAAATAAGTTTATAGTGGTAGTGTCATTGTATTTCTTAGGAGGGAGAAACTGCACCTTATTTATTCATTTCCAAGAATCACTCCAGAAAGATTTTTAGCCAGGTATGGTTCAGAGTGTAACGTGGTGTAGGAGTGGAGGGAACTATTCTGTGCAGGTGCCGGCTGTCAAGGGAGGACGGGGAGCCAAACTCATTGATGGTAACAACTTTCCAATTATGAAGAATAACATTGGTAATCAATGGTGACAGAAACACCCAGGAGCAGCTGCTGCAGCAACTCTTTGGCCTCAAAAGGTTATGACCCAGCCCCTGGTACTACATTCCTCTACCTGTGAGCAAAGAGAGGAACCAAAAGCCATATCTTGCAGAAAACATTCTCAAAAGTCTTTAGACCGATAAGAAATTTTAAGAAATACAAATCCAAGTTTACCATTTTATGACCCATCTCAAGTTCAGCATTATGCCATTCAATGCAGCAGCCTAGACTTACAGAATTAATTAACTATAAATTTCCTTTCTAGAACTTGATATGATGATATACCTGCTCCAATGTATGGGATTGATGAGTACACTTGCATCATTTTTTCCCTGTATTTATTCTCAAAAATTCATTTACACATTAAAAAGTCTCTTTCTTTGTGTCTTTGCCACTTGTATGTCATGGTATAATAGCCTATTTCTTGTCTTACAATTGATTACTCTATATAAAATAAGGAGAGAAAGTTGAAAGCCTCTGATAATGGAAATACTTGTCTAAAAACATGTTCATAGGAAGTCCATCATCTAAACACTAGATTTTCTCATTTTCTAGCAAAAGCCAGATTCATCCTTATATTATAGTGAGAGGAAAAATATCATGAGAATGGGACCCGTAGTCTAATTAAATGAATATATTAAAAGTTTCTGGTTTTGACAGGTAAGAAGTAGCTGTCATTCTTTTCAGCACTTTGTGAATTAAGCTGCTGTCCTTCATTATTTCAAAAGATTATTATTGCTGTTTCTTGTGAGTGCAGTGAGCTAGAACAGCAGAGATAATAGGTTATTATAGGAAAATTTGGCTTTGACATTTATATGATAAATTTGAAGTCAATTAGAGGAAAAATTCTCCATTAGACAAAGTGAGTGTACCAATTACTGCACTGAAGAGCTATTGCTAATAGTATAATTGAAATTTATAGAGTAGTGGTCCCAGCACTGTAGAATTAGATTGTATAAGTGATGGCAATAACAGGCATGTAAACATTTTAGTTCCTAGCCATTTGCAGGCTGAAGGATGGAGGGATTTATTTTCTTTTATTAGGAATATATTTCCATCCTGATGTTAAAAATCCACTCCAGATTTATCAGGAAATGGCTTATGTGAGACAGCTTTCTCCCTAAGTTCTAGCAAAACAAAATAAATAGCTCTTTTTAGTAAAATATATGTGCCTTTTCATGGAAATTAAACCTATGGAGAAGAAATTATTCAGAGAAAGTAAAAATAAAATTTTACTCATCAGGAGAAATTTTTCAGTGCTGAGAGAATTCATTAATTGTATAGTGGTATGAACAAAGTTATAGGAGAAACTTAGGAAATTGTTTTGGTCAAATTTAGGTAAAGAGGTGACAAAAAGTGAAGAGTTTCTGTCTTAGACATTGGGCTGTGAAATAGCCTTGTGAAGGAACTACATAGCATCCAATTTATCACAGTTTAAACCTAGTTGGGGACACATGCTGGAAGATAAATGCTTCAGAAAATGATGTTAGACTAGATCAAAAGGACAGGTTAGTAGGATTTGATTAATGCCTTGCCACTCGTGCTTTTTAAAAAACCCTCTGTTTCTAAAAGCTTTAAGACAAACACAACAGTCAGGACAGGAGTATAAATAGGGAATGTACTGTAATCACCATTTGTGATGTGCTATTTATATTTCCTTCTGCTCATATCCAACTATTCTCCCTTGTCTTACCTCCTCTCAGACCTTCCCTCCCTGCTGATAGAGGACCAAGCATGCTGCGGTTGCATTGCAGGACCACAGCTCTTGCTGGATACACATCAAAGAGGGATAAAAAGGCAGCTGCTCAGCTGGGGAGCTGGAGGCATACCGGACACTGTTCTTGATGAAACAGATTTCATGCTTCTCCTGCAACTCACTGGGAACACAAAGGCAGGCCTGGGGTTTTGCGGCAGGACCTAGTAAATGCTATGGTGCAAAGGCCAAGAGGAACCAGCCCTTGGCTTGCCACCCCAAACCTCTGCAGCTTCAGCCCTAATCCAGCTGTGGAGCAACAACTGAAACAGGAACCAATGTACTTTTCAGTGCCATAGCAGGGCAGCTATGGGAAATGAGAAATATCAGCATGAGCCCTGAAGGGAAGTACACACAGTGCATGTTTTTAAATTCTGTTGTCATCAAGTTAGACTACTAGAGCCATGATGTGATACAAATAGGATCCATGTTTCAAATATTATGATCATCTCCACTGACTTGGGTGTAATTTGGATGTTCACATCCCAAAAAAGTCAAATGCCACAACAGAAGTTAAGGCTTAAATTGAGACTAACTCAAGGCCCTTAGCTTTTATGATTTTTGGCTGAGGAGTATTAACCTGAGCAATGTGGTGCACACGCAGAGTTTTATCAGTGGCACTCAGCTGGGCTCTACTTTCTCCCAGTCCATAGGAGAAACAAACAGCCAGAGCTTTACTCTGGGGTGTTATCCCCCAAGTCGATGTTGCTTGAGCAGCAGAATCCACAAACCTGGTTCCCTACTAGGTCTTGTCTTTTCTGACTCCACACTCCCTGTTAGCAAGAACACTGTACCTCCCTCCTCCTTGCTTCCCCTTCGCTCCTCTGCCCCCAGGTTTGAACTCTGTAGGTAAGCCATCTCTTCTCCTGAAACCAGTCTGGAGGCGAACACACTTCCCAGCAAATGACTCCCATTGGAACAAGCGTAGAATGCCAGAGTTCAGCCTGCCTTTTCCTCAGAGACTATTCTGGGTCTCTCCTCAGTCTGATGCCAATTTTTACAATTAGCTTGTGGAAACAAAAGTTACTTACTTTCTCTATTACAAAAGTTGCCAGCTGGTAACTGGAGAGGAAAAAGACCCAACAGTCACAAATGTATTGTTTTTTTCAGGAACTAGCTTAAAAATAAATTTAAGAGATACTATTTTTCACTAATGTAGGGAAAATAAAATACCAGATATATATTATGGGAGCACAAATATGTGCTGAAGATAAGGCTGCTTCATTGCTTCCATTATGAACTCCATTCCCTGAGCTGTCATCTCTTCCTCACGGAAATTTTGCTACCTACTGAGATTTCTACACTTGGAAATAAGGGAAGCAATACTCCCTGCACGACTTACTGCAGGGGAACAGATGAGACAGCTGCCTAAATCATTTCCGGCTGGCCTGCTAATTCTTTCCTCACTTATCCCACTTATGGGACCCCATGTCACCCTTGCAGCTATTGCAGATGGAATAGTAGCTTTGACTTCATTGACATTTCTTCGTTTCCAAAAGCTGACTCTACACACTTTCAGACACAAAATATTACCAGTTCTCTAGCTCTACACACAAAACCCATTACTCTCAAAATGCTCTTACAAATTCAGCCATTATTCCTCCCAAATCAAGTTTCTACTCAATTCAGCCCATCGAAAGAAATTTTCCAATTTCTCTTCTGTGAGCATCACTTCCCCACTCCCATCCCACCAAGCACAATCAGACATCTGTGGCGTTCCTCTCCATACCCTGACGACCAATTCACACATCCCTGAGAAAAAGTCATCCCTTGCCAGGAACAATCCTTACCTCTTCACCCTCTGTCAGGGACACAACTGTTACAGTACAACATCACTAACATCATCCTGGTGATCTGCTATTTCCTTATGCATCACCAATGGCTACGGTTCAGTGATGGAAAATTCCCAGGAGCTGTTTGAAGTAATTGTGCCACGGTCCGTGCTATGTCAGCTGGTATGTTTTTGTGAGATGTTTTGTTGCCTGCTGCCTTCAATACTGCTCTGCAGTCATTAATGCACTAGTCCAGAGCATGTGTGTAGGCACGCAGAGCTATACTTTTATTTCTGGTTTATGTCTAATGAATGAAGCCCACTAAAGTGACACTGGGGTGCAACCTATCCTAAGAGCTTGTTCTAAGGATGCTAGTCTGAGCTTCAGCCCCTTACACTTAACGTTATACAAGGGACTACTTGCAGAAATACAATGAAAATTGCCTCTTAACTGTTACTTAATTTTCTTTCATGTACACCACCACCATTCAAGGATGTTAGTGTGGTTCCCTCCTTTATTTCCCTCCACTTAAGACATAGTATGCAACTAAAACTTCACCAGGTTTAAAGGCTTTTATGCACTGTTTTTTATTTGCCTTTTTGTTCTTTATTTGACTTTTCATTCTTTATTTTAAAAGCATAGTGTTTCTCAATGAAATTCAGCCTCTGAGCAGGAAAATGCTTAAAGGACAGGCAGAGTTTTAAAAGCTCCAAGGCTGCAACTGGAGCTACAGTGGGGACTGTTATTTATGTTAAATATTGCTGACTCCATTCAGTCTTTAGCCAAGGCTGATGTAGCTCAGCTCACTACTTCCAGGACTCTTGCCAAAGCAGAGCTTGCTTTCATTTAACATGCTTAGTGTATTTTTATTATCACATTGGTTCTGTATCCTTAGCACTACTGGGGAGCTTTATTTCAGCACCAGCTTGTTATTTCCTATGATCTGTTGAAGGTGGAAACCAATTATTTTTGCTTAACCATATGGAATAGCAAAACCAAAGGACAACTTGCTCTTTCATTGCTCCATAGCTCTTACTACAGTAGCTGAATAACTACTTTCAGGGTCAGAAGAACTGGGCATTTGATAATTTATTGGCAAATGCTTTGGTTGACCAGCAAAATTATTTTTGGCCACAAGCCTGTGTTAACCAGCTGACACAAACACTGTAGCCCAAGTTTTCTTTCCTTTGCTGTAAACCAGGAACAGTAAAAGTAGAGGCAGCAGATTAGCACTGAAAGTGACATCTGATTCAAGGTCTATTTTCGCCACAGTAAAATGAGAACAAACCCATAAATCCCATTTTATCCCAGTCCAAATGAACCAAGTTAAAATTTAACCAATTCCTTAAAATCATATAAGTCTTCCAGGCAGGATCCTCTCCGTTTCACTTTTCCTTCCCCAAATATCAATTCTAAACAGCGTGTGCTAAATAACGTACATTTAATAAGATATACAATTACCTTCTATTCAGAGCTACTCCCTGAATGCAAGCACCCTAGATATCTTTGGACTAAAATTATAAACTGGTATTGATGAAACAATTTCCTTTAACTTCTGTGTCAGTACTCAAGGGTGGATCAAAATAATCTCTAATGGTCAGATTTCAAAAGAAGTTGGTTTGAGAGCTCCCACTGGGAACAATGACAGCAGCTAAACATGCAGCTCTTTCAAAAATGCAGACTGATGATATTCAGCATTGTGTATCATTCAAAACAGTATATTTTCTTCTTTTTGTCTCCTTTAAAACTGTATAAGCCTGTGTTTACCAGCCTCTTTACAGCTTCCTCTACAATGTACCGTGCTGTCTTCCAGCCAACATCCATGTAATCATTAGATGAATTACCCAAGCGTAGAAATGACTATAGAACAGATGCTCCTTCTTAAAATGAAAAAAACCCCACAAACCAAAAAACACAAACCAAAAAAATCCCAAAACCAACCCAAACCCAACCAAAACCACATCCCTACAATAATGTGATTTTATATTTTTATTTTTTTAATATATATATGTTATGTTTGGAAATACTCTTGGAACAGTAATCTTGTACCTTTTCCTTCAAAAGAAGCAAAAGAAACTTTTTTAGAAGATATTGAAACCTATTTCCCTCATGGTTAAAACGCTGTTAATAGCCAGTATAGAAGAGGTCAAAACTGTAGGGAAAATGCAAATAGTAAATAACAAAATATAAAGGGTAAAATTTCTAAAAAGGTTGGAGAGGAATTAGGAGTTTATGGCCCCATTTGCAATGAGCCTTTGGCTAGATGATTCCAAAGGGACTGACAAGCAACAGGAACCTACATCCTGCTGGCCCTCCACCATGACTGAACCTTTACAGTGACAAATTTTTTACAATGTAAATTTTTCTGCCAAGTCCATTTTGCAATAATTATTGCTGATGAGAAAGCTGCGTTTAATTTGCTTTGAAGATTACAATAACAACAGTATGGGGATCTATAAACAGGTTATTGTGGAAAACTTACCAACAAAAACTATTACTTCCCCTATCATTTCCATTCCCTGCACCTTCTTTTGGTCATCTTTGGGAAGTCTCCCCACTTGCTGTTTCTGAAATCTTTACTTCAAAACATGTCATGATCAACATCTGGGGACCTCGTGCTTCTCCCAGTTTTGCATGATCCATGTAAAGCAGCAATCATCAAAAGCAAAGAAACCCTCCCTGTCTTTTTATTTCTTTTTCTGTCTGTTCTTGATGGGTACAGTATTGTAGACAATAAATGGTGATATTAGCTGTTAAATCTTGCTGAAAATATTTCATTGACATGTAATTCACAGTTGACATTTTTAGAGGTTATGTCCTAGCTCAAGCAAAATAGTCACTAAAGCTGGTTGATTTTTTTTACCCCGAAAGATTACTAGGATCTGGCTGCAAGTGGCTTCCAACAATATTGTGTAATTTTGTTTCATTTTCACTTTTTTGCAAAGTGCTTTTAAAAAGTCAGTTTAACGAGAAATTTCATTGTCTAATGGGCCGTGACTGTTCATGAGAGGATTTCATTTTAAATTCAGTTCATTATGCTGTCATTAGAGAAGATATGACTTGTCTTATTGCATCTTATCATTTACCATGATTTTTACGTCCATTATTAGTTTGGATTTTCAAAGTGAGATATTCAGTCCACACCTGATTAAATGCACAGCATAAGTCAAAGAGGAAAACTAGGGCAGCAAAGCAACAAACTGAATCTCAACAAACGTGGTCATTTTCCAGCTGCCCCATTCTTATTCTGGACATGTTGTTTTACCCTTCATGGCAAAGCTCCTTGTCAAATGGAAAGACAAATGCTGCATTAGTCCCACCTTTTAGCTGATCATTTGAGACTGTAAATTCTTCAGTGAAAAGTCTCCCACGCTGCATCAAGTGCAGCATGCGCTGTAGTAGAAACACAACCTTGCTGAGCCTCTTGACCCTGTTCTACCTCAAAGGTCAATGGCAATGACCAGTTTTGTGTTCCTTTACAACGTGATCACGCTCAGTCTTTACCTGCTCTTCACAGATCATTCACTTCAGGATTACTTTTTTATTTCTATCAGAATGGTAGAAAATATGAAATATTGCCTTTGCTTCCTATGTCAGCCATCACTGTGGCCTCTCACCACACTGTCCCACAGAGACCACTGTGTTACCAAGGTCAACTGGACTTCTAAAATGCTCTTTTAAAAAACCTGGCTGCTGACACAGTGTCAAGGCAACCATCGGTGTTTCAAAACTACAACGTTAAGTCTCAAGAGGTGTTACGGAGAAATGAAACTTCTCTTTCTATTGCACTATATTTAGAACAGAGAGACAGCTAGATGCTGTTTACTTAGATTTATAGATGTGCTCAAATCACACACAAAAACCCCCAAACAAACAAAAACCAAGCAAACCATGAACAGACACTTTAGGAAAGATGTTTCGCAGATCTTTAGGTCTCCTTTTCTCAGCAATATCCTCCTAAAACTGACCAATATACATTTTGTTATGACTGGAAGTGCAGCTCATTCACTCATCTTTTGGATGAAGTTTTGAAAACAATGAGATATTAAAGGCTCTATGATCCCTCTCTTAACAGGACATTAACAGCAACATTTACTCATCTCCAAACAACTCTGCCAAGAATCTTCAAGGCGAAGGTGAGAAGACAAAGTCTTGACAAAAAGTGAATTCCTCCCCAAATGGCAATTCAATACAGTTAATGAAAGGTACTTGCAAAATCCATCAAGATGAAAAATAACTTCAATCAGAAAAAAAAAAAAAGTTGATTTAAAAACATAAATATTTGAAAATCAGATTTTTTCAAGTAGCATTTTTCATTTTAAAGTTAATATTTAAACAAAACTAAACCAAACTCCCATGCAACTCAAGTATTTTAATTTGCATTGAACAAATTGTTTCAGGTTAACCAAAGCAAAGTTTTTCCAAGCCTGGCCACTACTTCTCCATTCACTGCAAAACTAAAAAGAAAAAAATGTAATAGCCACCTTGCTGTAATCCAAATAGAGTTTTTTCCCTTCAGTTTTTATTTTTGCCAAAACACTAAAAAAAAACCCTCCACATTTGCCAAGCTCTGTTCAAACAGAAAGGATATGGCTGAGTGCTCTGGAAACCTCTCTAGGATTTTGGAAGATGAGAAGTGCTCCAGTACATTTGTTTGTACATGCTGTAATAGAGTTTGTGGACACATTTCCACATGTGTTTGGGATGGTCAAGGTTGTTCTCCAAGTATTTGCTTAAGCTCACTGTGGCTCTTGAAGTATGGGAGGCTTTTTTTTTAATAAGATATTAATCTATTAGGACTGAAGAATCAGAACTAGACAAGATGAAGATTTGTTCGATACTGAACTTCAAAAAATATGATCCACATTCCTTAGATGATAAGCTGATGCAGCAGAAATATTCAGCACACTAGCAGCTTCAAATGCCATCTCGCACGAAGCGGCAGATCACATCAGTATGCACTTTTAGATCTATTACAGCAGTATCAGCAGTCCTTGATTTCTCAAAATGGTGTTATTTGTGCAGGTAGAGCAAGCTGTCACCACTTGACAGGTTTAGATTATTTCACAGGGGACATCCCATTGCAAGGCACAGACAGTAATTGATTCATTTCTCCCTGCGTGCCAGGCTCACCAAACTGCCACCACACAAGCTCAGCGCCTCGCTCCCTGCACAAGGAAGCTGGGTTAATGCAAAATTAAAAGTTACCATCTTTGTGCAATCTTTATTCACAAGCCGTAAATATAGGGTAAAGCCCTGCTTATTGTTATAGTTTGCATTTTAAGTGCATTACTCTTTTACTGCCAATTAAAAAAAAAATTTTTGGAGAGCTTTAAAATCTTAAAAACTCCCTGTGTTTCCTTTATTCTAAACCAATCTTACCTACTGTAATCCTGCCACAAACTGAGCTGACTCTTGGAGAATCAGTGGGTCAAGGCCAAGCACGAGCAAGTACTCAACACAGTTTTGCCCCTCAGTACTTAATTACCTCTCATGCCTCTTCATTCCCATCTCAGAGAACGATGCTCCAGGATTATTGTCTGCTAATAAAGATGTTAAAATTTCAGTGCAACTTACCTCTTGTAATAGTGATTTTCATCCACATTTGCATTGCATTTACATTTTTTTAAATCATCAGAGAAAAAAAAATCAATAATGGCAAATATATGTGCATATTGGTGCACATGTGCATCCCCATGTGTGTGCACAGTCCAGTGCATACCCGATTTACTAGATCTGCCTGGAACATCTATTATCTTTTAAATTACAAGTAATTTTTAGCAATGCTGCTGGCCCTGCTCTCAATAAATTCACCTGTCGAGGGAATAGGTTTTATGTGGGATCTTGATCTTCAACTAAACCCTGAAACGAGTTTTGATGACTGCATTCAAAAGGAATAGATCACGGTCTTTTAAAATAACCTTTGAGAAACACAACCTAAAGGTTTGCCTTAAGTGATTTTTCTAGAAAGCATTGCTTCTCTCCATGGCTGTGTTTGTCTCTTTCACCATCTGCAATGAGCTGGGTTTTAATTGCCGCTGTACCTTGGTGACTGCAGCTTCCCTATTGCTTTGGGGTCTGTTTTTGATTTTTAGTGTGACTTGTGTCAGACAGCATGGAGGAAAGAACAAGAAAGCTCCTTGGGAACTGAAAGAAATAGGCCTATCTGGAACAACTTTTAATGATTAATTTTATGAAGAAAATTAATAGATGGGTACTCCCAAAGATGCTTTTACTTCAGCATATAACACAGTAAGCAAATGTCATTTCATTTGTCTGCCATGAAAGGAGAAAATCAGAAATGTTTTGTCCCTGTATTTACAGAACTCTTACAATCAAAAGCCAAAGTATTTGAAGACAAATAAAGAAAAAAAACCCAAAACAACCCAAACCCCTACTTTTTGAAAAGGAAAACTTCAAATTTCTAGTTCCCAAATGTAAATAAATGTGACAAAACCTTTCTCCCACATGGAAAACCTGCATTGTGCCTAACTGCAGGACATACTGAATGAGAAGGACAATAGAAAGAAAAATTATCATCTCACAGCTCAGCTCTGAAGTGCCACCCCTGAGAATGGAAATCTGCTCGTCCTCTGACCTAGAACTCCTCCACAATATTTGGCAAGCACTCATCTCACACGGGACCACTCCTGGTTTCCAGCTGCCTGGGATTGGGCTCTTGCACTCAGATTGGCAGGACTTGCTGCATGCCATCAGCTGCAGCTGAGATCAATTATAGCTCTGTTTTAAATGCTACGTTTTTTTAAAAAAAAGGGGGTGGGGAGAAGAAAAAAGAAAAAAAAAAAAAGAAAAACCCAGAGATCTCTACATTTTAGTCTAGAAATCCCAGACTAGGTGACATTTCCTAAAGTTTTAAAATTTTAGAACTGACCTTTCTGGGCTCCAGGTCCCTTGATGTAAAAGAGCAATGTCACCTGCTACTCTGAAAAATGTTATGTGTTCCTTTTATTTTTCTGTGAAAAACATTAGGAATAATATTGAAAGCACTAGAGAAATGCAACGAGTGACGTTTTATTCAATGCAGCATTTTGGATAGTCAGTAAAAAGTCAGTTTTGAAGGCCGCACACTGAATGTGGGGAGTAGAAAGAAATACTGTGTAAATCCCCAGAGAACGACAGGAGAGCAAGTGGAGAAGGCAGTAAGTGGTAATTTATCAAAGACCAGAGGCAGTGCAAGCAAGGAATTGACCTGAAGGTTCATGTTCATACTTAATTCTGAGCTTTCTCATCTGAATGTTTGACTTCTCATAAAATGTTCTTTAAAATGCTTTTTTTTTTTTTTTGCTTTTAGTATGAAAAAAAGCTATTTCAGTCAAGTTGACTGGAACAAGCCAAGTTGAAAGAAAAAATACTACATTTCGCTGGTCAGGGAAATCCAGCTATTATGGAGATTATTTTCCTATCACCAATTACTATAGAGATAACTTGTCTGGAATTGAGGTATCTCTGTCAGGGACTGCTTGTGCCATTAGCAATAAACACTAATCACAGGACAAAAGCCATCAGTGGCCACTTGTAGGCACTTCCAACATCACACAGGAGTTTGAAGTCTCCCTGCTAGCAGTTCATCCTAAGTTGTTTCTTCAGAAAGAAACACCTAGGCCATGGTCAATAATTCCTAAACTGAGTATAAAAAAATTCTGCAGCTGACACTTGGTTCCATTAGCAGGGCAGGAAGATGATGTGACAGTAAAATACTGAATGTCCCTTGCTCCTTCCTGCAGTTCACACAAGGGAGCTTTCAGCAGGTCATGGGATATGGTTTCCTCTGCAGATCAGACTGCCTGCAGTCCAAATACACTTCCAATTTCTGTGCTGAATGACAATTATAGCAGTGAGTCCCACCCAGGTTTATGGAAGCACACAGCCTAAACCAGCCACACACCAGCACTACATGCCCCGCTGCTTGTGGGCTTTTAGCATTCAATTTCTCCTTTCTCCCAACAAAGGTTCACTGAAGATGCACTACATCACACATGTAAACCCAGATTATGAAGACCTTCATCTCCTCTCTGCTGATCTCCCACTTAATGTGGCTGACCATGCATCAGATACAGCTTTTTTTTTTAGTGGGACCATCCAGAAAAGAATGGCAAGTCCCATCCTATATCTGACATGTAATCAAATGTGGAGGACATCAGGAACACTGCTGAACTGCTACTGTGGCAGGGTGATATTGTCCCTGTGCCACCAAATGTCTGCCCTCTCACTTTGCATCCGTGTCACCTTGAAGCCAATGGAGCCCAGTCAGAACATGAGTATGTCAGTGCAAGCACTATCACAGAATCACAGAACTATCAAGGTTGGAAAAGACCTAAAAGATCATCCAGTCCAACCATTCACCTATTACTACTAGCTCCCACTAAACCATATCCCTCAATACAACATCCAGTCTTTCCTTGAACACCCCCAGGGTCGGTGACTCCACCACCTCCCTGGGCAGTGCATTCCGGTGCCTGACTACCCTTTCCGAGAAGTAGTGCTTCCTAATGTCCAGCCTGAATCTCCCCTGGCGCAGCTTGATACCATTCCCTCTAGTTCTGTCACTGCCTACACGGGAGAAGAGGCTGACCCCCAGCTCACTACAACCTCCCTTCAGGAAGTTATAGAGAGCTATAAGGTCTCCCCTGAGCCTCCTCTTCTCCAGGCTGAACAATCCCAGCTCCCTCAGACGCTCCTCGTAAGGCCTGTGTTCCAGACCCCTCACCAGCTTAGTAGCCCTCCTCTGAACGCGTTCCAGGGCCTCAATGTCTTTCCTGTAGTGAGGGGCCCAAAACTGAACACAGTACTCGAGATGCGGCCTCACAAGTGCTGAGTACAGGGGGACAATTGCCTCCCTGCTCCTACTAGTAACACTATTTTTGATGCAAGCCAGGATGCTGTTGGCCTTCTTGGCCACCCGCGCACACTGTCGGCTCATGTTCAGCCGTGCATCAATCAGTACCCCCAGGTCCATTTCCTCCACACAGTCCTCCAGCCACTCCGCCCCAAGCCTATAGCGCTGCCTGGGGTTGTTGTGGCCAAAGTGCAGGACTCGGCATTTGCTCTTGTTGAACCTCATGCCATTGGCTTCAGCCCAGCTCTCCAGCCTGTCCAGATCCCTCTGTAGGGCCTCGCTACCCCCAGACAGATCCACACTCCCAGCCAATTTAGTGTCATCTGCAAACTTACTGAGGGTGCACTCAATGCCCTCATCTAGGTCATCAATAAAGATATTGAAGAGGACAGGCCCCAGCACTATGTAGGAGAAAAAGCATGAATTCCCTTACCACATCCCTCCTAGTAGATCTGAGTTGCAGCACACAGCAAGGGTAAAAAAAAAAACCTTTAGACACTGCAAAGGCAAAAGTAGGTGTGAAGAAAACAAATGCCACACATGAAGCATACAGATAGAGACTAAAGATCAGTTGCTTTGCAGCCTAGATGTATTTAATCTGCCTATCAGGAGATACAATAAATACACAATTTCACTGTGCCTCATTTGCAGATCCACTCTTCCTAAAGCAAAAGCAATTCAATAGCAACTCATACATCATGAAAGCCTGAAGCCTTGACGGCTTCTTGCCAAGATAAAGGTAGCTAAATGTCATATGATTTATTTCTTTGAAGGAGGGGCTTTTACCTGCAACACCCATCACATTAAATCATGCTTAGAATGGTTGATTCCAGTGAATGGTTTCACAGAGCGTGGGATCATTACACAGTATCTAAGGATGACAGCAACTGGGACTTAATTATTTCATGAGACATGCTGACAACATCACTGTCTTGTTTTCAAACCAGAGACTTGACTGAAACTACTCCTAACATGCACGCAGGAGATTTCCTTCCCACCAGTCTGTCAGGCAAATGTAAACAGCTGAAGGTTAAACCCAACTTTTCCCTTCCTCTCCCACCACCACGGACTCTGCATCATGCCTTGTGGAGGCCACCCTAAACCTCAGCACTGCCAAGTGTAAAGAGGGTTTGGAGCAGGGTGATTATGTCCACAATGTATGGGGCAGGTCTCTCTCACAGGCTGTATTTTTAAATACCTCCTTTTGCCAAACCTGTCATTTGACTTTTATTTTTCCCTTCAGTGCAAAGGCCTAGCCCAGATAAAAGTAAACTACACTTCAAAGTTGTATACTTTGGTGGGGTTTAAGTCGTACTCTCTTTCAGTGAGGTACAAACACATGAGCAGTCCCATGTCTTAAGGAGCATGGTTTTGTCTTCTGGATCTACACTGAGCTCTTCTAGTGTAGCATAGGTTCTCCTGGATTTTTCCAACTTCTTTTGAGAAGTTAAGCTGTCTAACCACAAATTGCAATAAGTTTTAGCTACAGAACCACCAGGCTGTTCAGCAAATCTCTTCGGAAAAGACAGCGTTGTAGGTCTGTGTGTGTTTGCATGTTGTCTTTTACTCTAAATCAATTCATGCCCCTATTCTGGGGTCCAAAAAATCTATTTCTTACCATTATTGCAGTAGAGCAACAGATGCTTCCAGACACCACTCATCCAATAGATCTTAAAATATCATCCATTCCATCCATTCATGCTTCTAATCATCTTGGATGTTTAATGTCCAAACCACAAGATACTATTCCTCCTTTCTGATCCAGTTACCTTGGGGCTCAAAACTCTGTGCTATTCCTAAATTATCTATTAGTTATTTTCTAGTGAAGTAATTGCTTGTTTTGTTTGGTGTGGGTTTTTTTTTTAAATCCTAAACACTGGAATGTTGGTTTGACTTACCAAAGGTACTTGTTCTCCATGGTCACTGTTTCGTTCCAGCCAACTGGCACCATAGCACATTAACAGAATTGGTGCCATATGGGCTATATAGTATGTGGGCCATAAAGTAGTCTTTGCTTCCTCTAACATTTTATCACTCTCAAAATTTGTGTCGAGCTTTGGCCAAAGTTCCAGAGTGCTGGAATTTTATTCTCCTCTGGAAGAAAAGTAAACTATCTGGGGTGGGGGAGTGGTGTATTTTTTTATGGCATGGGAAAATTTGCACCAGGAATTTGAAGGTGTGCAAGAATGACAATTGACCGAAAGATCTGAAGAGGCTGGTGAAAGTAGCAGGGGTTTCTTTCTAAACTGTGCTGGTCTTTAATAGCAAGTCCTATTTCTAGTTCTTCAGAAAGCATACAAATTGGTCTGTAACATTTTGCTTCAGCTGTCCATTCCATCCCCTGCTCTGATAGCTATTTTAAGAGCAGCCTTGCTGTGCTAGTGTCAGATTTTCCATACCGTA